>OY970828.1:14019476-16419476 GCA_963853835.1 Calendula officinalis | reverse complement strand
ATGTCCATAACTCATAGCGATGGCCCTTGAACCATTATAACAACTAACCTTGACCAATAGCCTATAGATATCTATTTTACAAGTAATAGGTGTCCATTACCCGCAACCATGACCCTTGAACCATTATAACCACTACATGTCATTAACTCATACCGATGGCCCTTTAACCATTATAACTACTAGCCATGACCAATAGGCAATAGATATCCACATTACAAGCAATATGTGTCCATAACCCTTAACCATGGCCCTTGACCCATCATAACCACTAGACGCCCATAACTCATACCGATGGACCTTGAACCATTATAAATACTAGCCATGACCAATAGCCTATAAGTATCCATTTACAAGTAATAGGTGTCCATAACCCATAACCATGGCCCTTGAACCAATATAACCACTAGATGTCCATAACTCATAGTGCTGACCCTTGAACCATCATAACAACAAGCCATGACCAATAGCCTATAGATATCCATTTTACAAGTAATAGGTGTCCATTGCCTGTAACCATGGCCCTTGAACCATTATAACCACTACATGTCCATAACTCATATCGATGTCCCTTTAACCATTATAACTACTAGCCATGACCAATAGGCAATAGATATCCACATTACAAGCAATAAGTGTCCATAACCCTTAACCATGGCCCTTGAACCATCATAACCACTAGACGCCCATAACTCATACCGATGGACCTTGAACCATTATAAATACTAGCCATGACCAATAGCCTATAAATATCCATTTTACAAGTAATAGGTGTCCATAACCCATAACCATGGCCCTTGAACCAATATAACCAATAGATGTCCATAACTCATAGCGATGGCCCTTGAACCATTATAACAACTAGCCTTGACCAATAGCCTATAGATATCCATTTTACAAGTAATAGGTGTCCATTACCCGTAACCATGGCCCTTGAACCATTATAACCACTACATGTCCATAACTCATACCGATTGCCCTTTAACCATTATAACTACTAGCCATGACCAATAGGCAATAGATATCCCCAGTACAAGCAATAGGTATCCATAACCCTTAACTATGGCCCTTGAACCATTATAACCACTAGATATCCATAACTCATACAGATCATCTTTGAACCGTTATTACTACTAACCATGACCAACAGCCTATAAATATCCATTTTACAAGTAATAGGTGTCCATAACCCATAACAATTGCCCTTGAACCAATATAACAACTAGATGTCCATAACTCATAGTGATGGCCCTTGAACCATTATAACAACTAGCCATGACCAATAGCCTATAGATATCCATTTTACAAGTAATAGGTGTCCATTACCCGTAACCATGGCCCTTGAACCATTATAACCACTACATGTCCATAACTCATACCGATTGCCCTTTAACCATTATAACTACTAGCCATGACCAATAGGCAATAGATATCCCCAGTACAAGCAATAGGTATCCATAACCCTTAACTATGGCCCTTGAACCATTATAACCACTAGATATCCATAACTCATACAGATCATCTTTGAACCGTTATTACTACTAACCATGACCAACAGCCTATAAATATCCATTTTACAAGTAATAGGTGTCCATAACCCATAACAATTGCCCTTGAACCAATATAACAACTAGATGTCCATAACTCATAGTGATGGCCCTTGAACCATTATAACAACTAGCCATGACCAATAGCCTATAGATATCCGTTTTACAAGTAATAGGTGTCTATTACCCGTAATCATGGCCCTTGAACCATTATAACCACTACATGTCCATAACTCATACCGATGGCCCTATAACCATTATAACTACTAACCATGACCAATAGGCAATAGATATCCACATTACAAGCATTAGGTGTCCATAACCCTTAACCATGGCCCTTGAACCATCATAACCACTAGACGTCATAACTCATACCGATGGACCTTGAACCATTATAACTACTAGCCATGACCAATAGCTTATAGATATCCATTTTACAAGTAATAGGTGTCCATAACCCATAACCATGGCCCTTGAACCAATATAACTACCAGATGTCCATAACTCATAACGATGGCCCTTGAACCATTATAACAACAAGACATGACCAATAGCCTATAGATATCCATTTTACAAGTAATAGGTTACCATTACCCGTAAGCAAGGCCCTTGAACCATTATAACCACTACATGTCCATAACTCATACCGATGGCCCTTTAACCATTATAACTACTAGCCATGACCAATAGGCAATAGATATCTACATTACAAGCAATAGGTGTCCATAACCCTTAACCATGGCCCTTGAACCATCATAACCACTAGACGCCCATAACTCATACCGAAGGACCTTGAACCATTATAAATACTAGCCATGACCAATAGCCTATAAATATCCATTTTACAAGTAATAGGTGTCCATAACCCATAACCATGGCCCTTGAACCAATATAACCAATAGATGTCCATAACTCATAGCGATGGCCCTTGAACCATTATAACAACTAACCTTGACCAATAGCCTATAGATATCTATTTTACAAGTAATAGGTGTCCATTACCCGCAACCATGACCCTTGAACCATTATAACCACTACATGTCATTAACTCATACCGATGGCCCTTTAACCATTATAACTACTAGCCATGACCAATAGGCAATAGATATCCACATTACAAGCAATATGTGTCCATAACCCTTAACCATGGCCCTTGACCCATCATAACCACTAGACGCCCATAACTCATACCGATGGACCTTGAACCATTATAAATACTAGCCATGACCAATAGCCTATAAGTATCCATTTACAAGTAATAGGTGTCCATAACCCATAACCATGGCCCTTGAACCAATATAACCACTAGATGTCCATAACTCATAGTGCTGACCCTTGAACCATCATAACAACAAGCCATGACCAATAGCCTATAGATATCCATTTTACAAGTAATAGGTGTCCATTGCCTGTAACCATGGCCCTTGAACCATTATAACCACTACATGTCCATAACTCATATCGATGTCCCTTTAACCATTATAACTACTAGCCATGACCAATAGGCAATAGATATCCACATTACAAGCAATAAGTGTCCATAACCCTTAACCATGGCCCTTGAACCATCATAACCACTAGACGCCCATAACTCATACCGATGGACCTTGAACCATTATAAATACTAGCCATGACCAATAGCCTATAAATATCCATTTTACAAGTAATAGGTGTCCATAACCCATAACCATGGCCCTTGAACCAATATAACCAATAGATGTCCATAACTCATAGCGATGGCCCTTGAACCATTATAACAACTAGCCTTGACCAATAGCCTATAGATATCCATTTTACAAGTAATAGGTGTCAATTACCCGTAACCATGGCCCTTGAACCATTATAACCACTACATGTCCATAACTCATACAGATGGCCCTTTAACCATTATAACTACTAGCCATAACCAATAGGCAATAGATATCCACATTACAAGCAATAGGTGTCCATAACCCTTAACCATGGCCCTTGACCCATCATAACCACTAGACACCCATAACTCATACCGATGGACCTTGAACCATTATAAATACTAGCCATGACCAATAGCCTATAAATATACATTTTACAAGTAACAGGTGTCCATAAGCCATAACCATGGCCCTTGAACCAATATAACCACTAGATGTCCATAACTCATAGCGATGGCCCTTGAACCATTATAACAACAAGCCATGACCAATAGCCTATAGATATCCATTTTACAGGTAATAGGTGTCCATTACCCGTAACCATGGCCCTTGAACCATGATAACCACTACATGTCCATAACTCATACCGATTGCCCTTTAACCATTATAACTACTAGCCATGACCAATAGGCAATAGATATCCCCAGTACAAGCAATAGGTATCCATAACCCTTAACTATGGCCCTTGAACCATTATAACCACTAGATATCCATAACTCATACAGATCATCTTTGAACCGTTATTACTACTAACCATGACCAACAGCCTATAAATATCCATTTTACAAGTAATAGGTGTCCATAACCCATAACAATTGCCCTTGAACCAATATAACAACTAGATGTCCATAACTCATAGTGATGGCCCTTGAACCATTATAACAACTAGCCATGACCAATAGCCTATAGATATCCGTTTTACAAGTAATAGGTGTCTATTACCCGTAATCATGGCCCTTGAACCATTATAACCACTACATGTCCATAACTCATACCGATGGCCCTATAACCATTATAACTACTAACCATGACCAATAGGCAATAGATATCCACATTACAAGCATTAGGTGTCCATAACCCTTAACCATGGCCCTTGAACCATCATAACCACTAGACGTCATAACTCATACCGATGGACCTTGAACCATTATAACTACTAGCCATGACCAATAGCTTATAGATATCCATTTTACAAGTAATAGGTGTCCATAACCCATAACCATGGCCCTTGAACCAATATAACTACCAGATGTCCATAACTCATAACGATGGCCCTTGAACCATTATAACAACAAGACATGACCAATAGCCTATAGATATCCATTTTACAAGTAATAGGTTACCATTACCCGTAAGCAAGGCCCTTGAACCATTATAACCACTACATGTCCATAACTCATACCGATGGCCCTTTAACCATTATAACTACTAGCCATGACCAATAGGCAATAGATATCTACATTACAAGCAATAGGTGTCCATAACCCTTAACCATGGCCCTTGAACCATCATAACCACTAGACGCCCATAACTCATACCGAAGGACCTTGAACCATTATAAATACTAGCCATGACCAATAGCCTATAAATATCCATTTTACAAGTAATAGGTGTCCATAACCCATAACCATGGCCCTTGAACCAATATAACCAATAGATGTCCATAACTCATAGCGATGGCCCTTGAACCATTATAACAACTAACCTTGACCAATAGCCTATAGATATCTATTTTACAAGTAATAGGTGTCCATTACCCGCAACCATGACCCTTGAACCATTATAACCACTACATGTCATTAACTCATACCGATGGCCCTTTAACCATTATAACTACTAGCCATGACCAATAGGCAATAGATATCCACATTACAAGCAATATGTGTCCATAACCCTTAACCATGGCCCTTGACCCATCATAACCACTAGACGCCCATAACTCATACCGATGGACCTTGAACCATTATAAATACTAGCCATGACCAATAGCCTATAAGTATCCATTTACAAGTAATAGGTGTCCATAACCCATAACCATGGCCCTTGAACCAATATAACCACTAGATGTCCATAACTCATAGTGCTGACCCTTGAACCATCATAACAACAAGCCATGACCAATAGCCTATAGATATCCATTTTACAAGTAATAGGTGTCCATTGCCTGTAACCATGGCCCTTGAACCATTATAACCACTACATGTCCATAACTCATATCGATGTCCCTTTAACCATTATAACTACTAGCCATGACCAATAGGCAATAGATATCCACATTACAAGCAATAAGTGTCCATAACCCTTAACCATGGCCCTTGAACCATCATAACCACTAGACGCCCATAACTCATACCGATGGACCTTGAACCATTATAAATACTAGCCATGACCAATAGCCTATAAATATCCATTTTACAAGTAATAGGTGTCCATAACCCATAACCATGGCCCTTGAACAAATATAACCAATAGATGTCCATAACTCATAGCGATGGCCCTTGAACCATTATAACAACTAGCCTTGACCAATAGCCTATAGATATCTATTTTACAAGTAGTAGGTGTCCATTACCCGTAACCATGGCCCTTGAACCATTATAACCACTACATGTCATTAACTCATACCGATGGCCCTTTAACCATTATACCTACTAGCCATGACCAATAGGCAATAGATATCCACATTACAAGCAATAGGTGTCCATAACCCTTAACCATGGCCCTTGACCCATCATAACTACTAGACGCCCATAACTCATACCGATGGACCTTGAACCATTATAAATACTAGCCATGACCAATAGCCTATAAATATCCATTTACAAGTAATAGGTGTCCATAACCCGTAACCATGGCCCTTGAACCAATATAACCACTAGATGTCCATAACTCATAGCGATGGCCCTTGAACCATTATAACAACAAGCCATGACCAATAGCCTATAGATATCCATTTTACAAGTAATAGGTGTCCATTACCCGTAACCATGGCCCTTGAACCATTATAACCACTACATGTCCATAACTCATACCGATTGCGCTTTAACCATTATAACTACTAGCCATGACCAATAGGCAATAGATATCCACATTACAAGCAATAGGTGTCCATAACCCTTAACCATGGCCCTTGACCCATCATAACCACTAGACGCCCATAACTCATACCGATGGCCCTTGAACCATTATAAATACTAGCCATGACCAATAGCCTATAAATATCCATTTACAAGTAATAGGTGTCCATAACCCATTACCATGGCCCTTGAACCAATATAACCACTAGATGTCCATAACTCATAGCGATGGCCCTTGAACCATTATAACAACAAGCCATGACCAATAGCCTATAGATATCCATTTTACAAGTAATAGGTGTCCATTACCCGTAACCATGGCCCTTGAACCATTATAACCACTACATGTCCATAACTCATACCGATGGCCCTTTAACCATTATAACTACTAGCCATGACCAATAGGCAATAGATATCCACATTACAAGCAATAGGTGTCCATAACCCTTAACTATGGCCCTTGAACCATTATAACCACTACATGTCATTAACTCATACTGATGGCCCTTGAACCATTATAACTACTAGCCATGACCAATAGGCAATAGATATCCACATTACAAGCAATAGGTATCCATAACCCTTAACCATGGCCCTTGACCCATCATAACCACTAGACGTCCATAACTCATACCGATGGACCTTGAACCATTATAAATACTAGCCATGACCAATAACCTATAAATATCCATTTTACAAGTAATAGGTGTCCATAACCCATAACCATGGCCCTTGAACCAATATAACCACTAGATGTCCATAACTCATAGCGATGGCCCTTGAACCATTATAACAACAAGCCATGACCAATAGCCTATAGATATTCATTTTACAAGTAATAGGTTACCATTACCCGTAACCATGGCCCTTGAACCATTATAACCACTACATGTCCATAACTCATACCGATGGCCCTTTAACCATTATAACTACTAGCCATGGCCAATAGGCAATAGATATCCACATTACAAGCAATAGGTGTCCATAACCCTTAACCATGGCCCTTGAACCATCATAACCACTAGACGTCCATAACTCATACCGATGGACCTTGAACCATTATAACTACTAGCCATGACCAATAGCTTATAGATATCCATTTTACAAGTAATAGGTGTCCATAACCCATAACCATGGCCCTTGAACCAATATAACCACTAGATGTCCATAACTCATAGCGATGGCCCTTGAACCATTATAACAACTAGCCTTGACCAATAGCCTATAGATATCCATTTTACAAGTAATAGGTGTCCATTACCCGTAACCATGGCCCTTGAACCATTATAACCACTACATGTCCATAACTCATACAGATGGCCCTTTGACCATTATAACTACTAGCCATAACCAATAGGCAATAGATATCCACGTTACAAGCAATAGGTGTCCATAACCCTTAACCATGGCCCTTGACCCATCATAAACACTAGACGCCCATAACTCATACCTATGGACCTTGAACCATTATAAATACTAGCCATGACCAATATCCTATAAATATCCATTTTACAAGTAATAGGTGTCCATAACCCATAACCATGGCCCTTGAACCAATATAAGCACTAGATGTCCATAACTCATAGCGATGGCCCTTGAACCATTATAACAACAAGCCATGACCAATAGCCTATAGATATCCATTTTACAAGTAATTGGTGTCCATTACCCGTAACCATGGCCCTTGAACCATTATAACCACTACATGTCCATAACTCATACCGATGGCCCTTTAACCATTATAACTACTAGCCATAACCAATAGGCAATAGATATCCACATTACAAGCAATAGGTGTCCATAACCCTTAACCATGGCCCTTGACCCATCATAACCACTAGACACCCATAACTCATACCGATGGACCTTGAACCATTATAAATACTAGCCATGACCAATAGCCTATAAATATACATTTTACAAGTAACAGGTGTCCATAAGCCATAACCATGGCCCTTGAACCAATATAACCACTAGATGTCCATAACTCATAGCGATGGCCCTTGAACCATTATAACAACAAGCCATGACCAATAGCCTATAGATATCCATTTTACAAGTAATAGGTGTCCATTACCCGTAACCATGGCCCTTGAACCATGATAACCACTACATGTCCATAACTCATACCGATTGCCCTTTAACCATTATAACTACTAGCCATGACCAATAGGCAATAGATATCCCCAGTACAAGCAATAGGTATCCATAACCCTTAACTATGGCCCTTGAACCATTATAACCACTAGATATCCATAACTCATACAGATCATCTTTGAACCGTTATTACTACTAACCATGACCAACAGCCTATAAATATCCATTTTACAAGTAATAGGTGTCCATAACCCATAACAATTGCCCTTGAACCAATATAACAACTAGATGTCCATAACTCATAGTGATGGCCCTTGAACCATTATAACAACTAGCCATGACCAATAGCCTATAGATATCCGTTTTACAAGTAATAGGTGTCTATTACCCGTAATCATGGCCCTTGAACCATTATAACCACTACATGTCCATAACTCATACCGGTGGCCCTATAACCATTATAACTACTAACCATGACCAATAGGCAATAGATATCCACATTACAAGCATTAGGTGTCCATAACCCTTAACCATGGCCCTTGAACCATCATAACCACTAGACGTCATAACTCATACCGATGGACCTTGAACCATTATAACTACTAGCCATGACCAATAGCTTATAGATATCCATTTTACAAGTAATAGGTGTCCATAACCCATAACCATGGCCCTTGAACCAATATAACTACCAGATGTCCATAACTCATAACGATGGCCCTTGAACCATTATAACAACAAGACATGACCAATAGCCTATAGATATCCATTTTACAAGTAATAGGTTACCATTACCCGTAAGCAAGGCCCTTGAACCATTATAACCACTACATGTCCATAACTCATACCGATGGCCCTTTAACCATTATAACTACTAGCCATGACCAATAGGCAATAGATATCTACATTACAAGCAATAGGTGTCCATAACCCTTAACCATGGCCCTTGAACCATCATAACCACTAGACGCCCATAACTCATACCGAAGGACCTTGAACCATTATAAATACTAGCCATGACCAATAGCCTATAAATATCCATTTTACAAGTAATAGGTGTCCATAACCCATAACCATGGCCCTTGAACCAATATAACCAATAGATGTCCATAACTCATAGTGATGGCCCTTGAACCATTATAACAACTAACCTTGACCAATAGCCTATAGATATCTATTTTACAAGTAATAGGTGTCCATTACCCGCAACCATGACCCTTGAACCATTATAACCACTACATGTCATTAACTCATACCGATGGCCCTTTAACCATTATAACTACTAGCCATGACCAATAGGCAATAGATATCCACATTACAAGCAATATGTGTCCATAACCCTTAACCATGGCCCTTGACCCATCATAACCACTAGACGCCCATAACTCATACCGATGGACCTTGAGCCATTATAAATACTAGCCATGACCAATAGCCTATAAGTATCCATTTACAAGTAATAGGTGTCCATAACCCATAACCATAATCTTGAACCAATATAACCACTAGATGTCCATAACTCATAGTGCTGGCCCTTGAACCATCATAACAACAAGCCATGACCAATAGCCTATAGATATCCATTTTACAAGTAATAGGTGTCCATTGCCTGTAACCATGGCCCTTGAACCATTATAACCACTACATGTCCATAACTCATATCGATGTCCCTTTAACCATTATAACTACTAGCCATGACCAATAGGCAATAGATATCCACATTACAAGCAATAAGTGTCCATAACCCTTAACCATGGCCCTTGAACCATCATAACCACTAGACGCCCATAACTCATACCGATGGACCTTGAACCATTATAAATACTAGCCATGACCAATAGCCTATAAATATCCATTTTACAAGTAATAGGTGTCCATAACCCATAACCATGGCCCTTGAACCAATATAACCAATAGATGTCCATAACTCATAGCGATGGCCCTTGAACCATTATAACAACTAGCCTTGACCAATAGCCTATAGATATCTATTTTACAAGTAGTAGGTGTCCATTACCCGTAACCATGGCCCTTGAACCATTATAACCACTACATGTCATTAACTCATACCGATGGCCCTTTAACCATTATACCTACTAGCCATGACCAATAGGCAATAGATATCCACATTACAAGCAATAGGTGTCCATAACCCTTAACCATGGCCCTTGACCCATCATAACTACTAGACGCCCATAACTCATACCGATGGACCTTGAACCATTATAAATACTAGCCATGACCAATAGCCTATAAATAACAAGTAATAGGTGTCCATAACCCGTAACCATGGCCCTTGAACCAATATAACCACTAGATGTCCATAACTCATAGCGATGGCCCTTGAACCATTATAACAACAAGCCATGACCAATAGCCTATAGATATCCATTTTACAAGTAATAGGTGTCCATTACCCGTAACCATGGCCCTTGAACCATGATAACCACTACATGTCCATAACTCATACCGATTGCCCTTTAACCATTATAACTACTAGCCATGACCAATAGGCAATAGATATCCCCAGTACAAGCAATAGGTATCCATAACCCTTAACTATGGCCCTTGAACCATTATAACCACTAGATATCCATAACTCATACAGATCATCTTTGAACCGTTATTACTACTAACCATGACCAACAGCCTATAAATATCCATTTTACAAGTAATAGGTGTCCATAACCCATAACAATTGCCCTTGAACCAATATAACAACTAGATGTCCATAACTCATAGCGATGGCCCTTGAACCATTATAACAACAAGCCATGACCAATAGCCTATAGATATCCATTTTACAAGTAATAGGTGTCCATTACCCGTAACCATGGCCCTTGAACCATTTTAACCACTACATGTCCATAACTCATACCGATGGCCCTTTAACCATTATAACTACTAGCCATGACCAATAGGCAATAGATATCCACATTACAAGCAATAGGTGTCCATAACCCTTAACTATGGCCCTTGAACCATTATAACCACTACATGTCATTAACTCATACCGATGGCCCTTGAACCATTATAAATACTAGCCATGACCAATAGCCTATAAATATCCATTTACAAGTAATAGGTGTCCATAACCCATTACCATGGCCCTTGAACCAATATAACCACTAGATGTCCATAACTCATAGCGATGGCCCTTGAACCATTATAACAACAAGCCATGACCAATAGCCTATAGATATCCATTTTACAAGTAATAGGTGTCCATTACCCGTAACCATGGCCCTTGAACCATTATAACCACTACATGTCCATAACTCATACCGATGGCCCTTTAACCATTATAACTACTAGCCATGACCAATAGGCAATAGATATCCACATTAGAAGCAATAGGTGTCCATAACCCTTAACTATGGCCCTTGAACCATTATAACCACTACATGTCATTAACTCATACTGATGGCCCTTGAACCATTATAACTACTAGCCATGACCAATAGGAAATAGATATCCACATTACAAGCAATAGGTATCCATAACCCTTAACCATGGCCCTTGACCCATCATAACCACTAGACGTCCATAACTCATACCGATGGACCTTGAACCATTATAAATACTAGCCATGACCAATAACCTATAAATATCCATTTTACAAGTAATAGGTGTCCATAACCCATAACCATGGCCCTTGAACCAATATAACCACTAGATGTCCATAACTCATAGCGATGGCCCTTGAACCATTATAACAACAAGCCATGACCAATAGCCTATAGATATTGATTTTACAAGTAATAGGTTACCATTACCCGTAACCATGGCCCTTGAACCATTATAACCACTACATGTCCATAACTCATACCGATGGCCCTTTAACCATTATAACTACTAGCCATGGCCAATAGGCAATAGATATCCACATTACAAGCAATAGGTGTCCATAACCCTTAACCATGGCCCTTGAACCATCATAACCACTAGACGCCCATAACTCATACCGATGGACCTTGAACCATTATAAATACTAGCCATGACCAATAGCCTATAAATATCCATTTTACAAGTAATAGGTGTCCATAACCCATAACCATGGCCCTTGAACCAATATAACCAATAGATGTCCATAACTCATAGCGATGGCCCTTGAACCATTATAACAACTAGCCTTGACCAATAGCCTATAGATATCCATTTTACAAGTAATAGGTGTCCATTACCCGTAACCATGGCCCTTGAACCATTATAACCACTACATGTCCATAACTCATACAGATGGCCCTTTGACCATTATAACTACTAGCCATAACCAATAGGCAATAGATATCCACGTTACAAGCAATAGGTGTCCATAACCCTTAACCATGGCCCTTGACCCATCATAAACACTAGACGCCCATAACTCATACCTATGGACCTTGAACCATTATAAATACTAGCCATGACCAATATCCTATAAATATCCATTTTACAAGTAATAGGTGTCCATAACCCATAACCATGGCCCTTGAACCAATATAAGCACTAGATGTCCATAACTCATAGCGATGGCCCTTGAACCATTATAACAACAAGCCATGACCAATAGCCTATAGATATCCATTTTACAAGTAATAGGTGTCCATTACCCGTAACCATGGCCCTTGAACCATGATAACCACTACATGTCCATAACTCATACCGATTGCCCTTTAACCATTATAACTACTAGCCATGACCAATAGGCAATAGATATCCCCAGTACAAGCAATAGGTATCCATAACCCTTAACTATGGCCCTTGAACCATTATAACCACTAGATATCCATAACTCATACAGATCATCTTTGAACCGTTATTACTACTAACCATGACCAACAGCCTATAAATATCCATTTTACAAGTAATAGGTGTCCATAACCCATAACAATTGCCCTTGAACCAATATAACAACTAGATGTCCATAACTCATAGCGATGGCCCTTGAACCATTATAACAACTAGCCATGACCAATAGCCTATAGATATCCGTTTTACAAGTAATAGGTGTCTATTACCCGTAATCATGGCCCTTGAACCATTATAACCACTACATGTCCATAACTCATACCGATGGCCCTATAACCATTATAACTACTAACCATGACCAATAGGCAATAGATATCCACATTACAAGCATTAGGTGTCCATAACCCTTAACCATGGCCCTTGAACCATCATAACCACTAGACGTCATAACTCATACCGATGGACCTTGAACCATTATAACTACTAGCCATGACCAATAGCTTATAGATATCCATTTTACAAGTAATAGGTGTCCATAACCCATAACCATGGCCCTTGAACCAATATAACTACCAGATGTCCATAACTCATAACGATGGCCCTTGAACCATTATAACAACAAGCCATGACCAATAGCCTATAGATATCCATTTTACAAGTAATAGGTTACCATTACCCGTAAGCAAGGCCCTTGAACCATTATAACCACTACATGTCCATAACTCATACCGATGGCCCTTTAACCATTATAACTACTAGCCATGACCAATAGGCAATAGATATCTACATTACAAGCAATAGGTGTCCATAACCCTTAACCATGGCCCTTGAACCATCATAACCACTAGACGCCCATAACTCATACCGAAGGACCTTGAACCATTATAAATACTAGCCATGACCAATAGCCTATAAATATCCATTTTACAAGTAATAGGTTTCCATAACCCATAACCATGGCCCTTGAACCAATATAACCAATAGATGTCCATAACTCATAGCGATGGCCCTTGAACCATTATAACAACTAACCTTGACCAATAGCCTATAGATATCTATTTTACAAGTAATAGGTGTCCATTACCCGCAACCATGACCCTTGAACCATTATAACCACTACATGTCATTAACTCATACCGATGGCCCTTTAACCATTATAACTACTAGCCATGACCAATAGGCAATAGATATCCACATTACAAGCAATATGTGTCCATAACCCTTAACCATGGCCCTTGACCCATCATAACCACTAGACGCCCATAACTCATACCGATGGACCTTGAACCATTATAAATACTAGCCATGACCAATAGCCTATAAGTATCCATTTACAAGTAATAGGTGTCCATAACCCATAACCATGGCCCTTGAACCAATATAACCACTAGATGTCCATAACTCATAGTGCTGGCCCTTGAACCATCATAACAACAAGCCATGACCAATAGCCTATAGATATCCATTTTACAAGTAATAGGTGTCCATTACCTGTAACCATGGCCCTTGAACCATTATAACCACTACATGTCCATAACTCATATCGATGTCCCTTTAACCATTATAACTACTAGCCATGACCAATAGGCAATAGATATCCACATTACAAGCAATAAGTGTCCATAACCCTTAACCATGGCCCTTGAACCATCATAACCACTAGACGCCCATAACTCATACCGATGGACCTTGAACCATTATAAATACTAGCCATGACCAATAGCCTATAAATATCCATTTTACAAGTAATAGGTGTCCATAACCCATAACCATGGCCCTTGAACCAATATAACCAATAGATGTCCATAACTCATAGCGATGGCCCTTGAACCATTATAACAACTAGCCTTGACCAATAGCCTATAGATATCTATTTTACAAGTAGTAGGTGTCCATTACCCGTAACCATGGCCCTTGAACCATTATAACCACTACATGTCATTAACTCATACCGATGGCCCTTTAACCATTATACCTACTAGCCATGACCAATAGGCAATAGATATCCACATTACAAGCAATAGGTGTCCATAACCCTTAACCATGGCCCTTGACCCATCATAACTACTAGACGCCCATAACTCATACCGATGGACCTTGAACCATTATAAATACTAGCCATGACCAATAGCCTATAAATATCCATTTACAAGTAATAGGTGTCCATAACCCGTAACCATGGCCCTTGAACCAATATAACCACTAGATGTCCATAACTCATAGCGATGGCCCTTGAACCATTATAACAACAAGCCATGACCAATAGCCTATAGATATCCATTTTACAAGTAATAGGTGTCCATTACCCGTAACCATGGCCCTTGAACCATTATAACCACTACATGTCCATAACTCATACCGATTGCGCTTTAACCATTATAACTACTAGCCATGACCAATAGGCAATAGATATCCACATTACAAGCAATAGGTGTCCATAACCCTTAACCATGGCCCTTGACCCATCATAACCACTAGACGCCCATAACTCATACCGATGGCCCTTGAACCATTATAAATACTAGCCATGACCAATAGCCTATAAATATCCATTTACAAGTAATAGGCGTCCATAACCCATTACCATGGCCCTTGAACCAATATAACCACTAGATGTCCATAACTCATAGCGATGGCCCTTGAACCATTATAACAACAAGCCATGACCAATAGCCTATAGATATCCATTTTACAAGTAATAGGTGTCCATTACCCGTAACCATGGCCCTTGAACCATTATAACCATTACATGTCCATAACTCATACCGATGGCCCTTTAACCATTATAACTACTAGCCATGACCAATAGGCAATAGATATCCACATTACAAGCAATAGGTATCCATAACCCTTAACTATGGCCCTTGAACCATTATAACCACTAGATGTCCATAACTCATACAGATGATCTTTGAACCGTTATTACTACTAGCCATGACCAACAGCCTATAAATATCCATTTTACAAGCAATAGGTGTCTATAACCCTTAGCCATGGCCCTTGACCCATCATAACCATTAGATGTCCATAACTCATAGCGATGGCCCTTGAACCATTATAATAACAAGCCATGACCAATAGCCTATAGATATCCGTTTTACAAGTAATAAGTGTCCATAACCCCTAACCATGGCCCTTGAACCAATATAACCACTAGATGTCCATAACTCATAGCGATGGCCCTTGAACCATTATAACAACAAGCCATGACCAACAGCCTATAGATATCCATTTTACAAGTAGTAGGTTACCATTACCTGTAACCATGGCCCTTGAACCATTATAACCACTATATGTCCATAACTCATACCGATGGCCCTTTAACCATTATAACTACTAGCCATGACCAATAGGCAATAGATAACCACATTACAAGCAATAGGTGTCCATAACCCTTAACCATGGCCCTTGACCCATCATAACCACTAGACACCCATAACTCTTACCGATGGACCTTGAACCATTATAAATACTAGCCATGACCAATAGCCTATAAATATCCATTTTACAAGTAATAGGTGTGTATAACCCATAACCATGGCCCTTGAACCAATATAACCACTAGATGTCCATAACTCATAGCGTTGGCCCTTGAACCGTTATAACAACAAGCCATGACCAATAGCCTATAGATATCCATTTTACAAGTAATAGGTGTCCATTACCCGTAACCATGGCCCTTGAACCATTATAACCACTACATGTCCATAACTCATACCGATGGCCCTTTAACCATTATAACTACTAGCCATGACCAATAGGCAATAGATATCCACATTACAAGCAATAGGTATCCATAACCCTTAACTATGGCCCTTGAACCATTATAACCACTAAATGTCCATAACTCATACAGATGATCTTTGAACCGTTATTACTACTAGCCATGACCAACAACCTATAAATATCCATTTTACAAGCAATAGGTGTCTATAACCCTTAGCCATGGCCCTTGAACCATCATAACCACTAGACGCCCATAACTCATACCGATGGACCTTGAACCATTATAAATACTAGCCATGACCAATAGCCTATAAATATCCATTTTACAAGTAATAGGTGTCCATAACCCATAACCATGGCCCTTGAACCAATATAACCAATAGATGTCCATAACTCATAGCGATGGCCCTTGAACCATTATAACAACTAGCCTTGACCAATAGCCTATAGATATCTATTTTACAAGTAGTAGGTGTCCATTACCCGTAACCATGGCCCTTGAACCATTATAACCACTACATGTCATTAACTCATACCGATGGCCCTTTAACCATTATACCTACTAGCCATGACCAATAGGCAATAAATATCCACATTACAAGCAATAGGTGTCCATAACCCTTAACCATGGCCCTTGACCCATCATAACCACTAGACGCCCATAACTCATACCGATGGACCTTGAACCATTATAAATACTAGCCATGACCAATAGCCTATAAATATCCATTTACAAGTAATAGGTGTCCATAACCCGTAACCATGGCCCTTGAACCAATATAACCACTAGATGTCCATAACTCATAGCGATGGCCCTTGAACCATTATAACAACAAGCCATGACCAATAGCCTATAGATATCCATTTTACAAGTAATAGGTGTCCATTACCCGTAACCATGGCCCTTGAACCATTATAACCACTACATGTCCATAACTCATACCGATTGCGCTTTAACCATTATAACTACTAGCCATGACCAATAGGCAATAGATATCCACATTACAAGCAATAGGTGTCCATAACCCTTAACCATGTCCCTTGACCCATCATAACCACTAGACGCCCATAACTCATACCGATGGGCCTTGAACCATTATAATAACAAGCCATGACCAATAGCCTATAGATATCCGTTTTACAAGTAATAAGTGTCCATAACCCCTAACCATGGCCCTTGAACCAATATAACCACTAGATGTCCATAACTCATAGCGATGGCCCTTGAACCATTATAACAACAAGCCATGACCAACAGCCTATAGATATCCATTTTACAAGTAGTAGGTTACCATTACCTGTAACCATGGCCCTTGAACCATTATAACCACTATATGTCCATAACTCATACCGATGGCCCTTTAACCATTATAACTACTAGCCATGACCAATAGGCAATAGATAACCACATTACAAGCAATAGGTGTCCATAACCCTTAACCATGGCCCTTGACCCATCATAACCACTAGACACCCATAACTCTTACCGATGGACCTTGAACCATTATAAATACTAGCCATGACCAATAGCCTATAAATATCCATTTTACAAGTAATAGGTGTGTATAACCCATAACCATGGCCCTTGAACCAATATAACCACTAGATGTCCATAACTCATAGCGTTTGCCCTTGAACCGTTATAACAACAAGCCATGACCAATAGCCTATAGATCCATTTTACAAGTAATAGGTGTCCATTACCCGTAACCATGGCCCATGAACCATTATAACCACTACATGTCCATAACTCATACCGATGGCCCTTTAACCATTATAACTACTAGCCATGGCCAATAGGCAATAGATATCCACATTACAAGCAATAGGTGTCCATAACCCTTAACCATGGCCCTTGAACCATCATAACCACTAGACGTCCATAACTCATACCGATGGACCTTGAACCATTATAACTACTAGCCATGACCAATAGCTTATAGATATCCATTTTACAAGTAATAGGTGTCCATAACCCATAACCATGGCCCTTGAACCAATATAACCACTAGATGTCCATAACTCATAGCGATGGCCCTTGAACCATTATAACAACTAGCCTTGACCAATAGCCTATAGATATCCATTTTACAAGTAATAGGTGTCCATTACCCGTAACCATGGCCCTTGAACCATTATAACCACTACATGTCCATAACTCATACAGATGGCCCTTTGACCATTATAACTACTAGCCATAACCAATAGGCAATAGATATCCACGTTACAAGCAATAGGTGTCCATAACCCTTAACCATGGCCCTTGACCCATCATAAACACTAGACGCCCATAACTCATACCTATGGACCTTGAACCATTATAAATACTAGCCATGACCAATATCCTATAAATATCCATTTTACAAGTAATAGGTGTCCATAACCCATAACCATGGCCCTTGAACCAATATAAGCACTAGATGTCCATAACTCATAGCGATGGCCCTTGAACCATTATAACAACAAGCCATGACCAATAGCCTATAGATATCCATTTTACAAGTAATTGGTGTCCATTACCCGTAACCATGGCCCTTGAACCATTATAACCACTACATGTCCATAACTCATACCGATGGCCCTTTAACCATTATAACTACTAGCCATAACCAATAGGCAATAGATATCCACATTACAAGCAATAGGTGTCCATAACCCTTAACCATGGCCCTTGACCCATCATAACCACTAGACACCCATAACTCATACCGATGGACCTTGAACCATTATAAATACTAGCCATGACCAATAGCCTATAAATATACATTTTACAAGTAACAGGTGTCCATAAGCCATAACCATGGCCCTTGAACCAATATAACCACTAGATGTCCATAACTCATAGCGATGGCCCTTGAACCATTATAACAACAAGCCATGACCAATAGCCTATAGATATCCATTTTACAAGTAATAGGTGTCCATTACCCGTAACCATGGCCCTTGAACCATGATAACCACTACATGTCCATAACTCATACCGATTGCCCTTTAACCATTATAACTACTAGCCATGACCAATAGGCAATAGATATCCCCAGTACAAGCAATAGGTATCCATAACCCTTAACTATGGCCCTTGAACCATTATAACCACTAGATATCCATAACTCATACAGATCATCTTTGAACCGTTATTACTACTAACCATGACCAACAGCCTATAAATATCCATTTTACAAGTAATAGGTGTCCATAACCCATAACAATTGCCCTTGAACCAATATAACAACTAGATGTCCATAACTCATAGCGATGGCCCTTGAACCATTATAACAACTAGCCATGACCAATAGCCTATAGATATCCGTTTTACAAGTAATAGGTGTCTATTACCCGTAATCATGGCCCTTGAACCATTATAACCACTACATGTCCATAACTCATACCGATGGCCCTATAACCATTATAACTACTAACCATGACCAATAGGCAATAGATATCCACATTACAAGCATTAGGTGTCCATAACCCTTAACCATGGCCCTTGAACCATCATAACCACTAGACGTCATAACTCATACCGATGGACCTTGAACCATTATAACTACTAGCCATGACCAATAGCTTATAGATATCCATTTTACAAGTAATAGGTGTCCATAACCCATAACCATGGCCCTTGAACCAATATAACTACCAGATGTCCATAACTCATAACGATGGCCCTTGAACCATTATAACAACAAGCCATGACCAATAGCCTATAGATATCCATTTTACAAGTAATAGGTTACCATTACCCGTAAGCAAGGCCCTTGAACCATTATAACCACTACATGTCCATAACTCATACCGATGGCCCTTTAACCATTATAACTACTAGCCATGACCAATAGGCAATAGATATCTACATTACAAGCAATAGGTGTCCATAACCCTTAACCATGGCCCTTGAACCATCATAACCACTAGACGCCCATAACTCATACCGAAGGACCTTGAACCATTATAAATACTAGCCATGACCAATAGCCTATAAATATCCATTTTACAAGTAATAGGTTTCCATAACCCATAACCATGGCCCTTGAACCAATATAACCAATAGATGTCCATAACTCATAGCGATGGCCCTTGAACCATTATAACAACTAACCTTGACCAATAGCCTATAGATATCTATTTTACAAGTAATAGGTGTCCATTACCCGCAACCATGACCCTTGAACCATTATAACCACTACATGTCATTAACTCATACCGATGGCCCTTTAACCATTATAACTACTAGCCATGACCAATAGGCAATAGATATCCACATTACAAGCAATATGTGTCCATAACCCTTAACCATGGCCCTTGACCCATCATAACCACTAGACGCCCATAACTCATACCGATGGACCTTGAACCATTATAAATACTAGCCATGACCAATAGCCTATAAGTATCCATTTACAAGTAATAGGTGTCCATAACCCATAACCATGGCCCTTGAACCAATATAACCACTAGATGTCCATAACTCATAGTGCTGGCCCTTGAACCATCATAACAACAAGCCATGACCAATAGCCTATAGATATCCATTTTACAAGTAATAGGTGTCCATTACCTGTAACCATGGCCCTTGAACCATTATAACCACTACATGTCCATAACTCATATCGATGTCCCTTTAACCATTATAACTACTAGCCATGACCAATAGGCAATAGATATCCACATTACAAGCAATAAGTGTCCATAACCCTTAACCATGGCCCTTGAACCATCATAACCACTAGACGCCCATAACTCATACCGATGGACCTTGAACCATTATAAATACTAGCCATGACCAATAGCCTATAAATATCCATTTTACAAGTAATAGGTGTCCATAACCCATAACCATGGCCCTTGAACCAATATAACCAATAGATGTCCATAACTCATAGCGATGGCCCTTGAACCATTATAACAACTAGCCTTGACCAATAGCCTATAGATATCTATTTTACAAGTAGTAGGTGTCCATTACCCGTAACCATGGCCCTTGAACCATTATAACCACTACATGTCATTAACTCATACCGATGGCCCTTTAACCATTATACCTACTAGCCATGACCAATAGGCAATAGATATCCACATTACAAGCAATAGGTGTCCATAACCCTTAACCATGGCCCTTGACCCATCATAACTACTAGACGCCCATAACTCATACCGATGGACCTTGAACCATTATAAATACTAGCCATGACCAATAGCCTATAAATATCCATTTACAAGTAATAGGTGTCCATAACCCGTAACCATGGCCCTTGAACCAATATAACCACTAGATGTCCATAACTCATAGCGATGGCCCTTGAACCATTATAACAACAAGCCATGACCAATAGCCTATAGATATCCATTTTACAAGTAATAGGTGTCCATTACCCGTAACCATGGCCCTTGAACCATTATAACCACTACATGTCCATAACTCATACCGATTGCGCTTTAACCATTATAACTACTAGCCATGACCAATAGGCAATAGATATCCACATTACAAGCAATAGGTGTCCATAACCCTTAACCATGGCCCTTGACCCATCATAACCACTAGACGCCCATAACTCATACCGATGGCCCTTGAACCATTATAAATACTAGCCATGACCAATAGCCTATAAATATCCATTTACAAGTAATAGGTGTCCATAACCCATTACCATGGCCCTTGAACCAATATAACCACTAGATGTCCATAACTCATAGCGATGGCCCTTGAACCATTATAACAACAAGCCATGACCAATAGCCTATAGATATCCATTTTACAAGTAATAGGTGTCCATTACCCGTAACCATGGCCCTTGAACCATTATAACCATTACATGTCCATAACTCATACCGATGGCCCTTTAACCATTATAACTACTAGCCATGACCAATAGGCAATAGATATCCACATTACAAGCAATAGGTATCCATAACCCTTAACTATGGCCCTTGAACCATTATAACCACTAGATGTCCATAACTCATACAGATGATCTTTGAACCGTTATTACTACTAGCCATGACCAACAGCCTATAAATATCCATTTTACAAGCAATAGGTGTCTATAACCCTTAGCCATGGCCCTTGACCCATCATAACCATTAGATGTCCATAACTCATAGCGATGGCCCTTGAACCATTATAATAACAAGCCATGACCAATAGCCTATAGATATCCGTTTTACAAGTAATAAGTGTCCATAACCCCTAACCATGGCCCTTGAACCAATATAACCACTAGATGTCCATAACTCATAGCGATGGCCCTTGAACCATTATAACAACAAGCCATGACCAACAGCCTATAGATATCCATTTTACAAGTAGTAGGTTACCATTACCTGTAACCATGGCCCTTGAACCATTATAACCACTATATGTCCATAACTCATACCGATGGCCCTTTAACCATTATAACTACTAGCCATGACCAATAGGCAATAGATAACCACATTACAAGCAATAGGTGTCCATAACCCTTAACCATGGCCCTTGACCCATCATAACCACTAGACACCCATAACTCTTACCGATGGACCTTGAACCATTATAAATACTAGCCATGACCAATAGCCTATAAATATCCATTTTACAAGTAATAGGTGTGTATAACCCATAACCATGGCCCTTGAACCAATATAACCACTAGATGTCCATAACTCATAGCGTTGGCCCTTGAACCGTTATAACAACAAGCCATGACCAATAGCCTATAGATATCCATTTTACAAGTAATAGGTGTCCATTACCCGTAACCATGGCCCTTGAACCATTATAACCACTACATGTCCATAACTCATACCGATGGCCCTTTAACCATTATAACTACTAGCCATGACCAATAGGCAATAGATATCCACATTACAAGCAATAGGTATCCATAACCCTTAACTATGGCCCTTGAACCATTATAACCACTAAATGTCCATAACTCATACAGATGATCTTTGAACCGTTATTACTACTAGCCATGACCAACAACCTATAAATATCCATTTTACAAGCAATAGGTGTCTATAACCCTTAGCCATGGCCCTTGAACCATCATAACCACTAGACGCCCATAACTCATACCGATGGACCTTGAACCATTATAAATACTAGCCATGACCAATAGCCTATAAATATCCATTTTACAAGTAATAGGTGTCCATAACCCATAACCATGGCCCTTGAACCAATATAACCAATAGATGTCCATAACTCATAGCGATGGCCCTTGAACCATTATAACAACTAGCCTTGACCAATAGCCTATAGATATCTATTTTACAAGTAGTAGGTGTCCATTACCCGTAACCATGGCCCTTGAACCATTATAACCACTACATGTCATTAACTCATACCGATGGCCCTTTAACCATTATACCTACTAGCCATGACCAATAGGCAATAAATATCCACATTACAAGCAATAGGTGTCCATAACCCTTAACCATGGCCCTTGACCCATCATAACCACTAGACGCCCATAACTCATACCGATGGACCTTGAACCATTATAAATACTAGCCATGACCAATAGCCTATAAATATCCATTTACAAGTAATAGGTGTCCATAACCCGTAACCATGGCCCTTGAACCAATATAACCACTAGATGTCCATAACTCATAGCGATGGCCCTTGAACCATTATAACAACAAGCCATGACCAATAGCCTATAGATATCCATTTTACAAGTAATAGGTGTCCATTACCCGTAACCATGGCCCTTGAACCATTATAACCACTACATGTCCATAACTCATACCGATTGCGCTTTAACCATTATAACTACTAGCCATGACCAATAGGCAATAGATATCCACATTACAAGCAATAGGTGTCCATAACCCTTAACCATGTCCCTTGACCCATCATAACCACTAGACGCCCATAACTCATACCGATGGGCCTTGAACCATTATAATAACAAGCCATGACCAATAGCCTATAGATATCCGTTTTACAAGTAATAAGTGTCCATAACCCCTAACCATGGCCCTTGAACCAATATAACCACTAGATGTCCATAACTCATAGCGATGGCCCTTGAACCATTATAACAACAAGCCATGACCAACAGCCTATAGATATCCATTTTACAAGTAGTAGGTTACCATTACCTGTAACCATGGCCCTTGAACCATTATAACCACTATATGTCCATAACTCATACCGATGGCCCTTTAACCATTATAACTACTAGCCATGACCAATAGGCAATAGATAACCACATTACAAGCAATAGGTGTCCATAACCCTTAACCATGGCCCTTGACCCATCATAACCACTAGACACCCATAACTCTTACCGATGGACCTTGAACCATTATAAATACTAGCCATGACCAATAGCCTATAAATATCCATTTTACAAGTAATAGGTGTGTATAACCCATAACCATGGCCCTTGAACCAATATAACCACTAGATGTCCATAACTCATAGCGTTTGCCCTTGAACCGTTATAACAACAAGCCATGACCAATAGCCTATAGATCCATTTTACAAGTAATAGGTGTCCATTACCCGTAACCATGGCCCATGAACCATTATAACCACTACATGTCCATAACTCATACCGATGGCCCTTTAACCATTATAACTACTAGCCATGACCAATAGGCAATAGATATCCACAGTACAAGCAATAGGTATCCATAACCCTTAACTATGGACCTTGAACCATTATAACCACTAGATATCCATAACTCATACGGATGATCTTTGAACCATTATTACTACTAACCATGAACAACAACCTATAAATATCCATTTTACAAGTAATAGGTGTCCAAAACCCATAACCATGGCCCTTGAACCAATATAACAACTAGATGTCCATAACTCATAGCGATGGCCCTTGAACCATTATAACAACAAGCCATGACCAATAGCCTATAGATATCCATTTTACAAGTAATAGGTGTCCATTACCCGTAATCATGGCCCTTGAACCATTATAACCACTACATATCCATAACTCATACCGATGGCCCTTTAACCATTATAACTACTAGCCATGACCAATAGGCAATAGATATCCACATTACAAGCAATAGGTGTCCATAACCCTTAACCATGGCCCTTGAACCATCATAACCACTAGAGGTCCATAACTCATACCGATGGACCTTGAACCATTATAACTAAAAGCCATGACCAATAGCTTATAGATATCCATTTTACAAGTAATAGGTGTCCATAACCCATAACCATGGCCCTTGAACCAATACAACCACTAGATGTCCATAACTCATAGCGATGGGGCAGGAATGGCTATGGTGACTTGTTGACCTTTTCTCTCTAGGGCGATTTTGGATTCGACAGCTGTTCTTCCAATTTCTTCCCTAATTCGCACTCGATCTCCTAGTTTTCTCTTATGTTATCGTGGCTGTTTTCAATCTATTGCTGGATTATTGCGTGTGTATTATATACGCACAAAGTTTCGGGATTGGAATCAGATTGAAGAACCCTATAGTTTGAAAACCCTACGTTCGCAAATTTTTAAAAACCCTACGTTTCGATTTCAAGATCTGTTCAAGACTAATTCGCATAGAACCCTACGTTCGATCTCAAGATCTGTAGAAGGCTATCCCGCAAGAACCCTACGTCGAACTCTACATCCAAATTATTTACGTTCGATCTTGTTGAAGTTTTTGTTGAAGATCGGATAGGAACTCAATGGCTGGTGATACACATGATACGGGGCAAAGACACTCTAACATTGCGGCTAAACTGAAAAGCATCAATGGTAAGATTATTGGAAAAAGTGGGAAGGTTATCCAACCCCGTAATGCAGTTCGTGGCCAACCGGTTCCTATGGGTCGGACGGATTTAATCCCAGTTCAGGCTGGTATTGATTCGAACCCTACCTTAACACCTCCTAATATCCCCGTGAATGTGATACATTCTGACGTTGTTGCTAAAGAACCTCAACCAGCTGCGGTTGTGACTATAACTCAGCCTAAACCATCCTATGCATCGGTCACAAACAAGACAACTACTTTGCCTAAGGTGAATTTTTGTAAGCTTTAATCTGTGAAGTCTAATGATGATGTAGATGTTATGATACCACTAGATTCTGTGAAGGAAGTTGCAAGTCGGTTCTCAAACACCCTTTATGGTTATTTTTTAGGAAAAAGGATTGCCTTCCCGATTGTAGAGTATTATGTCAAGAATGTGTGGTCCAAATTTGGAATCAATCGGGTGATGATGAATGCAAAAGGGTTCTTCTTCTTCAAATTTGACTCACACAAAGGTATGGAAGATGTTTTGGAAAACGGCCCTTGGATGATCAGGAATAACCCTATTATATTAAAAGAATGGAATCCAAATACCACTCTAACAAAGGAAGACCTTACTAAAATCCCGATTTGGGTTAAATTCCACGATGTTCCAATGGCTGCATTTACAGCTGATGGTCTCAGTTTGATGGCATCAAAGATTGGCACACCAAAAATGTTGGATGCATACACAAGTACTATATGTTCGGAATCTTGGGGTAGAAATAACTTTGCTAGAGCTCTCATTGAAATCAACTCTTCAAATGAGCTTAGGTCCACACTGATAGTGGCTATCCCATCCCTTGAAGGATCTGAATACTCTAAAGAAGTGATTAGTCTTGAATATGAATGGAAACCTCCGAGGTGTTCAATATGCAAAATTTTTGGTCATACTATTGACGGCTGTCCTAAAAACATTAAACCCAAAGAGAAGGAAGTTGAACAAGATGATGACGGATACCAGGTCGTGGGGAACAAAAAACGCTTTAAAACTCGATCTAATTTTCAGTATAGACCAAAAGGGAGCTCAAAGACTGATTCGGAAGTGGCTGAAAGTGCTAAACTCCCGATCACAAACAGTAATAGCGTAGATAATGATAAACATTATGCTGCACCTATTGTTTGTGAAGATGTCCATAAGAAAAGAGATAGTGGGAATAAATGTGCGACCAGTAATAGTGTAGAGAATGCTACACCTATTGATCGCAATGAGGTCCCGGATGCTATTTTCTTTGATTATGGAAAGGCAGATAGTAATAGTGTAAATGGTAATCATAAATACCATGTTACACCTATTGTTGGCCAAAAAGCAAATGGGAGCAGTAATAGTATAGGTGATGTTGGGAGCTCTCAACATCAGGCTAAACCTACTGTTTTTCATGAATTGAACACCTATGCAAATATTCCTACCTCAAATGGGTTTGATTCGTTAAGTTATATGGAGGATGAAGATGATGAAGTGGAAGACAACACAAACGATACTTCAAGTTTTTTGGCGGGCACTTCTAAGAACAAGGGGGCAAGCACTCCCTATTCACATGGTCTTAATGTTTAGTCTTGCTTCCTGGAATATTAGGGGTTTGAACCAGCCCCTTAAACAAGAAGAGGTTCGTCAAGTAGTACTAGATAACAACCTTAGTATTTGTGCAATTCTAGAATCTCATGTGAATGTTGCGGATGTTTATGATGTTTGTAAGAAAGTTTGTGCAAGTTGGAAATGGACCTCTAATGGGTCTTTGTGTGATAAAGGTACTCGCATTATTCTTGGTTGGGATGAGAGGATGTTAGATGTTATGACTCTAGCACAAACAAACCAGGTTATACATGTTCAAGTCGTTACTAAATCTGATAGAAAGTCTTTCTTTTGTTCTTTTGTGTATGCTGCTACTTCATACATTGACAGGAGGGTTTTATGGCAAAATCTAGTGGGACATAGCCAGCTTATGTCGAATAAACCTTGGGCTATTCTTGGTGACTTTAATGCAGCCCTGAAATTAGAAGACCACTCATGTGGTGGGTATCAACCTCATATTGCTATGCGGGAATTCCAAGAGTGTGTAAATTATATGGCTGTTATGGATATAAATAGTACGGGTATTCATTTTACTTGGAACCAAAAACCGTAGGGATCAGATGGTATTTTAAAGAAGATTGATCGAATTATGGGGAATCAAGTTTTCATTGATTTCTTCCCGGACTCTATTGGCATTTTCCAGCCATATCGTATTTCCGATCACACCCCTTGTATCTTGAAAATCCCGAATGTTATAAAGTTCAAACCCAAGCCTTTTAAATTTTTTAACTTTCTTGCAGACAAACCTGAATTTCGTAATATTGTTGGTGTGGCTTGGTCGGAGAGAATCACAGGTTGTGCAATGTATCGGGTGGTAAAACATCTAAAAGCTATGAAACCCCCTTTGCGAAAGCTCTTAAAGGACCAAGGTAATTTACACTCCAAAGTAAAATTCCTTCGGGTAGAGCTAGATGAAGTACAATCTGCCCTTGATAAAAACCCCCACTGTCCTAAGCTTCGGGAAGAGGAAGCCCAATATATTCTTGCGTATAAGGCCGCGGTTTTAGATGAGGAACGCTTCCTTAAACAAAAATCTAAAATTGAATGGTTAAGAGTTGGGGACTCCAATTCAGCTTACTTCCACAATGTGGTCAAGGGTAGATGCCACAGGAATCGTATAGATGCTATATTTGAGGGCACTACTATGCATGAAGGTAATGAAATCGCTCCAATTTTTGTTAAACATTACAAAAATTTCCTTGGAATTGCGGGCCAGGTGACTTCCCTTGATACCCAGGAGCTGTTTCAGAACACTATTGATCGTCAAAAGGCTGAGTTTATGGTTCGTGATGTAAGCAATTCTGAAATTAAAAAGTCTCTCTTTTCTATTGGCAATGATAAAGCCCCTGGTCCTGATGGCTTCACAGCTGTTTTCTTTAAAAAATCTTGGGACATTATTGGAGAGGAATTGTGTTGTGCGGTTCGGGAATTTTTTTCAAACGGCAAGTTACTAAAACAAATTAACCATACGATTCTGGCTATGATTCCAAAGATCCCAACCCCTTCAAAGACGACTGATTTTAGGCCCATTTCCTGCTGCAATGTAATTTATACGTGTATCAGCAAAATACTTACAAATCGCATCACTGATGTTCTTGGCGATATTGTGGGCATTAACCAATCAGCTTTCATTCCTGGTAGACGAATTTCAGATAACATACTTCTCACACAAGAACTAATGCATAATTATCATAGGCATTCTGGTCCCCCTCGATGTGCGTTTAAAATTGATATCCAGAAAGCTTATGATACTGTTGATTGGGAGTTTCTACACTCTATCTTAATTGGATTTGGTTTTCCTCCTAAAATGATCACGTGGATTTTGGAATGTGTTACATCTCCCTCTTTTTCCATTTGTATAAATGGAGAGGTCCATGGCTGGTTTCGGGGTAAAAGAGGCTTGAGACAGGGTGACCCAATGTCTCCATACCTTTTTACTCTTGTTATGGAGGTACTTTCTCTTATTATCAAACGTAGAGTTACATCAAGCACGGATTTTGGATATCACAAAGGCTGTGAGAAACAAAAGATTGTCAACCTATGTTTTGCTGATGATCTTTTCATTTTTGCGCGAGGTAATCTGAATTCTGCTACTCTGATTTTGGATGCTTTGAATGAGTTTAAAGAAGTATCCGGGCTTGTCCCTAGCATTCCTAAAAATACGGTGTTTTTCTACAACGTCCCCACAACTACCCGAGCTGCAATACTTCTTTTAATGCCGTTTGAGGAAGGAAGTCTCCCGGTTAAATACCTTGGAGTGCCTTTGATATCTACAAGATTACTATTTCGAGATTGTAAAGGCCTTATAGAAAAGATGCAGAATCGCATAAATGATTGGAAGAATAAATTCCTCTCTTTTGCGGGTCGTCTCCAATTGATCATTTCAGTGCTATCTAATTTACATATCTATTGGGCTTCAGTTTTTACTCTCCCAAACCGTATTATTCATGAGCTCGAGCAACTAATGCGAGGGTTTCTATGGTGTCAAGGCGAAATGAAGAAGGGTAAAGCAAAAGTTTCTTGGGAGGTAGTGTGCAAACCAAAATCTGAAGGGGGTCTGGGTATCCGTCGTATTAAAGATTTTAATGCTGCCCTAATGTCATACCATATCTGGAGTATAGTGACTAACAAGGAGTCGTTATGGGTCCAATGGATTCATTCTTATAAGTTGCGGGGTAGAAGTTTTTGGGATACTCCCATCATGGATTCTATGAGCTGGTCTTGGAGGAAGTTGCTCCAATTAAGAAACAAAGTTAGGCCTTTTATATGGCATACGATACGTGATGGAAAATCTACTTCCATTTGGTTTGACAAATGGAGCATGGCTAGTCCAATCTTTCAATTCCTCACTCACAGAGATATCACTAGAGCTGGGTTTTCCCCCCTTGATATGGTGTCGGACTTGATTAATGATAATAATTGGACTTGGCCAAATGATTGGTATGCTAGGTTCCTGGAAATTACTAGTATCCCGGTCCCCCAACTTATTCCAGAACAAAAGGACGGTGTAGGTTGGTTAGATCTCAATGGGTCTTCTCAGACTTTCTCGGTCTATCTAGCTTGGAACTCTATTCGATCAAGGGAGGTTGAGGTCCCTTGGAAAGCTGTTGTTTGGTTCCCCCATTGTATCCCTCGCCATGCTTTTCATATGTGGCTAGTTATGAACAACCGCTTAAAAACTCAAGATATGTTGAAACAATGGGATATCCACCATGATACGGATACCGCCTCTTTGCGGTGCCCTCTATGTGGTCTTATTCAAGACTCCCACCCTCATCTATTTTTTGAATGTACATATTCTTTGCAGGTTTTGGTTAAAATCAGATTGCTTGGGGGGATGGACATGATTGCTCCAAGAATTGCTGATATTATTGATTACCTTACTCCAATGTCTAGAGGAAGGTCAGCAAAAAGTGTTATCTCTCGTATATTGATTGGAGCTACTACGTATTATATCTGGTTAGAGAGAAATGCAAGATTGTTCAGGAAGAAGTCCAAGACGCATATGCAGTTATGTGATGAGATTATTGCCACCGTTCGGTTAAAACTGATGACATTAAAGTTTAAGAAGAAGACAGTTGATATTCAACGCCTGTTAACTAGCTGGAAGATCCCATACTCGGTTACATAGCTCAGTGTTTTGTTTTAGTTGCCTGCTTTTGGTTAGTTGATTGTTTGTCTTGGTTACGCGAGGTAGTCCCTAGTGCTTGTGTAGCTTTGTTTATGGCATGTCATAAACTCTGTCTTGGTTTGTCAAGCTTCTGCTTGAGGTCAATGTGACCGCCTGTCACATTCCTTTGTCCTTATTTTGTGATTAATATACTTAGCCAGGGTAATCCCTTTACCCAAAAAAAAACTCATAGCGATGGCCCTTGAACCATTATAAGAACTAGCCTTGACCAATAGCCTATATATATCCATTTTACAAGTAATAGGTGTCCATTACCCGTAACCATGGCCCTTGAACCATTATAACCACTACATGTCCATAACTCATACCGATGGCCTTTAACCATTATAACTACTAGCCATGTCCAATAGGCAATAGATATCCACATTACAAGCAATAAGTGTCCATAACCCTTAACTATGGCCCTTGAACCATTATAACCACTAGATGTCCATAACTCATACAGATGATCTTTGAACCGTTATTACTACTAGCCATGACCAACAGCCTATAAATATCCATTTTACAAGCAATAGGTGTCTATAACCCTTTGCCATGGCCCTTGACCCATCATAACCACTAGACGCCATAACTCATACCGATGGACCTTGAACCATTATAAATACTTGCCATGACCAATAACCTATAAATATCCATTTTACAAGTAATAGGTGTCCATAACCCATAACCATGGCCCTTGAACCAATATAACCACAAGATGTCCATAACTCATAGCGATGGCCCTTGAACCATTATAACAACAAGCCATGACCAATAGCCTATAGATATCCATTTTACAAGTAGTAGGTTACCATTACCCGTAACCATGGCCCTTGAACCATTATAACCACTACATGTCCATAACTCATACTGATGGCCCTTTAACCATTATAACTACTAGCCATGACCAATAGGCAATAGATATCCACGTTACAAGCAATAGGTGTCCATAACCCTTAACCATGGCCCTTGAACCATCATAACCACTAGAAGTCCATAACTCATACCGATGGACCTTGAACCATTATAACTACTAGCCATGACCAATAGCTTATGGATATCCATTTTACAAGTAATAGGTGTCCATAACCCATAACCATGGCCCTTGAACCAATATAACCACTAGATGTCCATAACTCATAGCGATGGCCCTTGAACCATTATAACAACAAGCCATGACCAATAGCCTATAGATATCCATTTCACAAGTAGTAGCTTACCATTACCCGTAACCATGGCCCTTGAACCATTATAACCACTACATGTCCATAACTCATACCGATGGCCCTTTAACCATTATAACTACTAGCCATGACCAATAGGCAATAGATATCCACATTACAAGCAATAGGTGTCCATAACCCTTAACCATGGCCCTTGAACCATCATAACCACTAGACGTCCATAACTCATACCGATGGACCTTGAACCATTATAACTACTAGCCATGACCAATAGCTTATAGATATCCATTTTACAAGTAATAGGTGTCCATAACCCATAACCATGGCCCTTGAACCAATATAACCACTAGATGTCCATAACTCGTAGCGATGGCCCTTGAACCATTATAACAACTAGCCTTGACCAATAGCCAATAGATATCCATTTTACAAGTAATAGGTGTCCATTACCCGTAACCATGGCCCTTGAACCATTATAACCACTACATGTCCATAACTCATACCGATGGCCCTTTAACCATTATAACTACTAGCCATGACCAATAGGCAATAGATATCCACATTACAAGCAATAGGTGTCCATAACCCTTAACTATTGCCCTTGAACAATTATAACCACTAGATATCCATAACTCATACAGATGATCTTTGAAACGTTATTACTACTAACCGTGACCAACAGCCTATAAATATCCATTTTACAAGTAATAGGTGTCCATAACCCATAACCATGGCCCTTGAACCAATATAACAACTAGATGTCCATAACTCATAGCGATGGCCCTTGAACCATTATAACAACTAGCCATGACCAATAGCCTATAGATATCCGTTTTACAAGTAATAGGTGTCCATTACCCGTAATCATGGCCCTTGAACCATTATAACCACTACATGTCCATAACTCATACTGATGGCCCTTTAACCATTATAACTACTAGCCATGACCAATAGGCAATAGATATCCACGTTACAAGCAATAGGTGTCCATAACCCTTAACTATTGCCCTTGAACAATTATAACCACTAGATATCCATAACTCATACAGATGATCTTTGAAACGTTATTACTACTAACCATGACCAACAGCCTATAAATATCCATTTTACAAGTAATAGGTGACCATAACCCATAACCATGGCCCTTGAACCAATATAACAACTAGATGTCCATAACTCATAGCGATGGCCCTTGAACCATTATAACAACTAGCCATGACCAATAGCCTATAGATATCCGTTTTACAAGGAATAGGTGTCCATTACCCGTAATCATGGCCCTTGAACCATTATAACCACTACATGTCCATAACTCATACTGATGGCCCTTTAACCATTATAACTACTAGCCATGACCAATAGGCAATAGATATCCACGTTACAAGCAATAGGTGTCCATAACCCTTAACCATGGCCCTTGAACCATCATAACCACTAGAAGTCCATAACTCATACCGATGGACCTTGAACCATTATAACTACTAGCCATGACCAATAGCTTATGGATATCCATTTTACAAGTAATAGGTGTCCATAACCCATAACCATGGCCCTTGAACCAATATAACCACTAGATGTCCATAACTCATAGCGATGGCCCTTGAACCATTATAACAACAAGCCATGACCAATAGCCTATAGATATCCATTTTACAAGTAGTAGGTTACCATTACCCGTAACCATGGCCCTTGAACCATTATAACCACTACATGTCCATAACTCATACCGATGGCCCTTTAACCATTATAACTACTAGCCATGACCAATAGGCAATAGATATCCACATTACAAGCAATAGGTGTCCATAACCCTTAACCATGGCCCTTGAACCATCATAACCACTAGACGTCCATAACTCATACCGATGGACCTTGAACCATTATAACTACTAGCCATGACCAATAGCTTATAGATATCCATTTTACAAGTAATAGGTGTCCATAACCCATAACCATGGCCCTTGAACCAATATAACCACTAGATGTCCATAACTCGTAGCGATGGCCCTTGAACCATTATAACAACTAGCCTTGACCAATAGCCAATAGATATCCATTTTACAAGTAATAGGTGTCCATTACCCGTAACCATGGCCCTTGAACCATTATAACCACTACATGTCCATAACTCATACCGATGGCCCTTTAACCATTATAACTACTAGCCATGACCAATAGGCAATAGATATCCACATTACAAGCAATAGGTGTCCATAACCCTTAACTATTGCCCTTGAACAATTATAACCACTAGATATCCATAACTCATACAGCTGATCTTTGAAACGTTATTACTACTAACCATGACCAACAGCCTATAAATATCCATTTTACAAGTAATAGGTGTCCATAACCCATAACCATGGCCCTTGAACCAATATAACAACTAGATGTCCATAACTCATAGCGATGGCCCTTGAACCATTATAACAACTAGCCATGACCAATAGCCTATAGATATCCGTTTTACAAGTAATAGGTGTCCATTACCCGTAATCATGGCCCTTGAACCATTATAACCACTACATGTCCATAACTCATACCGATGGCCCTATAAACATTATAACTACTAGCCATGACCAATAGGCAATAGATATCCACATTACAAGCAATAGGTGTCCATAACCCTTAACCATGGCCCTTGAACCATCATAACCACTAGACGTCATAACTCATACCGATGGACCTTGAACCATTATAACTACTAGCCATGACCAATAGCTTATAGATATCCATTTTACAAGTAATAGGTGTCCATAACCCATAACCATGGCCCTTGAACCAATATAACTACTAGATGTCCATAACTCATAACGATGGCCCTTGAACCATTATAACAACTAGCCATGACCAATAGCCTATAGATATCCGTTTTACAAGTAATAGGTGTCCATTACCCGTAATCATGGCCCTTGAACCATTATAACCACTACATGTCCATAACTCATACCGATGGCCCCATAACCATTATAACTACTAGCCATGACCAATAGGCAATAGATATCCACATTACAAGCAATAGGTGTCCATAACCCTTAACTATGGCCCTTGAACAATTATAACCACTAGATATCCATAACTCATACAGATGATCTTTGAAACGTTATTACTACTAACCATGACCAACATCTTATAGATATCCATTTTACAAGTAATAGGTGTCCATAACCGATAACCATGTCCCTTGAACCAATATAACAACTAGATGTCCATAACTCATAGCGATGGCTCTTGAACCATTATAACAACTAGCCATGACCAATAGCCTATAGATATCCGTTTTACAAGTAATAGGTGTCCATTACCCGTAATCATGGCCCTTGAACCATTATAACCACTACATGTCCATAACTCATACTGATGGCCCTATAACCATTATAACTACTAGCCATGACCAATAGGCAATAGATATCCACATCACAAGCAATAGGTGTCCATAACCCTTAACCATGGCCCTTGAACCATCATAACCACTAGACGTCATAACTCATACCGATGGACCTTGAACCATTATAACTACTAGCCATGACCAATAGCTTATAGATATCCATTTTACATGTAATAGGTGTCCATAACCCATAACCATGGCCCTTGAACCAATATAACCACTAGATGTCCATAACTCGTAGCGATGGCCCTTGAACCATTATAACAACTAGCCTTGACCAATAGCCAATAGATATTCATTTTACAAGTAATAGGTGTCCATTACCCGTAACCATGGCCCTTGAACCATTATAACCACTACATGTCCATAACTCATACCGATGGCCCTTTAACCATTATAACTACTAGCCATGACCAATAGGCAATAGATATCCACATTACAAGCAATAGGTGTCCATAACCCTTAACTATTGCCCTTGAACAATTATAACCACTAGATATCCATAACTCATACAGATGATCTTTGAAACGTTATTACTACTAACCATGACCAACAGCCTATAAATATCCATTTTACAAGTAATAGGTGTCCATAACCCATAACCATGGCCCTTGAACCAATATAACAACTAGATGTCCATAACTCATAGCGATGGCCCTTGAACCATTATAACAACTAGCCATGACCAATAGCCTATAGATATCCGTTTTACAAGTAATAGGTGTCCATTACCCGTAATCATGGCCCTTGAACCATTATAACCACTACATGTCCATAACTCATACTGATGGCCCTATAACCATTATAACTACTAGCCATGACCAATAGGCAATAGATATCCACATTACAAGCAATAGGTGTCCATAACCCTTAACCATGGCCCTTGAACCATCATAACCACTAGACGTCATAACTCATACCAATGGACCTTGAACCATTATAACTACTAGCCATGACCAATAGCTTATAGATATCCATTTTACAAGTAATAGGTGTCCATAACCCATAACCATGGCCCTTGAACCAATATAACTACTAGATGTCCATAACTCATAACGATGGCCCTTGAACCATTATAACAACAAGCCATGACCAATAGCCTATAGATATCCATTTTACAAGTAATAGGTTACCATTACCCGTAACCAAGGCCCTTGAACCATTATAACCACTACATGTTCATAACACATACCGATGGCCCTTTAACCATTATAACTACTAGCCATGACCAATAGGCAATAGATATCTACATTACAAGCAATAGGTGTCCATAACCCTTAACCATGGCCCTTGAACCATCATAACCAGTAGACGCCCATAACTCATACTGATGGACCTTGAACCATTCTAACTACTAGCCATGACCAATAGCCTATAAATATCCATTTTACGAGTAATAGGTGTCCATAACCCATAACCATGGCCCTTGAACCAATATAACCAATAGATGTCCATAACTCATAGCGATGGCCCTTGAACCATTATAACAACTAGCCATGACCAATAGCCTATAGATATCCGTTTTACAAGTAATAGGTGTCCATTACCCGTAATCATGGCCCTTAAACCATTATAACCACTACATGTCCATAACTCATACTGATGGCCCTATAACCATTATAACTACTAGCCATGACCAATAGGCAATAGATATCCACATTACAAGCAATAGGTGTCCATAACCCTTAACCATGGCCCTTGAACCATCATAACCACTAGACGTCATAACTCATTCCAATGGACCTTGAACCATTATAACTACTAGCCATGACCAATAGCTTATAGATATCCATTTTACAAGTAATAGGTGTCCATAACCCATAACCATGGCCCTTGAACCAATATAACTACTAGATGTCCATAACTCATAACGATGGCCCTTGAACCATTATAACAACAAGCCATGACCAATAGCCTATAGATATCCATTTTACAAGTAATAGGTTACCATTACCCGTAACCAAGGCCCTTGAACCATTATAACCACTACATGTTCATAACACATACCGATGGCCCTTTAACCATTATAACTACTAGCCATGACCAATAGGCAATAGATATCTACATTACAAGCAATAGGTGTCCATAACCCTTAACCATGGCCCTTGAACCATCATAACCAGTAGACGCCCATAACTCATACCGATGGACCTTGAACCATTCTAACTACTAGCCATGACCAATAGCCTATAAATATCCATTTTACGAGTAATAGGTGTCCATAACCCATAACCATGGCCCTTGAACCAATATAACCAATAGATGTCCATAACTCATAGCGATGGCCCTTGAACCATTATAACAACTAGCCTTGACCAATAGCCTATAGATATCCATTTTACAAGTAACAGGTGTCCATTACCCGTAACCATGGCCCTTGAACCATTATAACCACTACATGTCCATAACTCATACCGATGGCCCTTTAACCATTATAACTACTAGCCATGACCAATAGGCAATAGATATCCACATTACAAGCAATAGGTGTCCATAACCCTTAACCATGGACCTTGAACCATCATAACCACTAGACGTCCATAACTCATACCTATGGACCTTGAACCATTATAACTACTAGCCATGACCAATAGCTTATGAATATCCATTTTATAAGTAATAGGTGTCCATAACCCATAACCATGGCCCTTGAACCAATATAACAACTAGATGTCCATAACTCATAGCGATGGCCCTTGAACCATTATAACAACTAGCCTTGACCAATAGCCTATAGATATCCATTTTACAAGTAATAGGTGTCCATAACCCATAACCATGGACCTTGAACCAATATAACCACTAGACGTCCATAACTCATAGCGATGTCCCTTGAACCATTATAACAACAAGCCATGACCAATAGCCTATAGATATCCATTTTACAAGTAATAGGTTACCATTACCCGTAACCAAGGCCCTTGAACCATTATAACCACTACATGTTCATAACACATACCGATGGCCCTTTAACCATTATAACTACTAGCCATGACCAATAGGCAATAGATATCTACATTACAAGCAATAGGTGTCCATAACCCTTAACCATGGCCCTTGAACCATCATAACCAGTAGACGCCCATAACTCATACCGATGGACCTTGAACCATTCTAAATACTAGCCATGACCAATAGCCTATAAATATCCATTTTACGAGTAATAGGTGTCCATAACCCATAACCATGGCCCTTGAACCAATATAACCAATAGATGTCCATAACTCATAGCGATGGCCCTTGAACCATTATAACAACTAACCTTGACCAATAGCCTATAGATATCTATTTTACAAGTAATAGGTGTCCATTACCCGTAACCATGGCCCTTGAACCATTATAACCACTACATGTCTATAACTCATACCGATGGCCCTTTAACCATTATAACTACTAGCCATGACCAATAGGCAATAGATATCCACATTACAAGCAATAGGTGTCCATAACCCTTAACCATGGCCCTTGAACCATCATAACCACTAGACGCCCATAACTCATACCGATGGACCTTGAACCATTATAAATACTAGCCATGACCAATAGCCTATAAATATCCATTTTACAAGTAATAGGTGTCCATAACCCATAACCATGGCCCTTGAACCAATATAACCAATAGATGTCCATAACTCATTGCGATGGCCCTTGAACCATTATAACAACCAGCCTTGACCAATAGCCTATAGATATCTATTTTACAAGTAATAGGTGTCCATTACCCGTAACCATGGCCTTTGAACCATTATAACCACTACATGTCATTAACTCATACCGATGGCCCTTTAACCATTATAACTACTAGCCATGACCAATAGGCAATAGATATCCACATTACAAGCAATAGGTGTCCATAACCCTTAACCATGGCCCTTGACCCATCATAACCACTAGACGCCCATAACTCATACCGGTGGACCTTGAACCATTATAAATACTAGCCATGACCAATAGCCTATAAATATCGATTTACAAGTAATAGGTGTCCATAACCCATAACCATGGCCCTTGAACCAATATAACCACTAGATGTCCATAACTCATAGCGATGGCCCTTGAACCATCATAACCACTAGACGTCCATAACTCATACCTATGGACCTTGAACCATTATAACTACTAGCCATGACCAATAGCTTATAGATATCCATTTTATAAGTAATAGGTGTCCATAACCCATAACCATGGCCCTTGAACCAATATAACCACTAGATGTCCATAACTCATAGCGATGGCCCTTGAACCATTATAACAACTAGCCTTGACCAATAGCCTATAGATATCCATTTTACAAGTAATAGGTGTCCATAACCCATAACCATGGACCTTGACCCAATATAACCACTAGACGTCCATAACTCATAGCGATGTCCCTTGAACCATTATAACAACAAGCCATGACCAATAGCCTATAGATATCCATTTTACAAGTAATAGGTTACCGTTACCCGTAACCAAGGCCCTTGAACCATTATAACCACTACATGTTCATAACACATACCGATGGCCCTTTTACCATTATAACTACTAGACATGACCAATAGGCAATAGATATCTACATTACAAGCAATAGGTGTCCATAACCCTTAACCATGGCCCTTGAACCATCATAACCAGTAGACGCCCATAACTCATACCGATGGACCTTGAACCATTCTAAATACTAGCCATGACCAATAGCCTATAAATATCCATTTTACGAGTAATAGGTGTCGATAACCCATAACCATGGCCCTTGAACCAATATAACCAATAGATGTCCATAACTCATAGCGATGGCCCTTGAACCATTATAACAACTAACCTTGACCAATAGCCTATAGATATCTATTTTACAAGTAATAGGTGTCCATTACCCGTAACCATGGCCCTTGAACCATTATAACCACTACATGTCTATAACTCATACCGATGGCCCTTTAACCATTATAACTACTAGCCATGACCAATAGGCAATAGATATCCACATTACAAGCAATAGGTGTCCATAACCCTTAACCATGGCCCTTGACCCATCATAACCACTAGACGCCCATAACTCATACCGATGGACCTTGAACCATTATAAATACTAGCCATGACCAATAGCCTATAAATATCGATTTACAAGTAATAGGTGTCCATAACCCATAACCATGGCCCTTGAACCAATATAACCACTAGATGTCCATAACTCATAGCGATGGCCCTTGAACCATTATAACAACAAGCCATGACCAATAGCCTATAGATATCCATTTTACAAGTAATTGGTGTCCATTACCCGTAACCATGGCCCTTGAACCATTATAACCACTACATGTCCATAACTCATACCGATGGCCCTTTAACCATTATAACTACTAGCCATGACCAATAGGCAATAGATATCCACATTACAAGCAATAGGTGTCCATAACCCTTAACCATGGACCTTGAACCATCATAACCACTAGACGTCCATAACTCATACCTATGGACCTTGAACCATTATAACTACTAGCCATGACCAATAGCTTATAGATATCCATTTTATAAGTAATAGGTGTCCATAACCCATAACCATGGCCCTTGAACCAATATAACCACTAGATGTCCATAACTCATAGCGATGGCCCTTGAACCATTATAACAACTAGCCTTGACCAATAGCCTATAGATATCCATTTTACAAGTAATAGGTGTCCATAACCCATAACCATGGACCTGGACCCAATATAACCACTAGACGTCCATAACTCATAGCGATGTCCCTTGAACCATTATAACAACAAGCCATGACCAATAGCCTATAGATATCCATTTTACAAGTAATAGGTTACCATTACCCGTAACCAAGGCCCTTGAACCATTATAACCACTACATGTTCATAACACATACCGATGGCCCTTTAACCATTATAACTACTAGACATGACCAATAGGCAATAGATATCTACATTACAAGCAATAGGTGTCCATAAACCTTAACCATGGCCCTTGAACCATCATAACCAGTAGACGCCCATAACTCATACCGATGGACCTTGAACCATTCTAAATACTAGCCATGACCAATAGCCTATAAATATCCATTTTACGAGTAATAGGTGTCCATAACCCATAACCATGGCCCTTGAACCAATATAACCAATAGATGTCCATAACTCATAGCGATGGCCCTTGAACCATTATAACAACTAACCTTGACCAATAGCCTATAGATATCTATTTTACAAGTAATAGGTGTCCATTACCCGTAACCATGGCCCTTGAACCATTATAACCACTACATGTCTATAACTCATACCGATGGCCCTTTAACCATTATAACTACTAGCCATGACCAATAGGCAATAGATATCCACATTACAAGCAATAGGTGTCCATAACCCTTAACCATGTCCCTTGAACCATCATAACCACTAGACGCCCATAACTCATACCGATGGACCTTGAACCATTATAAATACTAGCCATGACCAATAGCCTATAAATATCCATTTTACAAGTAATAGGTGTCCATAACCCATAACCATGGCCCTTGAACCAATATAACCAATAGATGTCCATAACTCATTGCGATGGCCCTTGAACCATTATAACAACCAGCCTTGACCAATAGCCTATAGAAATCTATTTTACAAGTAATAGGTGTCCATTACCCGTAACCATGGCCCTTGAACCATTATAACCACTACATGTCATTAACTCATACCGATGGCCCTTTAACCATTATAACTACTAGCCATGACCAATAGGCAATAGATATCCACTTTACAAGCAATAGGTGTCCATAACCCTTAACCATGGCCCTTGACCCATCATAACCACTAGACGCCCATAACTCATACCGATGGACCTTGAACCATTATAAATACTAGCCATGACCAATAGCCTATAAATATCCATTTACAAGTAATAGGTGTCCATAACCCATAACCATGGCCCTTGAACCAATATAACCACTAGATGTCCATAACTCATAGCGATGGCCCTTGAACCATTATAACAACAAGCCATGACCAATAGGCTATAGATATCCATTTTTCAAGTAATTGGTGTCCATTACCCGTAACCATGGCCCTTGAACCATTATAACCACTACATGTCCATAACTCATATCGATGGCCCTTTAACCATTATAACTACTAGCCATGACCAATAGGCAATAGATATCCACATTACAAGCAATAGGTGTCCATAACCCTTAACCATGGACCTTGAACCATCATAACCACTAGACGTCCATAACTCATACCTGTGGACCTTGAACCATTATAACTACTAGCCATGACCAATAGCTTATAGATATCCATTTTTCAAGTAATAGGTGTCCATAACCCATAACCATGGCCCTTGAACCAATATAACCACTAGATGTCCATAACTCATAGCGATGGCCCTTGAACCATTATAACAACTAGCCTTGACCAATAGCCTATAGATATCCATTTTACAAGTAATAGGTGTCCATTACCCGTAACCATGGCCCTTGAACCATTATAACCACTACATATCCATAACTCATACCGATGGCCCTTTAACCACTATAACTACTAGCCATGACCAATAGGCAATAGATATCCACATTACAAGCAATAGGTGTCCATAACCCTTAACCATGGACCTTGAACCATCATAACCACTAGCCATCCATAACTCATACCTATGGACCTTGAACCATTATAACTACTAGCCATGACCAATAGCTTATAGATATCCATTTTATAAGTAATAGGTGTCCATAACCCATAACCATGGCCCTTGAACCAATATAACCACTAGATGTCCATAACTCATAGCGATGGCCCTTGAACCATTATAACAACTAGCCTTGACCAATAGCCTATAGATATCCATTTTACAAGTAATAGGTGTCCATTACCCGTAACCATGGCCCTTGAACCATTATAACCACTACATGTCCATAACTCATACCGATGGCCCTTTAACCATTATAACTACTAGCCATGACCAATAGGCAATAGATATCCACATTACAAGCAATAGGTGTCCATAACCCTTAACTATGGCCTTGAACCATTATAACCACTAGATGTCCATAACTCATACAGATGATCTTTGAACCGTTATTACTACTAGACATGACCAACATCCTATAAATATACATTTTACAAGCAATAGGTGTCTATAACCCTTAACCATGGCCCTTGACCGATCATAACCACTAGATGTCCATAACTCATACCGATGGACCTTGAACCATTATAAATACTAGCCATGACCAATAACCTATAAATATCCATTTTACAAGTAATAGGTGTCCATAACCCATAACCATGGCCCTTGAACCAATATAACCACTAGATGTCCATAACTCATAGCGATGGCCCTTGAACCATTATAACAACAAGCCATGACCAATAGCCTATAGATATTCATTTTACAAGTAATAGGTGTCCATTACCTGTAACCATGGCCCTTGAACCATTATAACCACTACATGTCTATAACTCATACCGATGGCCCTTTAACCATTATAACTACTAACCATGACCAATAGGCAATAGATATCCACATTACAAGCAATAGGTGTCCATAACCCTTAACCATGGCCCTTGAACCATCATAACCACTAGACGCCCATAACTCATACCGATGGACCTTGAACCATTATAAATACTAGCCATGACCAATAACCTATAAATATCCATTTTACAAGTAATAGGTGTCCATAACCCATAACCATGGCCCTTGAACCAATATAACCACTAGATGTCCATAACTCATAGCGATGGCCCTTGAACCATTATAACAACTAGCCTTGACCAATAGCCTATAGATAACCATTTTACAAGTAATAGGTGTCCATTACCCGTAACCATGGCCCTTGAACCATTATAACCACTACATGTCCATAACTCATACCGATGGCCCTTTAACCATTATAACTACTAGCCATGACCAATAGGCAATAGATATCCACATTACAAGCAATAGGTGTCCATAACCCTTAACCATGGCCCTTGAACCATCATAACCACTAGACGCCTAAAACTCATACCGATGGACCTTGAACCATTATAAATACTAGCCATGACCAATAACCTATAAATATCCATTTTACAAGTAATAGGTGTCCATAACCCATAACCATGGCCCTTGAACCAATATAACCACTAGATGTCCATAACTCATAGCGATGGCCCTTGAACCATTATAACAACTAGCCTTGACCAATAGCCTATAGATAACCATTTTACAAGTAATAGGTGTCCATTACCCGTAACCATGGCCCTTGAACCATTATAACCACTACATGTCCATAACTCATACCGATGTCCCTTTAACCATTATAACTACTAGCCATGACCAATAGGCAATAGATATCCACATTACAAGCAATAGGTGTCCATAACCCTTAACTATGGCCCTTGAACCATTATAACCACTAGATGTCCATAACTCATACAGATGATCTTTGAACCGTTATTACTACTAGCCATGACCAACATCCTATAAATATACATTTTACAAGCAATAGGTGTCTATAACCCTTAACCATGGCCCTTGACCCATCATAACCACTAGATGTCCATAACTCATACCGATGGACCTTGAACCATTACAAATACTAGCCATGACCAATAACCTATAAATATCCATTTTACAAGTAATAGGTGTCCATAACCCATAACCATGGCCCTTGAACCAATATAACCAATAGATGTCCATAACTCATAGCGATAGCCCTTGAACCATTATAACAACTAGCCTTGACCAATAGCCTATAGATATCTATTTTACAAGTAATAGGTGTCCATTACCCGTAACCATGGCCCTTGAACCATTATAACCACTACATGTCATTAACTCATACCGATGGCCCTTTAACCATTATAACTACTAGCCATGACCAATAGGCAATAGATATCCACATTACAAGCAATAGGTGTCCATAACCCTTAACCATGGCCCTTGAACCATCATAACCACTAGACGCCCATAACTCATACCGATGGACCTTGAACCATTATAAATACTAGCCATGACCAATAGCCTATAAATATCCATTTTACAAGTAATAGGTGTCCATAACCCATAACCATGGCCCTTGAACCAATATAACCAATAGATGTCCATAACTCATAGCGATGGCCCTTGAACCATTATAACAACTAGCCTTGACCAATAGCCTATAGATATCTATTTTACAAGTAATAGGCGTCCATTACCCGTAACCATGGCCCTTGAACCATTATAACCACTACATGTCATTAACTCATATCGATGGCCCTTTAACCATTATAACTACTAGCCATGACCAATAGGCATTAGATATCCACATTACAAGCAATAGGTGTCCATAACCCTTAACCATGACCCTTGACCCATCATAACCACTAGACGCCCATAACTCATACCGATGGACCTTGAACCATTATAAATACTAGCCATGACCAATAGCCTATAAATATCCATTTACAAGTAACAGGTGTCCATAACCCATAACCATGGCCCTTGAACCAATATAACCACTAGATGTCCATAACTCATAGCGATGGCCCTTGAACCATTATAACAACTAGCCATGACCAATAGCCTATAGATATCCATTTTACAAGTAATAGGTGTCCATTACCCGTAACCATGGCCCTTGAACCATTATAACCACCACATGTCCATAACTCATAGCGATGGCCCTTGAACCATTATAACAACTAGCCTTGACCAATAGCCTATAGATATCCATTTTACAAGTAATAGGTGTCCATTACCCGTAACCATGGCCCTTGAACCATTATAACCACTACATGTCCATAACTCATACCGATGGCCCTTTAACCATTATAACTACTAGCCATGACCAATAGGCAATAGATATCCACATTACAAGCAATAGGTGTCCATAACCCTTAACTATGGCCCTTGAACCATTATAACTACTAGATGTCCATAACTCATACAGATGATCTTTGAACCGTTATTACTACTAGCCATGACCAACAGCCTATAAATATCCATTTTACAAGCAATAGGTGTCTATAACCCTTAGCCATGGCCCTTGACCCATCATAACCACTAGATATCCATAACTCATACCGATGGACCTTGAACCATTATAAATACTAGCCATGACCAATAACCTATAAATATCCATTTTACAAGTAATAGGTGTCCACAACCCATAACCATGGCCCTTGAACCAATATAACCACTAGATGTCCATAACTCATAGCGATGACCCTTGAACCATTATAACAACAAGCCATGACCAATAGCCTATAGATATCCATTTTACAAGTAATAGGTGTCCATTACCTGTAACCATGGCCCTTGAACCATTATAACCACTACATGTCCATAACTCATACCGATGGCCCTTGAACCATTATAAATACTAGCCATGACCAATAGGCAATAGATATCCACATTACAAGCAATAGGTGTCCATAACCCTTAACCATGGTCCTTGAACCATCATAACCACTAGACGCCCATAACTCATACCGATGGACCTTGAACCATTATAAATACTAGCCATGACCAATAGCCTATAAATATCCATTTTACAAGTAATAGGTGTCCATAACCCATAACCATGGCCCTTGAACCAATATAACCAATAGATGTCCATAACTCATAGCGATAGCCCTTGAACCATTATAACAACTAGCCTTGACCAATAGCCTATAGATATCCATTTTACAAGTAATAGGTGTCCATTACCTGTAACCATGGCCCTTGAACCATTATAACCACTACATGTCTATAACTCATACCGATGGCCCTTTATCCATTATATCTACTAGCCATGACCAATAGGCAATAGATATCCACATTACAAGCAATAGGTGTCCATAACCCTTAACCATGGTCCTTGAACCATCATAACCACTAGACGCCCATAACTCATACCGATGGATCTTGAACCATTATAAATACTAGCCATGACCAATAGCCTATAAATATCCATTTTACAAGTAATAGGTGTCCATAACCCATAACCATGGCCCTTGAACCAATATAACCAATAGATGTCCATAACTCATAGCGATAGCCCTTAAACCATTATAACAACTAGCCTTGACCAATAGCCTATAGATATCTATTTTACAAGTAATAGGTGTCCATTACCCGTAACCATGGCCCTTGAACCATTATAACCACTACATGTCATTAACTCATACCGATGGCCCTTTAACCATTATAACTACTAGCCATGACCAATAGGCAATAGATATCCACATTACAAGCAATAGGTGTCCATAACCCTTAACCATGGCCCTTGAACCATCATAACCACTAGACGCCCATAACTCATACCGATGGACCTTGAACCATTATAAATACTAGCCATGACCAATAGCCTATAAATATCCATTTTACAAGTAATAGGTGTCCATAACCCATAACCATGGCCCTTGAACCAATATAACCAATAGATGTCCATAACTCATAGCGATGGCCCTTGAACCATTATAACAACTAGCCTTGACCAATAGCCTATAGATATCTATTTTACCAGTAATAGGTGTCCATTCCCGTAACCATGGCCCTTGAACCATTATAACCAATACATGTCATTAACTCATATCGATGGCCCTTTAACCATTATAACTACTAGCCATGACCAATAGGCATTAGATATCCACATTACAAGCAATAGGTGTCCATAACCCTTAACCATGGCCCTTGACCCATCATAACCACTAGACGCCCATAACTCATACCGATGGACCTTGAACCATTATAAATACTAGCCATGACCAATAGCCTATAAATATCCATTTACAAGTAACAGGTGTCCATAACCCATAACCATGGCCCTTGAACCAATATAACCACTAGATGTCCATAACTCATAGCGATGGCCCTTGAACCATTGTAACAACTAGCCATGACCAATAGCCTATAGATATCCATTTTACAAGTAATAGGTGTCCATTACCCGTAACCATGGCCCTTGAACTATTATAACCACCACATGTCCATAACTCATAGCGATGGCCCTTGAACCATTATAACAACTAGCCTTGACCAATAGCCTATAGATATCCATTTTACAAGTAATAGGTGTCCATTACCCGTAACCATGGCCCTTGAACCATTATAACCACTACATGTCCATAACTCATACCGATGGCCCTTTAACCATTATAACTACTAGCCATGACCAATAGGCAATAGATATCCACATTACAAGCAATAGGTGTCCATAACCCTTAACTATGGCCCTTGAACCATTATAACTACTAGATGTCCATAACTCATACAGATGATCTTTGAACCGTTATTACTACTAGCCATGACCAACAGCCTATAAATATCCATTTTACAAGCAATAGGTGTCTATAACCCTTAGCCATGGCCCTTGACCCATCATAACCACTAGATATCCATAACTCATACCGATGGACCTTGAACCATTATAAATACTAGCCATGACCAATAACCTATAAATATCCATTTTACAAGTAATAGGTGTCCACAACCCATAACCATGGCCCTTGAACCAATATAACCACTAGATGTCCATAACTCATAGCGATGGCCCTTGAACCATTATAACAACAAGCCATGACCAATAGCCTATAGATATCCATTTTACAAGTAATAGGTGTCCATTACCTGTAACCATGGCCCTTGAACCATTATAACCACTACATGTCCATAACTCATACCGATGGCCCTTTAACCATTATAACTACTAGCCATGACCAATAGGCAATAGATATCCACATTACAAGCAATAGGTGTCCATAACCCTTAACCATGGTCCTTGAACCATCATAACCACTAGACGCCCATAACTCATACCGATGGACCTTGAACCATTATAAATACTAGCCATGACCAATAGCCTATAAATATCCATTTTACAAGTAATAGGTGTCCATAACCCATAACCATGGCCCTTGAACCAATATAACCAATAGATGTCCATAACTCATAGCGATAGCCCTTGAACCATTATAACAACTAGCCTTGACCAATAGCCTATAGATATCCATTTTACAAGTAATAGGTGTCCATTACCTGTAACCATGGCCCTTGAACCATTATAACCACTACATGTCTATAACTCATACCGATGGCCCTTTAACCATTATATCTACTAGCCATGACCAATAGGCAATAGATATCCACATTACAAGCAATAGGTGTCCATAACCCTTAACCATGGTCCTTGAACCATCATAACCACTAGACGCCCATAACTCATACCGATGGACCTTGAACCATTATAAATACTAGCCATGACCAATAACCTATAAATATCCATTTTACAAGTAATAGGTGTCCACAACCCATAACCATGGCCCTTGAACCAATATAACCACTAGATGTCCATAACTCATAGCGATGACCCTTGAACCATTATAACAACAAGCCATGACCAATAGCCTATAGATATCCATTTTACAAGTAATAGGTGTCCATTACCTGTAACCATGGCCCTTGAACCATTATAACCACTACATGTCCATAACTCATACCGATGGCCCTTGAACCATTATAAATACTAGCCATGACCAATAGGCAATAGATATCCACATTACAAGCAATAGGTGTCCATAACCCTTAACCATGGTCCTTGAACCATCATAACCACTAGACGCCCATAACTCATACCGATGGACCTTGAACCATTATAAATACTAGCCATGACCAATAGCCTATAAATATCCATTTTACAAGTAATAGGTGTCCATAACCCATAACCATGGCCCTTGAACCAATATAACCAATAGATGTCCATAACTCATAGCGATAGCCCTTGAACCATTATAACAACTAGCCTTGACCAATAGCCTATAGATATCCATTTTACAAGTAATAGGTGTCCATTACCTGTAACCATGGCCCTTGAACCATTATAACCACTACATGTCTATAACTCATACCGATGGCCCTTTATCCATTATATCTACTAGCCATGACCAATAGGCAATAGATATCCACATTACAAGCAATAGGTGTCCATAACCCTTAACCATGGTCCTTGAACCATCATAACCACTAGACGCCCATAACTCATACCGATGGATCTTGAACCATTATAAATACTAGCCATGACCAATAGCCTATAAATATCCATTTTACAAGTAATAGGTGTCCATAACCCATAACCATGGCCCTTGAACCAATATAACCAATAGATGTCCATAACTCATAGCGCTAGCCCTTAAACCATTATAACAACTAGCCTTGACCAATAGCCTATAGATATCTATTTTACAAGTAATAGGTGTCCATTACCCGTAACCATGGCCCTTGAACCATTATAACCACTACATGTCATTAACTCATACCGATGGCCCTTTAACCATTATAACTACTAGCCATGACCAATAGGCAATAGATATCCACATTACAAGCAATAGGTGTCCATAACCCTTAACCATGGCCCTTGAACCATCATAACCACTAGACGCCCATAACTCATACCGATGGACCTTGAACCATTATAAATACTAGCCATGACCAATAGCCTATAAATATCCATTTTACAAGTAATAGGTGTCCATAACCCATAACCATGGCCCTTGAACCAATATAACCAATAGATGTCCATAACTCATAGCGATGGCCCTTGAACCATTATAACAACTAGCCTTGACCAATAGCCTATAGATATCTATTTTACCAGTAATAGGTGTCCATTCCCGTAACCATGGCCCTTGAACCATTATAACCAATACATGTCATTAACTCATATCGATGGCCCTTTAACCATTATAACTACTAGCCATGACCAATAGGCATTAGATATCCACATTACAAGCAATAGGTGTCCATAACCCTTAACCATGGCCCTTGACCCATCATAACCACTAGACGCCCATAACTCATACCGATGGACCTTGAACCATTATAAATACTAGCCATGACCAATAGCCTATAAATATCCATTTACAAGTAACAGGTGTCCATAACCCATAACCATGGCCCTTGAACCAATATAACCACTAGATGTCCATAACTCATAGCGATGGCCCTTGAACCATTGTAACAACTAGCCATGACCAATAGCCTATAGATATCCATTTTACAAGTAATAGGTGTCCATTACCCGTAACCATGGCCCTTGAACCATTATAACCACCACATGTCCATAACTCATAGCGATGGCCCTTGAACCATTATAACAACTAGCCTTGACCAATAGCCTATAGATATCCATTTTACAAGTAATAGGTGTCCATTACCCGTAACCATGGCCCTTGAACCATTATAACCACAACATGTCCATAACTCATACCGATGGCCCTTTAACCATTATAACTACTAGCCATGACCAATAGGCAATAGATATCCACATTACAAGCAATAGGTGTCCATAACCCTTAACTATGGCCCTTGAACCATTATAACTACTAGATGTCCATAACTCATACAGATGATCTTTGAACCGTTATTACTACTAGCCATGACCAACAGCCTATAAATATCCATTTTACAAGCAATAGGTGTCTATAACCCTTAGCCATGGCCCTTGACCCATCATAACCACTAGATATCCATAACTCATACCGATGGACCTTGAACCATTATAAATACTAGCCATGACCAATAACCTATAAATATCCATTTTACAAGTAATAGGTGTCCACAACCCATAACCATGGCCCTTGAACCAATATAACCACTAGATGTCCATAACTCATAGCGATGGCCCTTGAACCATTATAACAACAAGCCATGACCAATAGCCTATAGATATCCATTTTACAAGTAATAGGTGTCCATTACCTGTAACCATGGCCCTTGAACCATTATAACCACTACATGTCCATAACTCATACCGATGGCCCTTTAACCATTATAACTACTAGCCATGACCAATAGGCAATAGATATCCACATTACAAGCAATAGGTGTCCATAACCCTTAACCATGGTCCTTGAACCATCATAACCACTAGACGCCCATAACTCATACCGATGGACCTTGAACCATTATAAATACTAGCCATGACCAATAGCCTATAAATATCCATTTTACAAGTAATAGGTGTCCATAACCCATAACCATGGCCCTTGAACCAATATAACCAATAGATGTCCATAACTCATAGCGATAGCCCTTGAACCATTATAACAACTAGCCTTGACCAATAGCCTATAGATATCCATTTTACAAGTAATAGGTGTCCATTACCTGTAACCATGGCCCTTGAACCATTATAACCACTACATGTCTATAACTCATACCGATGGCCCTTTAACCATTATATCTACTAGCCATGACCAATAGGCAATAGATATCCACATTACAAGCAATAGGTGTCCATAACCCTTAACCATGGTCCTTGAACCATCATAACCACTAGACGCCCATAACTCATACCGATGGACCTTGAACCATTATAAATACTAGCCATGACCAATAGCCTATAAATATCCATTTTACAAGTAATAGGTGTCCATAACCCATAACCATGGCCCTTGAACCAATATAACCAATAGATGTCCATAACTCATAGCGATAGCCCTTGAACCATTATAACAACTAGCCTTGACCAATAGCCTATAGATATCTATTTTACAAGTAATAGGTGTCCATTACCCGTAACCATGGCCCTTGAACCATTATAACCACTACATGTCATTAACTCGTACCGATGGCCCTTTAACCATTATAACTACTAGCCATGACCAATAGGCAATAGATATCCACATTACAAGCAATAGGTGTCCATAACCCTTAACCATGGCCCTTGAACCATCATAACCACTAGACGCCCATAACTCATACCGATGGACCTTGAACCATTATAAATACTAGCCATGACCAATAGCCTATAAATATCCATTTTACAAGTAATAGGTGTCCATAACCCATAACCATGGCCCTTGAACCAATATAACCAATAGATGTCCATAACTCATAGCGATGGCCCTTGAACCATTATAACAACTAGCCTTGACCAATAGCCTATAGATATCTATTTTACAAGTAATAGGTGTCCATTACCCGTAACCATGGCCCTTGAACCATTATAACCACTACATGTCATTAACTCATATCGATGGCCCTTTAACCATTATAACTACTAGCCATGACCAATAGGCATTAGATATCCACATTACAAGCAATAGGTGTCCATAACCCTTAACCATGGCCCTTGACCCATCATAACCACTAGACGCCCATAACTCATACCGATGGACCTTGAACCATTATAAATACTAGCCATGACCAATAGCCTATAAATATCCATTTACAAGTAATAGGTGTCCATAACCCATAACCATGGCCCTTGAACCAATATAACCAATAGATGTCCATAACTCATAGCGATGGCCCTTGAACCATTATAACAACTAGCCTTGACCAATAGCCTATAGATATCTATTTTACAAGTAATAGGCGTCCATTACCCGTAACCATGGCCCTTGAACCATTATAACCACTACATGTCATTAACTCATATCGATGGCCCTTTAACCATTATAACTACTAGCCATGACCAATAGGCATTAGATATCCACATTACAAGCAATAGGTGTCCATAACCCTTAACCATGACCCTTGACCCATCATAACCACTAGACGCTCATAACTCATACCGATGGACCTTGAACCATTATAAATACTAGCCATGACCAATAGCCTATAAATATCCATTTACAAGTAATAGGTGTCCATAACCCATAACCATGGCCCTTGAACCAATATAACCACTAGATGTCCATAACTCATAGAGATGGCCCTTGAACCATTATAACAACTAGCCATGACCAATAGCCTATAGATATCCATTTTACAAGTAATAGGTGTCCATTACCCGTAACCATGGCCCTTGAACCATTATAACCACTACATGTCCATAACTCATACCGATGGCCCTTTAACCATTATAACTACTAGCCATGACCAATAGGCAATAGATATCCACATTACAAGCAATAGGTGTCCATAACCCTTAACTATGGCCCTTGAACCATTATAACCACTAGATGTCCATAACTCATACAAATGATCTTTGAACCGTTATTACTACTAGCCATGACCAACAGCCTATAAATATCCATTTTACAAGCAATAGGTGTCCATAACCCTTAACCATGGCCCTTGAACCATCATAACCACTAGACGCCCATAACTCATAGTGATGGACCTTGAACCATTAAAAATACTAGCCATGACCAATAGCCTATAAATATCCATTTTACAAGTAATAGGTGTCCGTAACCCATAACCATGGCCCTTGAACCAATATAACCAATAGATGTCCATAACTCATAGCGATAGCCCTTGAACCATTATAACAACTAGCCTTGACCAATAGCCTATAGATATCTATTTTACAAGTAATAGGTGTCCATTACTCGTAACCATGGCCCTTGAACCATTATAACCACTACATGTCATTAACTCATACCGATGGCCCTTTAACCATTATAACTACTAGCCATGACCAATAGGCAATAGATATCCACATTACAAGCAATATGTGTCCATAACCCTTAACCATGGCCCTTGAACCATCATAACCACTAGACGCCCATAACTCATACCGATGGACCTTGAACCATTATAAATACTAGCCATGACCAATAGCCTATAAATATCCATTTACAAGTAATAGGTGTCCATAACCCATAACCATGGCCCTTGAACCAATATAACCACTAGATGTCCATAACTCATAGCGATGGCCCTTGAACCATTATAACAACTATCCATGACCAATAGCCTATAGATATCCATTTTACAAGTAATAGGTGTCCATTACCCGTAACCATGGCCCTTGAACTATTATAACCACTACATGTCAATAACTCATACCGATGGCCCTTTAACCATTATAACTACTAGCCATGACCAATAGGCAATAGATATCCACATTACAAGCAATAGGTGTCCATAACCCTTAACTATGGCCCTTGAACCATTATAACCACTAGATGTCCATAACTCATACAGATGATCTTTGAACCGTTATTACTACTAGCCATGACCAACAGCCTATAAATATCCATTTTACAAGCAATAGGTGTCTATAACCCTTAGCCATGGCCCTTGACCCATCATAACCACTAGATGTCCATAACTCATACCGATGGACCTTGAATCATTATAAATACTAGCCATGACCAATAACCTATAAATATCCATTTTACAAGTAATAGGTGTCCATAACCCATAACCATGGCCCTTGAACCAATATAACCACGAGATGTCCATAACTCATAGCGATGGCCCTTGAACCATTATAACAACAAGCCATGACCAATAGCCTATAGATATCCATTTTACAAGTAATAGGTGTCTATTACCTTTAACCATGGCCCTTGAACCAATATAACCAATAGATGTCCATAACTCATAGCGATAGCCCTTGAACCATTATAACAACTAGCCTTGACCAATAGCCTATAGATATCTATTTTACAAGTAATAGGTGTCCATTACTCGTAACCATGGCCCATGAACCATTATAACCACTACATGTCATTAACTCATACCGATGGCCCTTTAACCATTATAACTACTAGCCATGACCAATAGGCAATAGATATCCACATTACAAGCAATAGGTGTCCATAACCCTTAACCATGTTCCTTGAACCATCATAACCACTAGTCGCCCATAACTCATACCGATGGACCTTGAACCATTATAAATACTAGCCATGACCAATAGCCTATAAATATCCATTTTACAAGTAATAGGTGTCCATAACCCATAACCATGGCCCTTGAACCAATATAACCAATAGATGTCCATAACTCATAGCGATAGCCCTTGAACCATTATAACAACTAGCCTTGACCAATAGCCTATAGATATCCATTTTACAAGTAATAGGTGTCCATTACCTGTAACCATGGCCCTTGAACCATTATAACCACTACATGTCTATAACTCATACCGATGGCCCTTTAACCATTATATCTACTAGCCATGACCAATAGGCAATAGATATCCACATTACAAGCAATAGGTGTCCATAACCCTTAACCATGGTCCTTGAACCATCATAACCACTAGACGCCCATAACTCATACCAATGGACCTTGAACCATTATAAATACTAGCCATGACCAATAGCCTATAAATATCCATTTTACAAGTAATAGGTGTCCATAACCCATAACCATGGCCCTTGAACCAATATAACCAATAGATGTCCATAACTCATAGCGATAGCCCTTGAACCATTATAACAACTAGCCTTGACCAATAGCCTATAGATATCTATTTTACAAGTAATAGGTGTCCATTACCCGTAACCATGGCCCTTGAACCATTATAACCACTACATGTCATTAACTCATACCGATGGCCCTTTAACCATTATAACTACTAGCCATGACCAATAGGCAATAGATATCCACATTACAAGCAATAGGTGTCCATAACCCTTAACCATGACCCTTGACCCATCATAACCACTAGACGCCCATAACTCATACCGATGGACCTTGAACCATTATAAATACTAGCCATGACCAATAGCCTATAAATATCCATTTACAAGTAATAGGTGTCCATAACCCATAACCATGGCCCTTGAACCAATATAACCACTAGATGTCCATAACTCATAGCGATGGCCCTTGAACCATTATAACAACTAGCCATGACCAATAGCCTATAGATATCCATTTTACAAGTAATAGGTGTCCATTACCCGTAACCATGGCCCTTGAACCATTATAACCACTACATGTCATTAACTCATACCGATGGCCCTTTAACCATTATAACTACTAGCCATGACCAATAGGCAATAGATATCCACATTACAAGCAATAGGTGTCCATAACCCTTAACTATGGCCCTTGAACCATTATAACCACTAGATGTCCATAACTCATACAGATGATCTTTGAACCGTTATTACTACTAGCCATGACCAACAGCCTATAAATATCCATTTTACAAGCAATAGGTGTCTATAACCCTTAGCCATGGCCCTTGACCCATCATAACCACTAGATGTCCATAACTCATACCGATGGACCTTGAATCATTATAAATACTAGCCATGACCAATAACCTATAAATATCCATTTTACAAGTAATAGGTGTCCATAACCCATAACCATGGCCCTTGAACCAATATAACCACGAGATGTCCATAACTCATAGCGATGGCCCTTGAACCATTATAACAACAAGCCATGACCAATAGCCTATAGATATCCATTTTACAAGTAATAGGTGTCCATTACCTTTAACCATGGCCCTTGAACCATTATAACCACTACATGTCTATAACTCATACCGATGGCCCTTTAACCATTATAACTACTAGCCATGACCAATAGGCAATAGATATCCACATTACAAGCAATAGGTGTCCATAACCCTTAACCATGGCCCTTGAACCATCATAACCACTAGACGCCCATAACTCATACCGATGGACCTTGAACCATTATAAATACTTGCCATGACCAATAGCCTATAAATATCCATTTTACAAGTAATAGGTGTCCATAACCCATAACCATGGCCCTTGAACCAATATAACCACTAGATGTCCATAACTGATAGCGATGGCCCTTGAACAATTATAACAACTAGCCTTGACCAATAGCCTATAGATATCCATTTTACAAGTAATAGGTGTCCATTACCCGTAACCATGGCCCTTGAACCATTATAACCACTACATGTCCAAAACTCATACCGATTGCCCTTTAACCATTATAACTACTAGCCATGACCAATAGGCAATAGATATCCACATTACAAGCAATAGGTGTCCATAACCCTTAACCATGGCCCTTGAACCATCATCACCACTAGAAGCCCATAACTCATACCGATGGACCTTGAACCATTATAAATACTAGCCATGACCAATAGCCTATACATATCCATTTTACAAGTAATAGGTGTCCATAACCCCTAACCATGGCCCTTGAACCAATATAACCACTAGATGTCCATAACTCATAGCGATGGCCCTTGAACCATTATAACAACAAGCCATGACCAATAGCCTATAGATATCCATTTTACAAGTAGTAGGTTACCATTACCCGTAACCATGGCCCTTGATCCATTATAACCACTACATGTCATTAACTCATACCGATGGCCCTTTAACCATTATAACTACTAGCCATGACCAATAGGCAATAGATATCCACATTACAAGCAATAGGTGTCCATAACCCTTAACCATGGCCCTTGACCCATCATAACCACTAGACGCCCATAACTCTTACCGATGGACCTTGAACCATTATAAATACTAGCCATGACCAATATCCTATAAATATCCATTTTACAAGTAATAGGTGTCCATAACCCATAACCATGGCCCGTGAACCAATATAACCACTAGATGTCCATAACTCATAGCGTTGGCCCTTGAACCATTATAACAACAAGCCATGACCAATAGCCTATAGATGTCCATTTTACAAGTAATAGGTGTCCATTACCCGTAACCATGGCCCTTGAACCATTATAACCACTACATGTCCATAACTCATACCGATGGCCCTCTAACCATTATAACTACTAGCCATGACCAATAGGCAATAGATATCCACAGTACATGCAATAGGTATCCATAACCCTTAACTATGGCCCTTGAACCATTATAACCACTAGATATCCATAACTCATACATATGATCTTTGAACCGTTATTACTACTAACCATGACCAACAACCTATAAATATCCATTTTACAAGTAATAGGTGTCCATAACCCATAACCATGGCCCTTGAACCGATATAACAACTAGATGTCCATAACTCATAGCGATGGCCCGTGAACCATTATAACAACAAGCCATGACCAATACCCTATAGATATCCATCTTACAAGTAATAGGTGTCCATTACCCGTAATCATGGCCTTTGAACCATTATAACCACTACATATCCATAACTCATACCGATGGCCCTTCAACCATTATAACTACTGGCCATGACCAATAGGCAATAGATATCCACATTACAAGCAATAGGTGTCCATAACCCTTAACCATGGCCCTTGAACCATCATAACCACTAGACGTCCATAACTCATACCGATGGACCTTGAACCATTATAACTACTAGCCATGACCAATAGCTTATAAATATCCATTTTACAAGTAATAGGTGTCCATAACCCATAACCATGTCCCTTGAACCAATATAACCACTAGATGTCCATAACTCATAGCGATGGCCCTTGAACCATTATAACAACTAGCCTTGACCAATAGCCAATAGATATCCATTTTACAAGTAATAGGTGTGCATTACCCGTAACCATGGCCCTTGAACCATTATAACCACTACATGTCCATAACTCATACCGATGGCCCTTTAACCATTATAACTACTAGCCATGACCAATAGGCAATAGATATCCACATTACAAGAAATAGGTGTCCATAACCCTTAACTATGGCCCTTGAACCATTATAACCACTAGATGTCCATAACTCATACAGATGATCTTTGAACCGTTATTACTACTAGCCATGACCAACAGCCTATAAATATCCATTTTACAAGCAATAGGTGTCTATAACCCTTAGCCATGGCCCTTGACCCATCATAACCACTAGACGCCTTAACTCATACCGATGGACCTTGAACCATTATAAATACTAGCCATGACCAATAACCTATAAATATCCATTTTACAAGTAATAGGTGTCCATAACCCATAACCATGGCCCTTGAACCAATATAACCACTAGATGTCCATAACTCTTAGCGTTGGCCCTTGAACCATTATAACAACAAGCCATGACCAATAGCATATAGATATCCATTTTAAAAGTAGTAGGTTACCGTTACCCGTAACCATGGCCCTTGAACCATTATAACCACTACATGTCCATAACTCATACTGATGGCCGTTTAACCATTATAACTACTAGCCATGACCAATAGGCAATAGATATCCACATTACAAGCAATAGGTGTCCATAACCCTTAACCATGGCCCTTGACCCATCATAACCACTAGACGCCCATAACTCATACCGATGGACCTTGAACCATTATAACTACTAGCCATGACCAATAGCCTATAAAAATCCATTTTACAAGTAATAGGTGTCCATAACCTATAAACATGGCCTTTGAACCAATATAACCACTAGATGTCCATAACTCATAGCGATGGCCCTTGAACCATTATAACAACAAGTCATGACCAATAGCCTATAGATATCCATTTTACAAGTAATAGGTGTCCATTACCCGTAACCATGGCCCTTGAACCATTATAACCCCTACATGTCCATAACTCATACCGATGGCCCTTTAACCATTATAACTACTAGCCATGACCAATAGGCAATAGATATCCACATTACAAGCAATTGTCCATAACCCTTAACTATGGCCCTTGAACCATTATAACCACTAGATGTCCATAACTCATACAGATGATCTTTGAGCCGTTATTACTACTAGCCATGACCAACAGCCTATAAATATCCATTTTACAAGCAATAGGTGTCTATAACCCTTAGCCATGGCCCCTGACCCATCATAACCACTAGACGTCCATAACTCATTCCGATGGAACTTGAACCATTATAAATACTAGCCATGACCAATAACCTATAAATATCCATTAACAAGTAATAGGTGTCCATAACCCATAACCATGGCCCTTGAACCAATATAACCACTAGATGTCCATAACTCATAGCGATGGCCCTTGAACCATTATAACAACAAGCCATGACCAATAGCCTATAGATATCCATTTTACAAGTAATAGGTGTCCATTACCCGTAACCATGGCCCTTGGACCATTATAACCACTACATGTCCAAAACTCATACCGATTGCCCTTTAACCCTTATAACTACTAGCCATGACCAATAGGCAATAGATATCCACATTACAAGCAATAGGTGTCCATAACCCTTAACTATGGCCCTTGAACCATTATAACCACTAGATGTCCATAACTCATACAGATGATCTTTGAACCGTTATTACTACTAGCCATGACCAACAGCCTATAAATATCCATTTTACAAGCAATAGGTGTCTATAACCCTTAGCCATGGCCCTTGACCCATCATAACCACTAGACGCCTTAACTCATACCGATGGACCTTGAACCATTATAAATACTAGCCATGACCAATAACCTATAAATATCCATTTTACAAGTAATAGGTGTCCATAACCCATAACCATGGCCCTTGAACCAATATAACCACTAGATGTCCATAACTCTTAGCGTTGGCCCTTGAACCATTATAACAACAAGCCATGACCAATAGCATATAGATATCCATTTTAAAAGTAGTAGGTTACCGTTACCCGTAACCATGGCCCTTGAACCATTATAACCACTACATGTCCATAACTCATACTGATGGCCGTTTAACCATTATAACTACTAGCCATGACCAATAGGCAATAGATATCCACATTACAAGCAATAGGTGTCCATAACCCTTAACCATGGCCCTTGACCCATCATAACCACTAGACGCCCATAACTCATACCGATGGACCTTGAACCATTATAACTACTAGCCATGACCAATAGCCTATAAATGTCCATTTTACAAGTAATAGGTGTCCATAACCTATAAACATGGCCTTTGAACCAATATAACCACTAGATGTCCATAACTCATAGCGATGGCCCTTGAACCATTATAACAACAAGTCATGACCAATAGCCTATAGATATCCATTTTACAAGTAATAGGTGTCCATTACCCGTAACCATGGCCCTTGAACCATTATAACCCCTACATGTCCATAACTCATACCGATGGCCCTTTAACCATTATAACTACTAGCCATGACCAATAGGCAATAGATATCCACATTACAAGCAATTGTCCATAACCCTTAACTATGGCCCTTGAACCATTATAACCACTAGATGTCCATAACTCATACAGATGATCTTTGAGCCGTTATTACTACTAGCCATGACCAACAGCCTATAAATATCCATTTTACAAGCAATAGGTGTCTATAACCCTTAGCCATGGCCCCTGACCCATCATAACCACTAGACGTCCATAACTCATTCCGATGGAACTTGAACCATTATAAATACTAGCCATGACCAATAACCTATAAATATCCATTAACAAGTAATAGGTGTCCATAACCCATAACCATGGCCCTTGAACCAATATAACCACTAGATGTCCATAACTCATAGCGATGGCCCTTGAACCATTATAACAACAAGCCATGACCAATAGCCTATAGATATCCATTTTACAAGTAATAGGTGTCCATTACCCGTAACCATGGCCCTTGGACCATTATAACCACTACATGTCCAAAACTCATACCGATTGCCCTTTAACCCTTATAACTACTAGCCATGACCAATAGGCAATAGATATCCACATTACAAGCAATAGGTGTCCATAACCCTTAACCATGGCCCTTGAACCATCATCACCACTAGACGCCCATAACTCATACCGATGGACCTTGAACCATTATAAATACTAGCCATGACCAATAGCCTATAAATGTCCATTTTACAAGTAATAGGTGTCCATAACCTATAACCATGGCCCTTGAACCAATATAACCACTAGATGTCCATAACTCATAGCGATGGCCCTTGAACCATTATAACAACAAGCCATGACCAATAGCCTATAGATATCCATTTAACAAGTAGTAGGTTACCATTACCCGTAACCATGGCCCTTGAACCATTATAACCACTACATGTCCATAACTCATACCGATGGCCCTTTACCATTATAACTACTAGCCATGACCAATAGGCAATAGATATCCACATTACAAGCAATAGGTGTCCATAACCCTTAACCATGGCCCTTGACCCATCATTACCACTAGACGCCCATAACTCTTACCGATGGACCTTGAACCATTATAAATACTAGCCATGACCAATAGCCTATAAATATTCATTTTACAAGTAATAGGTGTCCATAACCCATAACCATGGCCAGTGAACCAATATAACCACTAGATGTCCATAACTCATAGCGTTGGCCCTTGAACCATTATAACAACAAGCCATGACCAATAGCCTATAGATATCCATTTTACAAGTAATAGGTGTCCATTACCCGTAACCATGGCCCTTGAACCATTATAACCACTACATGTCCATAACTCATACCGATGACCCTTTAACCATTATAACTACTAGCCATGACCAATAGGCAATAGATATCCACAGTACATGCAATAGGTATCCATAACCCTTAACTATGGCCCTTGAACCATTATAACCACTAGATATCCATAACTCATACATATGATCTTTGAACTGTTATTACTACTAACCATGACCAACAACCTATAAATATCCATTTTACAAGTAATAGGTGTCCATAACCCATAACCATGGCCCTTGAACCAATATAAGATCTAGATGTCCATAACTCATAGCGATGGCCCTTGAACCATTATAACAACAAGCCATGACCAATACCCTATAGATATCCATCTTACAAGTAATAGGTGTCCATTACCCGTAATCATGGCCCTTGAACCATTATAACCACTACATATCCATAACTCATACCGATGGCCCTTCAACCATTATAACTACTGGCCATGACCAATAGGCAATAGATATCCACATTACAAGCAATAGGTGTCCATAACCCTTAACCATGGCCCTTGAACCATCATAACCACTAGACGTCCATAACTCATACCGATGGACCTTGAACCATTATAACTACTAGCCATGACCAATAGCTTATAAATATCCATTTTACAAGTAATAGGTGTCCATAACCCATAACCATGTCCCTTGAACCAATATAACCACTAGATGTCCATAACTCATAGCGATGGCCCTTGAACCATTATAACAACTAGCTTTGACCAATAGCCAATAGATATCCATTTTACAAGTAATAGGTGTCCATTACCCGTAACCATGGCCCTTGAACCATTATAACCACTACATGTCCATAACTCATACCGATGGCCCTTTAACCATTATAACTACTAGCCATGACCAATAGGCAATAGATATCCACATTACAAGAAATAGGTGTCCATAACCCTTAACTATGGCCCTTGAACCATTATAACCACTAGATGTCCATAACTCATACAGATGATCTTTGAACCGTTATTACTACTAGCCATGACCAACAGCCTATAAATATCCATTTTACAAGCAATAGGTGTCTATAACCCTTAGCCATGGCCCTTGACCCATCATAACCACTAGACGCCTTAACTCATACCGATGGACCTTGAACCATTATAAATACTAGCCATGACCAATAACCTATAAATATCCATTTTACAAGTAATAGGTGTCCATAACCCATAACCATGGCCCTTGAACCAATATAACCACTAGATGTCCATAACTCTTAGCGTTGGCCCTTGAACCATTATAACAACAAGCCATGACCAATAGCATATAGATATCCATTTTAAAAGTAGTAGGTTACCGTTACCCGTAACCATGGCCCTTGAACCATTATAACCACTACATGTCCATAACTCATACCGATGGCCGTTTAACCATTATAACTACTAGCCATGACCAATAGGCAATAGATATCCACATTACAAGCAATAGGTGTCCATAACCCTTAACCATGGCCCTTGAACCATCATCACCACTAGACGCCCATAACTCATACCGATGGACCTTGAACCATTATAAATACTAGCCATGACCAATAGCCTATAAATGTCCATTTTACAAGTAATAGGTGTCCATAACCTATAACCATGGCCCTTGAACCAATATAACCACTAGATGTCCATAACTCATAGCGATGGCCCTTGAACCATTATAACAACAAGCCATGACCAATAGCCTATAGATATCCATTTAACAAGTAGTAGGTTACCATTACCCGTAACCATGGCCCTTGAACCATTATAACCACTACATGTCCATAACTCATACCGATGGCCCTTTACCATTATAACTACTAGCCATGACCAATAGGCAATAGATATCCACATTACAAGCAATAGGTGTCCATAACCCTTAACCATGGCCCTTGACCCATCATTACCACTAGACGCCCATAACTCTTACCGATGGACCTTGAACCATTATAAATACTAGCCATGACCAATAGCCTATAAATATTCATTTTACAAGTAATAGGTGTCCATAACCCATAACCATGGCCAGTGAACCAATATAACCACTAGATGTCCATAACTCATAGCGTTGGCCCTTGAACCATTATAACAACAAGCCATGACCAATAGCCTATAGATATCCATTTTACAAGTAATAGGTGTCCATTACCCGTAACCATGGCCCTTGAACCATTATAACCACTACATGTCCATAACTCATACCGATGACCCTTTAACCATTATAACTACTAGCCATGACCAATAGGCAATAGATATCCACAGTACATGCAATAGGTATCCATAACCCTTAACTATGGCCCTTGAACCATTATAACCACTAGATATCCATAACTCATACATATGATCTTTGAACCGTTATTACTACTAACCATGACCAACAACCTATAAATATCCATTTTACAAGTAATAGGTGTCCATAACCCATAACCATGGCCCTTGAACCAATATAAGAACTAGATGTCCATAACTCATAGCGATGGCCCTTGAACCATTATAACAACAAGCCATGACCAATACCCTATAGATATCCATCTTACAAGTAATAGGTGTCCATTACCCGTAATTATGGCCCTTGAACCATTATAACCACTACATATCCATAACTCATACCGATGGCCCTTCAACCATTATAACTACTGGCCATGACCAATAGGCAATAGATATCCACATTACAAGCAATAGGTGTCCATAACCCTTAACCATGGCCCTTGAACCATCATAACCACTAGACGTCCATAACTCATACCGATGGACCTTGAACCATTATAACTACTAGCCATGACCAATAGCTTATAAATATCCATTTTACAAGTAATAGGTGTCCATAACCCATAACCATGTCCCTTGAACCAATATAACCACTAGATGTCCATAACTCATAGCGATGGCCCTTGAACCATTATAACAACTAGCTTTGACCAATAGCCAATAGATATCCATTTTACAAGTAATAGGTGTCCATTACCCGTAACCATGGCCCTTGAACCATTATAACCACTACATGTCCATAACTCATACCGATGGCCCTTTAACCATTATAACTACTAGCCATGACCAATAGGCAATAGATATCCACATTACAAGAAATAGGTGTCCATAACCCTTAACTATGGCCCTTGAACCATTATAACCACTAGATGTCCATAACTCATACAGATGATCTTTGAACCGTTATTACTACTAGCCATGACCAACAGCCTATAAATATCCATTTTACAAGCAATAGGTGTCTATAACCCTTAGCCATGGCCCTTGACCCATCATAACCACTAGACGCCTTAACTCATACCGATGGACCTTGAACCATTATAAATACTAGCCATGACCAATAACCTGTAAATATCCATTTTACAAGTAATAGGTGTCCATAACCCATAACCATGGCCCTTGAACCAATATAACCACTAGATGTCCATAACTCTTAGCGTTGGCCCTTGAACCATTATAACAACAAGCCATGACCAATAGCATATAGATATCCATTTTAAAAGTAGTAGGTTACCGTTACCCGTAACCATGGCCCTTGAACCATTATAACCACTACATGTCCATAACTCATACCGATGGCCGTTTAACCATTATAACTACTAGCCATGACCAATAGGCAATAGATATCCACATTACAAGCAATAGGTGTCCATAACCCTTAACCATGGCCCTTGAACCATCATCACCACTAGACGCCCATAACTCATACCGATGGACCTTGAACCATTATAAATACTAGCCATGACCAATAGCCTATAAATGTCCATTTTACAAGTAATAGGTGTCCATAACCTATAACCATGGCCCTTGAACCAATATAACCACTAGATGTCCATAACTCATAGCGATGGCCCTTGAACCATTATAACAACAAGCCATGACCAATAGCCTATAGATATCCATTTAACAAGTAGTAGGTTACCATTACCCGTAACCATGGCCCTTGAACCATTATAACCACTACATGTCCATAACTCATACCGATGGCCCTTTACCATTATAACTACTAGCCATGACCAATAGGCAATAGATATCCACATTACAAGCAATAGGTGTCCATAACCCTTAACCATGGCCCTTGACCCATCATTACCACTAGACGCCCATAACTCTTACCGATGGACCTTGAACCATTATAAATACTAGCCATGACCAATAGCCTATAAATATTCATTTTACAAGTAATAGGTGTCCATAACCCATAACCATGGCCAGTGAACCAATATAACCACTAGATGTCCATAACTCATAGCGTTGGCCCTTGAACCATTATAACAACAAGCCATGACCAATAGCCTATAGATATCCATTTTACAAGTAATAGGTGTCCATTACCCGTAACCATGGCCCTTGAACCATTATAACCACTACATGTCCATAACTCATACCGATGACCCTTTAACCATTATAACTACTAGCCATGACCAATAGGCAATAGATATCCACAGTACATGCAATAGGTATCCATAACCCTTAACTATGGCCCTTGAACCATTATAACCACTAGATATCCATAACTCATACATATGATCTTTGAACCGTTATTACTACTAACCATGACCAACAACCTATAAATATCCATTTTACAAGTAATAGGTGTCCATAACCCATAACCATGGCCCTTGAACCAATATAAGAACTAGATGTCCATAACTCATAGCGATGGCCCTTGAACCATTATAACAACAAGCCATGACCAATACCCTATAGATATCCATCTTACAAGTAATAGGTGTCCATTACCCGTAATCATGGCCCTTGAACCATTATAACCACTACATATCCATAACTCATACCGATGGCCCTTCAACCATTATAACTACTGGCCATGACCAATAGGCAATAGATATCCACATTACAAGCAATAGGTGTCCATAACCCTTAACCATGGCCCTTGAACCATCATAACCACTAGACGTCCATAACTCATACCGATGGACCTTGAACCATTATAACTACTAGCCATGACCAATAGCTTATAAATATCCATTTTACAAGTAATAGGTGTCCATAACCCATAACCATGTCCCTTGAACCAATATAACCACTAGATGTCCATAACTCATAGCGATGGCCCTTGAACCATTATAACAACTAGCTTTGACCAATAGCCAATAGATATCCATTTTACAAGTAATAGGTGTCCATTACCCGTAACCATGGCCCTTGAACCATTATAACCACTACATGTCCATAACTCATACCGATGGCCCTTTAACCATTATAACTACTAGCCATGACCAATAGGCAATAGATATCCACATTACAAGAAATAGGTGTCCATAACCCTTAACTATGGCCCTTGAACCATTATAACCACTAGATGTCCATAACTCATACAGATGATCTTTGAACCGTTATTACTACTAGCCATGACCAACAGCCTATAAATATCCATTTTACAAGCAATAGGTGTCTATAACCCTTAGCCATGGCCCTTGACCCATCATAACCACTAGACGCCTTAACTCATACCGATGGACCTTGAACCATTATAAATACTAGCCATGACCAATAACCTATAAATATCCATTTTACAAGTAATAGGTGTCCATAACCCATAACCATGGCCCTTGAACCAATATAACCACTAGATGTCCATAACTCTTAGCGTTGGCCCTTGAACCATTATAACAACAAGCCATGACCAATAGCATATAGATATCCATTTTAAAAGTAGTAGGTTACCGTTACCCGTAACCATGGCCCTTGAACCATTATAACCACTACATGTCCATAACTCATACCGATGGCCGTTTAACCATTATAACTACTAGCCATGACCAATAGGCAATAGATATCCACATTACAAGCAATAGGTGTCCATAACCCTTAACCATGGCCCTTGACCCATCATAACCACTAGACGCCCATAACTCATACTGATGGACCTTGAACCATTATAACTACTAGCCATGACCAATAGCCTATAAATGTCCATTTTACAAGTAATAGGTGTCCATAACCTATAAACATGGCCTTTGAACCAATATAACCACTAGATGTCCATAACTCATAGCGATGGCCCTTGAACCATTATAACAAGTCATGACCAATAGCCTATAGATATCCATTTTACAAGTAATAGGTGTCCATTACCCGTAACCATGGCCCTTGAACCATTATAACCCCTACATGTCCATAACTCATACCGATGGCCCTTTAACCATTATAACTACTAGCCATGACCAATAGGCAATAGATATCCACATTACAAGCAATTGTCCATAACCCTTAACTATGGCCATTGAACCATTATAACCACTAGATGTCCATAACTCATACAGATGATCTTTGAGCCGTTATTACTACTAGCCATGACCAACAGCCTATAAATATCCATTTTACAAGCAATAGGTGTCTATAACCCTTAGCCATGGCCCCTGACCCATCATAACCACTAGACGTCCATAACTCATTCCGATGGAACTTGAACCATTATAAATACTAGCCATGACCAATAACCTATAAATATCCATTTACAAGTAATAGGTGTCCATAACCCATAACCATGGCCCTTGAACCAATATAACCACTAGATGTCCATAACTCATAGCGATGGCCCTTGAACCATTATAACAACAAGCCATGACCAATAGCCTATAGATATCCATTTTACAAGTAATAGGTGTCCATTACCCGTAACCATGGCCCTTGGACCATTATAACCACTACATGTCCATAACTCATACCGATGGCCCTTTAACCATTATAAATACTAGCCATGACAATAGGCAATAGATATCCACATTACAAGCAATAGGTATCCATAACCCGTAACCATGGCCCTTGACCCATCATAACCACTAGACGCCCATAACTCATACCGATGGACCTTGAACCATTATAAATACTAGCCATGACCAATAACCTATACATATCCATTTTACAAGTAATAGGTGTCCATAACCCCTAACCATGGCCCTTGAACCAATATAACCACTAGATGTCCATAACTCATAGCGATGGCCCTTGAACCATTATAACAACAAGCCATGACCAATAGCCTATAGATATCCATTTTACAAGTAGTAGGTTACCATTACCCGTAACCATGGCCCTTGATCCATTATAACCACTACATGTCATTAACTCATACCGATGGCCCTTTAACCATTATAACTACTAGCCATGACCAATAGGCAATAGATATCCACATTACAAGCAATAGGTGTCCATAACCCTTAACCATGGCCCTTGACCCATCATAACCACTAGACGCCCATAACTCTTACCGATGGACCTTGAACCATTATAAATACTAGCCATGACCAATATCCTATAAATATCCATTTTACAAGTAATAGGTGTCCATAACCCATAACCATGGCCCGTGAACCAATATACCACTAGATGTCCATAACTCATAGTGTTGGCCCTTGAACCATTATAACAACAAGCCATGACCAATAGCCTATAGATGTCCATTTTACAAGTAATAGGTGTCCATTACCCGTAACCATGGCCCTTGAACCATTATAACCACTACATGTCCATAACTCATACCGATGGCCCTCTAACCATTATAACTACTAGCCATGACCAATAGGCAATAGATATCCACAGTACATGCAATAGGTATCCATAACCCTTAACTATGGCCCTTGAACCATTATAACCACTAGATATCCATAACTCATACATATGATCTTTGAACCGTTATTACTACTAACCATGACCAACAACCTATAAATATCCATTTTACAAGTAATAGGTGTCCATAACCCATAACCATGGCCCTTGAACCAATATAACAACTAGATGTCCATAACTCATAGCGATGGCCCTTGAACCATTATAACAACAAGCCATGACCAATACCCTATAGATATCCATCTTACAAGTAATAGGTGTCCATTACCCGTAATCATGGCCCTTGAACCATTATAACCACTACATATCCATAACTCATACCGATGGCCCTTTAACCATTATAACTACTGGCCATGACCAATAGGCAATAGATATCCACATTACAAGTAATATGTGTCCATAACCCTTAACCATGGCCCTTGAACCACCATAACCACTAGACGTCCATAACTCATACCGATGGACCTTGAACCATTATAACTACTAGCCATGACCAATATCTTATAAATATCCATTTTACAAGTAATAGGTGTCCATAACCCATAACCATGTCCCTTGAACCAATATAACCACTAGATGTCCATAACTCATAGCGATGGCCCTTGAACCATTATAACAACTAGCCTTGACCAATAGCCAATAGATATCCATTTTACAAGTAATAGGTGTCCATTACCCGTAACCATGGCCCTTGAACCATTATAACCACTACATGTCCATAACTCATACCGATGGCCCTTTAACCATTATAACTACTAGCCATGACCAATAGGCAATAGATATCCACATTACAAGAAATAGGTGTCCATAAACCTTATCTATGGCCCTTGAACCATTATAACCACCAGATGTCCATAACTCATACAAATGATATTTGAACCGTTATTACTACTAGCCATGACCAACAGCCTATAAATATCCATTTTACAAGCAATAGGTGTCTATAACCCTTAGCCATGGCCCTTGACCCATCATAACCACTAGACGCCATAACTCATACCGATGGACCTTGAACCATTATAAATACTAGCCATGACCAATAACCTATAAATATCCATTTTACAAGTAATAGGTGTCCATAACCCATAACCATGGCCCTTGAACCAATATAACCACTAGATGTCCATAACTCATAGCGATGGCCCTTGAACCATTATAACAACAAGCCATGACCAATAGCCTATAGATATCCATTTTACAAGTAATAGGTGTCCATTACCCGTAACCATGGCCCTTGGACCATTATAACCACTACATGTCCATAACTCATACCGATGGCCCTTTAACCATTATAAATACTAGCCATGACAATAGGCAATAGATATCCACATTACAAGCAATAGGTGTCCATAACCCTTAACCATGGCCCTTGACCCATCATAACCACTAGACGCCCATAACTCATACCGATGGACCTTGAACCATTATAAATACTAGCCATGACCAATAGCCTATAAATGACCATTTTACAAGTAATAGGTGTCCATAACCTATAACCATGGCCCTTGAACCAATATAACCACTAGATGTCCATAACTCATAGCGATGGCCCTTGAACCATAATAACAACAAGCCATGACCAATAGCCTATAGATATCCATTTTACAAGTAATAAGTTCCATTACCCGTAACCATGGCCCTTGAACCATCCATTATAACCACTACATGTCCATAACTCATACCGATGGCCCTTTAACCATTATAACTACTAGCCATGACCATTAGGCAATAGATATCCACATTACAAGCAACAGGTGTCCATAACCCTTAACTATGGCCCTTGAACCATTATAACCACTATATGTCCATAACTCATACAGATGATCTTTGAACCGTTATTACTACTAGTCATGACCAACAGCCAATAAATATCCATTTTACAAGCAATAGGTGTCTATAACCGTTAGCCATGGCCCCTGAGCCATCATAACCACTAGACGTCCATAACTCATACCGATGGACCTTGAACCATTATAAATACTAGCCATGACCAATAACCTATACATATCCATTTTACAAGTAATAGGTGTCCATAACCCCTAACCATGGCCCTTGAACCAATATAACCACTAGATGTCCATAACTCATAGCGATGGCCCTTGAACCATTATAACAACAAGCCATGACCAATAGCCTATAGATATCCATTTTACAAGTAGTAGGTTACCATTACCCGTAACCATGGCCCTTGATCCATTATAACCACTACATGTCATTAACTCATACCGATGGCCCTTTAACCATTATAACTACTAGCCATGACCAATAGGCAATAGATATCCACATTACAAGCAATAGGTGTCCATAACCCTTAACCATGGCCCTTGACCCATCATAACCACTAGACGCCCATAACTCTTACCGATGGACCTTGAACCATTATAAATACTAGCCATGACCAATATCCTATAAATATCCATTTTACAAGTAATAGGTGTCCATAACCCATAACCATGGCCCGTGAACCAATATAACCACTAGATGTCCATAACTCATAGCGTTGGCCCTTGAACCATTATAACAACAAGCCATGACCAATAGCCTATAGATGTCCATTTTACAAGTAATAGGTGTCCATTACCCGTAACCATGGCCCTTGATCCATTATAACCACTACATGTCCATAACTCATACCGATGGCCCTTTAACCATTATAACTACTAGCCATGACCAATAGGCAATAGATATCCACAGTACATGCAATAGGTATCCATAACCCTTAACTATGGCCCTTGAACCATTATAACCACTAGATATCCATAACTCATACATATGATCTTTGAACCGTTATTACTACTAACCATGACCAACAACCTATAAATATCCATTTCACAAGTAATAGGTGTCCATAACCCATAACCATGGCCCTTGAACCAATATAACAACTAGATGTCCATAACTCATAGCGATGGCCCTTGAACCATTATAACAACAAGCCATGACCAATACCATATAGATATCCATCTTACAAGTAATAGGTGTCCATTACCCGTAATCATGGCCCTTGAACCATTATAACCACTACATATCCATAACTCATACCGATGGCCCTTCAACCATTATAACTACTGGCCATGACCAATAGGCAATAGATACCCACATTACAAGCAATAGGTGTCCATAACCCTTAACCATGGCCCTTGAACCATCATAACCACTAGACGTCCATAACTCATACCGATGGACCTTGAACCATTATAACTACTAGCCATGACCAATAGCTTATAAATATCCATTTTACAAGTAATAGGTGTCCATAACCCATAACCATGTCCCTTGAACCAATATAACCACTAGATGTCCATAACTCATAGCGATGGCCCTTGAACCATTATAACAACTAGCCTTGACCAATAGCCAATAGATATCCATTTTACAAGTAATAGGTGTCCATTACCCGTAACCATGGCCCTTGAACCATTATAACCATACATGTCCATAACTCATACCGATGGCCCTTTAACCATTATAACTACTAGCCATGACCAATAGGCAATAGATATCCACATTACAAGAAATAGGTGTCCATAACCCTTAACTATGGCCCTTGAACCATTATAACCACTAGATGTCCATAACTCATACAGATGATCTTTGAACCGTTATTACTACTAGCCATGACCAACAGCCTATAAATATCCATTTTACAAGCAATAGGTGTCTATAACCCTTAGCCATGGCCCTTGACCCATCATAACCACTAGACGCCATAACTCATACCGATGGACCTTGAACCATTATAAATACTAGCCATGACCAATAACCTATAAATATCCATTTTACAAGTAATAGGTGTCCATAACCCATAACCATGGCCCTTGAACCAATATAACCACTAGATGTCCATAACTCATAGCGATGGCCCTTGAACCATTATAACAACAAGCCATGACCAATAGCCTATAGATATCCATTTTAAAAGTAGTAGGTTACCGTTACCCGTAACCATGGCCCTTGAACCATTATAACCACTACATGTCCATAACTCATACCGATGGCCCTTTAACCATTATAACTACTAACCATGACCAATAGGCAATAGATATCCACATTACAAGCAATAGGTGTCCATAACCCTTAACCATGGCCCTTGAACCATCATAACCACTAGACGTCCATAACTCATACCGATGGACCTTGAACCATTATAACTACTAGCCATGACCAATAGCTTATAGATATCCATTTTACAAGTAATAGGTGTCCATAACCCATAACTATGACCCTTGAACCAATATAACCCCTAGATGTCCATAACTCATAGCGATGGCCCTTGAACCATTATAACAACAAGCCATGACCAATAGCCTATAGATATCCATTTTACAAGTAGTAGGTTACCATTACCCGTAACCATGGCCCTTGAACCATTATAACCACTACATGTCCATAACTCATACCGATGGCCCTTTAACCATTATAACTACTAGCCATGAACAATAGGAAATAGATATCCACATTACAAGGAATAGGTGTCCATAACCCTTAACCATGGCCCTTAAATCATCATAACCACTAGACGTCCATAACTCATACCGATGGACCTTGAACCATTATAACTACTAGCCATGACCAATAGCTTATAGATATCCATAACCCATATCCATGGCCCTTGAACCAATATAACCACTAGATGTCCATAACTCACAGCGATGACCCTTGAACCATTATAACAACTAGCCTTGACCAATAGCCTATAGATATCCATTTTACAAGTAATAGGTGTCCATTACCCGTAACCATGGCCCTTAAACCATTATAACCACTACATGTCCATAACTCATACCGATGGCCCTTTAACCATTATAACTACTAGCCATGACCAATAGGAAATAGATATCCACATTACAAGCAATAGGTGTCCATAACCCTTGACCATGGCCCTTGACCCATCATAACCACTACACGCCCATAACTCATACCGATGGACCTTGAACCATTATAAATACTAGCCATGACCAATAGCCTATAAATATCCATTTTACAAGTATTAGGTGTCCATAAGCCATAACCATGGCCCTTGAACCAATATAAGCACTAGATGTCCATAACTCATAGCGATGACCCTTGAACCATTATAACAACTAGCCTTGACCAATAGCCTATAGATATCCATTTTACAAGTAATAGGTGTCCATTACCCGTAACCATGGCCCTTAAACCATTATAACCACTACATGTCCATAACTCATACCGATGGCCCTTTAACCATTATAACTACTAGCCATGACCAATAGGCAATAGATATCCACATTACAAGCAATAGGTGTCCATAACTCTTGACCATGGCCCTTAAATCATCATAACCACTAGACGTCCATAACTCATACCGATGGACCTTGAACCATTATAACTACTAGCCATGACCAATAGCTTATAGATATCCATAACCCATAACCATGGCCCTTGAACCAATATAACCACTAGATGTCCATAACTCATAGCGATGACCCTTGAACCATTATAACAACAAGCCATGACCAATAGCCTATAGATATCCATTTTAAAAGTAATAGGTATCCATTACCCATAACCATGGCCCATGAACCATTATAACCACTACATGTCCATAACTCATACCGATGGCCCTTTAACCATTATAACTACTAGCCATGACCAATAGGCAATAGATATCCACATTACAAGCAATAGGTGTTCATAACCCTTAACCATGGCCCTTGACCCATCATAACCACTAGACGTCCCTCATACCGATGGACCTTTAACCATTATAACTACTAGCCATGACCAATAGGCAATAGATATCAACATTACAAGCAATAGGTGTCCATAACCCATAACTATGGCCCTTGAACCGTTATAACCACTAGATGTCCATAACTCATACAGATGATCTTTGAACCGTTATAACTACTAGCCATCACCAATAGCCTATAAATATCCATTTTACAAGTAATAGGTGTCCATAACCCATAACCATGGCCCTTGAACCAATATAACCACTAGATGTCCATAACTCATAGCGATGGCCCTTGAACCATTATAACAACAAGCCATGACCAATAGCCTATAGATATCCATTTTAAAATTAATAGGTATCCATTACCCTTAACCATGGCCCTTAAACCATTATAACCACTACATGTCCATAACTCATACCGATGGCCCTTTAACCATTATAACCAATAGCCATGACCAATAGGCAATAGATATCCACATTACAAGCATTAGGTGTCCATAACCCTTAACCATGGCCCTTGACCCATCTTAACCACTAGACGCCCATAACTCATACCGATGGACCTTGAACCATTATAACTACTAGCCATGACCAATAGCCTATAGATATCCATTTTTCAAGTAATAGGTTTCCATTACCCGTAACCATGGCCCTTGAACCATTATAACCACTAAATGTCCATAACTCATACCGATGGCCCTTTAACCATTATAACTACTAGCCATGACCAATAGGAAATAGATATCCACATTACAAGCAATACGTGTCCATAACCCTTAACCCATCATAACCACTAGACGTCCATAACTCATACCTATGGACTTTGAACCATTATAAATACTAGCCATGACCAATATCCTACAAATATCCATTTTACAAGTAATAGGTGTCCATAACCCAAAACCATGGCCCTTGAACCAATATAACCACTAGATGTCCATAACTCATAGCGATGGCCCTTGAACCATTATAACAACAAGCCATGACTGATAGCCTATAGATATCCATTTTACAAGTAATAGGTTACCATTACAAGTAACCATGGCCATTGAACCATTATAACCACTACATGTCCATAACTCATATCGATGGCCCTTTAACCATTATAACTACTAGCCATGACCAATACGCAATAGATATCCACATTACAAGCAATTGGTTTCCATAACCCTTAACAATGGCCCTTGAACCATCATAACCACTAGACGTCCATAACTCATACCGATGGACCTTGAACCATTATAAATACTAGCCATGACCAATAGCTTATAGATATCCATTTTATAAGTAATAGGTGTCCCTAACCCATAACCATGGCCCTTGAACCAATATAACCACTAGATGTCCATAACTCATAGCGATCGCCCTTGAACCATTATAACAACTAGCCTTGACCAATAGCCAATAGATATCCATTTTACAAGTAATAGGTGTCCATTACTCGTTACCATGGCCCTTGAACCACTATAACCACTACATGTCCATAACTCATACCGATGGCCCTTTAACCATTATAACTCCAACCCATGACCAATAGGCAATAGATATCCACATTATAAGCAATAGGTGTCCATAACCCTTAACCATGGCCCTTGACCCATCATAACCACTAGACGCCCATAACTCATACCGATGGACCTTGAACCATTACAAATACTAGCCATGACCAATAGCCTATAAGTATACATTTTACAAGTAATAGGTGTCCATAAGCCATAACCATGGCCCTTGAACCAATATAACCACTAGATGTCCATAACTCATAGCGATGGCCCTTGAACCATTATAACAACAAGCCATGACCAATAGCCTATAGATATCCATTTTGCAAGTAATAGGTGTCCATTACCCGTAACCATGGCCCTTGAACCATGATAACCATTACATGTCCATAACTCATACCGATGGCCCTTTAACCATTATAACTACTAGCCATGACCAATAGGCAATAGATATCCACAGTACAAGTAATAGGTATCCATAACCCTTAACTATGGCCCTTGAACCATTATAACCACTAGATGTCCATAACTCATACAGATGATCTTTGAACCGTTATTACTACTAGCCATGACCAACAGCCTATAAATATCCATTTTACAAGCAATAGGTGTCTATAACCCTTAACCATAGCCCTTGACCCATCATAACCACTAGACGTCCATAACTCATACCGATGGACCTTGAACCATTATAAATACTAGCCATGAACAATAGCCTATAATTATCCATTTTACAAGTAATAGGTGTCCATAACCCATAACCATGGCCCTTGAACCAATATAACCACTAGATGTCCATAACTCATAGCGATGGCCCTTGAACCATTATAACAACAAGCCATGACCAATAGCCTATAGATATCCATTTTACAAGTAATAGGTGTCCATTGCCCGTAACCATGGCCCTTGAACCATTATAACCACTACATGTCCATAACTCATACCGATGGCCCTTTAACCATTATAACTACTAGCCATGACCAATAGGCAATAGATATCCACATTACAAGAAATAGGTGTCCATAACCCTTAACTATGGCCCTTGAACCATTATAACCACTAGATGTCCATAACTCATACAGATGATCTTTGAACCGTTATTACTACTAGCCATGACCAACAGCCTATAAATATCCATTTTACAAGCAATAGGTGTCTATAACCCTTAGCCATGGCCCTTGACCCATCATAACCACTAGACGCCATAACTCATACCGATGGACCTTGAACCATTATAAATACTAGCCATGACCAATAACCTATAAATATCCATTTTACAAGTAATAGGTGTCCATAACCCATAACCATGGCCCTTGAACCAATATAACCACTAGATGTCCATAACTCATAGCGATGGCCCTTGAACCATTATAACAACAAGCCATGACCAATAGCCTATAGATATCCATTTTAAAAGTAGTAGGTTACCGTTACCCGTAACCATGGCCCTTGAACCATTATAACCACTACATGTCCATAACTCATACCGATGGCCCTTTAACCATTATAACTACTAGCCATGACCAATAGGCAATAGATATCCACATTACAAGCAATAGGTGTCCATAACCCTTAACCATGGCCCTTGAACCATCATAACCACTAGACGTCCATAACTCATACCGATGGACCTTGAACCATTATAACTACTAGCCATGACCAATAGCTTATAGATATCCATTTTACAAGTAATAGGTGTCCATAACCCATAACTATGACCCTTGAACCAATATAACCCCTAGATGTCCATAACTCATAGCGATGGCCCTTGAACCATTATAACAACAAGCCATGACCAATAGCCTATAGATATCCATTTTACAAGTAGTAGGTTACCATTACCCGTAACCATGGCCCTTGAACCATTATAACCACTACATGTCCATAACTCATACCGATGGCCCTTTAACCATTATAACTACTAGCCATGACCAATAGGCAATAGATATCCACATTACAAGGAATAGGTGTCCATAACCCTTACCCATGGCCCTTAAATCATCATAACCACTAGACGTCCATAACTCATACCGATGGACCTTGAACCATTATAACTACTAGCCATGACCAATAGCTTATAGATATCCATAACCCATAACCATGGCCCTTGAACCAATATAACCACTAGATGTCCATAACTCACAGCGATGACCCTTGAACCATTATAACAACTAGCCTTGACCAATAGCCTATAGATATCCATTTTACAAGTAATAGGTGTCCATTACCCGTAACCATGGCCCTTAAACCATTATAACCACTACATGTCCATAACTCATACCGATGGCCCTTTAACCATTATAACTACTAGCCATGACCAATAGGAAATAGATATCCACATTACAAGCAATAGGTGTCCATAACCCTTGACCATGGCCCTTGACCCATCATAACCACTACACGCCCATAACTCATACCGATGGACCTTGAACCATTATAAATACTAGCCATGACCAATAGCCTATAAATATCCATTTTACAAGTATTAGGTGTCCATAAGCCATAACCATGGCCCTTGAACCAATATAAGCACTAGATGTCCATAACTCATAGCGATGACCCTTGAACCATTATAACAACTAGCCTTGACCAATAGCCTATAGATATCCATTTTACAAGTAATAGGTGTCCATTACCCGTAACCATGGCCCTTAAACCATTATAACCACTACATGTCCATAACTCATACCGATGGCCCTTTAACCATTATAACTACTAGCCATGACCAATAGGCAATAGATATCCACATTACAAGCAATAGGTGTCCATAACCCTTGACCATGGCCCTTAAATCATCATAACCACTAGACGTCCATAACTCATACCGATGGACCTTGAACCATTATAACTACTAGCCATGACCAATAGCTTATAGATATCCATAACCCATAACCATGGCCCTTGAACCAATATAACCACTAGATGTCCATAACTCATAGCGATGACCCTTGAACCATTATAACAACAAGCCATGACCAATAGCCTATAGATATCCATTTTAAAAGTAATAGGTATCCATTACCCATAACCATGGCCCATGAACCATTATAACCACTACATGTCCATAACTCATACCGATGGCCCTTTAACCATTATAACTACTAGCCATGACCAATAGGCAATAGATATCCACATTACAAGCAATAGGTGTTCATAACCCTTAACCATGGCCCTTGACCCATCATAACCACTAGACGTCCCTCATACAGATGGACCTTTAACCATTATAACTACTAGCCATGACCAATAGGCAATAGATATCCATTTTACAAGTAATAGGTGTCCATAAGCCATAACCATGGCCCTTGAACCAATATAACCACTAGATGTCCATAACTCATAGCGATGGCCCTTGAACCATTATAACAACAAGCCATGACCAATAGCCTATAGATATCCATTTTGCAAGTAATAGGTGTCCATTACCCGTAACCATGGCCCTTGAACCATGATAACCATTACATGTCCATAACTCATACCGATGGCCCTTTAACCATTATAACTACTAGCCATGACCAATAGGCAATAGATATCCACAGTACAAGTAATAGGTATCCATAACCCTTAACTATGGCCCTTGAACCATTATAACCACTAGATGTCCATAACTCATACAGATGATCTTTGAACCGTTATTACTACTAGCCATGACCAACAGCCTATAAATATCCATTTTACAAGCAATAGGTGTCTATAACCCTTAACCATAGCCCTTGACCCATCATAACCACTAGACGTCCATAACTCATACCGATGGACCTTGAACCCTTATAAATACTAGCCATGAACAATAGCCTATAATTATCCATTTTACAAGTAATAGGTGTCCATAACCCATAACCATGGCCCTTGAACCAATATAACCACTAGATGTCCATAACTCATAGCGATGGCCCTTGAACCATTATAACAACAAGCCATGACCAATAGCCTATAGATATCCATTTTACAAGTAATAGGTGTCCATTGCCCGTAACCATGGCCCTTGAACCATTATAACCACTACATGTCCATAACTCATACCGATGGCCCTTTAACCATTATAACTACTAGCCATGACCAATAGGCAATAGATATCCACAGTACAAGCAATAGGTATCCATAACCCTTAACTATGGCCCTTGAACCATTATAACCACTAGATATCCATAACTCATACAGATGATCATTGAACCATTATTACTACTAACCATGACCAACAGCCTATAAATATCCATTTTTCAAGTAACAGGTGTCCATAACCCATAACCATGGCCCTTGAACCAATATAACCACTAGATGTCCATAACTCATAGCGATGGCCCTTGAACCATTATAACAACAAGCCATGACCAATAGCCTATAGATATCCATTTTACAAGTAATAGGTGTCCATTACCCGTAACCATGGCCCTTGAACCATGATAACCACTACATGTCCATAACTCATACCGATGGCCCTTTAACCATTATAACTACTAGCCATGACCAATAGGCAATAGATATCCACAGTACAAGTAATAGGTATCCATAACCCTTAACTATGGCCCTTGAACCATTATAACCACTAGATATCCGTAACTCATACAGATGATCTTTGAACCGTTAATACTACTAACCATGACCAACAGCCTATAAATGTCCATTTTACAAGTAATAGGTGTCCATAACCCATAACCATGGCCCTTGAACCAATATAACGACTAGATATCCATAACTCATAGTGATGGCCCCTGAACCATTATAACAACTAGCCATGACCAATAGCCTATAGATATCCATTTTACAAGTAATAGGTGTCCATTACCCGTAACCATGGCCCTTGAACCATTATAACCACTACATGTCCATAACTCATACTGATGGCCCTTTAACCATTATAACTACTAGTCATGACCAATATGCAATAGATGTCCACATTACAAGCAATAGGTGTCCATAACCCTTAACCAAGGCCCTTGACCCATCATAACCACTAGACGCCCATAACTCATACCGATGGACCTTGAACCATTATAACTACTAGCCATGACCAATAGCTTATAGATATCCATTCTACAAGTAATAGGTGTCCATAACCCATAACCATGGCCCTTGAACCAATATAACAACTAGATGTCCATAACTCATAGCGATGGCCCTTGAACCATTATAACAACTAGCCTTGACCAATAGCCTATAGATATCCATTTTACAAGTTATAGGTGTCCATTACCCATAACCATGGCCCTTGAACCATGATAACCACTACATGTCCATAACTCATACCGATGGCCCTTTAACCATTATAACTACTAGCCATGACCAATACACAATAGATATCCAAATTACAAACAATAGGTGCCCATAACCCTTAACTATGGCCCTTGAACCATTATAACCACTAGATGTCCATAACTCATACAGATGATCTTTGAACCGTTATTACAACTAGCCATGACCAACAGCCTATAAATATCCATTTTACAAGCAATAGGTGTCTATAACCCTTAACCATAGCCCCTGACCCATCATAACCACTAGACGTCCATAACTCATACCGATGGACCTTGAACCATTATAAATACTAGCTATGACCAATAGCCTATAAATATCCATTTTACAAGTAATAGGTGTCCATAACCCATAACCATGGCCTTTGAACCAATATAACCACTAGATGTCCATACCTCATAGTGATGGCCCTTGAACCATTATAACAACAAGTCATGACCAATAGCCTATAGATATCCATTTTAAAAGTAACAGGTATCCATTACCCGTAACCATGGCCCTTGAACCATTATGACCACTACATGTCCATAACTCATACCGATGGCCCTTTAACCATTATAACTCCTTGCCATGACCAATAGGCAATAGATATCCACATTACAAGCAATAGTTGTCCATAACCCTTAACCATGGCCCTTGACCCATCATAACCACTAGACGCCCATAACTCATACCGATGGACCGTGAACCATTATAAATACCAGCCCTGACCAATAGCCTATAAATATCCATTTTACAAGTAATAGGTGTCCATAACCCATAACCATGGCCCTTGAGCCAATATAACCACTAGATGTCCATAACTCATAGCGATGGCCCTTGAACCATTATAACAATAAGCCATGACCAATAGCCTATAGATATCCATATTACAAGTAATAGGTGTCCATTACCCGTAACCATGGCCCTTAAACCATTATAACCACTACATGTCCATAACTCATACCGATGGCCCTTTAACCATTATAACTACTAGCCATGTCCAATAGGCAATAGATATCCACATTACAAGCAGTAGGTGTCCATAACCCTTAACTATGGCCGTTGAACCATAATAACCACTAGATGTCCACAATTCATACAGATGATCTTTGAACCGTTATTACTACTAGCCATGATCAACAGTCTATAAATATCCATTTTACAAGCAATAGGTGTCTATAACCCTTAACCATAGCCCTTGACCCATCATAACCACTAGACGTCCATAACTCATACCGATGGACCTTGAACCATTATAAATACTAGCCATGACCAATAGCTTATAGATATCCATTTTATAAGTAATAGGTGTCCCTAACCCATAACCATGGCCCTTGAACCAATATAACCACTAGATGTCCATAACTCATAGCGATCGCCCTTGAACCATTATAACAACTAGCCTTGACCAATAGCCAATAGATATCCATTTTACAAGTAATAGGTGTCCATTACTCGTTACCATGGCCCTTGAACCACTATAACCACTACATGTCCATAACTCATACCGATGGCCCTTTAACCATTATAACTCCAACCCATGACCAATAGGCAATAGATATCCACATTATAAGCAATAGGTGTCCATAACCCTTAACCATGGCCCTTGACCCATCATAACCACTAGACGCCCATAACTCATACCGATGGACCTTGAACCATTACAAATACTAGCCATGACCAATAGCCTATAAGTATACATTTTACAAGTAATAGGTGTCCATAAGCCATAACCATGGCCCTTGAACCAATATAACCACTAGATGTCCATAACTCATAGCGATGGCCCTTGAACCATTATAACAACAAGCCATGACCAATAGCCTATAGATATCCATTTTGCAAGTAATAGGTGTCCATTACCCGTAACCATGGCCCTTGAACCATGATAACCATTACATGTCCATAACTCATACCGATGGCCCTTTAACCATTATAACTACTAGCCATGACCAATAGGCAATAGATATCCACAGTACAAGTAATAGGTATCCATAACCCTTAACTATGGCCCTTGAACCATTATAACCACTAGATGTCCATAACTCATACAGATGATCTTTGAACCGTTATTACTACTAGCCATGACCAACAGCCTATAAATATCCATTTTACAAGCAATAGGTGTCTATAACCCTTAACCATAGCCCTTGACCCATCATAACCACTAGACGTCCATAACTCATACCGATGGACCTTGAACCATTATAAATACTAGCCATGAACAATAGCCTATAATTATCCATTTTACAAGTAATAGGTGTCCATAACCCATAACCATGGCCCTTGAACCAATATAACCACTAGATGTCCATAACTCATAGCGATGACCCTTGAACCATTATAACAACAAGCCATGACCAATAGCCTATAGATATCCATTTTACAAGTAATAGGTGTCCATTGCCCGTAACCATGGCCCTTGAACCATTATAACCACTACATGTCCATAACTCATACCGATGGCCCTTTAACCATTATAACTACTAGCCATGACCAATAGGCAATAGATATCCACAGTACAAGCAATAGGTATCCATAACCCTTAACTATGGCCCTTGAACCATTATAACCACTAGATATCCATAACTCATACAGATGATCATTGAACCATTATTACTACTAACCATGACCAACAGCCTATAAATATCCATTTTTCAAGTAACAGGTGTCCATAACCCATAACCATGGCCCTTGAACCAATATAACCACTAGATGTCCATAACTCATAGCGATGGCCCTTGAACCATTATAACAACAAGCCATGACCAATAGCCTATAGATATCCATTTTACAAGTAATAGGTGTCCATTACCCGTAACCATGGCCCTTGAACCATGATAACCACTACATGTCCATAACTCATACCGATGGCCCTTTAACCATTATAACTACTAGCCATGACCAATAGGCAATAGATATCCACAGTACAAGTAATAGGTATCCATAACCCTTAACTATGGCCCTTGAACCATTATAACCACTAGATATCCGTAACTCATACAGATGATCTTTGAACCGTTAATACTACTAACCATGACCAACAGCCTATAAATGTCCATTTTACAAGTAATAGGTGTCCATAACCCATAACCATGGCCCTTGAACCAATATAACGACTAGATATCCATAACTCATAGTGATGGCCCCTGAACCATTATAACAACTAGCCATGACCAATAGCCTATAGATATCCATTTTACAAGTAATAGGTGTCCATTACCCGTAACCATGGCCCTTGAACCATTATAACCACTACATGTCCATAACTCATACTGATGGCCCTTTAACCATTATAACTACTAGTCATGACCAATATGCAATAGATGTCCACATTACAAGCAATAGGTGTCCATAACCCTTAACCAAGGCCCTTGACCCATCATAACCACTAGACGCCCATAACTCATACCGATGGACCTTGAACCATTATAACTACTAGCCATGACCAATAGCTTATAGATATCCATTCTACAAGTAATAGGTGTCCATAACCCATAACCATGGCCCTTGAACCAATATAACAACTAGATGTCCATAACTCATAGCGATGGCCCTTGAACCATTATAACAACTAGCCTTGACCAATAGCCTATAGATATCCATTTTACAAGTTATAGGTGTCCATTACCCATAACCATGGCCCTTGAACCATGATAACCACTACATGTCCATAACTCATACCGATGGCCCTTTAACCATTATAACTACTAGCCATGACCAATACACAATAGATATCCAAATTACAAACAATAGGTGCCCATAACCCTTAACTATGGCCCTTGAACCATTATAACCACTAGATGTCCATAACTCATACAGATGATCTTTGAACCGTTATTACAACTAGCCATGACCAACAGCCTATAAATATCCATTTTACAAGCAATAGGTGTCTATAACCCTTAACCATAGCCCTTGACCCATCATAACCACTAGACGTCCATAACTCATACCGATGGACCTTGAACCATTATAAATACTAGCTATGACCAATAGCCTATAAATATCCATTTTACAAGTAATAGGTGTCCATAACCCATAACCATGGCCTTTGAACCAATATAACCACTAGATGTCCATACCTCATAGTGATGGCCCTTGAACCATTATAACAACAAGTCATGACCAATAGCCTATAGATATCCATTTTAAAAGTAACAGGTATCCATTACCCGTAACCATGGCCATTGAACCATTATGACCACTACATGTCCATAACTCATACCGATGGCCCTTTAACCATTATAACTCCTTGCCATGACCAATAGGCAATAGATATCCACATTACAAGCAATAGGTGTCCATAACCCTTAACCATGGCCCTTGACCCATCATAACCACTAGACGCCCATAACTCATACCGATGGACCGTGAACCATTATAAATACCAGCCCTGACCAATAGCCTATAAATATCCATTTTACAAGTAATAGGTGTCCATAACCCATAACCATGGCCCTTGAGCCAATATAACCACTAGATGTCCAATAGCCTATAGATATCCATATTACAAGTAATAGGTGTCCATTACCCGTAACCATGGCCCTTAAACCATTATAACCACTACATGTCCATAACTCATACCGATGGCCCTTTAACCATTATAACTACTAGCCATGTCCAATAGGCAATAGATATCCACATTACAAGCAGTAGGTGTCCATAACCCTTAACTATGGCCGTTGAACCATAATAACCACTAGATGTCCACAATTCATACAGATGATCTTTGAACCGTTATTACTACTAGCCATGACCAACAGTCTATAAATATCCATTTTACAAGCAATAGGTGTCTATAACCCTTAACCATAGCCCTTGACCCATCATAACCACTAGACGTCCATAACTCATACCGATGGACCTTGAACCATTATAAATACTAGCCATGAACAATAGCCTATAAATATCCATTTTACAAGTAATAGGTGTCCATAACCCATAACCATGGCCCTTGAACCAATATAACCACTAGATGTCCATAACTCATAGCGATGGCCCTTGAACCATTATAACAACAAGCCATGACCAATAGCCTATAGATATCCATTTTACAAGTAATAGGTGTCCATTACCCGTAACCATGGCCCTTGAACCATTATAACCCCTACATGTCCATAACTCATACCGATGGCCCTTTAACCATTATAACTACTAGCCATGACCAATAGGCAATAGATATCCACTGTACAAGCAATAGGTATCCATAACCCTTAACTATGGCCCTTGAACCATTATAACCACTAGATATCCATAACTCATACAGATGATCATTGAACCGTTATTACTACTAACCATGACCAACAGCCTATAAATATCCATTTTACAAGTAATAGGTGTCCATAACCCATAACCATGGCCCTTGAACCAATATAACCACTAGATGTCCATAACTCATAGCGATGGCACTTGAACCATTATAACAACGACCCATGACCAATAGCCTATAGATATCCATTTTACAAGTAATAGGTGTCCATTACCCGTAATCATGGCCCTTGATCCATTATAACCACTATATGTCCATAACTCATACCGATGGCCCTTTAACCATTATAACTACTAGCCATGACCAATAGGCAATAGATATCCACATTACAAGCAATAGGTGTCCATAACCCTTAACCATGGCCCTTGAACCATCATAACCACTAGACGTCCATAACTCATACCGATGGACCTTGAACCATTATAACTACTAGCCATGACCAATAGCTTATAGATATCCATTTTACAAGTAATAGGTGTCCACAACCCATAACCATGGCCTTTGAACCAATATAACCACTAGATGTCCATAACTCATAGCGATGGCCCTTGAACCATTATAACAACAAGTCATGCCCAATAGCCTATAGATATCCATTTTACAAGTAATAGGTGTCCTTTACCCATAATCATGGCCCTTGAACCATTATAACCACTACATGTCCATAACTCATTCCGATGGCCCTTTAACCATTATAACTACTAGCCATGACCAATAGGCAATAGATATCCACATTACAAGCAATAGGTGTCCATAACCCTTAACCATGGCCCTTGAAACATCATAACCACTAGACGCCCATAACTCATACCGATGGACCTTGAACCATTATAACTACTAGCCATGACAAATAGCTTATAGATATCCATTTTACAAGTAATAGGTGTCCATAACCCATAACCATGGCCCTTGAACCAATATAACCACTAGATGTCCATAATTCATAGCGATGGCCCTTGAACCATTATAACAACTAGCCTTGACCAATAGCCTATAGATATCCATTTTACAAGTAATAGGTGTCCATTACCCGTAACCATGGCCCCTGAACCATTATAACCACTACATGTCCATAACTCATACCGATGGCCCTTTTACCATTATAACTACTAGCCATGACCAATAGGCAAAATATATCCACATTACAAGCAATAGGTGTCCGTAACCCTTAACTATGGCCCTTGAACCATTATAACCACTAGATGTCCATAACTCATACCGATGGCCCTTTAACCATTATAACTACTAGCCATGACCAATAGGCAATAGATATCCACATTACAAGCAATAGGTGTCCATAACCCTTAACCATGGCCCTTGAACCATCATAACCACTAGACGTCCATAAGTCATACCGATGGACGATGGCCCTTGAACCATTATAACAACTAGCCTTGACCAATAGCCTATAGATATCCATTTTACAAGTAATAGGTGTCCATTACCCGTAACCATGGCCTTTGAACCAATATAACCACTAGACGTCCATAACTCATAGCGATGGCCCTTGAACCATTATAACAACTAGCCTTGACCAATAGCCTATAGATATCCATTTTACAAGTAATAGGTGTCCATTACCCGTAATCATGGCCCTTGAACCATTATAACCACTACATGTCCATAACTCATACCGATGGCCCTTTAACCATTATAACTACTAGCCATGACCAACAGCCTATAAATATCCATTTTACAAGTAATAGGTGTCCATAACCCATAACCATGGCCCTTGATCCAATATAACCACAAGATGTCCATAACTCATAGCGATGGCCGTTGAACCATTATAACAACAAGCCATGACCAATAGCCCATAGATATCCATTTTACAAGTAATAGGTGTCCATTACCCGTAATCATGGCCCTTGATCCATTATAACCACTACATGTCCATAACTCATACCGATGGCCCTTTAACCATTATAACTACTAGCCATGACCAATAGGCAATAGATATCCACATTACAAGCAATAGGTGTCCATAACCCTTAACCATGGCCCTTGAACCATCATAACCACTAGACGTCCATAACTCATACCGATGGCCCTTTAACCATTATAACTACTAGCCATGACCAATAGGCAATAGATATCCACATTACAAGCAATAGGTGTCCATAACCCTTAACCATGGCCCTTGAACCATCATAACCACTAGACGTCCATAAGTCATACCGATGGACGATGGCCCTTGAACCATTATAACAACTAGCCTTGACCAATAGCCTATAGATATCCATTTTACAAGTAATAGGTGTCCATTACCCGTAACCATGGCCTTTGAACCAATATAACCACTAGACGTCCATAACTCATAGCGATGGCCCTTGAACCATTATAACAACTAGCCTTGACCAATAGCCTATAGATATCCATTTTACAAGTAATAGGTGTCCATTACCCGTAATCATGGCCCTTGAACCATTATAACCACTACATGTCCATAACTCATACCGATGGCCCTTTAACCATTATAACTACTAGCCATGACCAATAGGCAATAGATATCCACATTACAAGCAATAGGTGTCCATAACCCTTAACTATGGCCCTTGAACCATTATAACCACTAGATGTCCATAACTCATACAGATGATCTTTGAACCGTTATTACTACTAGTCATGACCAACAGCCTATAAATATCCATTTTACAATCAATAGGTGTCTATAACCGTTAGCCATGGCCCCTGACCATCATAACCACTAGACGTCCATAACTCATACCGATGGACCTTGAACCATTATAAATACTAGCCATGACCAATAACCTATAAATATCCATATTACAAGTAATAGGTGTCCATAACCCATAACCATGGCCCTTGAACCAATATAACCACTAGATGTCCATAACTCATAACGATGGCCCTTGAACCATTGTAACAACAAGCCATGACCAATAGCCAATAGATATCCATTTTACAAGTAGTATGTTACCATTACCCGTAACCATGGCCCTTAAACCATTATAACCACTAGATGTCCATAACTCATACCGATGGCCCTTTAACCATTATAACTACTAGCCATGACCAATAGGCAATAGATATCCACATTACAAGCAATAGGTGTCCATAACCCTTAACCATGGCCCTTGAACCATCATAACCACTAGACGTCCATAAGTCATACCGATGGACGATGGCCCTTGAACCATTATAACAACTAGCCTTGACCAATAGCCTATAGATATCCATTTTACAAGTAATAGGTGTCCATTACCCGTAACCATGGCCTTTGAACCAATATAACCACTAGACGTCCATAACTCATAGCGATGGCCCTTGAACCATTATAACAACTAGCCTTGACCAATAGCCTATAGATATCCATTTTACAAGTAATAGGTGTCCATTACCCGTAATCATGGCCCTTGAACCATTATAACCACTACATGTCCATAACTCATACCGATGGCCCTTTAACCATTATAACTACTAGCCATGACCAACAGCCTATAAATATCAATTTTACAAGTAATAGGTGTCCATAACCCATAACCATGGCCCTTGAACCAATATAACCACTAGATGTCCATAACTCATAGCGATGGCCCTTGAACCATTATAACAACGAGCCATGACCAATAGCCTATAGATATCTATTTTACAAGTAATAGGTGTCCATTACCCGTAATCATGACCCTCGATCCATTATAACCACTACATGTCCATAACTCATACCGATGGCCCTTTAACCATTATAACTACTAGCCATGACCAATAGGCAATAGATATCCACATTACAAGCAATAGGTGTCCATAACCCTTAACCATGGCCCTTGAACCATCATAACCACTAGACGTCCATAAGTCATACCGATGGACCTTGAACCATTATAACTACTAGCCATGACCAATAGCTTATAGATATCCATTTTACAAGTAATAGGTGTCCATAACCCATAACCATGGCCTTTGAACCAATATAACCACTAGACGTCCATAACTCATAGCGATGGCCCTTGAACCATTATAACAACTAGCCTTGACCAATAGCCTATAGATATCCATTTTACAAGTAATAGGTGTCCATTACCCGTAATCATGGCCCTTGAACCATTATAACCACTACATGTCCATAACTCATACCGATGGCCCTTTAACCATTATAACTACTAGCCATGACCAATAGGCAATAGATATCCACATTACAAGCAATAGGTGTCCATAACCCTTAACCATGGCCCTTGAACCATCATAACCACTAGACGCCCATAACTCATACCGATGGACCTTGAACCATTATAACTGCTAGCCATGACCAATAGCTTATAGATATCCATTTTACAAGTAATAGGTGTCCATAACCCATAACCATGGCCCTTGAACCAATATAACCACTAGATGTCCATAATTCATAGCGATGGCCCTTGAACCATTATAACAACTAGCCTTGACCAATAGCCTATAGATATCCATTTTACAAGTAATAGGTGTCCATTACCCGTAACCATGGGGTCCATAACTCATACCTAAGGGATAACCCATAACCATGGGGACCGTTTGACTTTTTCTCTCGTTTCACACAATTAAAGGTGCGATTTAGTGTGTGTTACCGGCGTTTTTCTTTTCCGTTCATTTCTCCGTCGTGGTTCTCCGGCAGGCTCCTTCCAGGGCTTGTTTTGTTGCTCAGTTTTGCTATGGTGCGTTCTACCGTCCCTGAGCTGCCTCCTGACCCATCGGAAAGCTCGAATCTTAAAATGAACTTTAGTGTTCCTCAAGTGTTGCGGCGGCCGCAAACAAGTACCAGGGTTGATGATGGGGCAACTGTTCCTGTTGTTGATCGCTCGATTGATGGTGGTTCTGGGCGTGAACAACGTAATATCGCTGTTCCGAATTCTGGAAACCCTATTTTGATGGAAGATGTGGTTTTGTCTGTGAATCAAAATATTCATAAAATTGAAGCTGCTGCTTTGAAGGAACAACCTAATAGTGCTGCTAATACCAAGCTTGCTTCAGTTAAGAAGTTGATTAAAAAGAAGCAGACTAAAATGATGCGTGATTTGGGGATTTTGTCCAAGTCTTCTGGGAATTTGGACTCTGATTTACTTGATTCAGTTTTGCCTCTGCAAAATAGGGTGGAGAGCCTTGGCTTTGTCACCCCTTTGCAGATGATTGTTGATTATCCTGAGCCTGAGCCTGTTCATGTTCCTTCTCCGGCTAGCATGAGGAAGTTGTATAGGGGTAATGTTAGAGATTTTATTGATGGTGTTCAAGATATTGAAACTAAAGTGGAGAAAAGGAGAAAAGATAGGCCTGCTACTCCTTTTTGCAGTAATGATAAAACTGTGGTTAGTGATGAATCTGAACCCCATTCCAAATCTGTTTACATTGAAGATGAGGATTCTGAGGATGATGAATCTGTTGCTGATGCTAGTAATATGGAGGATAATGAACAGTGGGACAATACTGTGGTTTCTCCTGCTCAGTCTAATGTTGGGTTAAGTCAGGTGGAGAAGGGTGACTTTGTAAAATCCCCAAGTGTTAGCTCTGCTAGTGGTGTTAAACCCGGTATTGATAACTGTAATTCTGTTCCAGTACCACTAGATAATAACATTATTGGTGCCCTTGACTCTGGTAATGATAGTATTCCTGTTAATGATATGGAAGTTGAGAATTCTGTTGATAATGTTGAAATAGTAGGTCCTTCCCCTGCTGCTCCTGTTACTATTCCTGTTGTGGGAAATAATGATAAGAGGAAGTTCATTCCTGCTAAGAATGTAAAGACTAATGTTTGGAATAATAAAAAGAGTGGTAATATTTCTTTTGCTGATATGATTAAAAGAAATAGTGAAAAACCAGAGCTGAAAATGGACTATGTTCCACCTGTTATTTTGGAGAATGGTTGGAAATTGGCTTTAATGTCCAATGAGGATCTCAATCAGGGAAAGGTTAATTTTTCAATGATTTTATATAGGTATTTTATTGGGACTTCTATGGATTTTATTAAAGTTAATTATAGTTTGAAAAGGATGTGGAGGGCTCATGACCTTGTTGAAGTTACTAAGAATGGGGCTGGTTATTTCTTTTTTAGATTTAGTAGTGAGAAGGGTATGAATGCTGTTTTGGAAAATGGTAATTGGTTGCTTGACAATGTTCCTCTTGTAGTTAGTAAATGGGAACCGGGTATGTGTCTCCAAAAAATTGAACCTTCTAAAGTGTCCATTTGGGTGTGTGTTCATGATATTCCGTTGGAGATGTGGTATGGTGCAGGTATTGGTAAGATCATCAGCTGTATTGGGAAACCTTTGGTTATGGATAATATGACTCAAGAGAGATGTTTAAATAGATCGGGTAGAATGGGGTATGCAAGAGTTTTAGTTGAAGTTGATGCTAAAGATGAATTTCCTAATGAAGTAAAGTTGGGCTATCCAGGTGAAGGTCCTAATCCTGGCAAAGTTATTTCTTTACGTGTGTCATATCAGTGGAAACCTCCTTTATGTGTTTTTTGTAAAGTGTTTGGTCATAACCATAGTAGTTGTAAATGTAGACCTAGAACAGAGGAGGAAAATGCTATAAAGGGATTGGAGGATGATGCGAAGAATAAGGAGGGTGTTGATGGTGTTGGGATGATGTTTATCAAACTGTGGGAAGAAGGAATAAAATTAACCATATGAATAATGGTGTTAAACCTAAAAATCAGGAGGTTCATAGAAGGGGTAGTGTTTTTGACAGAATTAGTTATAATTCTAATTATAAGCAGGTTAAACAGAATTTTGGTAGTGGCAATAATGTTAAGAAAGGAAACAGTTTTGTTCAGAAGCATGTGGTTAAAGAAAAACAGGCTCAAGGACCTAAAATCTGGGGAAATGTTAGACTTAACATGAATGAACATGTTAAGACTAAGACCAGTGATCAGATTTTAATTTCTGGTAATAAACCTATTGTGGAGGTTCCTGGTAAACAGGCAAAAACTAATAGTAATATGCAGCAGGGTATTAATAAAGATAAAGAGAAGGTGGTCATGGAAGGTGACAAAGTGATTTCAACTTCTAATAAGTTTGATGTTTTAAATGATGAAGATAATGATTTTGAGGATGGATGGAATGAGGATTATCATATATATGATTATCAAAGAGAGGAACTTTTTAAAGTTTTAAAGAAGAGGGTCATCCCTCATATGAAAGTCTTTGAGAATTGGTCTACGGGTCAAATTGACTTGTTCAAGGATCAATGCACCATTTATGGATTAGACCCGGATGATATTTTTGAAGAAGTGGGGTCTGATAATAATGGGACTGCCCAGGAAATGAAGGATGATCAGGATAAGATTAGGGATGAGGATTATGGTTGTGGTGAAGCTTCAACTTCTAAAACTGTTTTATGATGATTAAATCTTTATGTTGGAATGTTAGAGGTCTTAATAAGACTTCTAGTCAAATTGAAGTTTTTCAGATTATTAGAGATGAAAAAATTGATTTTTGTTCTATTCTTGAACCTCATGTAAAGAATAAGAACCTTAATTGGGTTTGTAATAGAGTTTTTGGTTCTTGGCAGTGGTATGCTAATTCTAATTGTTGTGTGGGGGGTGCTAGGATTATCATTGCCTGGAATCCCAATATTGTGGACATAATGGTGCTTGACAATCATCCTCAAGTGGTTAATTGTTTTATTAAACCTATGCATGGTGGTAAAGGTTTTTTCTGTTCCTTTGTTCATGCTCATCATAAAATGCAGTTTAGGAGTCAAGCTTGGAGGAATTTGAGGATGTTTAGTTCTTCTGTTATTGATAAGCCTTGGGTGATTATGGGTGATTTTAATGCTACTTTGGATCCGGATGAATCTTCTAAGGGCTCTTCTACTATGTCTAGAGCAATGGTTGATTTTGCTGAGTTTATTGCTGATATTGAAGTGGTGGACATCCCCATGTCTGGTTTAAGATACACTTGGAAAAAGAGCCCAAATAAGGAGGATAGTCTTTTGAGAAAATTGGATAGGGTAATGGCCAATCATTATTTTTTGAATGATTTCCATGATGCTAATGCTGTTTTCCTTCCTTTTTTTTCTTTTGATCATAGTCCGGGTGTCATGACTGTTCCTGTTTCTAAAAAGTTTAAGCCTAAGTCCTTTAAATTTTTCAACTTTCTTGCCAAGAAGAATGAGTTTATCCCTACTGTGAAGGAACATTGGAATCATGAGCTGCAGGGCTTTGAGATGTTTAAGTTTGTGTCTAATTTGAAAAATCTAAAGAAACCTCTTAGGGCTTTAAGATATAAGCAGGGGAACTTACATGAAAATGTTATTTTGTCTAAGGGCAGATTACAGAAAGTCCAAACTGATATGGTTAATAATCCCCATGATCCTGTTCTTAGAGACATGGAAATTGAAGCCTTGAGAAAGTATAATGATGATGTTAGGGATGAAGAGGTGTTTCTTAAACAAAAGGCCAAGGTGGAATGGTTAAAGGAGGGTGATCAGAATACTAAATATTTTCATAAAGCTATTAAAGGTAGAATTTGTAGAAATAGAATTAATAGTATCAATGATATGGAAGGCAATTCTTTTTATGGAGACCAAATTGCTGAGCAATTTGTTGGATATTTTAAGGATATCCTTGGAACCTCTAAAGAAGTGTCTGCTATTTCTAATCATGAGAACTTATTTCTGAAGAAACTTTCAGAGGGTGAAGGCCTTAATATGGTTAGGCCTGTTACAGATGATGAGGTTAAAGCTGCTGTTTTTGATATTGCTGATGACAAGGCTCCTGGCCCGGATGGTTTTTCTTCTAAGTTTTTTAAAGAGGCATGGGGGGTGGTTGGTGATGATTTATGTAAAGCTGTTAAACAGTTCTTTGTGTCTGGGAAATTGTTAAAGGAGATTAATGCTACTGTGATAGCTTTAGTTCCTAAAATTAAAGTGCCATCTAATGTTTCTGAGTTTAGGCCCATAGCATGTTGTAATGTCATATACAAATGTATTAGTAAGATTATTACTAATAGGATCAAACCTGCTCTTGATGGTTTGGTGGATGAGAATCAGGCGGCTTTTATACCTGGAAGACATATTAGTGATAATATTCTCTTATCTCAAGAACTAATGAGAAATTATCATAGACCTTGTGGCCCTCCTAGGTGTGCTTTTAAAGTAGATATAAAGAAAGCCTATGATTCTGTGGAGTGGGCTTTTTTGAAGGATACTCTTATTTTCTTTGGTTTTAATCATTGGATGGTTCATCTTATTATGGAATGTATTTCCGCCACTTCTTATATGATTATTATTAATGGTGAAATTCATGGTTTTTTTAAAGGCAAGAGAGGTCTAAGGCAAGGGGACCCTATGTCCCCTTACTTGTTCACTTTGGCTATGGAAGTCCTAAACTTGGTTATTAAAAGGCAAATCAGGGAAGGCAATAATTTTAAGTATCATTGGAAGTGTGATAGTTTGAAGATCACGCATATTTGTTTTGCTGATGATTTGTTGCTGTTTAGCCATGGTGATAGCTTATCTGTTACTATTATTAAAAGGGCTCTTGATGAATTTAGTTCCATTTCTGGATTGGTGCCTAGTATGGAAAAAAGTACTACTTTTTTTGGTAATGTGAGAGGTCATACTAGGGATGCTATTTTTAGTATTCTGCCTTTCAATGTTGGGGAGCTGCCAGTGAGATATTTGGGTATTCCCTTGATTGCTTCTAAGCTTTATGTTAAAGATTGTAAGGGTTTGGTGGATAAAGTGAAGTGCAGGCTTATGGATTGGAAGAACAAGTCTCTTTCTTTTGCTGGAAGACTTCTCCTTATTAAATCTGTCCTTAGCTCTATGCAGGTTTACTGGGCTTCTAGTTTTGTTCTTCCCAAGTCAATCTTTAATGATATTGAGAGACTGTTAAGGGGCTTTTTGTGGTGTAGTGGTGATTTATCTAGAGGTAAAGCTAAGGTTAAGTGGGACAGTTTATGCTTGCCTTAATGCCATGGTGGTCTGGGTCTTAGAAAGTTGCATGCTTGGAATCTTGCCCTTATGTCCAAGCATGTTTGGAATATTGTGGTTGGGAAGGATTCTTTATGGGTGAAATGGGTTAATTCTGTGAGGATCAAAGGCAGGAACTTTTGGTCTATTTTGGGTCAGCAAAATGCTTGTTGGAGTTGGAGGTGCATTATGAAAAGTAGAGACATTTTTAGAAATAATATTATTTCTAGGATTGGTGATGGTAAAGGTACCTCTGCTTGGTTTGATAACTGGCATGATGTTGGGCCGTTATGTAACTTTATCTCTATTAGAGATATAAATTATGGGGGTTTTTCATCCTTGTCTACTGTTGCTGATTTAATTCATGAGGGAGATTGGAGAATTCCGGAAGACTGGTATAACAAATATAGTGTTATTTTTGGTGTGGGTCCTCCTTCTCTTAATTATGATTGTCAGGATAAAATTCTTTGGAAGCCTAGAATTGATAAATCCATTCCTTTTTCTGTGGCTGCTGCTTGGGCAGATTTGAGGGATTCTGGACAGAAAGTTTTTTGGTCCAAATGGATTTGGTTTAGCCAGAATATTCCTAGGCATGCTTTTATTCTCTGGTTGGTTTTCTTGAACAGACTTACTACTCAGGATAAGCTGGCTGTGTTTAATAGAGATATTGAATACAAATGTGTGTTCTGTAACATTCAAATGGATACAGTTGACCATCTCTTCTTTGAATGTGATTTCTCTTTGGCTGTGTGGGATTGTAAGAAGAATCTGTGCAGGCTTGAGTATAATTCAAACAAATGGTTTTATTTGGTTATGCAATTGGAAAGAATCCCTGTTAATAAGTCTATATGGAGTGTCCTGCAAAGACTTGTTTTGGCTGCCACAGTTTATTTCTTGTGGCAGGAGAGGAATTTTAGAATGTTTCATAACAAGAGTAGAAATGTTGATGTTATTTGTAGAATCATTCAAGACTCTGTTAGATTGAGGGTCATGGGCTTGAAAATTAAACCCTCTGCTCAAGTTTTGGAGGCTGTAGATGTTTGGAATTTTAGTCTTGGTAATCTGTCTGATGATGATTGAACTTGGTTATGTTTACTTGGTTATGTTTATTTGGTTATATATGGTTGCAGAGGGGTATTATAGTCTTTTGCCCAGATTTTTCATTAATTTTTCTATGGCTCCTTGGTTTTTTTCTGGATTTGTCCACATTTTTTGTGGATTTTTTTGGAGATATTTTGATGGTGTTGGTATTTTTCAAAGTTGCAGCAGAAAAATTGTTGTTTTCAAGAGAATTATGCTATTTCAAGGCTGCAGAGGGGCATTCTGGTCTTTTCCAGCCATTTTTTGAAGCTGGATTTTTTCCTGCAGACTTGGGGCATATTTTTACAATTTTTTGGAATTTTGGTGAATTTTATTATTTTTCTTAGAAGATTTGGCCCGTTGGGCCATTATACCAACAACTGCTATGGGCTGCACTGCATAAAGGAAAGTCGTAATTACTTGATTTTGTGCAATCCAAATGTGAGATGCAGTTCTTTTGTTGTGTATTTTGCAGGTCAATTTTTTAGCATTTGGATTTTGGAGATTATCTGCTCAAGTCATGGATGCTTCAAGGCTGCTGTTTTGGAGCTCTTTGGGCAGCTGTGCATGCATTTTAAATGCAGGATTTTAAAATGGAAATGGTGGATTGTTACCCTAATTAAAGGAGTTGGTCATAGTCAGGACAGTTTCGGTCAAAGATGTGATATGGCCAACTCCCAAAGGGTAACTAATACACCATACTTGTTGCAGTTCGGTGTCACTTTTAAAGCTTGGAAATGGTGGCTTATGCAATACTTGGAGAAGTGGAAAGTTATTGGAAGTGTTGCTAAGGATTGTAGTGGTATAATACTTTGTTATGCCACTATGGATGCAATTTTGACTTTCACTGAGTCAAAATTGGGTCTTAGTCCGTGGGTCAAACTGCTTAAAGGCTGGAATTTGTTGAACTTGACTTTCCATTGGTCAAAGGTTTGTATGGGCTTAAGGAATTTAAGGTCAAAGGTGGTGGAGTTTAGCTTTGATGGTAATTTGAAGGGGATTTTGACTTTTCTTGAGTCAAAATATGTGAAGTGTCCTATGGAATACTTCGATGGAGATACTATGAGGATGTTGACTTACACTGAGTCAACATCCTGCATTTTCACTATTTCAAACTGTTTTGGTGGGAATGTCCATAGTTATGAGATTACATTGGCAATTTTGACTTTTTGGTGGTCAATCTTGGGTTGGGATCTTGGTGGCATGTTGAAGACAAAGGTCAAATTGCACAAATTAAAGGAAAAGAATCATATTGAGTGCAATTTGGATGCTAAAGCTGAGTTATGGAAGCTTAGTAATGTCTTAGGTATATTGTTTTTTAATGTTAAAAGATTGTTTTATAATCTTAGTTTTTTTGGTATACCTAGATTAGGTTTAGACATTGGCTATAGAGTTATGCTTCTTTTGTTGGTCTTATTCCCAAAGCATGTTTTGGGAGGCCAAGTAGTTCTTTTTAAGATGTGGTAATTTTACCCTTCTTTGCTTGTAAATAACTTTTTTTTAGTCTTTGCCGGGCATAGCCCTTTAGCAAAAAAAAATAACCCATAACCATGGCCCTTGAACCAATATAACCACAAGATGTCCATAACTCATAGCGATGGCCCTTGAACCATTATAACAACAAGCCATGACCAATAGCCTATAGATATCCATTTTACAAGTAATAGGTGTCCATTACCCGTAATCATGGCCCTTGATCCATTATAACCACTACATGTCCATAACTCATACCGATGGCCCTTTAACCATTATAACTACTAGCCATGACCAATAGGCAATAGATATCCACATTACAAGCAATAGGTGTCCATAACCCTTAACCATGGCCCTTGAACCATCATAACCACTAGACGTCCATAACTCATACCGATGGACCTTGAACCATTATAACTACTAGCCATGACCAATAGCTTATAGATATCCATTTTACAAGTAATAGGTGTCCATAACCCATTACCATGGCCTTTGAACCAATATAACCACTAGAGGATGGCCCCTGAACCATTATAACAACTAGCCTTGACCAATAGCCTATAGATATCCATTTTACAAGTAATAGGTGTCCATTACCCGTAACCATGGCCCCTGAACCATTATAACCACTACATGTCCATAACTCATACCGATGGCCCTTTGACCATTATAACTACTACCCATGTCCAATAGCCTATAGATATCCATTTTACAAGTAATAGGTGTCCATTACCCGTAATCATGGCCCTTGAACCATTATAACCACTACATGTCCATAACTCATACCGATGGCCCTTTAACCATTATAACTACTAGCCATGACCAATAGGCAATAGATATCCACATTACAAGCTATAGGTGTCCATAACCCTTAACTATGGCCCTTGAACCATTATAACAACAAGATGTCCATAACTCATACAGATGATCTTTGAACCGTTATTACTACTAGTCATGACCAACAGCCTATAAATATCCATTTTACAAGTAGTAGGTTACCATTACCCGTAACCATGGCCCTTGAACCATTATAACCACTACATGTCCATAACTCATACCGATGGCCCTTTAACCATTATAACTACTAGCCATGACCAATAGGCAATAGATATCCACAGTACAAGCAATGGGTATCCATAACCCTTAACTACGGCCCTTGAACCATTATAACCACTAGATGTCCACAACTTATACAGATGATCTTTGAACCGTTATAACTACTAGCCATGACCAATAGCCAATAGATATCCATTTTACAAGTAGTAGGTTACCATTACCCGTAACCATGGCCCTTGAACCATTATAACCACTACATGTCCATAACTCATACCGACTTTTTCTCTCTAGGGCGTTTTTTGAAGATTGGGTTTTGACGGCTGTTTTGCCTTAATCTTCTTCCCTAGTTTGTTCGATTTCTTGGTATTCAGCTACAATCGATTACTTGCATATCATAATTCTTTGATTATAGTGTGCGTATCAGATTTCTATGCTTTCATATTACACAATAACCCTAATCCCGTTATTGTTCTTCATTACTCTACGTATAATTTCTCAAGTCCTGTTCTAGTAGTTTTGTTGAAGATTTGTTAACTATTAGGTGTGATTTGCTAAAAGATCTTTACACAATCTGCGTTTTTGTTGAAGATTTGTTAACTATTAGGTGCGATTTGCTGAAAGATATTTTCACAATCTGCGCCTAGGGTTTTTCTTTGGCTGCATTCTTTTAATTTTCAGTTTGTGCGAATCGGTGAAGATTGTTAAGGCTGCGCCTAGGGTTCTTGGCTGCATGCTTTAACATTGCTGTTTGCAATGGCCCCTGCTACAAATGATACGGGGCAAAAACCTTCAAACTTTGCTGCTAAACTGAAAAATATAGATGGCAAGATTATTGGGAAAAATGGGAAGGTTATTCAACCCCGTATTGCAGTTCGTAGCCAACCGGTTCCTATGGGTCGGAAGGATTCAACCCCAGTTCAGGCTGATACTGTTTTGAACCCTACCTTAACACCTAATAACCCCGTGAGTGTGACACATTCTGATGTTGTTCCTAAAGAACCGCAACCAGCTGCGGTAGTGACTCCAACTCAGCCTAAACTATCCTATGCAGCGGTCACAAACAAGACATCTACTTTGCCTAAGGTGAATTTTCGTAAACTTGATTCTGAAAAGTCTAATGATGATGTAGATGTTATGATACCAATAGAATCAGTGAAGGAAGTTGCAAACAGGTTCTCGAATACCCTTTATGGTTACTTTCTAGGCAAACGGATTGCCTTCCCGATTGTAGAATATTATGTCAAAAATGTATGGACAAAGTTTGGTCTCAATCGGGTAATGATGAATGCAAAAGGGTTCTTCTTTTTCAAATTTGACTCACACAAAGGATTAGAAGATGTATTGGAAAATGGTCCTTGGATGATTCGAAATAACCCCATTATCTTAAAAGAATGGACTCCAAATACCACTCTAACAAAGGAAGATCTTACTAAAGTTCCGATCTGGGTGAAATTCCATGATGTTCCAATGGCTGCGTTTACAGCTGATGGTCTTAGTATCATTGCTACGAAGATTGGTACACCAAAAATGTTGGATGCCTACACAAGTACAATCTGTTCGGAATCTTGGGGTAGAAGCAATTTTGCTAGAGCCCTCATTGAAATCAGCTCTAAAGATGATCTTAGATCCACGATGTCTGTGGCAATCCCTTCCCTTGAAGGATCTGATTATTCGAAAGAAGTTATTAGACTTGAATACGAATGGAAACCTCCGAGGTGTTCGATATGTAAAATCTTTGGTCATGATATTAATAGCTGCCCCAAAAACGTAAAGCCCATAGAGAAGGAAGTTGAACAAGATGATGACGGATACCAGGTCGTGGGGAACAAAAAACGTTTTAAAACTCGTTCTAATTTTCAGTATAGACCAAAGGGGAGCTCAAAAACTGATTCGGAAGTAGCTGAAAGTGCTAAACTACCGATCACAAACAGTAATAGTGTAGATAAGGATAGACATTATACTACACCTATTGTTTGTGAAGATGTCCATAAGAAAAGAGATAGTGGGAATAAATGTGCGATCAGTAATAGTGTAGAGAATGCTACACCTATTGATCGCAATGAGGTCCCGGATGCTATGATCTTTGATTATGGAAAGGCGAACAGTAATAGTGTAAATGGTAATCATAAACACCATGTTACACCTATTGTTGGCCAAAAAGCAAATGGGAGCAGAAATAGTATAGGTGATGTTGGGAGCTCTCAACATCAGGCTAAACCTACTGTTTTTCATAATTTGAACACCTATGCAAATATTCCTACCTCAAATGGGTTTGATTCGTTAAGTGATATGGAGGATGAAGAAGATGAAGTGGAGGAAAACACAAACGATACTACAAATTTTTTGGCGGGCACGGCCAAAAACAAGGGGGCAAGCACTCCCTATTCACATGGTCTTAATGTTTAGTCTCGCTTCCTGGAATATTCGGGGTTTGAACCAGCCCCCTAAACAAGATGAGGTTCGTCAAATAGTACTCGATAATAATCTTAGTATTTGTGCAATTCTAGAATCTCATGTGAATGTTGCGGATGTTTATGATGTGTGTAAGAAAGTTTGTGCAAGTTGGAATTGGACCTCTAATGGGTCTTTGTGTGATAAAGGTACCCGCATTATTCTTGGTTGGGATGAGAGGGTGTTAGATGTTATGACTCTAGCTCAAACAAACCAAGTTATACATGTGCAAGTTGTTACTAAATCTGATAGAAAGTCTTTCTTTTGTTCTTTTGTGTATGCGGCTACCTCATACATAGAAAGGAGGATTTTATGGCAAAATCTAGTGGGACATAGCCAGATTATGTCGAGTAAACCTTGGGCTATTCTTGGTGACTTTAATGCAGCCTTGAAACTAGAAGATCACTCATGTGGTGGGTACCAACCTCATATTGCTATGCGTGAATTCCAAGAGTGTGTCAATGATATGGCTGTTATGGATATAAATAGTACGGGCCTTCATTTTACTTGGAACCAAAAACCGCAAGGTTTAGATGGTATTTTAAAGAAGATTGATCGAATTATGGGGAATCAAGTTTTCATTGACTTATTCCCGGATTCTATTGGCATTTTCCAGCCATATCGTATTTCAGACCACACCCCTTGTATCTTGAAAATCCCGAATGTTATGAAGTTCAAACCCAAGTCTTTTAAATTTTTTAACTTTCTTGCAGACAAACCTGAATTTCGTAATATTGTTGGTGGGGCTTGGTCGGAGAGAATCACAGGTTGTGCAATGTTTCGGGTGGTAAAACACCTAAAAACTATGAAACCCCCTTTGAGAAAGCTTTTAAAGGACCAAGGTAATCTGCACTCCAAAGTAAAATTCCTTCGGGTTGAGCTAGACGAAGTTCAATCTGCCCTTGATAAAAATCCCCACTGCACTAAGCTTCGGGAAGAGGAAGCCCAATATATTCTTGCGTATAAAGCCGCGGTTTTAGATGAGGAACGTTTCCTTAAACAAAAATCTAAAATCGAATGGTTAAGAGTTGGGGACTCCAATTCAGCTTACTTCCACAATGTGGTCAAGGGTAGATGCCACAGGAATCGTATAGATGCTATTTTTGAGGGCACTACTATGCATGAAGGTAAGGAGATCGCTCCAATTTTTGTTAAACATTACCAAAATTTCCTTGGAATTGCGGGCCAGGTGTCCACCCTTGATACTCATGAGCTGTTTCAAAACACTATTGATAGACAAAAGGCTGAGTTTATGGTTAGGGAGGTAAGCAATTCTGAAATTAAAAAGTCTCTCTTTTCTATTGGCAATGATAAAGCCCCGGGCCCTGATGGCTTCACAGCTGTTTTCTTTAAAAAGTCTTGGGACATTATTGGCGAGGAAGTGTGTGGTGCGGTCCGGGAATTTTTTGCAAACGACAAGTTACTAAAAGAAATAAATCATACGATTCTGGCTATGATTCCAAAGATCCCAACCCCTCCAAAGACGACTGATTTTAGGCCAATTTCATGCTGCAATGTAATTTATAAGTGTATCAGCAAAATTATTACAAATCGCATCACTGATGTTCTTGGTGATATTGTGGGCGTTAATCAATCAGCTTTCATTCCTGGTAGACGAATTTCAGATAATATACTCCTCACTCAAGAACTTTTGCATAACTATCATAGACATTCTGGTCCCCCTCGATGTGCTTTCAAAATTGATATCCAGAAAGCTTATGATACTGTTGATTGGGAGTTTCTACACTCTATCTTAACTGGTTTTGGTTTTCCTCCTAAAATGATAACGTGGATTTTGGAATGTGTTACATCTTCCTCTTTTTCCATTTGTATAAATGGAGAGGTCCATGGCTGGTTTAGGGGTAAAAGAGGCCTGAGACAGGGTGACCCAATGTCTCCATACCTTTTTACTCTTGTTATGGAGGTACTTTCTCTTATTATCAAACGTAGAGTTACATCAAGCACGGATTTTGGTTATCACAAAGGCTGTGAGAAACAAAAGATTGTTAACCTATGTTTTGCTGATGATCTTTTCATTTTTTCGCGAGGTAATCTGAATTCTGCCAATCTGATTTTGGATGCGTTGAATGAGTTTAAAGAAGTATCCGGGCTTGTTCCTAGCATTCCTAAAAGTACGGTGTTCTTCTGTAACGTCCCCACAACTACCCGAGCTGCAATTCTCCTTTCAATGCCATTTGAGGAAGGAAGTCTCCCGGTTAAATATCTTGGAGTGCCTTTGATCTCTACAAGATTACTACTTCGGGATTGTAAAGGCCTGATAGAAAAGATGCGGAATCGCATAAATGATTGGAAGAATAAATTCCTCTCTTTTGCGGGGCGGCTACAACTGATCATTTCAGTGCTATCTAATTTACATATCTATTGGGCTTCAGTTTTTACTCTCCCAACCCGTATTACCCATGAGCTCGAGCAACTTATGCGAGGGTTTCTATGGTGTCAAGGCGAAATGAAGAAGGGTAAAGCAAAAGTCTCTTGGGAGGTAGTGTGCAAACCAAAATCTGAAGGGGGTCTGGGTATCCGTCGTATCAAAGACTTTAATGCTGCCCTAATGACATACCATATCTGGAGTATAGTGACTAACAAGGAGTCGTTATGGGTCCAATGGATTCATTCTTATAAGTTGCGGGGTAGAAGTTTTTGGGACATTCCCATCATGGGTTCTATGAGCTGGTCTTGGAGGAAGTTGCTCCAATTAAGAAACAAAGTTAGACCTTTTATATGGCATACGATACGTGATGGGAATTCTACTTCCATTTGGTTTGACAAATGGAGCATGGCTAGTCCAATCTTTCAATTCCTCACTCACAGAGATATCACTAGAGCTGGGTTTTCCCCCCTTGATATGGTGTCGGACGTGATTAATGAAAATAATTGGACTTGGCCGATTGATTGGTATGCTAGGTTTCCGGAAATTACTAGTATCCCGGTTCCTCAACTTATTCCAGATCATAAGGACGGTGTAGGCTGGTTAGACCTCAATGGGTCTTCTCAGGCTTTCTCGGTCTACCTAGCCTGGAATTCTATCCGATCAAGGGAGGTTGAGGTCCCTTGGAAAGATGTAGTTTGGTTCCCCCATTGTATCCCTAGACATGCCTTTCATATGTGGCTAGTTATGAACAACCGCTTAAAAACTCAAGATATGTTGCAACAATGGGATATCCACCATGATACGGATATTGCCTCTTTACGGTGCCCTCTATGTGGTCTTGAGCAAGATTCCCACCCTCACCTATTTTTTGAATGCACATACTCTTTGCAGGTTTGGGTTAAAATCAGATTGCTTGGGGGGATGGACATGATTGCTCCAAGATTGGCTGATATTATTGAGTACCTTACCCCTTTGTCTAGAGGAAGATCAGCAAAAAGTATTATCTCTCGTATAATGGTTGGAGCTACTACATATTATATCTGGTTAGAGAGAAATGCAAGACTGTTCAGGAAGAAGTCCAAGACGCATATTCAATTATGTGATGAGATTATTGCCACCGTTCGGTTAAAACTGATGACTTTAAAGTTCAAGAAGAAGACGGTTGTCATTCAACGGCTGTTAACTAGCTGGAAGATCCCAGAATCGGTTACATAGTCTAGTGTTTTGTTTAGTTGCTTGCTTGTGGTTAGTTGTTTGGTTTCTCGTGGTTGTGTAGTTTGTTTATGGCATGTCATAAACTATGTCTTGGTTTGTCAAGCTTCTGCTTGAGGTCAATGTGACCGCCTGTCACATTCCTATGTACTTATTTTGTGATTAATATACTTAGCCAGGGTAATCCCCTTTACCCAAAAAAAAAAACTCATACCGATGGCCCTTTAACCATTATAACTACTAGCCATGACCAATAGGCAATAGATATCCACAGTACAAGCAATGGGTATCCATAACCCTTAACTATGGCCCTTGAACCATCATAACCACTAGACGTCCATAAGTCATACCGATGGACCTTGAACCATTATAACTACTAGCCATGACCAATAGCTTATAGATATCCATTTTACAGGTAATAGGTGTCCATAATCCATAACCATGGCCTTTGAACCAATATAACCACTAGATGTCCATAACTCATAGCGATGGCCCTTGAACCATTATAACAACTAGCCTTGACCAATATCCTCTAGATATCCATTTTACAAGCAATAGGTGTCCATTACCCGTAATCAGGGCCCTTGAACCATTATAACCACTACATGTCCAAAACTCATACCGATGGCCCTTTAACCATTATAACTACTAGCCATGACCAATAGGCAATAGATATCCACATTACAAGCAATAGGTGTCCATAACCCTTAACCATGGCCCTTGAACCATCATAACCACTAGACGCCCATAACTCATACCGACGGACCTTGAACCATTATAACAACTAGCCATGACCAATAGCTTATAGATATCCATTTTACAAGTAATAGGTGTCCATAACCCATAACCATGGCCCTTGAACCAATATAACCACTAGATGTCCATAATTCATAGTGATGGCCCTTGAACCATTATAACATCTAGCCTTGACCAATAGCCTATAGATATCCAATTTACAAGTAATAGGTGTCGATTACCCGTAACCATGGCCCCTGAACCATTATAACCACTATATGTCCATAACTCATACCATTGGCCCTTTAACCATTATAACTACTAGCCATGACCAATAGGCAATAGATATCCACATTACAAGCAATAGATGTCCGTAACACTTAACTATGGCCCTTGAACCTTTATAACCACTAGATGTCCATAACTCATACAGATAATCTTTGAACCGTTATTACTACTAGTCATGACCAACAGCCTATAAATATCCATTTTACAAGCAATAGGTGTCTATAACCATTAGCCATGGCCCCTGACCATCATAACCACTAGACGTCCATAACTCATACCGATGGACCTTGAACCATTATAAATACTAGCCATGACCAATAACCTATAAATATCCATTTACAAGTAATAGGTGTCCATAACCCATAACCATAGCCCTTGAACCAATATAACCACAAGATGTCCATAACTCATAGCGATGGCCCTTGAACCATTATAACAACAAGCCATAACCAATAGCCTATAGAGTAGGTTACCATTACCCGTAACCATGGCCCTTGAACCATTATAACCACTACATGTCCATAACTCATACCGATGGCCCTTTAACCATTATAACTACTAGCCATGACCAATAGGCAATAGATATCCACATTACAAGCAATAGGTGTCCATAACTCTTAACCATGGCCCTTGAACCATGATGCTTATCGATATCCATTTTACAAGTAATAGGTGTCCATAACCCATAACTATGGCCCTTGAACCATTATAACCACTAGATGTCCATAACTCATACAGATGACCTTTGAACCGTTATAACTACTAGCCATGACCAATAGCCTATAGATATCCATTTTTCAAGTAATAGGTTTCCATTACCCGTAACCATGGCCATTGAACCATTATAACCACTACATGTCCATAACTCATACCGATGGCCCTTTAACCATTATAAATACTAGCCATGACCAATAGGAAATAGATATCCACATTACAAGCAAAATGTGTCCATAACCCTTAACCCATCATAACCACTAGACGTCCATAACTCATACCTATGGACCTTGAACCATTATAAATACGAGCCATGACCAATATCCTACAAATATCCATTTTACAAGTAATAGGTGTCCATAACCCAAAACCAGGCCCTTGAACCAATATAACCACTAGATGTCCATAACTCATAGCGATGGCCCTTGAACCATTATAACAACAAGCCATGACCGATGGCCTATAGATATCCATTTTACAAGTAATAGGTTACCATTACCCGTAACCATGGCCATTGAACCATTATAACCACTACATGTCCATAACTCATACCGATGGCCCTTTAACCATTATAACTACTAGCCATGACCAATAGGCAATAGATATCCACATTACAAGCAATTGGTGTCCATAACCCTTAACAATGGCCCTTGAACCATCATAACCACTAGACGTCCATAACTCATACCGATGGACCTTGAACCATTATAACTACTAGCCATGACTAATAGCTTATAGATTTCCATTTTACAAGTAATAGGCGTCCATAACCCATAACCATGGCCCTTGAACCAATATAACCACTAGATGTCCATAACTCATAGCGATGGCCCTTGAACCATTATAACAACTAGCCATGACCAGTAGCCTATAGATATCCATTTTACAACCATGGCCCTTGAACAATTATAACCACTACATGTCCATAACTCATACCGATGGCCCTTTAACCATTATAACTACTAGCCATGACCAATAGGCAATAGATATCCACGTTACAAGCAATAGGTGTCCATAACCCTTAACCATGGCCCTTGAACCATGATGCTTATAGATATCCATTTTACAAGTAATAGGTGTCCATAACCCATAACTCCCTTGAACCATTATAACCACTAGATGTCCATAACTCATACATATGACCTTTGAACCGTTATAACTACTAGCCATGACCAATAGCCTGTAGATATCCATTTTTCAAGTAATAGGTTTCCATTACCCGTAACCATGGCCCTTGAACCATTATAACCACTACATGTCCATAACTCATACCGATGGCCCTTTAACCATTATAACTACTGGCCATGACCAATAGGCAATAGATATCCACATTACAAGCAATTGGTGTCCATAACCCTTAACAATGGCCCTTGAACCATCATAACCACTAGACGTCCATAACTCATACCGATGGACCTTGAACCATTATAACTACTAGCCATGACCAATAGCTTATAGATATCCATTTTACAAGTAATAGGTGTCCATAACCCATAACCATGGCCCTTGAACCAATATAACCACTAGATGTCCATAACTCATAGCGATGGCCCTTGAACCATTATAACAACTAGCCTTGACCAATAACCTATAGATATCCATTTTACAAGAAATAGGTGTCCATTACTCGTTACCATGGCCCTTGAACCATTATAACCACAACATGTCCATAACTCATACCGATGGCCCTTTAACCATTATAACTCCAAGCCATGACCAATAGGCAATAGATATCCACATTACAAGCAATAGGTGTCCATAACCCTTAACTATGGCCCTTGAACCATTATAACCACTAGATGTCCATAACTCATACATATGATCTTTGAACCGTTATTACTACTAGCCATGACCAATAGCCTGTAGATATCCATTTTTCAAGTAATAGGTTTCCATTACCCGTAACCATGGCCCTTGAACCATTATACCCACTACATGTCCATAACTCATACCGATGGCCCTTTAACCATTATAACTACTAGCCATGACCAATAGGCAATAGATATCCACATTACAAGCAATAGGTGTCCATAACCCTTAACCATGGCCCTCGACCCATCATAACCACTAGACGTCCAAAACTCATACCGATGGACCTTGAACCATTATAAATACTAGCCATGACCAATAGGCTATAAATATCCATTTTACAAGTAATAGGTGTCCATAACCCATAACCATGGCCCTTGAACCAATATAACCACTAGATGTCCATAACTCATAGCGATGACCTTTGAACTATTATAACAACAAGCCATGACCAATAGCCTATAGATATCCATTTTACAAGTAATAGGTGTCCATTGCCCGTAACCATGGCCCTTGAACCATTATAACCACTACATGTCCATAACTCATACCGATGGCCCTTTAACCATTATAACTACTAGCGATGACCAACAGGCAATAGATATCCACATTACAAGCAATAGGTGTCCATAACCCTTAACCATGGCCCTTGACCCATCATAACGACTAGACGTCCATAACTCATACCGATGGACCTTGAACCATTATAAATACTAGCCATGACCAATAGCCTATAAATATCCATTTTAAAAGTAATAGGCGTCCATAACCCATAACCATGGCCCTTGAACCAATATAACCACTAGATGTCCATAACTCATAGCGATGGCCCTTGAACCAATATAACAACTAGCCATGACCAATAGCCTATAGATATCCATTTTACAAGTAATAGGTGTCCATTACCCGTAACCATGGCCCTTGAACCATTATAACCACTACATGTCCATAACTCATACGGATGGCCCTTTAACCATTATAACCACTAGCCATGACCAATAGGCAATAGATATCCACATTACAAGCAATAGGTGTCCATAACCCTTAACCATGCCCTTGACCCATCGTAACCACTAGACGTCCATAACTCATACCGATGGACCTTGGACCATTATAAATACTAGCCATGACCAATAGGCTATAAATATATATTTTACAAGTAATAGGTGTCCATAACCCATAACCATGGCCCTTGAACCAATATAACCACTAGATGTCCATAACTCATAGCGATGACCTTTGAACTATTATAACAACAAGCCATGACCAATAGCCTATAGATATCCATTTTACAAGTAATAGGTGTCCATTGCCCGTAACCATGGCCCTTGAACCATTATAACCACTACATGTCCATAACTCATACCGATGGCCCTTTAACCATTATAAATACTAGCCATGACCAATAGGAAATAGATATCCACATTACAAGCAAAATGTGTCCATAACCCTTAACCCATCATAACCACTAGACGTCCATAACTCATACCTATGGACCTTGAACCATTATAAATACGAGCCATGACCAATATCCTACAAATATCCATTTTACAAGTAATAGGTGTCCATAACCCAAAACCAGGCCCTTGAACCAATATAACCACTAGATGTCCATAACTCATAGCGATGGCCCTTGAACCATTATAACAACAAGCCATGACCGATGGCCTATAGATATCCATTTTACAAGTAATAGGTTACCATTACCCGTAACCATGGCCATTGAACCATTATAACCACTACATGTCCATAACTCATACCGATGGCCCTTTAACCATTATAACTACTAGCCATGACCAATAGGCAATAGATATCCACATTACAAGCAATTGGTGTCCATAACCCTTAACAATGGCCCTTGAACCATCATAACCACTAGACGTCCATAACTCATACCGATGGACCTTGAACCATTATAACTACTAGCCATGACTAATAGCTTATAGATTTCCATTTTACAAGTAATAGGCGTCCATAACCCATAACCATGGCCCTTGAACCAATATAACCACTAGATGTCCATAACTCATAGCGATGGCCCTTGAACCATTATAACAACTAGCCATGACCAGTAGCCTATAGATATCCATTTTACAACCATGGCCCTTGAACAATTATAACCACTACATGTCCATAACTCATACCGATGGCCCTTTAACCATTATAACTACTAGCCATGACCAATAGGCAATAGATATCCACGTTACAAGCAATAGGTGTCCATAACCCTTAACCATGGCCCTTGAACCATGATGCTTATAGATATCCATTTTACAAGTAATAGGTGTCCATAACCCATAACTCCCTTGAACCATTATAACCACTAGATGTCCATAACTCATACATATGACCTTTGAACCGTTATAACTACTAGCCATGACCAATAGCCTGTAGATATCCATTTTTCAAGTAATAGGTTTCCATTACCCGTAACCATGGCCCTTGAACCATTATAACCACTACATGTCCATAACTCATACCGATGGCCCTTTAACCATTATAACTACTGGCCATGACCAATAGGCAATAGATATCCACATTACAAGCAATTGGTGTCCATAACCCTTAACAATGGCCCTTGAACCATCATAACCACTAGACGTCCATAACTCATACCGATGGACCTTGAACCATTATAACTACTAGCCATGACCAATAGCTTATAGATATCCATTTTACAAGTAATAGGTGTCCATAACCCATAACCATGGCCCTTGAACCAATATAACCACTAGATGTCCATAACTCATAGCGATGGCCCTTGAACCATTATAACAACTAGCCTTGACCAATAACCTATAGATATCCATTTTACAAGAAATAGGTGTCCATTACTCGTTACCATGGCCCTTGAACCATTATAACCACAACATGTCCATAACTCATACCGATGGCCCTTTAACCATTATAACTCCAAGCCATGACCAATAGGCAATAGATATCCACATTACAAGCAATAGGTGTCCATAACCCTTAACTATGGCCCTTGAACCATTATAACCACTAGATGTCCATAACTCATACATATGATCTTTGAACCGTTATTACTACTAGCCATGACCAATAGCCTGTAGATATCCATTTTTCAAGTAATAGGTTTCCATTACCCGTAACCATGGCCCTTGAACCATTATACCCACTACATGTCCATAACTCATACCGATGGCCCTTTAACCATTATAACTACTAGCCATGACCAATAGGCAATAGATATCCACATTACAAGCAATAGGTGTCCATAACCCTTAACCATGGCCCTCGACCCATCATAACCACTAGACGTCCAAAACTCATACCGATGGACCTTGAACCATTATAAATACTAGCCATGACCAATAGGCTATAAATATCCATTTTACAAGTAATAGGTGTCCATAACCCATAACCATGGCCCTTGAACCAATATAACCACTAGATGTCCATAACTCATAGCGATGACCTTTGAACTATTATAACAACAAGCCATGACCAATAGCCTATAGATATCCATTTTACAAGTAATAGGTGTCCATTGCCCGTAACCATGGCCCTTGAACCATTATAACCACTACATGTCCATAACTCATACCGATGGCCCTTTAACCATTATAACTACTAGCGATGACCAACAGGCAATAGATATCCACATTACAAGCAATAGGTGTCCATAACCCTTAACCATGGCCCTTGACCCATCATAACGACTAGACGTCCATAACTCATACCGATGGACCTTGAACCATTATAAATACTAGCCATGACCAATAGCCTATAAATATCCATTTTAAAAGTAATAGGCGTCCATAACCCATAACCATGGCCCTTGAACCAATATAACCACTAGATGTCCATAACTCATAGCGATGGCCCTTGAACCAATATAACAACTAGCCATGACCAATAGCCTATAGATATCCATTTTACAAGTAATAGGTGTCCATTACCCGTAACCATGGCCCTTGAACCATTATAACCACTACATGTCCATAACTCATACGGATGGCCCTTTAACCATTATAACCACTAGCCATGACCAATAGGCAATAGATATCCACATTACAAGCAATAGGTGTCCATAACCCTTAACCATGCCCTTGACCCATCGTAACCACTAGACGTCCATAACTCATACCGATGGACCTTGGACCATTATAAATACTAGCCATGACCAATAGGCTATAAATATATATTTTACAAGTAATAGGTGTCCATAACCCATAACCATGGCCCTTGAACCAATATAACCACTAGATGTCCATAACTCATAGCGATGACCTTTGAACTATTATAACAACAAGCCATGACCAATAGCCTATAGATATCCATTTTACAAGTAATAGGTGTCCATTGCCCGTAACCATGGCCCTTGAACCATTATAACCACTACATGTCCATAACTCATACCGATGGCCCTTTAACCATTATAACTCCAAGCCATGACCAATAGGCAATAGATATCCACATTACAAGCAATAGGTGTCCATAACCCTTAACTATGGCCCTTGGACCATTATAACCACTAGATGTCCATAACTCATACATATGATCTTTGAACCGTTATTACTACTAGCCATGACCAACAGCCTATAAATATCCATTTTACAAGCAATATGTGTCTATAACCCTTAACCATAGCCCTTGACCCATCATAACCACTGGACGTCCATAACTTCTACCGATGGACCTTGAACCATTATAAATACTATCCATGACCAATAGCCTATAAATATCCATTTTACAAGTAATAGGTGTCCATAACCCATAACCATGGCCCTTGAACCAATATAACCACTAGATGTCCATAACTCATAGTGATGGCCCTTGAACCATTAAAACAACAAGCCATGACCAATAGCCTATAGATATCCATTTTAAAAGTAATAGGTATCCATTACCCGTAACCATGGCCCTTAAATCATTATAACCACTACATGTCCATAACTCATACCGATGGCCCTTTAACCATTATAACTACTAGCCATGACCAATAGGCAATAGATATCCACATTACAAGCAATAGGTGTCCATAACCCTTAACTATGGCCCTTGAACCATTATAACCACTAGATATCCGTAACTCATACAGATGATCTTTGAACCGTTAATACTACTAACCATGACCAACAGCCTATAAATATCCATTTTACAAGTAATAGGTGTCCCAAACCCATAACCATGGCCCTTGAACCAATATAACCACTAGATGTCCATAACTCATAGCGATGGCCCTTGAACCATTATAACAACTAGCCATGACCAATAGCCTATAGATATCCATTTTACAAGTAATAGGTTACCATTACCCGTAACCATGGCCATTGAACCATTATAACCACTACATGTCCATAACTCATACCGATGGCCCTTTAACCATTATAACTACTAGCCATGACCAATAGGCAATAGATATCCACATTACAAGCAATTGGTGTCCATAACCGTTAACCATGCCCTTGACCCATCATAACCACTAGACGCCCATAACGCATACAGATGATCTTTGAACCGTTAATACTACTAACTATGACCAACAGCCCATAAATATCCATTTTACAAGTAATAGGTGTCCATAACCCATAACCATGGCCCTTGAACCAATATAACCACTAGATGTCCATAACTCATAGCGATGGCCCTTGAACCATTATAACAACTACCCATGACCAATAGCCTATAGATATCCATTTTACAAGTAATAGGTGTCCATTACCCGTAACCATGGCCCTTGAACCATTATAACCACTACATGTCCATAACTCATACCGATGGCCCTTTAACCATTATAACTACTAGCCATGACCAATAGGCAATAGATATCCACATTACAAGTAATAGGTGTCCATAACCCTTAACCAAGGCCCTTGACCCATCATAACCACTAGACGCCATAACTCATACCGATGGACCTTGAACCATTATAAGTACTAGCCATGACCAATAGCCTATAAATATCCATTTTACAAGTAATAGGTGTCCATAACCCATAACCATGGCCCTTGAACCAGTATAACCACTAGATGTCCATAACTCATAGCGATGGCCCTTGAACCATTATAACAACAAGCCATGACCAATAGCCTATTGATATCCATTTAACATGTAATAGGTGTCCATTACCCGTAACCATGGCCTATAGATATCCATTTTACAAGTAATAGGTATCCATTACCCGTAACCATGGCCCTTGAACCATTGTAACCACTACATGTCCATAACTCATACCGATGGCCCTTTAACCATTATAACCACTAGCCATGACCAATAGGCAATAGATATCCACATTACAAGCAATAGGTGTCCATAACCCTTAACGATGGCCCTTGACCCATCATAACCACTAGACGTCCATAACTCATACCGATGGACCTTGAACCATTATAAATACTAGCCATGACCAATAAATAGGCTATAAATATCCATTTTACAAGTAATAGGTGTCCATAACCAATAACCATGGCCCTTGAACCAATATAACCACTAGATGTCCATAACTCATAGCGATGACCTTTGAACCATTATAACAACAAGCCAAGACCAATAGCCTATAGATATCCATTTTACAAGTAATAGGTGTCCATTGCCCGTAACCATGGCCCTTGAACCATTATAACCACTACATGTCCATAACTCATACCGATGGCCCTTTAACCATTATAACTACTAGCGATGACCAACAGGCAATAGATATCCACATTACAAGCAATAGGTGTCCATAACCCTTAACCATGGCCCTTGACCCATCATAACGACTAGACGTCCATAACTCATACCGATGGACCTTGAACCATTATAAATACTAACCATGACCAATAGCCTATAAATATCCATTTTACAAGTAATAGGCGTCCATAACCCATAACCATGGCCCTTGAACCAATATAACCACTAGATGTCCATAACTCATAGCGATGGCCCTTGAACCAATATAACAACTAGCCATGACCAATAGCCTATAGATATCCATTTTACAAGTAATAGGTGTCCATTACCCGTAACCATGTCCCTTGAACCATTATAACCACTACATGTCCATAACTCATACGGATGGCCCTTTAACCATTATAACCACTAGCCATGACCAATAGGCAATAGATATCCACATTACAAGCAATAGGTGTCCATAACCCTTAACCATGCCCTTGACCCATCGTAACCACTAGACGTCCATAACTCATACCGATGGACCTTGGACCATTATAAATACTAGCCATGACCAATAGGCTATAAATATATATTTTACAAGTAATAGGTGTCCATAACCCATAACCATGGCCCTTGAACCAATATAACCACTAGATGTCCATAACTCATAGCGATGACCTTTGAACTATTATAACAACAAGCCATGACCAATAGCCTATAGATATCCATTTTACAAGTAATAGGTGTCCATTGCCCGTAACCATGGCCCTTGAACCATTATAACCACTACATGTCCATAACTCATACCGATGGCCCTTTAACCATTATAACTACTAGCGATGACCAACAGGCAATAGACATCCACATTACAAGCAATAGGTGTCCATAACCCTTAACCATGGCCCTTGACCCATCATAACCACTAGACGTCCAAAACTCATACCGATGGACCTTGAACCATTATAAATACTAGCCATGACCAATAGGCTATAAATATCCATTTTACAAGTAATAGGTGTCCATAACCCATAACCATGGCCCTTGAACCAATATAACCACTAGATGTCCATAACTCATAGCGATGACCTTTGAACTATTATAACAACAAGCCATGACCAATAGCCTATAGATATCCATTTTACAAGTAATAGGTGTCCATTGCCCGTAACCATGGCCCTTGAACCATTATAACCACTACATGTCCATAACTCATACCGATGGCCCTTTAACCATTATAACTACTAGCCATGACCAATAGGCAACAGATATCCACATTACAAGCAATAGGTGTCCATAACCCTTAACCATGGACCTTGACCCATCATAACCACTAGACGTCCATAACTCATACCGATGGACGTTGAACCATTATAAATACTAGCCATGACCAATAGCCTATAAATATCCATTTTACAAGTAATAGGTGTCCATAACCCATAACCATGGCCCTTGAACCAATATAACCACTAGATGTCCATAACTCATAGCGATGGCCCTTGAACCATTGTAACAACAAGCCATGACCAATAGCCTATAGATATCCATTTTACAAGTAATAGGTATCCATTACCCGTAACCATGGCCCTTGACCCATTATAACCACTACATGTCCATAACTCATACCGATGGCCCTTTAACCATTATAACTACTAGCCATGACCAATAGGCAATAGATATCCACATTACAAGCAATAGGTGTCCATAACCCTTAACCATGGCCCTTGACCCATCATAACCACTAGACGTCCATAACTCATACCGATGGACCTTGAACCATTATAAATACTAGCCATGACCAATAGGCTATAAATATCCATTTTACAAGTAATAGGTGTCCATAACCCATAACCATGGCCCTTGAACCAATATAACCACTAGATGTCCATAACTCATAGCGATGACCTTTGAACTATTATAACAACAAGCCATGACCAATAGCCTATAGATATCCATTTTACAAGTAATAGGTGTCCATTGCCCATAACCATGGTCCTTGAACCATTATAACCACTACATGTCCATAACTCATACCGATGGCCCTTTAACCATTATAACTACTAGCCATGACCAATAGGCAATAGATATCCACATTACAAGCAATAGGTGTCCATAACCCTTAACCATGGCCCTTGACCCATCATAACCACTAGACGTCCAAAACTCATACCGATGGACCTTGAACCATTATAAATACTAGCCATGACCAATAGGCTATAAATATCCATTTTACAAGTAATAGGTGTCCATAACCCATAACCATGGCCCTTGAACCAATATAACCACTAGATGTCCATAACTCATAGCGATGACCTTTGAACTATTATAACAACAAGCCATGACCAATAGCCTATAGATATCCATTTTACAAGTAATAGGTGTCCATTGCCCGTAACCATGGCCCTTGAACCATTATAACCACTACATGTCCATAACTCATACCGATGGCCCTTTAACCATTATAACTACTAGCCATGACCAATAGGCAACAGATATCCACATTACAAGCAATAGGTGTCCATAACCCTTAACCATGGACCTTGACCCATCATAACCACTAGACGTCCATAACTCATACCGATGGACGTTGAACCATTATAAATACTAGCCATGACCAATAGCCTATAAATATCCATTTTACAAGTAATAGGTGTCCATAACCCATAACCATGGCCCTTGAACCAATATAACCACTAGATGTCCATAACTCATAGCGATGGCCCTTGAACCATTGTAACAACAAGCCATGACCAATAGCCTATAGATATCCATTTTACAAGTAATAGGTATCCATTACCCGTAACCATGGCCCTTGACCCATTATAACCACTACATGTCCATAACTCATACCGATGGCCCTTTAACCATTATAACTACTAGCCATGACCAATAGGCAATAGATATCCACATTACAAGCAATTGGTGTCCATAACCGTTAACCATGCCCTTGACCCATCATAACCACTAGACGCCCATAACGCATACAGATGATCTTTGAACCGTTAATACTACTAACTATGACCAACAGCCCATAAATATCCATTTTACAAGTAATAGGTGTCCATAACCAATAACCATGGCCCTTGAACCAATATAACCACTAGATGTCCATAACTCATAGCGATGGCCCTTGAACCATTATAACAACTACCCATGACCAATAGCCTATAGATATCCATTTTACAAGTAATAGGTGTCCATTACCCGTAACCATGGCCCTTGAACCATTATAACCACTACATGTCCATAACTCATACCGATGGCCCTTTAACCATTATAACTACTAGCCATGACCAATAGGCAATAGATATCCACATTACAAGCAATAGGTGTCCATAACCCTTAACCATGGCCCTTGACCCATCATAACCACTAGACGTCCATAACTCATACCGATGGACCTTGAACCATTATAAATACTAGCCATGACCAATAGGCTATAAATATCCATTTTACAAGTAATAGGTGTCCATAACCCATAACCATGGCCCTTGAACCAATATAACCACTAGATGTCCATAACTCATAGCGATGACCTTTGAACTATTATAACAACAAGCCATGACCAATAGCCTATAGATATCCATTTTACAAGTAATAGGTGTCCATTGCCCATAACCATGGTCCTTGAACCATTATAACCACTACATGTCCATAACTCATACCGATGGCCCTTTAACCATTATAACTACTAGCCATGACCAATAGGCAATAGATATCCACATTACAAGCAATAGGTGTCCATAACCCTTAACCATGGCCCTTGACCCATCATAACCAACAGACGTCCAAAACTCATACCGATGGACCTTGAACCATTATAAATACTAGCCATGACCAATAGGCTATAAATATCCATTTTACAAGTAATAGGTGTCCATAACCCATAACCATGGCCCTTGAACCAATATAACCACTAGATGTCCATAACTCATAGCGATGACCTTTGAACTATTATAACAACAAGCCATGACCAATAGCCTATAGATATCCATTTTACAAGTAATAGGTGTCCATTGCCCGTAACGATGGCCCTTGAACCATTATAACCACTACATGTCCATAACTCATACCGATGGCCCTTTAACCATTATAACAACTAGCCTTGACCAATAGCCTATAGATATCCATTTTACAAGTAATAGGTGTCCATTACTCGTTACCATGGCCCTTGAACCATTATAACCACTATATGTCCATAACTCATACCGATGGCCCTTTAACCATTATAACTACTAGCCATGACCAATAGGCAATAGATATCCACGTTACAAGCAATAGGTGTACATAACTCTTAACCATGGCCCTTGAACCATGATGCTTATCGATATCCATTTTACAAGTAATAGGTGTCCATAACCCATAACTATGGCCCTTGAACCATTATAACCACTAGACGTAAATAAGTCATACCGATGGCCCTTTAACCATTATAATTACTAGCCATAACCAATAGGCAATAGATATCCACATTACAAGCAATTGGTGTCCATAACCCTTAACAATGGCCCTTGAACCATCACAACCACTAGACGTACATAACTCATACCGATGGACCTTGAACCATTATAACTACTAGCCATGACCAATAGCTTATAGATATCCATTTTACAAGTAATAGGTGTCCATAACCCATAACCATGGCCCTTGAACCAATATAACCACTAGATGTCCATAACTCATGGCGATGGCCCTTGAACCATTATAACAACTAGCCTTGACCAATAGCCTATAGATATCCATTTTACAAGTAATAGGTGTCCATTACTCGTTACCATGGCCCTTGAACCATTATAACCACTACATGTCCATAACTCATACCGATGGCCCTTTAACCATTATAACTACTAGCCATGACCAATAGGCAATAGATATCCACGTTACAAGCAATAGGTGTCCATAACTCTTAACCATGGCCGTTGAACCATGATGCTTATCGATATCCATTTTACAAGTAATAGGTGTCCATAACCCATAACTATGGCCCTTGAACCATTATAACCACTAGATGTCCATAACTCATACAGATGACCTTTGAACCGTTATAACTACTAGCCATGACCAATAGCCTATAGATATCCATTTTTCAAGTAATAGGTTTCCATTACCCGTAACCATGGCCATTGAACCATTATAACCACTACATGTCCATAACTCATACCGATGGCCCTTTAACCATTATAAATACTAGCCATGACCAATAGGAAATAGATATCCACATTACAAGCAAAATGTGTCCATAACCCTTAACCCATCATAACCACTAGACGTCCATAACTCATACCTATGGACCTTGAACCATTATAAATACGAGCCATGACCAATATCCTACAAATATCCATTTTACAAGTAATAGGTGTCCATAACCCAAAACCAGGCCCTTGAACCAATATAACCACTAGATGTCCATAACTCATAGCGATGGCCCTTGAAGCATTATAACAACAAGCCATGACCGATGGCCTATAGATATCCATTTTACAAGTAATAGGTTACCATTACCCGTAACCATGGCCATTGAACCATTATAACCACTACATGTCCATAACTCATACCGATGGCCCTTTAACCATTATAACTACTAGCCATGACCAATAGGCAATAGATATCCACATTACAAGCAATTGGTGTCCATAACCCTTAACAATGGCCCTTGAACCATCATAACCACTAGACGTCCATAACTCATACCGATGGACCTTGAACCATTATAACTACTAGCCATGACTAATAGCTTATAGATTTCCATTTTACAAGTAATAGGCGTCCATAACCCATAACCATGGCCCTTGAACCAATATAACCACTAGATGTCCATAACTCATAGCGATGGCCCTTGAACCATTATAACAACTAGCCATGACCAGTAGCCTATAGATATCCATTTTACAACCATGGCCCTTGAACAATTATAACCACTACATGTCCATAACTCATACCGATGGCCCTTTAACCATTATAACTACTAGCCATGACCAATAGGCAATAGATATCCACGTTACAAGCAATAGGTGTCCATAACCCTTAACCATGGCCCTTGAACCATGATGCTTATAGATATCCATTTTACAAGTAATAGGTGTCCATAACCCATAACTCCCTTGAACCATTATAACCACTAGATGTCCATAACTCATACATATGACCTTTGAACCGTTATAACTACTAGCCATGACCAATAGCCTGTAGATATCCATTTTTCAAGTAATAGGTTTCCATTACCCGTAACCATGGCCCTTGAACCATTATAACCACTACATGTCCATAACTCATACCGATGGCCCTTTAACCATTATAACTACTGGCCATGACCAATAGGCAATAGATATCCACATTACAAGCAATTGGTGTCCATAACCCTTAACAATGGCCCTTGAACCATCATAACCACTAGACGTCCATAACTCATACCGATGGACCTTGAACCATTATAACTACTAGCCATGACCAATAGCTTATAGATATCCATTTTACAAGTAATAGGTGTCCATAACCCATAACCATGGCCCTTGAACCAATATAACCACTAGATGTCCATAACTCATAGCGATGGCCCTTGAACCATTATAACAACTAGCCTTGACCAATAACCTATAGATATCCATTTTACAAGAAATAGGTGTCCATTACTCGTTACCATGGCCCTTGAACCATTATAACCACAACATGTCCATAACTCATACCGATGGCCCTTTAACCATTATAACTCCAAGCCATGACCAATAGGCAATAGATATCCACATTACAAGCAATAGGTGTCCATAACCCTTAACTATGGCCCTTGAACCATTATAACCACTAGATGTCCATAACTCATACATATGATCTTTGAACCGTTATTACTACTAGCCATGACCAATAGCCTGTAGATATCCATTTTTCAAGTAATAGGTTTCCATTACCCGTAACCATGGCCCTTGAACCATTATACCCACTACATGTCCATAACTCATACCGATGGCCCTTTAACCATTATAACTACTAGCCATGACCAATAGGCAATAGATATCCACATTACAAGCAATAGGTGTCCATAACCCTTAACCATGGCCCTTGACCCATCATAACCACTAGACGTCCAAAACTCATACCGATGGACCTTGAACCATTATAAATACTAGCCATGACCAATAGGCTATAAATATCCATTTTACAAGTAATAGGTGTCCATAACCCATAACCATGGCCCTTGAACCAATATAACCACTAGATGTCCATAACTCATAGCGATGACCTTTGAACTATTATAACAACAAGCCATGACCAATAGCCTATAGATATCCATTTTACAAGTAATAGGTGTCCATTGCCCGTAACCATGGCCCTTGAACCATTATAACCACTACATGTCCATAACTCATACCGATGGCCCTTTAACCATTATAACTACTAGCGATGACCAACAGGCAATAGATATCCACATTACAAGCAATAGGTGTCCATAACCCTTAACCATGGCCCTTGACCCATCATAACGACTAGACGTCCATAACTCATACCGATGGACCTTGAACCATTATAAATACTAGCCATGACCAATAGCCTATAAATATCCATTTTAAAAGTAATAGGCGTCCATAACCCATAACCATGGCCCTTGAACCAATATAACCACTAGATGTCCATAACTCATAGCGATGGCCCTTGAACCAATATAACAACTAGCCATGACCAATAGCCTATAGATATCCATTTTACAAGTAATAGGTGTCCATTACCCGTAACCATGGCCCTTGAACCATTATAACCACTACATGTCCATAACTCATACGGATGGCCCTTTAACCATTATAACCACTAGCCATGACCAATAGGCAATAGATATCCACATTACAAGCAATAGGTGTCCATAACCCTTAACCATGCCCTTGACCCATCGTAACCACTAGACGTCCATAACTCATACCGATGGACCTTGGACCATTATAAATACTAGCCATGACCAATAGGCTATAAATATATATTTTACAAGTAATAGGTGTCCATAACCCATAACCATGGCCCTTGAACCAATATAACCACTAGATGTCCATAACTCATAGCGATGACCTTTGAACTATTATAACAACAAGCCATGACCAATAGCCTATAGATATCCATTTTACAAGTAATAGGTGTCCATTGCCCGTAACCATGGCCCTTGAACCATTATAACCACTACATGTCCATAACTCATACCGATGGCCCTTTAACCATTATAACTCCAAGCCATGACCAATAGGCAATAGTTATCCACATTACAAGCAATAGGTGTCCATAACCCTTAACTATGGCCCTTGGACCATTATAACCACTAGATGTCCATAACTCATACATATGATCTTTGAACCGTTATTACTACTAGCCATGACCAACAGCCTATAAATATCCATTTTACAAGCAATATGTGTCTATAACCCTTAACCATAGCCCTTGACCCATCATAACCACTGGACGTCCATAACTTCTACCGATGGACCTTGAACCATTATAAATACTATCCATGACCAATAGCCTACAAATATCCATTTTACAAGTAATAGGTGTCCATAACCCATAACCATGGCCCTTGAACCAATATAACCACTAGATGTCCATAACTCATAGTGATGGCCCTTGAACCATTAAAACAACAAGCCATGACCAATAGCCTATAGATATCCATTTTAAAAGTAATAGGTATCCATTACCCGTAACCATGGCCCTTAAATCATTATAACCACTACATGTCCATAACTCATACCGATGGCCCTTTAACCATTATAACTACTAGCCATGACCAATAGGCAATAGATATCCACATTACAAGCAATAGGTGTCCATAACCCTTAACTATGGCCCTTGAACCATTATAACCACTAGATATCCGTAACTCATACAGATGATCTTTGAACCGTTAATACTACTAACCATGACCAACAGCCTATAAATATCCATTTTACAAGTAATAGGTGTCCCAAACCCATAACCATGGCCCTTGAACCAATATAACCACTAGATGTCCATAACTCATAGCGATGGCCCTTGAACCATTATAACAACTAGCCATGACCAATAGCCTATAGATATCCATTTTACAAGTAATAGGTTACCATTACCCGTAACCATGGCCATTGAACCATTATAACCACTACATGTCCATAACTCATACCGATGGCCCTCTAACCATTATAACTACTAGCCATGACCAATAGGCAATAGATATCCACATTACAAGCAATTGGTGTCCATAACCGTTAACCATGCCCTTGACCCATCATAACCACTAGACGCCCATAACGCATACAGATGATCTTTGAAACGTTAATACTACTAACTATGACCAACAGCCCATAAATATCCATTTTACAAGTAATAGGTGTCCATAACCCATAACCATGGCCCTTGAACCAATATAACCACTAGATGTCCATAACTCATAGCGATGGCCCTTGAACCATTATAACAACTACCCATGACCAATAGCCTATAGATATCCATTTTACAAGTAATAGGTGTCCATTACCCGTAACCATGGCCCTTGAACCATTATAACCACTACATGTCCATAACTCATACCGATGGCCCTTTAACCATTATAACTACTAGCCATGACCAATAGGCAATAGATATCCACATTACAAGTAATAGGTGTCCATAACCCTTAACCAAGGCCCTTGACCCATCATAACCACTAGACGCCATAACTCATACCGATGGACCTTGAACCATTATAAGTACTAGCCATGACCAATAGCCTATAAATATCCATTTTACAAGTAATAGGTGTCCATAACCCATAACCATGGCCCTTGAACCAGTATAACCACTAGATGTCCATAACTCATAGCGATGGCCCTTGAACCATTATAACAACAAGCCATGACCAATAGCCTATTGATATCCATTTTACATGTAATAGGTATCCATTACCCGTAACCATGGCCCTTGAACCATTGTAACCACTACATGTCCATAACTCATACCGATGGCCCTTTAACCATTATAACCACTAGCCATGACCAATAGGCAATAGATATCCACATTACAAGCAATAGGTGTCCATAACCCTTAACGATGGCCCTTGACCCATCATAACCACTAGACGTCCATAACTCATACCGATGGACCTTGAACCATTATAAATACTAGCCATGACCAATAAATAGGCTATAAATATCCATTTTACAAGTAATAGGTGTCCATAACCAATAACCATGGCCCTTGAACCAATATAACCACTAGATGTCCATAACTCATAGCGATGACCTTTGAACCATTATAACAACAAGCCAAGACCAATAGCCTATAGATATCCATTTTACAAGTAATAGGTGTCCATTGCCCGTAACCATGGCCCTTGAACCATTATAACCACTACATGTCCATAACTCATACCGATGGCCCTTTAACCATTATAACTACTAGCGATGACCAACAGGCAATAGATATCCACATTACAAGCAATAGGTGTCCATAACCCTTAACCATGGCCCTTGACCCATCATAACGACTAGACGTCCATAACTCATACCGATGGACCTTGAACCATTATAAATACTAACCATGACCAATAGCCTATAAATATCCATTTTACAAGTAATAGGCGTCCATAACCCATAACCATGGCCCTTGAACCAATATAACCACTAGATGTCCATAACTCATAGCGATGGCCCTTGAACCAATATAACAACTAGCCATGACCAATAGCCTATAGATATCCATTTTACAAGTAATAGGTGTCCATTACCCGTAACCATGTCCCTTGAACCATTATAACCACTACATGTCCATAACTCATACGGATGGCCCTTTAACCATTATAACCACTAGCCATGACCAATAGGCAATAGATATCCACATTACAAGCAATAGGTGTCCATAACCCTTAACCATGCCCTTGACCCATCGTAACCACTAGACGTCCATAACTCATACCGATGGACCTTGGACCATTATAAATACTAGCCATGACCAATAGGCTATAAATATATATTTTACAAGTAATAGGTGTCCATAACCCATAACCATGGCCCTTGAACCAATATAACCACTAGATGTCCATAACTCATAGCGATGACCTTTGAACTATTATAACAACAAGCCATGACCAATAGCCTATAGATATCCATTTTACAAGTAATAGGTGTCCATTGCCCGTAACCATGGCCCTTGAACCATTATAACCACTACATGTCCATAACTCATACCGATGGCCCTTTAACCATTATAACTACTAGCGATGACCAACAGGCAATAGATATCCACATTACAAGCAATAGGTGTCCATAACCCTTAACCATGGCCCTTGACCCATCATAACCACTAGACGTCCAAAACTCATACCGATGGACCTTGAACCATTATAAATACTAGCCATGACCAATAGGCTATAAATATCCATTTTACAAGTAATAGGTGTCCATAACACATAACCATGGCCCTTGAACCAATATAACCACTAGATGTCCATAACTCATAGCGATGACCTTTGAACTATTATAACAACAAGCCATGACCAATAGCCTATAGATATCCATTTAACAAGTAATAGGTGTCCATTGCCCGTAACCATGGCCCTTGAACCATTATAACCACTACATGTCCATAACTCATACCGATGGCCCTTTAACCATTATAACTACTAGCCATGACCAATATGCAACAGATATCCACATTACAAGCAATAGGTGTCCATAACCCTTAACCATGGACCTTGACCCATCATAACCACTAGACGTCCATAACTCATACCGATGGACGTTGAACCATTATAAATACTAGCCATGACCAATAGCCTATAAATATCCATTTTACAAGTAATAGGTGTCCATAACCCATAACCATGGCCCTTGAACCAATATAACCACTAGATGTCCATAACTCATAGCGATGGCCCTTGAACCATTGTAACAACAAGCCATGACCAATAGCCTATAGATATCCATTTTACAAGTAATAGGTATCCATTACCCGTAACCATGGCCCTTGACCCATTATAACCACTACATGTCCATAACTCATACCGATGGCCCTTTAACCATTATAACTACTAGCCATGACCAATAGGCAATAGATATCCACATTACAAGCAATAGGTGTCCATAACCCTTAACCATGGCCCTTGACCCATCATAACCACTAGACGTCCATAACTCATACCGATGGACCTTGAACCATTATAAATACTAGCCATGACCAATAGGCTATAAATATCCATTTTACAAGTAATAGGTGTCCATAACCCATAACCATGGCCCTTGAACCAATATAACCACTAGATGTCCATAACTCATAGCGATGACCTTTGAACTATTATAACAACAAGCCATGACCAATAGCCTATAGATATCCATTTTACAAGTAATAGGTGTCCATTGCCCATAACCATGGTCCTTGAACCATTATAACCACTACATGTCCATAACTCATACCGATGGCCCTTTAACCATTATAACTACTAGCCATGACCAATAGGCAATAGATATCCACATTACAAGCAATAGGTGTCCATAACCCTTAACCATGGCCCTTGACCCATCATAACCAACAGACGTCCAAAACTCATACCGATGGACCTTGAACCATTATAAATACTAGCCATGACCAATAGGCTATAAATATCCATTTTACAAGTAATAGGTGTCCATAACCCATAACCATGGCCCTTGAACCAATATAACCACTAGATGTCCATAACTCATAGCGATGACCTTTGAACTATTATAACAACAAGCCATGACCAATAGCCTATAGATATCCATTTTACAAGTAATAGGTGTCCATTGCCCGTAACGATGGCCCTTGAACCATTATAACCACTACATGTCCATAACTCATACCGATGGCCCTTTAACCATTATAACTACTAGCGATGACCAATAGGCAATAGATATCCACATTACAAGCAATAGGTGTCCATAACCCTTAACCATGGCCCTTGACCCATCATAACGACTAGACGTCCATAACTCATACCGATGGACCTTGAACCATTATAAATACTAGCCATGACCAATAGCCTATAAATATCCATTTTACAAGTAATAGGCGTCCATAACCCATATCCATGGCCCTTGAACCAATATAACCACTAGATGTCCATAACTCATAGCGATGGCCCTTGAACCATTATAACAACTAGCCATGACCAATAGCCTATAGATATCCATTTTACAAGTAATAGGTGTCCATTACCCGTAACCATGGCCCTTGAACCATTATAACCACTACATGTCCGTAACTCATACGGATGGCCCTTTAACCATTATAACCACTAGCCATGACCAATAGGCATTAGATATCCACATTACAAGCAATAGGTGTCCATAACCCTTAACCATGGCCCTTGACCCATCATAACCACTAGACGTCCATAACTCATACCGATGGACCTTGAACCATTATAAATACTATCCATGACCAATAGCCTATAAATATCCATTTTACAAGTAATAGGTGTCCATAACCCATAACCATGGCCCTTGAACCAATATAACCACTAGATGTCCATAACTCATAGCGATGGCCCTTGAACCATTGTAACATCAAGCCATGACCAATAGCCTATAGATATCCATTTTACAAGTAATAGGTGTCCATTACCCGTAACCATGGCCCTTGAACCATTATAACCACTACATGTCCATAACTCATACCGATGGCCCTTTAACCATTATAACCACTAGCCATGACCAATAGGCAATAGATATCCACATTACAAGCAATAGGTGTCCATAACCCTTAACCATGCCCTTGACCCATCATAACCACTAGACGTCCATAACTCATACCGATGGACCTTGGACCATTATAAATACTAGCCATGACCAATAGGCTATAAATATCCATTTTACAAGTAATAGGTGTCCATAACCCATAACCATGGCCCTTGAACCAATATAACCACTAGATGTCCATAACTCATATCGATGACCTTTGAACTATTATAACAACAAGCCATGACCAATAGCCTATAGATATCCATTTTACAAGTAATAGGTGTCCATTGCCCGTAACCATGCCCCTTGACCCATCATAACCACTAGACGTCCATAACTCATACCGATGGACCTTGAACCATTATAAATACTAGCCATGACCAATAGCCTATAAATATCCATTTTACAAGTAATAGGTGTCCATAACCCATAACCATGGCCCTTGAACCAATATAACCACTAGATGTCCATAACTCAGAGCGATGGCCCTTGAACCATTGTAACAACAAGCCATGACCAATAGCCTATAGATATCCATTTTACAAGTAATAGGTGTCCATTACCCGTAACCATGGCCCTTGAACCATTATAACCACTACATGTCCATAACTCATACCGATGGCCCTTTAACCATTATAACCACTAGCCATGACCAATAGGCAATAGATATCCACATTACAAGCAATAGGTGTCCATAACCCTTAACCATGGCCCTTGACCCATCATAACCACTAGACGTCCATAACTCATACCGATGGACCTTGAACCATTATAAATACTAGCCATTACCAATAGGCTATAAATATCCATTTTACAAGTAATAGGTGTCCATAACCCATAACCATGGCCCTTGAACCAATATAACCACTAGATGTCCATAACTCATAGCGATGACCTTTGAACTATTATAACAACAAGTCATGACCAATAGCCTATAGATATCCATTTTACAAGTAATAGGTGTCAATTGCCCGTAACCATGGCCCTTGAACCATTATAACCACTACATGTCCATAACTCATACCGATGGCCCTTTAACCATTATAACTACTAGCCATGACCAATAGGCAATAGATATCCACATTACAAGCAATAGGTGTCCATAACCCTTAACCATGGACCTTGACCCATCATAACCACTAGACGTCCATAACTCATACCGACGGACCTTGAACCATTATAAATACTAGCCATGACCAATAGCCTATAAATATCCATTTTAAGAGTAATAGGTGTCCATAACCCATAACCATGGCCCTTGAACCAATATAACCACTAGATATCCATAACTCATAGCGATGGCCCTTGAACCATTGTAACAACAAGCCATGACCAATAGCCTATAGATATCCATTTTACAAGTAATAGGTATCCATTACCCGTAACCATGGCCCTTGACCCATTATAACCACTACATGTCCATAACTCATACCGATGGCCCTTTAACCATTATAACTACTAGCCATGACCAATAGGCAATAGATATCCACATTACAAGCAATAGGTGTCCATAACCCTTAACCATGGCCCTTGACCCATCATAACCGCTAGACGTCCATAACTCATACCGATGGACCTTGAACCATTATAAATACTAGCCATGACCAATAGCCTACAAATATCCATTTTACAAGCAATGACCTTTGAACCATTATAACAACAAGCCATGACCAATAGCCTATAGATATCCATTTTACAAGTAATAGGTGTCCATTGCCCGTAACCATGGCCCTTGAACCATTATAACCACTACATGCACATAACTCATACCGATGGCCCTTTAACCATTATAACTAATAGCCATGACCAATAGGCAATAGATATCCACATTACAAGCAATAGGTGTCCATAACCCTTAACCATGGCCCTTGACCCATCATAACCACTAGACGTCCATAACTCATACCGAAGGACCTTGAACCATTATAAATACTAGCCATGACCAATAGCCTATAAATATCCATTTTACATGTAATAGGCGTCCATAACCCATAACCATGGCCCTTGAACCAATATAACCACTAGATGTCCATAACTCATAGCGATGGCCTTTGAACCATTATAACAACTTGCCATGACCAATAGCCTATAGATATCCATTTTACAAGTAATAGGTGTCCATTACCCGTAACCATGGCCCTTGAACCATTATAACCACTACATGTCCATAACTCATACGGATGGCCCTTTAACCATTATAACCACTAGCCATGACCAATAGGCAATAGATATCCACATTACAAGCAATAGGTGTCCATAACCCTTAACCATGGCCCTTGACCCATCATAACCACTAGACGTCCATAACTCATACCGATGGACCTTGAACCATTATAAATACTAGCCATGACCAATAGCCTATAAATATCCATTTTACAAGCAATGACCTTTGACCCATTATAACAACAAGCCATGACCAATAGCCTATAGATATCCATTTTACAAGTAATAGGTGTCCATTGCCCATAACCATGGCCCTTGAACCATTATAACCACTACATATCCATAACTCATACCGATGGCACTTTAACCATTATAACCACTAGCCATGACCAATAGGCAATAGATATCCACATTACAAGCCATAGGTGTCCATAACCCTTAACCATGCCCTTGACCCATCATAACCACTATACGTCCATAACTCATACTGATGGACCTTGAACCATTATAAATACTAGCCATGACCAATAGCCTATAAATATCCATTTTACAAGTAATAGGTGTCCATAACCCATAACCATGGCCCTTGAACCAATATAACCACTAGATGTCCATAACTCAGAGCGATGGCCCTTGAACCATTGTAACAACAAGCCATGACCAATAGCCTATAGATATCCATTTTACAAGTAATAGGTGTCCATTACCCGTAACCATGGCCCTTGAACCATTATAACCACTACATGTCCATAACTCATACCGATGGCCCTTTAACCATTATAACCACTAGCCATGACCAATAGGCAATAGATATCCACATTACAAGCAATAGGTGTCCATAACCCTTAACCATGGCCCTTGACCCATCATAACCACTAGACGTCCATAACTCATACCGATGGACCTTGAACCATTATAAATACTAGCCATTACCAATAGGCTATAAATATCCATTTTACAAGCAATGACCTTTGACCCATTATAACAACAAGCCATGACCAATAGCCTATAGATATCCATTTTACAAGTAATAGGTGTCCATTGCCCATAACCATGGCCCTTGAACCATTATAACCACTACATATCCATAACTCATACCGATGGCACTTTAACCATTATAACCACTAGCCATGACCAATAGGCAATAGATATCCACATTACAAGCAATAGGTGTCCATAACCCTTAACCATGCCCTTGACCCATCATAACCACTATACGTCCATAACTCATAATGATGGACCTTGAACCATTATAAATACTAGCCATGACCAATAGCCTATAAATATCCATTTTAAGAGTAATAGGTGTCCATAACCCATAACCATGGCCCTTGAACCAATATAACCACTAGATATCCGTAACTCATAGCGATGGCCCTTGAACCATTGTAACAACAAGCCATGACCAATAGCCTATAGATATCCATTTTACAAGTAATAGGTATCCATTACCCGTAACCATGGCCCTTGACCCATTATAACCACTACATGTCCATAACTCATACCGACGGACCTTGAACCATTATAAATACTAGCCATGACCAATAGCCTATAAATATCCATTTTAAGAGTAATAGGTGTCCATAACCCATAACCATGGCCCTTGAACCAATATAACCACTAGATATCCATAACTCATAGCGATGGCCCTTGAACCATTGTAACAACAAGCCATGACCAATAGCCTATAGATATCCATTTTACAAGTAATAGGTATCCATTACCCGTAACCATGGCCCTTGACCCATTATAACCACTACATGTCCATAACTCATACCGATGGCCCTTTAACCATTATAACTACTAGCCATGACCAATAGGCAATAGATATCCACATTACAAGCAATAGGTGTCCATAACCCTTAACCATGGCCCTTGACCCATCATAACCACTAGACGTCCATAACTCATACCGATGGACCTTGAACCATTATAAATACTAGCCATGACCAATAGCCTATAAATATCCATTTTACAAGCAATGACCTTTGAACCATTATAACAACAAGCCATGACCAATAGCCAATAGATATCCATTTTACAAGTAATAGGTGTCCATTGCCCGTAACCATGGCCCTTGAACCATTATAACCACTACATGCACATAACTCATACCGATGGCCCTTTAACCATTATAACTAATAGCCATGACCAATAGGCAATAGATATCCACATTACAAGCAATAGGTGTCCATAACCCTTAACCATGGCCCTTGACCCATCATAACCACTAGACGTCCATAACTCATACCGAAGGACCTTGAACCATTATAAATACTAGCCATGACCAATAGCCTATAAATATCCATTTTACATGTAATAGGCGTCCATAACCCATAACCATGGCCCTTGAACCAATATAACCACTAGATGTCCATAACTCATAGCGATGGCCTTTGAACCATTATAACAACTTGCCATGACCAATAGCCTATAGATATACATTTTACAAGTAATAGGTGTCCATTACCCGTAACCATGGCCCTTGAACCATTATAACCACTACATGTCCATAACTCATACGGATGGCCCTTTAACCATTATAACCACTAGCCATGACCAATAGGCAATAGATATCCACATTACAAGCAATAGGTGTCCATAACCCTTAACCATGGCCCTTGACCCATCATAACCACTAGACGTCCATAACTCATACCGATGGACCTTGAACCATTATAAATACTAGCCATGACCAATAGCCTATAAATATCCATTTTACAAGCAATGACCTTTGACCCATTATAACAACAAGCCATGACCAATAGCCTATAGATATCCATTTTACAAGTAATAGGTGTCCATTGCCCATAACCATGGCCCTTGAACCATTATAACCACTACATATCCATAACTCATACCGATGGCACTTTAACCATTATAACCACTAGCCATGACCAATAGGCAATAGATATCCACATTACAAGCAATAGGTGTCCATAACCCTTAACCATGCCCTTGACCCATCATAACCACTATACGTCCATAACTCATAATGATGGACCTTGAACCATTATAAATACTAGCCATGACCAATAGCCTATAAATATCCATTTTAAGAGTAATAGGTGTCCATAACCCATAACCATGGCCCTTGAACCAATATAACCACTAGATATCCGTAACTCATAGCGATGGCCCTTGAACCATTGTAACAACAAGCCATGACCAATAGCCTATAGATATCCATTTTACAAGTAATAGGTATCCATTACCCGTAACCATGGCCCTTGACCCATTATAACCACTACATGTCCATAACTCATACCGATGGCCCTTTAACCATTATAACTACTAGCCATGACCAATAGGCAATAGATATCCACATTACAAGCAATAGGTGTCCATAACCCTTAACCATGGCCCTTGACCCATCATAACCACTAGACGTCCATAACTCATACCGATGGACCTTGAACCATTATAAATACTAGTCATGACCAATAGCCTATAGATATCCATTTTACAAGCAATGACCTTTGAACCATTATAACAACAAGCCATGACCAATAGCCTATAGATATCCATTTTACAAGTAATAGGTGTCCATCGCCCGTAACCATGGCCCTTGAACCATTATAACCACTACATGCCCATAACTCATACCGATGGCCCTTTAACCATTATAACTAATAGCCATGACCAATAGGCAATAGATATCCACATTACAAGCAATAGGTGTCCATAACCCTTAACCATGGCCCTTGACCCATCATAACCACTAGACGTCCATAACTCATACCGATGGACCTTGAACCATTATAAATACTAGCCATGACCAATAGCCTATAAATAACCATTTTACATGTAATAGGCGTCCATAACCCATAACCATGGCCCTTGAACCAATATAACCACTAGATGTCCATAACTCATAGCGATGGCCTTTGAACCATTATAACAACTTGCCATGACCAATAGCCTATAGATATCCATTTTACAAGTAATAGGTGTCCATTACCCGTAACCATGGCCCTTGAACCATTATAACCACTACATGTCCATAACTCATACGGATGGCCCTTTAACCATTATAACCACTAGCCATGACCAATAGGCAATAGATATCCACATTACAAGCAATAGGTGTCCATAATCCTTAACCATGGCCCTTGACCCATCATAACCACTATACGTCCATAACTCATACCGATGGACCTTGAACCATTATAAATACTAGCCATGACCAATAGCCTATAAATATCCATTTTACAAGCAATGACCTTTGAACCATTATAACAACAAGCCATGACCAATAGCCTATAGATATCCATTTTACAAGTAATAGGTGTCCATTGCCCGTAACCATGGCCCTTGAACCATTATAACCACTACATGTCCATAACTCATACGGATGGCACTTTAACCATTATAACCACTAGCCATGACCAATAGGCAATAGATATCCACATTACAAGCAATAGGTGTCCATAACCCTTAACCATGGCCCTTGACCCATCATAACCACTAGACGTCCATAACTCATACCGATGGACCTTGAACCATTATAAATACTAGCCATGACCAAAAGCCTATAAATATCCATTTTACAAGTAATAGGTGTCCATAACCCATAACCATGGCCCTTGAACCAATATAACCACTAGATGTCCATAACTCATAGCGATGGCCCTTGAACCATTGTAACAACAAGCCATGACCAATAGCCTATAGATATCCATTTTACAAGTAATAGGTGTCCATTACCCGTAACCATGGCCCTTGAACCATTATAACCACTACATGTCCATAACTCATACCGATGGCCCTTTAACCATTATAACCACTAGCCATGACCAATAGGCAAATAGATATCCACATTACAAGCAATAGGTGTCCATAACCCTTAACCATGGCCCTTGACCCATCATAACCACTAGACGTCCATAACTCATACCGATGGACCTTGAACCATTATAAATACTAGCCATGACCAATAGGCTATAAATATCCATTTTACAAGTAATAGGTGTCCATAACCCATAACCATGGCCCTTGAACCAATATAACCACTAGATGTCCATAACTCATAGCGATGACCTTTGAACTATTATAACAACAAGCCATGACCAATAGCCTATAGATATCCATTTTACAAGTAATAGGTGTCCATAACCCTTAACCATGGCCCTTGACCCATCATAACCACTATACGTCCATAACTCATACCGATGGACCTTGAACCATTATAAATACTAGCCATGACCAATAGCCTATAAATATCCATTTTACAAGCAATGACCTTTGAACCATTATAACAACAAGCCATGACCAATAGCCTATAGATATCCATTTTACAAGTAATAGGTGTCCATTGCCCGTAACCATGGCCCTTGAACCATTATAACCACTACATGTCCATAACTCATACGGATGGCACTTTAACCATTATAACCACTAGCCATGACCAATAGGCAATAGATATCCACATTACAAGCAATAGGTGTCCATAACCCTTAACCATGGCCCTTGACCCATCATAACCACTAGACGTCCATAACTCATACCGATGGACCTTGAACAATTATAAATACTAGCCATGACCAATAGCCTATAAATATCCATTTTACAAGTAATAGGTGTCCATAACCCATAACCATGGCCCTTGAACCAATATAACCACTAGATGTCCATAACTCATAGCGATGGCCCTTGAACCATTGTAACAACAAGCCATGACCAATAGCCTATAGATATCCATTTTACAAGTAATAGGTGTCCATTACCCGTAACCATGGCCCTTGAACCATTATAACCACTACATGTCCATAACTCATACCGATGGCCCTTTAACCATTATAACCACTAGCCATGACCAATAGGCAAATAGATATCCACATTACAAGCAATAGGTGTCCATAACCCTTAACCATGGCCCTTGACCCATCATAACCACTAGACGTCCATAACTCATACCGATGGACCTTGAACCATTATAAATACTAGCCATGACCAATAGGCTATAAATATCCATTTTACAAGTAATAGGTGTCCATAACCCATAACCATGGCCCTTGAACCAATATAACCACTAGATGTCCATAACTCATAGCGATGACCTTTGAACTATTATAACAACAAGCCATGACCAATAGCCTATAGATATCCATTTTACAAGTAATAGGTGTCCATGCCCCGTAACCATGGCCCTTGAACCATTATAACCACTACATGTCCATAACTCATACCGATGGCCCTTTAACCATTATAACTACTAGCCATGACCAATAGGCAATAGATATCCACATTACAAGCAATAGGTGTCCATAACCCTTAACCATGGACCTTGACCCATCATAACCACTAGACGTCCATAACTCATACCGATGGACCTTGAACCATTATAAATACTAGCCATGACCAATAGCCTATAAATATCCAATTTAAGAGTAATAGGTGTCCATAACCCATAACCATGGCCCTTGAACCAATATAACCACTAGATGTCCATAACTCATAGCGATGGCCCTTGAACCATTGTAACAACAAGCCATGACCAATAGCCTATAGATATCCATTTTACAAGTAATAGGTGTCCATTACCCGTAACCATGGCCCTTGAACCATTATAACCACTACATGTCCATAACTCATACGGATGGCACTTTAACCATTATAACCACTAGCCATGACCAATAGGCAATAGATATCCACATTACAAGCAATAGGTGTCCATAACCCTTAACCATGGCCCTTGACCCATCATAACCACTAGACGTCCATAACTCATACCGATGGACCTTGAACCATTATAAATACTAGCCATGACCAATAGCCTATAAATATCCATTTTACAAGTAATAGGTGTCCATAACCCATAACCATGGCCCTTGACCCAATATAACCACTAGATGTCCATAACTCATAGCGATGGCCCTTGAACCATTGTAACAACAAGCCATGACCAATAGCCTATAGATATCCATTTTACAAGTAATAGGTGTCCATTACCCGTAACCATGGCCCTTGAACCATTATAACCACTACATGTCCATAACTCATACCGATGGCCCTTTAACCATTATAACCACTAGCCATGACCAATAGGCAAATAGATATCCACATTACAAGCAATAGGTGTCCATAACCCTTAACCATGGCCCTTGACCCATCATAACCACTAGACGTCCATAACTCATACCGATGGACCTTGAACCATTATAAATACTAGCCATGACCAATAGGCTATAAATATCCATTTTACAAGTAATAGGTGTCCATAACCCATAACCATGGCCCTTGAACCAATATAACCACTAGATGTCCATAACTCATAGCGATGACCTTTGAACTATTATAACAACAAGCCATGACCAATAGCCTATAGATATCCATTTTACAAGTAATAGGTGTCCATAACCCTTAACCATGGCCCTTGACCCATCATAACCACTATACGTCCATAACTCATACCGATGGACCTTGAACCATTATAAATACTAGCCATGACCAATAGCCTATAAATATCCATTTTACAAGCAATGACCTTTGAACCATTATAACAACAAGCCATGACCAATAGCCTATAGATATCCATTTTACAAGTAATAGGTGTCCATTGCCCGTAACCATGGCCCTTGAACCATTATAACCACTACATGTCCATAACTCATACGGATGGCACTTTAACCATTATAACCACTAGCCATGACCAATAGGCAATAGATATCCACATTACAAGCAATAGGTGTCCATAACCCTTAACCATGGCCCTTGACCCATCATAACCACTAGACGTCCATAACTCATACCGATGGACCTTGAACAATTATAAATACTAGCCATGACCAATAGCCTATAAATATCCATTTTACAAGTAATAGGTGTCCATAACCCATAACCATGGCCCTTGAACCAATATAACCACTAGATGTCCATAACTCATAGCGATGGCCCTTGAACCATTGTAACAACAAGCCATGACCAATAGCCTATAGATATCCATTTTACAAGTAATAGGTGTCCATTACCCGTAACCATGGCCCTTGAACCATTATAACCACTACATGTCCATAACTCATACCGATGGCCCTTTAACCATTATAACCACTAGCCATGACCAATAGGCAAATAGATATCCACATTACAAGCAATAGGTGTCCATAACCCTTAACCATGGCCCTTGACCCATCATAACCACTAGACGTCCATAACTCATACCGATGGACCTTGAACCATTATAAATACTAGCCATGACCAATAGGCTATAAATATCCATTTTACAAGTAATAGGTGTCCATAACCCATAACCATGGCCCTTGAACCAATATAACCACTAGATGTCCATAACTCATAGCGATGACCTTTGAACTATTATAACAACAAGCCATGACCAATAGCCTATAGATATCCATTTTACAAGTAATAGGTGTCCATGCCCCGTAACCATGGCCCTTGAACCATTATAACCACTACATGTCCATAACTCATACCGATGGCCCTTTAACCATTATAACTACTAGCCATGACCAATAGGCAATAGATATCCACATTACAAGCAATAGGTGTCCATAACCCTTAACCATGGACCTTGACCCATCATAACCACTAGACGTCCATAACTCATACCGATGGACCTTGAACCATTATAAATACTAGCCATGACCAATAGCCTATAAATATCCAATTTAAGAGTAATAGGTGTCCATAACCCATAACCATGGCCCTTGAACCAATATAACCACTAGATGTCCATAACTCATAGCGATGGCCCTTGAACCATTGTAACAACAAGCCATGACCAATAGCCTATAGATATCCATTTTACAAGTAATAGGTGTCCATTACCCGTAACCATGGCCCTTGAACCATTATAACCACTACATGTCCATAACTCATACGGATGGCACTTTAACCATTATAACCACTAGCCATGACCAATAGGCAATAGATATCCACATTACAAGCAATAGGTGTCCATAACCCTTAACCATGGCCCTTGACCCATCATAACCACTAGACGTCCATAACTCATACCGATGGACCTTGAACCATTATAAATACTAGCCATGACCAATAGCCTATAAATATCCATTTTACAAGTAATAGGTGTCCATAACCCATAACCATGGCCCTTGAACCAATATAACCACTAGATGTCCATAACTCAGAGCGATGGCCCTTGAACCATTGTAACAACAAGCCATGACCAATAGCCTATAGATATCCATTTTACAAGTAATAGGTGTCCATTACCCGTAACCATGGCCCTTGAACCATTATAACCACTACATGTCCATAACTCATACCGACGGCCCTTTAACCATTATAACCACTAGCCATGACCAATAGGCAATAGATATCCACATTACAAGCAATAGGTGTCCATAACCCTTAACCATGGCCCTTGACCCATCATAACCACTAGACGTCCATAACTCATACCGATGGACCTTGAACCATTATAAATACTAGCCATTACCAATAGGCTATAAATATACATTTTACAAGTAATAGGTGTCCATAACCCATAACCATGGCCCTTGAACCAATATAACCACTAGATGTCCATAACTCATAGCGATGACCTTTGAACTATTATAACAACAAGCCATGACCAATAGCCTATAGATATCCATTTTACAAGTAATAGGTGTCAATTGCCCGTAACCATGGCCCTTGAACCATTATAACCACTACATGTCCATAACTCATACCGATGGCCCTTTAACCATTATAACTACTAGCCATGACCAATAGGCAATAGATATCCACATTACAAGCAATAGGTGTCCATAACCCTTAACCATGGACCTTGACCCATCATAACCACTAGACGTCCATAACTCATACCGATGGACCTTGAACCATTATAAATACTAGCCATGACCAATAGCCTATAAATATCCAATTTAAGAGTAATAGGTGTCCATAACCCATAACCATGGCCCTTGAACCAATATAACCACTAGATGTCCATAACTCATAGCGATGGCCCTTGAACCATTGTAACAACAAGCCATGACCAATAGCCTATAGATATCCATTTTACAAGTAATAGGTGTCCATTACCCGTAACCATGGCCCTTGAACCATTATAACCACTACATGTCCATAACTCATACGGATGGCACTTTAACCATTATAACCACTAGCCATGACCAATAGGCAATAGATATCCACATTACAAGCAATAGGTGTCCATAACCCTTAACCATGGCCCTTGACCCATCATAACCACTAGACGTCCATAACTCATACCGATGGACCTTGAACCATTATAAATACTAGCCATGACCAATAGCCTATAAATATCCATTTTACAAGTAATAGGTGTCCATAACCCATAACCATGGCCCTTGACCCAATATAACCACTAGATGTCCATAACTCATAGCGATGGCCCTTGAACCATTGTAACAACAAGCCATGACCAATAGCCTATAGATATCCATTTTACAAGTAATAGGTGTCCATTACCCGTAACCATGGCCCTTGAACCATTATAACCACTACATGTCCATAACTCATACCGATGGCCCTTTAACCATTATAACCACTAGCCATGACCAATAGGCAAATAGATATCCACATTACAAGCAATAGGTGTCCATAACCCTTAACCATGGCCCTTGACCCATCATAACCACTAGACGTCCATAACTCATACCGATGGACCTTGAACCATTATAAATACTAGCCATGACCAATAGGCTATAAATATCCATTTTACAAGTAATAGGTGTCCATAACCCATAACCATGGCCCTTGAACCAATATAACCACTAGATGTCCATAACTCATAGCGATGACCTTTGAACTATTATAACAACAAGCCATGACCAATAGCCTATAGATATCCATTTTACAAGTAATAGGTGTCCATAACCCTTAACCATGGCCCTTGACCCATCATAACCACTATACGTCCATAACTCATACCGATGGACCTTGAACCATTATAAATACTAGCCATGACCAATAGCCTATAAATATCCATTTTACAAGCAATGACCTTTGAACCATTATAACAACAAGCCATGACCAATAGCCTATAGATATCCATTTTACAAGTAATAGGTGTCCATTGCCCGTAACCATGGCCCTTGAACCATTATAACCACTACATGTCCATAACTCATACGGATGGCACTTTAACCATTATAACCACTAGCCATGACCAATAGGCAATAGATATCCACATTACAAGCAATAGGTGTCCATAACCCTTAACCATGGCCCTTGACCCATCATAACCACTAGACGTCCATAACTCATACCGATGGACCTTGAACAATTATAAATACTAGCCATGACCAATAGCCTATAAATATCCATTTTACAAGTAATAGGTGTCCATAACCCATAACCATGGCCCTTGAACCAATATAACCACTAGATGTCCATAACTCATAGCGATGGCCCTTGAACCATTGTAACAACAAGCCATGACCAATAGCCTATAGATATCCATTTTACAAGTAATAGGTGTCCATTACCCGTAACCATGGCCCTTGAACCATTATAACCACTACATGTCCATAACTCATACCGATGGCCCTTTAACCATTATAACCACTAGCCATGACCAATAGGCAAATAGATATCCACATTACAAGCAATAGGTGTCCATAACCCTTAACCATGGCCCTTGACCCATCATAACCACTAGACGTCCATAACTCATACCGATGGACCTTGAACCATTATAAATACTAGCCATGACCAATAGGCTATAAATATCCATTTTACAAGTAATAGGTGTCCATAACCCATAACCATGGCCCTTGAACCAATATAACCACTAGATGTCCATAACTCATAGCGATGACCTTTGAACTATTATAACAACAAGCCATGACCAATAGCCTATAGATATCCATTTTACAAGTAATAGGTGTCCATGCCCCGTAACCATGGCCCTTGAACCATTATAACCACTACATGTCCATAACTCATACCGATGGCCCTTTAACCATTATAACTACTAGCCATGACCAATAGGCAATAGATATCCACATTACAAGCAATAGGTGTCCATAACCCTTAACCATGGACCTTGACCCATCATAACCACTAGACGTCCATAACTCATACCGATGGACCTTGAACCATTATAAATACTAGCCATGACCAATAGCCTATAAATATCCAATTTAAGAGTAATAGGTGTCCATAACCCATAACCATGGCCCTTGAACCAATATAACCACTAGATGTCCATAACTCATAGCGATGGCCCTTGAACCATTGTAACAACAAGCCATGACCAATAGCCTATAGATATCCATTTTACAAGTAATAGGTGTCCATTACCCGTAACCATGGCCCTTGAACCATTATAACCACTACATGTCCATAACTCATACGGATGGCACTTTAACCATTATAACCACTAGCCATGACCAATAGGCAATAGATATCCACATTACAAGCAATAGGTGTCCATAACCCTTAACCATGGCCCTTGACCCATCATAACCACTAGACGTCCATAACTCATACCGATGGACCTTGAACCATTATAAATACTAGCCATGACCAATAGCCTATAAATATCCATTTTACAAGTAATAGGTGTCCATAACCCATAACCATGGCCCTTGAACCAATATAACCACTAGATGTCCATAACTCAGAGCGATGGCCCTTGAACCATTGTAACAACAAGCCATGACCAATAGCCTATAGATATCCATTTTACAAGTAATAGGTGTCCATTACCCGTAACCATGGCCCTTGAACCATTATAACCACTACATGTCCATAACTCATACCGACGGCCCTTTAACCATTATAACCACTAGCCATGACCAATAGGCAATAGATATCCACATTACAAGCAATAGGTGTCCATAACCCTTAACCATGGCCCTTGACCCATCATAACCACTAGACGTCCATAACTCATACCGATGGACCTTGAACCATTATAAATACTAGCCATTACCAATAGGCTATAAATATACATTTTACAAGTAATAGGTGTCCATAACCCATAACCATGGCCCTTGAACCAATATAACCACTAGATGTCCATAACTCATAGCGATGACCTTTGAACTATTATAACAACAAGCCATGACCAATAGCCTATAGATATCCATTTTACAAGTAATAGGTGTCAATTGCCCGTAACCATGGCCCTTGAACCATTATAACCACTACATGTCCATAACTCATACCGATGGCCCTTTAACCATTATAACTACTAGCCATGACCAATAGGCAATAGATATCCACATTACAAGCAATAGGTGTCCATAACCCTTAACCATGGCCCTTGACCCATCATAACCACTAGACGTCCATAACTCATACCGATGGACCTTGAACCATTATAAATACTAGCCATGACCAATAGCCTATAAATATCCATTTTACAAGTAATAGGTGTCCATAACCCATAACCATGGCCCTTGAACCAATATAACCACTAGATGTCCATAACTCAGAGCGATGGCCCTTGAACCATTGTAACAACAAGCCATGACCAATAGCCTATAGATATCCATTTTACAAGTAATAGGTGTCCATTACCCGTAACCATGGCCCTTGAACCATTATAACCACTACATGTCCATAACTCATACCGACGGCCCTTTAACCATTATAACCACTAGCCATGACCAATAGGCAATAGATATCCACATTACAAGCAATAGGTGTCCATAACCCTTAACCATGGCCCTTGACCCATCATAACCACTAGACGTCCATAACTCATACCGATGGACCTTGAACCATTATAAATACTAGCCATGACCAATAGGCTATAAATATCCATTTTACAAGTAATAGGTGTCCATAACCCATAACCATGGCCCTTGAACCAATATAACCACTAGATGTCCATAACTCATAGCGATGACCTTTGAACTATTATAACAACAAGCCATGACCAATAGCCTATAGATATCCATTTTACAAGTAATAGGTGTCCATAACCCTTAACCATGGCCCTTGACCCATCATAACCACTATACGTCCATAACTCATACCGATGGACCTTGAACCATTATAAATACTAGCCATGACCAATAGCCTATAAATATCCATTTTACAAGCAATGACCTTTGAACCATTATAACAACAAGCCATGACCAATAGCCTATAGATATCCATTTTACAAGTAATAGGTGTCCATTGCCCGTAACCATGGCCCTTGAACCATTATAACCACTACATGTCCATAACTCATACGGATGGCACTTTAACCATTATAACCACTAGCCATGACCAATAGGCAATAGATATCCACATTACAAGCAATAGGTGTCCATAACCCTTAACCATGGCCCTTGACCCATCATAACCACTAGACGTCCATAACTCATACCGATGGACCTTGAACAATTATAAATACTAGCCATGACCAATAGCCTATAAATATCCATTTTACAAGTAATAGGTGTCCATAACCCATAACCATGGCCCTTGAACCAATATAACCACTAGATGTCCATAACTCATAGCGATGGCCCTTGAACCATTGTAACAACAAGCCATGACCAATAGCCTATAGATATCCATTTTACAAGTAATAGGTGTCCATTACCCGTAACCATGGCCCTTGAACCATTATAACCACTACATGTCCATAACTCATACCGATGGCCCTTTAACCATTATAACCACTAGCCATGACCAATAGGCAAATAGATATCCACATTACAAGCAATAGGTGTCCATAACCCTTAACCATGGCCCTTGACCCATCATAACCACTAGACGTCCATAACTCATACCGATGGACCTTGAACCATTATAAATACTAGCCATGACCAATAGGCTATAAATATCCATTTTACAAGTAATAGGTGTCCATAACCCATAACCATGGCCCTTGAACCAATATAACCACTAGATGTCCATAACTCATAGCGATGACCTTTGAACTATTATAACAACAAGCCATGACCAATAGCCTATAGATATCCATTTTACAAGTAATAGGTGTCCATGCCCCGTAACCATGGCCCTTGAACCATTATAACCACTACATGTCCATAACTCATACCGATGGCCCTTTAACCATTATAACTACTAGCCATGACCAATAGGCAATAGATATCCACATTACAAGCAATAGGTGTCCATAACCCTTAACCATGGACCTTGACCCATCATAACCACTAGACGTCCATAACTCATACCGATGGACCTTGAACCATTATAAATACTAGCCATGACCAATAGCCTATAAATATCCAATTTAAGAGTAATAGGTGTCCATAACCCATAACCATGGCCCTTGAACCAATATAACCACTAGATGTCCATAACTCATAGCGATGGCCCTTGAACCATTGTAACAACAAGCCATGACCAATAGCCTATAGATATCCATTTTACAAGTAATAGGTGTCCATTACCCGTAACCATGGCCCTTGAACCATTATAACCACTACATGTCCATAACTCATACGGATGGCACTTTAACCATTATAACCACTAGCCATGACCAATAGGCAATAGATATCCACATTACAAGCAATAGGTGTCCATAACCCTTAACCATGGCCCTTGACCCATCATAACCACTAGACGTCCATAACTCATACCGATGGACCTTGAACCATTATAAATACTAGCCATGACCAATAGCCTATAAATATCCATTTTACAAGTAATAGGTGTCCATAACCCATAACCATGGCCCTTGAACCAATATAACCACTAGATGTCCATAACTCAGAGCGATGGCCCTTGAACCATTGTAACAACAAGCCATGACCAATAGCCTATAGATATCCATTTTACAAGTAATAGGTGTCCATTACCCGTAACCATGGCCCTTGAACCATTATAACCACTACATGTCCATAACTCATACCGACGGCCCTTTAACCATTATAACCACTAGCCATGACCAATAGGCAATAGATATCCACATTACAAGCAATAGGTGTCCATAACCCTTAACCATGGCCCTTGACCCATCATAACCACTAGACGTCCATAACTCATACCGATGGACCTTGAACCATTATAAATACTAGCCATTACCAATAGGCTATAAATATCCATTTTACAAGTAATAGGTGTCCATAACCCATAACCATGGCCCTTGAACCAATATAACCACTAGATGTCCATAACTCATAGCGATGACCTTTGAACTATTATAACAACAAGCCATGACCAATAGCCTATAGATATCCATTTTACAAGTAATAGGTGTCAATTGCCCGTAACCATGGCCCTTGAACCATTATAACCACTACATGTCCATAACTCATACCGATGGCCCTTTAACCATTATAACTACTAGCCATGACCAATAGGCAATAGATATCCACATTACAAGCAATAGGTGTCCATAACCCTTAACCATGGACCTTGACCCATCATAACCACTAGACGTCCATAACTCATACCGATGGACCTTGAACCATTATAAATACTAGCCATGACCAATAGCCTATAAATATCCATTTTAAGAGTAATAGATGTCCACAACCCATAACCATGGCCGTTGAACCAATATAACCACTAGATGTCCATAACTCATAGCGATGGCCCTTGAACCATTGTAACAACAAGCCATGACCAATAGCCTATAGATATCCATTTTACAAGTAATAGGTTTCCATTACCCGTAACCATGGCCCTTGACCCATTATAACCACTACATGTCCATAACTCATACCGATGGCCCTTTAACCATTATAACTACTAGCCATGACCAATAGGCAATAGATATCCACATTACAAGCAATAGGTGTCCATAACCCTTAACCATGGCCCTTGACCCATCATAACCACTAGACGTCCATAACTCATACCGATGGACCTTGAACCATTATAAATACTAGCCATGACCATAGCCTATAAATATCTATTTTACAAGTAATAGGTGTCCATAACCCATAACCATGGCCCTTGAACCAATATAACCACTAGATGTCCATAACTCATAGCGATGGCCCTTGAACCATTATAACAACTAGCCATGACCAATTGCTTATAGATATCCATTTTACATGTAATAGGTGTCCATTACCCGTAACCATGGCCCTTGAACCATTATAACCACTACATGTTCATAACTCATACCTATGGCCCTTGAACCATTATAACTACTAGTCATGGCCAATAGGCAATAGATATCCACATTACAAGTGATAGGTGTCCATAACATTAACCATGGCCCTTGACCCATCACAAGCACTAGACGTCCATAACTCATACCGATGGACCTTGAACCATTATAAATACTAGCCATGACCAATAGCCTATAAATATCCATTTTACAAGTAATAGGTGTCCATAGCCCATAACCATGGTCCTTGAACAAATATAACCACTAGATGTCCATAACTCATAGCGATGACCCTTGAACCATTATAACAACAAGCCATGACCCATAGCCTATAGATATCCATTTTACAAGTAATAGGTGTCCATTGCCCGTAACCATGGCCCTTGAACCATTATAACCACTACATGTCCATAACTCATACCGATGGCCCTTTAACCATTATAACTACTAGCCATGACCAATAGGCAATAGATATCCACATTACAAGCAATAGGTGTCCATAACCCTTAACCATGGACCTTGACCCATCATAACCACTAGACGTCCATAACTCATACCGATGGACCTTGAACCATTATAAATACTAGCCATGACCAATAGCCTATAAATATCCATTTTAAGAGTAATAGATGTCCACAACCCATAACCATGGCCGTTGAACCAATATAACCACTAGATGTCCATAACTCATAGCGATGGCCCTTGAACCATTGTAACAACAAGCCATGACCAATAGCCTATAGATATCCATTTTACAAGTAATAGGTATCCATTACCCGTAACCATGGCCCTTGACCCATTATAACCACTACATGTCCATAACTCATACCGATGGCCCTTTAACCATTATAACTACTAGCCATGACCAATAGGCAATAGATATCCACATTACAAGCAATAGGTGTCCATAACCCTTAACCATGGCCCTTGACCCATCATAACCACTAGACGTCCATAACTCATACCGATGGACCTTGAACCATTATAAATACTAGCCATGACCATAGCCTATAAATATCCATTTTACAAGTAATAGGTGTCCATAACCCATAACCATGGCCCTTGAACCAATATAACCACTAGATGTCCATAACTCATAGCGATGGCCCTTGAACCATTATAACAACTAGCCATGACCAATTGCTTATAGATATCCATTTTACAAGTAATAGGTGTCCATTACCCGTAACCATGGCCCTTGAACCATTATAACCACTACATGTTCATAACTCATACCTATGGCCCTTAAACCATTATAACTACTAGTCATGGCCAATAGGCAATAGATATCCACATTACAAGCAATAGGTGTCCATAACCTTAACCATGACCCTTGACCCGTCACAAGCACTAGACGTCCATAACTCATACCGATGGACCTTGAACCATTATAAATACTAGCCATGACCAATAGCCTATAAATATCCATTTTACAAGTAATAGGTGTCCATAGCCCATAACCATGGTCCTTGAACAAATATAACCACTAGATGTCCATAACTCATAGCGATGACCCTTGAACCATTATAACAACAAGCCATGAACATAGCCTATAGATATCCATTTTACAAGTAATAGGTGTCCATTGCCCGTAACCATGGCCCTTGAACCATTATAACCACTACATGTCCATAACTCATACCGATGGCCCTTTAACCATTATAACTACTAGCCATGACCAATAGGCAATAGATATCCACATTACAAGCAATAGGTGTCCATAACCCTTAACCATGGACCTTGACCCATCATAACCACTAGACGTCCATAACTCATACCGATGGACCTTGAACCATTATAAATACTAGCCATGACCAATAGCCTATAAATATCCATTTTAAGAGTAATAGGTGTCCATAACCCATAACCATGGCCCTTGAACCAATATAACCACTAGATGTCCATAACTCATAGCGATGGCCCTTGAACCATTGTAACAACAAGCCATGACCAATAGCCTATAGATATCCATTTTACAAGTAATAGGTATCCATTACCCGTAACCATGGCCCTTGACCCATTATAACCACTACATGTCCATAACTCATACCGATGGCCCTTTAACCATTATAACTACTAGCCATGACCAATAGGCAATAGATATCCACATTACAAGCAATAGGTGTCCATAACCCTTAACCATGGCCCTTGACCCATCATAACCACTAGACGTCCATAACTCATACCGATGGACCTTGAACCATTATAAATACTAGCCATGACCATAGCCTATAAATATCCATTTTACAAGTAATAGGTGTCCATAACCCATAACCATGGCCCTTGAACCAATATAACCACTAGATGTCCATAACTCATAGCGATGGCCCTTGAACCATTATAACAACTAGCCATGACCAATTGCTTATAGATATCCATTTTACAAGTAATAGGTGTCCATTACCTGTAACCATGGCCCTTGAACCATTATAACCACTACATGTTCATAACTCATACCTATGGCCCTTAAACCATTATAACTACTAGTCATGGCCAATAGGCAATAGATATCCACATTACAAGCAATAGGTGTCCATAACCTTAACCATGGCCCTTGACCCATCACAAGCACTAGACGTCCATAGCTCATACCGATGGACCTTGAACCATTATAAATACTAGCCATGACCAATAGCCTATAAATATCCATTTTACAAGTAATAGGTGTCCATAGCCCATAACCATGGTCCTTGAACAAATATAACCACTAGATGTCCATAACTCATAGCGATGACCCTTGAACCATTATAACAACAAGCCATGACCATAGCCTATAGATATCCATTTTACAAGTAATAGGTGTCCATTGCCCGTAACCATGGCCATTGAACCATTATAACCACTACATGTCCATAACTCATACCGATGGCCCTTTAACCATTATAACTACTAGCCATGACCAATAGGCAATAGATATCCACATTACAAGCAATAGGTGTCCATAACCCTTAACCATGGACCTTGACCCATCATAACCACTAGACGTCCATAACTCATACCGATGGACCTTGAACCATTATAAATACTAGCCATGACCAATAGCCTATAAATATCCATTTTAAGAGTAATAGGTGTCCATAACCCATAACCATGGCCCTTGAACCAATATAACCACTAGATGTCCATAACTCATAGCGATGGCCCTTGAACCATTGTAACAACAAGCCATGACCAATAGCCTATAGATATCCATTTTACAAGTAATAGGTATCCATTACCCGTAACCATGGCCCTTGACCCATTATAACCACTACATGTCCATAACTCATACCGATGGCCCTTTAACCATTATAACTACTAGCCATGACCAATAGGCAATAGATATCCACATTACAAGCAATAGGTGTCAATAACCCTTAACCATGGCCCTTGACCCATCATAACCACTAGACGTCCATAACTCATACCGATGGACCTTGAACCATTATAAATACTAGCCATGACCATAGCCTATAAATATCCATTTTACAAGTAATAGGTGTCCATAACCCATAACCATGGCCCTTGAACCAATATAACCACTAGATGTCCATAACTCATAGCGATGGCCCTTGAACCATTATAACAACTAGCCATGACCAATTGCTTATAGATATCCATTTTACAAGTAATAGGTGTCCATTACCTGTAACCATGGCCCTTGAACCATTATAACCACTACATGTTCATAACTCATACCTATGGCCCTTAAACCATTATAACTACTAGTCATGGCCAATAGGCAATAGATATCCACATTACAAGCAATAGGTGTCCATAACCTTAACCATGGCCCTTGACCCATCACAAGCACTAGACGTCCATAGTTCATACCGATGGACCTTGAACCATTATAAATACTAGCCATGACCAATAGCCTATAAATATCCATTTTACAAGTAATAGGTGTCCATAGCCCATAACCATGGTCCTTGAACAAATATAACCACTAGATGTCCATAACTCATAGCGATGACCCTTGAACCATTATAACAACAAGCCATGACCATAGCCTATAGATATCCATTTTACAAGTAATAGGTGTCCATTGCCCGTACCCATGGCCATTGAACCATTATAACCACTACATGTCCATAACTCATACCGATGGCCCTTTAACCATTATAACTACTAGCCATGACCAATAGGCAATAGATATCCACATTACAAGCAATAGGTGTCCATAACCCTTAACCATGGACCTTGACCCATCATAACCACTAGACGTCCATAACTCATACCGATGGACCTTGAACCATTATAAATACTAGCCATGACCAATAGCCTATAAATATCCATTTTAAGAGTAATAGGTGTCCATAACCCATAACCATGGCCCTTGAACCAATATAACCACTAGATGTCCATAACTCATAGCGATGGCCCTTGAACCATTGTAACAACAAGCCATGACCAATAGCCTATAGATATCCATTTTACAAGTAATAGGTATCCATTACCCGTAACCATGGCCCTTGACCCATTATAACCACTACATGTCCATAACTCATACCGATGGCCCTTTAACCATTATAACTACTAGCCATGACCAATAGGCAATAGATATCCACATTACAAGCAATAGGTGTCCATAACCCTTAACCATGGCCCTTGACCCATCATAACCACTAGACGTCCATAACTCATACCGATGGACCTTGAACCATTATAAATACTAGCCATGACCATAGCCTATAAATATCCATTTTACAAGTAATAGGTGTCCATAACCCATAACCATGGCCCTTGAACCAATATAACCACTAGATGTCCATAACTCATAGCGATGGCCCTTGAACCATTATAACAACTAGCCATGACCAATTGCTTATAGATATCCATTTTACAAGTAATAGGTGTCCATTACCTGTAACCATGGCCCTTGAACCATTATAACCACTACATGTTCATAACTCATACCTATGGCCCTTAAACCATTATAACTACTAGTCATGGCCAATAGGCAATAGATATCCACATTACAAGCAATAGGTGTCCATAACCTTAACCATGGCCCTTGACCCATCACAAGCACTAGACGTCCATAGCTCATACCGATGGACCTTGAACCATTATAAATACTAGCCATGACCAATAGCCTATAAATATCCATTTTACAAGTAATAGGTGTCCATAGCCCATAACCATGGTCCTTGAACAAATATAACCACTAGATGTCCATAACTCATAGCGATGACCCTTGAACCATTATAACAACAAGCCATGACCATAGCCTATAGATATCCATTTTACAAGTAATAGGTGTCCATTGCCCGTAACCATGGCCATTGAACCATTATAACCACTACATGTCCATAACTCATACCGATGGCCCTTTAACCATTATAACTACTAGCCATGACCAATAGGCAATAGATATCCACATTACAAGCAATAGGTGTCCATAACCCTTAACCATGGACCTTGACCCATCATAACCACTAGACGTCCATAACTCATACCGATGGACCTTGAACCATTATAAATACTAGCCATGACCAATAGCCTATAAATATCCATTTTAAGAGTAATAGGTGTCCATAACCCATAACCATGGCCCTTGAACCAATATAACCACTAGATGTCCATAACTCATAGCGATGGCCCTTGAACCATTGTAACAACAAGCCATGACCAATAGCCTATAGATATCCATTTTACAAGTAATAGGTATCCATTACCCGTAACCATGGCCCTTGACCCATTATAACCACTACATGTCCATAACTCATACCGATGGCCCTTTAACCATTATAACTACTAGCCATGACCAATAGGCAATAGATATCCACATTACAAGCAATAGGTGTCCATAACCCTTAACCATGGCCCTTGACCCATCATAACCACTAGACGTCCATAACTCATACCGATGGACCTTGAACCATTATAAATACTAGCCATGACCATAGCCTATAAATATCCATTTTACAAGTAATAGGTGTCCATAACCCATAACCATGGCCCTTGAACCAATATAACCACTAGATGTCCATAACTCATAGCGATGGCCCTTGAACCATTATAACAACTAGCCATGACCAATTGCTTATAGATATCCATTTTACAAGTAATAGGTGTCCATTACCTGTAACCATGGCCCTTGAACCATTATAACCACTACATGTTCATAACTCATACCTATGGCCCTTAAACCATTATAACTACTAGTCATGGCCAATAGGCAATAGATATCCACATTACAAGCAATAGGTGTCCATAACCTTAACCATGGCCCTTGACCCATCACAAGCACTAGACGTCCATAGCTCATACCGATGGACCTTGAACCATTATAAATACTAGCCATGACCAATAGCCTATAAATATCCATTTTACAAGTAATAGGTGTCCATAGCCCATAACCATGGTCCTTGAACAAATATAACCACTAGATGTCCATAACTCATAGCGATGACCCTTGAACCATTATAACAACAAGCCATGACCATAGCCTATAGATATCCATTTTACAAGTAATAGGTGTCCATTGCCCGTAACCATGGCCATTGAACCATTATAACCACTACATGTCCATAACTCATACCGATGGCCCTTTAACCATTATAACTACTAGCCATGACCAATAGGCAATAGATATCCACATTACAAGCAATAGGTGTCCATAACCCTTAACCATGGACCTTGACCCATCATAACCACTAGACGTCCATAACTCATACCGATGGACCTTGAACCATTATAAATACTAGCCATGACCAATAGCCTATAAATATCCATTTTAAGAGTAATAGGTGTCCATAACCCATAACCATGGCCCTTGAACCAATATAACCACTAGATGTCCATAACTCATAGCGATGGCCCTTGAACCATTGTAACAACAAGCCATGACCAATAGCCTATAGATATCCATTTTACAAGTAATAGGTATCCATTACCCGTAACCATGGCCCTTGACCCATTATAACCACTACATGTCCATAACTCATACCGATGGCCCTTTAACCATTATAACTACTAGCCATGACCAATAGGCAATAGATATCCACATTACAAGCAATAGGTGTCCATAACCCTTAACCATGGCCCTTGACCCATCATAACCACTAGACGTCCATAACTCATACCGATGGACCTTGAACCATTATAAATACTAGCCATGACCATAGCCTATAAATATCCATTTTACAAGTAATAGGTGTCCATAACCCATAACCATGGCCCTTGAACCAATATAACCACTAGATGTCCATAACTCATAGCGATGGCCCTTGAACCATTATAACAACTAGCCATGACCAATTGCTTATAGATATCCATTTTACAAGTAATAGGTGTCCATTACCTGTAACCATGGCCCTTGAACCATTATAACCACTACATGTTCATAACTCATACCTATGGCCCTTAAACCATTATAACTACTAGTCATGGCCAATAGGCAATAGATATCCACATTACAAGCAATAGGTGTCCATAACCTTAACCATGGCCCTTGACCCATCACAAGCACTAGACGTCCATAGCTCATACCGATGGACCTTGAACCATTATAAATACTAGCCATGACCAATAGCCTATAAATATCCATTTTACAAGTAATAGGTGTCCATAGCCCATAACCATGGTCCTTGAACAAATATAACCACTAGATGTCCATAACTCATAGCGATGACCCTTGAACCATTATAACAACAAGCCATGACCATAGCCTATAGATATCCATTTTACAAGTAATAGGTGTCCATTGCCCGTAACCATGGCCCTTGAACCATTATAACCACTACATGTCCATAACTCATACCGATGGCCCTTTAACCATTATAACTACTAGCCATGACCAATAGGCAATAGATATCCACATTACAAGCAATAGGTGTCCATAACCCTTAACCATGGACCTTGACCCATCATAACCACTAGACGTCCATAACTCATACCGATGGACCTTGAACCATTACAAATACTAGCCATGACCAATAGCCTATAAATATCCATTTTAAGAGTAATAGGTGTCCATAAACCATAACCATGGCCCTTGAACCAATATAACCACTAGATGTCCATAACTCATAGCGATGGCCCTTGAACCATTGTAACAACAAGCCATGACCAATAGCCTATAGATATCCATTTTACAAGTAATAGGTATCCATTACCCGTAACCATGGCCCTTGACCCATTATAACCACTACATGTCCATAACTCATACAGATGGCCCTTTAACCATTATAACTACTAGCCATGACCAATAGGCAATAGATATCCACATTACAAGCAATAGGTGTCCATAACCCTTAACCATGGACCTTGACCCATCATAACCACTAGACGTCCATAACTCATACCGATGGACCTTGAACCATTATAAATACTAGCCATGACCAATAGCCTATAAATATCCATTTTAAGAGTAATAGGTGTCCATAACCCATAACCATGGCCCTTGAACCAATATAACCACTAGATGTCCATAACTCATAGCGATGGCCCTTGAACCATTGTAACAACAAGCCATGACCAATAGCCTATAGATATCCATTTTACAAGTAATAGGTATCCATTACCCGTAACCATGGCCCTTGACCCATTATAACCACTACATGTCCATAACTCATACCGATGGCCCTTTAACCATTATAACTACTAGCCATGACCAATAGGCAATAGATATCCACATTACAAGCAATAGGTGTCCATAACCCTTAACCATGGACCTTGACCCATCATAACCACTAGACGTCCATAACTCATACCGATGGACCTTGAACCATTACAAATACTAGCCATGACCAATAGCCTATAAATATCCATTTTAAGAGTAATAGGTGTCCATAAACCATAACCATGGTCCTTGAACAAATATAACCACTAGATGTCCATAACTCATAGCGATGACCCTTGAACCATTATAACAACAAGCCATGACCATAGCCTATAGATATCCATTTTACAAGTAATAGGTGTCCATAACCCATAACCATGGCCCTTGAACCAATATAACCACTAGATGTCCATAACTCATAGCGATGGCCCTTGAACCATTATAACAACTAGCCATGACCAATTGCTTATAGATATCCATTTTACAAGTAATAGGTGTCCATTACCTGTAACCATGGCCCTTGAACCATTATAACCACTACATGTTCATAACTCATACCTATGGCCCTTAAACCATTATAACTACTAGTCATGGCCAATAGGCAATAGATATCCACATTACAAGCAATAGGTGTCCATAACCTTAACCATGGCCCTTGACCCATCACAAGCACTAGACGTCCATAGCTCATACCGATGGACCTTGAACCATTATAAATACTAGCCATGACCAATAGCCTATAAATATCCATTTTACAAGTAATAGGTGTCCATAGCCCATAACCATGGCCCTTGAAAAAATATAACCACTAGATGTCCATAACTCATAGCGATGACCCTTGAACCATTATAACAATAAGCCATGACCCATAGCCTATAGATATCCATTTTACAAGTAATAGGTGTCCATTACCCGTAACCATGGCCCTTGAACCATTATAACCACTACATGTCCATAACTCATACCGATGGCCCTTTAACCCTTAACCACATTACATGTCCATTACCCGTAACCATGGCCCTTGAACCATTATAACTACTAGCCATGACCATTAGGCAATAGATATCCACATTACAAGCAATAGGTGTCCATAACCCTTAACCATGGCCCTTGACGCATCATAACCACTAGACGTCCATAACTCATACCGATGGACCTTGAACCATTATAAATACTAACCATGACCAATAGCCTATAAATATCCATTTTAAGAGTAATAGGTGTCCATAACCCATAAACATGGCCCTTGAACCAATATAACCACTAGATGTCCATAACTCATAGCGATGGCCCTTGAACCATTGTAACAACAAGCCATGACCAATAGCCTATAGATATCCATTTTACAAGTAATAGGTGTCCATTACCTGTAACCATGGCCATTGAACCATTATAACCACTACATGTCCATAACTCATACCGATGGCCCTTTAACCATTATAACCACTAGCCATGACCAATAGGCAATAGATATCCACATTACAAGCAATAGGTGTCCATAACCCTTAACGATGGCCCTTGACCCATCATAACCACTAGACGTCCATAACTCATACCGATGGACCTTGAACCATTATAAATACTAGCCATGACCAATAAATAGGCTATAAATATCCATTTTACAAGTAATAGGCGTCCATAACCCATAACCATGGCCCTTGAACCAATATAACCACTAGATGTCCATAACTCATAGCGATGACCTTTGAACTATTATAACAACAAGCCATGACCAATAGCCTATAGATATCCATTTTACAAGTAATAGGTGTCCATTGCCCGTAACCATGGTCCTTGAACCATTATAACCACTACATGTCCATAACTCATACCGATGGCCCTTTAACCATTATAACTACTAGCCATGACCAATAGGCAATAGATATCCACATTACAAGCAATAGGTGTCCATAACCCTTAACCATGGACCTTGACCCATCATAACCACTAGACGTCCATAACTCATACCGATGGACCTTGAACCATTATAAATACTAGCCACGACCAATAGCCTATAAATATCCATTTTAAGAGTAATAGGTGTCCATAACCCATAACCATGGCCCTTGAACCAATATAACCACTAGATGTCCATAACTCATAGCGATGACCCTTGAACCATTGTAACAACAAGCCATGACCAATAGCCTATAGATATCCATTTTACAAGTAATAGTTATCCATTACCCGTAACCATGGCCCTTGACCCATTATAACATCTACATGTCCATAACTCATACCGATGGCCCTTTAACCATTATAACTACTAGCCATGACCAATAGGCAATAGATATCCACATTACAAGCAATAGGTGTCCATAACCCTTAACCATGGCCCTTGACCCATCATAACCACTAGACGTCCATAACTCATACCGATGGACCTTGAACCATTATAAATACTAGCCATGTCCAATAGCCTATAAATATCCATTTTACAAGTAATAGGTGTCCATAACCCATAACCATGGCTCTTGAACCAATATAACCACTAGATGTCCATAACTCATAGTGATGGCCTTTGAACCATTATAACAACTAGCCATGACCAATAGCTTATAGATATCCATTTTACAAGTAATAGGTGTCCATTACCCGTAACCATGGCCCTAGAACCATTATAACCACTACATGTCAATAACTCATACCGATGGCCCTTTAACCATTATAACCACTAGCCATGACCAATAGGCAATAGATATCCACATTACAAGCAATAGGTGTCCATAACCCTTAACCATGGCCCTTGACCCATCACAAGCACTAGACGTCCATAGCTCATACCGATGGACCTTGAACCATTATAAATACTAGCCATGACCAATAGCCTATAAATATCCATTTTACAAGTAATAGGTGTCCATAGCCCATAACCATGGCCCTTGAACAAATATAACCACTAGATGTCCATAACTCATAGCGATGACCCTTGAACCATTATAACAACAAGCCATGACCCATAGCCTATAGATATCCATTTTACAAGTAATAGGTGTCCATTACCCGTAACCATGGCCCTTGAACCATTATAACCACTACATGTCCATAACTCATACCGATGGCCCTTTAACCCTTAACCACATTACATGTCCATTACCGGTAACCATGGCCCTTGAACCATTATAACTACTAGCCATGACCATTAGGCAATAGATATCCACATTACAAGCAATAGGTGTCCATAACCCTTAACCATGCCCTTGACCCATCATAACCACTAGATGTCCATAACTCATACCGATGGACCTTGAACCATTATAAATACTAGCCATGACCAATAGCCTATAAATATCCATTTTAAGAGTAACAGGTGTCCATAACCCATAACCATGGCCCTTGAACCAATATAACCACTAGATGTCCATAACTCATAGCGATGGCCCTTGAACCATTGTAACAACAAGCCATGACCAATAGCCTATAGATATCCATTTTACAAGTAATAGGTATCCATTACCCGTAACCATGGCCCTTGAACCATTGTAACCACTACATGTCCATAACTCATACCGATGGCCCTTTAACCATTATAACCACTAGCCATGACCAATAGGCAATAGATATCCACATTACAAGCAATAGGTGTCCATAACCCTTAACGATGGCCCTTGACCCATCATAACCACTAGACGTCCATAACTCATACCGATGGACCTTGAACCATTATAAATACTAGCCATGACCAATAAATAGGCTATAAATATCCATTTTACAAGTAATAGGCGTCCATAACCCATAACCATGGCCCTTGAACCAATATAACCACTAGATGTCCATAACTCATAGCGATGACCTTTGAACTATTATAACAACAAGCCATGACCAATAGCCTATATATATCCATTTTACAAGTAATAGGTGTCCATTGCCCGTAACCATGGCCCGTAACCATGGCCCTTGAACCATTATAACCACTACATGTCCATAACTCATACCGATGGCCCTTTAACCATTATAACTACTAGCCATGACCAATAGGCAATAGATATCCACATTACAAGCAATAGGTGTCCATAACCCTTAACCATGGACCTTGACCCATCATAACCACTAGACGTCCATAACTCATACCGATGGACCTTGAACCATTATAAATACTAGCCACGGCCAATAGCCTATAAATATCCATTTTAAGAGTAATAGGTGTCCATAACCCATAACCATGGCCCTTGAACCAATATAACCACTAGATGTCCATAACTCATAGCGATGGCCCTTGAACCATTGTAACAACAAGTCATGACCAATAGCCTATAGATATCCATTTTACAAGTAATAGGTATCCATTACCCGTAAGCATGGCCCTTGACCCATTATAACATCTACATGTCCATAACTCATACCGATGGCCCTTTAACCATTATAACTACTAGCCATGACCAATAGGCAATATCTAATCCACATTACAAGCAATAGGTGTCCATAACCCTTAACCATGGCCCTTGACCCATCATAACCACTAGACGTCCATAACTCATACCGATGGACCTTGAACCATTATAAATACTAGCCATGACCAATAGCCTATAAATATCCATTTTACAAGTAATAGGTGTCCATAACCCATAACCATGGCTCTTGAACCAATATAACCACTAGATGTCCATAACTCATAGTGATGGCCCTTGAACCATTATAACAACTAGCCATGACCAATAGCTTATAGATATCCATTTTACAAGTAATAGGTGTCCATTACCCGTAACCATGGCCCTAGAACCATTATAACCACTACATGTCAATAACTCATACCGATGGCCCTTTAACCATTATAACCACTAGCCATGACCAATAGGCAATAGATATCCACATTACAAGCAATAGGTGTCCATAACCCTTAACCATGGCCCTTGACCCATCACAAGCACTAGACGTCCATAGCTCATACCGATGGACCTTGAACCATTATAAATACTAGCCATGACCAATAGCCTATAAATATCCATTTTACAAGTAATAGGTGTCCATAGCCCATAACCATGGCCCTTGAACAAATATAACCACTAGATGTCCATAACTCATAGCGATGACCCTTGAACCATTATAACAACAAGCCATGACCCATAGCCTATAGATATCCATTTTACAAGTAATAGGTGTCCATTACCCGTAACCATGGCCCTTGAACCATTATAACCACTACATGTCCATAACTCATACCGATGGCCCTTTAACCATTATAACTACTAGCCATGACCAATAGGCAATAGATATCCACATTACAAGCAATAGGTGTCCATAACCCTTAACTATGGCCCTTGAACCAATATAACCACTAGATGACCATAACTCATACAGATGATCTTTGAACCGTTATAACTACTATCCATGACCAATAGCCTATAGATAGCCATTTTACAAGTAATGGGTGTCCATTACCCGTAACCATGGACCTTGAACCATTATAACCACTACATGTTCATAACTCATACCTATGGCCCTTAAACCATTATAACTACTAGTTATGGCCAATAGGCAATAGATATCCACATTACAAGCAATAGGTGTCCATAACCTTAACCATGGCCCTTGACCCATCACAACCACTAGACGTCCATAACTCATACCGATGGACCTTGAACCATTATAAATACTAGCCATGACCAATAGCCTATAAATATCCATTTTACAAGTAATAGGTGTCCATAGCCCATAACCATGGCCCTTGAACAAATATAACCACTAGATGTCCATAACTCATAGCGATGACCCTTGAACCATTATAACAACTAGCCATGACCAATAGCTTATAGATATCCATTTTACAAGTAATAGGTGTCCATAGCCATTTTACAAGTAATGGGTGTCCATAACCTTAACCATGGCCCTTGACCCATCACAACCACTAGACGTCCATAACTCATACCGATGGACCTTGAACCATTATAAATACTAGCCATGACCAATAGCCTATAAATATCCATTTTACAAGTAATAGGTGTCCATAGCCCATAACCATGGCCTTGAACAAATATAACCACTAGATGTCCATAACTCATAGCGATGACCCTTGAACCATTATAACAACAAGCCATGACCCATAGCCTATAGATATCCATTTTACAAGTAATAGGTGTCCATTACCCGTAACCATGGCCCTTGAACCATTATAACCACTACATGTCCATAACTCATACCGATGGCCCTTTAACCATTATAACCACTAGCCATGACCAATAGGCAAATAGATATCCACATTACAAGCAATAGGTGTCCATAACCCTTAACCATGGCCCTTGACCCATCATAACCACTAGACGTCCATAACTCATACCGATGGACCTTGAACCATTATAAATACTAGCCATGACCATAGCCTATAAATATCCATTTTACAAGTAATAGGTGTCCATAACCCATAACCATGGCCCTTGAACCAATATAACCACTAGATGTCCATAACTCATAGCGATGGCCCTTGAACCATTATAACAACTAGCCATGACCAATTGCTTATAGATATCCATTTTACAAGTAATAGGTGTCCATTACCCGTAACCATGGCCCTTGAACCATTATAACCACTACATGTTCATAACTCATACCTATGGCCCTTAAACCATTATAACTACTAGTCATGGCCAATAGGCAATAGATATCCACATTACAAGCAATAGGTGTCCATAACCTTAACCATGGCCCTTGACCCATCACAAGCACTAGACGTCCATAACTCATACCGATGGACCTTGAACCATTATAAATACTAGCCATGACCAATAGCCTATAAATATCCATTTTACAAGTAATAGGTGTCCATAGCCCATAACCATGGTCCTTGAACAAATATAACCACTAGATGTCCATAACTCATAGCGATGACCCTTGAACCATTATAACAACAAGCCATGACCCATAGCCTATAGATATCCATTTTACAAGTAATAGGTGTCCATTGCCCGTAACCATGGCCCTTGAACCATTATAACCACTACATGTCCATAACTCATACCGATGGCCCTTTAACCATTATAACTACTAGCCATGACCAATAGGCAATAGATATCCACATTACAAGCAATAGGTGTCCATAACCCTTAACCATGGCCCTTGACCCATCATAACCACTAGACGTCCATAACTCATACCGATGGACCTTGAACCATTATAAATACTAGCCATGACCAATAGCCTATAAATATCCATTTTACAAGCAATGACCTTTGAACCATTATAACAACAAGCCATGACCAATAGCCTATAGATATCCATTTTACAAGTAATAGGTGTCCATTGCCCGTAACCATGGCGCTTGAACCATTATAACCACTACATGCCCATAACTCATACCGATGGCCCTTTAACCATTATAACTAATAGCCATGACCAATAGGCAATAGATATCCACATTACAAGCAACAGGTGTCCATAACCCTTAACCATGGCCCTTGACCCATCATAACCACTAGACGTCCATAACTCATACCGATGGACCTTGAACCATTATAAATACTAGCCATGACCAATAGCCTATAAATATCCATTTTACATGTAATAGGCGTCCATAACCCATAACCATGGCCCTTGAACCAATATAACCACTAGATGTCCATAACTCATAGCGATGGCCTTTGAACCATTATAACAACTAGCCATGACCAATAGCTTATAGATATCCATTTTACAAGTAATAGGTGTCCATTACCCGTAACCATGGCCCTTGAACCATTATAACCACTACATGTCCATAACTCATTCGGATGGCCCTTTAACCATTATAACCACTAGCCATGACCAATAGGCAACAGATATCCACATTACAAGCAATAGGTGTCCATAACCCTTAACCATGGCCCTTGACCCATCATAACCACTAGACGTCCATAACTCATACCGATGGACCTTGAACCATTATAAATACTAGCCATGACCAATAGCCTATAAATATCCATTTTACAAGCAATGACCTTTGAACCATTATAACAACAAGCCATGACCAATAGCCTATAGATATCCATTTTACAAGTAATAGGTGTCCATTGCCCGTAACCATGGCCCTTGAACCATTATAACCACTACATGTCCATAACTCATACGGATGGCACTTTAACCATTATAACCACTAGCCATGAACAATAGGCAATAGATATCCACATTACAAGCAATAGGTGTCCATAACCCTTAACCATGGCCCTTGACCCATCATAACCACTAGACGTCCATAACTCATACCGATGGACCTTGAACCATTATAAATACTAGCCACGGCCAATAGCCTATAAATATCCATTTTACAAGTAATAGGTGTCCATAACCCATAACCATGGCCCTTGAACCAATATAACCGCTAGATGTCCATAACTCATAGCGATGGCCCTTGAACCATTGTAACAACAAGCCATGACCAATAGCCTATAGATATCCATTTTACAAGTAATAGGTGTCCATTACCCATAACCATGGCCCTTGAACCATTATAACCACTACATGTCCATAACTCATACCGATGGCCCTTTAACCATTATAACCACTAGCCATGACCAATAGGCAAATAGATATCCACATTACAAGCAATAGGTGTCCATAACCCTTAACCATGGCCCTTGACCCATCATAACCACTAGACGTCCATAACTCATACCGATGGACCTTGAACCATTATAAATACTAGCCATGACCAATAGGCTATAAATATCCATTTTACAAGTAATAGGTGTCCATAACCCATAACCATGGCCCTTGAACCAATATAACCACTAGATGTCCATAACTCATACCGATGACCTTTGAACTATTATAACAACAAGCCATGACCAATAGCCTATAGATATCCATTTTACAAGTAATAGGTGTCCATTGCCCGTAACCATGGCCCTTGAACCATTATAACCACTACATGTCCATAACTCATACCGATGGCCCTTTAACCATTATAACTACTAGCCATGACCAATAGGCAATAGATATCCACATTACAAGCAATAGGTGTCCATAACCCTTAACCATGGACCTTGACCCATCATAACCACTAGACGTCCATAACTCATACCGATGGACCTTGAACCATTACAAATACTAGCCATGACCAATAGCCTATAAATATCCATTTTAAGAGTAATAGGTGTCCATAACCCATAACCATGGCCCTTGAACCAATATAACCACTAGATGTCCATAACTCATAGCGATGGCCTTTGAACCATTATAACAACTTGCCATGACCAATAGCCTATAGATATCCATTTTACAAGTAATAGGTGTCCATTACCCGTAACCATGGCCCTAGAACCATTATAACCACTACATGTCCATAACTCATACGGATGGCCCTTTAACCATTATAACCACTAGCCATGACCAATAGGCAATAGATATCCACATTACAAGCAATAGGTGTCCATAACCCTTAACCATGGCCCTTGACCCATCATAACCACTAGACGTCCATAACTCATACCGATGGACCTTGAACCATTATAAATACTAGCCATGACCAATAGGCTATAAATATCCATTTTACAAGTAATAGGTGTCCATAACCCATAACCATGGCCCTTGAACCAATATAACCACTAGATGTCCATAACTCATACCGATGACCTTTGAACTATTATAACAACAAGCCATGACCAATAGCCTATAGATATCCATTTTACAAGTAATAGGTGTCCATTGCCCGTAACCATGGCCCTTGAACCATTATAACCACTACATGTCCATAACTCATACCGATGGCCCTTTAACCATTATAACTACTAGCCATGACCAATAGGCAATAGATATCCACGTTACAAGCAATAGGTGTCCATAACCCTTAACCATGGACCTTGACCCATCATAACCACTAGACGTCCATAACTCATACCGATGGACCTTGAACCATTACAAATACTAGCCATGACCAATAGCCTATAAATATCCATTTTAAGAGTAATAGGTGTCCATAAACCATAACCATGGCCCTTGAACCAATATAACCACTAGATGTCCATAACTCATAGCGATGGCCCTTGAACCATTGTAACAACAAGCCATGACCAATAGCCTATAGATATCCATTTTACAAGTAATAGGTATCCATTACCCGTAACCATGGCCCTTGACCCATTATAACCACTACATGTCCATAACTCATACCGATGGCCCTTTAACCATTATAACTACTAGCCATGACCAATAGGCAATAGATATCCACATTACAAGCAATAGGTGTCCATAACCCTTAACCATGGCCCTTGACCCATCATAACCACCAGACGTCCATAACTCATACCGATGGACCTTGAACCATTATAAATACTAGCCATGACCATAGCCTATAAATATCCATTTTACAAGTAATAGGTGTCCATAACCCATAATCATGGCCCTTGAACCAATATAACCACTAGATGTCCATAACTCATAGCGATGGCCCTTGAACCATTATAACAACTAGCCATGACCAATTGCTTATAGATATCCATTTTACAAGTAATAGGTGTCCATTACCCGTAACCATGGCCCTTGAACCATTATAACCACTACATGTCCATAACTCATTCGGATGGCCCTTTAACCATTATAACCACTAGCCATGACCAATAGGCAACAGATATCCACATTACAAGCAATAGGTGTCCATAACCCTTAACCATGGCCCTTGACCCATCATAACCGCTAGACGTCCATAACTCATACCGATGGACCTTGAACCATTATAAATACTAGCCATGACCAATAGCCTATAAATATCCATTTTACAAGCAATGACCTTTGAACCATTATAACAACAAGCCATGACCAATAGCCTATAGATATCCATTTTACAAGTAATAGGTGTCCATTGCCCGTAACCATGGCCCTTGAACCATTATAACCACTACATGTCCATAACTCATACGGATGGCACTTTAACCATTATAACCACTAGCCATGACCAATAGGCAATAGATATCCACATTACAAGCAATAGGTGTCCATAACCCTTAACCATGGCCCTTGACCCATCATAACCACTAGACGTCCATAACTCATACCGATGGACCTTGAACCATTATAAATACTAGCCATGACCAATAGCCTATAAATATCCATTTTACAAGTAATAGGTGTCCATAACCCATAACCATGGCCCTTGAACCAATATAACCACTAGATGTCCATAACTCATAGCGATGATCCTTTCTCAAACGAATCAGGTTATGCATGTTCAAATTATTACTAAAGGTGATCGGAAATCTTTCTTTTGCTCTTTTGTGTATGCCGACACTTATTACATCGATAGAAGAGTCCTATGGCAGAATTTAGTTGGTCATAGTCATCTTATGGCCAATAGGCCATGGACGATCCTTGGGGATTTTAATGCAGCTCTAAATCTAGAAGATCACTCATGTGGTGGGTATCAACCCCATATTGCTATGCGGGAATTCAAAGAGTGTGTTAATGATATGGCTGTTATGGATATTAATAGTACGGGTCTCCATTTTACCTGGAACCAAAAACCGAAAGGTTCTAGTGGTATCTTAAAGAAGATTGATCGCATTATGGGGAACCAAGCTTTCATTGATATGTTCCCGGGATCACTTGGAATTTTTCAGCCATACCGTATTTCGGATCACTCACCTTGTATTCTGAAAATCCCGAATGTGTTAAAGTTCAAACCCAAGCCTTTTAAATTCTTTAACTTTCTAGCAGATAAAGCTGAATTCCGTGATATTGTTTCGGCTGCTTGGGCGGAGAACATTACTGGTTGTGCTATGTACCGTGTGGTGAAACATCTAAAAGCTATTAAACCCCCGCTTCGTAAACTGTTAAAAGACCAAGGAAACTTGCATTCTAAAGTTAAATTCCTTAGGGTTGAGCTAGATGAAATTCAAAGTGCTATTGATAAAAATCCCCACTGTCCTAAGCTCCGTGAGGATGAGGCACATTATCTTCTTGCTTATAAGGCTGCGGTTCAAGATGAGGAACTTTTCCTAAAACAGAAAGCTAAAACTGAATGGTTAAGAGTTGGGGACTCTAATTCCGCCTATTTCCACAATGTTGTCAAGAGTAGATGCCACAGAAATCGAATAGATGCCATTTTTGAGGATTCGATTATGTATGAAGGCAATGATGTCGCCCCAATTTTTGTTAAACATTACCAAAATTTCCTTGGTATTGCTGGAAATGTGACCCCGCTCGACACTCATGAGCTGTTTGGTACCACTATCGATCCTCAAAAGGCTGATTTTATGGTCCGCAATGTTAGTAATGCTGAAATTAAAAAGGCTCTCTTCTCTATTGGGAATGATAAAGCTCCGGGTCCTGATGGATTCACAGCGGCTTTTTTCAAGAAATCTTGGGACATTATTGAGGAGGATGTTTGTAATGCGGTACATGATTTTTTTTCTAACGGCAAGCTGCTCAAAGAAATTAATCATACAATTTTGGCTATGATTCCAAAAGTCCCAACTCCGTCAAAAACAACGGATTACCGTCCCATTTCCTGTTGCAATGTATTATAGAAGTGTATCAGTAAAATTATTACTAATCGTATTACCGAGGTTCTTGGTGATATTGTTAACATAAACCAATCGGCCTTTATTCCGGGGAGACGAATTTCAGATAACATTCTTCTCACGCAAGAATTGCTGCATAATTATCATAGGCAATCTGGCCCCCCTAGATGTGCTTTCAAAGTCGATATTCAGAAGGCCTATGACACTGTGGATTGGGATTTTCTTCGCTCTTCTCTTGTTGGTTTTGGTTTTCCTCAAAAAATGATCATGTGGATTATGGAATGTGTTACATCTCCATCTTTCTCCATTTGTATTAATGGAGAGGTCCATGGCTGGTTTCGAGGGAAGCGAGGTTTGAGACAAGGTGACCCTATATCTCCGTTCCTTTTTACTATTGTTATGGAGGTCCTGTCTCTTATTATAAAGCGTAGAGTTAGCAAAAGCCAGGATTTTAAATATCACAAAGGCTGTGAGCAGCAACAGATTGTCAACTTATGCTTTGCTGATGACCTTTTCCTCTTTGCTCGTGGTAACGTGAATTCGGCTAATCTGATCATGGATTCTCTGAATGAATTTAAACAGGTTTCGGGGCTGGTCCCGAGTATCCCAAAGAGTACAATTTATTTCTGTAATGTCCCTTCCGCAATTCGTAATGCTATTCTAAATCTCATGCCGTTTGAGGAAGGCAATCTCCCGGTTAAATACCTTGGAGTTCCGCTGATATCGTCTAGATTACTTTTTAGAGATTGTAAAAGCCTTCTAGAAAAGCTGCTGAACCGCATTAATGATTGGAAGAATAAATTTCTTTCGTTTGCAGGCCGCCTCCAACTGATTATTTCAGTGCTTTCTAATATTCATATTTATTGGGCTTCGGTTTTTATCCTTCCAACCCGAATCATCCAAGAGCTTGAGAAATTAATGCGGGGGTTTCTGTGGTGTCAAGGTGAAATGAAGAAGGGAAAGGCCAAAGTTTCTTGGGAGATAGTTTGCAAGCCTAAGTCTGAGGGGGGGCTCGGTATACGCCGTATTAAAGATTTTAATACTGCCCTAATGGCTTATAATATTTGGGGTATAGTTTCAAATAAGGAGTCTCTTTGGGTTAAATGGATTCATTCCTACAAGTTGCGGGGTCGGAATTTTTGGGAGGTACCGTGTACGGGCTCCATGAGCTGGTCCTGGAGGAAGTTACTTCAGTTGCGAAGAGTTATCAGACCTTTTATTTGGCATGTTATCCGTGATGGGAAATCTACTTCTATTTGGTTTGATAAGTGGAGTATGGCTTGTCCGTTATTTCAGTTCCTATCGCATAGAGATATTACTCGAGCTGGCTTTACTGCCCAGGATATGGTGTCTAATGTAATTACTGATAATAGTTGGATGTGGCCCACTGATTGGTATGCACGGCTCCATGAGATTACTAGTGTTCCGGTTCCCCAGCTGGTCACGGATCAAAAGGACAAGTTAGTGTGGATTGATTTAAATGGGTCCTTTCAGCCTTTCTCGGTAAATCTAGCTTGGAACTCTATCAGATCTAGGGAGATTGAGGTCACTTGGAAAAACGTTGTGTGGTTCTCTCATTGTGTCCCTCGGCATGCTTTTCATATGTGGCTTGTTATGAACAACCGTCTAAAAACTCAAGATATGCTGAAACAATGGGATGTTCACCATGATACTGATATTGACTCATTCCGGTGCCCTCTATGTGATCTTGTGCCTGATTCTCATGCTCACCTATTCTTTGAATGCTTATATTCTTCGCAGGTTTGGTTAAAAATCAGATTGCTTGGGGGGATGGACAACATTGCTCCAAATTTTGCTGCTATAACTGATTACATTATTCCAATGTCCAAAGGTAGATCGGCTAAGAGTGTTGTGTCCCGTATCGTGCTGGGAGCTACTACCTATTACATTTGGCTAGAGCGAAATGCTAGGTTGTTCAGAAAGAAGTATAAACCGCACATGCAGTTGTGTGATGAAATTATTGCTACTGTTCGGTTAAAACTGATGACTCTGAAGTTTAAGAAGAAGACAGTTGGTGTTCAGCGGATGCTAGACAACTGGAAGATCCCTGATTTGATTGTTTAGTTCGGTGCTATGTTCTTATGTTTTCTTTTGGTTTTTTGAGAGAAAGTCTGTTTTGTGAGGTTGTTGATAGTTCTAGATGGTCTTAGCTTTGTTTATGGCATGTCATAAACTCTGTCTTTGTTGTTTCAAGCTTTTGCTTGAGGTCAATGTGGCCGCCAGTCACATTCCTATGTAGTTCTTTTTGTGATTAATATTTTTAGCCAGGGTAAACCCTTTACCCAAAACTCATAGCGATGGCCCTTGAACCATTGTAACAACAAGCCATGACCAATAACCTATAGATATCCATTTTACAAGTAATAGGTGTCCATTACCCGTAACCATGGCCCTTGAACCATTATAACCACTACATGTCCATAACTCATACCGATGGCCCTTTAACCATTATAACCACTAGCCATGACCAATAGGCAAATAGATATCCACATTACAAGCAATAGGTGTCCATAACCCTTAACCATGGCCCTTGACCCATCATAACCACTAGACGTCCATAACTCATACCGATGGACCTTGAACCATTATAAATACTAGCCATGACCAATAGGCTATAAATATCCATTTTACAAGTAATAGGTGTCCATAACCCATAACCATGGCCCTTGAACCAATATAACCTCTAGATGTCCATAACTCATACCGATGACCTTTGAACTATTATAACAACAAGCCATGACCAATAGCCTATAGATATCCATTTTACAAGTAATAGGTGTCCATTGCCCGTAACCATGGCCCTTGAACCATTATAACCACTACATGTCCATAACTCATACCGATGGCCCTTTAACCATTATAACTACTAGCCATCACCAATAGGCAATAGATATCCACATTACAAGCAATAGGTGTCCATAACCCTTAACCATGGACCTTGACCCATCATAACCACTAGACGTCCATAACTCATACCGATGGACCTTGAACCATTACAAATACTAGCCATGACCAATAGCCTATAAATATCCATTTTAAGAGTAATAGGTGTCCATAACCCATAACCATGGCCCTTGAACCAATATAACCACTAGATGTCCATAACTCATAGCGATGGCCTTTGAACCATTATAACAACTTGCCATGACCAATAGCCTATAGATATCCATTTTACAAGTAATAGGTGTCCATTACCCGTAACCATGGCCCTTGAACCATTATAACCACTACATGTCCATAACTCATACGGATGGCCCTTTAACCATTATAACCACTAGCCATGACCAATAGGCAATAGATATCCACATTACAAGCAATAGGTGTCCATAACCCTTAACCATGGCCCTTGACCCATCATAACCACTAGACGTCCATAACTCATACCGATGGACCTTGAACCATTATAAATACTAGCCATGACCAATAGGCTATAAATATCCATTTTACAAGTAATAGGTATCCATAACCCATAACCATGGCCCTTGAACCAATATAACCACTAGATGTCCATAACTCATACCGATGACCTTTGAACTATTATAACAACAAGCCATGACCAATAGCCTATAGATATCCATTTTACAAGTAATAGGTGTCCATTGCCCGTAACCATGGCCCTTGAACCATTATAACCACTACATGTCCATAACTCATACCGATGGCCCTTCAACCATTATAACTACTAGCCATGACCAATAGGCAATAGATATCCACGTTACAAGCAATAGGTGTCCATAACCCTTAACCATGGACCTTGACCCATCATAACCACTAGACGTCCATAACTCATACCGATGGACCTTGAACCATTACAAATACTAGCCATGACCAATAGCCTATAAATATCCATTTTAAGAGTAATAGGTGTCCATAACCCATAACCATGGCCCTTGAACCAATATAACCACTAGATGTCCATAACTCATAGCGATGGCCTTTGAACCATTATAACAACTTGCCATGACCAATAGCCTATAGATATCCATTTTACAAGTAATAGGTGTCCATTACCCGTAACCATGGCCCTTGAACCATTATAACCACTACATGTCCATAACTCATACGGATGGCCCTTTAACCATTATAACCACTAGCCATGACCAATAGGCAATAGATATCCACATTACAAGCAATAGGTGTCCATAACCCTTAACCATGGCCCTTGACCCATCATAACCACTAGACGTCCATAACTCATACCGATGGACCTTGAACCATTATAAATACTAGCCATGACCTATCTATAAATATCCATTTTACAAGTAATAGGTGTCCATAACCCATAACCATGGCCCTTGAACCAATATAACCACTAGATGTCCATAACTCATACCGATGACCTTTGAACTATTATAACAACAAGCCATGACCAATAGCCTATAGATATCCATTTTACAAGTAATAGGTGTCCATTGCCCGTAACCATGGCCCTTGAACCATTATAACCACTACATGTCCATAACTCATACCGATGGCCCTTTAACCATTATAACTACTAGCCATGACCAATAGGCAATAGATATCCACATTACAAGCAATAGGTGTCCATAACCCTTAACCATGGCCCTTGACCCATCATAACCACAAGACGTCCATAACTCATACCGATAGACCTTGAACCATTATAAATACTAGCCATGACCATAGCCTATAAATATCCATTTTACAAGTAATAGGTGTCCATAACCCATAACCATGGCCCTTGAACCAATATAACCACTAGATGTCCATAACTCATAGCGATGGCCCTTGAACCATTATAACAACTAGCCATGACCAATTGCTTATAGATATCCATTTTACAAGTAATAGGTGTCCATTACCCGTAACCATGGCCCTTGAACCATTATAACCACTACATGTTCATAACTCATACCTATGGCCCTTAAACCATTATAACTACTAGGCATGGCCAATAGGCAATAGATATCCACATTACAAGCAATAGGTGTCCATAACCTTAACCATGACCCTTGACCCATCACAAGCACTAGACGTCCATAACTCATACCGATGGACCTTGAACCATTATAAATACTAGCCATGACCAATAGCCTATAAATATCCATTTTACAAGTAATAGGTGTCCATAGCCCATAACCATGGTCCTTGAACAAATATAACCACTAGATGTCCATAACTCATAGCGATGACCCTTGAACCATTATAACAACAAGCCATGACCATAGCCTATATATATCCATTTTACAAGTAATAGGTGTCCATTGCCCGTAACCATGGCCCTTGAACCATTATAACCACTACATGTCCATAACTCATACCGATGGCCCTTTAACCATTATAACTACTAGCCATGACCAATAGGCAATAGATATCCACATTACAAGCAATAGGTGTCCATAACCCTTAACCATGGACCTTGACCCATCATAACCACTAGACGTCCATAACTCATACCGATGGACCTTGAACCATTATAAATACTAGCCATGACCAATAGCCTATAAATATCCATTTTAAGAGTAATAGGTGTCCATAACCCATAACCATGGCCCTTGAACCAATATAACCACTAGATGTCCATAACTCATAGCGATGGCCCTTGAACCATTGTAACAACAAGCCATGACCAATAGCCTATAGATATCCATTTTACAAGTAATAGGTATCCATTACCCGTAACCATGGCCCTTGACCCATTATAACCACTACATGTCCATAACTCATACCGATGGCCCTTTAACCATTATAACTACTAGCCATGACCAATAGGCAATAGATATCCACATTACAAGCAACAGGTGTCCATAACCCTTAACCATGGCCCTTGACCCATCATAACCACTAGACGTCCATAACTCATACCGATGGACCTTGAACCATTATAAATACTAGCCATGACCATAGCCTATAAATATCCATTTTACAAGTAATAGGTGTCCATAACCCATAACCATGGCACTTGAACCAATATAACCACTAGATGTCCATAACTCATAGCGATGGCCCTTGAACCATTATAACAACTAGCCATGACCAATTGCTTATAGATATCCATTTTACAAGTAATAGGTGTCCATTACCTGTAACCATGGCCCTTGAACCATTATAACCACTACATGTTCATAACTCATACCTATGGCCCTTAAACCATTATAACTACTAGTCATGGCCAATAGGCAATAGATATCCACATTACAAGCAATAGGTGTCCATAACCTTAACCATGGCCCTTGACCCATCACAAGCACTAGACGTCCATAGCTCATACCGATGGACCTTGAACCATTATAAATACTAGCCATGACCAATAGCCTATAAATATCCATTTTACAAGTAATAGGTGTCCATAGCCCATAACCATGGCCCTTGAAAAAATATAACCACTAGATGTCCATAACTCATAGCGATGACCCTTGAACCATTATAACAACAAGCCACGACCCATAGCCTATAGATATCCATTTTACAAGTAATAGGTGTCCATTACCCGTAACCATGGCCCTTGAACCATTATAACCACTACATGTCCATAACTCATACCGATGGCCCTTTAACCCTTAACCACATTACATGTCCATTACCCGTAACCATGGCCCTTGAACCATTATAACTACTAGCCATGACCATTAGGCAATAGATATCCACATTACAAGCAATAGGTGTCCATAACCCTTAACCATGGCCCTTGACCCATCATAACCACTAGACGTCCATAACTCATACCGATGGACCTTGAACCATTATAAATACTAGCCATGACCAATAGCCTATAAATATCCATTTTAAGAGTAATAGGTGTCCATAACCCATAACCATGGCCCTTGAACCAATATAACCACTAGATGTCCATAACTCATAGCGATGGCCCTTGAACCATTGTAACAACAAGCCATGACCAATAGCCTATAGATATCCATTTTACAAGTAATAGGTATCCATTACCCGTAACCATGGCCCTTGAACCATTGTAACCACTACATGTCCATAACTCATACCGATGGCCCTTTAACCATTATAACCACTAGCCATGACCAATAGGCAATAGATATCCACATTACAAGCAATAGGTGCCCATAACCCTTAACGATGGCCCTTGACCCATCATAACCACTAGACGTCCATAACTCATACCGATGGACCTTGAACCATTATAAATACTAGCCATGACCAATAAATAGGCTATAAATATCCATTTTACAAGTAATAGGCGTCCATAACCCATAACCATGGCCCTTGAACCAATATAACCACTAGATGTCCATAACTCATAGCGATGACCTTTGAACTATTATAACAACAAGCCATGACCAATAGCCTATAGATATCCATTTTACAAGTAATAGGTGTCCATTGCCCGTAACCATGGCCCTTGAACCATTATAACCACTACATGTCCATAACTCATACCGATGGCCCTTTAACCATTATAACTACTAGCCATGACCAATAGGCAATAGATATCCACATTACAAGCAATAGGTGTCCATAACCCTTAACCATGGACCTTGACCCATCATAACCACTAGACGTCCATAACTCATACCGATGGACCTTGAACAATTATAAATACTAGCCATGACCAATAGCCTATAAATATCCATTTTAAGAGTAATAGGTGTCCATAACCCATAACCAAGGCCATTGAACCATTATAACCACTACATGTCCATAACTCATATCGATGGATGGGAGATGGAAAGGGAAGGAATGGAGAGTGTTGACTTGTTGACTTTTTCTCTCTAGGGCGAAATCTGGAGATTGGTTTTTTCGCCGGCTGGTTTTCAACGTTTCTTCCCTAGTTTCATTTGATTTCATCGTTCTACGTTGTAATCATCCCGTTGACTACTACAATTGTTTTGATTTCAGTGTGATTATCAGATTTACCTTCTTTCTTTTTGCGCAATTACTAGAACCCTACGTTCGTATTGTTTCAAAGGTTAGAAGTTTTCCGATCTGTTTTTGGTTTCTTCATACTTCAATTACGTTTCTACGTTTCTGGAATCGTGTGATTGGTGATCTTTATTGATCTTTGTGTTATTTGGTTCGAGAATTTTCGGTGGTTCATTAACATTATTGCAGTGATTTGGTTACACGGGTTTCCTTCTTTCATCGATCTAGATTGAAAGTATTGTTTATTGCTGCGATTTGTTTCCTTCTAAAGATATTGATTATCGGCTGCATTATTATTATATTTCAGTGCTACGATTTGGTAAATCTTTATTAAGGCTGCAGCTAGGTGTTCTTGGCTGCATGCTTTGATCTTGTTGTGTGTAATGGCCCCTGCTGCTAACGATACGGGTCAAAAACCATCAAACTTTGCTGCAAAATTGAAAAACATAGATGGCAAGATTATTGGCAAGAACGGGAATACTCTAAAGTCCCGTAATGCTGTGCGTGGTAACCCGGTGGATTCTGTGGTACGATCCACAACTCATGATGGAGACTTGGTGTCTAATACAGGTCCTACTACAAGTAATGTAAGTGAATGCCCCTCGGATGTTGGTACTAAAAAACCTAAATCAGCTGTTGTGTCTAATGATTCGCAACCTAAACCAAGTTTTGCGGTTGTGTCCAATCAATCAGCTGTTGTCTCTAATGAACCCCAACCTAAACCATCCTATGCTGCAGTAATAAACAAGAATACTGATGTTTCTAAGGTTAATTTTCGTAAACTTGTCTCTGAAAAGTCAAATGATGATGTAGATGTCATGATACCAATAGAATCAGTTAAGGAAGTTGCAAACAGGTTCTCGAATACCCTTTATGGTTACTTCTTAGGCAAACGGATTGCCTTCCCGATTGTTGAGTATTATGTAAAAAACGTTTGGACAAAGTTTGGTCTCAATCGGGTAATGATGAATGCAAAAGGTTTCTTCTTTTTCAAATTTGACTCCCACAAAGGATTAGAAGATGTGTTGGAACATGGTCCTTGGATGATCCGAAACAACCCCATTATCTTAAATGAGTGGACTCCAAATACCACTCTAACAAAGGAAGATCTTACTAAAGTTCCGATCTGGGTGAAATTCCATGATGTCCCATTGGCTGCGTTTACAGCTGATGGTCTTAGTATCATTGCTACAAAGATTGGCACACCAAAAATGTTGGATGCCTACACAAGTACAATCTGCTCGGAATCTTGGGGTAGAAGTAATTTTGCTAGAGCCCTCATTGAAGTCAGCTCTAAAGATGACCTTAGATCCTCGTTGTCTGTGGCAATCCCTTCCCTTGAAGGATCTGATTATTCGAAGGAAGTTATTAGTATTGAATACGAATGGAAACCTCCGAGGTGTTCAATATGCAAAATTTTTGGTCATAATATTGAGGGCTGTCCTAAAAACGTTAAACCCAAAGAAAGGGAAGTTGAACAAGATGATGATGGATACCAGCTCGTGGGGAACAAAAAACGTTTTAAAACTCGATCTAATTTTCAGTATAGACCAAAGGGGAGCTCAAAATCTGATTTGGAAGGGGCTGTTAATGCTAAAATACCGAACACAACCAGTAATAGTGTAGATAATGATAACCATTATGCTGCACCTATTGGTTGTGAAGGTGTCCATAAGAAGAGAGATAGTGGGAATAAAAGTGCGACCAGTAATAGTGTAGAGAATGCTACACCTATTGATCGCAATGAGGTCCCGGATACTATGCTCTTTGATTATGGAAAGGCTAACAGTAATAGTGTAAATGGTAATCATAAACACCATGTTACACCTATTGTTGGCCAAAAAGCAAAGGGGAGCAGTAATAGTATAGGTGATGTTGGGAGTTCTCAACATCAGGCTAAACCTACTGTTTTTCATAAATTGAACACCTATGCTAATATTCCTACCTCAAATGGGTTTGATTCGTTAAGTGATATGGAGGATGAAGAAGATGAAGTGGAAGAAAACACAAACGATACTACAAATTTTTTGGCGGCTAATGCTAAAAACAAGGGGGCAAGCACTCCCTATTCACATGGTCTTAATGTTTAGTCTCGCTTCTTGGAATATTAGGGGTTTGAACCAGCCCCCTAAACAAGACGAGGTTCGTCAAATAGTACTTGATAACAATCTTAGTATTTGTGCAATTCTAGAATCTCATGTGAATGTTGCGGATGTTTATGATGTGTGTAAGAAAGTTTGTGCAAGTTGGAATTGGACCTCTAATGGGTCTTTGTGTGATAAAGGTACCCGTATTATTCTTGGTTGGGATGAAAGGGTGTTAGATGTTATGACTCTAGCTCAAACAAACCAGGTTATACATGTGCAAGTGGTTACTAAATATGATAGAAAGTCTTTCTTTTGTTCTTTCGTGTATGCTGCCACCTCATACATAGAAAGGAGGAGTTTATGGCAAAATCTAGTGGGGCATAGCCAGCTTATGTTGAATAAACCTTGGGCTATTCTTGGTGACTTTAATGCAGCCCTGAATCTAGAAGATCACTCATGTGGTGGGTACCAACCTCATATTGCTATGCGGGAATTCCAAGAGTGTGTCTATGATATGGCTGTTATGGATATTAATAGTACGGGCCTTCACTTTACTTGGAACCAAAAACCGCAGGGTTTAGATGGTATTTTAAAGAAGATTGATCGAATTATGGGGAATCAAGTTTTCATTGACTTATTCCCGGACTCTATTGGCATTTTCCAGCCATATCGTATTTCCGATCACACCCCTTGTATCTTGAAAATCCCGAATGTTATGAAGTTCAAACCCAAGCCCTTTAAATTTTTTAATTTTCTTGCAGACAAACCTGAATTTCGTAATATTGTTGGTGGGGCTTGGTCGGAGAGAATCACAGGTTGTGCTATGTATCGGGTGGTAAAACACCTAAAAGCTATGAAACCCCCTTTGCGAAGGCTCTTAAAGGACCAAGGTAATCTACACTCCAAAGTAAAATTCCTTCGGGTTGAGCTCGATGAAGTTCAATCAGCCCTTGATCAAAACCCACACTGTCCTAAGCTTCGGGAAGAGGAAGCCCATTATCTTCTTGCGTATAAGGCCGCGGTTTTAGATGAGGAACGTTTCCTTAAACAAAAATCTAAAATTGAATGGTTACGAGTTGGGGACTCTAATTCAGCTTATTTCCACAATGTGGTCAAGGGTAGATGCCACAGAAATCGTATAGATGCTATTTTCGAGGGCACTACTATGCATGAAGGTAAGGAAATCGTTCCAATTTTTGTTAATCATTACCAAACTTTCCTTGGAATTGCGGGCCAAGTGTCCACCCTTGATACTCAGGAGCTGTTTCACAACACTATTAATAGCCAAAAGGCTGATTTTATGGTTAGGGATGTAAGCAATTCTGAAATTAAAAAGTCTCTTTTTTCTATTGGCAATGACAAAGCCCCGGGTCCTGATGGCTTCACAGCTGGTTTCTTTAAAAAGTCTTGGGACATTATTGGTGAGGAAGTGTGTTGTGCGGTTCGGGAATTTTTTGCAAACGGCAAGCTACTAAAAGAAATAAATCATACGATTCTAGCTATGATTCCAAAGATCCCAACCCCTTCAAAGACGACTGATTTTAGGCCAATTTCATGCTGCAATGTAATTTATAAGTGTATCAGCAAAATTCTTACAAATCGCATCACTGATGTCCTTAGTGATATTGTGGGCGTAAATCAATCAGCATTCATTCCTGGTAGACGAATTTCAGATAACATACTCCTCACACAAGAACTTTTGCATAATTATCATAGAAATTCTGGTCCCCCTCGATGTGCTTTCAAAATTGATATCCAGAAAGCTTATGATACTGTTGACTGGAAGTTTCTACACTCTATCTTAATTGGTTTTGGTTTTCCTACTAAAATGATCATGTGGATTTTGGAGTGTGTCACATCTCCCTCTTTTTCCATTTGTATAAATGGAGAGGTACATGGCTGGTTTAGGGGTAAAAGAGGCTTGAGACAGGGTGACCCCATGTCACCATACCTTTTTACTCTTGTTATGGAGGTTCTTTCTCTTATTATCAAACGTAGAGTTACTTCAAGCACGGATTTTGGTTATCACAAAGGCTGTGAGAAACAAAAGATTGTTAACCTATGTTTTGCTGATGACCTTTTCATTTTTTCGCGAGGTAATCTGAATTCTGCTAATCTGATTTTGGATGCGTTGAATGAGTTTAAAGAAGTATCCGGGCTGGTTCCTAGCATTCCTAAAAGTACGGTGTTTTTCTGTAATGTCCCCACAACTACCCGTGATGCAATTCTCCTTTCAATGCCTTTTGAGGAAGGAAGTCTCCCGGTTAAATATCTTGGAGTGCCTTTGATCTCTACAAGATTACTTTTTCGTGACTGTAAAGGCCTGATAGAAAAGATGCGGAATCGCATAAATGATTGGAAGAATAAATTCCTATCTTTTGCGGGGCGGCTTCAACTGATAATTTCAGTGCTTTCTAATTTACATATCTATTGGGCTTCAGTTTTTACTCTTCCAACCCGTATTACTCATGAGCTCGAGCAACTAATGCGAGGGTTTCTATGGTGTCAAGGCGAAATGAAGAAGGGTAAAGCAAAAGTCTCTTGGGAGGTAGTGTGCAAACCAAAATCTGGAGGCGGTCTTGGTATTCGTCGTATAAAAGACTTTAATGCTGCCCTAATGACTTACCATATCTGGAGTATAGTGACTAACAAGGAGTCGTTATGGGTCAAATGGATTCATTCGTATAAGTTGCGGGGTAGAAGTTTTTGGGACATTCCCATTATGGGTTCTATGAGCTGGTCTTGGAGGAAGTTGCTCCAATTAAGAAACAAAGTTAGGCCTTTTATATGGCATACGATTCGTGATGGGAAATCTACTTCCATTTGGTTTGACAAATGGAGCATGACTAGTCCAATCTTTCAATTCCTCACTCACAGAGATATCACTAGAGCTGGGTTTTCCCCCCTTGATATGGTGTCGGATTTGATTAATGATAATAATTGGACTTGGCCAACTGATTGGTATGCTAGGTTTCCGGAAATTACTAGTATCCCGGTACCTCAAATTATTCCAGATCATAAGGACGAGGTAGGTTGGTTGGACCTCAATGGGTCTTCCCAGTCTTTCTCGGTCTACCTAGCCTGGAATTCTATCCGTTCAAGGGAGGTTGAGGTCCCTTGGAAAGATGTCGTTTGGTTCCCCCATTGTATCCCTAGACATGCTTTTCATATGTGGCTAGTTATGAACAACCGCTTAAAAACACAAGATATGTTGAAACAATGGGATATCCACCATGATACGGATATTGCCTCTTTACGGTGCCCTCTTTGTGGTCTTGTGCAAGACTCCCACCCTCACCTATTTTTTGAATGCACATACTCCTTGCAGGTTTGGGTTAAAATCAGATTGCTTGGGGGGATGGACATGATTGCTCCTAGATTGGCTGATATCATTGATTACCTCACCCCATTGTCTAGAGGAAGATCAGCAAAAAGTGTTATCTCTCGTATAATGGTTGGAGCTACTACATATTATATCTGGTTAGAGAGAAATGCTAGATTGTTCAGGAAGAAGTCCAAGACGCATATGCAATTATGTGATGAGATTATTGCCACCGTCCGGTTAAAACTGATGACATTAAAGTTCAAGAAGAAGACGGTTGACATCCAACGGCTGTTAACTAGCTGGAAGATCCCAGACCCGTTTACATAGTTCAGTGATTGTTTTAGTTGCTTGTTTTTGGTTAGTTGTTTGGTTTGTCGTGGTTGTGTAGTTTTGGTTATGGCATGTCTTAACCCATGTCTTGGTTGGTCAAGCTTCTGCTTGAGGTCAATGTGACCGCCTGTCACATTCCTATGTACTTTTTGTGAGTAATATACTTAGCCAGGGTAATCCCCTTTACCCAAAAAAAAAACTCATAGCGATGGCCCTTGAACCATTGTAACAACAAGCCATGACCAATAGCCTATAGATATCCATTTTACAAGTAATAGGTATCCATTACCCGTAACCATGGCCCTTGACCCATTATAACATCTACATGTCCATAACTCATACCGATGGCCCTTTAACCATTATAACTACTAGCCATGACCAATAGGCAATAGATATCCACATTACAAGCAATAGGTGTCCATAACCCTTAACCATGGCCCTTGACCCATCACAAGCACTAGACGTCCATAGCTCATACCGATGGACCTTGAACCATTATAAATACTAGCCATGACCAATAGCCTATAAATATCCATTTTACAAGTAATAGGTGTCCATAGCCCATAACCATGGCCCTTGAACAAATATAACCACTAGATGTCCATAACTCATAGCGATGACCCTTGAACCATTATAACAACAAGCCATGACCCATAGCCTATAGATATCCATTTTACAAGTAATAGGTGTCCATTACCCGTAACCATGGCCCTTGAACCATTATAACCACTACATGTCCATAACTCATACCGATGGCCCTTTAACCCTTAACCACATTACATGTCCATTACCGGTAACCATGGCCCTTGAACCATTATAACTACTAGCCATGACCATTAGGCAATAGATATCCACATTACAAGCAATAGGTGTCCATAACCCTTAACCATGGCCCTTGACCCATCATAACCACTAGATGTCCATAACTCATACCGATGGACCTTGAACCATTATAAATACTAGCAATGACCAATAGCCTATAAATATCCATTTTAAGAGTAACAGGTGTCCATAACCCATAACCATGGCCCTTGAACCAATATAACCACTAGATGTCCATAACTCATAGCGATGGCCCTTGAACCATTGTAACAACAAGCCATGACCAATAGCCTATAGATATCCATTTTACAAGTAATAGGTATCCATTACCCGTAACCATGGCCCTTGAACCATTGTAACCACTACATGTCCATAACTCATACCGATGGCCCTTTAACCATTATAACCACTAGCCATGACCAATAGGCAATAGATATCCACATTACAAGCAATAGGTGTCCATAACCCTTAACGATGGCCCTTGACCCATCATAACCACTAGACGTCCATAACTCATACCGATGGACCTTGAACCATTATAAATACTAGCCATGACCAATAAATAGGCTATAAATATCCAGTTTAAAAGTAATAGGCGTCCATAACCCATAACCATGGCCCTTGAACCAATATAACCACTAGATGTCCATAACTCATAGCGATGACCTTTGAACTATTATAACAACAAGCCATGACCAATAGCCTATAGATATCCATTTTACAAGTAATAGGTGTCCATTGCCCGTAACCATGGCCCTTGAACCATTATAACCACTACATGTCCATAACTCATACCGATGGCCCTTTAACCATTATAACTACTAGCCATGACCAATAGGCAATAGATATCCACATTACAAGCAATAGGTGTCCATAACCCTTAACCATGGACCTTGACCCATCATAACCACTAGACGTCCATAACACATACCGATGGACCTTGAACCATTATAAATACTAGCCACGACCAATAGCCTATAAATATCCATTTTAAGAGTAATAGGTGTCCATAACCCATAACCATGGCCCTTGAACCAATATAACCACTAGATGTCCATAACTCATAGCGATGGCCCTTGAACCATTGTAACAACAAGCCATGACCAATAGCCTATAGATATCCATTTTACAAGTAATAGGTATCCATTACCCGTAACCATGGCCCTTGACCCATTATAACATCTACATGTCCATAACTCATACCGATGGCCCTTTAACCATTATAACTACTAGCCATGACCAATAGGCAATAGATATCCACATTACAAGCAATAGGTGTCCATAACCCTTAACCATGGCCCTTGACCCATCATAACCACTAGACGTCCATAACTCATACCGATGGACCTTGAACCATTATAAATACTAGCCATGACCAATAGCCTATAAATATCCATTTTACAAGTAATAGGTGTCCATAACCCATAACCATGGCTCTTGAACCAATATAACCACTAGATGTCCATAACTCATAGTGATGGCCCTTGAACCATTATAACAACTAGCCATGACCAATAGCTTATAGATATCCATTTTACAAGTAATAGGTGTCCATTACCCGTAACCATGGCCCTAGAACCATTATAACCACTACATGTCAATAACTCATACTGATGGCCCTTTAACCATTATAACCACTAGCCATGACCAATAGGCAATAGATATCCACATTACAAGCAATAGGTGTCCATAACCCTTAACCATGGCCCTTGACCCATCATAACCACTAGATGCCCATAACTCATACCGATGGACCTTGAACCATTATAAATACTAGCAATGACCAATAGGCTATAAATTACCATTTTACAAGTAATAGGTGTCCATAACCCATAACCATGGCCCTTGAACCAAAATAACCACTAGATGTCATTAACTCATAGCGATGACCTTTGAACCATTATAACAACAAGTCATGACCAATAGCCTATAGATATCCATTTTACAAGTAATAGGTGTCCATTGCCCGTAACCATGGCCCTTGAACCATTATAACCACTACATGTCCATAACTCATACCGATGGCCCTTTAACCATTATAACTACTAGCCATGACCAATAGGCAATAGATATCCACATTACAAGCAATAGGTGTCCATAACCCTTAACTATGGCCCTTGAACCAATATAACCACTAGATGACCATAACTCATACAGATGATCTTTGAACCGTTATAACTACTATCCATGACCAATAGCCTATAGATAGCCATTTTACAAGTAATGGGTGTCCATTACCCGTAACCATGGACCTTGAACCATTATAACCACTACATGTTCATAACTCATACCTATGGCCCTCAAACCATTATAACTACTAGTCATGGCCAATAGGCAATAGATATCCACATTACAAGCAATAGGTGTCCATAACCTTAACCATGGCCCTTGACCCATCACAACCACTAGACGTCCATAACTCATACCGATGGACCTTGAACCATTATAAATACTAGCCATGACCAATAGCCTATAAATATCCATTTTACAAGTAATAGGTGTCCATAGCCCATAACCATGGCCCTTGAACAAATATAACCACTAGATGTCCATAACTCATAGCGATGAGCCTTGAACCATTATAACAACTAGCCATGACCAATAGCTTATAGATATCCATTTTACAAGTAATAGGTGTCCATTACCCGTAACCATGGCCCTTGAACCATTATAATCACTACATGTTCATAACTCATACCTATGGCCCTTAAACCATTATAACTACTAGTCATGGCCAATAGGCAATAGATATCCACATTACAAGCAATAGGTGTCCATAACCTTAACCATGGCCCTTGACCCATCACAACCACTAGACGTCCATAACTCATACCGATGGACCTTGAACCATTATAAATACTAGCCATGACCAATAGCCTATAAATATCCATTTTACAAGTAATAGGTGTCCATAGCCCATAACCATGGCCTTGAACAAATATAACCACTAGATGTCCATAACTCATAGCGATGACCCTTGAACCATTATAACAACAAGCCATGACCCATAGCCTATAGATATCCATTTTACAAGTAATAGGTGTCCATTACCCGTAACCATGGCCCTTGAACCATTATAACCACTACATGTCCATAACTCATACCGATGGCCCTTTAACCATTATAACTACTAGCCATGACCATTAGGCAATAGATATCCACATTACAAGCAATAGGTGTCCATAACCCTTAACCATGGCCCTTGACCCATCATAACCACTTGACGCCCATAACTCATACCGATGGACCTTGAACCATTATATATACCAGCCATGACCAATAGCCTATAAATATCCATTTTACAAGTAATAGGTGTCCATAACCCATATCCATGGCCTTTGAACCAATATAACCACTAGATGTCCATAACTCATAGCGATGGCCCTTGAACCATTGTAACAACAAGCCATGACCAATAGCCTATAGATATCCATTTTAGAAATAATAATTGTCCATTACCCGTAACCATGGCCCTTGAACCATTATAACCACTACATGTCCATAACTCATACCGATGGCCCTTTAACCATTATAACTAATAGCCATGACCAATAAGCAATAGATATCCACATTACAAGCAATAGGTGTCCATAACCCATAACTATGGCCCTTGAAACATTATAACCGCTAGATGTCCATAACTCATACAGATGATCTTTGAACCGTTATAACTACTAGCCATGACCAATAGCCTATAGGTAGCCATTTTACAAGTAATAGGTGTCCATTACCCGTAACCATGGACCTTGAACCATTATAACCACTACATGTCCATAACTCATACCGATGGCCCTTTAACCATTATAACTACGAGCCATGACCAATAGGCAATAGATATCCACATTACAAGCAATAGGTGTCCATAACCCTTAACCATGGCCCTTGACCCATCATAACCACTAGACGTTCATAACTCATACCGATGGACCTTGAACCACTATAAATACTAGCCATGACCAATAGCCTATAAATATGCATTTTACAAGTAATAGGTGTCCATAACCCATAACCATGGCCCTTGAACCAATATAACCACTAGATGTCCATAACTCATAGCGATGGCCCTTGAACCATTGTAACAACAAGCCATGACCAATAGCCAATAGATATCCATTTTACAAGCAATAGGTGTCCATAACCCTTAACCATGGCCCTTGACCCATCATAACCACTAGACGTCCATAACTCATACCGATGGATCTTGAACCATTATAACTACTAGCCATGACCAATATCTTATAGATATCCATTTTACAAGTAATAGGTGTCTATAACCCATAACTATGGCCCTTGACCATTATAACCACTAGATGTCCATAACTCATACAGATGATCTTTGAACCGTTATAACTACTAGCCATGACCAATAGCCTATAGATAGCCATTTAACAAGTAATAGGTGTCCATTACCCGTAACCATGGCCCTTGAACCATTATAATCACTACATGTCCATAACTCATACCGATGGCCCTTTAACCATTATAACTACTAGCCATGACCAATACGCAATAGATATCCACATTACAAGCAATAGGTGTCCATAACCCTTAACCATGGCCCTTGAACCATCATTACCACTAGACGTCCATAACTCATACCGATGGACCTTGAACCATTATAACTACTAGCCATGACCAATAGCATATAGATATCCATTTTACAAGTAATAGGTGTCTATAACCCATAACTATGTCCCTTGACCATTATAACCACTAGATGTCCATAACTCATACAGATGATCTTTGAACCGTTATAACTACTAGCCATGACCAATACTATAGATAGCCATTTTACAAGTAATAGGTGTCCATTACCCGTAACCATGGACCTTGAACCATTATAACCACTACATGTCCATAACTCATACCGATGGCCCTTTAACCATTATAACTACGAGCCATGACCAATAGGCAATAGATATCCACATTACAAGCAATAGGTGTCCATAACCCTTAACCATGGCCCTTGACCCATCATAACCACTAGACGTCCATAACTCATACCGATGGACCTTGAACCACTATAAATACTAGCCATGACCAATAGCCTATAAATATGCATTTTACAAGTAATAGGTGTCCATAACCCATAACCATGGCCCTTGAACCAATATAACCACTAGATGTCCATAACTCATAGCGATGGCCCTTGAACCATTGTAACAACAAGCCATGACCAATAGCCAATAGATATCCATTTTACAAGCAATAGGTGTCCATAACCCTTAACCATGGCCCTTGACCCATCATAACCACTAGACGGCCATAACACATACCGTTGGATCTTGAATCATTATAACTACTAGCCATGACCAATAGGCAATAGATATCCACATTACAAGCAATAGGTGTCCATAACCCTTAACCATGGCCCTTGAACCATCATTACCACTAGACGTCCATAACTCATACCGATGGACCTTGAACCATTATAACTACTAGCCATGACCAATAGCATATAGATATCCATTTTACAAGTAATAGGTGTCTATAACCCATAACTATGGCCCTTGAACCATTATAACCACTAGATGTCCATAACTCATACAGATGATCTTTGAACCGTCATAACTACTAGCCATGACCAATAGCCTATAGATAGCCATTTTACAAGCAGTAGGTGTCCATTACCCGTAACCATGGCCCTCGAAACATTTTAACCACTACATGTCCATAACTCATACCGATGGCCCTTTAACCATTTTAACCACTAGCCATGACCAATAGGCAATAGATATCCACATTACAAGTAATAGGTGTCCATAACCCTTAACCATGTCCCTTGACCCATCATAATCACTAGACGTCGATAACTCATACTGATGGACCTTGAACCATTATAACTACTAGCCATGACCAATAGCTTATAGATATCCATTTTACAAGTAATAGGTGTCTATAACCCATAACTATGGCCCTTGACCATTATAACCACTAGATGTCCATAACTCATACAGGTGATCTTTGAACCGTTATAACAACAAGCCATGACCAATAGCCTATAGATATCCATTTTACAAGTAATAGGTGTCCATTACCCGTAACCATGGCCCTTGAACCATTATAACCACTACATCTCCATAACTCATACCGATGGCCCTTTAACCATTATAACCACTAGTCATGACCAATAGGTAATAGATATCCACATTACAAGCAATAGGTATCCATAACCCTTAACCATGGCCCTTGAACCATCATTACCACTAGACGTCCATAACTCATACCGATGGACCTTGAACCATTATAAATACTGGCCATGACCAATAGCCTATAAATATCCATTTTACAAGTAATAGGCGTCCATAACCCATAACCATGGCCCTTGAACCAGTATAACCACTAGATGTCCATAACTCATAGCGATGGCCCTTGAACCATTATAACAACAAGCCATGACCAATAGCCTATAGATAGCCATTTTACAAGCAGTAGGTGTCCATTACCCGTAACCATGGACCTCGAACCATTATAACCACTACATGTCCATAAGTCATACCGATGGCCCTTTAACCATTATAACCACTAGCCATGACCAATAGGCAATAGATATCCACATTACAAGCAATAGGTGTCCATAACCCTTAACCATGGCCCTTGACCCATCATAACCACTTGACGCCCATAACTCATACCGATGGACCTTGAACCATTATATATACCAGCCATGACCAATAGCCTATAAATATCCATTTTACAAGTAATAGGTGTCCATAACCCATATCCATGGCCTTTGAACCAAAATAACCACTAGATGTCCATGACTCATAGCGATGGCCCTTGATCCATTGTAACAACAAGTCATGACCAATAGCCTATAGATATCCATTTTTGAAATAATAATTGTCCATTACCCGTAACCATGGCCCTTGAACCATTATAACCACTACATGTCCATAACTCATACCGATGGCCCTTTAACCATTATAACTAATAGCCATGACCAATAAGCAATAGATATCCACATTACAAGCAATAGGTGTCCATAACCCATAACTATGGCCCTTGAAACATTATAACCGCTAGATGTCCATAACTCATACAGATGATCTTTGAACCGTTATAACTACTAGCCATGACCAATAGCCTATAGATAGCCATTTTACAAGTAATAGGTGTCCATTACCCGTAACCATGGACCTTGAACCATTATAACCACTACATGTCCATAACTCATACCGATGGCCCTTTAACCATTATAACTACGAGCCATGACCAATAGGCAATAGATATCCACATTACAAGCAATAGGTGTCCATAACCCTTAACCATGGCCCTTGACCCATCATAACCACTAGACGTCCATAACTCATACCGATGGACCTTGAACCACTATAAATACTAGCCATGACCAATAGCCTATAAATATGCATTTTACAAGTAATAGGTGTCCATAACCCATAACCATGGCCCTTGAACAAATATAACCACTAGATGTCCATAACTCATAGCGATGGCCCTTGAACCATTGTAACAACAAGCCATGACCAATAGCCAATAGATATCCATTTTACAAGCAATAGGTGTCCATAACCCTTAACCATGGCCCTTGACCCATCATAACCACTAGACGTCCATAACTCATACCGATGGACCTTGAACCATTATAACTACTAGCCATGACCAATAGCATATAGATATCCATTTTACAAGTAATAGGTGTCTATAACCCATAACTATGGCCCTTGAACCATTATAACCACTAGATGTCCATAACTCATACAGATGATCTTTGAACCGTCATAACTACTAGCCATGACCAATAGCCTATAGATAGCCATTTTACAAGCAGTAGGTGTCCATTACCCGTAACCATGGCCCTCGAAACATTTTAACCACTACATGTCCATAACTCATACCGATGGCCCTTTAACCATTTTAACCACTAGCCATGACCAATAGGCAATAGATATCCACATTACAAGTAATAGGTGTCCATAACCCTTAACCATGTCCCTTGACCCATCATAATCACTAGACGTCGATAACTCATACTGATGGACCTTGAACCATTATAACTACTAGCCATGACCAATAGCTTATAGATATCCATTTTACAAGTAATAGGTGTCTATAACCCATAACTATGGCCCTTGACCATTATAACCACTAGATGTCCATAACTCATACAGGTGATCTTTGAACCGTTATAACAACAAGCCATGACCAATAGCCTATAGATATCCATTTTACAAGTAATAGGTGTCCATTACCCGTAACCATGGCCCTTGAACCATAATAACCACTACATCCCCATAACTCATACCGATGGCCCTTTAACCATTATAACCACTAGTCATGACCAATAGGTAATAGATATCCACATTACAAGCAATAGGTATCCATAACCCTTAACCATGGCCCTTGAACCATCATTACCACTAGACGTCCATAACTCATACCGATGGACCTTGAACCATTATAAATACTGGCCATGACCAATAGCCTATAAATATCCATTTTACAAGTAATAGGCGTCCATAACCCATAACCATGGCCCTTGAACCAGTATAACCACTAGATGTCCATAACTCATAGCGATGGCCCTTGAACCATTATAACAACAAGCCATGACCAATAGCCTATAGATAGCCATTTTACAAGCAGTAGGTGTCCATTACCCGTAACCATGGACCTCGAACCATTATAACCACTACATGTCCATAAGTCATACCGATGGCCCTTTAACCATTATAACCACTAGCCATGACCAATAGGCAATAGATATCCACATTACAAGCAATAGGTGTCCATAACCCTTAACCATGGCCCTTGACCCATCATAACCACTTGACGCCCATAACTCATACCGATGGACCTTGAACCATTATATATACCAGCCATGACCAATAGCCTATAAATATCCATTTTACAAGTAATAGGTGTCCATAACCCATATCCATGGCCTTTGAACCAAAATAACCACTAGATGTCCATGACTCATAGCGATGGCCCTTGATCCATTGTAACAACAAGTCATGACCAATAGCCTATAGATATCCATTTTTGAAATAATAATTGTCCATTACCCGTAACCATGGCCCTTGAACCATTATAACCACTACATGTCCATAACTCATACCGATGGCCCTTTAACCATTATAACTAATAGCCATGACCAATAAGCAATAGATATCCACATTACAAGCAATAGGTGTCCATAACCCATAACTATGGCCCTTGAAACATTATAACCGCTAGATGTCCATAACTCATACAGATGATCTTTGAACCGTTATAACTACTAGCCATGACCAATAGCCTATAGATAGCCATTTTACAAGTAATAGGTGTCCATAACCCATAACCATGGCCCTTGAACCAATATAACCACTAGATGTCCATAACTCATAGCGATGGCCCTTGAACCATTGTAACAACAAGCCATGACCAATAGCCAATAGATATCCATTTTACAAGCAATAGGTGTCCATAACCCTTAACCATGGCCCTTGACCCATCATAACCACTAGACGTCCATAACTCATACCGATGGACCTTGAACCATTATAACTACTAGCCATGACCAATAGCATATAGATATCCATTTTACAAGTAATAGGTGTCTATAACCCATAACTATGGCCCTTGAACCATTATAACCACTAGATGTCCATAACTCATACAGATGATCTTTGAACCGTCATAACTACTAGCCATGACCAATAGCCTATAGATAGCCATTTTACAAGCAGTAGGTGTCCATTACCCGTAACCATGGCCCTCGAAACATTTTAACCACTACATGTCCATAACTCATACCGATGGCCCTTTAACCATTTTAACCACTAGCCATGACCAATAGGCAATAGATATCCACATTACAAGTAATAGGTGTCCATAACCCTTAACCATGTCCCTTGACCCATCATAATCACTAGACGTCGATAACTCATACTGATGGACCTTGAACCATTATAACTACTAGCCATGACCAATAGCTTATAGATATCCATTTTACAAGTAATAGGTGTCTATAACCCATAACTATGGCCCTTGACCATTATAACCACTAGATGTCCATAACTCATACAGGTGATCTTTGAACCGTTATAACAACAAGCCATGACCAATAGCCTATAGATATCCATTTTACAAGTAATAGGTGTCCATTACCCGTAACCATGGCCCTTGAACCATTATAACCACTACATCCCCATAACTCATACCGATGGCCCTTTAACCATTATAACCACTAGTCATGACCAATAGGTAATAGATATCCACATTACAAGCAATAGGTATCCATAACCCTTAACCATGGCCCTTGAACCATCATTACCACTAGACGTCCATAACTCATACCGATGGACCTTGAACCATTATAAATACTGGCCATGACCAATAGCCTATAAATATCCATTTTACAAGTAATAGGCGTCCATAACCCATAACCATGGCCCTTGAACCAGTATAACCACTAGATGTCCATAACTCATAGCGATGGCCCTTGAACCATTATAACAACAAGCCATGACCAATAGCCTATAGATAGCCATTTTACAAGCAGTAGGTGTCCATTACCCGTAACCATGGACCTCGAACCATTATAACCACTACATGTCCATAAGTCATACCGATGGCCCTTTAACCATTATAACCACTAGCCATGACCAATAGGCAATAGATATCCACATTACAAGCAATAGGTGTCCATAACCCTTAACCATGGCCCTTGACCCATCATAACCACTTGACGCCCATAACTCATACCGATGGACCTTGAACCATTATATATACCAGCCATGACCAATAGCCTATAAATATCCATTTTACAAGTAATAGGTGTCCATAACCCATATCCATGGCCTTTGAACCAAAATAACCACTAGATGTCCATGACTCATAGCGATGGCCCTTGATCCATTGTAACAACAAGTCATGACCAATAGCCTATAGATATCCATTTTTGAAATAATAATTGTCCATTACCCGTAACCATGGCCCTTGAACCATTATAACCACTACATGTCCATAACTCATACCGATGGCCCTTTAACCATTATAACTAATAGCCATGACCAATAAGCAATAGATATCCACATTACAAGCAATAGGTGTCCATAACCCATAACTATGGCCCTTGAAACATTATAACCGCTAGATGTCCATAACTCATACAGATGATCTTTGAACCGTTATAACTACTAGCCATGACCAATAGCCTATAGATAGCCATTTTACAAGTAATAGGTGTCCATAACCCATAACCATGGCCCTTGAACCAATATAACCACTAGATGTCCATAACTCATAGCGATGGCCCTTGAACCATTGTAACAACAAGCCATGACCAATAGCCAATAGATATCCATTTTACAAGCAATAGGTGTCCATAACCCTTAACCATGGCCCTTGACCCATCATAACCACTAGACGTCCATAACTCATACCGATGGATCTTGAACCATTATAACTACTAGCCATGACCAATATCTTATAGATATCCATTTTACAAGTAATAGGTGTCTATAACCCATAACTATGGCCCTTGACCATTATAACCACTAGATGTCCATAACTCATACAGATGATCTTTGAACCGTTATAACTACTAGCCATGACCAATAGCCTATAGATAGCCATTTAACAAGTAATAGGTGTCCATTACCCGTAACCATGGCCCTTGAACCATTATAATCACTACATGTCCATAACTCATACCGATGGCCCTTTAACCATTATAACTACTAGCCATGACCAATAGGCAATAGATATCCACATTACAAGCAATAGGTGTCCATAACCCTTAACCATGGCCCTTGAACCATCATTACCACTAGACGTCCATAACTCATACCGATGGACCTTGAACCATTATAACTACTAGCCATGACCAATAGCATATAGATATCCATTTTACAAGTAATAGGTGTCTATAACCCATAACTATGGCCCTTGAACCATTATAACCACTAGATGTCCATAACTCATACAGATGATCTTTGAACCGTCATAACTACTAGCCATGACCAATAGCCTATAGATAGCCATTTTACAAGCAGTAGGTGTCCATTACCCGTAACCATGGCCCTCGAAACATTTTAACCACTACATGTCCATAACTCATACCGATGGCCCTTTAACCATTATAACCACTAGCCATGACCAATAGGCAATAGATATCCACATTACAAGTAATAGGTGTCCATAACCCTTAACCATGGCCCTTGACCCATCATAATCACTAGACGTCGATAACTCATACTGATGGACCTTGAACCATTATAACTACTAGCCATGACCAATAGCTTATAGATATCCATTTTACAAGTAATAGGTGTCTATAACCCATAACTATGGCCCTTGACCATTATAACCACTAGATGTCCATAACTCATACAGGTGATCTTTGAACCGTTATAACTACTAGCCATGACCAATAGCCTATAGATAGACATTTTACAGGTAATAGGTGTCCATTACCAGTAACCATGGCCCTTGAACCATTATAATCACTACATGTCCATAACTCATACCGATGGCCCTTTAACCATTATAACTACTAGCCACGATCAATAGGCAATATATATCCACATTACAAGCAATAGGTGTCTATAACCCTTAACCATGGCCCTTGAACCATCATTACCACTAGACGTCCATAACTCATACCGATGGACCTTGAACCATTATAACTACTAGCCATGACCAATAGCATATAGATATCCATTTTACAAGTAATAGGTGTCCATAACCCATAACCATGGCCCTTGAACCAATATAACCACTGGATATCCATAACTCATAGCAATGGCCCTTGAACCATTATAACAACAAGCCATGACCAATAGCCTATAGATATCCATTTTACAAGTAATTAGTGTCCATTACCCGTAACCATGGCCCTTGAACCATTATAACCACTACATGTCCATAACTCATACCGATGGCCCTTTAACCATTATAACCACTAGCCATGACCAATAGGCAATAGATATCCACATTACAAGCAATAGGTGTCCATAACCCTTAACCATGGCCCTTGAACCATCATTACCACTAGACGTCCATAACTCATACCGATGGACCTTGAACCATTATAACTACTAGCCATGACCAATAGCATATAGATATCCATTTTACAAGTAATAGGTGTCTATAACCCATAACTATGGCCCTTGAACCATTATAACCACTAGATGTCCATAACTCATACAGATGATCTTTGAACCGTTATAACTACTAGCCATGACCAATAGCCTATAGATAGCCATTTTACAAGTAATAGGTGTCCATTACCCGTAACCATGGCCCTTGAACCATTATAACCACTACATGTCCATAACTCGTACCGATGGCCCTTTAACCATTACAACCACCAGCCATGACCAATAGGCAATAGATATACACACTACAAGCAATAGGTATCCATAATCCTTAACCATGGCCTTTGACCCGTCATAACCACTAGACGCCCATAACTCATACCGATGGACCTTGAACCATTATAAATACTAGCCATGACCAATAGCCTATAAATATCCATTTTACATGTAATAGGTGTCCTTAACCCATAACCATGGCCCTTGAACCAGTATAACCACTAGATGTCCATAACTCATAGCGATGGCCCTTCAACCATTATAACAACAAGCCATGACCAATAGCCTATAGATATCCATTTTACAAGTAATAGGTGTCCATTACCCGTAACCATGGCCCTTGAACCATTATAACCACTACATGTCCATAACTCATACCGATGGCCTTTTAACCATTATAACTAATAGCCATGACCAATAAGCAATAGATATCCACATTACAAGCAATAGGTGTCCATAACCCATAACTATGGCCCTTGAAACATTATAACCACTAGATGTCCATAACTCATACAGATGATCTTTGAACCGTTATAACTACTAGCCATGACCAATAGCCTATCAAATAGCCATTTTACAAGTTATAGGTGTCCATTACCCGTAACCATGGCCCTTGAACCATTATAATCACTACATGTCTATAACTCATACCGATGGCCCTTTAACCATTATAACTACTAGCCATGACCAATAGGCAATAGATATCCACATTACAAGCAATAGGTGTCCATAACCCTTAACCATGGCCCTTGAACCATCATTACCACTAGACGTCCATAACTCACACCGATGGACCTTGAACCATTAAAACTACTAGCCATGACCAATAGCATATAGATATCCATTTTACAAGTAATAGGTGTTTATAACCCATAACTATGGCCCTTGAACCATTATAACCACTAGATGTCCATAACTCATACAGATGATCTTTGAACCGTTATAACTACTAGCCATGACCAATAGCCTATAGATAGCCATTTTACAAGCAATAGGTGTCCATTACCCGTAACCATGGCCCTCGAACCATTATAACCACTACATATCCATAACTCATACCGATGGCCCTTTAACCATTATAACCACTAGCCATGACCAATAGGCAATAGATATCCACATTACAAGCAATAGGTGTCCATAACCCTTAACCATGGCCCTTGACCCATCTTAACCACTAGACGCCCATACCTCATACCGATGGACCTTGAACCATTATAAATACTAGCCATGACCAATAGCCTATAAATATCCATTTTACAAGTAATAGGTGTCCATAACCCATAACCATGGCCCTTGAACCAGTATAACCACTAGATGTCCATAACTCATAGCGATGGCCCTTGAACCATTATAACAACAAGCCATGACCAATAGCCTATAGATATCCATTTTACAAGTAATAGGTGTCCATTACCCGTAACCATGGCCCTTGAACCATTATAACCACTACATGTCCATAACTCATACCGATGGCCCTTTAAACATTATAACTAATAGCCATGACCAATAATCAATAGATATCCACATTACAAGCAATAGGTGTCCATAACCCATAACTATGGCCCTTGAACCATTATAACCACTAGATGTCCATAACTCATAGATATGATCTTTGAAACGTTATAACTACTAGCCATGACCAATAGCCTATAGATAGCCATTTTACAAGCAATTGGTGTCCATTACCCGTAACCATGGCCCTCGAACCATTATAACCACTACATGTCCATAACTCATACCGATGGCCCTTTAACCATTATAACCACTAGCCATGACCAATAGGCAATAGATTTCCACATTACAAGCAATAGGTGTCCATAACCCTTAACCATGCCCCTTGACCCATCATAACCACTAGACGCCCATAACTCATACCGATGGACCTTGAACCATTATAAATACTAGCCATGACCAATAGCCTATAGATATCCATTTTACAAGTAATAGGTGTCCATAACCCATAACCATGGCCCTTGAACCAATACAACCACTGGATGTCTATAACTCATAGCAATGGCCCTTGAACCATTATAACAACAAGCCATGACCAATAGCCTATAGATATCCATTTTACAAGTAATAGGTGTCCATTACCCGTAACCATGGCCCTTGAACCATTATAACCACTACATCTCCATAACTCATACCGATGGCCCTTTAACCATTATAACCACTAGTCATGACCAATAGGTAATAGATATCCACATTACAAGCAATAGGTATCCATAACCCTTAACCATGGCCCTTGAACCATCATTACCACTAGACGTCCATAACTCATACCGATGGACCTTGAACCATTATAAATACTGGCCATGACCAATAGCCTATAAATATCCATTTTACAAGTAATAGGCGTCCATAACCCATAACCATGGCCCTTGAACCAGTATAACCACTAGATGTCCATAACTCATAGCGATGGCCCTTGAACCATTATAACAACAAGCCATGACCAATAGCCTATAGATATCCATTTTACAAGTAATAAGTGTCCATTACCCGTAACCATGGCCCTTGAACCATTATAACCACTACATGTCCATAACTCATACCGATGGCCCTTTAACCATTATAACTAATAGCCATGACCAATAAGCAATAGATATCCACGTTACAAACAATAGGTGTCCATAACCCATAACCATGGCCCTTGAACTATTATAACCACTAGTTGTCCATAACTCATACAGATGATCTTTGAACCGTTATAACTACTAGCCATGACCAATAGCCTATAGATATCCATTTTACAAGTAATTAGTGTCCATTACCCGTAACCATGGCCCTTGAACCATTATAACCACTACATGTCCATAACTCGTACCGATGGCCCTTTAACCATTATAACCACTAGCCATGACCAATAGGCAATAGATATCCACATTACAAGCAATAGGTGTCCATAACCCTTAACCATGGCCCTTGAACCATCATTACCACTAGACGTCCATAACTCATACCGATGGACCTTGAACCATTATAACTACTAGCCATGACCAATAGCATATAGATATCCATTTTACAAGTAATAGGTGTCTATAACCCATAACTATGGCCCTTGAACCATTATAACCACTAGATGTCCATAACTCATACAGATGATCTTTGAACCGTTATAACTACTAGCCATGACCAATAGCCTATAGATAGCCATTTTACAAGTAATAGGTGTCCATTACCCGTAACCATGGCCCTTGAACCATTATAACCACTACATGTCCATAACTCGTACCGATGGCCCTTTAACCATTACAACCACCAGCCATGACCAATAGGCAATAGATATACACACTACAAGCAATAGGTATCCATAATCCTTAACCATGGCCTTTGACCCGTCATAACCACTAGACGCCCATAACTCATACCGATGGACCTTGAACCATTATAAATACTAGCCATGACCAATAGCCTATAAATATCCATTTTACATGTAATAGGTGTCCTTAACCCATAACCATGGCCCTTGAACCAGTATAACCACTAGATGTCCATAACTCATAGCGATGGCCCTTCAACCATTATAACAACAAGCCATGACCAATAGCCTATAGATATCCATTTTACAAGTAATAGGTGTCCATTACCCGTAACCATGGCCCTTGAACCATTATAACCACTACATGTCCATAACTCATACCGATGGCCTTTTAACCATTATAACTAATAGCCATGACCAATAAGCAATAGATATCCACATTACAAGCAATAGGTGTCCATAACCCATAACTATGGCCCTTGAAACATTATAACCACTAGATGTCCATAACTCATACAGATGATCTTTGAACCGTTATAACTACTAGCCATGACCAATAGCCTATCAAATAGCCATTTTACAAGTAATAGGTGTCCATTACCCGTAACCATGGCCCTTGAACCATTATAATCACTACATGTCTATAACTCATACCGATGGCCCTTTAACCATTATAACTACTAGCCATGACCAATAGGCAATAGATATCCACATTACAAGCAATAGGTGTCCATAACCCTTAACCATGGCCCTTGAACCATCATTACCACTAGACGTCCATAACTCACACCGATGGACCTTGAACCATTAAAACTACTAGCCATGACCAATAGCATATAGATATCCATTTTACAAGTAATAGGTGTTTATAACCCATAACTATGGCCCTTGAACCATTATAACCACTAGATGTCCATAACTCATACAGATGATCTTTGAACCGTTATAACTACTAGCCATGACCAATAGCCTATAGATAGCCATTTTACAAGCAATAGGTGTCCATTACCCGTAACCATGGCCCTCGAACCATTATAACCACTACATATCCATAACTCATACCGATGGCCCTTTAACCATTATAACCACTAGCCATGACCAATAGGCAATAGATATCCACATTACAAGCAATAGGTGTCCATAACCCTTAACCATGGCCCTTGACCCATCTTAACCACTAGACGCCCATACCTCATACCGATGGACCTTGAACCATTATAAATACTAGCCATGACCAATAGCCTATAAATATCCATTTTACAAGTAATAGGTGTCCATAACCCATAACCATGGCCCTTGAACCAGTATAACCACTAGATGTCCATAACTCATAGCGATGGCCCTTGAACCATTATAACAACAAGCCATGACCAATAGCCTATAGATATCCATTTTACAAGTAATAGGTGTCCATTACCCGTAACCATGGCCCTTGAACCATTATAACCACTACATGTCCATAACTCATACCGATGGCCCTTTAAACATTATAACTAATAGCCATGACCAATAATCAATAGATATCCACATTACAAGCAATAGGTGTCCATAACCCATAACTATGGCCCTTGAACCATTATAACCACTAGATGTCCATAACTCATAGATATGATCTTTGAAACGTTATAACTACTAGCCATGACCAATAGCCTATAGATAGCCATTTTACAAGCAATTGGTGTCCATTACCCGTAACCATGGCCCTCGAACCATTATAACCACTACATGTCCATAACTCATACCGATGGCCCTTTAACCATTATAACCACTAGCCATGACCAATAGGCAATAGATTTCCACATTACAAGCAATAGGTGTCCATAACCCTTAACCATGCCCCTTGACCCATCATAACCACTAGACGCCCATAACTCATACCGATGGACCTTGAACCATTATAAATACTAGCCATGACCAATAGCCTATAGATATCCATTTTACAAGTAATAGGTGTCCATAACCCATAACCATGGCCCTTGAACCAATACAACCACTGGATGTCTATAACTCATAGCAATGGCCCTTGAACCATTATAACAACAAGCCATGACCAATAGCCTATAGATATCCATTTTACAAGTAATAGGTGTCCATTACCCGTAACCATGGCCCTTGAACCATTATAACCACTACATCTCCATAACTCATACCGATGGCCCTTTAACCATTATAACCACTAGTCATGACCAATAGGTAATAGATATCCACATTACAAGCAATAGGTATCCATAACCCTTAACCATGGCCCTTGAACCATCATTACCACTAGACGTCCATAACTCATACCGATGGACCTTGAACCATTATAAATACTGGCCATGACCAATAGCCTATAAATATCCATTTTACAAGTAATAGGCGTCCATAACCCATAACCATGGCCCTTGAACCAGTATAACCACTAGATGTCCATAACTCATAGCGATGGCCCTTGAACCATTATAACAACAAGCCATGACCAATAGCCTATAGATATCCATTTTACAAGTAATAAGTGTCCATTACCCGTAACCATGGCCCTTGAACCATTATAACCACTACATGTCCATAACTCATACCGATGGCCCTTTAACCATTATAACTAATAGCCATGACCAATAAGCAATAGATATCCACGTTACAAACAATAGGTGTCCATAACCCATAACCATGGCCCTTGAACTATTATAACCACTAGTTGTCCATAACTCATACAGATGATCTTTGAACCGTTATAACTACTAGCCATGACGAATAGCCTATAGATATCCATTTTACAAGTAATTAGTGTCCATTACCCGTAACCATGGCCCTTGAACCATTATAACCACTACATGTCCATAACTCGTACCGATGGCCCTTTAACCATTATAACCACTAGCCATGACCAATAGGCAATAGATATCCACATTACAAGCAATAGGTGTCCATAACCCTTAACCATGGCCCTTGAACCATCATTACCACTAGACGTCCATAACTCATACCGATGGACCTTGAACCATTATAACTACTAGCCATGACCAATAGCATATATATATCCATTTTACAAGTAATAGATGTCTTTAACCCATAACTATGGCCCTTGAACCATTATAACCACTAGATGTCCATAACTCATACAGATGATCTTTGAACCGTTATAACTACTAGCCATGACCAATAGCCTATAGATAGCCATTTTACAAGTAATAGGTGTCCATTACCCGTAACCATGGCCCTTGAACCATTATAACCACTACATGTCCATAACTCGTACCGATGGCCCTTTAACCATTATAACCACTAGCCATGACCAATAGGCAATAGATATCCACATTACAAGCAATAGGTATCCATAATCCTTAACCATGGCCTTTGACCCATCATAACCACTAGATGTCCATAACTCATACCGATGGACCTTGAACCATTATAAATACTAGCCATGACCAATAGCCTATAAATATCCATTTTACAAGTAATAGGTGTCCATAACCCATAACCATGGCCCTTGAACCAATATAACCACTAGATGTCCATAACTCATAGCGATGGCCCTTGAACCATTATAACAACAAGCCATGACCAATAGCCTATAAATATCCATTTTACAAGTAATAGGTGTCCATTACCCGTAACCATGGCCCTTGAACCATTATAACCACTATTTGTCCATAACTCACACCGATGGCCCTTTAACCATTATAACTTCTAGCCATGACCAATAGGCAATAGATATCCACATTACAAGCAATAGGTGTCCATAACCCTTAACCATGGCCCTTGAACTATTATAACCACTAGTTGTCCATAACTCATACAGATGATCTTTGAACCGTTATAACTACTAGCCATGACCAATAGCCTATAGATATCCATTTTACAAGTAATTAGTGTCCATTACCCGTAACCATGGCCCTTGAACCATTATAACCACTACATGTCCATAACTCGTACCGATGGCCCTTTAACCATTATAACCACTAGCCATGACCAATAGGCAATAGATATCCACATTACAAGCAATAGGTGTCCATAACCCTTAACCATGGCCCTTGAACCATCATTACCACTAGACGTCCATAACTCATACCGATGGACCTTGAACCATTATAACTACTAGCCATGACCAATAGCATATATATATCCATTTTACAAGTAATAGATGTCTTTAACCCATAACTATGGCCCTTGAACCATTATAACCACTAGATGTCCATAACTCATACAGATGATCTTTGAACCGTTATAACTACTAGCCATGACCAATAGCCTATAGATAGCCATTTTACAAGTAATAGGTGTCCATTACCCGTAACCATGGCCCTTGAACCATTATAACCACTACATGTCCATAACTCGTACCGATGGCCCTTTAACCATTATAACCACTAGCCATGACCAATAGGCAATAGATATCCACATTACAAGCAATAGGTATCCATAATCCTTAACCATGGCCTTTGACCCATCATAACCACTAGATGTCCATAACTCATACCGATGGACCTTGAACCATTATAAATACTAGCCATGACCAATAGCCTATAAATATCCATTTTACAAGTAATAGGTGTCCATAACCCATAACCATGGCCCTTGAACCAATATAACCACTAGATGTCCATAACTCATAGCGATGGCCCTTGAACCATTATAACAACAAGCCATGACCAATAGCCTATAAATATCCATTTTACAAGTAATAGGTGTCCATTACCCGTAACCATGGCCCTTGAACCATTATAACCACTATTTGTCCATAACTCACACCGATGGCCCTTTAACCATTATAACTTCTAGCCATGACCAATAGGCAATAGATATCCACATTACAAGCAATAGGTGTCCATAACCCTTAACCATGGCCCTTGACCCATCATAACCACTAGACGCCCATAACTCATACCGATGGACCTTGAACCATTATAAATACTAGCCATGACCAATTGCCTATAAATATCCATTTTACAAGTTATAGGTGTCCATAACCCATAACCATGGCCCTTGAACCAATATAACCACTAGATGTCCATAACTCCTAGAGATGGCCCTTGAACCATTATAACAACTAGCCATGACCAATAGCCTATAGATAGCCATTTTACAAGTAATAGGTGTCCATTACCTGTAACCATGGCCCTTGAACCATTATAACCACTACATGTCCATAACTCATACCGATGGCCCTTTAACCATTATAACTACTAGCCATGACCAATAGGCAATAGATATCCACATTACAAGCAATAGGTGTCCATAACCCTTAACCATGGCCCTTGAACCATCATTACCACTAGACGTCCATAACTCATACCGATTGACCTTGAACCATTATAAATACTAGCCATGACCAATAGCCAATAAATATCCATTTTACAAGTTATAGTTGTCCATAACCCATAACCATGGCCCTTGAACCAATATAACCACTAGATGTCCATAACTCATAGCGATGGCCCTTGAACCATTATAACATCTAGCCATGACCAATAGCCTATAAATATCCATTTTACAAGTAATAGGTGTCCATAACCCATAAACATGGCCCTTGAACCAGTATAACCACTAGATGTCCATAACTCATAGCGATGGCCCTTGAACCATTATAACAACAAGCCATGACCAATAGCCTATGGATATCCATTTTACAAGTAATAGGGGTCCATTACCCATAACCATGGCCCTTTAACCATTATAACTTCTAGCCATGACCAATAGGCAAGAGATATCCACATTACAAGCAATAGGTGTCCATAACCCTTAACCATGGCCCTTGACCCATCATAACCACTACATGTCCATAACACATACCGATGGCCCTTTAACCATTATAACTACTAGCCATGACCAATAGGCAATAGATATCCACATTACAAGCAATAGGTGTCCATAACCCTTAACCATGCCCCTTGACCCATCATAACCACTAGACACCCATAACTCATACCGATGGACCTTGAACCATTATAAATACTAGCCATGACCAATAGCCTATAAATATCCATTTTACAAGTAATAGGTGTCCATAACCCATAACCATGGCCCTTGAACCAATATAACCACTGGATGTCCATAACTCATAGCAATGGCCCTTGAACCATTATAACAACAAGCCATGACCAATAGCCTATAGATATCCATTTTTCAAGTAATTAGTGTCCATTACCCGTAACCATGGCCCTTGAACCATTATAACCACTACATGTCCATAACTCATACCGATGGCCCTTTAACCATTATAACCACTAGCCATGACCAATAGGCAATAGATATGCACATTACAAGCAATAGGTGTCGATAACCCTTAACAATGGCCCTTGACCCATCATAACCACTAGACGTCCATAACTCATACCGATGGACCTTGAACCATTATAAATACTAGCCATGACCAATAGCCTATAAATATCCATTTTACAAGTAATAGGTGTCCATAACCCATAACCATGGCCCTTGAACCAATATAACCACTAGATGTCCTTAACTCATAGCGATGGCCCTTGAACCATTGTAACAACAAGCCATGACCAATAGCCTATAGATATCCATTTTGCAAGTAATAGGTGTCCATTACCAGTAACCATGGCCCTTGAACCATTATAACCACTACATGTCCATAACTCATACCGATGGCCCTTTAACCATTATACCTACTAGCCATGACCAATAGGTAATAGATATACACATTACAAGCAATAGGTGTCCATAACCCTTAACCACGGCCCTTGACCCATCATAACCACTAGACGTCCATAACTCATACCGATGGATCTTGAACAATTATAACTACTCGCCATGACCAATACCTTTTAGATACCCATTTTACAAGTAATAGGTGTCTATAACCTATAACTATGGCCCTTGAACCATTATAACCACTAGATGTCAATAACTCATACAGATGATCTTTGAACCGTTATAACTACTAACCATGACCAATAGCCTATAGATAGCCATTTTACAAGTAATAGGTGTCCATTACCCGTAACCATGGCCCTTGAACCCATGTCTATAACTCATACCGATGGCCCTTTAACCATTATAACTACTAGCCATGACCAATAGGCAATAGATATCCACATTACAAGCACTAGGTGTCCATAACCCTTAACCATGGCCCTTGAACCATCATTAACACTAGACGTCCATAACTCATACCGTTGGACCTTGAACAATTATAACTACTAGCCATGACCAATAGCATATAGATAGCCATTTTACAAGTAATAGGTGTCCATTACCCGTAACCATGGCCCTTGAACCATTATAACCACTACATGTCCATAACTCATACCGATGACCCTTTAACCATTATAACCACTAGCCATGACCAATAGGCAATAGATATCCACATTACAAGCAATAGGTATCCATAGTCCTTAACCATGGCCTTTGACCCATCATAACCACTAGATGTCCATAACTCATAGCGATGGCCCTTGAACCATTATAAAAACTAGCCATGACCAATAGCCTATAAATATCCATTTTACAAGTAATAGGTGTCCATAAACCATAACCATGGCCCTTGAACCAATATAACCACTAGATGTCCTTAACTCATAGCGATGGCCCTTGAACCATTATAACAACAAGCCATGACCAATAGCCTATAGATATCCATTTTACAAGTAATAGGTGTCCATTACCCGTAACCATCGCCCTTGAACCATTATAATCACTACATGTCCATAACTCATACCGATGGCCCTTTAACCATTATAACTACTAGCCATGACCAATAGGCAATAGATATCCACATTACAAGCAATAGGTGTCCATAACCCTTAACCATGGCCCTTGAACCATCATTACCACTAGACGTCCATAACTCATACCGATTGACCTTGAACCATTATAAATACTAGCCATGACCAATAGCCTATAAATATCCATTTTACAAGTAATAGGTGTCCATAACCCATAACCATGGCCCTTGAACCAATATAACCACTGGATGTCCATAACTCGTAGCAATGGCCCTTGAACCATTATAACAACAAGCCATGACCAATAGCTTATAGATATCCATTTTACAAGTAATTAGTGTCCATTACCCGTAACCATGGCCCTTGAACCATTATAACCACTACATGTCCATAACTCATACCGATGGCCCTTTAACCATTATAACCACTAGCCATGACCAATAGGCAATAGATATCCACATTACAAGCAATAGGTGTCCATAACCCTTAACAATGGCCCTTGACCCATCATAACCACTAGACGTCCATAACTCATACCGATGGACCATGAACCATTATAAATACTAGCCATGACCAATAGCCTATAAATATCCATTTTACAAGTAATAGGTGTCCATAACCCATAACCATGGTCCTTGAACCAATATAACCACTAGATGACCATAACTCATAGCGATGGCCCTTGAACCATTGTAACAACAAGCCATGACCAATAGCCTATAGATATCCATTTTACAAGTAATAGGTGTCCATTACCAGTAACCATGGCCCTTGAACCATTATAACCACTACATGTCCATAACTCATACCGATGGCCCTTTAACCATTATAACTACTAGCCATGACCAATAGGTAATAGATATACACATTACAAGCAATAGTTGTCCATAACCCTTAACCATGGCCCTTGACCCATCATAACCACTAGACGTCCATAACTCATACCGATGGACCATGAACAATTATAACTACTCGCCATGACCAATAGCTTTTAGATATCCATTTTACAAGTAATAGGTGTCTATAACCCATAACTATGGCCCTTGAACCATTATAACCACTAGATGTCAATAACTCATTCAGATGATCTTTGAACTGTTATAACTACTAACCATGACCAATAGCCTATAGATAGCCATTTTACAAGTAATAGGTGTCCATTACCCGTAACCATGGCCCTTGAACCATTATAACCACTACATGTCCATAACTCATACCGATGACCCTTTAACCATTATAACCACTAGCCATGACCAATAGGCAATAGATATCCACATTACAAGCAATAGGTATCCATAGTCCTTAACCATGGCCTTTGACCCATCATAACCACTAGACTTCCATAACTCATAGCGATGGCCCTTGAACCATTATAACAACTAGCCATGACCAATAGCCTATAAATATCCATTTTACAAGTAATAGGTGTCCATAAACCATAACCATGGCCCTTGAACCAATATAACCACTAGATGTCCTTAACTCATAGCGATGGCCCTTGAACCATTGTAACAACAAGCCATGACCAATAGCCTATAGATATCCATTTTACAAGTAATAGGTGTCCATTACCCGTAACCATGGCCCTTGAACCATTATAATCACTACATGTCCATAACTCATACCGATGGCCCTTTAACCATTATAACTACTAGCCATGACCAATAGGCAATAGATATCCACATTACAAGCAATAGGTGTCCATAACCCTTAACCATGGCCCTTGAACCATCATTACCACTAGACGTCCATAACTCATACCGATTGACCTTGAACCATTATAAATACTAGCCATGACCAATAGCCTATAAATATCCATTTTACAAGTAATAGGTGTCCATAACCCATAACCATGGCCCTTGAACCAATATAACCACTGGATGTCCATAACTCGTAGCAATGGCCCTTGAACCATTATAACAACAAGCCATGACCAATAGCTTATAGATATCCATTTTACAAGTAATTAGTGTCAATTACCCGTAACCATGGCCCTTGAACCATTATAACCACTACATGTCCATAACTCATACCGATGGCCCTTTAACCATTATAACCACTAGCCATGACCAATAGGCAATAGATATCCACATTACAAGCAATAGGTGTCCATAACCCATAACAATGGCCCTTGACCCATCATAACCACTAGACGTCCATAACTCATACCGATGGACCTTGAACCATTATAAATTCTAGCCATGACCAATAGCCTATAAATATCCATTTTACAAGTAATAGGTGTCCATAACCCATAACCATGGCCCTTGAACCAATATAACCACTAGATGACCATAACTCATAGCGATGGCCCTTGAACCATTGTAACAACAAGCCATGACCAATAACCTATAGATATCCATTTTACAAGTAATAGGTGTCCATTACCAGTAACCATGGCCCTTGAACCATTATAACCACTACATGTCCATAACTCATACCGATGGCCCTTTAACCATTATAACTACTGGCCATGACCAATAGGTAATAGATATACACATTACAAGCAATAGGTGTCCATAACCCTTAACCATGGCCCTTGACCCATCATAACCACTAGACGTCCATAACTCATACCGATGGACCTTGAACAATTATAACTACTCGCCATGACCAATAGCTTTTAGATATCCATTTTACAAGTAATAGGTGTCTATAACCCATAACTATGGCCCTTGAACCATTATAACCACTAGATGTCAATAACTCATACAGATGAACTTCGAACCGTTATAACTACTAAATATGACCAATAGCCTATAGATAGCCATTTTACAAGTAATAGGTGTCCATTACCCGTAACCATGGCCCTTGAACCATTATAACCACTACATGTCCATAACTCATACCGATGACCCTTTAACCATTATAACCACTAGCCATGACCAATAGGCAATAGATATCCACATTACAAGCAATAGGTATCCATAGTCCTTAACCATGGCCTTTGACCCATCATAACCACTAGATGTTCATAACTCATAGCGATGGCCCTTGAACCATTATAACAACTAGCGATGACCAATAGCCTATAAATATCCATTTTACAAGTAATAGGTGACCATAACCCATAACCATGGCCCTTGAACCAGTATAACCACTAGATGTCCATAACTCATAGCGATGGCCCTTGAACCATTATAACAACAAGCCATGACCAATAGCCTATGGATATCCATTTTACAAGTAATAGGTGTCCATAACCCATAACCATGGCCCTTGAACTAGTATAACCACTAGATCTCCATAACTCATAGCGATGGCCCTTGAACCATTATAACAACAAGCCATGACCAATAGCCTATGGATATCCATTTTACAAGTAATAGGTGTCCATTACCCGTAACCATGGCCCTTGAACCATTATAACCACTACATGTCCATAACTCACACCGATGGCCCTTTAAGCATTATAACTTCTAGCCATGACCAATAGGCAATAGATATCCACATTACAAGCAATAGGTGTCCATAACCCTTAACCATGGCCCTTGACCCATCATAACCACTAGACGCCCATAACTCATACCGATGGACTGTGAACCATTATAAATACTAGCCATGACCAATTGCCTATAAATATCCATTTTACAAGTTATAGGTGTCCATAACCCATAACCATGGCCCTTGAACCAATATAACCACTAGATGTCAATAACTCATAGCGATGGCCCTTTAACCATTATAACAACTAGCCATGACCAATAGCCTATAGATATCCATTTTACAACTAATAGGGGTCCATTACCCGTAACCATGGCCCTTGAACCATTATAACCACTACATGTCCATAACTCATACCGATGGCCCTTTAACCATTATAACTACTAGCCATGACCAATAGGCAATAGATATCAACATTACAAGCAATAGGTGTCCATAACCCTTAACCATGGCCCTTGAACCATCATTACCACTAGACGTCCATAACTCATACCGATGGACCTTGAACCATTATTACTACTAGCCATGACCAATAGCATATAGATATCCATTTTACAAGTAATAGGTGTCTATAACCCATAACTATGGCCCTTGAACCATTATAACCACTAGATGTCCATAACTCATACAGATGATCTTTGAACCGTTATAACTACTAGCCATGACCAATAGCCTATAGATAGCCATTTTACAAGCAATAGGTGTCCATTACCCGTAACCATGGCCCTTGAACCATTATAACCACTGCATGTCCATAACTCATACCGATGGCACTTTAACCATTATAACCACTAGCCATGACCAATAGGCAATAGATATCCACATTACAAGCAATAGGTATCCATAATCCTTAACCATGGCCTTTGACCCATCATAACCACTAGATGTCCATAACTCATACCGATGGACCTTGAACCATTATAAATACTAGCCATGACCAATAGCCTATAAATATCCATTTTACAAGTTATAGGTGTCCATAACCCATAACCATGGCCCTTGAACCAATATAACCACTAGATGTCCATAACTCATAGCGATGGCCCTTGAACCATTATAACAACTAGCCATGACCAATAGACTATAAATATCCATTTTACAAGTAATAGGTGTCCATGACCCATAACCATGGCCCTTGAACCAGTATAACCACTAGATGTCCATAACTCATAGCGATGGCCCTTGAACCATTATAACAACAAGCCATGACCAATAGCCTATAGATATCCATTTTACAAGTAATAAGTGTCCATTACCCGTAACCATGGCCCTTGAACCATTATAACCACTACATGCCCATAACTCATACCGATGGCCCTTTAACCATTATAACTAATAGCCATGACCAATAAGCAATAGATATCCACATTACAAACAATAGGTGTCCATAACCCATAACTATGGCCCTTGAACTATTATAACCACTAGTTGTCCATAACTCATACAGATGATCTTTGAACCGTTATAACTACTAGCCACGACCAATAGCCTATAGATATCCATTTTACAAGTAATTAGTGTCCATTACCCGTAACCATGGCCCTTGAACCATTATAACCACTACATGTCCATAACTCGTACCGATGGCCCTTTAACCATTATAACCACTAGCCATGACCAATAGGCAATAGATATCCACATGACAAGCAATAGGTGTCCATAACCCTTAACCATGGCCCTTGAACCATCATTACCACTAGACGTCCATAACTCATACCGATGGACCTTGAACCATTATAACTACTAGCCATGACCAATAGCATATAGATATCCATTTTACAAGTAATAGGTGTCTATAACCCATAACTATGGCCCTTGAACCATTATAACCACTAGATGTCCATAACTCATACAGATGATCTTTGAACCGTTATAACTACTAGCCATGACCAATAGCCTATAGATAGCCATTTTACAAGTAATAGGTGTCCATTACCCGTAACCATGGCCCTTGAACCATTATAACCACTACATGTCCATAACTCATACCGATGGCCCTTTAACCATTATAACCACTAGCCATGACCAATAGGCAATAGATATCCACATTACAAGCAATAGGTATCCATAATCCTTAACCATGGCCTTTGACCCATCATAACCACTAGATGTCCATAACTCATACCGATGGACCTTGAACCATTCTAAATACTAGCCATGACCAATAGCCTATAAATATCCATTTTACAAGTAATAGGTGTCCATAACCCATAACCATGGCCCTTGAACCAATATAACCACTAGATGTCCATAACTCATAGCGATGCCCCATAACAATTATAACAACAAGCCATGACCAATAGCCTATAAATATCCATTTTAAAAGTAATAGGTGTCCATTACCCGTAACCATGGCCCTTGAACCATTATAACCACTATTTGTCCATAACTCACACCGATGGCCCTTTAACCATTATAACTAATAGCCATGACCAATAAGCAATAGATATCCACATTACAAACAATAGGTGTCCATAACCCATAACTATGGCCCTTGAACTATTATAACCACTAGTTGTCCATAACTCATACAGATGATCTTTGAACCGTTATAACTACTAGCCACGACCAATAGCCTATAGATATCCATTTTACAAGTAATTAGTGTCCATTACCCGTAACCATGGCCCTTGAACCATTATAACCACTACATGTCCATAACTCGTACCGATGGCCCTTTAACCATTATAACCACTAGCCATGACCAATAGGCAATAGATATCCACATTACAAGCAATAGGTGTCCATAACCCTTAACCATGGCCCTTGAACCATCATTACCACTAGACGTCCATAACTCATACCGATGGACCTTGAACCATTATAACTACTAGCCATGACCAATAGCATATAGATATCCATTTTACAAGTAATAGGTGTCTATAACCCATAACTATGGCCCTTGAACCATTATAACCACTAGATGTCCATAACTCATACAGATGATCTTTGAACCGTTATAACCACTAGCCATGACCAATAGCCTATAGATAGCCATTTTACAAGTAATAGGTGTCCATTACCCGTAACCATGGCCCTTGAACCATTATAACCACTACATGTCCATAACTCATACCGATGGCCCTTTAACCATTATAACCACTAGCCATGACCAATAGGCAATAGATATCCACATTACAAGCAATAGGTATCCATAATCCTTAACCATGGCCTTTGACCCATCATAACCACTAGATGTCCATAACTCATACCGATGGACCTTGAACCATTCTAAATACTAGCCATGACCAATAGCCTATAAATATCCATTTTACAAGTAATAGGTGTCCATAACCCATAACCATGGCCCTTGAAACAATATAACCACTAGATGTCCATAACTCATAGCGATGCCCCATAACAATTATAACAACAAGCCATGACCAATAGCCTATAAATATCCATTTTACAAGTAATAGGTGTCCATTACCCGTAACCATGGCCCTTGAACCATTATAACCACTATTTGTCCATAACTCACACCGATGGCCCTTTAACCATTATAAATTCTAGCCATGACCAATAGGCAATAGATATCCACATTACAAGCAATAGGTGTCCATAACCCTTAACCATGGCCCTTGACCCATCATAACCACTAGACGCCCATAACTCATACCGATGGACCTTGAACCATTATAAATACTAGCCATGACCAATTGCCTATAAATATCCATTTTACAAGTTATAGGTGTCCATAACCCATAACCATGGCCCTTGAACCAATATAACCACTAGATGTCCATAACTCATAGCGATGGCCCTTGAACCATTATAACAACTAGCCATGACCAATAGCCTATAGATAGCCATTTTACAAGTAATAGGTGTCCATTACCTGTAACCATGGCCCTTGAACCATTTTAACCACTACATGTCCATAACTCATACCGATTGCCCTTTAACCATTATAACCACTAGCCATGACCAATAGGCAATAGATATCCACATTACAAGCAATAGGTATCCATAATCCTTAACCATAGCCTTTGACCCATCATAACCACTAGATGTCCATAACTCATACCGATGGACCTTGAACCATTATAAATACTAGCCATGACCAATAGCCTATAGATATCCATTTTACAAGTAATAGGTGTCCATAACCCATAACCATGGCCCTTGAACCAATATAACCACTGGATGTCCATAACTCATAGCAATGGCCCTTGAACCATTATAACAAGAAGCCATGACCAATAGCCTATAGATATCCATTTTTCAAGTAATTAGTGTCCATTACCCGTAACCATGGCCCTTGAACCATTATAACCACTACATGTCCATAACTCATACCGATGGCCCTTTAACCATTATAACCACTAGCCATGACCAATAGGCAATAGATATCCACATTACAAGCAATAGGTGTCCATAACCCTTAACAATGGCCCTTGACCCATCATAACCACTAGACATCCATAACTCATACCGATGGACCTTGAACCATTATAAATACTAGCCATGACCAATAGCCTATAAATATCCATTTTACGAGTAATAGGTGTCCATAACCCATAACCATGGCCCTTGAAACAATATAACCACTAGATGTCCTTAACTCCTAGCGATGGCCCTTGAACCATTGTAACAACAAGCCATGACCAATAGCCTATAGATATCCATTTTACAAGTAATAGGTGTCCATTACCCGTAACCATGGCCCTTGAACCATTATAGTCACTACGTGTCCATAACTCATACCGATGGCCCTTTAACCATTATAACTACTAGCCTTGACCAATAGGCAATAGATATCCACATTTCAAGCAATAGGTGTCCATAACCCTTAACCATGGCCCTTGAACCATCATTACCACTAGACGTCCATAACTCATACCGATTGACCTTGAACCATTATAAATACTAGCCATGACCAATAGCCTATAAATATCCATTTTACAAGTAATAGGTGTCCATAACCCATAACCATGGCCCTTGAACCAATATAACCAGTGGATGTCCATAACTCGTAGCGATGGCCCTTGAATCATTATAACAACAAGCCATGACAAATAGCCTATGGATATCCATTTTACAAGTAATAGGTGTCCATTACCCGTAACCATGGCCCTTGAACCATTATAACCACTACATGTCCATAACTCATACCGATGGCCCTTTAACCATTATAACTACTAGCCATGACCAATAGGCAATAGATATCCACATTACAAGCAATAGGTGTCCATAACCCTTAACAATGGCCCTTGACCCATCATAACCACTAGACGTCCATAAATCATACCGATGGACCTTGAACCATTATAAATACTAGCCATGACCAATAGCCTATAAATAAACATTTTACAAGTAATAGGTGTCCATAACCCATAACCATGGCCCTTGAAACAATATAACCACTAGATGTCCTTAACTCATAGCGATGGCCCTTGAACCATTGTAACAACAAGCCATGACCAATAGCCTATAGATATCCATTTTACAAGTAATAGGTGTCCATTACCCGTAACCATGGCCCTTGAACCATTATAGTCACTACATGCCCATAACTCATACCGATGGCCCTTTAACCATTATAACTACTAGCCATGACCAATAGGCAATAGATATCCACATTACAAGCAATAGGTGTCCATAACCCTTAACCATGGCCCTTGAACCATCATTACCACTAGACGTCCATAACTCATACCGATTGACCTTGAACCATTATAAATACTAGCCATGACCAATAGCCTATAAATATCCATTTTACAAGTAATAGGTGTCCATAACCCATAACCGTGGCCCTTGAACCAATATAACCACTGGATGTCCATAACTCGTAGCAATGGCCCTTGAACCATTATAACAACAAGCCATGACCAATAGCTTATAGATATCCATTTTACAAGTAATTAGTGTCCATTACCTGTAACCATGGCCCTTGAACCATTATAACCACTACATGTCCATAACTCATACCGATGGCCCTTTAACCATTATAACCACTAGCCATGACCAATAGGCAATAGATATCCACATTACAAGCAATAGGTGTCCATAACCCTTAACAATGGCCCTTGACCCATCATAACCACTAGACGTCCATAACTCATACCGATGGACCTTGAACCATTATAAATACTAGCCATGACCAATAGCCTATAAATATCCATTTTACAAGTAATAGGTGTCCATAACCCATAACCATGGCCCTTGAACCAATATAACCACTAGATGACCATAACTCATAGCGATGGCCCTTGAACCATTGTAACAACAAGCCATGACCAATAGCCTATAGATATCCATTTTACAAGTAATAGGTGTCCATTACCAGTAACCATGGCCCTTGAACCATTATAACCACTACATGTCCATAACTCATACCGATGGCCCTTTAACCATTATAACTACTAGCCATGACCAATAGGTAATAGATATACACTTTACAAGCAATAGGTGTCCATAACCCTTAACCATGGCCCTTGCCCCATCATAACCACTAGACGTCCATAACTCATACCGATGGACCTTGAACAATTATAACTACTCGCCATGACCAATAGCTTTTAGATATCCATTTTACAAGTAATAGGTGTCTATAACCCATAACTATGGCCCTTGAACCATTATAACCACTAGATGTCAATAACTCATACAGATGATCTTTGAACCGTTATAACTACTAACCATGACCAATAGCCTATAGATAGCCATTTTACAAGTAATAGGTGTCCATTACCCGTAACCATGGCCCTTGAACCATTATAACCACTACATGTCCATAACTCATACCGATGACCCTTTAACCATTATAACCACTAGCCATGACCAATAGGCAATAGATATCCACATTACAAGCAATAGGTATCCATAGTCCTTAACCATGGCCTTTGACCCATCATAACCACTAGATGTTCATAACTCATAGCGATGGCCCTTGAACCATTATAACAACTAGCGATGACCAATAGCCTATAAATATCCATTTTACAAGTAATAGGTGTCCATAACACATAACCATGGCCCTTGAACCAGTATAACCACTAGATGTCCATAACTCATAGCGATGGCCCTTGAACCATTATAACAACAAGCCATGACCAATAGCCTATGGATATCCATTTTACAAGTAATAGGTGTCCATAACCCATAACCATGGCCCTTGAACCAGTATAACCACTAGATGTCCATAACTCATAGCGATGGCCCTTGAATCATTATAACAACAAGCCATGACCAATAGCCTATGGATATCCATTTTACAAGTAATAGGTGTCCATTACCCGTAACCATGGCCCTTGAACCATTATAACCACTACATGTCCATAACTCATACCGATGGCCCTTTAACCATTATAACTACTAGCCATGACCAATAGGCAATAGATATCCACATTACAAGCAATAGGTGTCCATAACCCTTAACCATGGCCCTTGAACCATCATTACCACTAGACGTCCATAACTCATACCGATGGACCTTGAACCATTATTACTACTAGCCATGACCAATAGCATATAGATATCCATTTTACAAGTAATAGGTGTCTATAACCCACAACTATGGCCCTTGAACCATTATAACCACTAGATGTCCATAACTCATACAGATGATCTTTGAACCGTTATAACTACTAGCCATGACCAATAGCCTATAGATAGCCATTTTACAAGTAATAGGTGTCGATTACCCGTAACCATGGCCCTTGAACCATTATAACCACTACATGTCCATAACTCATACCTATGACCCTTTAACCATTATAACCACTAGCCATGACCAATAGGCAATAGATATCCACATTACAAGCAATAGGTATCCATAGTCCTTAACCATGGCCTTTGACCCATCATAACCACTAGATGTTCATAACTCATAGCGATGGCCCTTGAACCATTATAACAACTAGCGATGACCAATAGCCTATAAATATCCATTTTACAAGTAATAGGTGTCCATAACCCATAACCATGGCCCTTGAACCAGTATAACCACTAGATGTCCATAACTCATAGCGATGGCCCTTGAACCATTATAACAACAAGCCATGACCAATAGCCTATGGATATCCATTTTACAAGTAATAGGTGTCCATAACCCATAACCATGGCCCTTGAACCAGTATAACCACTAGATGTCCATAACTCATAGCGATGGCCCTTGAATCATTATAACAACAAGCCATGACCAATAGCCTATGGATATCCATTTTACAAGTAATAGGTGTCCATTACCCGTAACCATGGCCCTTGAACCATTACAACCACTACATGTCCATAACTCACACCGATGGCCCTTTAAGCATTATAACTTCTAGCCATGACCAATAGGCAATAGATATCCACATTACAAGCAATAGGTCTCCATAACCCTTAACCATGGCCCTTGACCCATCATAACCACTAGACGCCCATAACTCATACCGATGGACTGTGAACCATTATAAATACTAGCCATGACCAATTGCCTATAAATATCCATTTTACAAGTTATAGGTGTCCATAACCCATAACCATGGCCCTTGAACCAATATAACCACTAGATGTCGATAACTCATAGCGATGGCCCTTGAACCATTATAACAACTAGCCATGACCAATATCCATTTTACAACTAATAGGGGTCCATTACCCGTAACCATGGCCCTTGAACCATTATAACCACTACATGTCCATAACTCATACCGATGGCCCTTTAACCATTATAACTACTAGCCATGACCAATAGGCAATAGATATCCACATTACAAGCAATAGGTGTCCATAACCCTTAACCATGGCCCTTGAACCATCATTACCCCTAGACGTCCATAACTCATACCGATGGACCTTGAACCATTATTACTACTAGCCATTACCAGTAGCATATAGATATCCATTTTACAAGTAATAGGTGTCTATAACCCATAACTATGGCCCTTGAACCATTATAACCACTAGATGTCCATAACTCATACAGATGATCTTTGAACCGTTATAACTACTAGCCATGACCAATAGCCTATCGATAGCCATTTTACAAGTAATAGGTGTCCATTACCCGTAACCATGGCTCTTGAACCATTATAACCACTACATGTCCATAACTCATACCGATGGCCCTTTAACCATTATAACCACTAGCCATGACCAATAGGCAATAGATATCCACATTACAAGCAATAGGTATCCATAATCCTTAACCATGGCCTGACCCATCATAACCACTAGATGTCCATAATTCATACCGATGGACCTTGAACCATTATAAATACTAGCCATGACCAATAGCCTATAAATATCCATTTTACAAGTAATAGGTGTCCATAACCCATAACCATGGCCCTTGAACCAGTATAACCACTAGATGTCCATAACTCATAGCGATGGCCCTTGAACCATTATAACAACTAGCCATGACCAATAGCCTATAAATATCCATTTTACAACTAATAGGGGTCCATTACCCGTAACCATGGCCCTTGAACCATTATAACCACTACATGTCCATAACTCATACCGATGGCCCTTTAACCATTATAACTACTAGCCATGACCAATAGGCAATAGATATCCACATTACAAGCAATAGGTGTCCATAACCCTTAACCATGGCCCTTGAACCATCATTACCCCTAGACGTCCATAACTCATACCGATGAACCTTGAACCATTATTACTACTAGCCATTACCAATAGCATATAGATATCCATTTTACAAGTAATAGGTGTCTATAACCCATAACTATGGCCCTTGAACCATTATAACCACTAGAGGTCCATAACTCATACAGATGATCTTTGAACCGTTATAACTACTAGCCATGACCAATAGCCTATAGATAGCCATTTTACAAGTAATAGGTGTCCATTACCCGGAACCATGGCCCTTGAACCATTATAACCACTACATGTCCATAACTCATACCGATGGCCCTTTAACCATTATAACCACTAGCCATGACCAATAGGCAATAGATATCCACATTACAAGCAATAGGTATCCATAACCCTTAACCACGACCCTTGACCCATCATAACCACTAGACGCCCATAACTCATACCGATGGACCTTGAACCATTATAAATACTAGTCATGACCAATAGCCTATAAATATCCATTTTACAAGTAATAGGTGTCCATAACCCATAACCATGGCCCTTGAACAAGTATAACCACTGGATGTCCATAACTCATAGCGATGGCCCTTGAACCATTATAACAACTAGCCATGACCAATAGCGTATAGATATCCATTTTACAACTAATAGGGGTCCATTTACCGTAACCCTGGCCCTTGAACCATTATAACCATTACATGTCCATAACTCATACCGATGGCCCTTTAACCATTATAACTACTAGCCATGACCAATAGGCAATATATATCCACATTACAAGCAATAGGTGTCCATAACCCTTAACCATGGCCCTTGAACCATCATTACCACTAGACGTCCATAACTCATACCGATGGACCTTGAACCATTATTACTACTAGCCATGACCAATAGCATACAGATATCCATTTTACAAGTAATAGGTGTCTATAACCCATAACTATGGCCCTTGAACCATTATAACCACTAGATGTCCATAACTCATACAGATGATCTTTGAACCATTATAACTACTAGCCCTTACCAATAGCCTATAGATAGCCATTTTACAAGTAATAGGTGTCCATTACCCATAACCATGGCCCTTGAACCATTATAACCACTACATGTCCATAACTCAAACCGATGGCCCTTTAACCATTATAACCACTAGCCATGATCAATAGGCAATAGATATCCACATTACAAGCAATAGGTATCCATAATCCTTAACCATGGCCTTTGACCCATCATAACCACTAGATGTCCATAATTCATACCGATGGACCTTGAACCATTATAAATACTAGCCATGACCAATAGCCTATAAATATCCATTTTACAAGTTATAGGTGTCCATAACCCATAACCATGGCCCTTGAACCAATATAACCACTAGATGTCCATAACTCATAGCGATGGCCCTTGAACCATTATAACAACTAGCCATGACCAATAGCCTATAAATATCCATTTTACAAGTAATAGGTGTCCATAACGCACAACCATGGCCCTTGAACCAGTATAACCAATAGATGTCCATAACTCATAGCGATGGCCCTTGAACCATTATAACAACTAGCCATGACCAATAGCCTATAGATATCCATTTTACAACTAATAGCGGTCCATTACCCGTAACCATGGCCCTTGAACCATTATAACCACTACATGTCCATAACTCATAACGATGGCCCTTTAACCATTATAACTACTAGCCATGACCAATAGGCAATAGATATCCACATTACAAGCAATAGGTGTCCATAACCCTTAACCATGGACCTTGACCCATCATAACCACTAGACGCCCATAACTCATACCGATGGACCTTGAACCATTATAAATACTAGCCATGACCAATTGCCTATAAATATCCATTTTACAAGTTATAGTGTCCATAACCCATAATCATGGCCCTTGAACCAATATAACCACTAGATGTCCATAACTCATAGCGATGGCCCTTGAACCATTATAACAACCAGCCATGACCAATAGCCTATAGATATCCATTTTACAACTAATAGGGGTCCATTACCCGTAACCATGGCCCTTGAACCATTATAACCACTACATGTCCATAACTCATACCGATGGCCCTTTAACCATTATTACCACTAGCCATGACCAATAGGCAATAGATATCCACATTACAAGCAATAGGTGTCCATAACCCTTAGCCACGGCCCTTGACCCATCATAACCCCTAGACGCCCATAACTCATACCGATGGACCTTGAACCATTATAAATACTAGCCATGACCAATAGCCTATAAATATCCATTTTACAAGTAATAGGTGTCCATAACCCATAACCATGGCCCTTGAACGAGTATAACCACTAGATGTCCATAACTCATAGTGATGGCCCTTGAACCATTATAACAACTAGCCATGACCAATAGCCTATAGATATCCATTTTACAACTAATAGGGGTCCATTACCCGTAACCATGGCCATTGAACCATTATAACCACTACATGTCCATAACTCATACCGATGGCCCTTTAACGATTATAACCACTAGCCATGACCAATAGGCAATAGATATCCACATTACAAGCAATAGGTGTCCATAACCCTTAACCATGGCCCTTGACCCATCATAACCACTAGACGCCCATAACTCATACCGATGGACCTTGAACCATTATAAATACTAGCCATGACCAATAGCCTATAAATATCCATTTTACAGGTAATAGGTGTCGATAACCCATAACCATGGCCCTTGTACCAATATAACCACTAGATGTCCATAACTCATAGCGATGGCCCTTGAACCATTATAACAACAAGCCATGACCAATAGCCTATATATATCCATTTTACAAGTAATAGGTGTCCATAACCCATAACCATGGCCCTTGAACCAGTATAACCACTAGATGTCCATAACTCATAGCGATGGCCCTTGAACCATTATAACAAAAAGCCATGACCAATAGCCTATGGATATCCATTTTACAAGTAATAGGTGTCCATAACCCATAACCATGGCCCTTGAACCAGTATAACCACTAGATGTCCATAACTCATAGCGATGGCCCTTGAACCATTATAACAACAACCCATGACCAATAGCCTATGGATATCCATTTTACAAGTAATAGGTGTCCATTACCCGTAACCATGGCCCTTGAACCATTATAACCACTACATGTCCATAACTCACACCGATGGCCCTTTAACCATTATAACTTCTAGCCATGACCAATAGGCAATAGATATCCACATTACAAGCAATAGGTGTCCATAACCCTTAACCATGGCCCATTATAACCACTAGACGCCCATAACTCATACCGATGGACCGTGAACCATTATAAATAATAGCCATGACCAATTGCCTACAAATATCCATTTTACAAGTTATAGGTGTCCATAACACATAACCATGGCCCTTGAACAAATATAACCACTAGATGTCAATAACTCATAGTGATGGCCCTTGAACCATTATAACAACTAGCCATGACTAATAACCTATAGATATCCATTTTACAACTAATAGGGGTCCATTACCCGTAACCATGGCCCTTGAACCATTATAACCACTACATGTCCATAACTCATACCGATGGCCCTTTAACCATTATACCTACTAGCCATGACCAATAGGCAATAGATATCCACATTACAAGCAATAGGTGTCCATAACCCTTAACCATGGCCCTTGAACCATCATTACCACTAGACGTCCATAACTCATACCGATGGACCTTGAACCATTATTACTACTAGCCATGACCAATAGCATATAGATATCCATTTTACAAGTAATAGGTGTCTATAACCCATAACTATGGCCCTTGAACCATTATAACCACTAGATGTCCATAACTCATACAGATGATCTTTGAACCGTTATAACTACTATCCATGACCAATAGCCTATAGATAGCCATTTTACAAGCAATAGGTGTCCATTACCCGTAACCATGGCCCTTGAACCATTATAACCACTACATGTCCATAACTCATACCGATGGCCCTTTAACCATTATAACCACTAGCCATGACCAATAGGCAATAGATATCCACATTACAAGCAATAGGTATCCATAATCCTTAACCATGGCCTTTGACCCATCATAACCACTAGATGTCCATAACTCATACCGATGGACCTTGAACCATTATAAATACTAGCCATGACCAATAGCCTATAAATATCCATTTTACAAGTTATAGGTGTACATAACCCATAACCATGGCCCTTGAACCAATATAACCACTAGATGTCCATAACTCATAGCGATGGCCCTTGAACCATTATAACAACAAGCCATGACCAATAGCCTATATATATCCATTTTACAAGTAATAGGTGTCCATAACCCATAACCATGGCCCTTGAACCAGTATAACCACTAGATGTCCATAACTCATAGCGATGGCCCTTGAACCATTATAACAACAAGCCATGACCAATAGCCTATGGATATCCATTTTACAAGTAATAGGTGTCCATAACCCATAACCATGGCCCTTGAACCAGTATAACCACTAGATGTCCATAACTCATAGCGATGGCCCTTGAACCATTATAACAACAACCCATGACCAATAGCCTATGGATATCCATTTTACAAGTAATAGGTGTCCATTACCCGTAACCATGGCCCTTGAACCATTATAACCACTACATGTCCATAACTCACACCGATGGCCCTTTAACCATTATAAATTCTAGCCATGACCAATAGGCAATAGATATCCACATTACAAGCAATAGGTGTCCATAACCCTTAACCATGGCCCATCATAACCACTAGACGCCCATAACTCATACCGATGGACCGTGAACCATTATAAATACTAGCCATGACCAATTGCCTACAAATATCCATTTTACAAGTTATAGGTGTCCATAACCCATAACCATGGCCCTTGAACAAATATAACCACTAGATGTCAATAACTCATAGTGATGGCCCTTGAACCATTATAACAACTAGCCATGACCAATAGCCTATAGATATCCATTTTACAACTAATAGGGGTCCATTACCCGTAACCATGGCCCTTGAACCATTATAACCACTACATGTCCATAACTCATACCGATGGCCCTTTAACCATTATAACTACTAGCCATGACCAATAGGCAATAGATATCCACATTACAAGCAATAGGTGTCCATAACCCTTAACCATGGCCCTTGAACCATCATTACCACTAGACGTCCATAACTCATACCGATGGACCTTGAACCATTATTACTACTAGCCATGACCAATAGCATATAGATATCCATTTTACAAGTAATAGGTGTCTATAACCCATAACTATGGCCCTTGAACCATTATAACCACTAGATGTCCATAACTCATACAGATGATCTTTGAACCGTTATAACTACTAGCCATGACCAATAGCCTATAGATAGCCATTTTACAAGCAATAGGTGTCCATTACCCGTAACCATGGCCCTTGAACCATTATAACCACTACATGTCCATAACTCATACCGATGGCCCTTTAACCATTATAACCACTAGCCATGACCAATAGGCAATAGATATCCACATTACAAGCAATAGGTATCCATAATCCTTAACCATGGCCTTTGACCCATCATAACCACTAGATGTCCATAACTCATACCGATGGACCTTGAACCATTATAAATACTAGCCATGACCAATAGCCTATAAATATCCATTTTACAAGTTATAGGTGTCCATAACCCATAACCATGGCCCTTGAACCAATATAACCACTAGATGTCCATAACTCATAGCGATGGCCCTTGAACCATTATAACAACTAGCCATGACCAATAGCCTATAAATATCCATTTTACAAGTAATAGGTGTCCATAACCCATAACCATGGCGCTTGAACCAGTATAACCACTAGATGTCCATAACTCATAGCGATTGCCCTTGAACCATTATAACAACTAGCCATGACCAATAGCCTATAGATATCCATTTTACAACTAATAGGGGTCCATTACCCGTAACCATGGCCCTTGAACCATTATAACCACTACATGTCCATAACTCATACCGATGGCCCTTTAACCATTATAGCTACTAGCAATGACCAATAGGCAATAGATATCCACATTACAAGCAATAGGTGTCCATAACCCTTAACCATGGCCCTTGAACCATCATTACCCCTAGACGTCCATAACTCATACCGATAGACCTTGAACCATTATTACTACTAGCCATTACCAATAGCATATAGATATCCATGTTACAAGTAATAGGTGTCTATAACCCATAACTATGGCCCTTGAACCATTATAACCACTAGATGTCCATAACTCATACAGATGATCTTTGAACCGTTATAACTACTAGCCATGACCAATAGCCTATAGATAGCCATTTTACAAGTAATAGGTGTCCATTACCCGTTACCATGGCCCTTGAACCATTATAACCACTAGATGTCCATAACTCATACCGATGGCCTTTTAACCATTATAACCACTAGCCATGACCAATAGGCAATAGATATCCACATTACAAGCAATAGGTATCCATAATCCTTAACCATGGCCTTTGACCCATCATAACCACTAGATGTCCATAACTCATACCGATGGACCTTGAACTATTATAAATACTAGCCATGACCAATAGCCTATAAATATCCATTTTACAAGTTATAGGTGTCCATAACCCATAACCATGGCCCTTGAACCAATATAACCACTAGATGTCCATAACTCATAGCGATGGCCCTTGAACCATTATAACAACTAGCCATGACCAATAGCCTATAAATATCCATTTTACAAGTAATAGGTGTCCATAACCCATAACCATGGCGCTTGAACCAGTATAACCACTAGATGTCCATAACTCATAGCGATGGCCCTTGAACCATTATAACAACTAGCCATGACCAATAGCCTATAAATATCCATTTTACAACTAATAGGGGTCCATTACCCGTAACCATGGCCCTTGAACCATTATAACCACTACATGTCAATAACTCATACCGATGGCCCTTTAACCATTATAACTACTAGCGATGACCAATAGGCAATAGATATCCACATTACAAGCAATAGGTGTCCATAACCCTAAACCATGGCCCTTGAACCATCATTACCCCTAGACGTCCATAACTCATACCGATGGACCTTGAACCATTATTACTACTAGCCATTACCAATAGCATATAGATATCCATTTTACAAGTAATAGGTGTCTATAACCCATAATTATGGCCCTTGAACCATTATAACCACTAGATGTCCATAACTCATACAGATGATCTTTGAACCGTTATAACTACTAGCCATGACCAATAGCCTATAGATAGCCATTTTACAAGTAATAGGTGTCCATTACCCGTAACCATGGCCCTTGAACCATTATAACCACTACATGTCCATAACTCATACCGATGGCCCTTTAACATTATAACCACTAGCCATGACCAATAGGCAATAGATATCCACATTACAAGCAATAGGTATCCATAATCCTTAACCATGGCCTTTGACCCATCATAACCACTAGATGTCCATAACTCATACCGATGGACCTTGAACCATTATAAATACTAGCCATGACCAATAGCCTATAAATATCCATTTTACAGGTTATATGTGTCCATAACCCATAACCATGGCCCTTGAACCAATATAACCACTAGATGTCCATAACTCATAGCGATGGCCCTTGAATCATTATAACAACAAGCCATGACCAATAGCCTATAAATATCCATTTTACAAGTAATAGGTGTCAATAACCCATAACCATGGCCCTTGAACCAATATAACCACTAGATGACCATAACTCATAGCGATGGCCCTTGAACCATTGTAACAACAAGCCATGACCAATAGCCTATAGATATCCATTTTACAAGTAATAGGTGTCCATTACCCGTAACCATGGCCCTTGAACCATTATAACCACTACATGTCCATAACTCATACCGATGGCCCTTTAACCATTATAACTACTAGCCATGACCAATAGGTAATAGATATACACATTACAAGCAATAGGTGTCCATAACCCTTAACCATGGCCCTTGACCCATCATAACCACTAGACGTTCATAACTCATACCGATGGACCTTGAACAATTATAACTACTCGCCATGACCAATAGCTTTTAGATATCCATTTTACAAGTAATAGGTGTCTATAACCCATAACTATGGCCCTTGAACCATTATAACCACTACATGTCCATAACTCATACCGATGACCCTTTAACCATTATAACCACTAGCCATGACCAATAGGCAATAGATATCCACATTACAAGCAATAGGTACCATAGTCCTTAACCATGGCCTTTGACCCATCATTACCACTAGATGTCCATAACTCATTGCGATGGCCCTTGAACCATTATAACAACTAGCCATGACCAATAGCCTATAGATATCCATTTTACTACTAATAGGGGTCCATTACCCGTAACCATGGCCCTTGAACCATTATAACCACTACTTGTCCATAACTCATACCGATGGCCCTTTAACCATTATAACTACTAGCCATGACCAATAGGCAATAGATATCCACATTACAAGCAATAGGTGTCCATAACCCTTAACCATGGACCTTGACCCATCATAACCACTAGACGCCCATAACTCATACCGATGGACCTTGAACCATTATAAATACTAGCCATGACCAATTGCCTATAGATAGCCATTTTACAAGTAATAGGTGTCCATTACCCGTAACCATGGCCCTTGAACCATTATAACCACTACATGTCCATAACTCATACCGATGACCCTTTAACCATTATAACCACTAGCCATGACCAATAGGCAATAGATATCCACATTACAAGCAATAGGTATCCATAGTCCTTAACCATGGCCTTTGACCCATCATAACCACTAGATGTCCATAACTCATAGCGATGGCCCTTGAACCATTATAACAACTAGCCATGACCAATAGCCTATAAATATCCATTTTACAAGTAATAGGTGTCCATAACCCATAACCATGGCCCTTGAACCCTATAACCACTAGATGTCCATAACTCATAGCGATGGCCCTTGAACCATTATAACTACTAGCCATGACCAATAGCCTATAGATATCCATTTAACAAGTAATAGGTGTCCGTAACCCATACACATGACCCTTGAACCATTATAACCACAAGATGACCATAAATCATACCAATGGCCCTTGAACCATTATAACTACTAGCCGACCAATAGCCTATAATTATCCATTTTAAAGGTAAGTGGTGTCCATAACCCATAACCATGGCCCTTGAACAATTATAACCACTAGATGACCATAACTCATAGCGATGGCCCTTGAACCATTATAACAACTAGCCATGACCAATAGCCTATAGATATCCATTTTACAACTAATAGGGGTCCATTACCCGTAACCATGGCCCTTGAACCATTATAACCACTACATGTCCATAACTCATACCAATGGCCCTTTAACCATTATTACCACTAGCCATGACCAATAGGCAATAGATATCCACATTACAAGCAATAGGTGTCCATAACCCTTAACCACGGCCCTTGACCCATCATAACCACTAGACGCCCATAACTCATACCGATGGACCTTGAACCATTATAAATACTAGTCATGACCAATAGCATACAGATATCCATTTTACAAGTAATAGGTGTCTGGTCTATAACCCATAACTATGGCCCTTGAACCATTATAACCACTAGATGTCCATAACTCATACAGATGATCTTTGAACCGTTACAACTACTAGCCCTTACCAATAGCCTATAGATAGCCATTTTACAAGTAATAGGTGTCCATAACCCATAACCAGGGCCCTTGAACGAGTATAACCACTGGATGTCCATAACTCATAGCGATGGCCCTTGAACCATTATAACAACTAGCCATGACCAATAGCCTATAGATATCCATTTTACAACTAATAGGGGTCCATTTCCCGTAACCCTGGCCCTTGAACCATTATAACCACTACATGTCCATAACTCATACCGATGGCCCTTTAACCATTATAACTACTAGCCATGACCAATAGGCAATAGATATCCACATTAAAAGCAATAGGTGTCCATAACCCTTAACCATGGCCCTTGAACCATCATTACCACTAGACGTGCAAAACTCATACCGATGGACCTTGAACCATTATTACTACTAGCCATGACCAATAGCATACAGATATCCATTTTACAAGTAATAGGTGTCTATAACCCATAACTATGGCCCTTGAACCATTATAACCACTAGATGTCCATAACTCATACAGATGATCTTTGAACCGTTATAACTACTAGCCCTTACCAATAGCCTATAGATAGCCATTTTACAAGTAATAGGTGTCCATTACCCGTAACCATGGCCCTTGAACCATTATAACCACTACATGTCCATAACTCATACCGATGGCCCTTTAACCATTATAACCACTAGCCATGACCAATAGGCAATAGATATCCACATTACAAGCAATAGGTATCCATAATCCTTAACCATGGCCTTTGACCCATCATAACCACTAGATGTCCATAACTCATACCGATGGACCTTGAACCATTATAAATACTGGCCATGACCAATAGCCTATAAATATCCATTTTACAAGTTATAGGTGTCCATAACCCACATAACCATGGCCCTTGAACCAATATAACCACTAGATGTCCATAACACATAGCGATGGCCCTTGAACCATTATAACAACTAGCCATGACCAATAGCCTATAAATAGCCATTTTACAAGTAATAGGTGTCCATTACCCGTAACCATGGCCCTTGATCCATTATAACCACTACATGTCCATAACTCATACCGATGGCCCTTTAACCATTATAACCACTAGCCATGACCAATAGGCAATAGATATCCACATCACAAGCAATAGGTATCCATAATCCTTAACCATGGCCTTTGACCCATCATAACCACTAGATGTCCATAACTCATACCGATGGACCTTGAGCCATAATAAATACTAGCCATGACCAATAGCCTATAAATATCCATTTTACAAGTTATAGGTGTCCATAACCCATAACCATGGCCCTTGAACCAATATAACCACTAGATGTCCATAACACATAGTGATGGCCCTTGAACCATTATAACAACTAGCCATGACGAATAGCCTATAAATATCAATTTTACAAGTAATAGGTGTCCATAACGCACAACCATGGCCCTTGAACCAGTATAACCACTAGACGTCCATAACTCATAGCGATGGCCCTTGAACCATTATAACAACTAGCCATGACCAATAGCCTATAGATATCCATTTTACAACTAATAGGGGTCCATTACCCGTAACCATGGCCCTTGAACCATTATAACCACTACATGTCCATAACTCATACCGATGGCCCTTTAACCATTATAACTACTAGCCATGACCAATAGGCAATAGATATCCACATTACAAGCAATAGGTGTCCATAACCCTTAACCATGGACCTTGACCCATCATAACCACTAGACGCCCATAACTCATACCGATGGACCTTGAACCATTATAAATACTAGCCATGACCAATTGCCTATAAATATCCATTTTACAAGTTATAGGTGTCCATAACCCATAACCATGGCCCTTGAACCAATATAACCACTAGATGTCCATAACTCATAGCGATGGCCCTTGAAATATTATAACAACTAGCCATGACCAATAGCCTATAGATATCCATTTTACAACTAATAGGGGTCCATTACCCATAACCATGGCCCTTGAACCATTATAACCACTACTTGTCCATAACTCATACCGATGGCCCTTTAACCATTATAACTACTAGCCATGACCAATAGGCAATAGATATCCACATTACAAGCAATAGGTGTCCATAACCCTTAACCATGGACCTTGACCCATCATAACCACTAGACGCCCATAACTCATACCGATGGACCTTGAACCATTATAAATACTAGCCATGACCAATTGCCTATAAATATCCATTTTACAAGTTATAGGTGTCCATAACCCATAACCATGGCCCTTGAACCAATATAACCACTAGATGTCCATAACTCATAGCGATGGCCCTTGAACCATTATAACAACTAGCCATGACCAATAGCCTATAGATATCCATTTTACACCTAATAGGGGTCCATTACCCGTAACCATGGCCCTTGAACCATTATAACCACTACATGTCCATAACTCATACCGATGGCCCTTTAACGATTATAACCACTAGCCATGACCAATAGGCAATAGATATCCACATTACAAGCAATAGGTGTCCATAACCCTTAACCATGGCCCTTGACCCATCATAGCCACTAGACGCCCATAACTCATACCGATGAACCTTGAACCATTATAAATACTAGCCATGACCAATAGCCTATAAATATCCATTTTACGAGTAATAGGTGTCCATAACCCATAACCATGGCCCTTGTACCAATATAACCACTAGATGTCCATAACTCATAGCGATGGCACTTGAACCATTATAATAACAAGCCATGACCAATAGCCTATATATATCCATTTTACAAGCAATAGGTGTCCATTACCCATAACCATGGCCCTCGAACCATTATAACCACTACATGTCCATAACTCATACCGATGGCCCTTTAACGATTATAACCACTAGCCATGACCAATAGGCAATAGATATCCACATTACAAGCAATAGGTGTCCATAACCCTTAACCATGGCCCTTGACCCATCATAACCACTAGACGCCCATAACTCATACCGATGGACCTTGAACCATTATAAATACTAGCCATGACCAATAGCCTATAAATATCCATTTTACAAGTAATAGGTGTCCATAACCCATAACCATGGCCCTTGAACCAGTATAACCACTAGATGTCCATAACTCATAGCGATGGCCCTTGAACCATTATAACAACAAGCCATGACCAATAGCCTATAGATATCCATTTTACATGTAATAGGTGTCCATTACCCGTAACCATGGCCCTTGAACCATTATAACCACTACATGTCCATAACTAATACCGATGGCCCTTTAACCATTATAACTAATAGCCATGACCAATAAGCAATAGATATCCACATTACAAGCAATAGGTGTCCATTACCCATAACTATGGCCCTTGAACCATTATAACCACTAGTTGTCCATAACTGATACAGATGATCTTTGAACCGTTATAACTACTCGCCATGACCAATAGCCTATAGATAGCCATTTTAAGTAATAGGTGTCCATTACCCGTAACCATGGCCCTTGAACCATTATAACCACTACATGTCCATAACTCATAGCGATGGCCCTTTAACGATTATAACTACTAGCCATGACCAATAGGCAATAGATATCCACATTACAAGCAATAGGTGTCCATAACCCTTAACCATGGCCCTTGAACCATCATTACCACTAGACGTCCATAACTCATACCGATGGACCTTGAACCATTATAACTACTAGCCATGACCAATAGCCTATAGATATCCATTTTACAAGTAATAGGTGTCCATTACCCGTAACCATGGCCCTTGAATCATTATAACCACTACATGTCCATAACTCCTACCGATGGCCCTTAAACCATTATAACAACTAGCCATGACCAATAGTCTATAGATATCCATTTTACAACTAATAGGGGTCCATTACCCGTAACCATGGCCCTTGAACCATTTTAACCACTACATGTCCATAACTCATACTGATGGCCCTTTAACCATTATAACCACTAGCCATGACCAATAGGCAATAGATATCGACATTACAAGCAATAGGTGTCCATAACCGTTAACCATGGCCCTTGACCCATCATAACCACTAGACGCCCATAACTCATACCGATGGACCTTGAACCATTCTAAATACTAGCCATGACCAATAGCCTATAAATATCCATTTTACAAGTAATAGGTGTCCATAACCCATAACCATGGCCCTTGTACCAATATAACCACTAGATGTCCATAACTCATAGCGATGGCCCTTGAACCATTATAACAACAAGCCATGACCAATAGCCTATATATATCCATTTTACAAGTAATAGGTGTCCATTACCCGTAACCATGGCCCTTGAACCATTATAACCACTACATGTCCATAACTCATACCGATGACCCTTTAACCATTATAACCAATAGTCATGACCAATAGGCAATAGATATCCACATTACAAGCAATAGGTGTCCATAACCCTTAACCATGGCCCTTGACCCATCATAACCACTAGACGCCCATAACTCATACCAATGGACCTTGAACCATTATAAATACTAGCCATGACCAATAGCATATAGATATCCATTTTACAAGTAATAGGTGTCTATAACCCATAACTATGGCCCTTGAACCATTATAACCACTAGATGTCCATAACTCATACAGATGATCTTTGAACCGTTATAACTACTAGCCATGACCAATAGCCTATAGATAGCCATTTTACAAGCAATAGATGTCCATTACCCGTAACCATGGCCCTCGAACCATTATAACCACTACATGTCCATAACTCATACCGATGGCTCTTTAATGATTATAACCACTAGCCATGACCAATAGGCAATGGATATCCACATTACAAGCAATAGGTGTCCATAACCCTTAACCATGGCCCTTGACCCATCATAACCGCTAGACGCCCATAACTCATACCGATGGACCTTGAACCATTCTAAATACTAGCCATGACCAATAGCCTATAAATATCCATTTTACAAGTAATAGGTGTCCATAACCCATATCCATGGCCCTTGTACCAATATAACCACTAGATGTCCATAACTCCTACCGATGGCCCTTAAACCATTATAACAACTAGCCATGACCAATAGCCTATAGATATTCATTTTACAACTAATAGGGGTCCATTACCCGTAACCATGGCCCTTGAACCATTTTAACCACTACATGTCCATAACTCATACCGATGGCCCTTTAACCATTATAACCACTAGCCATGACCAATAGGCAATAGATATCCACATTACAAGCAATAGGTGTCCATAACCCTTAACCATGGCCCTTGACCCATCATAACCACTAGACGCCCATAACTCATACCGATGGACCTTGAACCATTCTAAATACTAGCCATGACCAATAGCCTATAAATATCCATTTTACAAGTAATAGGTGTCCATAACCCATAACCATGGCCCTTGTACCAATATAACCACTAGATGTCCATAACTCATAGCGATGACCCTTTAACCATTATAACCACTAGCCATGACCAATAGGCAATAGATATCCACATTACAAGCAATAGGTGTCCATAACCCTTAACCATGGCCCTTGACCCATCATAACCACTAGACGCCCATAACTTATACCGATGGACCTTGAACCATTATAAATACTAGCCATGACCAATAGCCTATAAATGTCCATTTTACAAGTAATAGGTGTCCATAACCCATAACCATGGCCCTTGAACCAGTATAACCACTAGATGTCCATAACTCATAGCGATGGCCCTTGAACCATTATAACAAGAAGCCATGACCAATAGCCTATAGATATCCATTTTACAAGTAATAGGTGTCCATTACCCGTAACCATGGCCCTTGAACCATTATAACCACTACATGTCCATAACTCATACCGATGGCCCTTTAACGATTATAACCACTAGCCATGACCAATAGGCAATAGATATCCACATTACAAGCAATAGGTGTCCATAACCCTTAACCATGGCCCTTGACCCATCAGAACCACTAGACGCCCATAACTCATACCGATGGACCTTGAACCATTATAATTACTAGCCATGACCAATAGCCTATAAATATCCATTTTACAAGTAATAGGTGTCCATAACCCATAACCATGGCCCTTGAACCAGTATAACCACTAGATGTCCATAACTCATAGCGATGGCCCTTGAACCATTATAACAACAAGCCATGACCAATAGCCTATAGATATCCATTTTACAAGTAATAGGTGTCCATTACCCGTAACCATGGCCCTTGAACCATTATAACCATTACATGTCCATAACTAATACCGATGGCCCTTTAACCATTATAACTAATAGCCATGACCAATAAGCAATAGATATCCACATTACAAGCAATAGGTGTCCATAACCCATAACTATCGCCCTTGAACCATTATAACCACTAGTTGTCCATAACTCATACAGATGATCTTTGAACCGTTATAACTACTAGCCATGACCAATAGCCTATAGATAGCTATTTTACAAGTAATAGGTGTCCATTACCCGTAACCATGGCCCTTGAACCATTATAACCACTACATGTCCATAACTCATACCGATGGCCCTTTAACGATTATAACCACTAGCCATGACCAATAGGCAATAGATATCCACATTACAAGCAATAGGTGTCCATAACCCTTAACCATGGCCCTTGAACCATCATTACCACTAGACGCCCATAACTCATACCGATGGACCTTGAACCATTATAAATACTAGCCATGACCAATAGCCTATGAATATCCATTTTACAAGTAATAGGTGTCCATAACCCATAACCATGGCCCTTGTACCAATATAACCATTAGATGTCCATAACTCATAGCGATGGCCCTTGAACCATTATAACAACAAGCCATGACCAATAGCCTATATATATCCATTTTACAAGTAATATGTGTCCATTACCCGTAACCATGGCCCTCGAACCATTATAACCACTACATGTCCATAACTCATACCGATGGCCCTTTAACGATTATAACCACTAGCCATGACCAATAGGCAATAGATATCCACATTACAAGCAACAGGTGTCCATAACCCTTAACCATGGCCCTTGACCCATCATAACCACTAGACGCCCATAACTCATACCGATGGACCTTGAAGCATTATAAATACTAGCCATGACCAATAGCCTATAAATATCCATTTTACAAGTAATAGGTGTCCATAACCCATAACCATTGCCCTTGAACCAGTATAACCACTAGATGTCCATAACTCATAGCGATGGCCCTTGAACCATTATAACAACAAGCCATGACCAATAGCCTATAGATATCCATTTTACAAGTAATAGGTGTCCATTACCCGTAACCATGGCCCTTGAACCATTATAACCATTACATGTCCATAACTAATACCGATGGCCCTTTAACCATTATAACTAATAGCCATGACCAATAAGCAATAGATATCCACATTACAAGCAATAGGTGTCCATAACCCATAACTATGGCCCTTGAACCATTATAACCTCTAGTTGTCCATAACTCATACAGATGATCTTTGAACCGTTATAACTACTAGCCATGACCAATAGCCTATAGATAGCCATTTTACAAGTAATAGGTGTCCATTACCAGTAACCATGGCCCTTGAACCATTATAACCACTACATGTCCATAACTCATACCGATGGCCCTTTAACCATTATAACTACTAGCCATGACCAATAGGTAATAGATATCCACATTACAAGCAATAGGTGTCCATAACCCTTAACCATGGCCCATCATAACCACTAGACGCCCATAACTCATACCGATGGACCTTGAATCATTATAAATATCAGCCATGACCAATAGCCTATAAATATCCATTTTACAAGTAATAGGTGTCCATAACCCATAACCATGGCCCTTGAACCATTAGAACCACTAGATGTCCATAACTCATAGCGATGGCCCTTGAACCCTTATAACAACTAGCCATGACCAATAGCCTATAGATATCCATTTTACAACTAATAGGGGTCCATTACCCGTAACCATGGCCCTTGAACCATTATAACCACTACATGTCCATAACTCATACCGATGGCCCTTTAACCATTATAACCACTAGCCATGACCAATAGGCAATAGATATCCACATTACAAGCAATAGGTGTCCATAACCCTTAGGCCCTTGACCCATCATAACCACTAGACGCCCATAACTCATACTGATGGACCTTGAACCATTATAAATACTAGCCATGACCAATAGCCTATAAATATCCATTTTACAAGTAATAGGTGTCCATAACCCATAACCATGGCCCTTGTACCAATATAACCACTAAATGTCCATAACTCATAGCGATGGCCCTTGAACCATTATAACATCAAGCCATGACCAATAGCCTATATATATCCATTTTACAAGTAATAGGTGTCCATTACCCGTAACCATGGCCCTCAAACCATTATAACAACTACATGTCCATAACTCATACCGATGGCCCTTTAACCATTATAACCACTAGTCATGACCAATACGCAATAGATATCCACATTACAAGCAATAGATATCCACATTACAAGCAATAGGTGTCCATAACCCATAACCATGGCCCTTGAACCAGTATAACCACTAGATCTCCATAACTCATAGCGATGGCCCTTGAACCATTATAACAACTATCCATGACCAATAGCCTATAGATATCCATTTTACAACTAATAGGGGTCCATTACCCGTAGCCATGACCAATAGGCAATATATATCCACATTACAAGCAATAGGTGTCCATAACCCTTAACCATGGCCCTTGAACCATCATTACCACTAGACGTCCATAACTCATACCGATGGACCTTGAACCATTATAACTACTAGCCATGACCAATAGCATATAGATATCCATTTTACCAGTAATAGGTGTCTATAACCCATAACTATGGCCCTTGAACCATTATAACCACTAGATGTCCATAACTCATACAGATGATCTTTGAACCGTTATAACTACTAGCCATGAGTAATAGCCTATAGATAGCCATTTTACAAGCAATAGGTGTCCATTACCCGTAACCATGGCCCTCGAACCATTATAACCACTACATGTCCATAACTCATACAGATGGCCCTTTAACGATTATAACCACTAGCCATGACCAATGGGCAATAGAGATCCACATTACAAGCAATAGGTGTCCATAACCCTTAACCATGGCCCTTGACCCATCATAACCACTAGACGCCCATAACTCATACCGATGGACCTTGAAGCATTATAAATACTAGCCATGACCAATAGCCTATAAATATCCATTTTACAAGTAATATGTGTCCATAACCCATAACCATGGCCCTTGAACCAGTATAACCACTAGATGTCCATAACTCATAGCGATGGCCCTTGAACCATTATAACAACAAGCCATGACCAATAGCCTATAGATATCCATTTTACAAGTAATAGGTGTCCATTACCCGTAACCATGGCCCTTGAACCATTATAACCAGTACATGTCCATAACTAATACCGATGGCCCTTTAACCATTATAACTAATAGCCATGACCAATAGGCAATAGATATCCACATTACAAGCAATAGGTGTCCATAACCCATAACTATGGCCCTAGAACCATTATAACCACTAGTTGTCCATAACTCATACAGATGATCTTTGAACCGTTATAACTACTAGCCATGACCAATAGCCTATAGATAGCCATTTTACAAGTAATAGGTGTCCATTACCCGTAACCATGGCCCTTGAATCATTATAACCACTACATGTCCATAACTCCTACCGATGGCCCTTAAACCATTATAACAACTAGCCATGACCAATAGTCTATAGATATCCATTTTACAACTAATAGGGGTCCATTACCCGTAACCATGGCCCTTGAACCATTTTAACCACTACATGTCCATAACTCATACTGATGGCCCTTTAACCATTATAACCACTAGCCATGACCAATAGGCAATAGATATCCACATTACAAGCAATAGGTGTCCATAACCCTTAACCATGGCCCTTGACCCATCATAACCACTAGACGCCCATAACTCATACCGATGGACCTTGAACCATTCTAAATACTAGCCATGACCAATAGCCTATAAATATCCATTTTACAAGTAATAGGTGTCCATAACCCATAACCATGCCCCTTGTACCAATATAACCACTAGATGTCCATAACTCATAGCGATGGCCCTTGAACCATTATAACAACAAGCCATGACCAATAGCCTATATATATATCCATTTTACAAGTAATAGGTGTCCATTACCCGTAACCATGGCCCTTGAACCATTATAACCACTACATGTCCATAACTCATACCGATGACCCTTTAACCATTATAACCAATAGCCATGACCAATAGGCAATAGATATCCACATTACAAGCAATAGGTGTCCATAACCCTTAACCATGGCCCTTGACCCATCATAACCACTAGACGCCCATAACTCATACCAATGGACCTTGAACCATTATAAATACTAGCCATGACCAATAGCCTATAAATATCCATTTTACAAGTAATAGGTGTCCATAACCCATAACCATGGCCCTTGAACCAGTATAACCACTAGATGTCCATAACTCATAGCGATGGCCCTTGAACCATTATAACAACAAGCCATGACCAATAGCCTATAGATATCCATTTTACAAGTAATAGGTGTCCATTACCCGTAACCATGGCCCTTGAACCATTATAACCACTACATGTCCGTAACTCATACCGATGGCCCTTTAACGATTATAACCACTAGCCATGACCAATAGGCAATAGATATCCACATTACAGGCAATAGGTGTCCATAACCCTTAACCATGGCCCTTGACCCATCATAACCACTAGACGCCCATAACTCATATCGATGGACCTTGAACCATTATAAATACTAGCCATGACCAATAGCCTATAAATATCCATTTTACAAGTAATAGGTGTCCATAACCCATAACCATGGCCCTTGAACCAGTATAACCACTAGATGTCCATAACTCATAGCGATGGCCCTTGAACCATTATAACAACAATCCATGACCAATAGCCTATAGATATCCATTTTACAAGTAATAGGTGTCCATTACCCGTAACCATGGCCCTTGAACCATTATAACCACTACACGTCCATAACTAATACCGATGGCCCTTTAACCATTATAACTAATAGCCATGACCAATAAGCAATAGATATCCACATTACAAGCAATAGGTGTCCATAACCCATAACTATGGCCCTTGAACCATTATAACCTCTAGTTGTCCATAACTCATACAGATGATCTTTGAACCGTTATAACTACTAGCCATGACCAATAGCCTATAGATAGCCATTTTACAAGTAATAGGTGTCCATTACCAGTAACCATGGCCCTTGAACCATTATAACCACTACATGTCCATAACTCATACCGATGGCCCTTTAACCATTATAACTACTAGCCATGACCAATAGGTAATAGATATCCACATTACAAGCAATAGGTGTCCATAACCCTTAACCATGGCCCATCATAACCACTAGACGCCCATAACTCATACCGATGGACCTTGAACCATTATAAATATCAGCCATGACCAATAGCCTATAAATATCCATTTTACAAGTAATAGGTGTCCATAACCCATAACCATGGCCCTTGAACCATTAGAACCACTAGATGTCCATTACTCATAGCGATGGCCCTTGAACCATTATAACAACTAGCCATGACCAATAGCCTATAGATATCCATTTTACAACTAATAGGGGTCCATTACCCGTAACCATGGCCCTTGAACCATTATAACCACTACATGTCCATAACTCATACTGATGGCCTTTTAACCATTATAACCACTAGCCATGACCAATAGGCAATAGATATCCACATTACAAGCAATAGGTGTCCATAACCCTTAGGCCCTTGACCCATCATAACCACTAGACGCCCATAACTCATACTGATGGACCTTGAACCATTATAAATACTAGCCATGACCAATAGCCTATAAATATCCATTTTACAAGTAATAGGTGTCCATAACCCATAACCATGGCCCTTGTACCAATATAACCACTAAATGTCCATAACTCATAGCGATGGCCCTTGAACCATTATAACATCAAGCCATGACCAATAGCCTATATATATCCATTTTACAAGTAATAGGTGTCCATTACCCGTAACCATGGCCCTCAAACCATTATAACCACTACATGTCCATAACTCATACCGATGGCCCTTTAACCATTATAACCACTAGTCATGACCAATACGCAATAGATATCCACATTACAAGCAATAGATATCCACATTACAAGCAATAGGTGTCCATAACCCATAACCATGGCCCTTGAACCAGTATACCCACTAGATCTCCATAACTCATAGCGATGGCCCTTGAACCATTATAACAACTATCCATGACCAATAGCCTATAGATATCCATTTTACAACTAATAGGGGTCCATTACCCGTAGCCATGACCAATAGGCAATATATATCCATATTACAAGCAATAGGTGTCCATAACCCTTAACCATGGCCCTTGAACCATCATTACCACTAGACGTCCATAACTCATACCGATGGACCTTGAACCATTATAACTAATAGCCATGACCAATAAGCAATAGATATCCACATTACAAGCAATAGGTGTCCATAACCCATAACTATGGCCCTTGAACCATTATAACCTCTAGTTGTCCATAACTCATACAGATGATCTTTGAACCGTTATAACTACTAGCCATGACCAATAGCCTATAGATAGCCATTTTACAAGTAATAGGTGTCCATTACCAGTAACCATGGCCCTTGAACCATTATAACCACTACATGTCCATAACTCATACCGATGGCCCTTTAACCATTATAACTACTAGCCATGACCAATAGGTAATAGATATCCACATTACAAGCAATAGGTGTCCATAACCCTTAACCATGGCCCATCATAACCACTAGACGCCCATAACTCATACCGATGGACCTTGAACCATTATAAATATCAGCCATGACCAATAGCCTATAAATATCCATTTTACAAGTAATAGGTGTCCATAACCCATAACCATGGCCCTTGAACCATTAGAACCACTAGATGTCCATTACTCATAGCGATGGCCCTTGAACCATTATAACAACTAGCCATGACCAATAGCCTATAGATATCCATTTTACAACTAATAGGGGTCCATTACCCGTAACCATGGCCCTTGAACCATTATAACCACTACATGTCCATAACTCATACTGATGGCCTTTTAACCATTATAACCACTAGCCATGACCAATAGGCAATAGATATCCACATTACAAGCAATAGGTGTCCATAACCCTTAGGCCCTTGACCCATCATAACCACTAGACGCCCATAACTCATACTGATGGTCCTTGAACCATTATAAATACTAGCCATGACCAATAGCCTATAAATATCCATTTTACAAGTAATAGGTGTCCATAACCCATAACCATGGCCCTTGTACCAATATAACCACTAAATGTCCATAACTCATAGCGATGGCCCTTGAACCATTATAACATCAAGCCATGACCAATAGCCTATATATATCCATTTTACAAGTAATAGGTGTCCATTACCCGTAACCATGGCCCTCAAACCATTATAACCACTACATGTCCATAACTCATACCGATGGCCCTTTAACCATTATAACCACTAGTCATGACCAATACGCAATAGATATCCACATTACAAGCAATAGATATCCACATTACAAGCAATAGGTGTCCATAACCCATAACCATGGCCCTTGAACCAGTATACCCACTAGATCTCCATAACTCATAGCGATGGCCCTTGAACCATTATAACAACTATCCATGACCAATAGCCTATAGATATCCATTTTACAACTAATAGGGGTCCATTACCCGTAGCCATGACCAATAGGCAATATATATCCACATTACAAGCAATAGGTGTCCATAACCCTTAACCATGGCCCTTGAACCATCATTACCACTAGACGTCCATAACTCATACCGATGGACCTTGAACCATTATAACTACTAGCCATGACCAATAGCATATAGATATCCATTTTACCAGTAATAGGTGTCTATAACCCATAACTATGGCCCTTGAACCATTATAACCACTAGATGTCCATAACTCATACAGATGATCTTTGAACCGTTATAACTACTAGCCATGAGTAATAGCCTATAGATAGCCATTTTACAAGCAATAGGTGTCCATTACCCGTAACCATGGCCCTCGAACCATTATAACCACTACATGTCCATAACTCATACCGATGGCCCTTTAACGATTATAACCACTAGCCATGACCAATGGGCAATAGAGATCCACATTACAAGCAATAGGTGTCCATAACCCTTAATCATGGCCCTTGACCCATCATAACCACTAGACGCCCATAACTCATACCGATGGACCTTGAAGCATTATAAATACTAGCCACGACCAATAGCCTATACATATCCATTTTACAAGTAATAGGTGTCCATTACCCGTAACCATGGCCCTTGAATCATTATAACCACTACATGTCCATAACTCCTACCGATGGCCCTTAAACCATTATAACAACTAGCCATGACCAATAGTCTATAGATATCCATTTTACAACTTATAGGGGTCCATTACCCGTAACCATGGCCCTTGAACCATTTTAACCACTACATGTCCATAACTCATACCGATGGCCCTTTAACCATTATAACCACTAGCTATGACCAATAGGCAATAGATATCCACATTACAAGCAATAGGTGTCCATAACCCTTAACCATGGCCCTTGACCCATCATAACCACTAGACGCCCATAACTCATACCGATGGACCTTGAACCATTCTAAATACTAGCCATGACCAATAGCCTATAAATATCCATTTTACAAGTAATAGGTGTCCATAACCCATAACCATGGCCCTTGTACCAATATAACCACTAGATGTCCATAACTCATAGCGATGGCCCTTGAACCATTATAACAACAAGCCATGACCAATAGCCTATATATATCCATTTTACAAGTAATAGGTGTCCATTACCCGTAACCATGGCCCTTGAACCATTATAACCACTACATGTCCATAACTCATACCGATGACCCTTTAACCATTATAACCAATAGCCATGACCAATAGGCAATAGATATCCACATTACAAGCAATAGGTGTTCATAACCCTTAACCATGGCCCTTGACCCATCATAACCACTAGACGCCCATAACTCATACCAATGGACCTTGAACCATTATAAATACTAGCCATGACCAATAGCCTATAAATATCCATTTTACAAGTTAGGTGTCCATAACCCATAACCATGGCCCTTGAACCAGTATAACCACTAGATGTCCATAACTCATAGCGATGGCCCTTGAACCATTATAACAACAAGCCATGACCAATAGCCTATAGATATCCATTTTACAAGTAATAGGTGTCCATTACCCGTAACCATGGCCCTTGAACCATTATAACCACTACATGTCCGTAACTCATACCGATGGCCCTTTAACGATTATAACCACTAGCCATGACCAATAGGCAATAGATATCCACATTACAGGCAATAGGTGTCCATAACACTTAACCATGGCCCTTGACCCATCATAACCACTAGACGCCCATAACTCATACCGATGGACCTTGAACCATTCTAAATACTAGCCATGACCAATAGCCTATAAATATCCATTTTACAAGTAATAGGTGTCCATAACCCTTAACCATGGCCCTTGTACCAATATAACCACTAGATGTCCATAACTCATAGCGATGGCCCTTGAACCATTATAACAACAAGCCATGACCAATAGCCTATATATATCCATTTTACAAGTAATAGGTGTCCATTACCCGTAACCATGGCCCTTGAACCATTATAACCACTACATGTCCATAACTCATACCGATGACCCTTTAACCATTATAACCAATAGCCATGACCAATAGGCAATAGATATCCACATTACAAGCAATAGGTGTCCATAACCCTTAACCATGGCCCTTGACCATCATAACCACTAGACGCCCATAACTCATACCAATGGACCTTGAACCATTATAAATACTAGCCATGACCAATAGCCTATAAATATCCATTTTACAAGTAATAGGTGTCCATAACCCATAACCATGGCCCTTGAACCAGTATAACCACTAGATGTCCATAACTCATAGCGATGGCCCTTGAACCGTTATAACAACAAGCCATGACCAATAGCCTATAGACATCCATTTTACAAGTAATAGGTGTCCATTACCCGTAACCATGGCCCTTGAACCATTATAACCACTACATGTCCGTAACTCATACCGTTGGCCCTTTAACGATTATAACCACTAGCCATGACCAATAGGCAATAGATATCCACATTACAAGCAATAGGTGTCCATAACCCATAACTATGGCTCTTGAACCATTATAACCACTAGTTGCCCATAACACATACAGATGATCTTTGAACCGTTATAACTACTAGCCATGACCAATAGCCTATAGATAGCCATTTTACAAGTAATAGGTGTCCATTACCCGTAACCATGGCCCTTGAACCATTATAACCACTACATGTCCATAACTCATACCGATGGCCCTTTAACGATTATAACCACTAGCCATGACCAATAGGCAATAGATATCCACATTACAAGCAATAGGTGTCCATAACCCTTAACCATGGTCCTTGACCCATCATAACCACTAGACGCCCATAACTCATACCGATGGACCTTGAACCATTATAAATACTAGCCATGACCAATAGCCTATAAATAACCAATTTACAAGTAATAGGTGTCCATAACCCATAACCATGGCCCTTGAACCAGTATAACCACTAGATTTCCATAACTCATAGCGATGGCCCTTGAACCATTATAACAACAAGCCATGACCAATAGCCTATAGATATCCATTTTACAAGTCATAGGTGTCCATTACCCGTAACCATGGCCCTTGAACCATTATAACCACTACATGTCCATAACTAATACCGATGGCCCTTTAACCATTATAACTAATAGCCATGACCAATAAGCAATAGATATCCACATTACAAGCAATAGGTGTCCATAACCCATAACTATGGCCCTTGAACCATTATAACCACTAGTTGCCCATAACACATACAGATGATCTTTGAACCGTTATAACTACTAGCCATGACCAATAGCCTATAGATAGTCATTTTACAAGTAATAGGTGTCCATTACCCGTAACTATGGCCCTTGAACCATTATAACCACTACATGTCCATAACTCATACCGATGGCCCTTTAACGATTATAATCACTAGCCATGACCAATAGGCAATAGATATCCACATTACAAGCAATAGGTGTCCATAACACTTAACCATGGCCCTTGACCCATCATAACCACTAGACGCCCATAACTCATACCGATGGACCTTGAACCATTCTAAATACTAGCCATGACCAATAGCCTATAAATATCCATTTTACAAGTAATAGGTGTCCATAACCCTTAACCATGGCCCTTGTACCAATATAACCACTAGATGTCCATAACTCATAGCGATGGCCCTTGAACCATTATAACAACAAGCCATGACCAATAGCCTATATATATATCCATTTTACAAGTAATAGGTGTCCATTACCCGTAACCATGGCCCTTGAACCATTATAACCACTACATGTCCATAACTCATACCGATGACCCTTTAACCATTATAACCAATAGCCATGACCAATAGGCAATAGATATCCACATTACAAGCAATAGGTGTCCATAACCCTTAACCATGGCCCTTGACCATCATAACCACTAGACGCCCATAACTCATACCAATGGACCTTGAACCATTATAAATACTAGCCATGACCAATAGCCTATAAATATCCATTTTACAAGTAATAGGTGTCCATAACCCATAACCATGGCCCTTGAACCAGTATAACCACTAGATGTCCATAACTCATAGCGATGGCCCTTGAACCATTATAACAACAAGCCATGACCAATAGCCTATAGATATCCATTTTACAAGTAATAGGTGTCCATTACCCGTAACCATGGCCCTTGAACCATTATAACCACTACATGTCCGTAACTCATACCGATGGCCCTTTAACGATTATAACCACTAGCCATGACCAATAGGCAATAGATATCCACATTACAAGCAATAGGTGTCCATAACCCATAACTATGGCCCTTGAACCATTATAACCACTAGTTGCCCATAACACATACAGATGATCTTTGAACCGTTATAACTACAAGCCATGACCAATAGCCTATAGATAGCCATTTTACAAGTAATAGGTGTCCATTACCCGTAACCATGGCCCTTGAACCATTATAACCACTACATGTCCATAACTCATACCGATGGCCCTTTAACGATTATAACCACTAGCCATGACCAATAGGCAATAGATATCCACATTACAAGCAATAGGTGTCCATAACCCTTAACCATGGCCCTTGACCCATCATAACCACTAGACGCCCATAACTCATACCGATGGACCTTGAACCATTATAAATACTAGCCATGACCAATAGCCTATAAATAACCAATTTACAAGTAATAGGTGTCCATAACCCATAACCATGGCCCTTGAACCAGTATAACCACTAGATGTCCATAACTCATAGCGATGGCCCTTGAACCATTATAACAACAAGCCATGACCAATAGCCTATAGATATCCATTTTACGATAATAGGTGTCCATTACCCGTAACCATGGCTCTTGAACCATTATAACCACTAGATGTCCATAACTCATACAGATGATCTTTGAACCGTTATAACTACTAGCCATGACCAATATCTTATAGATAGCCATTTTACAAGAAATAGGTGTCCATTACCCGTAACCATGGCCCTAGAACCATTATAACCACTACATGTCCATAACTCATACCGATGGCCCTTTAACGATTATAACCACTAGCCATGACCAATAGGCAATAGATATCCACATTACAAGCAATAGGTGTCCATAACCCTTAACCATGGCCCTTGACCCATCATAACCACTAGACGCCCATAACTCATACCGATGGACCTTGAAGCATTATAAATACTAACCATGACCAATAGCCTATAAATATCCATTTTACAAGTAATAGGTGTCCATAACCCATAACCATGGCCCTTGAACCAGTATAACCACTAGATGTCCATAACTCATAGCGATGGCCCTTGAACCATTATAACAACAAGCCATGACCAATAGCCTATAGATATCCATTTTACAAGTAATAGGTGTCCATTACCCGTAACCATGGCCCTTGAACCATTATAACCACTACATGTCCATAACTAATACCGATGGCCCTTTAACCATTATAACAAATAGCCATGACCAATAGGCAATAGATATCCACATTACAAGCAATAGGTGTCCATAACCCATAACTATGGCCCTTGAACCATTATAACCACTAGTTGTCCATAACTCATACATATGATCTTTGAACCGTTATAACTACTAGCCATGACCAATAGCCTATAGATAGCCATTTTACAAGTAATAGGTGTCCATTACCCGTAACCATGGCCCTTGAACCATTATAACCACTACATGTCCATAACTCCTACCGATGGCCCTTACACCATTATAACAACTAGCCATGACCAATAGCCTATAGATATCCATTTTACAACTAATAGGGGTCCATTACCCGTAACCAAGGACCTTGAACCATTTTAACCACTACATGTCCATAACTCATACCGATGGCCCTTTAACCATTATAACCACTAGCCATGACCAATAGGCAATAGATATCCACATTACAAGCAATAGGTGTCCATAACCCTTAACCATAGCCCTTGACCCATCATAACCACTAGACGCCCATAACTCATACCGATGGACCTTGAACCATTCTAAATACTAGCCATGACCAATAGCCTATAAATATCCATTTTACAAGTAATAGGTGTCCATAACCCATAACCATGGCCCTTGTACCAATATAACCACTAGATGTCCATAACTCATAGCGATGGCCCTTGAACCATTATAACAACAAGCCATGACCAATAGCCTATATATATCCATTTTACAAGTCATAGGTGTCCATTACCCGTAACCATGGCCCTTGAACCATTATAACCACTACATGTCCATAACTAATACCGATGGCCCTTTAACCATTATAACTAATAGCCATGACCAATAAGCAATAGATATCCACATTACAAGCAATAGGTGTCCATAACCCATAACTATGGCCCTTGAACCATTATAACCACTAGTTGCCCATAACACATACAGATGATCTTTGAACCGTTATAACTACTAGCCATGACCAGTAGCCTATAGATAGCCATTTTACAAGTAATAGGTGTCCATTACCCGTAACCATGGCCTTTGAACCATTATAACCACTACATGTCCATAACTCATACCGATGGCCCTTTAACGATTATAACCACTAGCCATGACCAATAGGCAATAGATATCCACATTACAAGCAATAGGTGTCCAGAACCCTTAACCATGGCCCTTGACCCATCATAACCACTAGACGCCCATAACTCATACCGATGGACCTTGAACCATTATAAATACTAGCCATGACCAACAGCCTATAAATAACCAATTTACAAGTAATAGGTGTCCATAACCCATAACCATGGCCCTTGAACCAGTATAACCACTAGATGTCCATAACTCATAGCGATGGCCCTTGAACCATTATAACAACAAGCCAAGACCAATAGCCTATAGATATCCATTTTACAATAATAGGTGTCCATAACCCATAACCATGGCCCTTGTACCAATATAACCACTAGATGTCCATAACTCATAGCGATGGCCCTTGAACCATTATAACAACAAGCCATGACCAATAGCCTATATATATCCATTTTACAAGTAATAGGTGTCCATTACCCGTAACCATGGCACTTGAACCATTATAACCACTACATGTCCATAACTCATACCGATGACCCTTTAACCATTATAACCAATAGCCATGACCAATAGGCAATAGATATCCACATTACAAGCAGTAGGTGTCCATAACCCTTAACCATGGCCCTTGACCCATCATAACCACTAGACGCCCATAACTCATACCGATGGACCTTGAACCATTATAAATACTAGCCATGACTAATAGCCTATAAATATCCATTTTACAAGTAATAGGTGTCATAAACCCATAACCATGGCCCTTGAACCAGTATAACCACTAGATGTCCATAACTCATAGCGATGGCCCTTGAACCATTATAACAACAAGCCATGACCAATAGCCTATAGATATCCATTTTACAAGTCATAGGTGTCCATTACCCGTAACCATGGCCCTTGAACCATTATAACCACTACATGTCCATAACTAATACCGATGGCCCTTTAACCATTATAACTAATAGCCCTGACCAATAGGCAATAGATATCCACATTACAAGCACTAGGTGTCCATAACCCATAACTATGGCCCTTGAACCATTATAACCACTAGTTGTCCATAACTCATACATATGATCTTTGAACCGTTATAACTACTAGCCAAGACCAATAGCCTATAGATAGCCATTTTACAAGTAATAGGTGTCCATTACCCGTAACCATGGCCCTTGAACCATTATAACCACTACATGTCCATAACTCCTACCGATGGCCCTTACACCATTATAACAACTAGCCATGACCAATAGCCTATAGATATCCATTTTACAACTAATAGGGGTTCATTACCCGTAACCATGGACCTTGAACCATTTTAACCACTACATGTCCATAACTCATACCGATGGCCCTTTAACCATTATAACCACTAGCCATGACCAATAGGCAATAGATATCCACATTACAAGCAATAGGTGTCCATAACCCTTAACCATGGCCCTTGACCCATCATAACCACTAGACGCCCATAACTCATACCGATGGACCTTGAACCATTCTAAATACTAGCCATGACCAATAGCCTATAAATATCCATTTTACAAGTAATAGGTGTCCATAACCCATAACCATGGCCCTTGTACCAATATAACCACTAGATGTCCATAACTCATAGCGATGGCCCTTGAACCATTATAACAACAAGCCATGACCAATAGCCTATATATATCCATTTTACAAGTCATAGGTGTCCATTACCCGTAACCATGGCCCTTGAACCATTATAACCACTACATGTCCATAACTAATACCGATGGCCCTTTAACCATTATAACTAATAGCCATGACCAATAAGCAATAGATATCCACATTACAAGCAATAGGTGTCCATAACCCATAACTATGGCCCTTGAACCATTATAACCACTAGTTGCCCATAACACATACAGATGATCTTTGAACCGTTATAACTACTAGCCATGACCAATAGCCTATAGATAGCCATTTTACAAGTAATAGGTGTCCATTACCCGTAACCATGGCCCTTGAACCATTATAACCACTACATGTCCATAACTCATACCGATGGCCCTTTAACGATTATAACCACTAGCCATGACCAATAGGCAATAGATATCCACATTACAAGCAATAGGTGTCCATAACCCTTAACCATGGCCCTTGACCCATCATAACCACTAGACGCCCATAACTCATACCGATGGACCTTGAACCATTATAAATACTAGCCATGACCAATAGCCTATAAATAACCAATTTACAAGTAATAGGTGTCCATAACCCATAACCATGACCCTTGAACCAGTATAACCACTAGATGTCCATAACTCATAGCGATGGCCCTTGAACCATTATAACAACAAGCCAAGACCAATAGCCTATAGATATCCATTTTACAATAATAGGTGTCCATAACCCACAACCATGGCCCTTGTACCAATATAACCACTAGATGTCCATAACTCATAGCGATGGCCCTTGAACCATTATAACAACAAGCCATGACCAATAGCCTATATATATCCATTTTACAAGTAATAGGTGTCCATTACCCGTAACCATGGCCCTTGAACCATTATAACCACTACATGTCCATAACTCATACCGATGACCCTTTAACCATTATAACCAATAGCCATGACCAATAGGCAATAGAAATCCACATTACAAGCAGTAGGTGTCCATAACCCTTAACCATGGCCCTTGACCCATCATAACCACTAGACGCCCATAACTCATATCGATGGACCTTGAACCATTATAAATAATAGCCATGACCAATAGCCTATAAATATCCATTTTACAAGTAATAGGTGTCCATAACCCATAACCATGGCCCTTGAACCAGTATAACCACTAGATGTTCATAACTCATAGCGATGGCCCTTGAACCATTATAACAACAAGCCATGACCAATAGCCTATAGATATCCATTTTACAAGTCATAGGTGTCCATTACCCGTAACCATGGCCCTTGAACCATTATAACCACTACATGTCCATAACTAATACCGATGGCCCTTTAACCATTATAACTAATAGCCATGACCAATAAGCAATAGATATCCACATTACAAGCAATAGGTGTCCATAACCCATAACTATGGCCCTTGAACCATTATAACCACTAGTTGCCCATAACACATACAGGTGATCTTTGAACCGTTATAACTACTAGCCATGACCAATAGCCTATAGATAGTCATTTTACAAGTAATAGGTGTCCATTACCCGTAACTATGGCCCTTGAACCATTATAACCACTACATGTCCATAACTCATACCGATGGCCCTTTAACGATTATAATCACTAGCCATGACCAATAGGCAATAGATATCCACATTACAAGCAATAGGTGTCCATAACACTTAACCATGGCCCTTGACCCATCATAACCACTAGACGCCCTTAACTCATACCGATGGACCTTGAACCATTCTAAATACTAGCCATGACCAATAGCCTATAAATATCCATTTTACAAGTAATAGGTGTCCATAACCCATAACCATGGCCCTTGTACCAATATAACCACTAGATGTCCATAACTCATAGCGATGGCCCTTGAACCATTATAACAACAAGCCATGACCAATAGCCTATATATATCCATTTTACAAGTAATAGGTGTCCATTACCCGTAACCATGGCCCTTGAACCATTATAACCACTACATGTCCATAACTCATACCGATGACCCTTTAACCATTATAACCAATAGCCATGACCAATAGGCAATAGATATCCACATTACAAGCAATAGGTGTCCATAACCCTTAACCATGGCCCTTGACCATCATAACCACTAGACGCCCATAACTCATACCAATGGACCTTGAACCATTATAAATACTAGCCATGACCAATAGCCTATAAATATCCATTTTACAAGTAATAGGTGTCCATAACCCATAACCATGGCCCTTGAACCAGTATAACCACTAGATGTCCATAACTCATAGCGATGGCCCTTGAACCATTATAACAACAAGCCATGACCAATAGCCTATAGATATCCATTTTACAAGTAATAGGTGTCCATTACCCGTACCCATGGCCCTTGAACCATTATAACCACTACATGTCCGTAACTCATACCGATGGCCCTTTAACGATTATAACCACTAGCCATGACCAATAGGCAATAGATATCCACATTACAAGCAATAGGTGTCCATAACCCATAACTATGGCCCTTGAACCATTATAACCACTAGTTGCCCATAACACATACAGATGATCTTTGAACCGTTATAACTACTAGCCATGACCAATAGCCTATAGATAGCCATTTTACAAGTAATAGGTGTCCATTACCCGTAACCATGGCCCTTGAACCATTATAACCACTACATGTCCATAACTCATACCGATGGCCCTTTAACGATTATAACCACTAGCCATGAACAATAGGCAATAGATATCCACATTACAAGCAATAGGTGTCCATAACCCTTAACCATGGCCCTTGACCCATCATAACCACTAGACGCCCATAACTCATACCGATGGACCTTGAACCATTATAAATACTAGCCATGACCAATAGCCTATAAATAACCAATTTACAAGTAATAGGTGTCCATAACCCATAACCATGGCCCTTGAACCAGTATAACCACTAGATGTCCATAACTCATAGCGATGGCCCTTGAACCATTATAACAACAAGCCATGACCAATAGCCTATAGATATCCATTTTACGATAATAGGTGTCCATTACCCGTAACCATGGCTCTTGAACCATTATAACCACTAGATGTCCATAACTCATACAGATGATCTTTGAACCGTTATAACTACTAGCCATGACCAATAGCTTATAGATAGCCATTTTACAAGAAATAGGTGTCCATTACCCGTAACCATGGCCCTCGAACCATTATAACCACTACATGTCCATAACTCATACCGATGGCCCTTTAACGATTATAACCACTAGCCATGACCAATAGGCAATAGATATCCACATTACAAGCAATAGGTGTCCATAACCCTTAACCATGGCCCTTGACCCATCATAACCACTAGACGCCCATAACTCATACCGATGGACCTTGAAGCATTATAAATACTAACCATGACCAATAGCCTATAAATATCCATTTTACAAGTAATAGGTGTCCATAACCCATAACCATGGCCCTTGAACCAGTATAACCACTAGATGTCCATAACTCATAGCGATGGCCCTTGAACCATTATAACAAAAAGCCATGACCAATAGCCTATAGATATCCATTTTACAAGTAATAGGTGTCCATTACCCGTAACCATGGCCCTTGAACCATTATAACCACTACATGTCCATAACTAATACCGATGGCCCTTTAACCATTATAACTAATAGCCATGACCAATAGGCAATAGATATCCACATTACAAGCAATAGGTGTCCATAACCCATAACTATGGCCCTTGAACCATTATAACCACTAGTTGTCCATAACTCATACATATGATCTTTGAACCGTTATAACTACTAGCCATGACCAATAGCCTATAGATAGCCATTTTACAAGTAATAGGTGTCCATTACCCGTAACCATGGCCCTTGAACCATTATAACCACTACATGTCCATAACTCCTACCGATGGCCCTTACACCATTATAACAACTAGCCATGACCAATAGCCTATAGATATCCATTTTACAACTAATAGGGGTCCATTACCCGTAACCATGGACCTTGAACCATTTTAACCACTACATGTCCATAACTCATACCGATGGCCCTTTAACCATTATAACCACTAGCCATGACCAATAGGCAATAGATATCCACATTACAAGCAATAGGTGTCCATAACCCTTAACCATGGCCCTTGACCCATCATAACCACTAGCCACCCATAACTCATACCGATGGACCTTGAACCATTCTAAATACTAGCCATGACCAATAGCCTATAAATATCCATTTTACAAGTAATAGGTGTCCATAACCCATAACCATGGCCCTTGTACCAATATAACCACTAGATGTCCATAACTCACAGCGATGGCCCTTGAACCATTATAACAACAAGCCATGACCAATAGCCTATATATATCCATTTTACAAGTCATAGGTGTCCATTACCCGTAACCATGGCCCTTGAACCATTATAACCACTACATGTCCATAACTAATACCGATGGCCCTTTAACCATTATAACTAATAGCCATGACCAATAAGCAATAGATATCCACATTACAAGCAATAGGTGTCCATAACCCATAACTATGGCCCTTGAACCATTATAACCACTAGTTGCCCATAACACATACAGATGATCTTTGAACCGTTATAACTACTAGCCATGAACAATAGCCTATAGATAGCCATTTTACAAGTAATAGGTGTCCATTACCCGTAACCATGGCCCTTGAACCATTATAACCACTACATGTCCATAACTCATACCGATGGCCCTTTAACGATTATAACCACTAGCCATGACCAATAGGCAATAGATATCCACATTACAAGCAATAGGTGTCCATAACCCTTAACCATGGCCCTTGACCCATCATAACCACTAGACGCCCATAACTCATACCGATGGACCTTGAACCATTATAAATACTAGCCATGACCAATAGCCTATAAATAACCAATTTACAAGTAATAGGTGTCCATAACCCATAACCATGGCCCTTGAACCAGTATAACCACTAGATGTCCATAACTCATAGCGATGGCCCTTGAACCATTATAACAACAAGCCATGACCAATAGCCTATAGATATCCATTTTACAAGTAATAGGTGTCCATTACCCGTAACCATGGCCCTTGAACCATTATAACCACTACATGTCCGTAACTCATACCGATGGCCCTTTAACGATTATAACCACTAGCCATGACCAATAGGCAATAGATATCCACATTACAAGCAATAGGTGTCCATAACCCATAACTATGGCCCTTGAACCATTATAACCACTAGTTGCCCATAACACATACAGATGATCTTTGAACCGTTATAACTACTAGCCATGACCAATAGCCTATAGATAGCCATTTTACAAGTAATAGGTGTCCATTACCCGTAACCATGGCCCTTGAACCATTATAACCACTACATGTCCATAACTCATACCGATGGCCCTTTAACGATTATAACCACTAGCCATGACCAATAGGCAATAGATATCCACATTACAAGCAATAGGTGTCCATAACCCTTAACCATGGCCCTTGACCCATCATAACCACAAGACGCCCATAACTCATACCGATGGACCTTGAACGATTATAAATACTAGCCATGACCAATAGCCTATAAATAACCAATTTACAAGTAATAGGTGTCCATAACCCATAACCATGGCCCTTGAACCAGTATAACCACTAGATGACCATAACTCATAGCGATGGCCCTTGAACCATTATAACAACAAGCCATGACCAATAGCCTATAGATATCCATTTTACGATAATAGGTGTCCATTACCCGTAACCATGGCTCTTGAACCATTATAACCACTAGATGTCCATAACTCATACAGATGATCTTTGAACCGTTATAACTACTAGCCATGACCAATAGCTTATAGATAGCCATTTTACAAGAAATAGGTGTCCATTACCCGTAACCATGGCCCTCGAACCATTATAACCACTACATGTCCATAACTCATACCGATGGCCCTTTAACGATTATAACCACTAGCCATGACCAATAGGCAATAGATATCCACATTACAAGCAATAGGTGTCCATAACCCTTAACCATGGCCCTTGACCCATCATAACCACTAGACGCCCATAACTCATACCGATGGACCTTGAAGCATTATAAATACTAACCATGACCAATAGCCTATAAATATCCATTTTACAAGTAATAGGTGTCCATAACCCATAACCATGGCCCTTGAACCAGTATAACCACTAGATGTCCATAACTCATAGCGATGGCCCTTGAACCATTATAACAACAAGCCATGACCAATAGCCTATAGATATCCATTTTACAAGTAATAGGTGTCCATTACCCGTAACCATGGCCCTTGAACCATTATAACCACTACATGTCCATAACTAATACCGATGGCCCTTTAACCATTATAACTAATAGCCATGACCAATAGGCAATAGATATCCACATTACAAGCAATAGGTGTCCATAACCCATAACTATGGCCCTTGAACCATTATAACCACTAGTTGTCCATAACTCATACATATGATCTTTGAACCGTTATAACTACTAGCCATGACCAATAGCCTATAGATAGCCATTTTACAAGTAATAGGTGTCCATTACCCGTAACCATGGCCCTTGAACCATTATAACCACTACATGTCCATAACTCCTACCGATGGCCCTTACACCATTATAACAACTAGCCATGACCAATAGCCTATAGATATCCATTTTACAACTAATAGGGGTCCATTACCCGTAACCATGGACCTTGAACCATTTTAACCACTACATGTCCATAACTCATACCGATGGCCCTTTAACCATTATAACCACTAGCCATGACCAATAGGCAATAGATATCCACATTACAAGCAATAGGTGTCCATAACCCTTAACCATGGCCCTTGACCCATCATAACCACTAGACGCCCATAACTCATACCGATGGACCTTGAACCATTCTAAATACTAGCCATGACCAATAGCCTATAAATATCCATTTTACAAGTAATAGGTGTCCATAACCCATAACCATGGCCCTTGTACCAATATAACCACTAGATGTCCATAACTCATAGCGATGGCCCTTGAACCATTATAACAAAAAGCCATGACCAATAGCCTATATATATATCCATTTTACAAGTCATAGGTGTCCATTACCCGTAACCATGGCCCTTGAACCATTATAACCACTACATGTCCATAACTAATACCGATGGCCCTTTAACCACTATAACTAATAGCCATGACCAATAAGCAATAGATATCCACATTACAAGCAATAGGTGTCCATAACCCATAACTATGGCCCTTGAACCATTATAACCACTAGTTGCCCATAACACATACAGATGATCTTTGAACCGTTATAACTACTAGCCATGACCAATAGCCTATAGATAGCCATTTTACAAGTAATAGGTGTCCATTACCCGTAACCATGGCCCTTGAACCATTATAACCACTACATGTCCATAACTCATACCGATGGCCCTTTAACGATTATAACCACTAGCCATGACCAATAGGCAATAGATATCCACATTACAAGCAATAGGTGTCCATAACCCTTAACCATGGCCCTTGACCCATCATAACCACTAGACGCCCATAACTCATACCGATGGACCTTGAACCATTATAAATACTAGCCATGACCAATAGCCTATAAATAACCAATTTACAAGTAATAGGTGTCCATAACCCATAACCATGGCCCTTGAACCAGTATAACCACTAGATGTCCATAACTCATAGCGATGGCCCTTGAACCATTATAACAACAAGCCAAGACCAATAGCCTATAGATATCCATTTTACAATAATAGGTGTCCATAACCCATAACCATGGCCCTTGTACCAATATAACCACTAGATGTCCATAACTCATAGCGATGGCCCTTGAACCATTATAACAACAAGCCATGACCAATAGCCTATATATATCCATTTTACAAGTAATAGGTGTCCATTACCCGTAACCATGGCCCTTGAACCATTATAACCACTACATGTCCATAACTCATACCGATGACCCTTTAACCATTTCAACCAATAGCCATGACCAATAGGCAATAGATATCCACATTACAAGCAGTAGGTGTCCATAACCCTTAACCATGGCCCTTGACCCATCATAACCACTAGACGCCCATAACTCATACCGATGGACCTTGAACCATTATAAATACTAGCCATGACTAATAGCCTATAAATATCCATTTTACAAGTAATAGGTGTTCATAACCCATAACCATGGCCCTTGTACCAATATAACCACTAGATGTCCATAACTCATAGCGATGGCCCTTGAACCATTATAACAACAAGCCATGACCAATAGCCTATAGATATCCATTTTACAAGTAATAGGTGTCCATTACCCGTAACCATGGCCCTTGAACCATTATAACCACTACATGTCCATAACTCATACCGATAACCCTTTAACCATTATAACCAATAGCCATGACCAATAGGCAATAGATATCCACATTACAAGCAATGGGTGTCCATAACCCTTAACCATGGCCCTTGACCCATCATAACCACTAGACGCCCATAACTCATACCAATGGACCTTGAACCATTATAAATACTAGCCATGACCAATAGCCTATAAATATCCATTTTACAAGTAATTGGTGTCCATAACCCATAACCATGGCCCTTGAACCAGTATAACCACTAGATGTCCATAACTCATAGCGATGGCCCTTGAACCATTATAACAACAAGCCATGACCAATAGCCTATAGATATCCATTTTACAAGTAATAGGTGTCCATTACCCGTAACCATGGCCCTTGAACCATTATAACCACTACATGTCCATAATTCATACCGATGACCCTTTAACCATTATAACAAATAGCCATGACCAATAGGCAATAGATATCCACATTACAAGCAATAGGTGTCCATAACCCTTAACCATGGCCCTTGACCCATCATAACCACTAGACGCCCATAACTCATACCAATGGACCTTGAACCATTATAAATACTAGCCATGACCAATAGCCTATAAATATCCATTTTACAAGTAATAGGTGTCCATAACCCATAACCATGGCCCTTGAACCAGTATAACCACTAGATGTCCATAACTCATAGCGATGGCCCTTGAACCATTATAACAACAAGCCATGACCAATAGCCTATAGATATCCATTTTACAAGTAATAGGTGTCCATTACCCGTAACCATGGCCCTTGAACCATTATAACCACTACATGTCCATAACTCATACCGATGACCCTTTAACCATTATAACAAATAGCCATGACCAATAGGCAATAGATATCCACATTACAAGCAATAGGTGTCCATAACCCTTAACCATGGCCCTTGACCCATCATAACCACTAGACGCCCATAACTCATACCGATGGACCTTGAACCATTCTAAATACTAGCCATGACCAATAGCCTATAAATATCCATTTTACAAGTAATAGGTGTCCATAACCCATAACCATGGCCCTTGAACCAGTATAACCACTAGATGTCCATAACTCAAAGCGATGGCCCTTGAACCATTATAACAACAAGCCATGACCAATAGCCTATAGATATCCATTTTACAAGTAATAGGTGTCCATTACCCGTAACCATGGCCCTTGAACCATTATAACCACTACATGTCCATAACTAATACCGATGGCCCTTTAACCATTATAACTAATAGCCATGACCAATAAGCAATAGATATCCACATTACAAGCAATAGGTGTCCATAACCCATAACTATGGCCCTTGAACCATTATAACCACTAGTTGTCCATAACACATACAGATGATCTTTGAACCGTTATAACTACTAGCCATGACCAATAGCCTATAGATAACCATTTTACAAGTAATAGGTGTCCATTACCCGTAACCATGGCCCTTGAACCATTATAACCACTACATGTCCATAACTCCTACCGATGGCCCTTAAACCATTATAACAACTAGCCATGACCAATAGCCTATAGATATCCATTTTACAACTAATAGGGGTCCACTACCCGTAACCATGGCCCTTGAACCATTTTAACCACTACATGTCCATAACTCATACCGATGGCCCTTTAACCATTATAACCACTAGCCATGACCAATAGGCAATAGATATCCACATTACAAGCAATAGGTGTCCATAACCCTTAACCATGGCCCTTGACCCATCATAACCACTAGACGCCCATAACTCATACCGATGGACCTTGAACCATTCTAAATACTAGCAATGACCAATAGCCTATAAATATCCATTTTACAAGTAATAGGTGTCCATTACCCGTAACCATGGCCCTTGAACCATTATAACCACTACATGTCCATAACTCATACCGATGACCCTTTAACCATTATAACCAATAGCCATGACCAATAGGTAATAGATATCCACATTACAAGCAATAGGTGTCCATAACCCTTAACCATGGCCCTTGACCGATCATAACCACTAGATGCCCATAACTCATACCAATGGACCTTGAACCATTATAAATACTAGCCATGACCAATAGCCTATAAATATCCATTTTACAAGTAATAGGTGTCCATAACCCATAACCATGGCCCTTGAACCAGTATAACCACTAGATGTCCATAACTCATAGCGATGGTGGTCCATAACCTATAACCATGGAATCTGGGGGCAATGGAACAGCGTTTGACTTGTTGACTTTTTCTCTCTAGGGCGTTTTTTGAAGATTGGGTTTTGACGGCTGTTTTGCTCTAATCTTCTTCCCTAGTTTGTTTGATTTCTTGGTATTAAGCTATAATCAATTACTTGCTTATCATAATTCTTTGATTATAGTGCGCGTATCAGATTTCTATGCTTTCATATTACACAATAACCCTAATTCCGTTATTGTCCATCTTTATTTTACGTCCAATTTCTTAAAGATCCGTTTTAGTAGTTTTGTTGAAGATTTGTTAAATTCTAGGTGCGATTTGGTGAAAGATCTTTTCATAATCTGCGCCTAGGGATTTCCTTTTGGCTGCATTCTTTTAATTTTCAGCTCCCAAGATCCGTTTTTAGTAGTTTTTGTTGAAGATTTGTTAAGTTTTAGGTGCGATTTGCTTTACACAAATCTGCGCCTAGGGTTCTTTCTTTGGCTGCATTCTTTTATTTTTCAGCTTGTGTGTATTGGTGAAGATTGTAAAGGCTGCGCCTAGGGTTCTTGTCTGCATGCTCTAACATTGCTGTTTGCAATGGCCCCTCCTACTAATGATACGGGGAAAAAACCTTCAAACCTTGCTGCTAAACTGAAAAACATTGATGGCAAGATTATTGGGAAAAACTGGAATATTCTAAAGTCCCGTAATGCTTTGCGTGGCAACCCGGTGCTTTCTGTGGGACGAACCACAACTCATGATGTAGACCCATTGTCTAATTCAGCTACTCCCGCAAGCAAAGTAACTGAACGCCCCTCGGATGTTGGTGCTAATATACCTCAATCAGCTGTTGTTGCTAATGAACCCCAACCTAAACCATCCTATGCTACAGTAATAAACAAGAATACGGATGTTTCTAAGGTTAACTTTCGTAAACTTGTTTCTGAAAAGTCAAATGATGATGTAGATGTCATGATACCATTAGAATCAGTTAAGGAAGTTGCAAACAGGTTCTCGAATACCCTTTATGGTTACTTCTTAGGCAAACGGATTGCCTTCCCGATTGTAGAATATTATGTCAAGAACGTATGGACAAAGTTTGGTCTCAATCGGGTTATGATGAATGCAAAAGGGTTCTTCTTTTTCAGATTTGACTCACATAAAGGATTAGAAGATGTTTTGGAGAATGGTCCTTGGATGATAAGAAATAACCCCATTATTTTGAAGAATGGACTCCAAACACCACTCTAACAAAGGAAGATCTCACTAAAGTTCCGATCTGGGTGAAATTCCATGATGTTCCAATGGCTGCGTTTACAGCCGATGGTCTTAGTATTATTGCTACAAAGATTGGCACACCAAAAATGTTGGATGCATACACAAGTAAAATCTGTTCGGAATCGTGGGGTAGAAGTAATTTTGCTAGAGCACTCATTGAAATCAGCTCTAAAGATGAGCTTAGATCCACTATGTCAATAGCCATACCTTCCCTTGAAGGATCTGATTACTCGAAAGAATTGATTAGCGTGGAATATGAATGGAAACCCCCGAGGTGCTCGTTATGTAAAATCTTTGGGCATGATACAAGTAGCTGCCCCAAAAACGTTAAGCCTAAAGAGAAGGAAGTAACTCTAGAAACGGATGGGTTCCAAACAGTGAGTAGCAAAAACCGCAAGCACAACTTAAAGTTACGTACTAATTTTCAATATAGACCAAAAGGGGGGACATCAAATGTTTCTGATTTGGCGGGTTGCTCTAAACACCCGGGCTCAAACAGTAATAGTGTAGATAATGGTAATCATTATGTTGCACCTATTGTTTGTGATGTTGTTCAAAATCAGCGTAATACCACACCTATTGATCGACATTTGATTCCGGATAATAGCGTTCCTGTTTTCGGAAAGGCGAACAGTAATAGTGTAAATGGTGCTGCCAAACACCATGTTACACCTATTGTTGGCCGTCAAAACTTGGATAACAGTAATAGTGTAGGTGATGTTGGGAATCTTCAACATCAGGCTACACCTACTGTTTCTATGAACATAAAATCTTCAACAAATCAGAACTCATATGCAAACATCCCTACTTCAAATGGTTTTGACTCTTTAAGTGACATGGAGGATGAAGATGATGAGGTGCAAGACATGACTAATGATACAGCTAGGTTTATGACGACTAATCAAACTAATCAGGGGGCAAGCACTCCCTTTTCACATGGTCTTAATGTTTAGCCTTGCTTCATGGAATATTAGGGGCTTGAACCAGTCCCCAAAAAAAGAAGAGGTTCGTCAAGTTGTTCTAGATAACCACCTTAGTTTGTGTGCCATTTTGGAGTCTCATGTGAATGTGGCTGATGTTTATGATGTTTGTAAAGATGTGTGTGCAAGTTGGACATGGATCTCGAATGGGCATCTTTGTGATAAAGGTTCTCGAATTATTCTCGGATGGGATGAGAGGATCCTAGATGTTATGATCCTTTCCCAAACGAATCAGGTTATTCATGTTCAAATTATTACTAAGGGTGATCGAAAATCTTTCTTTTGCTCTTTTGTGTATGCTGATACTTATTACATCGATAGAAGGATTCTATGGCAGAATTTGGTTGCCCATAGTCATCTTATGGCCAATAGGCCATGGACGATTCTTGGCGATTTTAATGCGGCTCTAAAACTTGAAGATCACTCAAGTGGTGGGTATCAACCCAATATTGCTATGCGGGAATTCCAAGAATGTGTGAATGATATGGCAGTTATGGATATTAATAGTACGGGTCTCCATTTTACATGGAACCAAAAACCGAAAGGCTCTAGTGGTATCCTAAAGAAAATTGATCGCATTATGGGTAACCAACATTTCATTGATATGTTCCCGGGGTCTATTGGTATTTTTCAGCCATACCGCATCTCGGATCATTCGCCTTGTGTGTTGAAAATTCCAAATGTGTTAAAGTTCAAACCAAAGCCCTTTAAATTCTTTAACTTTCTTGCAGACAAAGCTGAATTTCGTGATATTGTCTCAGCTTCTTGGGCGGAGAACATATCTGGTTGTGCTATGTACCGTGTAGTGAAACATCTTAAAGCTATTAAACCCCCTTTACGCAAGCTGTTAAAAGACCAAGGAAATCTGCATTCCAAGGTTAAATTCCTTAGGGTTGAGCTAGATGAGATTCAAATGGCTATCGATAATAATCCTCACTGCCCGAAGCTTCGTGAAGAAGAAGCTCAGTATCTTATTGCTTATAAGGATGCGGTCCGTGATGAGGAACTTTTCCTAAAACAGAAAGCAAAAACTGAATGGTTACGAGTTGGGGACTCTAATTCAGCTTATTTTCACAATGTTGTGAAGAGTAGATGCCATAGAAACCGTATAGATGCCATATTTGAAGATTCGGTGATGTATGAGGGCAATGATGTCGCCCACATTTTTGTCAATCATTATCAAAATTTCCTTGGTATTGCGGGGAGTGTGAGCCCGCTCGACAATCATGAGCTGTTTGAAACCACCATTGACCCTCAAAAGGCTGATTTTATGGTCCGTGATGTTACTAATGCTGAAATTAAAAAGGCTTTCTTCTCTATTGGGAATTATAAAGCCCCGGGTCCTGATGGTTACACAGCGGTTTTTTTCAAGAAATCTTGGGACATTATTGAGGAGGAAGTTTGTATTGCGATACATGATTTCTTTTCTAATGGTAAGCTGCTCAAAGAAATTAACCACACAATTTTGGCTTTGATTCCAAAAGTCCCTACCCCCTCAAAAACTACTGATTATCGTCCAATTTCCTGTTGTAATGTTATTTACAAGTGCATCAGTAAAATTATTACTAATCGTATTACCGATGTTCTTGGTGATATTGTGAACATAAACCAATCGGCTTTTATTCCGGGTAGACGAATTTCAGATAACATTCTTCTCACGCAAGAATTAATGCATAATTACCATAGGCATGCTGGTCCCCCTAGATGCGCCTTCAAAGTCGATATCCAGAAGGCCTATGACACTGTTGATTGGGATTTCCTGCGTTCTGCTCTTGTCGGATTTGGTTTTCCTCAGAAGATGATCATGTGGATTATGGAATGTGTTACTTCTCCATCGTTCTCTATATGCATTAATGGTGAGGTCCATGGCTGGTTTCGAGGGAAGAGAGGTTTGAGACAAGGTGACCCTATGTCTCCGTTTCTTTTTACTATTGTTATGGAGGTCCTGTCTCTTATCATCAAGCGTAGAGTTAGTAATAACCAGGATTTTAAATATCACAAAGGCTGTGAGCATCAAAAGATTGTAAACTTATGCTTTGCTGATGACCTTTTCCTTTTTGCTCGTGGTAACGTGAATTCAGCTAAGCTGATCTTGGATGCTCTAAATGAATTTAAAGAGGTCTCGGGTCTGGTTCCGAGTATCCAAAAGAGTACTGTTTATTTCTGTAATGTCCCTTCCGCAATTAGAAATGCTATTCTCAATTTCATGCCATTTGAGGAAGGGATTCTCCCGGTTAAATACCTAGGAGTGCCCTTGATAACGTCTAGACTACTATTTCGTGATTGTAAAAGCCTTTTAGAAAAGTTGCTGATCCGCATAAATGATTGGAAGAATAAGTTTCTCTCGTTTGCGGGCCGCCTCCAACTTATTATTTCAGTGCTTTCTAACATTCATATTTATTGGGCCTCGGTTTTTATCCTTCCTTCCCGGATTATCCATGAGCTCGAGAAATTAATGCGGGGGTTTCTGTGGTGTCAAGGTGAAATGAAGAAGGGAAAGGCCAAAGTTTCTTGGGAGTTAGTTTGCAAACCAAAGTCTGAGGGGGGGCTCGGGATACGCCGTATTAAAGATTTTAATGCTGCCCTAATGGCTTATAATATTTGGGGTATTGTTTCTAATAAGGAGTCCCTTTGGGTTCAATGGATTCATTCCTACAAGTTGCGGGGTAGAAATTTTTGGGATGTCCCGTGTACAGGTTCCATGAGCTGGTCTTGGAGGAAGCTTCTTCATTTGAGAAGAATTATTAGACCCTTTATTTGGCATGTTATCCGTGATGGGAAATCTACATCTATTTGGTTTGATAAGTGGAGTATGGCTTGTCCATTATTTCAGTTCCTAACTCATAGAGATATTACCCGAGGTGGTTTTACTGCCCAGGATATGGTGTCTGATGTCATTTCTAATAATAGCTGGATGTGGCCTTCTGATTGGTACACAAGGTTCCCTGAGATAACTAATGCTCTTGTTCCCCCGCTGGTCACGGATCAAAAGGACAAGGCAGTATGGATTGATTTAAATGGGTCCTTTCAGCCTTTCTCGGTTAATCTAGCTTGGAACTCTATCAGATCTAGGGAGATTGAAGTCTCTTGGTATAACGTTGTGTGGTTTTCTCATTGTGTTCCTCGGCATGCGTTTCATATGTGGCTTGTTATGAACAACCGTTTAAAAACCCAAGATATGCTGAATCAATGGGATGTTCCCCATGACACGGATATTGATTCTGTTCGGTGTCCTCTGTGTAATCTTGTGCCTGATTCTCATGCACACCTTTTCTTTGAATGTTTATACTCTTCGCAGGTGTGGTTAAAAATCAGATTGCTTGGGGGGATGGACAACATTGCTCCTACTTTTGCTGCTATAACTGATTACATTACTCCAATGTCCAAAGGTAGATCGGCTAAGAGTGTTGTTTCCCGTATCTTACTTGGAGCCACTACATATTATATTTGGTTAGAGCGAAATGCTAGGTTATTTAGAAAGAAGTATAAATCGCACAATCAGTTGTGTGATGAAATTATTGCTACTGTTCGTTTAAAACTGATGACCTTGAAGTTTAAGAAGAAGACAGTTGGTGTAAAGCGGATGCTTGACATTTGGAAGATCCCGGACACGATTGTTTAATTCGGTCGGATGTTTGTGTTTGTGTTTTATTGTGAGCGATAGTCTGTTTTGTAAGGCTGTTTGCTAGTTCTAGGTTGGTCTTAGCTTTGTTTATGGCTTGTCGTAATCTTTGTCTTTGTTTGTGTCGAGCTTTTGCTTGAGGTCAATGTGGCAGTCAGTCACATTCCTATGTAGTTCTTTTTGTGATTAATATATTTTAGCCAGGGTGAACCCTTTACCCAAAAAAAAAAACTCATAGCGATGGCCCTTGAACCATTATAACAACAAGCCATGACCAATAGCCTATAGATATCCATTTTACAAGTAATAGGTGTCCATTACCCGTAACCATGGCCCTTGAACCATTATAACCACTACATGTCCATAACTCATACCGATGGCCCTTTAACGATTATAACCACTAGCCATGACCAATAGGCAATAGATATCCACATTACAAGCAATAGGTGTCCATAACCCTTAACATGGCCCTTGACCCATCATAACCACTAGACGCCCATAACTCATACCGATGGACCTTGAACCATTATAAATACTAGCCATGACCAATAGCCTATAAATATCCATTTTACAAGTAATAGGTGTCCATAACCCATAACCATGGCCCTTGAACCAGTATAACCACTAGATGTCCATAACTCATAGCGATGGCCCTTGAACCATAATAACAACAAGCCATGACCAATAGCCTATAGATATCCATTTTACAAGTAATAGGTGTCCATTACCCGTAACCATGGCCCTTGAACCATTATAACCACTACATGTCCATAACTAATACCGATGGCCCTTTAACCATTATAACTAATAGCCATGACCAATAAGCAATAGATATCCACATTACAAGCAATAGGTGTCCATAACCCATAACTATGGCCCTTGAACCATTATGACCACTAGTTGTCCATAACACATACAGATGATCTTTGAACCGTTATAACTACTAGCCATGACCAATAGCCTATAGATAGCCATTTTACAAGTAATAGGTGTCCATTACCCGTAACCATGGCCCTTGAACCATTATAACCACTACATGTCCATAACTCATACCGATGGCCCTTGAACCATTATAATTACTAGCCATAACCTATAGCCTATAGATATTCATTTTACAAGTAATGGGTGTCCATAACACATAACCATGGCCCTTCAACCTTTATAACCACATGCCATGACCAATAGCCTATAGATGACCATTTTACAAGTAATAGGTGTCCATAACCCATAACCATGGCCCTTGTACCAATATAACCACTAGATGTCCATAACTCATAGCGATGGCCCTTGAACCATTATAACAACAAGCCATGACCAATAGCCTATATATATCCATTTTACAAGTAATAGGTGTCCATTACCCGTAACCATGGCCCTTGAACCATTATAACCACTACATGTCCATAACTCATACCGATGACCCTTTAACCATTATAACCAATAGCCATGACCAATAGGCAATAGATATCCACATTACAAGCAATAGGTGTCCATAACCCTTAACCATGGCCCTTGACCCATCATAACCACTAGACGCCCATAACTCATACCGATGGACCTTGAACCATTCTAAATACTAGCCATGACCAATAGCCTATAAATATCCATTTTACAAGTAATAGGTGTCCATAACCCATAACCATGGCCCTTGTACCAATATAACCACTAGATGTCCATAACTCATAGCGATGGCCCTTGAACCATTATAACAACAAGCCATGACCAATAGCCTATATATATCCATTTTACAAGTAATAGGTGTCCATTACCCGTAACCATGGCCCTTGAACCATTATAACCACTACATGTCCATAACTCATACCGATGACCCTTTAACCATTATAACCAATAGCCATGACCAATAGGCAATAGATATCCACATTACAAGCAATAGGTGTCCATAACCCTTAACCATGGCCCTTGACCCATCATAACCACTAGACGCCCATAACTCATACCGATGGACCTTGAACCATTCTAAATACTAGCCATGACCAATAGCCTATAAATATCCATTTTACAAGTAATAGGTGTCCATAACCCATAACCATGGCCCTTGTACCAATATAACCACTAGATGTCCATAATTCATAGCGATGGCCCTTGAACCATTATAACAACAAGCCATGACCAATAGCCTATATATATCCATTTTACAAGTAATAGGTGTCCATTACCCGTAACCATGGCCCTTGAACCATTATAACCACAACATGTCCATAACTCATACCGATGACCCTTTAACCATTATAACCAATAGCCATGACCAATAGGCAATAGATATCCACATTACAAGCAATAGGTGTCCATAACCCTTAACCATGGCCCTTGACCGATCATAACCACTAGACGCCCATAACTCATACCGATGGACCTTGAACCATTATAAATACTAGCCATGACCAATAGCCTATAAATATCCATTTTACAAGTAATAGGTGTCCATAACCCATAACCATGGCCCTTGAACCAGTATAACCACTAGATGTCCATAACTCATAGCGATGGCCCTTGAACCATTATAACAACAAGCCATGACCAATAGCCTATAGATATCCGTTTTACAAGTAATAGGTGTCCATTACCCGTAACCAAGGCCCTTGAACCATTATAACCACTACATGTCCATAACTCATACCGATGGCCCTTTAACGATTATAACCACTAGCCATGACCAATAGGCAATAGATATCCACATTACAAGCAATAGGTGTCCATAACCCTTAACCATGGCCCTTGACCCATCATAACCACTAGACGCCCATAACTCATACCGATGGACCTTGAACCATTATAAATACTAGCCATGACCAATAGCCTATAAATATCCATTTTACAAGTAATAGGTGTCCATAACCCATAACCATGGCCCTTGAACCAGTATAACCACTAGATGTCCATAACTCATAGCGATGGCCCTTGAACCATTATAACAACAAGCCATGACCAATAGCCTATAGATATCCATTTTACAAGTAATAGGTGTCCATTACCCGTAACCATGGCCCTTGAACCATTATAACCACTACATGTCCATAACTCATACCGATGGCCCTTGAACCATTATAATTACTAGCCATAACCAATAGCCTATAGATATTCATTTTACAAGTAATGGGTGTCCATAACACATAACCATGGCCCTTCAACCTTTATAACCACATGCCATGACCAATAGCCTATAGATGACCATTTTACAAGTAATAGGTGTCCATAACCCTAACCATGGCTCTTGAACCATTATAACCACTAGACGCCCATAACTCATACCGATGGACCTTGAACCATTCTAAATACTAGCCATGACCAATAGCCTATAAATATCCATTTTACAAGTAATAGGTGTCCATAACCCATAACCATGGCCCTTGTACCAATATAACCACTAGATGTCCATAACTCATAGCGATGGCCCTTGAACCATTATAACAACAAGCCATGACCAATAGCCTATATATATCCATTTTACAAGTAATAGGTGTCCATTACCCGTAACCATGGCCCTTGAACCATTATAACCACTACATGTCCATAACTCATACCGATGACCCTTTAACCATTATAACCAATAGCCATAACCAATAGGCAATAGATATCCACATTACAAGCAATAGGTGTCCATAACCCTTAACCATGGCCCTTGACCCATCATAACCACTAGACGCCCATAACTCATACCGATGGACCTTGAACCATTCTAAATACTAGCCATGACCAATAGCCTATAAATATCCATTTTACAAGTAATAGGTGTCCATAACCCATAACCATGGCCCTTGTACCAATATAACCACTAGATGTCCATAACTCATAGCGATGGCCCTTGAACCATTATAACAACAAGCCATGACCAATAGCCTATATATATCCATTTTACAAGTAATAGGTGTCCATTACCCGTAACCATGGCCCTTGAACCATTATAACCACTACATGTCCATAACTCATACCGATGACCCTTTAACCATTATAACCAATAGCCATGACCAATAGGCAATAGATATCCACATTACAAGCAATAGGTGTCCATAACCCTTAACCATGGCCCTTGACCGATCATAACCACTAGACGCCCATAACTCATACCAATGGACCTTGAACCATTATAAATACTAGCCATGACCAATAGCCTATAAATATCCATTTTACAAGTAATAGGTGTCCATAACCCATAACCATGGCCCTTGAACCAGTATAACCACTAGATGTCCATAACTCATAGCGATGGCCCTTGAACCATTATAACAACAAGCCATGACAATTAGCCTATAGATATCCGTTTTACAAGTAATAGGTGTCCATTACCCGTAACCATGGCCCTTGAACCATTATAACCACTACATGTCCATAACTCATACCGATGGCCCTTTAACGATTATAACCACTAGCCATGACCAATAGGCAATAGATATCCACATTACAAGCAATAGGTGTCCATAACCCTTAACCATGGCCCTTGACCCATCATAACCACTAGACGCCCATAACTCATACCGATGGACCTTGAACCATTATAAATACTAGCCATGACCAATAGCCTATAAATATCCATTTTACAAGTAATAGGTGTCCATAACCCATAACCATGGCCCTTGAACCAGTATAACCACTAGATGTCCATAACTCATAGCGATGGCCCTTGAACCATTATAACAACAAGCCATGACCAATAGCCTATAGATATCCATTTTACAAGTAATAGGTGTCCATTACCCGTAACCATGGCCCTTGAACCATTATAACCACTACATGTCCATAACTCATACCGATGGCCCTTTAACGATTATAACCACTAGCCATGACCAATAGGCAATAGATATCCACATTACAAGCAATAGGTGTCCATAACCCTAAACCATGGCCCTTGACCCATCATAACCACTAGACGCCCATAACTCATACCGATGGACCTTGAACCATTATAAATACTAGCCATGACCAATAGCCTATAAATATCCATTTTACAAGTAATAGGTGTCCATAACCCATAACCATGGCCCTTGAACCAGTATAACCACTAGATGTCCATAACTCATAGCGATGGCCCTTGAACTATTATAACAACAAGCCATGACCAATAGCCTATAGATATCCATTTTACAAGTAATAGGTGTCCATTACCCGTAACCATGGCCCTTGAACCATTATAACCACTACATGTCCATAACTAATACCGATGGCCCTTTAACAATTATAACTAATAGCCATGACCAATAACCAATAGATATCCACATTACAAGCAATAGGTTTCCATAACCCATAACTATGGCCCTTGAACCATTATGACCACTAGTTGTCCATAACACATACAGATGATCTTTGAACCGTTATAACTACTAGCCATGACCAATAGCCTATAGATAGCCATTTTACAAGTAATAGGTGTCCATTACCCGTAACCATGGTCCTTGAACCATTTTAACCACTACATGTCCATAACTCATACCGATGGCCCTTTAACGATTATAACCACTAGCCATGACCAATAGGCAATAGATATCCACATTACAAGCAATATGTGTCCATAACCCTTAACCATGGCCCTTGACCCATCATAACCACTAGACGCCCATAACTCATACCGATGGACCTTGAACCATTCTAAATACTAGCCATGACCAATAGCCTATAAATATCCATTTTACAAGTAATAGGTGTCCATAACCCATAACCATGGCCCTTGTACCAATATAACCACTAGATGTCCATAACTCATAGCGATGGCCCTTGAACCATTATAACAACAAGCCATGACCAATAGCCTATATATATCCATTTTACAAGTAATAGGTGTCCATTACCCGTAACCATGGCCCTTGAACCATTATAACCACTACATGTCCATAACTCATACCGATGACCCTTTAACCATTATAACCAATAGCCATGACCAATAGGCAATAGATATCCACATTACAAGCAATAGGTGTCCATAACCCTTAACCATGGCCCTTGACCCATCATAACCACTAGACGCCCATAACTCATACCGATGGACCTTGAACCATTCTAAATACTAGCCATGACCAATAGCCTGTAAATATCCATTTTACAAGTAATAGGTGTCCATAACCCATAACCATGGCCCTTGTACCAATATAACCACTAGATGTCCATAACTCATAGCGATGGCCCTTGAACCATTATAACAACAAGCCATGACCAATAGCCTATATATATCCATTTTACAAGTAATAGGTGTCCATTACCCGTAACCATGGCCCTTGAACCATTATAACCACTACATGTCCATAACTCATACCGATGACCCTTTAACCATTATAACCAATAGCCATGACCAATAGGCAATAGATATCCACATTACAAGCAATAGGTGTCCATAACCCTTAACCATGGCCCTTGACCGATCATAACCACTAGACGCCCATAACTCATACCAATGGACCTTGAACCATTATAAATACTAGCCATGACCAATAGCCTATAAATATCCATTTTACAAGTAATAGGTGTCCATAACCCATAACCATGGCCCTTGACCCAGTATAACCACTAGATGTCCATAACTTATAGCGATGGCCCTTGAACCATTATAACAACAAGCCATGACCAATAGCCTATAGATATCCGTTTTACAAGTAATAGGTGTCCATTACCCGTAACCATGGCCCTTGAACCATTATAACCACTACATGTCCATAACTCATACCGATGGCCCTTTAACGATTATAACCACTAGCCATGACCAATAGGCAATAGATATCCACATTACAAGCAATAGGTGTCCATAACCCTTAACCATGGCCCTTGACCCATCATAACCACTAGACGCCCATAACTCATACCGATGGACCTTGAACCATTATAAATACTAGCCATGACCAATAGCCTATAAATATCCATTTTACAAGTAATAGGTGTCCATAACCCATAACCATGGCCCTTGAACCAGTATAACCACTAGATGTCCATAACTCATAGCGATGGCCCTTGAACCATTATAACAACAAGCCATGACCAATAGCCTATAGATATCCATTTTACAAGTAATAGGTGTCCATTACCCGTAACCATGGCCCTTGAACCATTATAACCAATACATGTCCATAACTCATACCGATGGCCCTTTAACGATTATAACCACTAGCCATGACCAATAGGCAATAGATATCCACATTACAAGCAATAGGTGTCCATAACCCTAAACCATGGCCCTTGACCCATCATAACCACTAGACGCCCATAACTCATACCGATGGACCTTGAACCATTATAAATACTAGCCATGACCAATAGCCTATAAATATCCATTTTACAAGTAATAGGTGTCCATAACCCATAACCATGGCCCTTGAACCAGTATAACCACTAGATGTCCATAACTCATACCGATGGCCCTTGAACTATTATAACAACAAGCCATGACCAATAGCCTATAGATATCCATTTTACAAGTAATAGGTGTCCATTACCCGTAACCATGGCCCTTGAACCATTATAACCACTACATGTCCATAACTAATACCGATGGCCCTTTAACCATTATAACTAATAGCCATGACCAATAACCAATAGATATCCACATTACAAGCAATAGGTTTCCATAACCCATAACTATGGCCCTTGAACCATTATGACCACTAGTTGTCCATAACACATACAGATGATCTTTGAACCGTTATAACTACTAGCCATGACCAATAGCCTATAGATAGCCATTTTACAAGTAATAGGTGTCCATTACCCGTAACCATGGTCCTTGAACCATTTTAACCACTACATGTCCATAACTCATACCGATGGCCCTTTAACGATTATAACCACTAGCAATGACCAATAGGCAATAGATATCCACATTACAAGCAATATGTGTCCATAACCCTTAACCATGGCCCTTGACCCATCATAACCACTAGACGCCCATAACTCATACCGATGGACCTTGAACCATTCTAAATACTAGCCATGACCAATAGCCTATAAATATCCATTTTACAAGTAATAGGTGTCCATAACCCATAACCATGGCCCTTGTACCAATATAACCACTAGATGTCCATAACTCATAGCGATGGCCCTTGAACCATTATAACAACAAGCCATGACCAATAGCCTATATATATATCCATTTTACAAGTAATAGGTGTCCATTACCCGTAACCATGGCCCTTGAACCATTATAACCACTACATGTCCATAACTCATACCGATGACCCTTTAACCATTATAACCAATAGCCATGACCAATAGGCAATAGATATCCACATTACAAGCAATAGGTGTCCATAACCCTTAACCATGGCCCTTGACCCATCATAACCACTAGACGCCCATAACTCATACCGATGGACCTTGAACCATTCTAAATACTAGCCATGACCAATAGCCTATAAATATCCATTTTACAAGTAATAGGTGTCCATAACCCATAACCATGGCCCTTGTACCAATATAACCACTAGATGTCCATAACTCATAGCGATGGCCCTTGAACCATTATAACAACAAGCCATGACCAATAGCCTATATATATATCCATTTTACAAGTAATAGGTGTCCATTACCCGTAACCATGGCCCTTGAACCATTATAACCACTACATGTCCATAACTCATACCGATGACCCTTTAACCATTATAACCAATAGCCATGACCAATAGGCAATAGATATCCACATTACAAGCAATAGGTGTCCATAACCCTTAACCATGGCCCTTGACCCATCATAACCACTAGACGCCCATAACTCATACCGATGGACCTTGAACCATTCTAAATACTAGCCATGACCAATAGCCTATAAATATCCATTTTACAAGTAATAGGTGTCCATAACCCATAACCATGGCCCTTGAACCATTATAACCACTAGATGTCCATAACTCATACAGATGATCTTTGAACCATTATAACAACAAGCCATGAAAATTAGCCTATAGATATCCGTTTTACAAGTAATAGGTGTCCATTACCCGTAACCATGGCCCTTGAACCATTATAACCACTACATGTCCATAACTCATACCGATGGCCCTTTAACGATTATAACCACTAGCCATGACCAATAGGCAATAGATATCCACATTACAAGCAATAGGTGTCCATAACCCTTAACCATGGCCCTTGACCCATCATAACCACTAGACGCCCATAACTCATACCGATGGACCTTGAACCATTATAAATACTAGCCATGACCAATAGCCTATAAATATCCATTTTACAAGTAATAGGTGTCCATAACCCATAACCATGGCCCTTGAACCAGTATAACCACTAGATGTCCATAACTCATAGCGATGCCCTTGAACCATTATAACAACAAGCCATGACCAATAGCCTATAGATATCCATTTTACAAGTAATAGGTGTCCATTACCCGTAACCATGGCCCTTGAACCATTATAACCACTACATGTCCATAACTCATACCGATGGCCCTTTAACGATTATAACCACTAGCCATGACCAATAGGCAATAGATATCCACATTACAAGCAATAGGTGTCCATAACCCATAACTATGGCCCTTGAACCATTATGACCACTAGTTGTCCATAACACATACAGATGATCTTTGAACCGTTATAACTACTAGCCATGACCAATAGCCTATAGATAGCCATTTTACAAGTAATAGGTGTCCATTACCCGTAACCATGGCCCTTGAACCATTTTAACCACTACATGTCCATAACTCATACCGATGGCCATTTAACGATTATAACCACTAGCCATGACCAATAGGCAATAGATATCCACATTACAAGCAATAGGTGTCCATAACCCTTAACCATGGCCCTTGACCCATCATAACCACTAGACGCCCATAACTCATACCGATGGACCTTGAACCATTATAAATACTAGCCATGACCAATAGCCTATAAATAACCAATTTACAAGTAATAGGAGTCCATAACCCATAACCATGGCCCTTGAACCAGTATAACCACTAGATGTCCATAACTCATAGCGATGGCCCTTGAACCATTATAACAACAAGCCATGACCAATAGCCTATAGATATCCATTTTACAAGTAATAGGTGTCCATTACCCGTAACCATGGCTCTTGAACCATTATAACCACTAGATGTCCATAACTCATACAGATGATCTTTGAACCGTTATAACTACTAGCCATGACCAATAGCCTATAGATAGCCATTTTACAAGCAATATGTGTCCATTACCCGTAACCATGGCCCTCGAACCATTATGACCACTACATGTCCATAACTCATACCGATGGCCCTTTAACGATTATAACCACTAGCCATGACCAATAGGCAATAGATATCCACATTACAAGCAATAGGTGTCCATAACCCTTAACCATGGCCCTTGACCCATCATAACCACTAGACGCCCATAACTCATACCGATGGACCTTGAACCATTATAAATACTAGCCATGACCAATAGCCTATAAATATCCATTTTACAAGTAATAGGTGTCCATAACCCATAACCATGGCCCTTGAACCAGTATAACCACTAGATGTCCATAACTCATAGCGATGGCCCTTGAACCATTATAACAACAAGCCATGACCAATAGCCTATAGATATCCATTTTACAAGTAATAGGTGTCCATTACCCGTAACCATGGCCCTTGAACCATTATAACCACTACATGTCCATAACTCATACCGATGGCCCTTTAACGATTATAACCACTAGCCATGACCAATAGGCAATAGATATCCACATTACAAGCAATAGGTGTCCATAACCCTTAACCATGGCACTTGACCCATCATAACCACTAGACGCCCATAACTTATACCGATGGACCTTGAACCATTATAAATACTAGCCATGACCAATAGCCTATAAATATCCATTTTACAAGTAATAGGTGTCCATAACCCATAACCATGGCCCTTGAACCAGTATAACCACTAGATGTCCATAACTCATAGCGATGGCCCTTGAACCATTATAACAACAAGCCATGACCAATAGCCTATAGATATCCATTTTACAAGTAATAGGTGTCCATTACCCGTAACCATGGCCCTTGAACCATTATAACCACTACATGTCCATAACTCATACCGATGGCCCTTTAACCATTATAACCACTAGCCATGACCAATAGGCAATAGATATCCACATTTCAAGCAATATGTGTCCATAACCCTTAACCATGGCCCTTGATCGATCATAACCACTAGACGCCCATAACTCATACCAATGGACCTTGAACCATTATAAATACTAGCCATGACCAATAGCCTATAAATATCCATTTTACAAGTAATAGGTGTCCATAACCCATAACCATGGCCCTTGTACCAATATAACCACTAGATGTCCATAACTCATAGCGATGGCCCTTGAACCATTATAACAACAAGCCATGACCAATAGCCTATATATATCCATTTTACAAGTAATAGGTGTCCATTACACGTAACCATGGCCCTTGAACCATTATAACCACTACATGTCGATAACTCATACCGATGACCCTTTAACCATTATAACCAATAGCCATGACCAATAGGCAATAGATATCCACATTACAAGAAATACGTGTCCATAACCCTTAACCATGGCCCTTGACCGATCATAACCACTAGACGCCCATAAATCATACCAATGGACCTTGAACCATTATAAATACTAGCCATGACCAATAGACTATAAATATCCATTTTACAAGTAATAGGTGTCCATAACCCATAACCATGGCCCTTGAACCAGTATAACCACTAGATGTCCATAACTCATAGCGATGGCCCTTGAACCATTATAACAACAAGCCATGACCAATAGCCTATAGATATCCGTTTTAAAAGTAATGGGTGTCCATTACCCGTAACCATGGCCCTTGAACCATTATAACCACTACATGTCCATAACTCATACCGATGGCCCTTTAACGATTATAACCACTAGCCATGACCAATAGGCAATAGATATCCACATTACAAGCAATAGGTGTCCATAACCCTTAACCATGGCCCTTGACCCATCATAACCACTAGACGCCCATAACTCATACCGATGGACCTTGAACCATTATAAATACTAGCCATGACCAATAGCCTATAAATATCCATTTTACAAGTAATAGGTGTCCATAACCCATAACCATGGCCCTTGAACCAGAATAACCACTAGATGTCCATAACTCATAGCGATGGCCCTTGAACCATTATAACAACAAGCCATGACCAATAGCCTATAGATATCCATTTTACAAGTAATAGGTGTCCATTACCCGTAACCATGGCCCTTGAACCATTATAACCACTACATGTCCATAACTAATACCGATGGCCCTTTAACCATTATAACTAATAGCCATGACCAATAACCAATAGATATCCACATTACAAGCAATAGGTTTCCATAACCCATAACTATGGCCCTTGAACCATTATGACCACTAGTTGTCCATAACACATACAGATGATCTTTGAACCGTTATAACTACTAGCCATGACCAATAGCCTATAGATAGCCATTTTACAAGTAATAGGTGTCCATTACCCGTAACCATGGCCCTTGAACCATTTTAACCACTACATGTCCATAACTCATACCGATGGCCCTTTAACGATTATAACCACTAGCCATGACCAATAGGCAATAGATATCCACATTACAAGCAATAGGTGTCCATAACCCTTAACCATGGCCCTTGACCCATCATAACCACTAGACGCCCATAACTCATACCGATGGACCTTGAAGAATTATAAATACTAACCATGACCAATAGCCTATAAATATCCATTTTACAAGTAATAGGTGTCCATAACCCATAACCATGGCCCTTGAACCAGTATAACCACTAGATGTCCATAACTCATAGCGATGGCCCTTGAACCATTATAACAACAAGCCATGACCAATAACCTATAGATATCCATTTTACAAGTAATAGGTGTCCATTACCCGTAACCATGGCCCTTGAACCATTATTACCACTACATGTCCATAACTAATACCGATGGCCCTTTAACCATTATAACTAATAGCCATGACCAATAAGCAATAGATATCCACATTACAAGCAATAGGTGTCCATAACCCATAACTATGGCCCTGGAACCATTATAACCACTAGTTGTCCATAACCCATACAGATGATCTTTGAACCGTTATAACTACTAGCCATGACCAATAGCCTATAGATAGCCATTTTACAAGTAATAGGTGTCCATTACCCGTAACCATGGCCCTTGAACCATTATAACCACTACATGTCCATAACTCCTACCGATGGCCCTTAAACCATTATAACAACTAGCCATGACCAATAGCCTATAGATATCCATTTTACAACTAATAGGGGTCCATTACCCGTAACCATGGACCTTGAACCATTTTAACCACTACATGTCCATAACTCATACCGATGGCCCTTTAACCATTATAACCACTAGCCATGACCAATAGGCAATAGATATCCACATTACAAGCAATAGGTGTCCATAACCCTTAACCATGGCCCTTGACCCATCATAACCACTAGACGCCCATAACTCATACCGATGGACCTTGAAGAATTATAAATACTAACCATGACCAATAGCCTATAAATATCCATTTTACAAGTAATAGGTGTCCATAACCCATAACCATGGCCCTTGAACCAGTATAACCACTAGATGTCCATAACTCATAGCGATGGCCCTTGAACCATTATAACAACAAGCCATGACCAATAACCTATAGATATCCATTTTACAAGTAATAGGTGTCCATTACCCGTAACCATGGCCCTTGAACCATTATTACCACTACATGTCCATAACTAATACCGATGGCCCTTTAACCATTATAACTAATAGCCATGACCAATAAGCAATAGATATCCACATTACAAGCAATAGGTGTCCATAACCCATAACTATGGCCCTTGAACCATTATGACCACTAGTTGTCCATAACACATACATATGATCTTTGAACCGTTATAACTACTAGCCATGACCAATAGCCTATAGATAGCCATTTTACAAGTAATAGGTGTCCATTACCCGTAACCATGGCCCTTGAACCATTTTAACCACTACATGTCCATAACTCATACCGATGGCCCTTTAACGATTATAACCACTAGCCATGACCAATAGGCAATAGATATCCACATTACAAGCAATAGGTGTCCATAACCCTTAACCATGGCCCTTGACCCATCATAACCACTAGACGCCCATAACTCATACCGATGGACCTTGAACCATTATAAATACTAGCCATGACCAATAGCCTATAAATAACCAATTTACAAGTAATAGGTGTCCATAACCCATAACCATGGCCCTTGAACCAGTATAACCACTAGATGTCCATAACTCATAGTGATGGCCCTTGAACCATTATAACAACAAGCCATGACCAATAGACTATAGATATCCATTTTACAAGTAATAGGTGTCCATTACCCGTAACCATGGCTCTTGAACCATTATAACCACTAGATGTCCATAACTCATACAGTTGATCTTTGAACCGTTATAACTACTAGCCATGACCAATAGCCTATAGATAGCCATTTTACAAGCAATAGGTGTCCATTACCCGTAACCATGGCCCTCGAACCATTATGACCACTACTTGTCCATAACTCATACCGATGGCCCTTTAACGATTATAACCACTAGCCATGACCAATAGGCAATAGATATCCACATTACAAGCAATAGGTGTCCATAACCCTTAACCATGGCCCTTGACCCATCATAACCACTAGACGCCCATAACTCATACCGATGGACCTTGAAGCATTATAAATACTAACCATGACCAATAGCCTATAAATATCCATTTTACAAGTAATAGGTGTCCATAACCCATAACCATGGCCCTTGAACCAGTATAACCACTAGATGTCCATAACTCATAGCGATGGCCCTTGAACCATTATAACAACAAGCCATGACCAATAGCCTATAGATATCCATTTTACAAGTAATAGGTGTCCATTACCCGTAACCATGGCCCTTGAACCATTATTACCACTACATGTCCATAACTAATAACGATGACCCTTTAACCATTATAACTAATAGCCATGACCAATAAGTAATAGATATCCACATTACAAGCAATAGGTGTCCATAACCCATAACTATGGCCCTGGAACCATTATAACCACTAGTTGTCCATAACCCATACAGATGATCTTTGAACCGTTATAACTACTAGCCATGACCAATAGCCTATAGATAGCCATTTTACAAGTAATAGGTGTCCATTACCCGTAACCATGGCCCTTGAACCATTATAACCACTACATGTCCATAACTCCTATCGATGGCCCTTAAACCATTATAACAACTAGCCATGACCAATAGCCTATAGATATCCATTTTACAACTAATAGGGGTCCATTACCCGTAACCATGGCCCTTGAACCATTTTAACCACTACATGTCCATAACTCATACCGATGGCCCTTTAACCATTATAACCACTAGCCATGACCAATAGGCAATAGATATCCACATTACAAGCAATAGGTGTCCATAACCCTTAACCATGGCCCTTGACCCATCATAACCACTAGACGCCCATAACTCATACCGATGGACCTTGAACCATTATAAATACTAGCCATGACCAATAGCCTATAAATATCCATTTTACAAGTAATAGGTGTCCATAACCTATAACCATGGCCCTTGAACCAGTATAACCACTAGATGTCCATAACTCATAGCGATGGCCCTTGAACCATTATAACAACAAGCCATGACCAATAGCCTATAGATATCCATTTTACAAGTAATAGGTGTCCATTACCCGTAACCATGGCCCTTGAACCATTATAACCACTACATGTCCATAACTAATACCGATGGCCCTTTAACCATTATAACTAATAGCCATGACCAATAAGCAATAGATATCCACATTACAAGCAATAGGTGTCCATAACCCATAACTATGGCCCTTGAACCATTATGACCACTAGTTGTCCATAACACATACAGATGATCTTTGAACCGTTATAACTACTAGCCATGACCAATAGCCTATAGATAGCCATTTTACAAGTAATAGGTGTCCATTACCCGTAACCATGGCCCTTGAACCATTTTAACCACTACATGTCCATAACTCATACCGATGGCCCTTTAACCATTATAACCACTAGCCATGACCAATAGGCAATAGATATCCACATTTCAAGCAATATGTGTCCATAACCCTTAACCATGGCCCTTGACCGATCATAACCACTAGACGCCCATAACTCATACCAATGGACCTTGAACCATTATAAATACTAGCCATGACCAATAGCCTATAAATATCCATTTTACAAGTAATAGGTGTCCATAACCCATAACCATGGCCGTTGTACCAATATAACCACTAGATGTCCATAACTCATAGCGATGGCCCTTGAACCATTATAACAACAAGCCATGACCAATAGCCTATATATATCCATTTTACAAGTAATAGGTGTCCATTACCCGTAACCATGGCCCTTGAACCATTATAACCACTACATGTCCATAACTCATACCGATGACCCTTTAACCATTATAACCAATAGCCATGACCAATAGGCAATAGATATCCACATTACAAGCAATAGGTGTCCATAACCCTTAACCATGGCCCTTGACCGATCATAACCACTAGACGCCCATAAATCATACCAATGGACCTTGAACCATTATAAATACTAGCCATGACCAATAGCCTATAAATATCCATTTTACAAGTAATAGGTGTCCATAACCCATAACCATGGCCCTTGAACCAGTATAACCACTAGATGTCCATAACTCATAGCGATGGCCCTTGAACCATTATAACAACAAGCCATGACCAATAGCCTATAGATATCCGTTTTAAAAGTAATAGGTGTCCATTACCCGTAACCATGGCCCTTGAACCATTATAACCACTACATGTCCATAACTCATACCGATGGTCCTTTAACGATTATAACCACTAGCCATGACCAATAGGCAATAGATATCCACATTACAAGCAATAGGTGTCCATAACCCTTAACCATGGCCCTTGACCCATCATAACCACTAGACGCCCATAACTCATACCGATGGACCTTGAACCATTATAAATACTAACCATGACCAATAGCCTATAAATATCCATTTTACAAGTAATAGGTGTCCATAACCCATAACCATGGCCCTTGAACCAGTATAACCACTAGATGTCCATAACTCATAGCGATGGCCCTTGAACCATTATAACAACAAGCCATGACCAATAGCCTATAGATATCCATTTTACAAGTAATAGGTGTCCATTACCCGTAACCATGGCCCTTGAACCATTATTACCACTACATGTCCATAACTAATACCGATGGCCCTTTAACCATTATAACTAATAGCCATGACCAATAAGCAATAGATATCCACATTACAAGCAATATGTGTCCATAACCCATAACTATGACCCTGGAACCATTATAACCACTAGTTGTCCATAACACATACAGATGATCTTTGAACCGTTATAACTACTAGCCATGACCAATAGCCTATAGATAGTCATTTTACAAGTAATAGGTGTCCATTACCCGTAACCATGGCCCTTGAACCATTATAACCACTACATGTCCATAACTCCTACCGATGGCCCTTAAACCATTATAACAACTAGCCATGACCAATAGCCTATAGATATCCGTTTTAAAAGTAATAGGTGTCCATTACCCGTAACCATGGCCCTTGAACCATTTTAACCACTACATGTCCATAACTCATACCGATGGCCCTTTAACCATTATAACCACTAGCCATGACCAATAGGCAATAGATATCCACATTACAAGCAATAGGTGTCCATAACCCTTAACCATGGCCCTTGACCCATCATAACCACTAGACGCCCATAAATCATACCAATGGACCTTGAACCATTATAAATACTAGCCATGACCAATAGCCTATAGATATCCATTTTACAAGTAATAGGTGTCCATTACCCGTAACCATGGCTCTTGAACCATTATAACCACTAGATGTCCATAACACATACAGATGATCTTTGAACCGTTATAACTACTAGCCATGACCAATAGCCTATAGATAGCCATTTTACAAGCAATATGTGTCCATTACCCGTAACCATGGCCCTCGAACCATTATGACCACTACATGTCCATAACTCATACCGATGGCCCTTTAACGATTATAACCACTAGCCATGACCAATAGGCAATAGATATCCACATTACAAGCAATAGGTGTCCATAACCCTTAACCATGGCCCTTGACCCATCATAACCACTAGACGCCCATAAATCATACCAATGGACCTTGAACCATTATAAATACTAGCCATGACCAATAGCCTATAGATATCCATTTTACAAGTAATAGGTGTCCATTACCCGTAACCATGGCTCTTGAACCATTATAACCACTAGATGTCCATAACTCATACAGATGATCTTTGAACCGTTATAACTACTAGCCATGACCAATAGCCTATAGATAGCCATTTTACAAGTAATAGGTGTCCATTACCCGTAACCATGGCCATTGAACCATTTTAACCACTACATGTCCATAACTCATACCGATGGCCCTTTAACGATTATAACCACTAGCCATGACCAATAGGCAATAGATATCCACATTACAAGCAATAGGTGTCCATAACCCTTAACCATGGCCCTTGACCCATCATAACCACTAGACGCCCATAACTCATACCGATGGACCTTGAACCATTATAAATACTAGCCATGACCAATAGCCTACAAATAACCAATTTACAAGTAATAGGTGTCCATAACCCATAACCATGGCCCTTGAACCAGTATAACCACTAGATGTCCATAACTCATAGCGATGGCCCTTGAACCATTATAACAACAAGCCATGACCAATAGCCTATAGATATCCATTTTACAAGTAATAGGTGTCCATTACCCGTAACCATGGCTCTTGAACCATTATAACCACTACATGTCCATAACTCATACAGATGACCCTTTAACCATTATAACCAATAGCCATGACCAATAGGCAATAGATATCCACATTTCAAGCAATAGGTGTCCATAACCCTTAACCATGGCCCTTGACCGATCATAACCACTAGACGCCCATAAATCATACCCATGGACCTTGAACCATTATAAATACTAGCAATGACCAATAGCCTATAAATATCCATTTTACAAGTAATAGGTGTCCATAACCCATAACCAGGGCCCTTGAACCAGTATAACCACTAGATGTCCATAACTCATAGCGATGGCCCTTGAACCATTATAACAACAAGCCATGACCAATAGCCTATAGATATCCGTTTTAAAAGTAATAGGTGTCCATTACCCGTAACCATGGCCCTTGAACCATTATAACCACTACATGTCCATAACTCATACCGATGGTCCTTTAACGATTATAACCACTAGCCATGACCAATAGGCAATAGATATCCACATTACAAGCAATAGGTGTCCATAACCCTTAACCATGGCCCTTGACCCATCATAACCACTAGACGCCCATAACTCATACCGATGGACCTTGAACCATTATAAATACTAGCCATGACCAATAGCCTATAAATATCCATTTTACAAGTAATAGGTGTCCATAACCCATAACCATGGCCCTTGAACCAGTATAACCACTAGATGTCCGTAACTCATAGCGATGGCCCTTGAACCATTATAACAACAAGCCATGACCAATAGCCTATAGATATCCATTTTACAAGTAATAGGTGTCCATTACCCGTAACCATGGCCCTTGAACCATTATAACCACTACATGTCCATAACTAATACCGATGGCCCTTTAACCATTATAACTAATAGCCATGACCAATAACCAATAGATATCCACATTACAAGCAATAGGTTTCCATAACCCATAACTATGGCCCTTGAACCATTATGACCACTAGTTGTCCATAACACATACAGATGATCTTTGAACCGTTATAACTACTAGCCATGACCAATAGCCTATAGATAGCCATTTTACAAGTAATAGGTGTCCATTACCCGTAACCATGGCCATTGAACCATTTTAACCACTACATGTCCATAACTCATACCGATGGCCCTTTAACGATTATAACCACTAGCCATGACCAATAGGCAATAGATATCCACATTACAAGCAATAGGTGTCCATAACCCTTAACCATGGCCCTTGACCCATCATAACCACTAGACGCCCATAACTCATACCGATGGACCTTGAACCATTATAAATACTAGCCATGACCAATAGCCTACAAATAACCAATTTACAAGTAATAGGTGTCCATAACCCATAACCATGGCCCTTGAACCAGTATAACCACTAGATGTCCATAACTCATAGCGATGGCCCTTGAACCATTATAACAACAAGCCATGACCAATAGCCTATAGATATCCATTTTACAAGTAATAGGTGTCCATTACCCGTAACCATGGCTCTTGAACCATTATAACCACTACATGTCCATAACTCATACAGATGATCTTTGAACCGTTATAACTACTAGCCATGACCAATAGCCTATAGATAGCCATTTTACAAGCAATATGTGTCCATTACCCGTAACCATGGCCCTCGAACCATTATGACCACTACATGTCCATAACACATACCGATGGCCCTTTAACGATTATAACCACTAGCCATGACCAATAGGCAATAGATATCCACATTTCAAGCAATAGGTGTCCACAACCCTTAACCATGGCCCTTGACCCATCATAACCACTAGACGCCCATAACTCATACCGATGGACCTTGAAGCATTATAAATACTAACCATGACCAATAGCCTATAAATATCCATTTTACAAGTAATAGGTGTCCATAACCCATAACCATGGCCTTGAACCAGTATAACCACTAGATGTCCATAACTCATAGCGATGGCCCTTGAACCATTATAACAACAAGCCATGACCAATAGCCTGTAGATATCCATTTTACAAGTAATAGGTGTCCATTACCCGTAACCATGGCCCTTGAACCATTATTACCACTACATGTCCATAACTAATACCGATGGCCCTTTAACCATTATAACTAATAGCCATGACCAATAAGCAATAGATATCCACATTACAAGCAATAGGTGTCCATAACCCATAACTATGGCCCTGGAACCATTATAACCACTAGTTGTCCATAACACATACAGATGATCTTTGAACCGTTATAACTACTAGCCATGACCAATAGCCTATAGATAGCCATTTTACAAGTAATAGGTGTCCATTACCCGTAACCATGGCCCTTGAACCATTATAACCACTACATGTCCATAACTCCTACCGATGGCCCTTAAACCATTATAACAACTAGCCATGACCAATAGCCTATAGATATCCATTTTACAACTAATAGGGGTCCATTAACCGTAACCATGGCCCTTGAACCATTTTAACCACTACATGTCCATAACTCATACCGATGGCCCTTTAACCATTATAACCACTAGCCATGACCAATAGGCAATAGATATCCACATTACAAGCAATAGGTGTCCATAACCCTTAACCATGGCCCTTGACCCATCATAACCACTAGACGCCCATAACTCATACCGATGGACCTTGAACCATTCTAAATACTAGCCATGACCAATAGCCTATAAATATCCATTTTACAAGTAATAGGTGTCCATAACCCATAACCATGGCTCTTGTACCAATATAACCACTAGATGTCCATAACTCATAGCGATGGCCCTTGAACCATTATAACAACAAGCCATGACCAATAGCCTATATATATCCATTTTACAAGTAATAGGTGTCCATTACCCGTAACCATGGCCCTTGAACCATTATAACCACTACATGTCCATAACTCATACCGATGACCCTTTAACCATTATAACCAATAGCCATGAACAATAGGCAATAGATATCCACATTACAAGCAATAGGTGTCCATAACCCTTAACCATGGCCCTTGACCCATCATAACCACTAGACGCCCATAACTCATACCGATGGACCTTGAACCATTCTAAATACTAGCCATGACCATTAGCCTATAAATATCCATTTTACAAGTAATAGGTGTCCATAACCCATAACCATGGCCCTTGTACCAATATAACCACTAGATGTCCATAACTCATAGCGATGGCCCTTGAACCATTATAACAACAAGCCATGACCAATAGCCTATATATATCCATTTTACAAGTAATAGGTGTCCATTACCCGTAACCATGGCCCTTGAACCATTATAACCACTACATGTCCATAACTCATACCGATGACCCTTTAACCATTATAACCAATAGCCATGACCAATAGGCAATAGATATCCACATTACCAGCAATAGGTGTCCATAACCCTTAACCATGGCCCTTGACCCATCATAACCACTAGACGCCCATAACTCATACCAATGGACCTTGAACCATTATAAATACTAGCCATGACCAATAGCCTATAAATATCCATTTTACAAGTAATAGGTGTCCATAACCCATAACCATGGCCCTTGAACCAGTATAACCACTAGATGTCCATAACTCATAGCGATGGCCCTTGAACCATTATAACAACAAATATAGATATCCATTTTACAAGTAATAGGTGTCCATTACCCGTAACCATGGCCCTTGAACCATTATAACCACTACATGTCCATAACTCATACAGATGGCCCTTTAACGATTATAACCACTAGCCATGACCAATAGGCAATAGATATCCACATTACAAGCAATAGGTGTCCATAACCCTTAACCATGGCCATTGACCCATCATAACCACTAGACGCCCATAACTCATACCGATGGACCTTGAACCATTTTAAATACTAGCCATGACCAATAGCCTATAAATATCCATTTTACAAGTAATAGGTGTCCATAACCCATAACCATGGCCCTTGAACCAGTATAACCACTAGATGTCCATAACTCATAGCGATGGCCCTTGAACCATTATAACAACAAGCCATGACCAATAGCCTATAGATATCCATTTTACAAGTAATAGGTGTCCATTACCCGTAACCATGGCTCTTGAACCATTATAACCACTACATGTCCATAACTCATACAGATGATCTTTGAACCGTTATAACTACTAGCCATGACCAATAGCCTATAGATAGCCATTTTACAAGCAATAGGTGTCCATTACCCGTAACCATGGCCCTCGAACCATTATGACCACTACATGTCCATAACTCATACCGATGGCCCTTTAACGATTATAACCACTAGCCATGACCAATAGGCAATAGATATCCACATTACAAGCAATAGGTGTCCATAACCCTTAACCATGGCCCTTGACCCATCATAACCACTAGACGCCCATAACTCATACCGATGGACCTTGAAGCATTATAAATACTAACCATGACCAATAGCCTATAAATATCCATTTTACAAGTAATATGTGTCCATAACCCATAACCATGGCCCTTGAACCAGTATAACCACTAGATGTCCATAACTCATAGCGATGGCCCTTGAACCATTATAACAACAAGCCATGACCAATAGCCTATAGATATCCATTTTACAAGTAATAGGTGTCCATTACCCGTAACCATGGCCCTTGAACCATTATAACCACTACATGTCCATAACTAATACCGATGGCACTTTAACCATTATAACTAATAGCCATGACCAATAAGCAATAGATATCCACATTACAAGCAATAGGTGTCCATAACCCATAACTATGGCCCTGGAACCATTATAACCACTAGTTGTCCATAACACATACAGATGATCTTTGAACCGTTATAACTACTAGCCATGACCAATAGCCTATAGATAGCCATTTTACAAGTAATATGTGTCCATTACCCGTAACCATGGCCCTTGAACCATTATAACCACTACATGTCCATAACTCCTACCGATGGCCCTTAAACCATTATAACAACTAGCCATGACCAATAGCCTATAGATATCCATTTTACAACTAATAGGGGTCCATTACCCGTAACCATGGCCCTTGAACCATTTTAACCACTACATGTCCATAACTCATACCGATGGCCCTTTAACCATTATAACCACTAGCCATGACCAATAGGCAATAGATATCCACATTACAAGCAATAGGTGTCCATAACCCTTAACCATGGCCCTTGACCCATCATAACCACTAGACGCCCATAACTCATACCGATGGACCTTGAACCATTCTAAATACTAGCCATGACCAATAGCCTATAAATATCCATTTTACAAGTAATAGGTGTCCATAACCCATAACCATGGCCCTTGTACCAATATAACCACTAGATGTCCATAACTCATAGCGATGGCCCTTGAACCATTATAACAACAAGCCATGACCAATAGCCTATATATATCCATTTTACAAGTAATAGGTGTCCATTACCCGTAACCATGGCCCTTGAACCATTATAACCACTACATGTCCATAACTCATACCGATGACCCTTTAACCATTATAACCAATAGCCATGAACAATAGGCAATAGATATCCACATTACAAGCAATAGGTGTCCATAACCCTTAACCATGGCCCTTGACCCATCATAACCACTAGACGCCCATAACTCATACCGATGGACCTTGAACCATTCTAAATACTAGCCATGACCATTAGCCTCTAAATATCCATTTTACAAGTAATAGGTGTCCATAACCCATAACCATGGCCCTTGTACCAATATAACCACTAGATGTCCATAACTCATAGCGATGGCCCTTGAACCATTATAACAACAAGCCATGACCAATAGCCTATATATATCCATTTTACAAGTAATAGGTGTCCATTACCCGTAACCATGGCCCTTGAACCATTATAACCACTACATGTCCATAACTCATACCGATGACCCTTTAACCATTATAACCAATAGCCATGACCAATAGGCAATAGATATCCACATTACAAGCAATAGGTGTCCATAACCCTTAACCATGGCCCTTGACCGATCATAACCACTAGACGCCCATAACTCATACCAATGGACCTTGAACCATTATAAATACTAGCCATGACCAATAGCCTATAGATAGCCATTTTACAAGCAATAGGTGTCCATTACCCGTAACCATGGCCCTCGAACCATTATGACCACTACATGTCCATAACTCATACCGATGGCCCTTTAACGATTATAACCACTAGCCATGACCAATAGGCAATAGATATCCACATTACAAGCAATAGGTGTCCATAACCCTTAACCATGGCCCTTGACCCATCATAACCACTAGACGCCCATAACTCATACCGATGGACCTTGAAGCATTATAAATACTAACCATGACCAATAGCCTATAAATATCCATTTTACAAGTAATATGTGTCCATAACCCATAACCATGGCCCTTGAACCAGTATAACCACTAGATGTCCATAACTCATAGCGATGGCCCTTGAACCATTATAACAACAAGCCATGACCAATAGCCTATAGATATCCATTTTACAAGTAATAGGTGTCCATTACCCGTAACCATGGCCCTTGAACCATTATAACCACTACATGTCCATAACTAATACCGATGGCCCTTTAACCATTATAACTAATAGCCATGACCAATAAGCAATAGATATCCACATTACAAGCAATAGGTGTCCATAACCCATAACTATGGCCCTGGAACCATTATAACCACTAGTTGTCCATAACACATACAGATGATCTTTGAACCGTTATAACTACTAGCCATGACCAATAGCCTATAGATAGCCATTTTACAAGTAATATGTGTCCATTACCCGTAACCATGGCCCTTGAACCATTATAACCACTACATGTCCATAACTCCTACCGATGGCCCTTAAACCATTATAACAACTAGCCATGACCAATAGCCTATAGATATCCATTTTACAACTAATAGGGGTCCATTACCCGTAACCATGGCCCTTGAACCATTTTAACCACTACATGTCCATAACTCATACCGATGGCCCTTTAACCATTATAACCACTAGCCATGACCAATAGGCAATAGATATCCACATTACAAGCAATAGGTGTCCATAACCCTTAACCATGGCCCTTGACCCATCATAACCACTAGACGCCCATAACTCATACCGATGGACCTTGAACCATTCTAAATACTAGCCATGACCAATAGCCTATAAATATCCATTTTACAAGTAATAGGTGTCCATAACCCATAACCATGGCCCTTGTACCAATATAACCACTAGATGTCCATAACTCATAGCGATGGCCCTTGAACCATTATAACAACAAGCCATGACCAATAGCCTATATATATCCATTTTACAAGTAATAGGTGTCCATTACCCGTAACCATGGCCCTTGAACCATTATAACCACTACATGTCCATAACTCATACCGATGACCCTTTAACCATTATAACCAATAGCCATGAACAATAGGCAATAGATATCCACATTACAAGCAATAGGTGTCCATAACCCTTAACCATGGCCCTTGACCCATCATAACCACTAGACGCCCATAACTCATACCGATGGACCTTGAACCATTCTAAATACTAGCCATGACCATTAGCCTGTAATATATCCATTTTACAAGTAATAGGTGTCCATAACCCATAACCATGGCCCTTGTACCAATATAACCACTAGATGTCCATAACTCATAGCGATGGCCCTTGAACCATTATAACAACAAGCCATGACCAATAGCCTATATATATCCATTTTACAAGTAATAGGTGTCCATTACCCGTAACCATGGCCCTTGAACCATTATAACCACTACATGTCCATAACTCATACCGATGACCCTTTAACCATTATAACCAATAGCCATGACCAATAGGCAATAGATATCCACATTACAAGCAATAGGTGTCCATAACCCTTAACCATGGCCCTTGACCGATCATAACCACTAGACGCCCATAACTCATACCAATGGACCTTGAACCATTATAAATACTAGCCATGACCAATAGCCTATAAATATCCATTTTACAAGTAATAGATGTCCATAACCCATAACCATGGCCCTTGAACCAGTATAACCACTAGATGTCCATAACTCATAGCGATGGCCCTTGAACCATTATAACAACAAGCCATGACCAATAGCCTATAGATATCCATTTTACAAGTAATAGGTGTCCATTACCCGTAACCATGGCCCTTGAACCATTATAACCACTACATGTCCATAACTAATACCGATGGCCCTTTAACCATTATAACTAATAGCCATGACCAATAAGCAATAGATATCCACATTACAAGCAATAGGTGTCCATAACCCATAACTATGGCCCTGGAACCATTATAACCACTAGTTGTCCATAACACATACAGATGATCTTTGAACCGTTATAACTACTAGCCATGACCAATAGCCTATAGATAGCCATTTTACAAGTAATATGTGTCCATTACCCGTAACCATGGCCCTTGAACCATTATAACCACTACATGTCCATAACTCCTACCGATGGCCCTTAAACCATTATAACAACTAGCCATGACCAATAGCCTATAGATATCCATTTTACAACTAATAGGGGTCCATTACCCGTAACCATGGCCCTTGAACCATTTTAACCACTACATGTCCATAACTCATACCGATGGCCCTTTAACCATTATAACCACTAGCCATGACCAATAGGCAATAGATATCCACATTACAAGCAATAGGTGTCCATAACGCTTAACCATGGCCCTTGACCCATCATAACCACTAGACGCCCATAACTCATACCGATGGACCTTGAACCATTCTAAATACTAGCCATGACCAATAGCCTATAAATATCCATTTTACAAGTAATAGATGTCCATAACCCATAACCATGGCCCTTGAACCAGTATAACCACTAGATGTCCATAACTCATAGCGATGGCCCTTGAACCATTATAACAACAAGCCATGACCAATAGCCTATAGATATCCATTTTACAAGTAATAGGTGTCCATTACCCGTAACCATGGCCCTTGAACCATTATAACCACTACATGTCCATAACTCATACCGATGGCCCTTTAACGATTATAACCACTAGCCATGACCAATAGGCTAAAGATATCCACATTACAAGCAATAGGTGTCCATAACCCTTAACCATGGCCCTTGACCCATCATAACCACTAGACGCCCATAACTCATACCGATGGACCTTGAACCATTATAAATACTAGCCATGACCAATAGCCTATAAATATCCATTTTACAAGTAATAGGTGTCCATAACCCATAACCATGGCCCTTGAACCAGTATAACCACTAGATGTCCATAACTCATAGCGATGGCCCTTGAACCATTATAACAACAAGCCATGACCAATAGCCTATAGATATCCATTTTACAAGGAATAGGTGTGCATTACCCGTAACCATGGCTCTTGAACCATTATAACCACTAGATGTCCATAACTCATACAGATGATCTTTGAACCGTTATAACTACTAGCCATGACCAATAGCCTATAGATAGCCATTTTACAAGCAATAGGTGTCCATTACCCGTAACCATGGCCCTCGAACCACTATGACCACTACATGTCCATAACTCATACCGATGGCCCTTTAACGATTATAACCACTAGCCATGACCAATAGGCAATAGATATCCACATTACAAGCAATAGGTGTCCATAACCCTTAACCATGGCCCTTGACCCATCATAACCACTAGACGCCCATAACTCATACCGATGGACCTTGAAGCATTATAAATACTAACCATGACCAATAGCCTATAAATATCCATTTTACAAGTAATAGGTGTCCATAACCCATAACCATGGCCCTTGAACCAGTGAACCACTAGATGTCCATAACTCATAGCGATGGCCCTTGAACCATTATAACAACAAGCCATGACCAATAGCCTATAGATATCCATTTTACAAGTAATAGGTGTCCATTACCCGTAACCATGGCCCTTGAACCATTATAACCACTACATGTCCATAACTAATACCGATGGCCCTTTAACCATTATAACTAATAGCCATGACCAATAAGCAATAGATATCCACATTACAAGCAATAGGTGTCCATAACCCATAACTATGGCCCTGGAACCATTATAACCACTAGTTGTCCATAACACATACAGATGATCTTTGAACCGTTATAACTACTAGCCATGACCAATAGCCTATAGATAGCCATTTTACAAGTAATAGGTGTCCATTACCCGTAACCATGGCCCTTGAACCATTATAACCACTACATGTCCATAACTCCTACCGATGGCCCTTAAACCATTATAACAACTAGCCATGACCAATAGCCTATAGATATCCATTTTACAACTAATAGGGGTCCATTACCCGTAACCATGGCCCTTGAACCATTATAACCACTACATGTCCATAACTCATACCGATGGCCCTTTAACCATTATAACCACTAGCCATGACCAATAGGCAATAGATATCCACATTACAAGCAATAGGTGTCCATAACCCTTAACCATGGCCCTTGACCCATCATAACCACTAGACGCCCATAACTCATACCGATGGACCTTGAACCATTCTAAATACTAGCCATGACCAATAGCCTATAAATATCCATTTTACAAGTAATAGGTGTCCATAACCCATAACCATGGCCCTTGTACCAATATAACCACTAGATGTCCATAACTCATAGCGATGGCCCTTGAACCATTCTAACAACAAGCCATGACCGATAGCCTATATATATCCATTTTACAAGTAATAGGTGTCCATTACCCGTAACCATGGCCCTTGAACCATTATAACCACTACATGTCCATAACTCATACCGATGACCCTTTAACCATTATAACCAATAGCCATGAACAATAGGCAATAGATATCCACATTACAAGCAATAGGTGTCCATAACCCTTAACCATGGCCCTTGACCCATCATAACCACTAGACGCCCATAACTCATACCGATGGACCTAGAACCATTCTAAATACTAGCCATGACCATTAGCCTCTAAATATCCATTTTACAAGTAATAGGTGTCCATAACCCATAACCATGGCCCTTGTACCAATATAACCACTAGATGTCCATAACTCATAGCGATGGCCCTTGAACCATTATAACAACAAGCCATGACCAATAGCCTATAGATATCCATTTTACAAGTAATAGGTGTCCATTACCCGTAACCATGGCCCTTGAACCATTATAACCACTACATGTCCATAACTCATACCGATGGCCCTTTAACGATTATAACCACTAGCCATGACCAATAGGCTAAAGATATCCACATTACAAGCAATAGGTGTCCATAACCCTTAACCATGGCCCTTGACCCATCATAACCACTAGACGCCCATAACTCATACCGATGGACCTTGAACCATTATAAATACTAGCCATGACCAATAGCCTATAAATATCCATTTTACAAGTAATAGGTGTCCATAACCCATAACCATGGCCCTTGAACCAGTATAACCACTAGATGTCCATAACTCATAGCGATGGCCCTTGAACCATTATAACAACAAGCCATGACCAATAGCCTATAGATATCCATTTTACAAGGAATAGGTGTGCATTACCCGTAACCATGGCTCTTGAACCATTATAACCACTAGATGTCCATAACTCATACAGATGATCTTTGAACCGTTATAACTACTAGCCATGACCAATAGCCTATAGATAGCCATTTTACAAGCAATAGGTGTCCATTACCCGTAACCATGGCCCTCGAACCACTATGACCACTACATGTCCATAACTCATACCGATGGCCCTTTAACGATTATAACCACTAGCCATGACCAATAGGCAATAGATATCCACATTACAAGCAATAGGTGTCCATAACCCTTAACCATGGCCCTTGACCCATCATAACCACTAGACGCCCATAACTCATACCGATGGACCTTGAAGCATTATAAATACTAACCATGACCAATAGCCTATAAATATCCATTTTACAAGTAATAGGTGTCCATAACCCATAACCATGGCCCTTGAACCAGTGAACCACTAGATGTCCATAACTCATAGCGATGGCCCTTGAACCATTATAACAACAAGCCATGACCAATAGCCTATAGATATCCATTTTACAAGTAATAGGTGTCCATTACCCGTAACCATGGCCCTTGAACCATTATAACCACTACATGTCCATAACTAATACCGATGGCCCTTTAACCATTATAACTAATAGCCATGACCAATAAGCAATAGATATCCACATTACAAGCAATAGGTGTCCATAACCCATAACTATGGCCCTGGAACCATTATAACCACTAGTTGTCCATAACACATACAGATGATCTTTGAACCGTTATAACTACTAGCCATGACCAATAGCCTATAGATAGCCATTTTACAAGTAATAGGTGTCCATTACCCGTAACCATGGCCCTTGAACCATTATAACCACTACATGTCCATAACTCCTACCGATGGCCCTTAAACCATTATAACAACTAGCCATGACCAATAGCCTATAGATATCCATTTTACAACTAATAGGGGTCCATTACCCGTAACCATGGCCCTTGAACCATTATAACCACTACATGTCCATAACTCATACCGATGGCCCTTTAACCATTATAACCACTAGCCATGACCAATAGGCAATAGATATCCACATTACAAGCAATAGGTGTCCATAACCCTTAACCATGGCCCTTGACCCATCATAACCACTAGACGCCCATAACTCATACCGATGGACCTTGAACCATTCTAAATACTAGCCATGACCAATAGCCTATAAATATCCATTTTACAAGTAATAGGTGTCCATAACCCATAACCATGGCCCTTGTACCAATATAACCACTAGATGTCCATAACTCATAGCGATGGCCCTTGAACCATTCTAACAACAAGCCATGACCGATAGCCTATATATATCCATTTTACAAGTAATAGGTGTCCATTACCCGTAACCATGGCCCTTGAACCATTATAACCACTACATGTCCATAACTCATACCGATGACCCTTTAACCATTATAACCAATAGCCATGAACAATAGGCAATAGATATCCACATTACAAGCAATAGGTGTCCATAACCCTTAACCATGGCCCTTGACCCATCATAACCACTAGACGCCCATAACTCATACCGATGGACCTAGAACCATTCTAAATACTAGCCATGACCATTAGCCTCTAAATATCCATTTTACAAGTAATAGGTGTCCATAACCCATAACCATGGCCCTTGTACCAATATAACCACTAGATGTCCATAACTCATAGCGATGGCCCTTGAACCATTATAACAACAAGCCATGACCAATAGCCTATAGATATCCATTTTACAAGTAATAGGTGTCCATTACCCGTAACCATGGCCCTTGAACCATTATAACCACTACATGTCCATAACTCATACCGATGGCCCTTTAACGATTATAACCACTAGCCATGACCAATAGGCTAAAGATATCCACATTACAAGCAATAGGTGTCCATAACCCTTAACCATGGCCCTTGACCCATCATAACCACTAGACGCCCATAACTCATACCGATGGACCTTGAACCATTATAAATACTAGCCATGACCAATAGCCTATAAATATCCATTTTACAAGTAATAGGTGTCCATAACCCATAACCATGGCCCTTGAACCAGTATAACCACTAGATGTCCATAACTCATAGCGATGGCCCTTGAACCATTATAACAACAAGCCATGACCAATAGCCTATAGATATCCATTTTACAAGGAATAGATGTGCATTACCCGTAACCATGGCTCTTGAACCATTATAACCACTAGATGTCCATAACTCATACAGATGATCTTTGAACCGTTATAACTACTAGCCATGACCAATAGCCTATAGATAGCCATTTTACAAGCAATAGGTGTCCATTACCCGTAACCATGGCCCTCGAACCACTATGACCACTACATGTCCATAACTCATACCGATGGCCCTTTAACGATTATAACCACTAGCCATGACCAATAGGCAATAGATATCCACATTACAAGCAATAGGTGTCCATAACCCTTAACCATGGCCCTTGACCCATCATAACCACTAGACGCCCATAACTCATACCGATGGACCTTGAAGCATTATAAATACTAACCATGACCAATAGCCTATAAATATCCATTTTACAAGTAATAGGTGTCCATAACCCATAACCATGGCCCTTGAACCAGTGAACCACTAGATGTCCATAACTCATAGCGATGGCCCTTGAACCATTATAACAACAACCTATAGATATCCATTTTACAAGTAATAGGTGTCCATTACCCGTAACCATGGCCCTTGAACCATTATAACCACTACATGTCCATAACTAATACCGATGGCCCTTTAACCATTATAACTAATAGCCATGACCAATAAGCAATAGATATCCACATTACAAGCAATAGGTGTCCATAACCCATAACTATGGCCCTGGAACCATTATAACCACTAGTTGTCCATAACACATACAGATGATCTTTGAACCGTTATAACTACTAGCCATGACCAATAGCCTATAGATAGCCATTTTACAAGTAATAGGTGTCCATTACCCGTAACCATGGCCCTTGAACCATTATAACCACTACATGTCCATAACTCCTACCGATGGCCCTTAAACCATTATAACAACTAGCCATGACCAATAGCCTATAGATATCCATTTTACAACTAATAGGGGTCCATTACCCGTAACCATGGCCCTTGAACCATTATAACCACTACATGTCCATAACTCATACCGATGGCCCTTTAACCATTATAACCACTAGCCATGACCAATAGGCAATAGATATCCACATTACAAGCAATAGGTGTCCATAACCCTTAACCATGGCCCTTGACCCATCATAACCACTAGACGCCCATAACTCATACCGATGGACCTTGAACCATTCTAAATACTAGCCATGACCAATAGCCTATAAATATCCATTTTACAAGTAATAGGTGTCCATAACCCATAACCATGGCCCTTGTACCAATATAACCACTAGATGTCCATAACTCATAGCGATGGCCCTTGAACCATTCTAACAACAAGCCATGACCGATAGCCTATATATATCCATTTTACAAGTAATAGGTGTCCATTACCCGTAACCATGGCCCTTGAACCATTATAACCACTACATGTCCATAACTCATACCGATGACCCTTTAACCATTATAACCAATAGCCATGACCAATAGGCAATAGATATCCACATTACAAGCAATAGGTGTCCATAACCCTTAACCATGGCCCTTGACCGATCATAACCACTAGTTGTCCATAACACATACAGATGATCTTTGAACCGTTATAACTACTAGCCATGACCAATAGCCTATAAATATCCATTTTACAAGTAATAGGTGTCCATAACCCATAACCATGGCCCTTGAACCAGTATAACCACTAGATGTCCATAACTCATAGCGATGGCCCTTGAACCATTATAACAACAAGCCATGACCAATAGCCTATAGATATCCATTTTACAAGTAATAGGTGTCCATTACCCGTAACCATGGCCCTTGAACCAATATAACCACTACATGTCCATAACTAATACCGACGGCCCTTTAACCATTATAACTAATAGCCATGACCAATAGGCAATAGATATCCACATTACAAGCAATAGGTGTCCGTAACCCATAACTATGGCCCTTGAACCATTATAACCACTAGTTGTCCATAACTCATACAGATGATCTTTGAACCGTTATAACTACTAGCCATGACCAATAGCCTATAGATAGCCATTTTACAAGTAATAGGTGTCCATTACCCGTAACCATGGCCCTTGAACCATTATAACCACTACATGTCCATAACTCCTACCGATGCCCTTAAACCATTATAACTACTAGCCATGACCAAAAGCCTATAGATATCCATTTTACAACTAATAGGGGTCCATTACCCGTAACCATGGCCCTTGAACCAATTTAACCACTACATGTCCATAACTCATACCGATGGCCCTTTAACCATTATAACCACTAGCCATGACCAATAGGCAATAGATATCCACATTACAAGCAATAGGTGTCCATAACCCTTAACCATGGCCCTTGACCCATCATAACCACTAGACGCCCATAACTCATACCGATGGACCGTGAACCATTCTAAATACTAGCCATGACCAATAGCCTATAAATATCCATTTTACAAGTAATAGGTGTACATAACCCATAACCATGGCCCTTGTACCAATATAACCACTAGATGTCCATAACTCATAGCGATGGCCCTTGAACCATTATAACAACAAGCCATGACCAATAGCCTATATATATCCATTTTACAAGTAATAGGTGTCCATTACCCGTAACCATGGCCCTTGAACCATTATAACCACTACATGTCCATAAATCATACAGATGACCCTTTAACCAGTATAACCAATAGCCATGACCAATAGGCAATAGATATCCACATTACAAGCAATAGGTGTCCATAACCCTTAACCATGGCCCTTGACCCATCATAACCACTAGACGCCCATAACTCATACCGATGGACCTTGAACCATTATAAGTACTAGCCATGACCAATAGCCTATAAATAACCAATTTACAAGTAATAGGTGTCCATAACCCATAACCATGGCCCTTGAACCAGTATAACCACTAGATGTCCATAACTCATAGCGATGGCCCTTGAACCATTATAACAACAAGCCATGACCAATAGCCTATAGATATCCATTTTACAAGTAATAGGTGTCCATTACCCGTAACCATGGCTCTTGAACCATTATAACCACTAGATGTCCATAACTCATACAGATGATCTTTGAACCGTTATAACTACTAGCCATGACCAATAGCCTATAGATAGCCATTTTACAAGCAATAGGTGTCCATTACCCGTAACCATGGCCCTCGAACCATTATGACCACTACATGTCCATAACTCATACCGATAGCCCTTTAACGATTATAACCACTAGCCATGACCAATAGGCAATAGATATCCACATTACAAGCAATAGGTGTCCATAACCCTTAACCATGGCCCTTGACCCATCATAACCACTAGACGCCCATAACTCATACCGATGGACCTTGAAGCATTATAAATACTAACCATGACCAATAGCCTATAAATATCCATTTTACAAGTAATAGGTGTCCATAACCCATAACCATTCTAGTCATGGATGCTTCAAGGTTGCTGTTTTGGAGCTCTTTGGGCAGTTGTGCAGGCATTTTAAATGCAGGATTTTGAAGTGGAAATGGTGGATTATAACCCTAATTAAAGGGGTTGGTCATAGTCAGGACAATTTCGGTCAAAGATGTGATGTGGCTAGCCCCCAAAGGGTTATTAATCCTCCATACTTGTTGTTGCAGGTTGATAAAGTGCTTGAAACTTGCAAATGGTGGCTTAAGCAATACATGAGGAAGTGCAAAACTGCAGGGTTGACTTTTCTGAAGTCAACGGCCATGCTTATTTTCTGGTACAAGTTCAACATTATGTCTTTTGATTTGATCTGTTTTGATAAAAAGGTTGCAAGTATTGCTAAGGATTGTAGTGGTATAATACATTGTTATACTATTATGGATGCAATTTTGACTTTCACTGAGTCAAAGTTGGGTCTTAATCCGTGGGTCAAACTGTATAAAATCTGGAATTTGTGGATTTTGACTTTCTGTTGGTCAAAGGCTTGTGAGGGTTTATGGTATTTATGGTCTAAGGTGATGAGTTTCGGCTGTGATGATAATTTGAAGAGGATTTTGACTTTTCTCGGGTCAAAATTGATGAAGTGTTCTTTGGTTCACTTCAAAGGAGATACTATGAGAATGTTGACTTACACTGAGTCAACATTCTGCATTTTCATCATTTCAAACTGTTTTGGTGGGAATGTCCATAGTTTTGAGGCTATGTTGACTATTTTGACTTTTTGGTGGTCAATCTTATTCTCGAATTACAATGGCATTTTGAAGACTAAGATCAAAGTGAACAAGTTGAAGACAAAAGTTCATTTTAAGTGCAATTTGGATACTAATGCTGAGATATGGAGGCTTAAGAATGTCTTAGGTGTTTTGTTTTTTGATGTTAAAAGATTTCTTTATAATCTTAATTTTTTTGGTATACCTAGATTAGGTTTAGACATTGGTTATAGAGTTATGCGTCTTTTGTTGGTCTTATTCCCAAAGCATGTTTTGGGTGGCCAAGTAGTTATTTTCAAGATGTGGTAGTTTTTACCCATCTGTGTTTGTAAATAACTTTCTTTTGTTGATTTAATTTTTGCCGGGCATAGCCCTTTATCAAAAAAAAAAAAAAACCCATAACCATGGCCCTTGAACCAGTATAACCACTAGATGTCCATAACTCATAGCGATGGCCCTTGAACCATTATAACAACAAGCCATGACCAATAGCCTATAGATATCCATTTTACAAGTAATAGGTGTCCATTACCCGTAACCATGGCCCTTGAACCAATATAACCACTACATGTCCATAACTAATACCGATGGCCCTTTAACCATTATAACTAATAGCCATGACCAATAGGCAATAGATATCCACATTACAAGCAATAGGTGTCCATAACCCATAACTATGGCCCTTGAACCATTATAACCACTAGTTGTCCATAACTCATACAGATGATCTTTGAACCGTTATAACTACTAGCCATGACCAATAGCCTATAGATAGCCATTTTACAAGTAATAGGTGTCCATTACCCGTAACCATGGCCCTTGAACCATTATAACCACTACATGTCCATAACTCCTACCGATGCCCTTAAACCATTATAACAACTAGCCATGACCAATAGCCTATAGATATCCATTTTACAACTAATAGGGGTCCATTACCCGTAACCATGGCCGTTGAACCATTTTAACCACTACATGTCCATAACTCATACCGATGGCCCTTTAACCATTATAACCACTAGCCATGACCAATAGGCAATAGATATCCACATTACAAGCAATAGGTGACCATAACCCTTAACCATGGCCCTTGACCCATCATAACCACTAGACGCCCATAACTCATACCGATGGACCTTGAACCATTCTAAATACTAGCCATGACCAATAGCCTATAAATATCCATTTTACAAGTAATAGGTGTCCATAATCCATAACCATGGCCCTTGTACCAATATAACCACTAGATGTCCATAACTCATAGCGATGGCCCTTGAACCATTATAACAACAAGCCATGACCAATAGCCTATATATATCCATTTTACAAGTAATAGGTGTCCATTACCCGTAACCATGGCCCTTGAACCATTATAACCACTACATGTCCATAAATCATACCGATGACCCTTTAACCATTATAACCAATAGCCATGACCAATAGGCAATAGATATCCACATTACAAGCAATAGGTGTCCATAACCCTTAACCATGGCCCTTGACCCATCATAACCACTAGACGCCCATAACTCATACCGATGGACCTTGAACCATTATAAATACTAGCCATGACCAATAGCCTATAAATATCCATTTTACAAGTAATAGGTGTCCATAACCCATAACCATGGCCCTTGAACCAGTATAACCACTAGATGTCCATAACTCATAGCGATGGCCCTTGAACCATTATAACAACAAGCCATGACCAATAGCCTATAGATATCCATTTTACAAGTAATAGGTGTCCATTACCCTTAACCATGGCCCTTGAACCATTATAACCACTACATGTCCATAACTAATACCGATGGCCCTTTAACCATTATAACTAATAGCCATGACCAATAAGCAATAGATATCCACATTACAAGCAATAGGTGTCCATAACCCATAACTATGGCCCTTGAACCATTATAACCACTAGTTGTCCATAACTCATACAGATGATCTTTGAACCGTTATAACTACTAGCCATGACCAATAGCCTATAGATAGCTATTTTACAAGTAATAGGTGTCCATTACCCGTAACCATGGCCCTTGAACCATTATAACCACTACATGTCCATAACTAATACCGATGGCCCTTTAACCATTATAACTAATAGCCATGACCAATAAGCAATAGATATCCACATTACAAGCAATAGGTGTCAATAACCCATAACTATGGCCCTTGAACCATTATAACCACTAGTTGTCCATGACTCATACAGATGATCTTTGAACCGTTATAACTACTAGCCATGACCAATAGCCTATAGATAGCCATTTTACAAGTAATAGGTGTCCATTACCCGTAACCATGGCCCTTGAATCATTATAACCACTACATGTCCATAACTCCTACCGATGGCCCTTAAACCATTATAATAACTAGCCATGACCAATAGCCTATATATATCCATTTTACAACTAATAGGGGTCCATTGCCCGTAACCATGGCCCTTGAACCATTTTAACCACTACATGTCCATAACTCATACCGATGGCCCTTTAACCATTATAACCACTAGCCATGACCAATAGGCAATAGATATCCACATTACAAGCAATAGGTGTCCATAACCCTTAACCATGGCCCTTGACCCATCATAACCACTAGACGCCCATAACTCATACCGATGGACCTTGACCCATTCTAAATACTAGCCATGACCAATAGCCTATAAATATCCATTTTACAACTAATAGGTGTCCATAACCCATAACCATGTGCCCTTGTACCAATATAACCACTAGATGTCCATAACTCATAGCGATGGCCCTTGAACCATTATAACAACAAGCCATGACCAATAGCCTATATATATCCATTTTACAAGTAATAGGTGTCCATTACCCGTAACCATGGCCCTTGAACCATTATAACCACTACATGTCCATAACTCATACCGATGACCCTTTAACCATTATAACCAATAGCCATGACCAATAGGCAATAGATATCCACATTACAAGCAATAGGTGTCCATAACCCTTAACCATGGCCCTTGACCCATCATAACCACTAAAGGCCATAACTCATACCAATGGACCTTGAACCATTATAAATACTAGCCATGACCAGTAGCCTATAAATATCCATTTTACAAGTAATAGGTGTCCATAACCCATAACCATGGCCCTTGAACCAGTATAACCACTAGATGTCCATAACTCATAGCGATGGCCCTTGAACCATTATAACAACAAGCCATGACCAATAGCCTATAGATATCCATTTTACAAGTAATAGGTGTCCATTACCCATAACCATGGCCCTTGAGCCAGTATAACCACTAGATGTCCATAACTCATAGCGATGGCCCTTGAACCATTATAACTACTAGCCATGACCAATAGCCTATAGATAGCCATTTTACAAGTAATAGGTGTTCGTAACCCGTAACCATGGCCCTTGAACCATTATAACCACTACATGTCCATAACTCCTACCGATGGCCCTTAAACCATTATAACAACTAGCCATGACCAATAGCCTATAGATATCCATTTTACAACTAATAGGGGTCCATTACCCGTAACCATGGCCCTTGAACCATTTTAACCACTACATGTCCATAACTCATACCGATGGCCCTTTAACCATTATAACCACTAGCAATGACCAATAGGCAATAGATATCCACATTACAAGCAATAGGTGTCCATAACCCTTAACCATGGCCCTTGACCCATCATAACCACTAGACGCCCATAACTCATACCGATGGACCTTGAACCATTCTAAATACTAGCCATGACCAATAGCCTATAAATATCCATTTTACAAGTAATAGGTGTCCATAACCCATAACCATGGCCCTTGTACCAATATAACCACTAGATGTCCATAACTCATAGCGATGACCCTTGAACCATTATAACAACAAGCCATGACCAATAGCCTATAGATATCCATTTTACAAGTAATAGGTGTCCATTACCCGTAACCATGGCCCTTGAACCATTATAACCACTACATGTCCATAACTAATACCGATGGCCCTTTAACCATTATAACTAATAGCCATGACCAATAGGCAATAGATATCCACATTACAAGCAATAGGTGTCCATAACCCATAACTATGGCCCTTGAACCATTATAACCACTAGTTGTCCATAACTCATACAGATGATCTTTGAACCGTTATAACTACTAGCCATGACCAATAGCCTATAGATAGCCATTTTAAAAGTAATAGGTGTCCATTACCCGTAACCATGGCCCTTGAACCATTATAACCACTACATGTCCATAACTCCTACAGATGGCCCTTAAACCATTATAACAACTAGCCATGACCAATAGCCTATAGATATCCATTTTACAACCAATAGGGGTCCATTACTCGTAACCATGGCCCTTGAACCATTTTAACCACTACATGTCCATAACTTATACCGATGGCCCTTTAACCATTATAACCACTAGCCATGACCAATAGGCAATAGATATCCACATTACAAGCAATAGGTGTCCATAACCCTTAACCATGGCCCTTGACCCATCATAACCACTAGACGCCCATAACTCATACCGATGGACCTTGAACCATTCTAAATACTAGCCATGACCAATAGCCTATAAATATCCATTTTACAAGTAATAGGTGTCCATAACCCATAACCATGGCCCTTGTACAAAATATAACCACTAGATGTCCATAACTCATAGCGATGGACCTTGAACCATTATAACAACAAGCCATGACCAATAGCCTATATATATCCATTTTACAAGTAATAGGTGTCCATTACCCGTAACCATGGCCCTTGAACCATTATAACCACTACATGTCCATAACTCATACCGATGACCCTTTAACCATTATAACCAATAGCCAAGACCAATAGGCAATAGATATCCACATTACAAGCAATAGGTGTCCATAACCCTTAACCATGGCCCTTGACCCATCATAACCACTAGACGCCCATAACTCATACCGATGGACCTTGAACCATTATAAATACTAGCCATGACCAATAGCCTATAAATATCCATTTTACAAGTAATAGGTGTCCATAACCCATAACCATGGCCCTTGAACCAGTATAACCACTAGATGTCCATAACTCATAGCGATGGCCCTTGAACCATTATAACAACAAGCCATGACCAATAGCCTATAGATATCCATTTTACAAGTAATAGGTGTCCATTACCCGTAACCATGGCCCTTGAACCAATATAACCACTACATGTCCATAACTAATACCGATGGCCCTTTAACCATTATAACTAATAGCCATGACCAATAGGCAATAGATATCCACATTACAAGCAATAGGTGTCCATAACCCATAACTATGGCCCTTGAACCATTATAACCACTAGTTGTCCATAACTCATACAGATGATCTTTGAACCGTTATAACTACTAGCCATGACCAATAGCCTATAGATAGCCATTTTACAAGTAATAGGTGTCCATTACCCGTAACCATCGCCCTTGAACCATTATAACCACTACATGTCCATAACTCCTACCGATGGCCCTTAAACCATTATAACAACTAGCCATGACCAATAGCCTATAGATATCCATTTTACAACTAATAGGGGTCCATTACCCGTAACCATGGCCCTTGAACCATTTTAACCACTACATGTCCATAACTCATACCGATGGCCCTTTAACCATTATAACCACTAGCCATGACCAATAGGCAATAGATATCCACATTACAAGCAATAGGTGTCCATAACCCTTAACCATGGCCCTTGACCCATCATAACCACTAGACGGCCATAACTCATACCGATGGACCTTGAACCATTCTAAATACTAGCCATGACCAATAGCCTATAAATATCCATTTTACAAGTAATAGGTGTCCATAACCCATAACCATGGCCCTTGAACCAGTATAACCACTAGATGTCCATAACTCATAGCGATGGCCCTTGAACCATTATAACAACAAGCCATGACCAATAGCCTATAGATATCCATTTTACAAGTAATAGGTGTCCATTACCCATAACCATGGCCCTTGAACCAGTATAACCACTAGATGTCCATAACTCATAGCGATGGCCCTTGAACCATTATAACTACTAGCCATGACCAATAGCCTATAGATAGCCATTTTACAAGTAATAGGTGTTCGTAACCCGTAACCATGGCCCTTGAACCATTATAACCACTACATGTCCATAACTCCTACCGATGGCCCTTAAACCATTATAACAACTAGCCATGACCAATAGCCTATAGATATCCATTTTACAACTAATAGGGGTCCATTACCCGTAACCATGGCCCTTGAACCATTTTAACCACTACATGTCCATAACTCATACCGATGGCCCTTTAACCATTATAACCACTAGCAATGACCAATAGGCAATAGATATCCACATTACAAGCAATAGGTGTCCATAACCCTTAACCATGGCCCTTGACCCATCATAACCACTAGACGCCCATAACTCATACCGGTGGACCTTGAACCATTCTAAATACTAGCCATGACCAATAGCCTATAAATATCCATTTTACAAGTAATAGGTGTCCATAACCCATAACCATGGCCCTTGTACCAATATAACCACTAGATGTCCATAACTCATAGCGATGGCCCTTGAACCATTATAACAACAAGCCATGACCAATAGCCTATAGATATCCATTTTACAAGTAATAGGTGTCCATTACCCGTAACCATGGCCCTTGAACCATTATAACCACTACATGTCCATAACTAATACCGATGGCCCTTTAACCATTATAACTAATAGCCATGACCAATAGGCAATAGATATCCACATTACAAGCAATAGGTGTCCATAACCCATAACTATGGCCCTTGAACCATTATAACCACTAGTTGTCCATAACTCATACAGATGATCTTTGAACCGTTATAACTACTAGCCATGACCAATAGCCTATAGATAGCCATTTTAAAAGTAATAGGTGTCCATTACCCGTAACCATGGCCCTTGAACCATTATAACCACTACATGTCCATAACTCCTACTGATGGCCCTTAAACCATTATAACAACTAGCCATGACCAATAGCCAATAGATATCCATTTTACAACTAATAGGGGTCCATTACTCGTAACCATGGCCCTTGAACCTTTTTAACCATTACATGTCCATAACTCATACCGATGGCCCTTTAACCATTATAACCACTAGCCATGACCAATAGGCAATAGATATCCACATTACAAGCAATAGGTGTCCATAACCCTTAACCATGGCCCTTGACCCATCATAACCACTAGACGGCCATAACTCATACCGATGGACCTTGAACCATTCTAAATACTAGCCATGACCAATAGCCTATAAATATCCATTTTACAAGTAATAGGTGTCCATAACCCATAACCATGGCCCTTGTACCAATATAACCACTAGATGTCCATAACTCATAGCGATGGCCCTTGAACCATTATAACAACAAGCCATGACCAATAGCCTATATATATCCATTTTACAAGTAATAGGTGTCCATTACCCGTAACCATGGCCCTTGAACCATTATAACCACTACATGTCCATAAATCATACCGATGACCCTTTAACCATTATAACCAATAGCCATGACCAATAGGCAATAGATATCCACATTACAAGCAATAGGTGTCCATAACCCTTAACCATGGCCCTTGACCCATCATAACCACTAGACGCCCATAACTCATACCGATGGACCTTGAACCATTATAAATACTAGCCATGACCAATAGCCTATAAATATCCATTTTACAAGTAATAGGTGTCCATAACCCATAACCATGGCCCTTGAACCAGTATAACCACTAGATGTCCATAACTCATAGCGATGGCCCTTGAACCATTATAACAACAAGCCATGACCAATAGCCTATAGATATCCATTTTACAAGTAATAGGTGTCCATTACCCGTAACCATTGCCCTTGAACCATTATAACCACTACATGTCCATAACTAATACCGATGGCCCTTTAACCATTATAACTAATAGCCATGACCAATAAGCAATAGATATCCACATTACAAGCAATAGGTGTCCATAACCCATAACTATGGCCCTTGAACCATTATAACGACTAGTTGTCCATAACTCATACAGATGATCTTTGAACCGTTATAACTACTAGCCATGACCAATAGCCTATAGATAGCCATTTTACAACTAATAGGTGTCCATTACCCGTAACCATGGCCCTTGAACCATTATAACCACTACATGTCCATAACTAATACCGATGGCCCTTTAACCATTATAACTAATAGCCATGACCAATAAGCAATAGATATCCACATTACAAGCAATAGGTGTCCATAACCCATAACTATGGCCCTTGAACCATTATAACCACTAGTTGTCCATAACTCATACAGATGATCTTTGAACCGTTATAACTACTAGCCATGACCAATAGCCTATAGATAGCCATTTTACAAGTAATAGGTGTCCATTACCCGTAACCATGACCCTTGAATCATTATAACCACTACATGTCCATAACTCCTACCGATGGCCCTTAAACCATTATAATAACTAGCCATGACCAATAGCCTATAGATATCCATTTTACAACTAATAGGGGTCCATTACCCGTAACCATGGCCCTTGAACCATTTTAACTACTACATGTCCATAACTCATACCGATGGCCCTTTAACCATTATAACCACTAGCCATGACCAATAGGCAATAGATATCCACATTACAAGCAATAGGTGTCCATAACCCTTAACCATGGCCCTTGACCCATCATAACCACTAGACGCCCATAACTCATACCGATGGACCTTGAACCATTCTAAATACTAGCCATGACCAATAGCCTATAAATATCCATTTTACAAGTAATAGGTGTCCATAACCCATAACCATGGCCCTTGTACCAATATAACCACTAGATGTCCATAACTCATAGCGATGGCCCTTGAACCATTATAACAACAAGCCATGACCAATAGCCTATATATATCCATTTTACAAGTAATAGGTGTCCATTACCCGTAACCATGGCCCTTGAACCATTATAACCACTACATGTCCATAACTCATACCGATGACCCTTTAACCATTATAACCAATAGCCATGACCAATAGGCAATAGATATCCACATTACAAGTAATAGGTGTCCATAACCCTTAACCATGGCCCTTGACCCATCATAACCACTAGACGCCCATAACTCATACCGATGGACCTTGAACCATTATAAATACTAGCCATGACCAATAGCCTATAAATATCCATTTTACAAGTAATAGGTGTCCATAACCCATAGCCATGGCCCTTGAACCAGTATAACCACTAGATGTCCATAACTCATAGCGATGGCCCTTGAACCATTATAACAACAAGCCATGACCAATAGCCTATAGATATCCATTTTACAAGTAATAGGTGTCCATTACCCGTAACCATGGCCCTTGAACCATTATAACCACTACATGTCCATAACTAATACCGATGGCCCTTTAACCATTATAACTAATAGCCATGACCAATACGCAATAGATATCCACATTACAAGCAATAGGTGTCCATAACCCATAACTATGGCCCTTGAACCATTATAACCACTAGTTGTCCATAACTCATACAGATGATCTTTGAACCGTTATAACTACTAGCCATGACCAATAGCCTATAGATAGCCATTTTACAAGTAATAGGTGTCCATTACCCGTAACCATGGCCCTTGAATCATTATAACCACTACATGTCCATAACTCCTACCGATGGCCCTTGAACCATTATAATAACTAGCCTGACCAATAGCCTATAGATATCCATTTTACAACTAATAGGGGTCCATTACCCGTAACCATGGCCCTTGAACCATTTTAACCACTACATGTCCATAACTCATACCGATGGCCCTTTAACGATTATAACCACTAGCCATGACCAATAGGCAATAGATATCCACATTACAAGCAATAGGTGTCCATAACCCTTAACCATGGCCCTTGACCCATCATAACCACTAGACCCCCATAACTCATACCGATGGACCTTGAACCATTCTAAATACTAGCCATGACCAATAGCCTATAAATATCCATTTTACAAGTAATAGGTGTCCATAACCCATAACCATGGCCCTTGTACCATTTTAACCACTACATGTCCATAACTCATACCGATGGCCCTTTAACGATTATAACCACTAGCCATGACCAATAGGCAATAGATATCCACATTACAAGCAATAGGTGTCCATAACCCTTAACCATGGCCCTTGACCCATCATAACCACTAGACCCCCATAACTCATCCCGATGGACCTTGAACCATTCTAAATACTAGCCATGACCAATAGCCTATAAATATCCATTTTACAAGTAATAGGTGTCCATAACCCATAACCATGGCCCTTGTACCAATATAACCACTAGATGTCCATAACTCATAGCGATGGCCCTTGAACCATTATAACAACAAGCCATGACCAATAGCCTATATATATCCATTTTACAAGTAATAGGTGTCCATTACCCGTAACCATGGCCCTTGAACCATTATAACCACTACATGTCCATAACTCATACCGATGACCCTTTAACCATTATAACCAATAGCCATGACCAATAGGCAATAGATATCCACATTACAAGCAATAGGTGTCCATAACCCTTAACCATGGCCCTTGACCCATCATAACCACTAGACGCCCATAACTCATACTAATGGACCTTGAACCATTATAAATACTAGCCATGACCAATAGCCTATAAATATCCATTTTACAAGTAATAGGTGTCCATAACCCATAACCATGGCCCTTGAACCAGTATAACCACTAGATGTCCATAACTCATAGCGATGGCCCTTGAACCATTATAACAACAAGCCATGACCAATAGCCTATAGATATCCATTTTACAAGTAATAGGTGTCCATTACCCGTAACCATGGCCCTTGAACCATTATAACCACTACATGTCCATAACTAATACCGATGACCCTTTAACCATTATAACTAATAGCCATGACCAATAGGCAATAGATATCCACATTACAAGCAATAGGTGTCCATAACCCATAACTATGGCCCTTGAACCATTATAACCACTAGTTGTCCATAACTCATACAGATGATCTTTGAACCGTTATAACTACTAGCCATGACCAATAGCCTATAGATAGCCATTTTACAAGTAATAGGTGTCCATTACCCGTAACCATGGCCGTTGAACCATTATAACCACTACATATCCATAACTCATACCGATGGCCCTTTAACGATTATAACCACTAGCCATGACCAATAGGCAATAGATATCCACATTACAAGCAATAGGTGTCCATAACCCTTAACCATGGCCCTTGACCCATCATAACCACTAGACGCCCATAACTCATACCGATGGACCTTGAACCATTATAAATACTAGCCATGACCAATAGCCTATAAATATCCATTTTACAAGTAATAGGTGTCCATAACCCATAACCATGGCCCTTGAACCAGTATAACCACTAGATGTCCATAACTCATAGCGATGGCCCTTGAACCATTATAACAACAAGCCATGACCAATAGCCTATAGATATCCATTTTACAAGTAATAGGTGTCCATTACCCGTAACCATGGCCCTTGAACCATTATAACCACTACATGTCCATAACTCATACCGATGGCCCTTTAACGATTATAACCACTAGCCATGACGAATAGTCAATAGATATCCACATTACAAGCAATAGGTGTCCATAACCCTTAACCATGGCCCTTGACCCATCATAACCACTAGACGCCCATAACTCATACCGATGGACCTTGAACCATTATAAATACTAGCCATGACCAATAGCAAATAAATATCCATTTTACAAGTAATAGGTGTCCATAACCATGGCCCTTGAACCAGTATAGCCACTAGATGTCCATAACTCATAGCGATGGCCCTTGAACCATTATAACAACAAGCCATGACCAATAGCCTATAGATATCCATTTTACAAGTAATAGGTGTCCATTACCCGTAACCATGGCCCTTGAACCATTATAACCACTACATGTCCATAACTAATACCGATGGCCCTTTAACCATTATAACTAATAGCCATGACCAATAAGCAATAGATATCCACATTACAAGCAATAGGTGTCCATAACCCATAACTATGGCCCTTGAACCATTATAACCACTAGTTGTCCATAACTCATACAGATGATCTTTGAACCGTTATAACTACTAGCCATGACCAATAGCCTATAGATAGCCATTTTACAAGTAATAGGTGTCCATTACCCGTAACCATGGCCGTTGAACCATTATAACCACTACATGTCCATAACTCATACCGATGGCCCTTTAACGATTATAACCACTAGCCATGACCAATAGGCAATAGATATCCACATTACAAGCAATAGGTGTCCATAACCCTTAACCATGGCCCTTGACCCATCATAACCACTAGACGCCCATAACTCATACCGATGGACCTTGAACCATTATAAATACTAGCCATGACCAATAGCCTATAAATATCCATTTTACAAGTAATAGGTGTCCATAACCCATAACCATGGCCCTTGAACCAGTATAACCACTAGATGTCCATAACTCATAGCGATGGCCCTTGAACCATTATAACAACAAGCCATGACCAATAGCCTATAGATATCCATTTTACAAGTAATAGGTATCCATTACCCGTAACCATGGCCCTTGAACCATTATAACCACTACATGTCCATAACTCATACCGATGGCCCTTTAACGATTATAACCACTAGCCATGACGAATAGGCAATAGATATCCACATTACAAGCAATAGGTGTCCATAACCCTTAACCATGGCCCTTGACCCATCATAACCACTAGACGCCCATAACTCATACCGATGGACCTTGAACCATTATAAATACAAGCCATGACCAATAGCGTATAAATATCCATTTTACAAGTAATAGGTGTCCATAACCATGGCCCTTGAACCAGTATAGCCACTAGATGTCCATAACTCATAGCGATGGCCCTTGAACCATTATAACAACAAGCCATGACCAATAGCCTATAGATATCCATTTTACAAGTAATAGGTGTCCATTACCCGTAACCATGGCCCTTGAACCATTATAACCACTACATGTCCATAACTAATACCGATGGCCCTTTAACCATTATAACTAATAGCCATGACCAATAAGCAATAGATATCCACATTACAAGCAATAGGTGTCCATAACCCATAACTATGGCCCTTGAACCATTATAACCACTAGTTGTCCATAACTCATACAGATGATCTTTGAACCGTTATAACTACTAGCCATGACCAATAGCCTATAGATAGCCATTTTACAAGTAATAGGTGTCCATTACCCGTAACCATGGCCGTTGAACCATTATAACCACTACATGTCCATAACTCATACCGATGGCCCTTTAACGATTATAACCACTAGCCATGACCAATAGGCAATAGATATCCACATTACAACCAATAGGTGTCCATAACCCTTAACCATGGCCCTTGACCCATCATAACCACTAGACGCCCATAACTCATACCGATGGACCTTGAACCATTATAAATACTAGCCATGACCAATAGCCTATAAATATCCATTTTACAAGTAATAGGTGTCCATAACCCATAACCATGGCCCTTGAACCAGTATAACCACTAGATGTCCATAACTCATAGCGATGGCCCTTGAACCATTATAACAACAAGCCATGACCAATAGCCTATAGATATCCATTTTACAAGTAATAGGTGTCCATTACCCGTAACCATGGCCCTTGAACCATTATAACCACTACATGTCCATAACTCATACCGATGGCCCTTTAACGATTATAACCACTAGCCATGACGAATAGGCAATAGATATCCACATTACAAGCAATAGGTGTCCATAACCCTTAACCATGGCCCTTGACCCATCATAACCACTAGACGCCCATAACTCATACCCATGGACCTTGAACCATTATAAATACTAGCCATGACCAATAGCCTATAAATATCCATTTTACAAGTAATAGGTGTCCATAACCATGGCCCTTGAACCAGTATAGCCACTAGATGTCCATAACTCATAGCGATGGCCCTTGAACCATTATAACAACAAGCCATGACCAATAGCCTATAGATATCCATTTTACAAGTAATAGGTGTCCATTACCCGTAACCATGGCCCTTGAACCATTATAACCACTACATGTCCATAACTAATACCGATGGCCCTTTAACCATTATAACTAATAGCCATGACCAATAAGCAATAGATATCCACATTACAAGCAATAGGTGTCCATAACCCATAACTATGGCCCTTGAACCATTATAACCACTAGTTGTCCATAACTCATACAGATGATCTTTGAACCGTTATAACTACTAGCCATGACCAATAGCCTATAGATAGCCATTTTACAAGTAATAGGTGTCCATTACCCGTAACCATGGCCGTTGAACCATTATAACCACTACATGTCCATAACTCATACCGATGGCCCTTTAACGATTATAACCACTAGCCATGACCAATAGGCAATAGATATCCACATTACAAGCAATAGGTGTCCATAACCCTTAACCATGGCCCTTGACCCATCATAACCACTAGACGCCCATAACTCATACCGATGGACCTTGAACCATTATAAATACTAGCCATGACCAATAGCCTATAAATATCCATTTTACAAGTAATAGGTGTCCATAACCCATAACCATGGCCCTTGAACCAGTATAACCACTAGATGTCCATAACTCATAGCGATGGCCCTTGAACCATTATAACAACAAGCCATGACCAATAGCCTATAGATATCCATTTTACAAGTAATAGGTGTCCATTACCCGTAACCATGGCCCTTGAACCATTATAACCACTACATGTCCATAACTCATACCGATGGCCCTTTAACGATTATAACCACTAGCCATGACGAATAGGCAATAGATATCCACATTACAAGCAATAGGTGTCCATAACCCTTAACCATGGCCCTTGACCCATCATAACCACTAGACGCCCATAACTCATACCGATGGACCTTGAACCATTATAAATACTAGCCATGACCAATAGCCTATAAATATCCATTTTACAAGTAATAGGTGTCCATAACCATGGCCCTTGAACCAGTATAGCCACTAGATGTCCATAACTCATAGCGATGGCCCTTGAACCATTATAACAACAAGCCATGACCAATAGCCTATAGATATCCATTTTACAAGTAATAGGTGTCCATTACCCGTAACCATGGCCCTTGAACCATTATAACCACTACATGTCCATAACTAATACCGATGGCCCTTTAACCATTATAACTAATAGCCATGACCAATAAGCAATAGATATCCACATTACAAGCAATAGGTGTCCATAACCCATAACTATGGCCCTTGAACCATTGTAACCACTAGTTGTCCATAACTCATACAGATGATCTTTGAACCGTTATAACTACTAGCCATGACCAATAGCCTATAGATAGCCATTTTACAAGTAATAGGTGTCCATTACCCGTAACCATGGCCCTTGAACCATTATAACCACTACATGTCCATAACTCATACCGATGGCCCTTTAACGATTATAACCACTAGCCATGACCAATAGGCAATAGATATCCGCATTACAAGCAATAGGTGTCCATAACCCTTAACCATGGCCCTTGACCCATCATAACCACTAGACGCCCATAACTCATACCGATGGACCTTGAACCATTATAAATACTAGCCATGACCAATAGCCTATAAATATCCATTTTACAAGTAATAGGTGTCCATAACCCATAACCATGGCCCTTGAACCAGTATAACCACTAGATGTCCATAACTCATAGCGATGGCCCTTGAACCATTATAACAACAAGCCATGACCAATAGCCTATAGATATCCATTTTACAAGTAATAGGTGTCCATTACCCGTAACTATGGCCCTTGAACCATTATAACCACTAGTTGTCCATAACTCATACAGATGATCTTTGAACCGTTATAACTACTAGCCATGACCAATAGCCTATAGATAGCCATTTTACAAGTAATAGGTGTCCATTACCCATAACCATGGCCCTTGAACCATTATAACCACTACATGTCCATAACTCCTACCGATGGCCCTTAAACCATTATAACAACTAGCCATGACCAATAGCCTATAGATATCCATTTTACAAGTAATAGGTGTCCATTACCCGTAACCATGGTCTTTGAACCATTATAACCACTACATTTCCATAACTAATACCGATGGCCCTTTAACCATTATAACTAATAGCCATGACCAATAAGCAATAGATATCCACATTACAAGCAATAGGTGTCCATAACCCATAACTATGGCCCTTGAACCATTATAACCACTAGATGTCCATAACTCATACAGATGATCTTTGAACCGTTATAACTACTAGCCATGACCAATAGACTATAGATAGCCATTTTACAAGCAATAGGTGTCCATTACCCGTAACCATGGCCCTCGAACCATTATAACCACTACATGTCCATAACTCATACCGATGGCCCTTTAACGATTATAACCACTAGCCATGACCAATAGATAATAGATATCCACATTACAAGCAATAGGTGTCCATAACCCTTAACCATGGCCCTTGACCCATCATAACCACTAGACGTCCATAACTCATACTGATGGACCTTGAAGCATTATAAATACTAGCCATGACCAATAGCCTATAAATATCCATTTTACAAGTAATAGGTGTCCATAACCCATAACCATGGCCCTTGAACTAGTATAACCACTACATGTCCATAACTAATAGCGATGGCCCTTGAACCATTATAACAACAATCCATGACCAATAGCCTATAGATATCCATTTTACAAGCAATAGGTGTCCATTACCCGTAACCATGGCCCTCGAACTAGTATAACCACTACATGTCCATAACTAATAGCGATGGCCCTTGAACCATTATAACAACAATCCATGACCAATAGCCTATAGATATCCATTTTACAAGTAATAGGTGTCCATTACCCGTAACCATGGCCCTTGAACCATTATAACCACTAGATGTCCATAACTCATACACATGATCTTTGAACCGTTATAACTACTAGCCATGACCAATAGCCTATAGATAGCCATTTTACAAGCAATAGGTGTCCATTACCCGTAACCATGGCCCTTGAACCATTTTAACCACTACATGTCCATAACTCATACCGATGGCCCTTTAACCATTATAACCACTAGCCATGACCAATAGGCAATAGATATCCACATTACAAGCAATAGGTGTCCATAACCCTTAACCATGGCCCTTGACCCATCATAACCACTAGACGCCCATAACTCGTACCGATGGACCTTGATCCATTATAAATACTAGCCATGACTAATAGCCTATAAATAACCAATTTACAAGTAATAGGTGTCCATAACCCATAACCATGGCCCTTGAACCAGTATAACCACTAGATGTCCATAACTCATAGCGATGGCCCTTGAACCATTATAACAAGAAGCCATGACCAATAGCCTATAGATATCCATTTTACAAGTAATAGGTGTCCATTACCCGTAACCATGGCTCTTGAACCATTATAACCACTAGATGTCCATAACTCATACAAATGATCTTTGAACCGTTATAACTACTAGCCATGACCAATAGCCTATAGATAGCCATTTTACAAGCAATAGGTGTCCATTACCCGTAACCATGGCCCTCGAACCATTATAACCACTACATGTCCATAACTAATACCGATGGCCCTTTAACCATTATAACTAATAGCCATGACCAATAAGCAATAGATATCCACATTACAAGCAATAGGTGTCCATAACCCATAACTATGGCCCTTGAACCATTATAACCACTAGTTGTCCATAACTCATACAGATGATCTTTGAACCGTTATAACTACTAGCCATGACCAATAGCCTATAGATAGCCATTTTACAAGTAATAGGTGTCCATTACCCGTAACCATGGCCCTTGAACCATTATAATCACTACATGTCCATAACTCATACCGATGGCCCTTTTACCATTATAACTACTAGCCATGACTAATAGGCAATAGATATCCACATTACAAGCAATAGGTGTCCATAACCCTTAACCATGGCCCTTGAACCATCATTACCACTAGACGTCCATAACTCATACCGATGGACCTTGAACCATTATAACTACTAGCCATGACCAATAGCATATAGATATCCATTTTACAAGTAAAAGGTGTCTATAACCCATAACTATGGCCCTTGAACCATTATAACCACTAGATGTCCATAACTCATACAGATGATCTTTGAACCGTTATAACTACTAGCCATGACCAATAGCCTATAGATAGCCATTTTACAAGCAATAGGTGTCCATTACCCGTAACCATGGCCCTTGAACCATTTTAACCACTACATGTCCATAACTCATACCGATGGCCCTCTAACCATTATAACCACTAGCCATGACCAATAGGCAATAGATATCCACATTACAAGCAATAGGTGTCCATAAACCTTAACCATGGCCCTTGAGCCATCATAACCACTAGACGCCCATAACTCATACCGATGGACCTTGAACCATTCTAAATACTAGCCATGACCAATAGCCTATAAATATCCATTTTACAAGTAATAGGTGTCCATAACCCATAACCATGGCCCTTGTACCAGTATAACCACTAGATGTCCATAACTCATAGCGATGGCCCTTGAACCATTATAACAACAAGCCATGACCAATAGCCTATAGATATCCATTTTACAAGTAATAGGTGTCCATTACCCGTAACCATGGCCCTTGAACCATTATAACCACTACATGTCCATAACTAATACCGATGGCCCTTTAACCATTATAACTAATAGCCATGACCAATAAGCAATAGATATCCACATTACAAGCAACAGGTGTCCATAACCCATAACTATGGCCCTTGAACCATTCTAACCACTAGTTGTCCCTAACTCATACAGATGATCTTTGAACCGTTATAACTACTAGCCATGACCAATAGCCTATAGATAGCCATTTTACAAGTAATAGGTGTTCATTACCCGTAACCATGGCCCTTGAACCATTATAATCACTACATGTCCATAACTCATACCGATGGCCCTTTAACGATTATAACCACTAGCCATGACCAATAGGCAATAGATATCCACATTACAAGCAATAGGTGTCCATAACCCTTAACCATGGCCCTTGAACCATCATTACCACTAGACGCCCATAACTCATACCGATGGACCTTGAACCATTATAAATACTAGCCATGACCAATAGCCTATAAATATCCATTTTACAAGTAATAGGTGTCCATAACCCATAACCATGGCCCTTGAACCAGTATAAGCATTTTACAAGTAATAGATGTCCATTACCCGTAACCATGGCTCTTGAACCATTATAACCACTACATGTCCATAACTCATACCGATGGCCCTTTAACGATTATAACCACTAGCCATGACCAATAGGCAATAGATATCTACATTACAAGCAATAGGTGTCCATAACCCTTAACCATGGCCCTTGACCCATCATAACCACTAGACGCCCATAACTCATACCGATGGACCTTGAACCATTATAAATACTAGCCATGACCAATAGCCTATAGATATCCATTTTACAAGAAATAGGTATCCATTACCCGTAACCATGGCCCTTGAACCATTATAACCACTACATCTCCATAACTAATACCGATGGCCCTTTAACCATTATAACTAATAGCCATGACCAATAAGCAATAGATATCAACATTACAAGCAATAGGTGTCCATAACCCATAACTATGGCCCTTGAACCATTATAACCACTAGTTGTCCATAACTCATACAGATGATCTTTGAACCGTTATAACTACTAGCCATGACCAATAGCCTATAGATAGCCATTTTACAAGTAATAGGTGTCCATTACCCGTAACCATGTCCCTTGAACCATTATAATCACTACATGTCCATAACTCATACTGATGGCCCTTTAACCATTATAACTAATAGCCATGACCAATAAGCAATATATATCCACATTACAAGCAATAGGTGTCCATAACCCATAACTATGGCCCTTGAACCATTATAACCACTAGTTGTCCATAACTCATACAGATGATCTTTGAACTGTTATAACTACTAGCCATGACGAATAGCCTATAGATAGCCATTTTACAAGTAATAGGTGTCCATTACCCGTAACCATGGCCCTTGAACCATTATAACCACTACATGTCCATAACTCATACCGATGGCCCTTTAACGATTATAACCACTAGCCATGACCAATAGGCAATAGATATCCACATTACAAGCAATAGGTGTCCATAACCCTTAACCATGGCCCTTGACCCATCATAACCACTAGACGCCCATAACTCATACCGATGGACCTTGAACCATTATAAATACTAGCCATGACTGATAGCCTATAAATAACCAATTTACAAGTAATAGGTGTCCATAACGCATAACCATGGCCCTTGAACCAGTATAACCACTAGATGTCCATAACTCATAGCGATGGCCCTTGAACCATTATAACAAGAAGCCATGACCAATAGCCTATAGATATCCATTTTACAAGTAATAAGTGTCCATTACCCGTAACCATGGCTCTTGAACCATTATAACCACTAGATGTCCATAACTCATACAAATGATCTTTGAACCGTTATAACTACTAGCCATGACCAATAGCCTATAGATAGCCATTTTACAAGCAATAGGTGTCCATTACCCGTAACCATGGCCCTTGAACCATTTTAACCACTACATGTCCATAACTCATACCGATGGCCCTTTAACCATTATAACCACTAGCCATGACCAATAGGCAATAGATATCCACATTACAAGCAATAGGTGTCCATAACCCTTAACCATGGCCCTTGACCCATCATAACCACTAGACGCCCATAACTCATACCGATGGACCTTGAACCATTATAAATACTAGCCATGACTAATAGCCTATAAATAACCAATTTACAAGTAATAGGTGTCCATAACCCATAACCATGGCCCTTGAACCAGTATAACCACTAGATGTCCATAACTCATAGCGATGGCCCTTGAACCATTATAACAAGAAGCCATGACCAATAGCCTATAGATATCCATTTTACAAGTAATAGGTGTCCATTACCCGTAACCATGGCTCTTGAACCATTATAACCACTATATGTCAATAACTCATACAAATGATCTTTGAACCATTATAACTACAAGCCATGACCAATAGCCTATAGATAGCCATTTTACAAGCAATAGATGTCCATTACCCGTAACCATGGCCCTCGAACCATTATAACCACTACATGTCCATAACTCATACCGATGGCCCTTTAACGATTATAACCACTAGCCATGACCAATAGGCAATAGATATCCACATTACAAGCAATAGGTGTCCATAACCCTTAACCATGGCCCATGACCCATCATAACCACTAGACGCCCATCACTCATACCATTGGACCTTGAAGCATTATAAATACTAGCCATGACCAATAGCCTATAAATATCCATTTTACAAGTAATAGGTGTCCATAACCCATACCCATGGCCCTTGAACCAGCATAACCACTAGATGTCCATACTCATAGCGATGGCCCTTGAACCATTATAACAACAAGCCATGACCAATAGCCTATAGATATCCATTTTACAAGTAATAGGTGTCCATTACCCGTAACCATGGCCCTTGAACCATTATAACCACTACATGTCCATAACTAATACCGATGGCCCTTTAACCATTATAACTAATAGCCATGACCAATAAGCAATAGATATCCACATTACAAGCAATAGGTGTCCATAACCCATAACTATGGCCCTTGAACCATTATAACCACTAGTTGTCCATAACTCATACAGATGATCTTTGAACCGTTATAACTACTAGCCATGACCAATAGCCTATAGATAGCCATTTTACAAGTAATAGGTGTCCATTACCCGTAACCATGGCCCTTGAACCATTATAACCACTACATGTCCATAACTCATACCGATGGCCCTTTAACGATTATAACCACTAGCCATGACCAATAGGCAATAGATATCTACATTACAAGCAATAGGTGTCCATAACCCTTAACCATGGCCCTTGACCCATCATAACCACTAGACGCCCATAACTCATACCGATGGACCTTGAACCATTATAAATACTAGCCATGACCAATAGCCTATAGATATCCATTTTACAAGTAATAGGTGTCCATTACCCGTAACCATGGCCCTTGAACCATTATAACCACTACATCTCCATAACTAATACCGATGGCCCTTTAACCATTATAACTAATAGCCATGACCAATAAGCAATAGATATCCACATTACAAGCAATAGGTGTCCATAACCCATAACTATGGCCCTTGAACCATTATAACCACTAGTTGTCCATAACTCATACAGATGATCTTTGAACCGTTATAACTACTAGCCATGACCAATAGCCTATAGATAGCCATTTTACAAGTAATAGGTGTCCATTACCCGTAACCATGTCCCTTGAACCATTATAATCACTACATGTCCATAACTCATACTGATGGCCCTTTAACCATTATAACTAATAGCCATGACCAATAAGCAATATATATCCACATTACAAGCAATAGGTGTCCATAACCCATAACTATGGCCCTTGAACCATTATAACCACTAGTTGTCCATAACTCATACAGATGATCTTTGAACTGTTATAACTACTAGCCATGACCAATAGCCTATAGATAGCCATTTTACAAGTAATAGGTGTCCATTACCCGTAACCATGGCCCTTGAACCATTATAACCACTACATGTCCATAACTCATACCGATGGCCCTTTAACGATTATAACAAGAAGCCATGACCAATAGCCTATAGATATCCATTTTACAAGTAATAGGTGTCCATTACCCGTAACCATGGCTCTTGAACCATTATAACCACTATATGTCAATAACTCATACAAATGATCTTTGAACCGTTATAACTACTAGCCATGACCAATAGCCTATAGATAGCCATTTTACAAGCAATAGATGTCCATTACCCGTAACCATGGCCCTCGAACCATTATAACCACTACATGTCCATAACTCATACCGATGGCCCTTTAACGATTATAACCACTAGCCATGACCAATAGGCAATAGATATCCACATTACAAGCAATAGGTGTCCATAACCCTTAACCATGGCCCATGACCCATCATAACCACTAGACGCCCATCACTCATACCATTGGACCTTGAAGCATTATAAATACTAGCCATGACCAATAGCCTATAAATATCCATTTTACAAGTAATAGGTGTCCATAACCCATACCCATGGCCCTTGAACCAGTATAACCACTAGATGTCCATACTCATAGCGATGGCCCTTGAACCATTATAACAACAAGCCATGACCAATAGCCTATAGATATCCATTTTACAAGTAATAGGTGTCCATTACCCGTAACCATGGCCCTTGAACCATTATAACCACTACATGTCCATAACTAATACCGATGGCCCTTTAACCATTATAACTAATAGCCATGACCAATAAGCAATAGATATCCACATTACAAGCAATAGGTGTCCATAACCCATAACTATGGCCCTTGAACCATTATAACCACTAGTTGTCCATAACTCATACAGATGATCTTTGAACCGTTATAACTACTAGCCATGACCAATAGCCTATAGATAGCCATTTTACAAGTAATAGGTGTCCATTACCCGTAACCATGGCCCTTGAACCATTATAATCACTACATGTCCATAACTCATACCGATGGCCCTTTAACGATTATAACCACTAGCCATGACCAATAGGCAATAGATATCCACATTACAAGCAATAGGTGTCCATAACCCTTAACCATGGCCCTTGAACCATCATTACCACTAGACGCCCATAACTCATACCGTTGGACCTTGAACCATTATAAATACTAGCCATGACCAATAGCCTATAAATATCCATTTTACAAGTAATAGGTGTCCATAACCCATAACCATGGCCCTTGAACCAGTATAAGCAGTAGATGTCCATAACTCATAGCGATGGCCCTTGAACCATTATAACAACAAGCCATGACCAATAGCCTATAGATATCCATTTTACAAGTAATAGGTGTCCATTACCCGTAACCATGGCTCTTGAACCATTATAACCACTACATGTCCATAACTCATACCGATGGCCCTTTAACGATTATAACCACTAGCCATGACCAATAGGCAATAGATATCTACATTACAAGCAATAGGTGTCCATAACCATTAACCATGGCCCTTGACCCATCATAACCACTAGACGCCCATAACTCATACCGATGGACCTTGAACCATTATAAATACTAGCCATGACCAATAGCCTATAGATATCCATTTTACAAGTAATAGGTGTCCATTACCCGTAACCATGGCCCTTGAACCATTATAACCACTACATTTCCATAACTAATACCGATGGCCCTTTAACCATTATAACTAATAGCCATGACCAATAAGCAATAGATATCCACATTACAAGCAATAGGTGTCCATAACCCATAACTATGGCCCTTGAACCATTATAACCACTAGTTGTCCATAACTCATACAGATGATCTTTGAACCGTTATAACTACTAGCCATGACCAATAGCCTATAGATAGCCATTTTACAAGTAATAGGTGTCCATTACCCGTAACCATGTCCCTTGAACCATTATAATCACTACATGTCCATAACTCATACTGATGGCCCTTTAACAATTATAACTACTAGCCATGACTAATAGGCAATAGATATCCACATTACAAGCAATAGGTGTCCATAACCCTTAACCATGGCCCTTGAACCATCATTACCACTAGACGTCCATAACTCATACCGATGGACCTTGAACCATTATAACTACTAGCCATGACCAATAGCATATAGATATCCATTTTACAAGTAATAGGTGTCCATAACCCATAACCATGGCCCTTGAACTAGTATAACCACTAGATGTCCATAACTCATAGCGATGGCCCTTGAACCATTATAACAAGAAGCCATGACCAATAGCCTATAGATATCCATTTTACAAGTAATAGGTGTCCATTACCCGTAACCATGGCCCTTGAACCATTATAACCACTACATGTCCATAACTAATACCGATGGCCCTTTAACCATTATAACTAATAGCCATGACCAATAAGCAATATATATCCACATTACATGCAATAGGTGTCCATAACCCATAACTATGGCCCTTGAACCATTATAACCACTAGTTGTCCATAACTCATACAGATGATCTTTGAACTGTTATAACTACTAGCCATGACCAATAGCCTATAGATAGCCATTTTACAAGTAATAGGTGTCCATTACCCGTAACCATGGCCCTTGAACCATTATAACCACTACATGTCCATAACTCATACCGATGGCCCTTTAACGATTATAACCACTAGCCATGACCAATAGGCAATAGATATCCACATTACAAGCAATAGGTGTCCATAACCCTTAACCATGGCCCTTGACCCATCATAACCACTAGACGCCCATAACTCATACCGATGGACCTTGAACCATTATAAATACTAGCCATGACTAATAGCCTATAAATAACCAATTTACAAGTAATAGGTGTCCATAACGCATAACCATGGCCCTTGAACCAGTATAACCACTAGATGTCCATAACTCATAGCGATGGCCCTTGAACCATTATAACAAGAAGCCATGACCAATAGCCTATAGATATCCATTTTACAAGTAATAGGTGTCCATTACCCGTAACCATGGCTCTTGAACCATTATAACCACTATATGTCCATAACTCATACAAATGATCTTTGAACCGTTATAACTACTAGCCATGACCAATAGCCTATAGATAGCCATTTTACAAGCAATAGGTGTCCATTACCCGTAACCATGGCCCTCGAACCATTATAACCACTACATGTCCATAACTCATACCGATGGCCCTTTAACGATTATAACCACTAGCCATGACCAATAGGCAATAGATATCCACATTACAAGCAATAGGTGTCCATAACCCTTAACCATGGCCCTTGACCCATCATAACCACTAGACGCCCATCACTCATACCGATGGACCTTGAAGCATTATAAATACTAGCCATGACCAATAGCCTATAAATATCCATTTTACAAGTAATAGGTGTCCATAACCCATACCCATGGCCCTTGAACCAGTATAACCACTAGATGTCCATACTCATAGCGATGGCCCTTGAACCATTATAACAACAAGCCATGACCAATAGCCTATAGATATCCATTTTACAAGTAATAGGTGTCCATTACCCGTAACCATGGCCCTTGAACCATTATAACCACTACATGTCCATAACTAATACCGATGGCCCTTTAACCATTATAACTAATAGCCATGACCAATAAGCAATAGATATCCACATTACAAGCAATAGGTGTCCATAACCCATAACTATGGCCCTTGAACCATTATAACCACTAGTTGTCCATAACTCATACAGATGATCTTTGAACCGTTATAACTACTAGCCATGACCAATAGCCTATAGATAGCCATTTTACAAGTAATAGGTGTCCATTACCCGTAACCATGGCCCTTGAACCATTATAATCACTACATGTCCATAACTCATACCGATGGCCCTTTAACCATTATAACTACTAGCCATGACTAATAGGCAATAGATATCCACATTACAAGCAATAGGTGTCCATAACCCTTAACCATGGCCCTTGAACCATCATTACCACTAGACGTCCATAACTCATACCGATGGACCTTGAACCATTATAACTACTAGCCATGACCAATAGCATATAGATATCCATTTTACAAGTAAAAGGTGTCTATAACCCATAACTATGGCCCTTGAACCATTATAACCACTAGATGTCCATAACTCATACAGGTGATCTTTGAACCGTTATAACTACTAGCCATGACCAATAGCCTATAGATAGCCATTTTACAAGCAATAGGTGTCCATTACCCATAACCATGGCCCTCGAACCATTATAACCACTACATGTCCATAACTCATACCGATGGCCCTTTAACGATTATAACCACTAGCCATGACCAATAGGCAATAGATATCCACATTACAAGCAATAGGTGTCCATAACCCTTAACCATGGCCCTTGATCCATCATAACCACTAGACGCCCATAACTCATACCGATGGACCTTGAACCATTCTAAATACTAGCCATGACCAATAGCCTATAAATATCCATTTTACAAGTAATAGGTGTCCATAACCCATAACCATGGCCCTTGTACCAGTATAACCACTAGATGTCCATTACTCATAGAGATGGCCCTTGAACCATTATAACAAGAAGCCATGACCAATAGCCTATAGATATCCATTTTACAAGTAATAGGTGTCCATTACCCGTAACCATGGCTCTTGAACCATTATAACCACTAGATGTCCATAACTCATACAAATGATCTTTGAACCGTTATAACTACTAGCCATGACCAATAGCCTATAGATAGCCATTTTACAAGCAATAGGTGTCCATTACCCGTAACCATGGCCCTTGAACCATTTTAACCACTACATGTCCATAACTCATACCGATGGCCCTTTAACCATTATAACCACTAGCCATGACCAATAGGCAATAGATATCCACATTACAAGCAATAGGTGTCCATAACCCTTAACCATGGCCCTTGACCCATCATAACCACTAGACGCCCATAACTCATACCGATAGACCTTGAACCATTATAAATACTAGCCATGACTAATAGCCTATAAATAACCAATTTACAAGTAATAGGTGTCCATAACCCATAACCATGGCCCTTGAACCAGTATAACCACTAGATGTCCATAACTCATAGCGATGGCCCTTGAACCATTATAACAAGAAGCCATGACCAATAGCCTATAGATATCCATTTTACAAGTAATAGGTGTCCATTACCCGTAACCATGGCTCTTGAACCATTATAACCACTATATGTCCATAACTCATACAAATGATCTTTGAACCGTTATAACTACTAGCCATGACCAATAGCCTATAGATAGCCATTTTACAAGCAATAGGTGTCCATTACCCGTAACCATGGCCCTCGAACCATTATAACCACTACATGTCCATAACTCATACCGATGGCCCTTTAACGATTATAACCACTAGCCATGACCAATAGGCAATAGATATCCACATTACAAGCAATAGGTGTCCATAACCCTTAACCATGGCCCATCATAACCACTGGACGCCCATAACTCATACCAATGGACCTTGAACCATTATAAATACTAGCCATGACCTATCCATTTTACAAGTAATAGGTGTCCATAACCCATAACCATGGCCCTTGTACCAGTATAACCACTAGATGTCCATAACTCATAGCGATGGCCCTTGAACCATTATAACAACAAGCCATGACCAATAGCCTATAGATATCCATTTTACAAGTAATAGGTGTCCATTACCCGTAACCATGGCCCTTGAACCATTATAACCACTACATGTCCATAACTAATACCGATGGCCCTTTAACCATTATAACTAATAGCCATGACCAATAAGCAATAGATATCCACATTACAAGGAATAGGTGTCCATAACCCATAACTATGGCCCTTGAACCATTATAACCACTAGTTGTCCATAACTCATACAGATGATCTTTGAACCGTTATAACTACTAGCCATGACCAATAGCCTATAGATAGCCATTTTACAAGTAATAGGTGTCCATTACCCGTAACCATGGCCCTTGAACCATTATAACCCCCACATGTCCATAACTCATACCGATGGCCCTTTAACCATTATAACTACTAGCCATGACCAATAGGCAATATATATCCACATTACAAGCAATAGGTGTCCATAACCCTTAACCATGGCCCATCATAACCACTGGACGCCCATAACTCATACCAATGGACCTTGAACCATTATAAATACTAGCCATGACCATAACCCATAACCATGGCCCTTGAACCAGTATAACCACTAGATGTCCATAACTCATATCGATGGCCCTTGAACCATTATAACAACAATCCATGACCAATAGCCTATAGATATCCATTTTACAAGTAATAGGTGTCCATTACCCGTAACCATGGCCCTTGAACCATTATAACCACTACATGTCCATAACTAATACCGATGGCCCTTTAACCATTATAACTAATAGCCATGACCAATAAGCAATAGATATCCACATTACAAGCAATAGGTGTCCATAACCCATAACTATGGCCCTTGAACCATTATAACCACTAGTTGTCCATAACTCATACAGATGATCTTTGAACCGTTATAACTACTAGCCATGACCAATAGCCTATAGATAGCCATTTTACAAGTAATAGGTGTCCATTACCCGTAACCATGGCCCTTGAACCATTATAACCACTACATGTCCATAACTCATACCGATGGCCCTTTAACCATTATAACTACTAGCCACGACCAATAGGCAATATATATCCACATTACAAGCAATAGGTGTCCATACCCCTTAACCATGGCCCATCATAACCACTGGACGCCCATAACTCATACCAATGGACCTTGAACCATTATAAATACTAGCCATGACCAATAGCCTATAAATATCCATTTTACAAGTAATAGGTGTCCATAACCCATAACCGTGGCCCTTGAACCAGTATAACCACTAGATGTCCATAACTCATACATATGATATTTGAACCATTATAACAACAATCCATGACCAATAGCCTATAGATAGCCATTTTACAAGTAATAGGTGTCCATTACCCGTAACCATGGCCCTTGAACCATTATAACCACTACATGTCCATAACTAATACCGATGGCCCTTTAACCATTATAACTAATAGCCATGACCAATAAGCAATAGATATCCACATTACAAGCAATAGGTGTCCATAACCCATAACTATGGCCCTTGAACCATTATAACCACTAGTTGTCCATAACTCATACAGATGATATTTGAACCGTTATAACTACTAGCCATGACCAATAGCCTATAGATAGCCATTTTACAAGTAATAGGTGTCCATTACCCGTAACCATGGCCCTTGAACCATTATAACCACTACATGTCCATAACTCATACCGATGGCCCTTTAACCATTATAACTACTAGCCATGACCAATAGGCAATAGATATCCACATTACAAGCAATAGGTGTCCATAACCCTTAACCATGGCCAATCATAACCACTAGATGTCCATAACTCATACCGATGGACCTTGAACCATTATAAATACTAGCCATGACCAATAGCCTATAAATATCCATTTTACAAGCAATAGGTGTCCATAAACCATAACGATGGCCCTTGTACCAATATAACCACTAGATGTCCATAACTCATAGCGATGGCCCTTGAACCATTATAACAACAAGCCATGAACAATAGCCTATAGATATCCATTTTACAAGTAATAGGTGTCCATTACCCGTAACCATGGCCCTCGAACCATTATAACCACTACATGTCCATAACTCATACCGATGGCCCTTTAACCATTATAACCACTAGCCATGACCAATAGGCAATAGATATCCACATTACAAGCAATAGATATCCACATTAGAAGTAATAGGTGTCCATAACCCATAACCATGGCCCTTGAGCCAGTATAACCACTAGATGTCCATAACTCATAGCGATGGCCCTTGAACCATTATAACAACTAGCCATGACCAATAGCCTATAGATATTCATTTTACAACTAATAGGGGTCCATTACCCGTAGCCATGACCAATAGGCAATAGATATCCACATTACAAGCAATAGGTGTCCATAAACCTTAACCATGGCCCTTGACCCATCATAACCACTCGACGCCCATAACTCATACCGATGGACCTTGAACCATTATAAATACTAGCCATGACCAATAGCCTTTAAATATCCATTTTACAAGTAATAGGTGTCCATAACCCATAACCATGGCCCTTGAACCATTACAACCACTAGATGTCCATAACTCATAGCGATGGCCCTTGAACCATTATAACTACTAGCCATGACCAACAGCCTATAGATATCCATTTTACAAGTAATAGGTGTCCATTACCCATAACCATGGCCCTTGAACCATTATAACAACTAGATGTCCATATCTCATACCGATCGCCCTTTAACCAATATAACTACTAGCCATGACCAATAGCCTATAGATATCCACATTACAAGTAATAAGTGTCCATAAACCATAACCATGGCCCTTGAACCATCATAATCACCAGATGTCCATAACTCATACCGATGACCCTTGAACCATTATAACTACTAGCCATGACAATAGCCTATAGATATTCATTTAACAAGTAATAGGTGTCCATAACCCATAACCGTGGCCCTTGAACCACTATAACCACTAGATGTCCATAACTCATAGCGATGGCCCTTGAACCATTATAACAACTAGCCATGACCAATAGCCTATAGATATCTATTTTACAAGTAATAGGTGTCCATTACCTATTACCATGGCCCTTGAACCATTATTACAACTAGATGTCCATATCTCATACCGATCGCCCTTTAACCAATATAACTAATAGCCATGACCAATAGCCTATAGATATCCACATTACAAGTAATAAGTGTCCGAAACCCATAACCATGGCTCTTGAACCATCATAATCACTAGATGTCCATAACTCATACTGATAGCCTTTGAATCATTATAACTACTAGCCATGACCAATAGCCTATAATTATCCATTTTACAGGTAAGAGGTGTCCATAACCCATAACCATGGCCCTTGAACCATTACAACCACTAGATGTCCATAACTCATAGCGATGGCCCTTGAACCATTATAACTACTAGCCATGACCAACAGCCTATAGATATCCATTTTAGCAGTAATAGGTGTCCATTACCCATAACCATGGCCCTTGAACCATTATAACCAGTAGATGTCCATAACTCATACCGCTGGCCCTTGAACCATTATAACTACTAGCCATGACCCATAGCCTATAGATATCCATTTTACAAGTAATAGGTATCCATAACCCATACACATGACCCTTGAATCATTATAACCACTAGATGTCCATAACTCATACCGATGGCCCTTGAACCATTAAAACTACTAGCCATGACCAATAGCCCATAGATATCCATTTAACAAGTAATAGGTCTCCGTAACCCATACACATGACCCTTGAACCTACTAGCTGACCAATAGCCTATAATTATCCATTTTAAAGGTAAGAGGTGTCGATAACCCATAACCATGGCCCTTGAACCATTACAACCACTAGATGTCCATAACTCATAGTGATGGCCCTTGAACCATTATAACTACTAGCCATGACCAACAACCTATAGATATCCATTTTACAAGTAATAGATGTCCATTACCCATAACCATGGCCCTTGAACCATTATAACAACTAGATGTCCATATCTCATACCGATCGCCCTTTAACCAATATAACTACTAGCCATGACCAATATCCTATAGATATCCACATTACAAGTAATAAGTGTCCATAAACCATAACCATGGCCCTTGAACCATCATAATCACTAGATGTCCATAACTCATACCGATGACCCTTGAACCATTATAACTACTAGCCATTTCCAATAGCCTATAGATATCCATTTAACATGTAATAGGTGTCCGTAACCCATACACATGACCCTTGAACCATTATAACCACTAGATGACCATAAATCATACCATTGGCCCTTGAACCATTATAACTATTAGCCATGACAAGTAGCCTATAGATATCCATTTTAAAAGTAATAGGTGTCCATAACCCATAACCATGGCCCTTGAACCACTATAACCACTAGATGTCCATAACTCATAGCGTTGTCCCTTGAACCATTATAACTACTAGCCATGACCCATAGACTATAGATATCCATTTAACATTTAATAGTTGTCCATAACCCATAACCATGGCCCTTGAACCATTATAACCAATAGATGTCCATAACTCATAGCGATGGCCCTTGAACCATTATAACTACTAGCCATGACCAACAGCCTATAGATATCCATTTTACAAGTAATAGGTGTCCATTACCCATAACCATGGCCCTTGAACCATTATAACAACTAGATGTCCATATCTCATACCGATCGCCCTTTAACCAATATAACTACTAGCCATGACCAATAGCCTATAGATATCCACATTACAAGTAATAAGTGTCCATAAACCATAACCATGGCCCTTGAACCATCATAATCACTAGATGTCCATAACTCATGCCGATGGCCCTTGAACCATTTTAACTACTAGCCATGCCCAATAGCCTATAGATATCCATTTGACATGTAATAGGTGTCCGTAACCCATACACATGACACCCTTGAACCATTATAACCACTAGATGACCATAAATCATACCATTGGCCCTTGAACCATTATAACTACTAGCCATGACAAGTAGCCTATAGATATCCATTTTAAAAGTAATAGGTGTCCATAACCCATAACCATGGCCCCTGAACCACTATAAACCACTAGATGTCCATAACTCATAGCGATGACCATTGAACCATTATAACAACTAGCCATGACCAATAGCCTATAGATATCCATTTTACAAGTAATAGGTGTCCATTACCCATAACCATGGCCCTTGAACCATTATAACAACTAGATGTCAATATCTCATGCCGATCGCCCTTTAACCAATATAACCACTAGCCATGAACAATAGCCTATAGATATCCACATTACAAGTAATAAGTGTCCGTAACCCATAACCATGGCTCTTGAACCATCATAACCACTAGATGTCCATAACTCATACCGATGGCCTTTGAACCATTATAACTACTAGCCATGACCAATGATTGGAAGCCTTTTAGAAAAGCTGCTGAACCGCATAAATGATTGGAAGAATAAATTTCTTTCGTTTGCAGGCCGCCTCCAACTGATTATTTCAGTGCTTTCTAATATTCATATTTATTGGGCTTCGGTTTTTATCCTTCCGACCCGAATCATCCAGGAGCTTGAGAAATTAATGCGGGGGTTTCTGTCGTGTCATGGTGAAATGAAGAAGGGAAAGGCCAAAGTTTCTTGGGAGATAGTTTGCAAGCCAAAGTCTGAGGGGGGGCTCGGTATATGCCGTATTAAAGATTTTAATACTGCCCTAATGGCTTATAATATTTGGGGTATAGTTTCAAATAAGGAATCTCTTTGGGTGAAATGGATTCATTCCTACAAGTTGCGGGGTCGGAATTTTTGGGAGGTTCCGTGTACGGGCTCCATGAGCTGGTCTTGGAGGAAGCTACTTCAGTTGCGAAGAATTATCAGACCTTCTATTTGGCATGTTATCCGTGATGGGAAATCTACTTCTATTTGGTTTGATAAGTGGAGTATGGCTTGTCCGTTATTTCAGTTCCTTTCGCATAGAGATATTACCCGAGCTGGTTTTACTGCCCAGGATATGGTGTCTGATGTAATTACTGATAATAGTTGGATGTGGCCTACTGATTGGTATGCACGGCTCCATGAGATTACTAGAGTTCCGGTTCCCCAGCTGGTCACGGATCAAAAGGACAAGGTAGTGTGGATTGATTTAAATGGGTCCTTTCAGCCTTTCTCGGTAAATCTAGCTTGGAACTCTATCAGATCTAGGGAGATTGAGGTCACTTGGAAAAACGTTGTGTGGTTCTCTCATTGTGTCCCTCGGCATGCTTTTCATATGTGGCTTGTTATGAACAACCGTCTAAAAACTCAAGATATGCTGAAACAATGGGATGTTCATCATGATACTGATATTGACTCATTCCGGTGCCCTCTATGTGATCTTGTGCCTGATTCTCATGACCACCTTTTCTTTGAATGCTTATATTCTTCGCAGGTTTGGATAAAAATCAGATTGCTTGGGGGGATGGACAACATTGCTCCAAATTTTGCTGCTATAACTGATTACATAATTCCAATGTCCAAAGGTAGATCGGCTAAGAGTGTTGTGTCCCGTATCGTGTTGGGAGCTACTACCTATTACATTTGGTTAGAGCGAAATGCTAGGTTGTTCAGAAAGAAGTATAAACCGCACATGCAGTTGTGTGATGAAATTATTGCTACTGTTCGGTTAAAACTGATGACTTTGAAGTTTAAGAAGAAGACAGTTGGTGTTCAGCGGATGCTAGACAACTGGAAGATCCCGGATTTGATTGTTTAGTTCGGTGCTTTGCTTTTATGTTTTCTTTTGGCTTTTTTGAGCGAAAGTCTGTTTTGTGAGGTTGTTGCTAGTTCTAGATGGTCTTAGCTTTGTTTATGGCATGTCATAAACTCTGTCTTTGTTGTTTCAAGCTTTTGCTTGAGGTCAATGTGGCCGCCTGTCACATTCCTATGTAGTTCTTTTTGTGATTAATATATTTTAGCCAGGGTGAACCCTTTACCCAAAAAAAACTACTAGCCATGACCAATAGCCTATAGATATCCATTTAACATGTAATAGGTGTCCGTAACCCATACACATGACCCTTGAACCATTATAACCACTAGATGACCATAAATAATACAATTGGCCCTTGAACCATTATAACTACTAGCCATGACCAGTAGCCTATAGATATCCATTTTAAAAGTAATAGGTGTCCATAACCCATAACCATGGCCCTTGAACCACTATAACAACTAGATGTCCATAACTCATAGCGATGGCCTTATAACCATTATAACAACTAGCCATGACCAATAGCCTATGGATATCCTTTTTACAAGTAATAGGTGACCATTACCCATAACCATTGGCCTTGAACCATTATAACAACTAGATGTCCATATCTCATACCGATCTCCCTTTAACCAATATAACTACTAGCCATGACCACATTACAAGTAATAATTGTCCATAACCCGTAACCATGGCCCTTGAACCATCATAACCACTTGATGACCATAACTCATACCGATTGCCCTTGAACCATTATAACTACTAGCCATGACCAATAGCCCATAGATATCCATTTAACAAGTAATAGGTGTCCGTAAGCCATACACATGACCCTTGAACCATTATAACCACTAGATGACCATAAATCATACCAATGGCCCTTGAACCAATATAACTACTAGCTTACCAATAGCCTATAATTATCCATTTTACAGGTAAGAGGTGTCCATAACCCATAACCATGGCCCTTGAACCATTACAACCACTAGATGTCCATAACTCATAGCGATGGCCCTTGAACTATTATAACTACTAGCCATGACCAATAGCCTATAGATATCCATTTTACAAGTAATAGGTGTCCATTATCCATAACCATGACCCTTGAACCATTATAACAACTAGATGTCCATATCCCATACCGATTGCCCTTTAACCAATATAATTACTAGCCATGACCAATAGCCTATAGATATCCATTTTACAAGTAATAGGTGTCCATAACCCATAACGATGGCCCTTGAACCATTATAACCAGTAGATGTCCATAACTCATACCGATGGCCCTTGAACCATTTTAACTACTAGCCATGACCCATAGCCTATAGATATCCATTTAACAAGTAATAGGTGTCCATAACCCATACACATGACCCTTGAACCATTATAACCACTAGGGGTACGTTTGGTACAGAGAATGGAATTGCAGGGAAATAGTTGCAGAGAATGGAATTGCAGAGAAAGAGAACTAGTCTGGAGAAAGAGAATTGACTCCTCTGTTTGGTAGCACAGAGACTTCAACATAGAATTGCAGCAGAGAATCATTTCTCTTGCTTGGTGTAACAAAAAAAATTTGTAGAGAATTGTACAAACTTTATAATTAGCAAACATATTTTTTTTCCCACAACAATCATTATTATACCATACAAAATTCATGGATAAATTAATAACAAAAGTGCATTAATAATATCAGTAATAACATTAAAAAACATAAACTATTGTCACTTACAAAAACATCAATTCAATCAAAATGTAACAAAAAAAAAAAAGTTCTAAGTACTTAAAACCACAATGTAACCAAGAACAATATTTGAACCATAAACAATTATCCCATAAAGCCATCAGTGTAAGATTCTACCATGCATATTTTCTCTTCTTGTGTCAATCCAAGAAATAACCATCCTAGAAGGACATCTTTTCCAATCAAATTAGATGCTTTAAAACGTTTGGTCATTGTAATACCCGGTAAAGCTTTAAACTCATCACTAATGACTTCCTTCTTTACTCAGATGTTCGCCAATAATTTCTCCAAACTTACCAATGACTTCCTTCATCTCTTTGCTTGACTCCCGATATATTACATCTCCATCCGTGCTTTTGCGTCTTTTACGTTTGCTTATTACATTATTTGTTGGTACTCCAGACTGACCGTCATCTTTCAATCATTCTTTTTCTCAATGGTAATCTTGTCATCTCAACTACACAATATTCATAAAACAGTCAATCGAAAGTATTTTTCCAAAATATTATGATTGATACACCAAATCTGTGACAGAGATACATAATTGTTACACCAAATTATGTATAATAGATACAAAATTGATGCTGTTCAAAAAGAAGAAAAAAAAATACAAAGTTGATACATAGCAGATGCATAAAATGAAAGACATAGATACATAATTATAATAGATACATATATACAATCAAATTATGTAAAATAGATAAATAATTATATGTATTAGTATTATTACAATGAAAGCACCCTATGTGTGTGTGTAATAGGTAGACGTAGGTTTCCCCAGAACTCTATCTATCTGTTTTACTAACGAATAGTAAAAATATGCTACTCATTATCGAGAGACATAGGTTTGGGTTTGCACAAGTCTAACGAAAGATAAAGATTGAGAGACAGAGAGATAGAGTTCGAGAGACAGATATCGAGATTAACCTGGAAGAAGCGACAGATTGTTGCTGGACGAAATGGCAGCGAATGAATTGCAGCGGACGAAATTGCTCGGACGAATAGGGCTTGACAATGACGACGAAGGGTTTGCTAACGTAGAGAGAAAACAAAAGTGGGCTTTGTGGTGGGCTTTCTAATCTCCGTATTTTCTTTTTTAATTCTCGTTTTGTGATTCTCTTATTTTCCCCTTATTTATTAGGGAATGAAAATTAGAGAAAAGGAAAATATTTTTTTCTCCATCTTCTTTTCTCAATGTAACCAAACAAGAGACTTTACCTTGATTTCCCTTTCCCTGCCTTCAAATCTCTGTACCAAACACACCCTAGATGTCCATAACTCACAGCGATGGCCCTTGAACCATTATAACAACTAGCCATGACCAATAGCCTATAGATATCCATTTTACAAGTAATAGGTGTCCATTACCTATAACCATGGCCCTTGAACCATTATAACAACTAGATGTCCATATCTCATACCGATCGCCCTTTAACCAATATAACTACTAGCCATGACCAATAGCCTATAGATATCCACATTACAAGTAATAAGTGTCCATAACCCATAACCATGGCTCTTGAACCATCATAATCACTAGATGTCCATATCTCATACCGATGGCCTTTGAACCATTATAACTACTAGCCATGACCAATAGCCTATAGATATCTATTTAACATGTAATTGGTATTCGTAACCCATACACATGACCCTTGAACCATTATAACCACTAGATGACCATAGATCATACCATTGGCCCTTGAACCATTATAACTACTAGCCATGACCAGTAGCCTATAGATATCCATTTTAAAAGTAATAGGTGTCCATAACCCATAACCATGGCCCTTGAACCACTATAACCACTAGATGTCCATAACTCATAGCGATGGCCCTTGAACCATTATAACAACTAGCCATGACCAATAGGCTATAGATATCCTTTTTACAAGTAATAGGTGTCCATTACCCATAACCATGGCCCTTGAACCATTATAACAACTAGATGTCCATATCTCATACCGATCGCCCTTTAACCAATATAACTACTAGCCATGACCACATTACAAGTAATAATTGTCCATAACCCATAACCATGGCCCTTGAACCATCATAACCACTTGATGACCATAACTCATACCGATGGCCCTTGAACCATTATAACTACTAGCCATGACCAATAGCCCATAGATATCCATTTAACAAGTAATAGGTGTCCGTAACCCATACACATGACCCTTGAACCGTTATAACCACTAGATGACCATAAATAATACCAATGGCCTTTGAACCATTACTACTACTAGCTGACCAATAGCCTATAATTATGCATTTTACAGGTAAGAGGTGTCCATAACCCATAACCATGGCCCTTGAAGCATTACAACCACTAGAAGTCATAACTCATAGCGATGGCCCTTGAACCATTATAACAACTAGCCTTGACCAATAGCCTATAGATATCCATTTTACAAGTAATAGGTGTCCATTACCTATAACCATGGCCCTTGAACCATTATAACAACTAGATGTCCATATCTCATACCGATCGCCCTTTAACCAATATAACTACTAGCCATGACCAATAGCCTATAGATATCCACATTACAAGTAATAAGTGTCCATAACCCATAACCATGGCTCTTGAACCATCATAATCACTAGATGTCCATATCTCATACCGATGGCCTTTGAACCATTATAACTACTAGCCATGACCAATAGCCTATAGATATCCATTTAACATGTAATTGGTGTTCGTAACCCATACACATGACCCTTGAACCATTATAACCACTAGATGACCATTAATCATACCATTGGCCCATGAACCATTATAACTACTAGCCATGACCAGTAGCCTATAGATATCCATTTTAAAAGTAATAGGTGTCCATAACCCATAACCATGGCCCTTGAACCACTATAACCACTAGATGTCCATAACTCATAGCGATGGCCCTTGAACCATTATAACAACTAGCCATGACCAATAGCCTATAGATATCCTTTTTACAAGTAATATGTGTCCGTTACCCATAACCATGGCCCTTGAACTATTATAACAACTAGATGTCCATATCTCATACCGATCGCCCTTTAACCAATATAACTACTTGCCATTATAACCACTAGCTTCGACCAATAACCTATAAGTATCCATTTTAAACCTTAAATCATGTCCATTACCCATACGAATGGCCCGTGAACCATTATAACCACTAGCTACGACCAATAACCTATAAGTATCCTTGTTAAACCGTAATTAGCGTCCATAGACCTTACGAATGGCCCGTGAACCATTATAATTGCTAGCTTCGACCAATAACGTATAAGTATCCTTGTTAAACCGTAATTTGCGTCTATAGCCCATACGAATGCCTAGTGAACCATTATAACCACTAGCTATGACCAATAACCTATAAGTATCCATTTTTTAAACTGTAATTGGTGTCTAGAACCCATACGAATGTCCCGTGACCAATTTTGACCACTAGCTAAGACCAATAACCTATAAGTATCCATTTTAAACCTTAATTATTGTCCATTACCCATAAGAAAGGCCCGTGAACCAATATAATCACTAACTTTGACCAATAACCTATAAGTATCCTTGTTAAATCGTAATTAGCGTTCATAGCCCATACGAATGGCCCGTGAACCATTATAACCACTAGCTTCGACCAATAACCTATAAGTATCCTTGTTAAACCGTAATTAGCGTCCATAGTCCATATGAATTGCCCATGAACCACTATAACCACTAGCTATGACCAATAACCTATAAGTATCCATTTTTTAAACTGTAATTGGTGTCTACAACCCATACGAATGACCCGTGAATGATTTTGACCACTAGCTATGACCTACCTATAAGTATCCATTTTAAACTTTAATTGGTGTCCATTACACATACGAATGGCCCGTGAAGCATTATAACCCCTAGCTATGTCCAATAACCTATAAGTATCCATGTTAACCCGTAATTCGCGTCCATAGCCCATACGAATGGCCCGTGACCCATTATAATCACTAGCTATAACCAATAACCTATAAGTATCCATTTTTTTAACTGTAGTTGGTGTTGATAAGCCATACAAATGGCCCGTGAACCATTATGACCACTAGATACGACCAATAACTTATAAGTATTCATTTTTTAAACAATATTTGATGTCTAGAACCCAAAGTTAGGCCCCGTGAACGATTTGACCACTAGCTATGACCAATAACCTATAAGTATCCATTTTAAACCTTAGTTAGTGTCCATTACCAATACGAATGGCCCGTGAACGATTATAATCACTAGCTTCGACCAATAACCTATATGTATCCTTGTTAAACCGTAATTAGAGTTCATAGCCCATACGAATGGCCCGTGAACCATTATAACCACTAGCTATGACCAATAACCTATAAGTATCCATTTTTTAAACTGTAATTGGTGTCTAGAACACATACGAAGGCCCCATGAACGATTTTGACCACTAGCTATGACCAATAACCTATAAGTATCCATTTTAAACCTTAATTCATGTCCATTACCCATACGAATGGCCCGTGAACCATTATAACCACTAGCTACGGCCAATAACCTATAAGTATCCTTGTTAAACCGTAATTTGCGTCTATAGCCCATACGAATGCCCCGTGAACCATTATAACCACTAGCTATGACCAATAACCTATAAGTACCCATTTTTTAAACTGTAATTGGTGTCTAGAACCCATACGAATGTCCCGTGAACAATTTTGACCATTAGCTAAGACCAATTACCTATAAGTATCCATTTTAAACCTTAATTAATGTCCATTACCCATAAGAAAGCCCGTGAACCAATATAATCACTAACTTCGACCAATAACCTATAAGTATCCTTGTTAAACCGTTATTAGCGTTCATAGCCCATACGAATAGCCCGTGAACTATTATAACCACTAGTTTCGAGCAATAACCTATAAGTATACTTGTTAAACCGTAATTTGCGTCCATAGCCCATACGAATGGCCGGTGAACCATTATAACCACTTGCTATGACGAATAACCTATAAGTATCCATTTTTTAAATCATAATTGGTGTTTAGAACTCATACGAATGCCCCGTGAACGATTTTGACCACTAGCTATGACCAATAACCTATAAGTATCTATTTTAAACCTTAATTGGTGTCCATTACCTATAAAAATGGCTCGTGAACCATTATAATCACTAGCTACGACCAATAACCTATAAGTATCCTTGTTAAACCGTAATTAACGTCCATAGCCCATACGAATGACTCGTGAGCCATTATAATCACTTGATATAACCTATAATATCCATTTTATAAACTGTGATTGGTGTTGATAACCCATAGGAATGGCCCGTGAACCATTATAACCACTAGCTATGGCCAATAACCTATAAATATCCATTTTTTAAAATAGTAATTGGTGTCTAGAACCCATACGAATGCCCCGTGAATGATTTTGACCACTAGCTAAGACCAATGACCTATAAGTATCCATTTTAAACCTTAATATGAGTCCATTACCCATACGAATGCCTCGTGAACCATTATAACCACTAGCTTCGACCAATAACCTATAAGTATCCATTTTAAACCTTAAATCATGTCCATTACCCCTACGAATGGCCCGTGAACCATTATAACCACTAGCTACGACCAATAACCTATAAGTATCCTTGTTAAACCGTAATTAGCGTCCATAGACCTTACGAATGGCCCGTGAACCATTATAATCGCTAGCTTCGACCAATAACCTATAAGTATCCTTGTTAAACCGTAATTTGCGTCTATAGCCCATACGAATGCCCCGTGAACCATTATAACCACTAGCTACGACCAATAACCTATAAGTATCCATTTTTTAAACTGTAATTGGTGTCTAGAAGCCATACGAATGTCCCGTGACCAATTTTGACCACTAGCTAAGACCAATAACCTATAAGTATCCATTTTAAACCTTAATTATTGTCCATTACCCATAAGAAAGGCCCGTGAACCAATATAATCACTAACTTTGACCAATAACCTATAAGTATCCTTGTTAAACCGTAATTAGCGTTCATAGCCCATACGAATGGCCCGTGAACCATTATAACCACTAGCTTTGACCAATAACCTATAAGTATCCTTGTTAAACCGTAATTAGCGTCCATAGTCCATATGAATTGCCCATGAACCACTATAACCACTAGCTATGACCAATAACCTATAAGTATCCATTTTTTAAACTGTAATTGGTGTCTACAACCCATACGAATGACCCGTGAATGATTTTGACCACTAGCTATGACCAATAACCTATAAGTATCCATTTTAAACTTTAATTGGTGTCCATTACACATATGAATGGCCCGTGAAGCATTATAACCCCTAGCTATGTCCAATAACCTATAAGTATCCATGTTAACCCGTAATTCGCGTCCATAGCCCATACGAATGGCCCATGACCCATTATAATCACTAGCTATAACCAATAACCTATAAGTATCCATTTTTTTTAACTGTAGTTGGTGTTGATAAGCCATACAAATGGCCCGTGAACCATTATGACCACTAGATACGACCAATAACTTATAAGTATTCATTTTTTAAACAATATTTGATGTCTAGAACCCAAAGTTAGGCCCCGTGAACGATTTTGACCACTAGCTATGACCAATAACCTATAAGTATCCATTTTAAACCTTAGTTAGTGTCCATTACCAATACGAATGGCCCGTGAACCATTATAATCACTAGCTTCGACCAATAACCTATATGTATCCTTGTTAAACCGTAATTAGCGTTCATAGCCCATACGAATGGCCCGTGAACCATTATAACCACTAGCTATGACCAATAACCTATAAGTATCCATTTTTTAAACTGTAATTGGTGTCTAGAACACATACGAAGGCCCCATGAACGATTTTGACCACTAGCTATGACCAATAACCTATAAGTATCCATTTTAAACCTTAATTGTTGTCCATTATCCATAAGAAAGGCCCGTGAACCATTATAATCACTAACTTCGACCAAGAACCTATAAGAATCCTTGTTAAACCATAATTAGCATTCATAGCCCATATGAATAGCCCGTGAACCATTATAACCACTAGTTTTGAGCAATAACCTATAAGTATCCTTGTAAAACCGTAATTTGCGTCCATAGCCCATACGAATGGCCGGTGAACCATTATAACCAATTGCTATGACGAATAACCTATAAGTATCCATTTTTTAAACTGTAATTTGTGTCTATAACCCATACGAATGCCCCGTGAACGATTTTGACCACTAGCTATGACCAATAACCTATATATACATTTTTTGAACTGTAATTGGTGTCTAGAACTCATACGAATGCCGCGTGAATGATTTTGACCACTAGCTATGACCAATAACCTATAAGTATCCTTTTTAAATATTAATTGGTGTCCATTACACATACGAATGGCCCGTGAACCATTATAACCACTAGCTTCGACCAATAACCTATAAGTATCCTTGTTAAACCGTAATTAGCGTCCATAGGCCATATGAATGGCCCGTGAACCACTTTAACCACTAACTATGACCAATAACCTATAAGTATCCATTTTTTAAACTGTAATTGGTGTCTAGAACCCATACGAATGCCCCGTGAATGATTTTGACCACTAGCTATGACCAATAACCTATAAGTATCTATTTTAAATTTAATTGGTTTCGATAACAAATACAAATGACCCGTGAACCATTATAATCACTAGCTATAACCAAAAACCTATAAGTATCCATTTTTTTAACTGTAATTGGTGTTGATAACCCATACAAATGGCCCGTGAACCATTATGACCACTAGCTATGACCAATAACCTATAAGTATCCATTTCTTAAACTGTAATTGGTGTCTGGAACTCATACGAATGCCCCGTGAACGATTTTGACCACTAGCTAAGACCAATAACCTATAAGTATCCATTTTAAACATTAATTGGTGTCCATTACACATACGAATGGCCCGTGAAGCATTATAACCACTAGCTACGTCCAATAACCTATAAGTATCCATGTTAAACCGTAATTCGCGTCCATAGCCCATACGAATGGCCCGTGAACCACTATAACCACTAGCTATGACCAATAACCTATAAGTATCCATTTTTTAAACTGTAATTGGTGTCTACAACCCATACGAATGCCCCGTGAATGATTTTGACCACTAGCTATGACCAATAACCTATAAGTATCCATTTTAAACCTTAATTGGTGTCGATTACAAATACAAATGGCCCGTGAACCATTATAATCACTAGCTATAACCAAAAACCTATAGGTATCCATTTTTTTAACTGTAATTGGTGTTGATAACCCATACAAATGGCCCGTGAACCATTATGACCACTAGCTATGATGAATAACCTATAAGTATCCATTTCTTAAACTATAATTGGTGTCTAGAACTCATACGAATGCCCCATGAATGATTTTGACCACTAGCTATGACCAATAACCTATAAGTATCCATTTTAAACATTAATTGGTGTCCATTACACATACGAATGGCCCGTGAAGCATTATAACCACTAGCTATGTCGAATAACCTATAAGTATCCATGTTAAACCGTAATTCGCGTCCATAGCCCATACGAATGGCCCGTGACCCATTATAATCACTAGCTATAACCAATAACCTATAAGTATCCATTTTTTTTTAACTGTAGTTGGTGTTGATAAGCCATACAAATGGCCCGTGAACCATTATGACCACTAGATATGACCAAGAACTTATAAGTATCCATTTTAAACCTTAATTAGTGTCCATTACCCATACGAATGTCCTGTGAACCATTATAATCACTAGCTTCGACCAATAACCTATATGTATCCTTGTTAAACCGTAATTAGCGTTCATAGCCCATACGAATGGCCCGTTAACCATTATAACCACTAGCTATGACCAATAACCTATAAGTATCCATTTTTTAAACTGTAATTGGTGTCTAGAACCCATACGAATGTCCCATGACCAATTTTGACCACTAGCTAAGACTAATAACCTATAAGTATCCATTTTAAACCTTAATTATTGTCCATTACCCATAAGAAAGGCTCGTGAACCAATATAATCACTAACTTCGACCAATAACCTATAATTATCCTTGTTAAACCGTAAATAGCGTTCATAGCCCATACGAATGGCCCCTGAACCATTATAACCACTAGTTTCGAGCAATAACCTATAAGTATCCTTGTTAAACCGTAATTTGCGTCCATAGCCCATACGAACTGCCGGTGAACCATTATAACCAATTGCTATGACGAATAACCTATAAGTATCCATTTTTTAAACTGTAATTGGTGTCTAGAACTCATACGAATGCCCCGTGAACGATTTTGACCAGTAGATATTACCACTAACCTATAATTATCCATTTTAAACATTGGTGTCCATTACACATACGAATGGCCTGTGAACCATTATAAACACTAGCTTCGACCAATAACCTATAAGTATCCTTGTTAAACCGTAATTAGCGTCCATAGGCCATATGAATTGCCCATGAACCACTATAACCACTAGCTATGACCAATAACCTATAAGTATCCATTTTTTAAACTGTAATTTGTGTCTACAACCCATACGAATGCCCCGTGAATGATTTTGGCCACTAGCTATGACCAATAACCTATAAGTATCCATTTTAAACCTTAATTGGTGTCGATTACAAATACAAATGGCCCGTGAACCATTATAATCACTAGCTATAACCAAAAACCTATAGGTATCCATTTTTTTAACTGTAATTGGTGTTGATAACCCATACAAATGGCCCGTGAACCATTATGACCACTAGCTATGATGAATAACCTATAAGTATCCATTTCTTAAACTATAATTGGTGTCTAGAACTCATACGAATGCCCCATGAATGATTTTGACCACTAGCTATGACCAATAACCTATAAGTATCCATTTTAAACATTAATTGGTGTCCATTACACATACGAATGGCCCGTGAAGCATTATAACCACTAGCTATGTCGAATAACCTATAAGTATCCATGTTAAACCGTAATTCGCGTCCATAGCCCATACGAATGGCCCGTGACCCATTATAATCACTAGCTATAACCAATAACCTATAAGTATCCATTTTTTTTTTAACTGTAGTTGGTGTTGATAAGCCATACAAATGGCCCGTGAACCATTATGACCACTAGATATGACCAAGAACTTATAAGTATCCATTTTAAACCTTAATTAGTGTCCATTACCCATACGAATGTCCTGTGAACCATTATAATCACTAGCTTCGACCAATAACCTATATGTATCCTTGTTAAACCGTAATTAGCGTTCATAGCCCATACGAATGGCCCGTTAACCATTATAACCACTAGCTATGACCAATAACCTATAAGTATCCATTTTTTAAACTGTAATTGGTGTCTAGAACACATACGAATGCCCCATGAACAATTTTGACCACTAGCTATGACCAATAACCTATAAGTATCCATTTTAAACCTTAATTGTTGTCCATTATCCATAAGAAAGGCCCGTGAACCATTATAATCACTAACTTCGACCAATAACCTATAAGTATCCTCGTTCCATAATTAGCATTCATAGCCCATATGAATGGCCCGTGAACCATTATAACCACAAGTTTCGAGCAATAACCTATAAGTATCCTTGTTAAACCGTAATTTGCGTCCATAGCCCATACGAATGGCCGGTGAACCATTATAACCAATTGCTATGATGAATAACCTATATGTATCCATTTTTTAAACTGTAATTTGTGTCTATAACCCATACGAATGCCCCGTGAACGATTTTGACCACTAGCTAAGACCAATAACCTATATATCCATTTTTTGAACTGTAATTGGTGTCTAGAACTCATACGAATGCCGCGTGAACGATTTTGACCACTAGCTATGACCAATAACCTATAAGTATCCATTTTAAATATTAATTGGTGTCCATTACACATACGAATGGGCTGAGAACCATTATAACCACTAGCTTCGACCAATAACCTATAAGTATCCTTGTTAAACCGTAATAAGCGTCCATAGGCCATACGAATGGCCAGCGAACCACTATAACCACTAGCTATGACCAATAACCTATAAGTATCCATTTTTTAAACTGTAATTGGTGTCTAGAACCCATACGAATACCCCGTGAATGATTTTGACCATTAGCTATGACCAATAACCTATAAGTATCTATTTTAAATTTAATCAGTTTCGATAACAAATACAAATGGCCCGTGAACAATTATAATCACTAGCTATAACCAAAAACCTATAAGTATCCATTTTTTAACTGTAATTGGTGTTGATAACCCATACAAATGGCCCGTGAACCATTATGACCACTAGCTATGACCAATAACCTATAAGTATCCATTTCTTAAACTGTAATTGGTGTCTCGAACTCATACGAATGCCCCGTGAACGATTTTGACCACTAGCTAAGACCAATAACCTATAAGTATCCATTTTAAATATTAACTGGTGTCCATTACACATACGAATGGCCCGTGAAGCATTATAACCACTTGCTACGTCCAATAACCTATAAGTATCCATGTTAAACCGTACTTGGCGTCCATAGCCCATACGAATGGCCCGTGAACCATTATAATCACTAGCTATAACCAATAACCTATAAGTATCCATTTTTTTACTGTAATTGGTGTTGATAACCCATACAAATGGCCCGTGAACCATTATGACCACTAGCTATGACCAATAACCTATAAGTATCCATTTTTTAAACAATAAATGATGTCTAGAACCCATAAGAATGCCGCGTGAATGATTTTGACCACTAGCTATGACCAATAACCTATAAGTATCCATTTTAAACCTTAATTGGTGTCCTTTACCCATACGAATAGCCCGTGAACCATTATAATCACTAGCTTCGACCAATAACCTATAAGTATCCTTGTTAAACCGTAATTAGCGTTCAAAGCCCATACGAATGGCCCGTGAACCATTATGACCACTAGCTATGACCAATAACTTATAAGTATCCATTTTTTAAACTGTAATTGGTGTCTAGAACACATACGAATGCCCCATGAACGATTTTTACCAGTTGCTATGACCAATAACCTATAAGTATCTATTTTAAACCTTAATTGGTGTCCATTACCTTTAAAAATGGCCCGTGAACCATTATAATCACTAGCTACGACCAATAACCTATAAGTATCCTTCTTAAACCGTAATTAACGTCCATAGCCCATACGAATGACTCGTGAGCCATTATAATCACTTGATATAACCTATAATATCTATTTTTTAAACTGTGATTGGTGTTGATAACCCATAGGAATGGCCCGTGAACCATTATAGCCATTAGCTATGGCCAATAACCTATAAATATCCATTTTGTAAAATTGTAATTGGTGTCTAGAACCCATACGAATGCCCCGTGAACGATTTTGACCACTAGCCAAGACCAATGACCTATAAGTATCCATTTTAAACCTTAATATGAGTCCATTACCCATACGAATGCCCCGTGAACCATTATAACCACTAGCTTCGACCAATAACCTATAAGTATCCATTTTAAACCTTAATTCATGTCCATTACCCATACGAATGGCACGTGAACCATTATAACCACTAGCTACGACCAATAACCTATAAGTATCCTTGTTAAACCGTAATTAGCGTCCATAGACCTTACGAATGGCCCGTGAACCATTATAATCGCTAGCTTCGACCAATAACCTATAAGTATCCTTGTTAAACCGTAATTTGCGTCTATAGCCCATACGAATGGCCGGTGAACCATTATAACCAATTGCTATGACGAATAACCTATATGTATCCATTTTTTAAAATGTAATTGGTGTCTAGAACTCATACGAATGCCCCGTGAACGATTTTGACCACTAGATATTTCCACTACCCTATAATTATCTATTTTAAACATTAATTGGTGTCCATTACACATACGAATGGCCCGTGAACCATTATAACCACTAGCTTCGACCAATAGCCTATAAGTATCCTTGTTAAACCGTAATTAGCGTCCATAGGCCATATGAATTACCCATGAACCACTATAACTACTAGCTATGACCAATAACCTATAAGTATCCATTTTTTAAACTGTAATTGGTGTCTAGAACCCATACGAATGCCCCGTGAATGATTTTGACCACTAGCTATGACCAACAACCTATAAGTATCCATTTTAAACCTTAATTGGTGTCGATTACAAATACAAATGGCCCGTGAACCATTATAATCAGTAGCTATAACCAAAAACTTATAGGTATCCATTTTTGTAACTATAATTGGTGTTGATAACCCATACAAATGGCCCGTGAACCATTATGACCACTAGCTATGACGAATAACCTATAAGTATCCATTTCTTAAACTGTAATTGGTGTCTAGAACTCATACGAATTCCCCGAGAATGATTTTGACCACTAGCTATGACCAATAACCTATAAGTATCCATTTTAAACATTAATTGGTGTCCATTACACTTACGAATGGCCCGTGAATTATTATAACCACTAGCCACGTCCAATAACCTATAAGTATCCATGTTAAACCGTAATTCGCGTCCATAGCCCATATGAATGGCCTGTGACCCATTATAATCACTAGCTATAACCAATAACCTATAAGTATCCATTTTTTTTAATTGTAGTTGGTGTTGATAAGCCATACAAATGGCCCGTGAACCATTATGACCACTAGCTATGACCAATAACTTATAAGTATTCATTTTTTAAACAATATTTGATGTCTAGAACCCAAAGTTAGGTCCCGTGAACAATTTTGACCACTGGCTATGACAAATAACCTATAAGTATCCATTTTAAACACTAAGTAGTGTCCATTACCCATACGAATGGCCCGTGAACCATTATTAACACTAGCTTCGACCAATAACCTATATGTATCCTTGTTAAACCGTAATTAGCGTTCATAGCCCATACGAATGGCCCGTGAACCATTATAACCACTAGCTATGACCAATAACCTATAAGTATCCATTTTTTAGACTGTAATTGGTGTCTAGAACACATACGAATGCCCAACGAACGATTTTGACCACTAGCTATGACCAATAACCTATAAGTATCCATTTTAAACATTAATTGGTGTCCATTACACATATGAATGGCCCGTGAAGCATTATAACCACTAGCTATGTCGAATAACCTATAAGTATCCATGTTAAACCGTAATTCGCGTCCATAGCCCATACGAATGGCCCGTGACCCATTATAATCACTAGCTATAACCAATAACCTATAAGTATCCATTTTTTTTTAACTGTAGTTGGTGTTGATAAGCCATACAAATGGCCCGTGAACCATTATGACCACTAGATATGACCAAGAACTTATAAGTATCCATTTTAAACCTTAATTAGTGTCCATTACCCATACGAATGTCCTGTGAACCATTATAATCACTAGCTTCGACCAATAACCTATATGTATCCTTGTTAAACCGTAATTAGCGTTCATAGCCCATACGAATGGCCCGTTAACCATTATAACCACTAGCTATGACCAATAACCTATAAGTATCCATTTTTTAAACTGTAATTGGTGTCTAGAACCCATACGAATGTCCCATGACCAATTTTGACCACTAGCTAAGACTAATAACCTATAAGTATCCATTTTAAACCTTAATTATTGTCCATTACCCATAAGAAAGGCTCATGAACCAATATAATCACTAACTTGGACCAATAACCTATAATTATCCTTCTTAAACCGTAATTAGCGTTCATAGCCCATACGAATGGCCCGTGAACCATTATAACCACTAGTTTCGAGCAATAACCCATAAGTATCCTTGTTAAACCGTAATTTGCGTCCATAGCCCATACGAATTGCCGGTGAACCATTATAACCAATTGCTATGACGAATAACCTATAAGTATCCATTTTTTAAACTGTAATTGGTGTCTAGAACTCATACGAATGCCCCGTGAACGATTTTGACCAGTAGATATTACCACTAACCTATAATTATCCATTTTAAACATTGGTGTCCATTACACATACGAATGGCCTGTGAATCATTATAACCACTAGCTTCGACCAATAACCTATAAGTATCCTTGTTAAACCGTAATTAGCGTCCATAGGCCATATGAATTGCCCATGAACCACTATAACCACTAGCTATGACCAATAACCTATAAGTATCCATTTTTTAAACTGTAATTGGTGTCTACAACCCATACGAATGCCCCGTGAATGATTTTGACCACTAGCTATGACCAATAACCTATAAGTATCCATTTTAAACCTTAATTGGTGTCGATTACAAATACAAATGGCCCGTGAACCATTATAATCACTAGCTATAACCAAAAACCTATAGGTATCCATTTTTTTAACTGTAATTGGTGTTGATAACCCATACAAATGGCCCGTGAACCATTATGACCACTAGCTATGATGAATAACCTATAAGTATCCATTTCTTAAACTATAATTGGTGTCTAGAACTCATACGAATGCCCCATGAATGATTTTGACCACTAGCTATGACCAATAACCTATAAGTATCCATTTTAAACATTAATTGGTGTCCATTACACATACGAATGGCCCGTGAAGCATTATAACCACTAGCTATGTCGAATAACCTATAAGTATCCATGTTAAACCGTAATTCGCGTCCATAGCCCATACGAATGGCCCGTGACCCATTATAATCACTAGCTATAACCAATAACCTATAAGTATCCATTTTTTTTAACTGTAGTTGGTGTTGATAAGCCATACAAATGGCCCGTGAACCATTATGACCACTAGATATGACCAAGAACTTATAAGTATCCATTTTAAACCTTAATTAGTGTCCATTACCCATACGAATGTCCTGTGAACCATTATAATCACTAGCTTCGACCAATAACCTATATGTATCCTTGTTAAACCGTAATTAGCGTTCATAGCCCATACGAATGGCCCGTTAACCATTATAACCACTAGCTATGACCAATAACCTATAAGTATCCATTTTTTAAACTGTAATTGGTGTCTAGAACACATACGAATGCCCCATGAACGATTTTGACCACTAGCTATGACCAATAACCTATAAGTATCCATTTTAAACCTTAATTGTTGTCCATTATCCATAAGAAAGGCCCGTGAACCATTATAATCACTAACTTCGACCAATAACCTATAAGTATCCTTGTTCCATAATTAGCATTCATAGCCCATATGAATGGCCCGTGAACCATTATAACCACAAGTTTCGAGCAATAACCTATAAGTATCCTTGTTAAACCGTAATTTGCGTCCATAGCCCATACGAATGGCCGGTGAACCATTATAACCAATTGCTATGATGAATAACCTATATGTATCCATTTTTTAAACTGTAATTTGTGTCTATAACCCATACGAATGCCCCGTGAACGATTTTGACCACTAGCTAAGACCAACAACCTATATATCCATTTTTTGAACTGTAATTGGTGTCTAGAACTCATACGAATGCCGCGTGAACGATTTTGACCACTAGCTATGACCAATAACCTATAAGTATCCATTTTAAATATTTATTGGTGTCCATTACACATACGAATGGCCTGAGAACCATTATAACCACTAGCTTCGACCAATAACCTATAAGTATCCTTGTTAAACCGTAATAAGCGTCCATAGGCCATACGAATGGCCAGCGAACCACTATAACCACTAGCTATGACCAATAACCTATAAGTATCCATTTTTTAAACTGTAATTGGTGTCTAGAACCCATACGAATGCCCCGTGAATGATTTTGACCATTAGCTATGACCAATAACCTATAAGTATCTATTTTAAATTTAATCGGTTTCGATAACAAATACAAATGGCCCGTGAACAATTATAATCACTAGCTATAACCAAAAACCTATAAGTATCCATTTTTTTAACTGTAATTGGTGTTGATAACCCATACAAATGGCCCGTGAACCATTATGACCACTAGCTATGACCAATAACCTATAAGTATCCATTTCTTAAACTGTAATTGGTGTCTGGAACTCATACGAATGCCCCGTGAACGATTTTGACCACTAGCTAAGACCAATAACCTATAAGTATCCATTTTAAACATTAACTGGTGTCCATTACACATACGAATGGCCCGTGAAGCATTATAACCACTTGCTACGTCCAATAACCTATAAGTATCCATGTTAAACCGTACTTGGCGTCCATAGCCCATACGAATGGCCCGTGAACCATTATAATCACTAGCTATAACCAATAACCTATAAGTATCCATTTTTTTACTGTAATTGGTGTTGATAACCCATACAAATGGCCCGTGAACCATTATGACCACTAGCTATGACCAATAACCTATAAGTATCCATTTTTTAAACAATAAATGATGTCTAGAACCCATACGAATGCCGCGTGAATGATTTTGACCACTAGCTATGACCAATAACCTATAAGTATCCATTTTAAACCTTAATTGGTGTCCTTTACCCATACGAATAGCCCGTGAACCATTATAATCACTAGCTTCGACCAATAACCTATAAGTATCCTTGTTAAACCGTAATTAGCGTTCAAAGCCCATACGAATGGCCCGTGAACCATTATGACCACTAGCTATGACCAATAACTTATAAGTATCCATTTTTTAAACTGTAATTGGTGTCTAGAACACATACGAATGCCCCATGAACGATTTTTACCAGTTGCTATGACCAATAACCTATAAGTATCTATTTTAAACCTTAATTGGTGTCCATTACCTTTAAAAATGGCCCGTGAACCATTATAATCACTAGCTACGACCAATAAGTATCCTTCTTAAACCGTAATTAACGTCCATAGCCCATACGAATGACTCGTGAGCCATTATAATCACTTGATATAACCTATAATATCTATTTTTTAAACTGTGATTGGTGTTGATAACCCATAGGAATGGCCCGTGAACCATTATAACCACTAGCTATGGCCAATAACCTATAAATATCCATTTTTTAAAATCGTAATTGGTGTCTAGAACCCATACGAATGCCCCGTGAACGATTTTGCCCACTTGCTAAGACCAATGACCTATAAGTATCCATTTTAAACCTTAATATGAGTCCATTACCCATACGAATGCCCCGTGAACCATTATAACCACTAGCTTCGACCAATAACCTATAAGTATCCATTTTAAACCTTAATTCATGTCCATTACCCATACGAATGGCACGTGAACCATTATAACCACTAGCTACGACCAATAACCTATAAGTATCCTTGTTAAACCGTAATTAGCGTCCATAGACCTTACGAATGGCCCGTGAACCATTATAATCGCTAGCTTCGACCAATAACCTATAAGTATCCTTGTTAAACCGTAATTTGCGTCTATAGCCCATACGAATGGCCGGTGAACCATTATAACCAATTGCTATGACGAATAACATATATGTATCCATTTTTTAAACTGTAATTGGTGTCTAGAACTCATACGAATGCCCCGTGAACGATTTTGACCACTAGATATTTCCACTACCCTATAATTATCTATTTTAAACATTAATTGGTGTCCATTACACATACGAATGGCCCGTGAACCATTATAACCACTAGCTTCGACCAATAGCCTATAAGTATCCTTGTTAAACCGTAATTAGCGTCCATAGGCCATATGAATGACCCATGAACCACTATAACTACTAGCTATGACCAATAACATATAAGTATCCATTTTTTAAACTGTAATTGGTGTCTAGAACCCATACGAATGCCCCGTGAATGATTTTGACCACTAGCTATGACCAATAACCTATAAGTATCCATTTTAAACCTTAATTGGTGTCGATTACAAATACAAATGGCCCGTGAACCATTATAATCAGTAGCTATAACCAAAAACTTATAGGTATCCATTTTTGTAACTGTAATTGGTGTTGATAACCCATACAAATGGCCCGTGAACCATTATGACCACTAGCTATGACGAATAACCTATAAGTATCCATTTCTTAAACTGTAATTGGTGTCCAGAACTCATACGAATGCCCCGAGAATGATTTTGACCACTAGCTATGACCAATAACCTATAAGTATCCATTTTAAACATTAATTGGTGTCCATTACACTTACGAATGGCCCGTGAATCATTATAACCACTAGCCACGTCCAATAACCTATAAGTATCCATGTTAAACCGTAATTCGCGTCCATAGCCCATATGAATGGCCCGTGACCCATTATAATCACTAGCTATAACCAATAACCTATAAGTATCCATTTTTTTTAATTGTAGTTGGTGTTGATAAGCCATACAAATGGCCCGTGAACCATTATGACCACTAGCTATGACCAATAACTTATAAGTATTCATTTTTTAAACAATATTTGATGTCTAGAACCCAAAGTTAGGCCCCGTGAACAATTTTGACCACTAGCTATGACAAATAACCTATAAGTATCCATTTTAAACCCTAATTAGTGTCCATTACCCATACGAATGGCCCGTGAACCATTATTAACACTAGCTTCGACCAATAACCTATATGTATCCTTGTTAAACCGTAATTAGCGTTCATAGCCCATACGAATGGCCCGTGAACCATTATAACCACTAGCTATGACCAATAACCTATAAGTATCCATTTTTTAGACTGTAATTGGTGTCTAGAACACATACGAATGCCCAACGAACGATTTTGACCACTAGCTATGACCAATAACCTATAAGTATCCATTTTAAACCTTAATTGTTGTCCATTATCCATAAGAAAGGCCCGTGAACCATTATAATCACTAACTTCGACCAATAACCTATAAGTATCCTTGTTAAACCATAATTAGCGTTCATAGCCCATATGAATGGCCCGTGAACCATTATAACGACTAGTTTCGAGCAATAACCTATAAGTATCCTTTTAAACCGTAATTTGCGTCCATAGCTCATACGAATGGCCGGTGAACTATTATAACCAATTACTATGATGAATTACCTATAAGTATCCATTATTAAAACTGTAATTGGTGTCTAGAACCCATATGAATGCCCCGTGAACGATTTTGACCACTGGCTAGGACCAATAACCTATAACTATCCATTTTAAACCTTAATTGTTGTCCATTAACCATAAGAATGGCCCGTGAACCATTATAATCACTACCTTCGACCAATAACATTTAAGAATCCTTGTTAAACCGTAATTAGCGTTCATAGCCCATACGAATGGCCCGTGAACCATTATAACCACTAGCTTCGAGCAATAACCTATAAGTATCCTTGTTAAACCGTAATTTGCGTCCATAGCCCGTACGAATGGCCGGTGAACCATTATAACCAATAGCCATGACCAATAACCTATAAGTATCATTGTTAAACCGTAATTGGCGTCCATAGCCCATACGAATGGCCTATGAACCATTATAACCACTAGTTTCGACCAATACACTATAAATATCCTTGTTAAACCGTAATTTGCGTCCGTAGCCCATACGAATGGCCCGTGAACCATTATAACCAACAGCTATGACCAATAACCTATAAGTATCTTTTTTTTTTTTAAATTGTAATTGGTATCTAGAACCCATACGAATGCCACGTGAACGATTTTGACCACTAGCTATGACCAATAACCCACATATCCATTTTTTAAACTGTAATTGGTGTCTAGAACTCATACGAATGCCCCGTGAAAGATTTTGACAACTAGCTATGACCAATAACCTATAAGTATCCATTTTAAACCTTAATTGTTGTCCATTATCCATAAGAAAGGCCCGTGAACCATTATAATCACTAACTTCGACCAATAACCTATAAGTATCCTTGTTCCATAATTAGCATTCATAGCCCATATGAATGGCCCGTGAACCATTATAACCACAAGTTTCGAGCAATAACCTATAAGTATCCTTGTTAAACCGTAATTTGCGTCCATAGCCCAAACGAATGGCCGGTGAACCATTATAACCAATTGCTATGATGAATAACCTATATGTATCCATTTTTTAAACTGTAATTTGTGTCTATAACCCATACGAATTCCCCGTGAACGATTTTGACCACTAGCTAAGACCAATAACCTATATATCCATTTTTTGAACTGTAATTGGTGTCTAGAACTCATACGAATGCCGCGTGAACGATTTTGACCACTAGCTATGACCAATAACCTATAAGTATCCATTTTAAATATTAATTGGTGTCCATTACACATACGAATGGCCTGAGAACCATTATAACCACTAGCTTCGACCAATAACCTATAAGTATCCTTGTTAAACCGTAATAAGCGTCCATAGGCCATACGAATGGCCAGCGAACCACTATAACCACTAGCTATGACCAATAACCTATAAGTATCCATTTTTTAAACTGTAATTGGTGTCTAGAACCCATACGAATGCCCCGTGAATGATTTTGACCATTAGCTATGACCAATAACCTATAAGTATCTATTTTAAATTTAATTGGTTTCGATAACAAATACAAATGGCCCGTGAACAATTATAATCACTAGCTATAACCAAAAACCTATAAGTATCCATTTTTTAACTGTAATTGGTGTTGATAACCCATACAAATGGCCCGTGAACCATTATGACCACTAGCTATGACCAATAACCTATAAGTATCCATTTCTTAAACTGTAATTGGTGTCTGGAACTCATACGAATGCCCCGTGAACGATTTTGACCACTAGCTAAGACCAATAACCTATAAGTATCAATTTTAAACATTAACTGGTGTCCATTACACATACGAATGGCCCGTGAAGCATTATAACCACTTGCTACGTCCAATAACCTATAAGTATCCATGTTAAACCGTACTTGGCGTCCATAGCCCATACGAATGGCCCGTGAACCATTATAATCACTAGCTATAACCAATAACCTATAAGTATCCATTTTTTTTACTGTAATTGGTGTTGATAACCCATACAAATGGCCCGTGAACCATTATGACCACTAGCTATGACCAATAACCTATAAGTATCCATTTTTTAAACAATAAATGATGTCTAGAACCCATACGAATGCCGCGTGAATGATTTTGACCACTAGCTATGACCAATAACCTATAAGTATCCATTTTAAACCTTAATTGGTGTCCTTTACCCATACGAATAGCCCGTGAACCATTATAATCACTAGCTTCGACCAATAACCTATAAGTATCCTTGTTAAACCGTAATTAGCGTTCAAAGCCCATACGAATGGCCCGTGAACCATTATGACCACTAGCTATGACCAATAACTTATAAGTATCCATTTTTTAAACTGTAATTGGTGTCTAGAACACATACGAATGCCCCATGAACGATTTTTACCAGTTGCTATGACCAATAACCTATAAGTATCTATTTTAAACCTTAATTGGTGTCCATTACCTTTAAAAATGGCCCGTGAACCATTATAATCACTAGCTACGACCAATAAGTATCCTTCTTAAACCGTAATTAACGTCCATAGCCCATACGAATGACTCGTGAGCCATTATAATCACTTGATATAACCTATAATATCTATTTTTTAAACTGTGATTGGTGTTGATAACCCATAGGAATGGCCCGTGAACCATTATAACCACTAGCTATGGCCAATAACCTTTAAATATCCATTTTTTAAAATTGTAATTGGTGTCTAGAACCCATACGAATGCCCCGTGAACGATTTTGACCACTAGCTAAGACCAATGACCTATAAGTATCCATTTTAAACCTTAATATGAGTCCATTACCCATACGAATGCCCCGTGAACCATTATAACCACTAGCTTCGACCAATAACCTATAAGTATCCATTTTAAACCTTAATTCATGTCCATTACCCATACGAATGGCACGTGAACCATTATAACCACTAGCTACGACCAATAACCTATAAGTATCCTTGTTAAACCGTAATTAGCGTCCATAGACCTTACGAATGGCCCGTGAACCATTATAATCGCTAGCTTCGACCAATAACCTATAAGTATCCTTGTTAAACCGTAATTTGCGTCTATAGCCCATACGAATGGCCGGTGAACCATTATAACCAATTGCTATGACGAATAACCTATATGTATCCATTTTTTAAACTGTAATTGGTGTCTAGAACACATACGAATGCCCCGTGAACGATTTTGACCACTAGATATTTCCACTACCCTATAATTATCTATTTTAAACATTAATTGGTGTCCATTACACATACGAATGGCCCGTGAACCATTATAACCACTAGCTTCGACCAATAGCCTATAAGTATCCTTGTTAAACCGTAATTAGCGTCCATAGGCCATATGAATGACCCATGAACCACTATAACTACTAGCTATGACCAATAACCTATAAGTATCCATTTTTTAAACTGTAATTGGTGTCTAGAACCCATACGAATGCCCCGTGAATGATTTTGACCACTAGCTATGACCAATAACCTATAAGTATCCATTTTAAACCTTAATTGGTGTCGATTACAAATACAAATTTCCCGTGAACCATTATAATCAGTAGCTATAACCAAAAACTTATAGGTATCCATTTTTGTAACTGTAATTGGTGTTGATAACCCATACAAATGGCCCGTGAACCATTATGACCACTAGCTATGATGAATAACCTATAAGTATCCATTTCTTAAACTGTAATTGGTGTCTAGAACTCATACGAATGCCCCGAGAATGATTTTGACCACTAGCTATGACCAATAACCTATAAGTATCCATTTTAAACATTAATTGGTGTCCATTACACTTACGAATGGCCCGTGAATCATTATAACCACTAGCCACGTCCAATAACCTATAAGTATCCATGTTAAACCGTAATTCGCGTCCATAGCCCATATGAATGGCCCGTGACCCATTATAATCACTAGCTATAACCAATAACCTATAAGTATCCATTTTTTTTAATTGTAGTTGGTGTTGATAAGCCATACAAATGGCCCGTGAACCATTATGACCACTAGCTATGACCAATAACTTATAAGTATTCATTTTTTTTAACAATATTTGATGTCTAGAACCCAAAGTTAGGCCCCGTGAACAATTTTGACCACTAGCTATGACAAATAACCTATAAGTATCCATTTTAAACCCTAATTAGTGTCCATTACCCATACGAATGGCCCGTGAACCATTATTAACACTAGCTTCGACCAATAACCTATATGTATCCTTGTTAAACCGTAATTAGCGTTCATAGCCCATACGAATGGCCCGTGAACCATTATAACCACTAGCTATGACCAATAACCTATAAGTATCCATTTTTTAGACTGTAATTGGTGTCTAGAACACATACGAATGCCCAACGAACGATTTTGACCACTAGCTATGACCAATAACCTATAAGTATCCATTTTAAACCTTAATTGTTGTCCATTATCCATAAGAAAGGCCCGTGAACCATTATAATCACTAACTTCGACCAATAACCTATAAGTATCCTTGTTAAACCATAATTAGCGTTCATAGCCCATATGAATGGCCCGTGAACCATTATAACGACTAGTTTCGAGCAATAACCTATAAGTATCCTTGTTAAACCGTAATTTGCGTCCATAGCTCATACGAATGGCCGGTGAACTATTATAACCAATTGCTATGATGAATTACCTATAAGTATCCATTATTAAAACTGTAATTGGTGTCTAGAACCCATATGAATGCCCCGTGAACGATTTTGACCACTGGCTAGGACCAATAACCTATAACTATCCATTTTAAACCTTAATTGTTGTCCATTAACCATAAGAATGGCCCGTGAACCATTATAATCACTACCTTCGACCAATAACATTTAAGAATCCTTGTTAAACCGTAATTAGCATTCATAGCCCATACGAATGGCCCGTGAACCATTATAACCACTAGCTTCGAGCAATAACCTATAAGTATCCTTGTTAAACCGTAATTTGCGTCCATAGCCCGTACGAATGGCCGGTGAACCATTATAACCAATAGCCATGACCAATAACCTATAAGTATCATTGTTAAACCGTAATTGGCGTCCATAGCCCATACGAATGGCCTATGAACCATTATAACCACTAGTTTCGACCAATACACTATAAATATCCTTGTTAAACCGTAATTTGCGTCCGTAGCCCATACGAATGGCCCGTGAACCATTATAACCAACAGCTATGACCAATAACCTATAAGTATCTTTTTTTTTAAAATTGTAATTGGTGTCCATTACGAATGCCACGTGAACGATTTTGACCACTAGCTATGACCAATAACCCACATATCCTTTTTTTAAACTGTAATTGGTGTCTAGAACTCATACGAATGCCCCGTGAAAGAGTTTGACAACTAGCTATGACCAATAACCTATAAGTATCCATTTTAAACATTAATTGGTGTCCATTACACATACAAATGGCCCGTGAACCATTATAACTACTAGCTTCGACCAATAACCTATAAGTATCCTTGTTAAACCGTAATTAGCGTCCATAGCCCAAACAAATGGCACGTGAACCATTATAACCACTAGCTATGTCCAATAACCTATAAGTATCAATTTTTTAAACTGTAATTGGTGTGCAGAACCTATACGAATGCCCTGTGAACAATTTTGACCACTAGCTATGACTAATAACCTATAAGTATCCATTTTAAACATTAATTGGTGTCCACAACATATACGAATGGCCCGTGAACCATTATAACCGCTAGCTTCGACCAATAACCTATAAGTATCCTTGTTAAACCGTAATTTGCCTCCAAAGCCCATACGAATGCCCCATGAATCATTATCACCACTAGCTATGACCAATAACCTATAAGTATCCATTATTAAAACCGTAATTGGTGTCTAGAACCCATATGAATGCCCCGTGAACGATTTTGACCACTGGCTAGGACCAATAACCTATAACTATCCATTTTAAACCTTAATTGTTGTCCATTACCCATAAGAATGGCCCGTGAACCATTATAATCACTACCTTCGACCAATAACATTTAAGAATCCTTGTTAAACCGTAATTAGCGTTCATAGCCCATACGAATGGCCCGTGAACCATTATAACCACTAGCTTCGAGCAATAACCTATAAGTATCCTTGTTAAACCGTAATTTGCGTCCATAGCCCGTACGAATGGCCGGTGAACCATTATAACCAATAGCCATGACCAATAACCTATAAGTATCATTGTTAAACCGTAATTAGCGTCCAAAGCCCATACGAATGGCCTATGAACCATTATAACCACTAGTTTCGACCAATACACTATAAATATCCTTGTTAAACCATAATTTGCGTCCATAGCCCATACGAATGGCCCGTGAACCATTATAACCAACAGCTATGACCAATAACCTATAAGTATCTTTTTTTAACTGTAATTGGTATCTAGAACCCATACGAATGCCACGTGAACGATTTTGACCACTAGCTATGACCAATAACCCACATATCCATTTTTAAACTGTAATTGGTGTCTAGAACTCATACGAATGCCCCGTGAAAGATTTTGACAACTAGCTATGACCAATAACCTATAAGTATCCATTTTAAACATTAATTGGTGTCCATTACACATACAAATGGCCCGTGAACCATTATAACTACTAGCTTCGACCAATAACCTATAAGTATCCTTGTTAAACCGTAATTAGCGTCCATAGCCCAAACAAATGGCACGTGAACCATTATAACCACTAGCTATGTCCAATAACCTATAAGTATCAATTTTTTAAACTGTAATTGGTGTGCAGAACCCATACGAATGCCCTGTGAACAATTTTGACCACTAGCTATGACTAATAACCTATAAGTATCCATTTTAAACATTAATTGGTGTCCACAACATATACGAATGGCCCGTGAACCATTATAACCACTAGCTTCGACCAATAACCTATAAGTATCCTTGTTAAACCGTAATTAGCGTCCATAGGCCATACGAATGGCCCGTGAACCACTATAACCACTAGGTATGACCAATAACCTATAAGTATCCATTTTTTAAACTGTAATTGGTGTCTAGAACACATACGAATGCCTCCTGAATGATTTTGACCACTAGCTATGACCAATGACCTATAAGTATCCATTTTAAACCTTAATATGAGTCCATTACCCATACGAATGCACCGTGAACCATTATAACCACTAGCTTCGAGCAATAACCTATAAGTATCCATTTTAAACCTTAATTCATGTCCATTACCCATACGAATCGCCCGTGAACCATTATAACCACTAGCTATGACCAATAACCTGTAAGTATCCTTGTTAAACCGTAATTAGCGTCCATATACCTTACGAATGGCCCGTGAACCATTATACCCGCTAGCTTCAACCAATAACCTATAAGTATCCTTGTTAAACCGTAATTTGCGTCCATAGCCCATACGAATGCCCCATGAACCATTATAACCACTAGCTATGACCAATAACCTATAAGTATCCATTTTTTAAACTGTAATTGGTGTCTAGAACCCATACGAATGCCCCGTGAACGATTTTGACCCCTAGCTAGGACCAATAACCTATAAGTATCCATTTTAAACCTTAATTGTTGTCCATTACCCATAAGAATGGCCCGTGAACCATTATAATCACTACCTTCAACCAATAACATTTAAGTATCCTTGTTAAACCGTAATTAGCGTTCATAGCCCATACGAATGGCCCGTGAACCATTATAATCACTACCTTCGACCAATAACATTTAAGTATCCTTGTTAAACCGTAATTAGCGTTCATAGCCCATTCGAATGGCCCGTGAACCATTATAACCACTAGCTTCGAGCAATAACCTTTAAGTATCCTTGTTAAACCATAATTTGCGTCCATAGCCCATACGAATGGCCGGTGAACCATTATAACCAATAGCCATGACCAATAACCTATAAGTATCATTGTTAAACCGTACTTAGCGTCCATAGCCCATATGAATGGCCTGTGAACCATTATAACCACTAGTTTCGACCAATGCAGTATAAATATCCTTGTTAAACCGTAATTAGCGTCCATAGCCCATACGAATGGCCCGTGAACCATTATAACCACTAGCTTCGACCAATAACCTATAAGTATCCTTGTTTAACCGTAATTAGCGTCCATAGGCCATACGAATGGCCCGTGAACCACTATAACCACTAGCTAGGACCAATAGCCTATAAATATCCTTTTTTTAAACTGTAATTGGTATCTAGAACCCATACGAATGCCACGTGAATGATTTTTACAACTAGCTATGACCAATAACACATATATCCATTTTTAAACTGTAATTGGTGTCTAGAACTCATACGAATGCCCCGTGAAAGATTTTAGCTTCTAGCTTCGACCAATAACCTATAAGTATCCTTGTTAAACCTTAATTAGCGTCCATGGCCCAAACAAATGGCACGTTAACCATTATAACCACTAGCTATGTCCAATAACCTATAAGTATCCATTTTTTAAACTGTAATTGGTGTGCAGAACCCATACGAATGCCCCGTGAATGATTTTGTCCACTAGCTATGACTAATAACCTATAAGTATCCATTTTAAACATTAATTGGTGTCCACAACACATACGAATGGCCCGTGAACCATTATAACCACTAGCTTCGACCAATAACCTATAAGTATCCTTGTTAAACCGTAATTAGCGTCCATAGCCCATACGTATGGCCCGTGAAACATTATAACCACTAGCTTCGACCAATAACCTATAAGTGTCCTTGTTAAACCGTAATTAGCGTCCATAGGCCATACGAATGGCCCGTGAACCACTATAACCACTAGCTAGGACCAATAGCCTATAAGTATCCATTTTTTAAACTGTAATTGGTATCTAGAACCCATACGAATGCCACATGAATGATTTTGACCACTAGCTATGACCAATAACCCACATATCCATTTTTTAAACTGTAATTGGTGTCTAGAACTCATACGAATGCCCCGTGAAAGATTTTGACAACTAGCTATGACCCATAACCTATAAGTATCCATTTTAAACATTAATTGGTGTCCATTACACATACAAATGGCCCGTGAACCATTATAACTACTAGCTTCGACCAATAACCTATAAGTATCCTTGTTAAACCGTAATTAGCGTCCATAGCCCAAACAAATGGCACGTGAACCATTATAACCACTAGCTATGTCCAATAACCTATAAGTATCAATTTTTTAAACTGTAATTGGTGTGCAGAACCCATACGAATGCCCTGTGAACAATTTTGACCACTAGCTATGACTAATAACCTATAAGTATCCATTTTAAACATTAATTGGTGTCCACAACATATACGAATGGCCCGTGAACCATTATAACCACTAGCTTCGACCAATAACCTATAAGTATCCTTGTTAAACCGTAATTAGCGTCCATAGGCCATACGAATGGCCCGTGAACCATTATAACCAACAGCTATGACCAATAACCTATAAGTATCTTTTTTTAACTGTAATTGGTATCTAGAACCCATACGAATGCCACGTGAACGATTTTGACCACTAGCTATGACCAATAACCCACATATCCATTTTTAAACTGTAATTGGTGTCTAGAACTCATACGAATGCCCCGTGAAAGATTTTGACAACTAGCTATGACCAATAACCTATAAGTATCCAATACACTATAAATATCCTTGTTAAACCATAATTTGCGTCCATAGCCCATACGAATGGCCCGTGAACCATTATAACCAACAGCTATGACCAATAACCTATAAGTATCTTTTTTTAACTGTAATTGGTATCTAGAACCCATACGAATGCCACGTGAACGATTTTGACCACTAGCTATGACCAATAACCCACATATCCATTTTTAAACTGTAATTGGTGTCTAGAACTCATACGAATGCCCCGTGAAAGATTTTGACAACTAGCTATGACCAATAACCTATAAGTATCCATTTTAAACATTAATTGGTGTCCATTACACATTCAAATGGCCCGTGAACCATTATAACTACTAGCTTCGACCAATAACCTATAAGTATCCTTGTTAAACCGTAATTAGCGTCCATAGCCCAAACAAATGGCACGTGAACCATTATAACCACTAGCTATGTCCAATAACCTATAAGTATCAATTTTTTAAACTGTAATTGGTGTGCAGAACCCATACGAATGCCCTGTGAACAATTTTGACCACTAGCTATGACTAATAACCTATAAGTATCCATTTTAAACATTAATTGGTGTCCCCAACATATACGAATGGCCCGTGAACCATTATAACCACTAGCTTCGACCAATAACCTATAAGTATCCTTGTTAAACCGTAATTAGCGTCCATAGGCCATACGAATGGCCCGTGAACCACTATAACCACTAGGTATGACCAATAACCTATAAGTATCCATTTTTTAAACTGTAATTGGTGTCTAGAACACATACGAATGCCTCCTGAATGATTTTGACCACTAGCTATGACCAATGACCTATAAGTATCCATTTTAAACCTTAATATGAGTCCATTACCCATACGAATGCACCGTGAACCATTATAACCACTAGCTTCGAGCAATAACCTATAAGTATCCATTTTAAACCTTAATTCATGTCCATTACCCATACGAATCGCCCGTGAACCATTATAACCACTAGCTATGACCAATAACCTGTAAGTATCCTTGTTAAACCGTAATTAGCGTCCATATACCTTACGAATGGCCCGTGAACCATTATACCCGCTAGCTTCAACCAATAACCTATAAGTATCCTTGTTAAACCGTAATTTGCGTCCATAGCCCATACGAATGCCCCATGAACCATTATAACCACTAGCTATGACCAATAACCTATAAGTATCCATTTTTTAAACTGTAATTGGTGTCTAGAACCCATACGAATGCCCCGTGAACGATTTTGACCCCTAGCTAGGACCAATAACCTATAAGTATCCATTTTAAACCTTAATTGTTGTCCATTACCCATAAGAATGGCCCGTGAACCATTATAATCACTACCTTCAACCAATAACATTTAAGTATCCTTGTTAAACCGTAATTAGCGTTCATAGCCCATACGAATGGCCCGTGAACCATTATAATCACTACCTTCGACCAATAACATTTAAGTATCCTTGTTAAACCGTAATTAGCGTTCATAGCCCATTCGAATGGCCCGTGAACCATTATAACCACTAGCTTCGAGCAATAACCTTTAAGTATCCTTGTTAAACCATAATTTGCGTCCATAGCCCATACGAATGGCCGGTGAACCATTATAACCAATAGCCATGACCAATAACCTATAAGTATCATTGTTAAACCGTACTTAGCGTCCATAGCCCATACGAATGGCCTGTGAACCATTATAACCACTAGTTTCGACCAATGCAGTATAAATATCCTTGTTAAACCGTAATTAGCGTCCATAGCCCATACGAATGGCCCGTGAACCATTATAACCACTAGCTTCGACCAATAACCTATAAGTATCCTTGTTTAACCGTAATTAGCGTCCATAGGCCATACGAATGGCCCGTGAACCACTATAACCACTAGCTAGGACCAATAGCCTATAAATATCCTTTTTTTAAACTGTAATTGGTATCTAGAACCCATACGAATGCCACGTGAATGATTTTGACAACTAGCTATGACCAATAACACATATATCCATTTTTAAACTGTAATTGGTGTCTAGAACTCATACGAATGCCCCGTGAAAGATTTTAGCTTCTAGCTTCGACCAATAACCTATAAGTATCCTTGTTAAACCTTAATTAGCGTCCATGGCCCAAACAAATGGCACGTGAACCATTATAACCACTAGCTATGTCCAATAACCTATAAGTATCCATTTTTTAAACTGTAATTGGTGTGCAGAACCCATACGAATGCCCCGTGAATGATTTTGTCCACTAGCTATGACTAATAACCTATAAGTATCCATTTTAAACATTAATTGGTGTCCACAACACATACGAATGGCCCGTGAACCATTATAACCACTAGCTTCGACCAATAACCTATAAGTATCCTTGTTAAACCGTAATTAGCGTCCATAGCCCATACGTATGGCCCGTGAAACATTATAACCACTAGCTTCGACCAATAACCTATAAGTGTCCTTGTTAAACCGTAATTAGCGTCCATAGGCCATACGAATGGCCCGTGAACCACTATAACCACTAGCTAGGACCAATAGCCTATAAGTATCCATTTTTTAAACTGTAATTGGTATCTAGAACCCATACGAATGCCACATGAATGATTTTGACCACTAGCTGTGACCAATAACCCACATATCCATTTTTTAAACTGTAATTGGTGTCTAGAACTCATACGAATGCCCCGTGAAAGATTTTGACAACTAGCTATGACCCATAACCTATAAGTATCCATTTTAAACATTAATTGGTGTCCATTACACATACAAATGGCCCGTGAACCATTATAACCGCTAGCTTCGACCAATAACCTATAAGTATCCTTGTTAAACCGTAATTTGCGTCCATAGCCCAAACAAATGGCACGTGAACCATTATAACCACTAGCTATGTCCAATAACCTATAAGTATCCATTATTAAAACTGTAATTGGTGTCTAGAACCATATGAATGCCCCGTGAACGATTTTGACCACTGGCTAGGACCAATAACCTATAACTATCCATTTTAAACCTTAATTGTTGTCCATTACCCATAAGAATGGCCCGTGAACCATTATAATCACTACCTTCGACCAATAACATTTAAGAATCCTTGTTAAACTGTAATTCGCGTTCATACCCCATACGAACGGCCCGTGAACCATTATAACCACTAGCTTCGAGCAATAACCTATAAGTATCCTTGTTAAACCGTAATTTGCGTCCATAGCCCGTACGAATGGCCGGTGAACCATTATAACCAATAGCCATGACCAATAACCTATAAGTATCATTGTTAAACCGTAATTAGCGTCCATAGCCCATACGAATGGCCTATGAACCATTATAACCACTAGTTTCGACCAATACACTATAAATATCCTTGTTAAACCGTAATTTGCGTCCATAGCCCATACGAATGGCCCGTGAACCATTATAACCAACAGCTATGACCAATAACCTATAAGTATGTTTTTTTTAAACTGTAATTGGTATCTAGAACCCATACGAATGCCACGTGAACGATTTTGACCACTAGCTATGACCAATAACCCACATATTCATTTTTTAAACTGTAATTGGTGTCTAGAACTCATACGAATGCCCCGTGAAAGATTTTGACAACTAGCTATGACCAATAACCTATAAGTATCCATTTTAAACATTAATTGGTGTCCATTACACATACAAATGGCCCGTGAACCATTATAACTACTAGCTTCGACCAATAACCTATAAGTATCCTTTTTAAACCGTAATTAGCGTCCATAGCCCAAACAAATGGCACGTGAACCATTATAACCACTAGCTATGTCCAATAACCTATAAGTATCAATTTGTTAAACTGTAATTGGTGTGCAGAACCCATACGAATGCCCTGTGAACAATTTTGACCACTAGCTATGACTAATAACCTATAAGTATCCATTTTAAACATTAATTGGTGTCCACAACATATACGAATGGCCCGTGAACCATTATAACCGCTAGCTTCGACCAATAACCTATAAGTATCCTTGTTAAACCGTAATTTGCGTCCAAAGCCCATACGAATGCCCCATGAACCATTATCACCACTAGCTATGACGAATAACCTATAAGTATCCATTATTAAAACTGTAATTGGTGTCTAGAACCCATATGAATGCCCCGTGAATGATTTTGACCACTAGCTATGACCAATGACCTATAAGTATCCATTTTAAACCTTAATATGAGTCCATTACCCATACGAATGCACCGTGAACCATTATAACCACTAGCTTCGAGCAATAACCTATAAGTATCCATTTTAAACCTTAATTCATGTCCATTACCCATACGAATGGCCCGTGAACCATTATAACCACTAGCTATGACCAATAACCTGTAAGTATCCTTGTTAAACCGTAATTAGCGTCCATAGACCTTACGAATGGCCCGTGAACCATTATACCCGCTAGCTTCAACCAATAACCTATAAGTATCCTTGTTAAACCGTAATTTGCGTCCATAGCCCATACGAATGCCCCATGAACCATTATAACCACTAGCTATGACCAATAACCTATAAGTATCCATTTTTTAAACCGTAATTGGTGTCTAGAACCCATACGAATGCCCCGTGAACGATTTTGACCCCTAGCTAGGACCAATAGCCTATAAGTATCCATTTTAAACCTTAATTGTTGTCCATTACACATAAGAATGGCTCGTGAACCATTATAATCACTACCTTCAACCAATAACATTTAAGTATCCTTGTTAAACCGTAATTAGCGTTCATAGCCCATACGAATGGCCCGTGAACCATTATAATCACTACCTTCGACCAATAACATTTAGGTATCCTTGTTAAACCGTAATTAGCGTTCATAGCCCATTCGAATGGCCCGTGAACCATTATAACCACTAGCTTCGAGCAATAACCTTTAAGTATCCTTGTTAAACCATAATTTGCGTCCATAGCCCATACGAATGGCCGGTGAACCATTATAACCAAAACCCATGACCAATAACCTATAAGTATCATTGTTAAACCGTACTTAGCGTACATAGCCCATACGAATGGCCTGTGAACCATTATAACCACTAGTTTCGACCAATGCAGTATAAATATCCTTGTTAAACCGTAATTAGCGTCCATAGCCCATACGAATGGCCCGTGAACCATTATAACCACTAGCTTCGACCAATAACCTATAAGTATCCTTGTTAAACCATAATTAGCGTCCATAGGCCATACGAATGGCCCGTGAACCACTATAACCACTAGCTAGGACCAATAGCCTATAAGTATCCATTTTTTAAACTGTAATTGGTATCTAGAACCCATACGAATGCCACGTGAATGATTTTGACAACTAGCTATGACCAATAACACATATATCCATTTTTAAACTGTAATTGGTGTCTAGAACTCCTACGAATGCCCCGTGAAAGATTTTAGCTACTAGCTTCGACCAATAACCTATAAGTATCCTTGTTAAACCTTAATTAGCGTCCATGGGCCAAACAAATGGCACGTGAACCATTATAACCACTAGCTATGTCCAATAACCTATAAGTATCCATTTTTTAAACTGTAATTGGTGTGCAGAACCCATACGAATGCCCCGTGAATGATTTTGTCCACTAGCTATGACTAATAACCTATAAGTATCCATTTTAAACATTAATTGGTGTCCACAACACATACGAATGGCCCGTGAACCATTATAACCACTAGCTTCGACCAATAACCTATAAGTATCCTTGTTAAACCGTAATTAGCGTCCATAGCCCATACGTATGGCCCGTGAAACATTATAACCACTAGCTTCGACCAATAACCTATAAGTGTCCTTGTTAAACCGTAATTAGCGTCCATAGGCCATACGAATGGCCCGTGAACCACTATAACCACTAGCTAGGACCAATAGCCTATAAGTATCAATTTTTTAAACTGTAATTGGTATCTAGAACCCATACGAATGCCACATGAATGATTTTGACCACTAGCTATGACCAATAACCCACATATCCATTTTTTAAACTGTAATTGGTGTCTAAAACTCATACGAATGCCCCGTGAAAGATTTTGACAACTAGCTATGACCCATAACCTATAAGTATCCATTTTAAACATTAATTGGTGTCCATTACACATACAATGGCCCGTGAACCATTATAACTACTAGCTTCGACCAATAACCTATAAGTATCCTTGTTAAACCGTAATTAGCGTCCATAGCCCAAACAAATGGCACGTGAACCATTATAACCACTAGCTATGTCCAATAACCTATAAGTATCAATTTTTTAAACTGTAATTGGTGTGCAGAACCCATACGAATGCCCTGTGAACAATTTTGACCACTAGCTATGTCTAAAAACCTATAAGTATCCATTTTAAACATTAATTGGTGTCCACAACATATACGAATGGCCCGTGAACCATTATAACCGCTAGCTTCAACCAATAACCTATAAGTATCCTTGTTAAACCGTAATTTGCGTCCAAAGCCCATACGAATGCCCCTTGAACCATTATCACCACTAGCTATGACCAATAACCTATAAGTATCCATTATTAAAACTGTAATTGGTGTCTAGAACCATATGAATGCCCCGTGAACGATTTTGACCACTGGCTAGGACCAATAACCTATAACTATCCATTTTAAACCTTAATTGTTGTCCATTACCCATAAGAATGGCCCGTGAACCATTATAATCACTACCTTCGACCAATAACATTTAAGAATCCTTGTTAAACTGTAATTAGCGTTCATACCCCATACGAACGGCCCGTGAACCATTATAACCACTAGCTTCGAGCAATAACCTATAAGTATCCTTGTTAAACCGTAATTTGCGTCCATAGCCCGTACGAATGGCCGGTGAACCATTATAACCAATAGCCATGACCAATAACCTATAAGTATCATTGTTAAACCGTAATTAGCGTCCATAGCCCATACGAATGGCCTATGAACCATTATAACCACTAGTTTCGACCAATACACTATAAATATCTTTGTTAAACCGTAATTTGCGTCCATAGCCCATACGAATGGCCCGTGAACCATTATAACCAACAGCTATGACCAATAACCTATAAGTATCTTTTTTTTAAACTGTAATTGGTATCTAGAACCCATACGAATGCCACATGAACGATTTTGACCACTAGCTATGACCAATAACCCACATATTCATTTTTTAAACTGTAATTGGTGTCTAGAACTCATACGAATGCCCCGTGAAAGATTTTGACAACTAGCTATGACCAATAACCTATAAGTATCCATTTTAAACATTAATTGGTGTCCATTACACATACAAATGGCCCGTGAACCATTATAACTACTAGCTTCGACCAATAACCTATAAGTATCCTTTTTAAACCGTAATTAGCGTCCATAGCCCAAACAAATGGCACGTGAACCATTATAACCACTAGCTATGTCCAATAACCTATAAGTATCAATTTGTTAAACTGTAATTGGTGTGCAGAACCCATACGAATGCCCTGTGAACAATTTTGACCACTAGCTATGACTAATAACCTATAAGTATCCATTTTAAACATTAATTGGTGTCCACAACATATACGAATGGCCCGTGAACCATTATAACCGCTAGCTTCGACCAATAACCTATAAGTATCCTTGTTAAACCGTAATTTGCGTCCAAAGCCCATACGAATGCCCCATGAACCATTATCACCACTAGCTATGACGAATAACCTATAAGTATCCATTATTAAAACTGTAATTGGTGTCTAGAACCCATATGAATGCCCCATGAATGATTTTGACCACTAGCTATGACCAATGACCTATAAGTATCCATTTTAAACCTTAATATGAGTCCATTACCCATACGAATGCACCGTGAACCATTATAACCACTAGCTTCGAGCAATAACCTATAAGTATCCATTTTAAACCTTAATTCATGTCCATTACCCATACGAATGGCCCGTGAACCATTATAACCACTAGCTATGACCAATAACCTGTAAGTATCCTTGTTAAACCGTAATTAGCGTCCATAGACCTTACGAATGGCCCGTGAACCATTATACCCGCTAGCTTCAACCAATAACCTATAAGTATCCTTGTTAAACCGTAATTTGCGTCCATAGCCCGTACGAATGCCCCATGAACCATTATAACCACTAGCTATGACCAATAACCTATAAGTATCCATTTTTTAAACTGTAATTGGTGTCTAGAACCCATACGAATGCCCCGTGAACGATTTTGACCCCTAGCTAGGACCAATAGCCTATAAGTATCCATTTTAAACCTTAATTGTTGTCCATTACACATAAGAATGGCCCGTGAACCATTATAATCACTACCTTCAACCAATAACATTTAAGTATCCTTGTTAAACCGTAATTAGCGTTCATAGCCCATACGAATGGCCCGTGAACCATTATAATCACTACCTTCGACCAATAACATTTAAGTATCCTTGTTAAACCGTAATTAGCGTTCATAGCCCATTCGAATGGCCCGTGAACCATTATAACCACTAGCTTCGAGCAATAACCTTTAAGTATCCTTGTTAAACCATAATTTGCGTCCATAGCCCATACGAATGGCCGGTGAACCATTATAACCAAAAGCCATGACCAATAACCTATAAGTATCATTGTTAAACCGTACTTAGCGTACATAGCCCATACGAATGGCCTGTGAACCATTATAACCACTAGTTTCGACCAATGCAGTATAAATATCCTTGTTAAACCGTAATTAGCGTCCATAGCCCATACGAATGGCCCGTGAACCATTATAACCACTAGCTTCGACCAATAACCTATAAGTATCCTTGTTAAACCATAATTAGCGTCCATAGGCCATACGAATGGCCCGTGAACCACTATAACCACTAGCTAGGACCAATAGCCTATAAGTATCCATTTTTTAAACTGTAATTGGTATCTAGAACCCATACGAATGCCACGTGAATGATTTTGACAACTAGCTATGACCAATAACACATATATCCATTTTTAAACTGTAATTGGTGTCTAGAACTCCTACGAATGCCCCGTGAAAGATTTTAGCTACTAGCTTCGACCAATAACCTATAAGTATCCTTGTTAAACCTTAATTAGCGTCCATGGGCCAAACAAATGGCACGTGAACCATTATAACCATTAGCTATGTCCAATAACCTATAAGTATCCATTTTTTAAACTGTAATTGGTGTGCAGAACCCATACGAATGCCCCGTGAATGATTTTGTCCACTAGCTATGACTAATAACCTATAAGTATCCATTTTAAACATTAATTGGTGTCCACAACACATACGAATGGCCCGTGAACCATTATAACCACTAGCTTTGACCAATAACCTATAAGTATCCTTGTTAAACCGTAATTAGCATCCATAGCCCATACGAATGGCCCGTGAACCATTATAACCACTAGCTTCGACCAATAACCTATAAGCATCCTTGTTAAACCGTAATTAGCGTCCATAGGCCATACGAATGGCCCGTGAACCACTATAACCACTAGCTAGGACCAATAGCCTATAAGTATCCATTTTTTAAACTGTAATTGGTATCTAGAACCCATACGAATGCCACGTGAACGATTTTGACCACTAGCTATGACCAATAACCCACATATCCATTTTTTAAACTGTAATTGGTGTCTAGAACTCATACGAATGCCCCGTGAAAGATTTTGACAACTAGCTATGACCCATAACCTATAAGTATCCATTTTAAACATTAATTGGTGTCCATTACACATACAAATGGCCCGTGAACCATTATAACTACTAGCTTCGACCAATAACCTATAAGTATCCTTGTTAAACCGTAATTAGCGTCCATAGCCCAAACAACTGGCACGTGAACCATTATAACCACTAGCTATGTACAATAACCTATAAGTATCAATTTTTTAAACTGTAATTGGTGTGCAGAACCCATACGAATGCCCTGTGAACAATTTTGACCACTAGCTATGACTAATAACCTATAAGTATCCATTTTAAACATTAATTGGTGTCCACAACATATACGAATGGCCCGTGAACCATTATAACCGCTAGCTTCGACCAATAACCTATAAGTATCCTTGTTCAACCGTAATTTGCGTCCAAAGCCCATACGAATGCCCCATGAACCATTATCACCACTAGCTATGACCAATAACCTATAAGTATCCATTATTAAAACTGTAATTGGTGTCTAGAACCCATATGAATGCCCCGTGAACGATTTTGACCACTGGCTAGGACCAATAACCTATAACTATCCATTTTAAACCTTAATTGTTGTCCATTACCCATAAGAATGGCCCGTGAACCATTATAATCACTACCTTCGACCAATAACATTTAAGAATCCTTGTTAAACCGTAATTAGCGTTCATAGCCCATAGGAATGGCCCGTGAACCATTATAACCACTAGCTTCGAGCAATAACCTATAAGTATACTTGTTAAACCGTAATTTGCGTCCATAGCCCGTACGAATGGCCGGTGAACCATTATAACCAATAGCCATGACCAATAACCTATAAGTATCATTGTTTACCCATAATTAGCGTCCATAGCCCATACGAATGGCCTATGAACCATTATAACCACTAGTTTCGACCAATACACTATAAATATCCTTGTTAAACCGTAATTTGCGTCCATAGCCCATACGAATGGCCCGTGAATCATTATAACCAACAGCTATGACCAATAACCTATAAGTATCTTTTTTTTAAACTGTAATTGGTATCTAGAACCCATACGAATGCCACGTGAACGATTTTGACCACTAGCTATGACCAATAACCCACATATCCATTTTTTAAACTGTAATTGGTGTCTAGAACTCATACGAATGCCCCGTGAAAGATTTTGACAACTAGCTATGACCAATAACCTATAAGTATCCATTTTAAACATTAATTGGTGTCCATTACACATACAAATGGCCCGTGAACCATTATAACTACTAGCTTCGACCAATAACCTATAAGTATCCTTGTTAAACCGTAATTAGCGTCCATAGCCCAAACAAATGGCACGTGAACCATTATAACCACTAGCTATGTCCAATAACCTATAAGTATCAATTTTTTAAACTGTAATTGGTGTGCAGAACCCATACGAATGCCCTGTGAACAATTTTGACCACTAGCTAGGACTAATAACCTATAAGTATCCATTTTAAACATTAATTGGTGTCCACAACATATACGAATGGCCCGTGAACCATTATAACCACTAGCTTCGACCAATAACCTATAAGTATCCTTGTTAAACCGTAATTAGCGTCCATAGGCCATACGAATGGCCCGTGAACCACTATAACCACTAGGTATGACCAATAACCTATAAGTATCCATTTTTTAAACTGTAATTGTTGTCTAGAACACATACGAATGCCTCGTGAATGATTTTGACCACTAGCTATGACCAATGACCTATAAGTATCCATTTTAAAACTTAATATGAGTCCATTACCCATACGAATGCACCGTGAACCATTATAACCACTAGCTTCGAGCAATAACCTATAAGTATCCATTTTAAACCATAATTCATGTCCATTACCCATACGAATGGCCCGTGAACCATTATACCCACTAGCTATGACCAATAACCTGTAAGTATCCTTGTTAAACCGTAATTAGCGTCCATAGACCTTACGAATGGCCCGTGAACCATTATACCCGCTAGCTTCAACCAATAACCTATAAGTATCCTTGTTAAACCGTAATTTGCATCCATAGCCCATACGAATGCCCCATGAACCATTATAACCACTAGCTAGGACCAATAACCTATAAGTATCCATTTTTTAAACTGTAATTGGTGTCTAGAACCCATACGAATGCCCCGTGAACGATTTTGACCCCAAGCTAGGACCAATAACCTATAAGTATCCATTTTAAACCTTATTTGTTGTCCATTACCCATAAGAATGGCCCGTGAACCATTATAATCACTACCTTCGACCAATAACATTTAAGTATCCTTGTTAAACTGTAATTAGCGTTCATAGCCCATACGAATGGCCCGTGAACCATTATAATCACTACCTTCGACCAATAACATTTAAGTATCCTTGTTAAACCGTAATTAGCGTTCATAGCCCATTCGAATGGCCCGTGAACCATTATAACCACTAGCTTCGAGCAATAACCTTTAAGTATCCTTGTTAAACCTTAATTTGCGTCCATAGCCCATACGAATGGCCGGTGAACCATTATAACCAATAGCCATGACCAATAACCTATAAGTATCATTGTTAAATCGTACTTAGCGTCCATAGCCCATACGAATGGCCTGTGAACCATTATAACCACTAGTTTCGACCAATGCAGTATAAATATCCTTGTTAAACCGTAATTAGCGTCCATAGCCCATACGATTGGCCCGTGAACCATTATAACCACTAGCTTCGACCAATAACCTATAAGTATCCTTGTTAAACCGTAATTAGCATCCATATGCCATACGAATGGCCCGTGAACCACTATAACCACTAGGTAGGACCAATAGCCTATAAGTATCCATTTTTTAAACTGTAATTGGTATCTAGAACCCATACGAATGCCACGTGAACCATTATGACAACTAGCTATGACCAATAACCTATAAGTATCCATTTTTTAAATAATAATTGATGTCTAGAACCCATACGAATGCCCCGTGAACGATTTTGACCACTAGCTATGACCAATAACCTATAAGTATCCATTTTAAACCTTAATTTGTGTCCTTTACCCATACGGATAGCCCGTGAACCATTATAATCACTAGCTTCGACCAATAACCTATAAGTATCCTTGTTAAACCGTAATTAGCGTTCATAGCATATACGAATGGCCCGTGAACCATTATAACCACTAGCTATGACCAATAACCTATAAGTACCCATTTTTTAAACTGTAATTAGTGTCTAGAACACATACGAATGCCCCATGAACGATTTTGACCACTAGCTATGACCAATAACCTATAAGTATCCTTGTTAAACCGTAATTAGCGTCCATAGCCCATACGAATGACCCGTGAGCCATTGTAATCACTTGATATAACCTGTAATATCCATTTTTTAAACTGTGATTGGTGTTGATAACCCATAGGAATGGCCCGTGAACCATTATAACCACTAGCTATGACCAATAACCTATAAATATCCATTTTTCTAAATTGTAATTGGTGTCTAGAACCCATACGAATGCCCCGTGAACGATTTTGACCACTAGCTACGACCAATGACCTATAAGTATCCATTTTAAACCTTAATATGAGTCCATTACCCATACGAATGCCCCGTGAACCATTTTAACCACTAGCTTCGACCTATAACCTATAAGTATCCATTTTAAACCTTAATTCATGTCCATTACCCATAAGAATGGCCCGTGAACCTTTATAATCACTACCTTCGACCAATAACATCTAAGTATCCTTGTTAAACCGTAATTAGCGTTCATAGCCCATACGAATGGCCCGTGAACCATTATAACCACTAGTTTCGAGCAATAACCTATAACTATCCTTATTAAACCCTAACTAGCGTCCATAGCCCATACGAATGGCCGGTGAACCATTATAACCAATAGCCATGACCAATAACCTATAAGTATCATTGTTAAACCGTAATTAGCGTCCATAGCCCATACGAATGGCCTGTGAACCATTATAACCACTAGTTTTGACAAATACAGTATAAGTATCCTTGTGATTCGTAATTAGCGTCCATAGGTCATACGAATGGCCCGTGAACCACTATAACCACTAGGTATGACCAACAACCTATAAGTATCCATTTTTTAAAATGTAATTGGTGTCTAGAACCCATACGAATGCCCCGTGAACGATTTTGACCACTAGCTATGACCAATAACCTATAAGTATCCTTGTTAAACCGTAATTAGCGTCTAAGCCCATACGAATGACCCGTGAGCAATTATAATCACTTGATATAACCTATAATATCCATTTTTTAAATTGTGATGGGTGTTGATAACCCATAGGAATGGCCCGTGAACCATTATAACCACTAGCTATGACCAATAACCAATAAATATCCATTTTTTTAAATTGTAATTGGTGTCTAGAACCCATACGAATGCCCCGTGAACGATTTTGACCACTAGCTATGACCAATGAACTATAAGTATCCATTTTAAACCTTAATACGAGTCCATTACCCATACGAATGCCCCGTGAACCATTATAACCACTAGCTTCGACCAATAACCTATAAGTATCCATTTTAAACCTAAATTCATGTCCATTACCCATACGAATGGCCCGTGAACCATTATAACCACTAGCTAAGACCAATAACATATAAGTATCCTTGTTAAACCATAATTAGCGTCCATAGACCTTACGAATGGCCCGTGAACCATTTTAACCGCTAGCTTCGACCAATAACCTATAAGTATCCTTGTTAAACCGTCATTGCGTCCATAGCCCATACGAATGCCCTGTGAACGATTATAACCACTAGCTATGACCAATAACCTATAAGTATCCATTTTTTTTAATGTAATTGGTGTCTAGAACCCATACGAATGCCCCGTGAATGATTTTGACCACTAGCTATGACCAATGACCTATAAGTATCCATTTTAAACCTTAATTGTTGTCCATTACCATTAAGAATGACCCGTGAACCATTATAATCACTACCTTCGACCAATACCATTTAAGTATCCTTGCTAAACCGTAATTAGCGTTCATAGCCCATACGAATGGCCCGTGAACCATTATAACCACTAGTTTCGAGCAATAACCTATAACTATCCTTATTAAACCCTAACTAGCGTCCATAGCCCATACGAATGGCCGGTGAACCATTATAAGCAATAGCCATGACCAATAACCTATAAGTATCATTGTTAAACCGTAATTAGCGTCCATAGCCCATACGAATGGCATGGGAACCATTATAACCACTAGTTTCGACAAATACAGTATAAGTATCCTTGTTAATTCGTAATTAGCGTCCATAGGTCATACGAATGGCCCGTGAACCACTATAACCACTAGGTATGACCAACAACCTATAAGTATCCATTTTTTAAAATGTACTTGGTGTCTAGAACCCATACGAATGCCCCGTGAATGATTTTGACCACTAGATAGGACCAATAACCTATAAGTATCCATTTTAAACCTTAATTGGTTTCAATAACAAATACAAATGGCCCGTGAACCATTATAATCACTAGCTATAACCAAAAACCTCTAAGTATCCATTTTTTTAACTGTAATTCATGTCCATTACCCATACGAATGGCCCATGAACCATTATAACCACTAGCTACGACCAATAACATATAAGTATCCTTGTTAAACCGTAATTAGCGTCCATAGACCTTACGAATGACCCGTGAACCATTATAACCGCTAGCTTCGACCAATAACCTATAAGTATCCTTCTTAAACCGTAATTTGCGTCCATAGCCCATACGAATGCCCCGTGAACCATTATAACCACTAGCTATGACCAATAACCTATAAGTATCCTTTTTTTAAACTGTAATTGGTGTCTAGAACCCATACGAATGCCCCGTGAACGATATTGACCACTAGCTAGGACCAATAACCTATAAGTATCCATTTTAAACCTTAATTGTTGTCCATTACCCATAAGAATGGCCCGTGAACCATTATAATCACTACCTTCAACCAATAACATCTAAATATCCTTGTTAAACCGTAATTAGCGTTCATAGCCCATACAAATGGCCCGTGAACCATTATAACCACTAGTTTCGAGCAATAACCTATAACTATCCTTATTAAACCCTAACTAGCGTCCATAGCCCATACGAATGGCCGGTGAATCATTATAACCAATAGCCATGACCAATAACCTATAAGTATCATTGTTAAACCGTAATTAGCGTCCATAGCCCATACGAATGGCCTGTGAACCATTATAACCACTAGTTTCGAGAAATACAGTATATGTATCCTTGTTAATTCGTAATTAGCGTCCATAGGTCATACGAGTGGCCCGTGAACCACTATAACCACTAGGTATGACCAACAACCTATAAGTATCCATTTTTTAAAATGTAATTGGTGTCTAGAACCCATACGAATGCCCCGTGAATGATTTTGACCACTAGCTATGACCAATAACCTATAAGTATCCTTGTTAAACCGTAATTAGCGTCTAAGCCCATACGAATCACCCGTGAGCAATTATAATCACTTGATATAACCTATAATATCCATTTTCTAAACTGTGATGGGTGTTGATAACCCATAGGAATGGCCCGTGAACCATTATAACCACTAGCTATGACCAATAACCTATAAATATCCATTTTATTAAATTGTAATTGGTGTCTAGAACCCATACGAATGCCCCGTGAACGATTTTGTCCACTAGTTATGACCAATGACCTATAAGTATCCATTTTAAACCTTAATATGAGTCCATTACCCATACGAATGCCCCGTGAACCATTATAACCACTAGCTTCGACCAATAACCTATAAGTATCCATTTTAAACCTAAATTCATGTCCATTACCCATACGAATGGCCCGTGAACCATTATAACCACTAGCTAAGACCAATAACCTATAAGTATCCTTGTTAAACGATAATTAGCGTCCACAGACCTTACGAATGGCCCGTGAACCATTTTAACCACTAGCTTCGACCAATAACCTATAAGTATCCTTGTTAAACCGTAATTTGCGTCCATAGCCCATACGAATGCCCTGTGAACCATTATAACCACTAGCTATGACCAATAACCTATAAGTATCCATTTTTTTTAATGTAATTGGTGTCTAGAACCCATACGAATGCCCCGTGAACGATTTTGACCACTAGCTATGACCAATAACCTATAAGTATCCATTTTAAACCTTAATTGTTGTCCATTTCCATTAAGAATGACCCGTGAACCATTATAATCACAACCTTCGACTAATACCATTTAAGTATCCTTGCTAAACTGTAATTAGCGTTCATAGCCCATACGAATGGCCCGTGAACCATTATAACCACTAGTTTCGAGCAATAACCTATAACTATCCTTATTAAACCCTAACTAGCGTCCATAGCCCATACGAATGGCCGGTGAACCATTATAACCAATAGCCATGACCAATAACCTATAAGTATCATTGTTAAACCGTAATTAGCGTCCATAGCCCATACGAATGGCCTGTGAACCATTATAACCACTAGTTTCGACAAATACAGTATAAGTATCCTTGTTAATTCGTAATTAGCGTCCATAGGTCATACGAATGGCCCGTGAACCACTATAACCACTAGCTATGACCAACAACCTATAAGTATCCATTTTTTAAAATGTACTTGGTGTCTTGAACCCATACGAATACCCCGTGAATGATTTTGACCACTAGCTAGGACCAATAACCTATAAGTATCCATTTTAAACCTTAATTGGTTTCAATAACAAATACAAATGGCCCGTGAACCATTATAATCACTAGCTATAACCAAAAACCTCTAAGTATCCATTTTTTTAACTGTAATTCATGTCCATTACCCATACGAATGGCCCGTGAACCATTATAACCACTAGCTATGACCAATAACCTATAAGTATCTTTGTTAAACCGTAATTAGCGTCCATAGACCTTACGAATGGCCCGTGAACCATTATAACCTCTAGCTTCGACCAATAACCTATAAGTATCCTTCTTAAACCGTAATTTGCGTTCCTAGCCCATACGAATGCCCCGTGAACCATTATAACCACTAGCTATGACCGATAACCTATAAGTATCCTTTTTTTAAACTATAATTGGTGTCTAGAACCCATACGAATGCCCCGTGAATGATATTGACCACTAGCTAGGACCAATAACCTATAAGTATCCATTTTATACCATAATTGTTGTCGATTACCCATAAGAATGGCCCGTGAACCTTTATAATCACTACCTTCGACCAATAACATCTAAGTATACTTGTTAAACCGTAATTAGCGTTCATAGCCCATACGAATGGCCCGTGAACCATTATAACCACTAGTTTCGAGCAATAACCTATAACTATCCTTATTAAACCCTAACTAGCGTCCATAGCCCATACGAATGGCCGGTGAATTATTATAACCAATAGCCATGACCAATAACCTATAAGTATCATTGTTAAACCGTAATTAGCGTCCATAGCCCATACGAATGGCCTGTGAACCATTATAACCACTAGTTTCGAGAAATACAGTATAAGTATCCTTGTTAATTAGTAATTAGCGTCCATAGGTCATACGAATGGCCCGTGAACCACTATAACCACTAGGTATGACCAACAACCTATAAGTATCCATTTTTTAAAATGTAATTGGTGTCTAGAACCCATATGAATGCCCCATGAACGATTTTGACCACTAGCTATGACCAATAACCTATAAGTATCCTTGTTAAACCGTAATTAGCGTCTAATCCCATAGGAATGACCCGTGAGCAATTATAATCACTTGATATAACCTATAATATCCATTTTTAAACTGTGATTGGTATTGATAACCCATAGGGATGGCCCGTGAACCATTATAACCACTAGCTATGACCAATAACCTATAAATATCCATTTTTTTTAAATTGAAATTGGTGTCTAGAACCCATACGAATGCCCCGTGAACGATTTCGACCACTAGCTATGACCAATGACCTATAAGTATCCATTTTAAACCTTAATATGAGTCCATTACACATACGAATGCCCCGTGAACCATTATAACCACTAGCTTCGAGCAATAACCTATAAGTATCCATTTTAAACCTTAATTCATGTCCATTACCCATACGAATGGCCCGTGAACCATTATAACAACTAGCTAAGACCAATTACCTATAAGTATCCTTGTTAAACCGTAATTAGCGTCCATAGACCTTACGTAAAGGTCACCCCTGCCTTTAGATGATAACGCCTTCTTTTACATCCCATCCCATAGACAAATCAATAGGAAATGCTACAAGCCATTGTTGTTCTTTTGACGACGAACCACTCCGGTACAACAAGCTAAAGTGACCTCTACGCGGCTACCACCGGAAGTGCGCTAAGTTAGTCACAGGGGAACCCCAAGTTCAATCTAACCTAATGGTCCGTGAACCATTATAACCGCTAGCTTCGACCAATAACCTATAAGTATCCTTGTTAAACCGTAATTTGCGTCCATAGCCCATACGAATGCCCCGTGAACCATTATAACCACTAGCTATGACCAATAACCTATAAGTATCCATTTTTTTAATGTAATTGGTGTCTAGAACCCATACGAATGCCCCGTGAACGATTTTGACCACTAGCTATGACCAATAACCTATAAGTATCCATTTTAAACCTTAATTGTTGTCCATTACCATTAAGAATGACCCGTGAACCATTATAATCACTACCTTCGACCAATACCATTTAAGTATCCTTGCTAAACCGTAATTAGCGTTCATAGCCCATACGAATGGCCCGTGAACCATTATAACAACTAGTTTCGAGCAATAACCTATAACTATCCTTATTAAACCCTAACTAGCGTCCATAGCCCATACGAATGGCCGGTGAATCATTATAACCAATAGCCATGACCAATAACCTATAAGTATCATTGTTAAACCGTAATTAGCGTCCATAGCCCATACGAATGGCCTGTGAACACTTAAGGTTTAAAATGGATATTATAGGTTATATCAAGTGATTATAATTGCTCACGGGTCATTCCTATGGGCTTTATAACCCATAGGAATGACCCGTGAGCAATTTAAACTGTGATTTGTGTTGATAACCCATAGGAATGGCCCGTGAACCATTATAACCACTAGCTATGACCAATAACCTATAAATATCCATTTTTTTAAATTGTAATTGGTGTCTAGAACCCATACGAATGCCCCGTGAACGATTTTGACCACTAGCTACGACCAATGACCTATAAGTAACCATTTTAAACCTTAATTGGTGTCCTTTACCCATAAGAATAGCCCGTGAACCATTATAATCACTAGCTTCGACCAATAACCTATAAGTATCCTTGTTAAACCGTAATTAGCGTTCATAGCCCATACGAATGGCCCGTGAACCATTATAACCACTAGTTTCGAGCAATAACCTATAACTATCCTTATTAAACCCTAACTTGCGTCCATAGCCCATACGAATGGCTGGTGAACCATTATAACCAATAGCCATGACCAATAACCTATAAGTATCATTGTTAAATCGTATTTAGCGTCCATAGCCCATACGAATGGCCTGTGAACCATTATAACCACTAGTTTAGACCAATACAGTATGAGTATCCTTGTTAAACCGTAATTAGCGTCCATAGGCCATACAAATGGCCCGTGAACCACTACAACCACTAGGTATGACCAATAACCTATAAGTATCCATTTTTTAAACTGTAATTGGTGTCTAGAACCCATACGAATGCCGCGTGAATGAGTTTGACCACTAGCTATGACCAATAACTTATAAGTATCCATTTTAAACCTTAATTGGTTTCAATAACAAATACAAATGGCCCGTGAACCATTATAATCACTAGCTATAACCAAAAACCTCTAACTATCCATTTTTTTAACTGTAATTGGTGTTGATAACCCATACAAATGGCCCGTGAACCATTATGACACTAGCTATGACCAATAACCTATAAGTATCTATTTTTTAAACAATAATTGATGTCTAGAACCCATACGAATGCCCCGTGAACGATTTTGACCACTAGCTATGACCAATAACCTATAAGTATCCATTTTAAACCTTAATTGGTGACCTTTACCCATACGAATAGCCCGTGAACCATTATAATCACTAGCTTCGACCAATAACCTATAAGTATCCTTGTTAAACCGTAATTAGCGTTCATAGCCTATACGAATGGCCCGTGAACCATTATAACCACTAGCTATGACCAATAACCTATAAGTATCCATTTTTTAAACTGTAATTAGTGTCTAGAACACATACGAATGCCCCATGAACGATTTTGACCACTAGCTATGACCAATAACCTATAAGTATCCTCGTTAAACCGTAATTAGCGTCCATAGCCCATACGAATGACCCGTGAGCCATTATAATCACTTGATATAACCTATAATATCCATTTTTTAAACTGTGATTGGTGTTGATAACCCATAGGAATGGCCCGTGAACCATTATAACCACTAGCTATGACCAATAACCTATAAATATCCATTTTTTTAAATTGTAATTGGTGTATAGAACCCATACGAATGCCCCGTGAATGATTTTGACCACTAGCTATGATCAATGACCTATAAGTATCCATTTTAAACCTTAATACGAGTTCATTACCCATACGAATGCCCCGTGAACCATTATTACCACTAGCTTCGAGCAATAACCTATAAGTATCCATTTTAAACCTTAATTCATGTCCATTACCCATACGAATGGCCCGTGAACCATTATAACCACTAGCTATGACCAATAACCTATAAGTATCCTTGTTAAACCGTAATTAGCGTCCATAGACCTTACGAATGGCCCGTGAACCATTATAACTGCTAGCTTCAACAATTAACCTACAAGTATCCTTGTTAAACCGTAATTTGCGTCCATAGCCCATACGAATGCCCCGTGAACCATTATAACCACTAGCTATGACCAATAACCCCTAAGTATCCATTTTTTTAACTGTAATTGGTGTCTAGAACCCATACGAATGCCCCGTGAACGATTTTGACCACTAGCTATGACCAATAACCTATAAGTATCCATTTTAAACATTAATTGTTGTCCATTACCCATAAGAATGGCCCGTGAACCATTATAATCACTACCTTTGACCAATAACATTTAAGTATCCTTGTTAAACCGTAATTAGTGTTCATAGCCCATATGAATGGCCCTTGAACCATTATAACCACTAGTTTCGAGCAAAAACCTATAACTATCCTTATTAAACCCTAACTAGCGTCCATAGCCCATACGAATGGCCGGTGAACCATTATAACCAATAGCCATGACCAATAACCTATAAGTATCATTGTTAAACCGTAATTAGCGTTTATAGCCCATACGAATGGTCTGTGAACCATTATAACCACTAGTTTCGACCAATACAGTATAAGTATCCTTGTTTAACCGTAATTAGCGTCCATAGGCCATTCGAATGGCCCGTGAACCACTATAACCACTAGGTATGACCAATAACCAATAAGTATCCATTTTTTAAACTGTAATTGGTGTCTAGAACCCATACGAATGCCCCGTGAATGATTTTGACTACTAGCTATGGCCAATAACCTATAAGTATCCATTTTAAACCTTAATTGGTATCGATAACAAATACAAATGGCCCGTGACCCATTATAATCACAAGCTATAACCAAAAACCTATAAGTATCCATTTTTTTTAACTGTAATTGGTGTTGATACCCATACAAGTGGCCCGTGACCCATTATGACCACTAGCTATGACCAATAACCTATAAGTTTCCATTTCTTAAACTGTAATTTGTGTCTAGAACTCATACGAATGCCCCGTGAACGATTTTGACCACTACTATGACCAATAACCTATAAGTATCCATTTTAAACATTAATTGGTGTCCATTACACATACGAATGGCCCGTGAAGCAATATAACCACTAGCTACGTCCAATAACCTATAAGTATCCATGTTAAACCGTACTTGGCGTCCATAGCCCATACGAATGGCCCGTTAACCATTATAATCACTAGCAATAACCAATAACCTATAAGTATCCATTGTTTTAACTGTAATTGGTGTTCATAACCCATACAAATGGCCCGTGAACCATTATGACCACTAGCTATGACCAATAACCTATAAGTATCCATTTTTTAAACAATAATTGATGTCTATAACCCATACGAATGCCCCGTGAACGATTTTGACCACTAGCTATGACCAATAACCTATAAGTATCCATTTTAAACCTTAATTGGTGTCCTTTACCCATACGAGTAGCCCGTGAACCATTATAATCACTAGCTTCGACCAATAGCCTATAAGTATCCTTGTTAAACCGTAAGTAGCGTTCATAGCCCATATGAATGGCCCGTGAACCATTATAACCACTAGCTATGACCAATAACCTATAAGTATCCATTTTTTAAACTGTAATTAGTGTCTAGAACACATACGAATGCCCCATGAACGATTTTTACCACTAGCTATGACCAATAACCTGTAAGTATCCTTGTTAAACCGTAATTAGCGTCCATGGCCCTTATTAATGACCCGTGAGCCATTATAATCACTTGATATAACCTATAATATCCATTTTTAAACTGTGATTGGTGTTGATAACCCATAGGAATGGCCCGTGAACCATTATAACCACTAGCTATGACCAATAACCTATAAATATCCATTATTTTAAATTGTAATTGGTGTCTAGAACCCATACGAATGCCCCGTGAACGATTTTGACCACTAGCTATGACCAATGACCTATAAGTATCCATTTTAAACCTTAATATGAGTCCATTACCCATATGAATGCCCCGTGAACCATTATAACCACTAGCTTCGAGCAATAACCTATAAGTATCCATTTAAAACCTTAATTTATGTCCATTACCCATACGAATGGCCCGTGAACCATTATAACCACTAGCTATGACCAATAACCTATAAGTATCCTTGGTAAACCGTAATTAGCGTCCATAGACCTTACGAATGGCCTGTGAACCATTATAACCGCTAGCTTCGACTAATAACCTATAAGTATCCTTGTTAAACCGTAATTTGCGTCCATAGCCCATACGAATGCCCCGTGAACCATTATAACCACTAGCTATGACCAATAACCTATAAATATATATTTTTTTAAATTGTAATTGGTGTATAGAACCCATACGAATTCCCCGTGAATGATTTTGACCACTAGCTATGACAATTGACCTATAAGTATCCATTTTAAACCTTAATATGAGTCCATTACCCATATGAATGCCCCGTGAACCATTATTACCACTAACTTCGAGCAATAACCTATAAGTATCCATTTTAAACCTTAATTCATGTCCATTACCCATACGAATGGCCCGTGAACCATTATAACCACTAGCTATGACCAATAACCTATAAGTATCCTTGTTAAACCGTAATTAGCGTCCATAGACCTTACGAATGGCCCGTGAACCATTATAACCGCTAGCTTCGACAATTAACCTACAAGTATCCTTGTTAAACCGTAATTTGCGTCCATAGCCCATACGAATGCCCCGTGAACCATTATAACCACTAGCTATGACCAATAACCTATAAGTATCCATTTTTTTCACTGTAATTGGTGTCTAGAACCCATACGAATGCCGCGTGAATGAGTTTGACTACTAGCTATGACCAATAACTTATAAGTATCCATTTTAAACCTTAATTGGTTTCAATAACAAATACAAATGGCCCGTGAACCATTATAATCACTAGCTATAACCAAAAACCTCTAACTATCCATTTTTTTAACTGTAATTGGTGTTGATAACCCATACAAATGGCCCGTGAACCATTATGACACTAGCTATGACCAATAACCTATAAGTATCTATTTTTTATACAATAATTGATGTCTAGAACCCATACGAATGCCCCGTGAACGATTTTGACCACTAGCTATGACCAATAACCTATAAGTATCCATTTTAAACCTTAATTGGTGACCTTTACCCATACGAATAGCCCGTGAACCATTATAATCACTAGCTTCGACCAATAACCTATAAGTATCCTTGTTAAACCGTAATTAGCGTTCATAGCCTATACGAATGGCCCGTGAACCATTATAACCACTAGCTATGACCAATAACCTATAAGTATCCATTTTTTAAACTGTAATTAGTGTCTAGAACACATACGAATGCCCCATGAACGATTTTGACCACTAGCTATGACCAATAACCTATAAGTATCCTCGTTAAACCGTAATTAGCGTCCATAGCCCATACGAATGACCCGTGAGCCATTATAATCACTTGATATAACCTATAATATCCATTTTTTAAACTGTGATTGGTGTTGATAACCCATAGGAATGGCCCGTGAACCATTATAACCACTAGCTATGACCAATAACCTATAAATATCCATTTTTTTAAATTGTAATTGGTGTATAGAACCCATACGAATGCCCCGTGAATGATTTTGACCACTAGCTATGATCAATGACCTATAAGTATCCATTTTAAACCTTAATACGAGTTCATTACCCATACGAATGCCCCGTGAACCATTATTACCACTAGCTTCGAGCAATAACCTATAAGTATCCATTTTAAACCTTAATTCATGTCCATTACCCATACGAATGGCCCGTGAACCATTATAACCACTAGCTATGACCAATAACCTATAAGTATCCTTGTTAAACCGTAATTAGCGTCCATAGACCTTACGAATGGCCCGTGAACCATTATAACTGCTAGCTTCGACAATTAACCTACAAGTATCCTTGTTAAACCGTAATTTGCGTCCATAGCCCATACGAATGCCCCGTGAACCATTATAACCACTAGCTATGACCAATAACCCCTAAGTATCCATTTTTTTAACTGTAATTGGTGTCTAGAACCCATACGAATGCCCCGTGAACGATTTTGACCACTAGCTATGACCAATAACCTATAAGTATCCATTTTAAACATTAATTGTTGTCCATTACCCATAAGAATGGCCCGTGAACCATTATAATCACTACCTTTGACCAATAACATTTAAGTATCCTTGTTAAACCGTAATTAGTGTTCATAGCCCATACGAATGGCCCTTGAACCATTATAACCACTAGTTTCGAGCAAAAACCTATAACTATCCTTATTAAACCCTAACTAGCGTCCATAGCCCATACGAATGGCCGGTGAACCATTATAACCAATAGCCATGACCAATAACCTATAAGTATCATTGTTAAACCGTAATTAGCGTTTATAGCCCATACGAATGGTCTGTGAACCATTATAACCACTAGTTTCGACCAATACAGTATAAGTATCCTTGTTAAACCGTAATTAGCGTCCATAGGCCATTCGAATGGCCCGTGAACCACTATAACCACTAGGTATGACCAATAACCAATAAGTATCCATTTTTTAAACTGTAATTGGTGTCTAGAACCCATACGAATGCCCCGTGAATGATTTTGACCACTAGCTATGGCCAATAACCTATAAGTATCCATTTTAAACCTTAATTGGTATCGATAACAAATACAAATGGCCCGTGACCCATTATAATCACAAGCTATAACCAAAAACCTATAAGTATCCATTTTTTTTAACTGTAATTGGTGTTGATAACCCATACAAGTGGCCCGTGACCCATTATGACCACTAGCTATGACCAATAACCTATAAGTTTCCATTTCTTAAACTGTAATTTGTGTCTAGAACTCATACGAATGCCCCGTGAACGATTTTGACCACTACTATGACCAATAACCTATAAGTATCCATTTTAAACATTAATTGGTGTCCATTACACATACGAATGGCCCGTGAAGCAATATAACCACTAGCTACGTCCAATAACCTATAAGTATCCATGTTAAACCGTACTTGGCGTCCATAGCCCATACGAATGGCCCGTGAACCATTATAATCACTAGCAATAACCAATAACCTATAAGTATCCATTGTTTTAACTGTAATTGGTGTTCATAACCCATACAAATGGCCCGTGAACCATTATGACCACTAGCTATGACCAATAACCTATAAGTATCCATTTTTTAAACAATAATTGATGTCTATAACCCATACGAATGCCCCGTGAACGATTTTGACCACTAGCTATGACCAATAACCTATAAGTATCCATTTTAAACCTTAATTGGTGTCCTTTACCCATACGAGTAGCCCGTGAACCATTATAATCACTAGCTTCGACCAATAGCCTATAAGTATCCTTGTTAAACCGTAAGTAGCGTTCATAGCCCATATGAATGGCCCGTGAACCATTATAACCACTAGCTATGACCAATAACCTATAAGTATCCATTTTTTAAACAGTAATTAGTGTCTAGAACACATACGAATGCCCCATGAACGATTTTTACCACTAGCTATGACCAATAACCGCTAAGTATCCTTGTTAAACCGTAATTAGCGTCCATGGCCCTTATTAATGACCCGTGAGCCATTATAATCACTTGATATAACCTATAATATCCATTTTTAAACTGTGATTGGTGTTGATAACCCATAGGAATGGCCCGTGAACCATTATAACCACTAGCTATGACCAATAACCTATAAATATCCATTATTTTAAATTGTAATTGGTGTCTAGAACCCATACGAATGCCCCGTGAACGATTTTGACCACTAGCTATGACCAATGACCTATAAGTATCCATTTTAAACCTTAATATGAGTCCATTACCCATATGAATGCCCCGTGAACCATTATAACCACTAGCTTCGAGCAATAACCTATAAGTATCCATTTAAAACCTTAATTTATGTCCATTACCCATACGAATGGCCCGTGAACCATTATAACCACTAGCTATGACCAATAACCTATAAGTATCCTTGGTAAACCGTAATTAGCGTCCATAGACCTTACGAATGGCCTGTGAACCATTATAACCGCTAGCTTCGACTAATAACCTATAAGTATCCTTGTTAAACCGTAATTTGCGTCCATAGCCCATACGAATGCCCCGTGAACCATTATAACCACTAGCTATGACCAATAACCTATAAATATATATTTTTTTAAATTGTAATTGGTGTATAGAACCCATACGAATTCCCCGTGAATGATTTTGACCACTAGCTATGACAATTGACCTATAAGTATCCATTTTAAACCTTAATATGAGTCCATTACCCATATGAATGCCCCGTGAACCATTATTACCACTAACTTCGAGCAATAACCTATAAGTATCCATTTTAAACCTTAATTCATGTCCATTACCCATACGAATGGCCCGTGAACCATTATAACCACTAGCTATGACCAATAACCTATAAGTATCCTTGTTAAACCGTAATTAGCGTCCATAGACCTTACGAATGGCCCGTGAACCATTATAACCGCTAGCTTCGACAATTAACCTACAAGTATCCTTGTTAAACCGTAATTTGCGTCCATAGCCCATACGAATGCCCCGTGAACCATTATAACCACTAGCTATGACCAATAACCTATAAGTATCCATTTTTTTCACTGTAATTGGTGTCTAGAACCCATACGAATGCCTCGTGAACGATTTTGACCACTAGCTATGACCAATAACCTATAAGTATCCATTTTAAACCTTAATTGTTGTCCATTACCCATAAGAATGGCCCGTGAACCATTATAATCACTACCTTTGACCAATAACATTTAAGTATCCTTGTTAAACCGTAATTAGCGTTCATAGCCCATACAAATGGCACGTGAACCATTATAACCACTAGTTTCGAGCAATAACCTATAACTATCCTTATTAAACCCTAACTAGCGTCCATAGCCCATACGAATGGCCGGTGAACCATTATAACCAATAGCCATGAGCAATAACCTATAATATCATTGTGAAACCGTAATTTGCGTCTATAGCCCATACGAATGGCCTGTTAACCATTATAACCACTAGTTTCGACCAATACAGTATAAGTATCCTTGTTAAACCATAATTAGCGTCCATAGGCCATACGAATGGCCCGTGAACCACTATAACCACTAGGTATGACCAATAACCTATAAGTTTACATTTTTTAAACTGTAATTGGTGTCTAGAACCCATACGAATGCCCCGTGAATGATTTTGACCACTAGCTATGACCAATAACCTATAAGTATCCATTTTAAACCATAATTGGTATCGATAACAAATACAAATGGCCCGTGAACCATTATAATTACTAGCTATGACCAATAACCTATAAGTATCCATTTTTTTCACTGTAATTGGTGTCTAGAACCCATACGAATGCCCCGTGAACGATTTTGACCACTAGCTATGACCAATAACCTATAAGTATCCATTTTAAACCTTAATTGTTGTCCATTGCCCATAAGAATGGCCCGTGAACCATTATAATCACTACCTTTGACCAATAACATTTAAGTATCCTTGTTAAACCGTAATTAGCGTTCATAGCCCATACAAATGGCCCGTGAACCATTATAACCACTAGTTTCGAGCAATAACCTATAACTATCCTTATTAAACCCTAACTAGCGTCCATAGCCCATACGAATGGCCGGTGAACCACTATAACCAATAGCCATGAGCAATAACCTATAATATCATTGTGAAACCGTAATTAGCGTCTATAGCCCATACGAATGGCCTGTTAACCATTATAACCACTAGTTTCGACCAATACAGTATAAGTATCCTTGTTAAACCATAATTAGCGTCCATAGGCCATACGAATGGCCCGTGAACCACTATAACCACTAGGTATGACCAATAACCTATAAGTTTACATTTTTTAAACTGTAATTGGTGTCTAGAACCCATACGAATGCCCCGTGAATGATTTTGACCACTAGCTATGACCAATAACCTATAAGTATCCATTTTAAACCATAATTGGTATCGATAACAAATACAAATGGCCCGTGAACCATTATAACCACTAGCTATGACCAATAACCTATAAGTATCCTTGGTAAACCGTAATTAGCGTCCATAGACCTTACGAATGGCCTGTGAACCATTATAACCGCTAGCTTCGACTAATAACCTATAAGTATCCTTGTTAAACCGTAATTTGCGTCCATAGCCCATACGAATGCCCCGTGAACCATTATAACCACTAGCTATGACCAATAACCTATAAATATACATTTTTTTAAATTGTAATTGGTGTATAGAACCCATACGAATTCCCCGTGAATGATTTTGACCACTAGCTATGACAATTGACCTATAAGTATCCATTTTAAACCTTAATATGAGTCCATTACCCATACGAATGCCCCGTGAACCATTATTACCACTAACTTCGAGCAATAACCTATAAGTATCCATTTTAAACCTTAATTCATGTCCATTACCCATACGAATGGCCCGTGAACCATTATAACCACTAGCTATGACCAATAACCTATAAGTATCCTTGTTAAACCGTAATTAGCGTCCATAGACCTTACGAATGGCCCGTGAACCATTATAACCGCTAGCTTCGACAATTAACCTACAAGTATCCTTGTTAAACCGTAATTTGCGTCCATAGCCCATACGAATGCCCCGTGAACCATTATAACCACTAGCTATGACCAATAACCTATAAGTATCCATTTTTTTCAATGTAATTGGTGTCTTGAACCCATACGAATGCCCCGTGAACGATTTTGACCACTAGCTATGACCAATAACCTATAAGTATCCATTTTAAACCTTAATTGTTGTCCATTACCCATAAGAATGGCCCGTGAACCATTATAATCACTACCTTTGACCAATAACATTTAAGTATCCTTGTTAAACCGTAATTAGCGTTCATAGCCCATACAAATGGCCCGTGAACCATTATAACCACTAGTTTCAAGCAATAACCTATAACTATCCTTATTAAACCCTAACTAGCGTCCATAGCCCATACGAATGGCCTGTGAACCATTATAACCAATAGCCATGAGCAATAACCTATAATATCATTGTGAAACCGTAATTAGCGTCTACAGCCCATACGAATGGCCTGTTAACCATTATAACCACTAGTTTCGACCAATACAGTATAAGTATCCTTGTTAAACCATAATTAGCGTCCATAGGCCATACGAATGGCCCGTGAACCACTATAACCACTAGGTATGACCAATAACCTATAAGTTTACATTTTTTAAACTGTAATTGGTGTCTAGAACCCATACGAATGCCCCGTGAATGATTTTGACCACTAGCTATGACCAATAACCTATAAGTATCCATTTTAAACCGTAATTGGTATCGATAACAAATACAAATGGCCCGTGAACCATTATAATCACTAGCTATAACCAAAAACCTATAAGTATCCATTTTTTTAACTGTAATTGGTGTTGATAACCCATACAAATGGCCCTTGAACCATTTTGACCACTAGCTATGACCAATAACCTATACTAATCCATTTCTTAAACTGTAATTGGTGTCTAGAACTCATACGAATGCCCCGTGAACGATTTTGACCACTACTATGACCAATAACCTATAAGTATAAGTATCCATTTTAAACATTAACTGGTGTCCATTACACATACGAATGGCCCGTGAAGCATTATAACCACTAGCTACGTCCAATAACCTATAAGTATCCATGTTAAACCGTACTTGGCGTCCATAACCCATACGAATGGCCCGTGAACCATTATAATCACTAGCAATAACCAATAACCTATAAGTATTGATTTTTTTAACTGTAATTGGTGTTCAGAACCCATACAAATGGCCCGTGAACCATTATGACCACTAGCTATGACCAATAACCTATAAGTATCTATTTTTTCAACTATAATTGGTGTCTAGAACCCATACGAATGCCCCGTGAATGATTTTGACCACTAGCTATGACCAATAACCTATAAGTATCCATTTTAAAACTTAATTGGTGTCCTTTACCCATACGAATAGCCCGTGAACCATTATAATCACTAGCTTCGACCAATAACCTATAAGTATCCTTGTTAAACCGTAAGTAGCGTTCATAGCCCATATGAATGGCCCGTGAACCATTATAACCACTAGCTATGACCAATAACCTATAAGTATCCATTTTTTAAACTGTAATTAGTGTCTAGAACACATACGAATGCCCCATGAACGATTTTGACCACTAGCTATGTCCAATAACCTATAAGTATCCTTGTTAAACCGTAATTAGCGTCCATGGCCCATATTAATGACCCGTGAGCCATTATAATCACTTGATATAACCTATAATATCCATTTTTTAAACTGTGATTGGTGTTGATAACCCATAGGAATGGCCCGTGAACCATTATAACCACTAGCTATGACCAATAACCTATAAATATCCATTATTTTAAATTGTAATTGGTGACTAGAACCCATACGAATGCCCCGTGAATGATTTTGACCACTAGCTATGACCAATGACCTATAAGTATCCATTTTAAACCTTAATTGGTGTCCTTTACCCATAAGAATAGCCCGTGAACCATTATAATCACTAGCTTCGACCAATAACCTATAAGTATCCTTGTTAAACCGTAAGTAGCGTTCATAGCCCATATGAATGGCCCGTGAACCATTATAACCACTAGCTATGACCAATGACCTATAAGTATCCATTTTTTAAACTGTAATTAGTGTCTAGAACACATACGAATGCCCCATGAACGATTTTGACCACTAGCTATGACCATTAACCTATAAGTATCCTTGTTAAACCGTAATTAGCCATTATAATGACCCGTGAGCCATTATAATCACTTGATATAACCTATAATATCCATTTTTTAAACTGTGATTGGTGTTGATAACCCATAGGAATGGCCCGTGAACCATTATAACCACTAGCTATGACCAATAACCTATAAATATCCATTATTTTAAATTGTAATTGGTGTCTAGAACCCATACGAATGCCCCGTGAACGATTTTGACCACTAGCTATGACCAATGACCTATAAGTATCCATTTTAAACCTTAATATGAGTCCATTACCCATATGAATGCCCCGTGAACCATTATAACCACTAGCTTCGAGCAATAACCTATAAATATCCATTTAAAACCTTAATTTATGTCCATTACCCATACGAATGGCCCGTGAACCATTATAACCACTAGCTATGACCAATAACCTATAAGTATCCTTGTTAAACCGTAATTAGCGTCCATAGACCTTACGAATGGCCCGTGAACCATTATAACCGCTAGCTTCGACAATTAACCTACAAGTATCCTTGTTAAACCGTAATTTGCGTCCATAGCCCATACGAATGCCCCGTGAACCATTATCACCACTAGCTATGACCAATAACCTATAAGTATCCATTTTTTTCACTGTAATTGGTGTCTAGAACCCATACGAACGCCCCGTGAACGATTTTGACCACTAGCTATGACCAATAACCTATAAGTATCCATTTTAAACCTTAATTGTTGTCTATTACCCATAAGAATGGCCCGTGAACCATTATAATCACTACCTTTGACCAATAACATTTAAGTATCCTTGTTAAACCGTAATTAGCGTTCATAGCCCATACGAATGGCCCGTGAACCATTATAACCACTAGTTTTGAGCAATAACCTATAACTATCCTTATTAAACCCTAACAAGCGTCCATAGCCCATACGAATGGCCGGTGAACCATTATAACCAATAGCCATGATCAATAACCTATAATATCATTGTGAAACCGTAATTAGCGTCTATAGCCCATACGAATGGCTGTTAACCATTATAACCACTAGTTTCGACCAATACAGTATAAGTATCATTGTTAAACCATAATTAGCGTCCATAGGCCATACGAATTGCCCGTGAACAACTGTAACCACTAGGTATGACCAATAACCTATAAGTTTACATTTTTTAAACTATAATTGGTGTCTAGAACCCATACGAATGCCCCGTGAATGATTTTGACCACTAGCTATGACCAATAACCTATAAGTATCCATTTTAAACCATAATTGGTATCGCTAACAAATACAAATGGCCCGTGAACCATTATAATCACTAGCTATAACCAAAAACCTATAAGTATCCATTTTTTTAACTGTAATTGGTGTTGATAACCCATACAAATGGCCCTTGAACCATTTTGACCACTAGGTGTGACCAATAACCTATACTAATCCATTTCTTAAACTGTAATTGGTGTCTAGAACTCATACGAATGCCCCGTGAACGATTTTGACCACTACTATGACCAATAACCTATAAGTATCCATTTTAAACATTAATTGGTGTCCATTACACATACGCATGGCCCGTGAAGCATTATAACCACTAGCTACGTCCAATAACCTATAAGTATCCATGTTAAACCGTACTTGGCGTCCATAACCCATACGAATGGCCCGTGAACCATTATAATCACTAGCAATAACCAATAACCTATAAGTATCGATTTTTTTAACTGTAATTGGTGTTCAGAACCCATTCAAATGGCCCGTGAACCATTATGACCACTAGCTATGACCAATAACCCATAAGTATCTATTTTTTCAACTGTAATTGGTGTCTAAAACACATGCGAATGCCCCGTGAATGATTTTGACCACTAGCTATGACCAATAACCTATAAGTATCCATTTTAAAACTTAATTGGTGTCCTTTACCCATACGAATAGCCCGTGAACCATTATAATCACTAGCTTCGACCAATAACCTATAAGTATCCTTGTTAAACCGTAAGTAGCGATCATAGCCCATATGAATGGCCCGTGAACCATTATAACCACTAGCTATGACCAATAACCTAAAAGTATCTATTTTTTAAACTGTAATTAGTGTCTAGAACACATACGAATGCCCCGTGAACGATTTTGACCACTAGCTATGACCAATAACCTATAAGTATCCTTGTTAAACCGTAATTAGCGTCCATGGCCCATATTAATGACCCGTGAGCCATTATAATCACTTGATATAACCTATAATATCCATTTTTTAAACTGTGATTGGTGTTGATAACCCATAGGAATGGCCCGTGAACCATTATAACCACTAGCTATGACCAATAACCTATAAATATCCATTATTTTAAATTGTAATTGGTGTCTAGAACCCATACGAATGCCCCGTGAACGATTTTGACCACTAGCTATGACCAATGACCTATAAGTATCCATTTTAAACCTTAATTGGTGTCCTTTACCCATATGAATAGCCCGTGAGCCATTATAATCACTAGCTTCGACCAATAACCTATAAGTATCCTTGTTAAACCGTAAGTAGCGTTCATAGCCCATATGAATGGCCCGTGAACCATTATAACCACTAGCTATGACCAATAACCTATAAGTATCCATTTTTTAAACTGTAATTAGTGTCTAGAACACATACGAATGCCCCATGAACGATTTTGACCACTAGCTATGACCAATAACCTATAAGTATCCTTGTTAAACCGTAATTAGCGTCCATGGCCCATATTAATGACCCGTGAGCCATTATAATCACTTGATATAACCTATAATATCCATTTTTTAAACTGTGATTGGTGTTGATAACCCATAGGAATGGCCCGTGAACCATTATAACCACTAGCTATGACCAATAACCTATAAATATCTATTATTTTAAATTGTAATTGGTGTCTAGAACCCATACGAATTCCCCGTGAATGATTTTGACCACTAGCTATGACAATTGACCTATAAGTATCCATTTTAAACCTTAATATGAGTCCATTACCCATACGAATGCCCCGTGAACCATTATTACCACTAACTTCGAGCAATAACCTATAAGTATCCATTTTAAACCTTAATTCATGTCCATTACCCATACGAATGGCCCGTGAACCATTATAACCACTAGCTATGACCAATAACCTATAAGTATCCTTGTTAAACCGTAATTAGCGTCCATAGACCTTACGAATGGCCCGTGAACCATTATAACCACTAGCTTCGACAATTAACCTACAAGTATCCTTGTTAAACCGTAAATTGCGTCCATAGCCCATACGAATGCCCCGTGAACCATTATAACCACTAGCTATGACCAATAACCTATAAGTATCCATTTTTTTCACTGTAATTGGTGTCTAGAACCCATACGAATGCCCCGTGAACGATTTTGACCACTAGCTATGACCAATAACCTATAAGTATCCATTTTAAACCTTAATTGTTGTCCATTACCCATAAGAATGGCCCGTGAACCATTATAATCACTACCTTTGACCAATAACATTTAAGTATCCTTGTTAAACCGTAATTAGCGTTCATAGCCCATACAAATGGCCCGTGAACCATTATAACTACTAGTTTCGAGCAATAACCTATAACTATCCTTATTAAACCCTAACTAGCGTCCATAGCCCATATGAATGGCCGGTGAACCATTATAACCAATAGCCATGAGCCATAACCTATAATATCATTGTGAAACCGTAATTAGCGTCTATAGCCCATACGAATGGCCTGTTAACCATTATAACCACTAGTTTCGACCAATACATTATAAGTATCCTTGTTAAACCATAATTAGCGTCCATAGGCCATACGAATGGCCCGTGAACCACTATAACCACTAGGTATGACCAATAACCTATAAGTTTACATTTTTTAAACTGTAATTGGTGTCTAGAACCCATACGAATGCCCCGTGAATGATTTTGACCACTAGCTATGACCAATAACCTATAAGTATCCATTTTAAACCATAATTGGTATCGATAACAAATACAAATGGCCCGTGAACCATTATAACCACTAGCTATGACCAATAACCTATAAGTATCCTTGGTAAACCGTAATTAGCGTCCATAGACCTTACGAATGGCCTGTGAACCATTATAACCGCTAACTTCGACTAATAACCTATAAGTATCCTTGTTAAACCGTAATTTGCGTCCATAGCCCATACGAATGCCCCGTGAACCATTATACCACTAGCTATGACCAATAACCTATAAATATACATTTTTTTAAATTGTAATTGGTGTATAGAACCCATACGAATTCCCCGTGAATGATTTTGACCACTAGCTATGACAATTGACCTATAAGTATCCATTTTAAACCTTAATATGAGTCCATTACCCATACGAATGCCCCGTGAACCATTATTACCACTAACTTCGAGCAATAACCTATAAGTATCCATTTTAAACCTTAATTCATGTCCATTACCCATACGAATGGCCCGTGAACCATTATAACCACTAGCTATGACCAATAACCTATAAGTATCCTTGTTAAACCGTAATTAGCGTCCATAGACCTTACGAATGGCCCGTGAACCATTATAACCGCTAGCTTCGACAATTAACCTACAAGTATCCTTGTTAAACCGTAATTTGCGTCCATAGCCCATACGAATGCCCCGTGAACCATTATAACCACTAGCTATGACCAATAACCTATAAGTATCCATTTTTTTCAATGTAATTGGTGTCTTGAACCCATACGAATGCCCCGTGAACGATTTTGACCACTAGCTATGACCAATAACCTATAAGTATCCATTTTAAACCTTAATTGTTGTCCATTACCCATAAGAATGGCCCGTGAACCATTATAATCACTACCTTTGACCAATAACATTTAAGTATCCTTGTTAAACCGTAATTAGCGTTCATAGCCCATACAAATGGCCCGTGAACCATTATAACCACTAGTTTCGAGCAATAACCTATAACTATCCTTATTAAACCCTAACTAGCGTCCATAGCCCATACGAATGGCCGGTGAACCATTATAACCAATAGCCATGAGCAATAACCTATAATATCATTGTGAAACCGTAATTAGCGTCTACAGCCCATACGAATGGCCTGTTAACCATTATAACCACTAGTTTCGACCAATACAATATAAGTATCCTTGTTAAACCATAATTAGCGTCCATAGGCCATACGAATGGCCCGTGAACCACTATAACCACTAGGTATGACCAATAACCTATAAGTTTACATTTTTTAAACTGTAATTGGTGTCTAGAACCCATACGAATGCCCCGTGAATGATTTTGACCACTAGCTATGACCAATAACCTATAAGTATCCATTTTAAACCATAATTGGTATCGATAACAAATACAAATGGCCCGTGAACCATTATAATCACTAGCTATAACCAAAAACCTATAAGTATCCATTTTTTTAACTGTAATTGGTGTTGATAACCCATACAAATGGCCCTTGAACCATTTTGACCACTAGCTATGACCAATAACCTATACTAATCCATTTCTTAAACTGTAATTGGTGTCTAGAACTCATACGAATGCCCCGTGAACGATTTTGACCACTACTATGACCAATAACCTATAAGTATAAGTATCCATTTTAAACATTAATTGGTGTCCATTACACATACGAATGGCCCGTGAAGCATTATAACCACTAGCTACGTCCAATAACCTATAAGTATCCATGTTAAACCGTACTTGGCGTCCATAACCCATACGAGTGGCCCGTGAACCATTATAATCACTAGCAATAACCAATAACCTATAAGTATCGATTTTTTTAACTGTAATTGGTGTTCAGAACCCATACAAATGGCCCGTGAACCATTATGACCACTAGCTATGACCAATAACCCATAAGTATCTATTTTTTCAACTATAATTGGTGTCTAGAACCCATACGAATGCCCCGTGAATGATTTTGACCACTAGCTATGACCAATAACCTATAAGTATCCATTTTAAAACTTAATTGGTGTCCTTTACCCATACGAATAGCCCGTGAACCATTATAATCACTAGCTTCGACCAATAACCTATAAGTATCCTTGTTAAACCGTAAGTAGCGTTCATAGCCCATATGAATGGCCCGTGAACCATTATAACCACTAGCTATGACCAATAACCTATAAGTATCCATTTTTTAAACTGTAATTAGTGTCTAGAACACATACGAATGCCCCATGAACGATTTTGATCACTAGCTATGACCAATAACCTATAAGTATCCTTGTTAAACCGTAATTAGCGTCCATGGCCCATATTAATGACCCGTGAGCCATTATAATCACTTGATATAACCTATAATATCCATTTTTAAAACTGTGATTGGTGTTGATAACCCATAGGAATGGCCCGTGAACCATTATAACCACTAGCTATGACCAATAACCTATAAATATCCATTATTTTAAATTGTAATTGGTGACTAGAACCCATACGAATGCCCCGTGAATGATTTTGACCACTAGCTATGACCAATGACCTATAAGTATCCATTTTAAACCTTAATTGGTATCCTTTACCCATAAGAATAGCCCGTGAACCATTATAATCACTAGCTTCGACCAATAACCTATAAGTATCCTTGTTAAACCGTAAGTAGCGTTCATAGCCCATATGAATGGCCCGTGAACCATTATAACCACTAGCTATGACCAATGACCTATAAGTATCCATTTTTTAAACTGTAATTAGTGTCTAGAACACATACGAATGCCCCATGAACGATTTTGACCACTAGCTATGACCAATAACCTAGAAGTATCCTTGTTAAACCGTAATTAGCCATTATAATGACCCGTGAGCCATTATAATCACTTGATATAACCTATAATATCCATTTTTTAAACTGTGATTGGTGTTGATAACCCATAGGAATGGCCCGTGAACCATTATAACCACTAGCTATGACCAATAACCTATAAATATCCATTATTTTAAATTGTAATTGGTGTCTAGAACCCATACGAATGCCCCGTGAACGATTTTGACCACTAGCTATGACCAATGACCTATAAGTATCCATTTTAAACCTTAATATGAGTCCATTACCCATATGAATGCCCCGTGAACCATTATAACCACTAGCTTCGAGCAATAACCTATAAATATCCATTTAAAACCTTAATTTATGTCCATTACCCATACGAATGGCCCGTGAACCATTATAACCACTAGCTATGACCAATAACCTATAAGTATCCTTGTTAAACCGTAATTAGCGTCCATAGACCTTACGAATGGCCCGTGAACCATTATAACCGCTAGCTTCGACAATTAACCTACAAGTATCCTTGTTAAACCGTAATTTGCGTCCATAGCCCATACGAATGCCCCGTGTACCATTATCACCACTAGCTATGACCAATAACCTATAAGTATCCATTTTTTTCACTGTAATTGGTGTCTAGAACCCATACGAACGCCCCGTGAACGATTTTGACCACTAGCTATGACCAATAACCTATAAGTATCCATTTTAAACCTTAATTGTTGTCTATTACCCATAAGAATGGCCCGTGAACCATTATAATCACTACCTTTGACCAATAACATTTAAGTATCCTTGTTAAACCGTAATTAGCGTTCATAGCCCATACGAATGGCCCGTGAACCATTATAACCACTAGTTTTGAGCAATAACCTATAACTATCCTTATTAAACCCTAGCTAGCGTCCATAGCCCATACGAATGGCCGGTGAACCATTATAACCAATAGCCATGATCAATAACCTATAATATCATTGTGAAACCGTAATTAGCGTCTATAGCCCGTACGAATGGCCTGTTAACCATTATAATCACTAGTTTCGACCAATACAGTATAAGTATCATTGTTAAACCATAATTAGCGTCCATAGGCCATACGAATGGCCCGTGAACCACTATAACCACTAGGTATGACCAATAACCTATAAGTTTACATTTTTTAAACTATAATTGGTGTCTAGAACCCATACGAATGCCCCGTGAATGATTTTGACCACTAGCTATGACCAATAACCTATAAGTATCCATTTTAAACCATAATTGGTATCGATAACAAATACAAATGGCCCGTGAACCATTATAATCACTAGCTATAACCAAAAACCTATAAGTATCCATTTTTTTAACTGTAATTGGTGTTGAACCCATACAAATGGCCCTTGAACCATTTTGACCACTAGGTATGACCAATAACCTATACTAATCCATTTCTTAAACTGTAATTGGTGTCTAGAACTCATACGAATGCCCCGTGAACGATTTTGACCACTACTATGACCAATAACCTATAAGTATCCATTTTAAACATTAATTGGTGTCCATTACACATACGAATGGCCCGTGAAGCATTATAACCACTAGCTACGTCCAATAACCTATAAGTATCCATGTTAAACCGTACTTGGCGTCCATAACCCATACGAATGGCCCGTGAACCATTATAATCACTAGCAATAACCAATAACCTATAAGTATCGAATTTTTTAACTGTAATTGGTGTTCATAACCCATACAAATGGCCCGTGAACCATTATGACCACTAGCTATGACCAATAACCCATAAGTATCTATTTTTTCAACTGTAATTGGTGTCTAGAACCCATGCGAATGCCCCGTGAATGATTTTGACCACTAGCTATGACCAATAACCTATAAGTATCCATTTTAAAACTTAATTGGTGTCCTTTACCCATACGAATAGCCCGTGAACCATTATAATCACTAGCTTCGACCAATAACCTATAAGTATCCTTGTTAAACCGTAAGTAGCGATCATAGCCCATATGAATGGCCCGTGAACCATTATAACCACTAGCTATGACCAATAACCTATAAGTATCTATTTTTTAAACTATAATTAGTGTCTAGAACACATACGAATGCCCCGTGAACGATTTTGACCACTAGCTATGACCAATAACCTATAAGTATCCTTGTTAAACCGTAATTAGCGTCCATGGCCCATATTAATGACCCGTGAGCCATTATAATCACTTGATATAACCTATAATATCCATTTTTTAAACTGTGATTGGTGTTGATAACCCATAGGAATGGCCCGTGAACCATTATAACCACTAGCTATGACCAATAACCTATAAATATCCATTATTTTAAATTGTAATTGGTGTCTAGAACCCATACGAATGCCCCGTGAACGATTTTGACCACTAGCTATGACCAATGACCTATAAGTATCCATTTTAAACCTTAATTGGTGTCCTTTACCCATAAGAATAGCCCGTGAGCCATTATAATCACTAGCTTCGACCAATAACCTATAAGTATCCTTGTTAAACCGTAAGTAGCGTTCATAGCCCATATGAATGGCCCGTGAACCATTATAACCACTAGCTATGACCAATAACCTATAAGTATCCATTTTTTAAACTGTAATTAGTGTCTAGAACACATACGAATGCCCCATGAACGATTTTGACCACTAGCTATGACCAATAACCTATAAGTATCCTTGTTAAACCGTAATTAGCGTCCATGGCCCATATTAATGACCCTTGAGCCATTATAATCACTTGATATAACCTATAATATCCATTTTTTAAACTGTGATTGGTGTTGATAACCCATAGGAATGGCCCGTGAACCATTATAACCACTAGCTATGACTAATAACCTATAAATATCCATTATTTTAAATTGTAATTGGTGTCTAGAACCCATACGAATTCCTCGTGAATGATTTTGACCACTAGCTATGACAATTGACCTATAAGTATCCATTTTAAACCTTAATATGAGTCCATTACCCATACGAATGCCCCGTGAACCATTATTACCACTAACTTCGAGCAATAACCTATAAGTATCCATTTTAAACCTTAATTCATGTCCATTACCCATACGAATGGCCCGTGAACCATTATAACCACTAGCTATGACCAATAACCTATAAGTATCCTTGTTAAACCGTAATTAGCGTCCATAGACCTTACGAATGGCCCGTGAACCATTATAACCACTAGCTTCGACAATTAACCTACAAGTATCCTTGTTAAACCGTAAATTGCGTCCATAGCCCATACGAATGCCCCGTGAACCATTATAACCACTAGCTATGACCAATAACCTATAAGTATCCATTTTTTTCACTGTAATTGGTGTCTAGAACCCATACGAATGCCCCGTGAACGATTTTGACCACTAGCTATGACCAATAACCTATAAGTATCCATTTTAAACCTTAATTGTTGTCCATTACCCATAAGAATGGCCCGTGAACCATTATAATCACTACCTTTGACCAATAACATTTAAGTATCCTTGTTAAACCGTAATTAGCGTTCATAGCCCATACAAATGGCCCGTGAACCATTATAACTACTAGTTTCGAGCAATAACCTATAACTATCCTTATTAAACCCTAACTAGCGTCCATAGCCCATATGAATGGCCGGTGAACCATTATAACCAATAGCCATGAGCCATAACCTATAATATCATTGTGAAACCGTAATTAGCGTCTATAGCCCATACGAATGGCCTGTTAACCATTATAACCACTAGTTTCGACCAATACATTATAAGTATCCTTGTTAAACCATAATTAGCGTCCATAGGCCATACGAATGGCCCGTGAACCACTATAACCACTAGGTATGACCAATAACCTATAAGTTTACATTTTTTAAACTGTAATTGGTGTCTAGAACCCATACGAATGCCCCGTGAATGATTTTGACCACTAGCTATGACCAATAACCTATAAGTATCCATTTTAAACCATAATTGGTATCGATAACAAATACAAATGGCCCGTGAACCATTATAATCACTAGCTATAACCAAAAACCTATAAGTATCCATTTTTTTAACTGTAATTGGTGTTGATAACCCATACAAATGGCCCTTGAACCATTTTGACCACTAGCTATGACCAATAACCTATACTAATCCATTTCTTAAACTGTAATTGGTGTCTAGAACTCATACGAATGCCCCGTGAACGATTTTGACCACTACTATGACCAATAACCTATAAGTATAAGTATCCATTTTAAACATTAATTGGTGTCCATTACACATACGAATGGCCCGTGAAGCATTATAACCACTAGCTACGTCCAATAACCTATAAGTATCCATGTTAAACCGTACTTGGCGTCCATAACCCATACGAATGGCCCGTGAACCATTATAATCACTAGCAATATCCAATAACCTATAAGTATCGATTTTTTTAACTGTAATTGGTGTTCAGAACCCATACAAATGGCCCGTGAACCATTATGACCACTAGCTATGACCAATAACCCATAAGTATCTATTTTTTCAACTGTAATTGGTGTCTAGAACCCATACGAATGCCCCGTGAATGATTTTGACCACTAGCTATGACCAATAACCTATAAGTATCCATTTTAAAACTTAATTGGTGTCCTTTACCCATACGAATAGCCCGTGAACCATTATAATCACTAGCTTCGACCAATAACCTATAAGTATCCTTGTTAAACCGTAAGTAGCGTTCATAGCCCATATGAATGGCCCGTGAACCATTATAACCACTAGCTATGACCAATAACCTATAAGTATCCATTTTTTAAACTGTAATTAGTGTCTAGAACACATACGAATGCCCCATGAACAATTTTGACCACTAGCTATGACCAATAACCTATAAGTATCCTTGTTAAACCGTAATTAGCGTCCATGGTAATGGTGATTTTCGGTTAAAACAATTAACAAAACGCAGCGGAAAGTATTTATCACCATGAAAGGATCTTGATATCAATCATACAATTAAACTAAAAGAAAAATCAAAGAGAATGGTATAAGAATCATACCCTAGTTGCCTTTGATCAATGATGAATTCGGATGGATATTGTGAGCAACCGAAACCAAGGATTCCAATGGAGAATACCTCTAAAGCAAGTCCACACAACACTTGCAAGAACACCAAATGTAATGGATGCTAGTCCTAGAGTTTTGAGAGCAAAAGAAAGAAAACAAAACACCCACAAAGTGTGAGAGAGAGAGGGACGGCCAAGAGGTGGTCAAAAAAGGGAGTTTATGGACCATTATATCTCTTAATGGTGCCATTACAATCCTTTAATGATTTCCATAAATCATTAGTCTTATTTGCCCACAAGTCCCTATCTTTTGATTCTTCTAGTTTGCCCACAAGAAAGTTTCAATATTAACTTTTAATATTAAACTTATGATAGACAAGCTTATAGCTTATATATATTAATAATTAATGTAATTACACTAATTACACTAATTATATAATGGTGTTTAGTGTTTAAGTGTGTGACCCTTTAGGCTCACAAACAACTAGCCATATAACTATATGTTATACGCGTGAAGCATATTCCAACAGCTCCCACTTGCGCACGTGATAACATCAAGTAGTTATACAAGCAAAGGTTAGAGTCTAGCAACCCGCCAATGCCCCTAGGAGTATATGAGGAGTTTCATAAAATCTTTGTTCAAAGTTTTTCGAGCAGTTATCCTTTTGTTACTGATACTATGTTGAATTTTAGGCAAGGATTAATGTCAATCTAAAATTTCAACGATTCTGTTTCTCGATCTATATAATGAAGTAGATTACCAAAACCAATCAAGATTCATCTTGATTACCTTTTGGGTGTGGCCACACATACATCTATTCAAAATCATCGAGGGGCCCAGTAGTATCTAATCCACATGCGTGGAGGAACAAATTCTTTGTTGACTGCACGTGTTTGTCATATGCTTAATGACAAACCCGATAATGGTTGTTATAGCAGCCTTATTCAGGTCAGCGTTTAACCATATCAAAGTTTGCCCCTCTACATACACAAACCAACTTGCATCTCAAGTCAGAGGATAAGTGACAAAGCCTTTGTGAGATTCACTTGTGACATAAATCCAGGAAGTGATTTCTCATAGGTTGGGTCAGTCCAATTGTGCATCAATATGAACAACATGTGAGTTTGATTTCATCATCCTTAGTCATACTAAGATAATGTCATCAATGCCCTCAGATTTGTCTTAATAATATTCCCATATTATTAATATGACAATGGACAATTTAGAATATAAAACACAGTAAATATTCAAGGATATAAACATGCAAATATAGAACACAGTAGATATTCATATAAAAACGATCATATCAAATATATCAATTTATTCCAATATAAACTGCTCACAGTTCCATTATCCAAATACTAAAACAGATTTACATGAAATTACTAGCTTGTCGAAGTCCAATGTTCCATTCATATTCAAGATGTTTGGTACAAGACATTGAGTTCGATAAAGCGTCAGCTAGTTAGTTATCTGTTTGAACTTTAAGTGTACGAATTTCACATATCTCGATAAATCATTCGAATGTAGTGAACCTTCGTAAATAGGATCTAGCGTCATCACGCCCTATTTCAAAACCAACATAAGTATAGCAAGTATACTTAGTTTCAGTTCAGTATCTCCACCATGACCAAGAAACATATATCCAGTACTTTAAAATACTTCAATGTGTTCTTAACAGCAATCCAGTGACTCTCTCATGAATTCTGTTGGTATTTTCTAGTAAGGTCCCCTAAGGACGTTACATTTGGCCTAGTACTTCTTACAGCGTACATGATGAATGTAATAGCCGATTCATAGGGGATTACATTCATCCGCTTCACCACATCAGGTGTGGAAGGTCCTTGAGTCTCACTCAAGTTTACATTGTGTGGCATACGAGGACTTCCTCGTTTGGGAGTACCACTCTAAACCATTTAGAATTTTGTTAATGTAAGCACTTTGACTTAAACCAATTAACCGCTTTGATCTATCATTATAGATCTTTACTTCAAGTATGTATGTCGTGTCCCTACAATCCATCATGTCGAAACATTTTCCAAGCCAAGATTTTCATCTTGTAGCATGGTATATTGTTTCACATGAGTGACATGTCATCAACATGTATGACTTGAGAAACGACAACGCTCCCACTAGCTTTCATATATACACATACTCAGTTTGGGTTTTAGGTGAAACAAACGTTTTGATTTCATCATCAACCAAATTTCATAGTCATAGTACACTACTTTGGCTATAAGAATCCTAATGTCTTTAGTAACAGGTGAGAAGGTTTCATCATTGTCAATCCAGTAGGATTGAGTGTAACCTTTTGCTACTATGAGAGATTTATAGGTGTGTATATTTTCATCCATGTCAACAGTCTTACTGTTTTGAGAAAGATCAACTAAGTTCAAAACTTGATTGTCTCTCATGGATTTTATTTTCGCATTCATAGCTTCAAGTCATTTTTCGAATTCAAAATTCGATAATGCAACTTGATAGTTAGGGGGTTCATAATGATCCTCGAAACTTGCTCCTCAGCATCGACATAAATCTATATCGTTCAGGTGCATGAAGTGTCCTTGCGGATCTATGAATGGGAACAACATCATCCTGTGGTCCAACATCTATATGTCCAGCCTCAGAATGATATTTGCTAGTGTTACCAGAAGGTTGTGTATCTTCACTTTGAATCTTGTCAAAGTCTATAGTGCTCCCACTTGCTTTGTGAAATGAGACTGTTCTCAAGAAACTCAGCATACCGAGTAACAACCATTTGTTCTCAGTTGGGAAGTAAAATAGTAATCGAAGATATACTTGATAGATATGGGCTCAAGTTTGTTCGGCATGTCTCGTTCCACGAGATCCTCACAACCCCAGATCCTCAAGTAAGACAAATTAGGGACTTTCCCACACCATATCTCATATGGTGTCTTTTTAACCTTTTGGTCGGAACCATATCAAGTATTCGAGCAGCAGACTTCAGTGCATGCCCCTCAAAAGGATAGTGTAAGAGTAGTAGGACTCATCATAGATCGCACCATGTCATACAGGGTCCGATATCTCCTTCCAGACGCACCATTATCTTGTGGAGTGTATGAAAGAGTGAATTGTGAGACAATCTCACGATGTGAGGGATGATCCGGAAACTCTTGACTCATGTACTTTCATCCTTAACCAGGACTGAAAGCCTTTGTTGTCTTGCTAAGTTGATTTTCTACTTTTACTTTAGAAAGCTTTGAACGTTTCAAAGATTTCATGTTTATGTCTAATCAAGTAAACATAACCATAGCGACTGATATCATTAAAGCTTCCATGTTGATGTTTAATCAAGTAAACATAACCACATCGAATGATATCATCAGTGAAAGTAGGTGGCACCTTCCCTAGTCTTAGTTCTAAAAGGGCCACATACATCAGTATGTATGAGTCCAAGTAGATTTGTAGCTCTTTCGCCAACTTGGGAGAAAAGCTTTCTTGTTATCTTTCCATAATATACAAGAGAGGCATTTTAAATGATTCATAATCATTTGTAAAGAAGCCCGTCGAGTTTTAGTATCAAAATGCTTTTCTTGTTTATGTGGAAAAGATGACGATGATCTAGGTAAGTAGAATCCAAACCAATTTGGATTCTTGAGTGCTACATTTGTATATAGAACTATCGTTTGAATTAGGATCATGCATATTAATTTCAAACAGACTATTACAATGAATAGTTATAAAAAAATGTTATTTTTCATAAAATAAAATATCATAATCCATTATTCAACAAACGATAAAGCTAAACAATGCATAATTGATAATTGTTCAAAACAATAATTAACGCATTAGGAAGGATAAGATCACAGCTTCCATTCATTTAGCTTTCTACTTCACATTCAATCTTGCACATTTGTGTAAATGTGAGTTCCACAACTAGTGTCATACACTCAAGATTTATCACGAAAAGTATAGAGTTCTATAATGAAGATACCTAATGTGCTAACTAGAACACATTTGTCCTTCATCAACTCTGCCACGTAGGCAGGACAATTCCTCCTTCAATGGCCAGTTTCATCGCAATGATGGCAAGAAATATCCTTTGCAGGGTGCTCCTTTTTAACAGGTGGGGGAATCGTAGGTTTGGAAAAGTAAACTAGCTTACCCTTACCTAGACTCTTGCCTTGTGCTTGCGGTTTACCTTCCCTGATTGCAAGAAAAGTATTGGGTAACCCTTGCTCAACCAGTTTTACCATAGCATGTTCAACGATTGTCTTCCCCATGCTATGTACTTTTAAAACACTTTTCAAACTGGTCATAGTCCTTGGATAGTGAGGTAAGAATCAAGCTCATTCCAAGAACTTGTGGTAAGGGTTAACTAAGACGTTCTATTGGATCAAGATAGCATTGCATATTCAAGATGTAAGTGCTAACTGATTGGCCGTCCTCCTGATTGCAAGCATGGAATGCTTTAACTGTTTTGAAACAGTTCAAGTTCTGCCTTTTGTTAAAATATCATTTTCAACTCGCTTATCATGTCATATGCTGTGAGTTCCTCGAAGTACTTTCGAATCTCGGGGTTCATGCTCACAAGCATATGAGTAGCAACTTCTTGGTGTTCGTTAAACGTTTCGGTAAAGGTTTGACGAACAGCAGCAGAATCACTGACAGGAGGTGCCTCAGGTAAGGCCTCTTATAGGTGTATCAACTTTCTCATCTCTAAGGACAATCCTTAGAATTCGATATCAGAAGATAAAATTGATATTAGTCAGTTTCAGTTTTCAAGAACTGATTTTTGAGTGGAGATACTTAGGTTTTGATGTTGTTGTTATCTGTATAACAACCAAAGTTCAAAAAATAGTATTTTCAATAATAATTTCTTTTAATCAATTAACTACCCAATTAATTTTAATTAAAAGCTAAGATCCCATTGAGCTTCTATCACCGCATCAGTTGATCTGCTAGAGGTGATAGATCCAATAGGTAGGTGACGATCAACAATTGCATTACAAGTGCAACTCTTAGAGGTATGGGACTTCATGGCACCTAGTGAACAAGCATCTAGGGTCAAGTGGCATGTTTGTCGCATCGTCGCCTCGAGTCAAGGTCTCACCGTTAACTCGATTAAGTCATCCAATGTGAAATCATGTCAAAATAGCTCTAGGTCTCACGCGTAGAGAATAATGACCTCGGATCTAGATTCAAACCACGTCTCACGTGAATTCAAAAATAGAAGCAAGTGATTTACAACCGATTGGACGGCGTGACTTAAATTTTAGGTATGTTAAATTTTAATTAATAAAATTTTATTAAGATATGAATGAATCATGTACTTCATTCATATCACTTCATAAGTCGTTTAATAAACGGTAAAAACATTTAACGATTATTAAGGTTTAAGTTTCAAATCGTATTTAAACTTAGTTTAATCTCAAAACAATTTTTAGATTAAAGGTTTAATCATCAATGATTAACTATTATTTTAAGTTTCAAATCATGTTTAAACTTAGTTTAATCTCAAAACAATTTTAGATTAAAGGTTTAATCATCAATGATTAACTAGTAATTATCGATAATTAAATGTTTGGATGTTTTAATGTTTGTGTCAAAAAACCATTTTTAATTGTTTTATTTACTTGTATCTAATAGGAAAAGAAAACAACCACAAACATAAATAAAACATGCAACAAATTTTGTGCAAACCTCAACCGATGAAATCCTAGGTTCGGTCACGTGAGTCATCACGACGGACCGAAGGGTCAAACTAGGGGACGGGCCAACATGAACCCAAACGGGCCTACATAAACCCAATGGGCTCCCACTTGCTCCAAGACATTCTTGAGCAAGTAGAACCCAAAATTGTGAAAAAATGTAATCTGTCAGAAAATTCCAGCAGACTTTGAAGCCCGAAAAGTCACTGAAGGAGTCTTCGTTGGTCTTCCCGGCCTTCTGGAAAGTTGTAGCCCACGACTTTGCAAGCATTTTGGGCTTTTGAATCGCCCAAAAAGGAGTCCGTATGCCTCTGGAAAACCTGTTTTCGTACAGCCCTCGCTTTTATGACGGAAATTTGTTGTTTTCTTCATTAGTCTTCAATATTTTTGTCAAACAATTTACAATAAAAAGATAAAATAAATACAATCTATTCTATTACTTTTACATTACAAATTGCCCCAAAAATGGCACCAAAAATAAAAATAAATGAAACAAATTACAACAATTAAGCCAAAAAAAAAAAAAACAAGGCTTTTCCCAAACAACCAAACATCAAACACATTCATTCACAAATGGTCTAGGCTTTCATTGGTTTGCACAAACAAGCAACAATTTACAAGGCTTTGGCTTGGGATATGGCAAAAATACATGTTTTGCCATATCAACAAAATGGAATTAAAAATTAAATTCCAAGCCAAATAATCAAAAAAATACAATAACAAGATTAATTTTTTTGATATGATTTTGTAACAAGTGACAATGGGGTTCCAAAAATACCATATTTTAACCCACATTTTTATAAAAAACCGAAAATTAAAATAAAAAACCCGTAGGGTTTTGTTTTTGTCCGATCGGAATTTTAACAACACAAAACCGGTTGATTTTTGCCACTTTTCACAAAATCTAGCTAATTATATGATTAATATAATGACTCGTGATACCACTAATGGTGATTTTCGGTTAAAACAATTAACAAAACGCAGCGGAAAGTATTTATCACCATGAAAGGATCTTGATATCAATCATACAATTAAACTAAAAGAAAAATCAAAGAGAATGGTATAAGAATCATACCCTAGTTGCCTTTGATCAATGATGAATTCGGATGGATATTGTGAGCAACCGAAACCAAGGATTCCAATGGAGAATACCTCTAAAGCAAGTCCACACAACACTTGCAAGAACACCAAATGTAATGGATGCTAGTCCTAGAGTTTTGAGAGCAAAAGAAAGAAAACAAAACACCCACAAAGTGTGAGAGAGAGAGGGACGGCCAAGAGGTGGTCAAAAAAGGGAGTTTATGGACCATTATATCTCTTAATGGTGCCATTACAATCCTTTAATGATTTCCATAAATCATTAGTCTTATTTGCCCACAAGTCCCTATCTTTTGATTCTTCTAGTTTGCCCACAAGAAAGTTTCAATATTAACTTTTAATATTAAACTTATGATAGACAAGCTTATAGCTTATATATATTAATAATTAATGTAATTACACTAATTACACTAATTATATAATGGTGTTTAGTGTTTAAGTGTGTGACCCTTTAGGCTCACAAACAACTAGCCATATAACTATATGTTATACGCGTGAAGCATATTCCAACACATGGCCCATATTAATGACCCGTGAGCCATTATAATCACTTGATATAACCTATAATATCCATTTTTTAAACTGTGATTGGTGTTGATAACCCATAGGAATGGCCCGTGAACCATTATAACCACTAGCTATGACCAATAACCTATAAATATCCATTATTTTAAATTGTAGTTGGTGTCTAGAACCCATACGAATGCCCCGTGAACGATTTTGACCACTAGCTATGACCAATGACCTATAAGTATCCATTTTAAACCTTAATTGGTGTCCTTTACCCATAAGAATAGCCCGTGAACCATTATAATCACTAGCTTCGACCAATAACCTATAAGTATCCTTGTTAAACCGTAAGTAGCGTTCATAGCCCATATGAATGGCCCGTGAACCATTATAACCACTAGCTATGACCAATATCCTATAAGTATCCATTTTTTAAACTGTAATTAGTGTCTAGAACACATACGAATGCCCCATGAACGATTTTGACCACTAGCTATGACCAATAACCTATAAGTATCCTTGTTAAACCGTAATTAGCGTCCATGGCCCATATTAATGACCCGTGAGCCATTATAATCACTTGATATAACCTATAATATCCATTTTTTAAACTGTGCTTGGTGTTGATAACCCATAGGAATGGCCCGTGAACCATTATAACCACTAGCTATGACCAATAACCTATAAATATCCATTATTTTAAATTGTAATTGGTGTCTAGAACCCATACGAATGCCCCGTGAACGATTTTGACCACTAGCTATGACCAATGACCTATAAGTATCCATTTTAAACCTTAATATGAGTCCATTACCCATATGAATGCCCCGTGAACCATTATAACCACTAGCTTCGAGCAATAACCTATAAATATCCATTTAAAACCTTAATTTATGTCCATTACCCATACGAATGGCCCGTGAACCATTATAACCACTAGCTATGACCAATAACCTATAAGTATCCTTGGTAAACCGTAATTAGCGTCCATAGACCTTACGAATGGCCTGTGAACCATTATAACCGCTAGCTTCGACTAATAACCTATAAGTATCCTTGTTAAACCGTAATTTGCGTCCATAGCCCATACGAATGCCCCGTGAACCATTATAACCACTAGCTATGACCAATAACCTGTAAATATACATTTTTTTAAATTGTAATTGGTGTATAGAACCCATACGAATTCCTCGTGAATGATTTTGACCACTAGATATGACAATTGACCTATAAGTATCCATTTTAAACCTTAATATGAGTCCATTACCCATACGAATGCCCCGTGAACCATTATTACCACTAACTTCGAGCAATAACCTATAAGTATCCATTTTAAACCTTAATTCATGTCCATTACCCATACGAATGGCCCGTGAACCATTATAACCACTAGCTATGACCAATAACCTATAAGTATCCTTGTTAAACCGTAATTAGCGTCCATAGACCTTACGAATGGCCCGTGAACCATTATAACCGCTAGCTTCGACAATTAACCTACAAGTATCCTTGTTAAACCGTAATTTGCGTCCATAGCCCATACGAATGCCCCGTGAACCATTATAACCACTAGCTATGACCAATAACCTATAAGAATCCATTTTTTTCACTATAATTGGTGTCTAGAACCCATACGAGTGCCCCGTGAATGATTTTGACCACTAGCTATGACCAATAACCTATAAGTATCCATTTTAAACCTTAATTGTTGTCCATTACCCATAAGAATGGCCCGTGAACCATTATAATCACTACCTTTGACCAATAACATTTAAGTATCCTTGTTAAACCGTAATTAGCGTTCATAGCCCATACGAATGGCCCGTGAACCATTATAACCACTAGTTTCGAGCAATAACCTATAACTATCCTTATTAAACCCTAACTAGCGTCCATAGCCCATACGAATGGCCGGTGAACCATTATAAGCAATAGCCATGATCAATAACCTATAATATCATTGTGAAACCGTAATTAGCGTCTATAGCCCATACGAATGGCCTGTTAACCATTATAACCACTAGTTTCGACCAATACAGTATAAGTATTATTGTTAAACCATAATTAGCGTCCATAGGCCATACGAATGGCCCGTGAACCACTATAACCACTAGGTATGACCAATAACCTATAAGTTTACATTTTTTAAACTGTAATTGGTGTCTAGAACCCATACGAATGCCCCGTGAATGATTTTGACCACTAGCTATGACCAATAACCTATAAGTATCCATTTTAAACCATAATTGGTATCGATAACAAATACAAATGGCCCGTGAACCATTATAATCACTAGCTATAACCAAAAACCTATAAGTATCCATTTTTTTAACTGTAATTGGTGTTGATAACCCATACAAATGGCCCTTGAACCATTTTGACCACTAGGTATGACCAATAACCTATACTAATCCATTTCTTAAACTGTAATTGGTGTCTAGAACTCATACGAATGCCCCGTGAACGATTTTGACCACTACTATGACCAATAACCTATAAGTATCCATTTTAAACATTAATTGGTGTCCATTACACATACGAATGGCCCGTGAAGCATTATAACCACTAGCTACGTCCAATAACCTATAAGTATCCATGTTAAACCGTACTTGGCGTCCATAACCCATACGAATGGCCCGTGAACCATTATAATCACTAGCAATAACCAATAACCTATAAGTATCGATTTTTTTAACTGTAATTGGTGTTCAGAACCCATACAAATGGCCCGTGAACCATTATGACCACTAGCTATGACCAATAACCCATAAGTATATATTTTTTCAACTGTAATTGGTGTCTAGAACCCATACGAATGCCCCGTGAATGATTTTGACCACTAGCTATGACCAATAACCTATAAGTATCCATTTTAAAACTTAATTGGTGTCCTTTACCCATACGAATAGCCCGTGAACCATTATAATCACTAGCTTCGACCGATAACCTATAAGTATCCTTGTTAAACCGTAAGTAGCGTTCATAGCCCATATGAATTGCCCGTGAACCATTATAACCACTAGCTATTACCAATAACCTATAAGTATCCATTTTTTAAACTGTAATTAGTGTCTAGAACACATACGAATGCCCCATGAACGATTTTGACCACTAGCTATGACCAATAACCTATAAGTATCCTTGTTAAACCGTAATTAGCGTCCATGGCCCATATTAATGACCCGTGAGCCATTATAATCACTTGATATAACCTATAATATCCATTTTTTAAACTGTGATTGGTGTTGATAACCCATAGGAATGGCCCGTGAACCATTATAACCACTAGCTATGACCAATAACCTATAAATATCCATTATTTTAAATTGTAATTGGTGTCTAGAACCCATACGAATGCCCCGTGAACGATTTTGACCACTAGCTATGACCAATGACCTATAAGTATCCATTTTAAACCTTAATTGGTGTCCTTTACCCATAAGAATGGCCCGTGAGCCATTATAATCACTAGCTTCGACCAATAACCTATAAGTATCCTTGTTAAACCGTAAGTAGCGTTCATAGCCCATATGAATGGCCCGTGAACCATTATAACCACTAGCTATGACCAATAACCTATAAGTATCCATTTTTTAAACTGTAATTAGTGTCTAGAACACATACGAATGCCCCATGAACGATTTTGACCACTAGCTATGACCAATAACCTATAAGTATCCTTGTTAAACCGTAATTAGCGTCCATGGCCCATATTAATGACCCGTGAGCCATTATAATCACTTGATATAACCTATAATATCCATTTTTTTAAAATGTGATTGGTGTTGATAACCCATAGGAATGGCCCGTGAACCATTATAACCACTAGCTATGACCAATAACCTATAAATATCCATTATTTTAAATTGTAATTGGTGTCTAGAACCCATACGAATTCCCCGTGAATGATTTTGACCACTAGCTATGACAATTGACCTATAAGTATCCATTTTAAACCTTAATATGAGTCCATTACCCATACGAATGCCCCGTGAACCATTATTACCACTAACTTCGAGCAATAACCTATAAGTATCCATTTTAAACCTTAATTCATGTCCATTACCCATACGAATGGCCCGTGAACCATTATAACCACTAGCTATGACCAATAACCTATAAGTATCCTTGTTAAACCGTAATTAGCGTCCATAGACCTTACGAATGGCCCGTGAACCATTATAACCACTAGCTTCGACAATTAACCTACAAGTATCCTTGTTAAACCGTAAATTGCGTCCATAGCCCATACGAATGCCCCGTGAACCATTATAACCACTAGCTATGACCAATAACCTATAAGTATCCATTTTTTTCACTGTAATTGGTGTCTAGAACCCATACGAATGCCCCGTGAACGATTTTGACCACTAGCTATGACCAATAACCTATAAGTATCCATTTTAAACCTTAATTGTTGTCCATTACCCATAAGAATGGCCCGTGAACCATTATAATCACTACCTTTGACCAATAACATTTAAGTATCCTTGTTAAACCGTAATTAGCGTTCATAGCCCATACAAATGGCCCGTGAACCATTAAAACTACTAGTTTCGAGCAATAACCTATAACTATCCTTATTAAACCCTAACTAGCGTCCATAGCCCATATGAATGGCCGGTGAACCATTATAACCAATAGCCATGAGCCATAACCTATAATATCATTGTGAAACCGTAATTAGCGTCTATAGCCCATACGAATGGCCTGTTAACCATTATAACCACTAGTTTCGACCAATACATTATAAGTATCCTTGTTAAACCATAATTAGCGTCCATAGGCCATACGAATGGCCCGTGAACCACTATAACCACTAGGTATGACCAATAACCTATAAGTTTACATTTTTTAAACTGTAATTGGTGTCTAGAACCCATACGAATGCCCCGTGAATTATTTTGACCACTAGCTATGACCAATAACCTATAAGTATCCATTTTAAACCATAATTGGTATCGATAACAAATACAAATGGCCCGTGAACCATTATAATCACTAGCTATAACCAAAAACCTATAAGTATCCATTTTTTTAACTGTAATTGGTGTTGATAACCCATACAAATGGCCCTTGAACCATTTTGACCACTAGCTATGACCAATAACCTATACTAATCCATTTCTTAAACTGTAATTGGTGTCTAGAACTCATACGAATGCCCCGTGAACGATTTTGACCACTACTATGACCAATAACCTATAAGTATAAGTATCCATTTTAAACATTAATTGGTGTCCATTACACATACGAATGGCCCGTGAAGCATTATTACCACTAGCTACGTCCAATAACCTATAAGTATCCATGTTAAACCGTACTTGGCGTCCATAACCCATACGAATGGCCCGTGAACCATTATAATCACTAGCAATAACCAATAACCTATAAGTATCGATTTTTTTAACTGTAATTGGTGTTCAGAACCCATACAAATGGCCCGTGAACCATTATGACCACTAGCTATGACCAATAACCCATAAGTATATATTTTTTCAACTGTAATTGGTGTCTAGAACCCATACGAATGCCCCGTGAATGATTTTGACCACTAGCTATGACCAATAACCTATAAGTATCCATTTTAAAACTTAATTGGTGTCCTTTACCCATACGAATAGCCCGTGAACCATTATAATCACTAGCTTCGACCGATAACCTATAAGTATCCTTGTTAAACCGTAAGTAGCGTTCATAGCCCATATGAATTGCCCGTGAACCATTATAACCACTAGCTATGACCAATAACCTATAAGTATCCTTGTTAAACCGTAATTAGCGTCCATAGACCTTACGAATGGCCCGTGAACCATTATAACCGCTAGCTTCGACAATTAACCTACAAGTATCCTTGTTAAACCGTAATTTGCGTCCATAGCCCATACGAATGCCCCGTGAACCATTATAACCACTAGCTATGACCAATAACCTATAAGAATCCATTTTTTTCACTGTAATTGGTGTCTAGAACCCATACGAATGCCCCGTGAACGATTTTGACCACTAGCTATGACCAATAACCTATAAGTATCCATTTTAAACCTTAATTGTTGTCCATTACCCATAAGAATGGCCCGTGAACCATTATAATCACTACCTTTGACCAATAACATTTAAGTATCCTTGTTAAACCGTAATTAGCGTTCATAGCCCATACGAATGGCCCGTGAACCATTATAACCACTAGTTTCGAGCAATAACCTATAACTATCCTTATTAAACCCTAACTAGCGTCCATAGCCCATACGAATGGCCGGTGAACCATTATAAGCAATAGCCATGATCAATAACCTATAATATCATTGTGAAACCGTAATTAGCGTCTATAGCCCATACGAATGGCCTGTTAACCATTATAACCACTAGTTTCGACCAATACAGTATAAGTATTATTGTTAAACCATAATTAGCGTCCATAGGCCATACGAATGGCCCGTGAACCACTATAACCACTAGGTATGACCAATAACCTATAAGTTTACATTTTTTAAACTGTAATTGGTGTCTAGAACCCATACGAATGCCCCGTGAATGATTTTAACCACTAGCTATGACCAATAACCTATAAGTATCCATTTTAAACCATAATTGGTATCGATAACAAATACAAATGGCCCATGAACCATTATAATCACTAGCTATAACCAAAAACCTATAAGTATCCATTTTTTTAACTGTAATTGGTGTTGATAACCCATACAAATGGCCCTTGAACCATTTTGACCACTAGGTATGACCAATAACCTATACTAATCCATTTCTTAAACTGTAATTGGTGTCTAGAACTCATACGAATGCCCCGAGAAACGATTTTGACCACTACTATGACCAATAACCTATAAGTATCCATTTTAAACATTAATTGGTGTCCATTACACATACGAATGGCCCGTGAAGCATTATAACCACTAGCTACGTCCAATAACCTATAAGTATCCATGTTAAACCGTACTTGGCGTCCATAACCCATACGAATGGCCCGTGAACCATTATAATCACTAGCAATAACCAATAACCTATAAGTATCGATTTTTTTAACTGTAATTGGTGTTCAGAACCCATACAAATGGCCCGTGAACCATTATGACCACTAGCTATGACCAATAACCCATAAGTATATATTTTTTCAACTGTAATTGGTGTCTAGAACCCATACGAATGCCCCGTGAATGATTTTGACCACTAGCTATGACCAATAACCTATAAGTATCCATTTTAAAACTTAATTGGTATCCTTTACCCATACGAATAGCCCGTGAACCATTATAATCACTAGCTTCGACCGATAACCTATAAGTATCCTTGTTAAACCGTAAGTAGCGTTCATAGCCCATATGAATTGCCCGTGAACCATTATAACCACTAGCTATGACCAATAACCTATAAGTATCCATTTTTTAAACTGTAATTAGTGTCTAGAACACATACGAATGCCCCATGAACGATTTTGACCACTAGCTATGACCAATAACCTATAAGTATCCTTGTTAAACCGTAATTAGCGTCCATGGCCCATATTAATGACCCGTGAGCCATTATAATCACTTGATATAACCTATAATATCCATTTTTTAAACTGTGATTGGTGTTGATAACCCATAGGAATGGCCCGTGAACCATTATAACCACTAGCTATGACCAATAACCTATAAATATCCATTATTTTAAATTGTAATTGGTGTCTAGAACCCATACGAATGCCCCGTGAACGATTTTGACCACTAGCTATGACCAATGACCTATAAGTATCCATTTTAAACCTTAATTGGTGTCCTTTACCCATAAGAATAGCCCGTGAGCCATTATAATCACTAGCTTCGACCAATAACCTATAAGTATCCTTGTTAAACCGTAAGTAGCGTTCATAGCCCATATGAATGGCCCGTGAACCATTATAACCACTAGCTATGACCAATAACCTATAAGTATCCATTTTTTAAACTGTAATTAGTGTCTAGAACACATACGAATGCCCCATGAACGATTTTGACCACTAGCTATGACCAATAACCTATAAGTATCCTTGTTAAACCGTAATTAGCGTCCATGGCCCATATTAATGACCCGTGAGCCATTATAATCACTTGATATAACCTATAATATCCATTTTTTAAAATGTGATTGGTGTTGATAACCCATAGGAATGGCCCGTGAACCATTATAACCACTAGCTATGACCAATAACCTATAAATATCCATTATTTTAAATTGTAATTGGTGTCTAGAACCCATACGAATTCCCCGTGAATGATTTTGACCACTAGCTATGACAATTGACCTATAAGTATCCATTTTAAACCTTAATATGAGTCCATTACCCATACGAATGCCCCGTGAACCATTATTACCACTAACTTCGAGCAATAACCTATAAGTATCCATTTTAAACCTTAATTCATGTCCATTACCCATACGAATGGCCCGTGAACCATTATAACCACTAGCTATGACCAATAACCTATAAGTATCCTTGTTAAACCGTAATTAGCGTCCATAGACCTTACGAATGGCCCGTGAACCATTATAACCACTAGCTTCGACAATTAACCTACAAGTATCCTTGTTAAACCGTAAATTGCGTCCATAGCCCATACGAATGCCCCGTGAACCATTATAACCACTAGCTATGACCAATAACCTATAAGTATCCATTTTTTTCACTGTAATTGGTGTCTAGAACCCATACGAATGCCCCGTGAACGATTTTGACCACTAGCTATGACCAATAACCTATAAGTATCCATTTTAAACCTTAATTGTTGTCCATTACCCATAAGAATGGCCCGTGAACCATTATAATCACTACCTTTGACCAATAACATTTAAGTATCCTTGTTAAACCGTAATTAGCGTTCATAGCCCATACAAATGGCCCGTGAACCATTATAACTACTAGTTTCGAGCAATAACCTATAACTATCCTTATTAAACCCTAACTAGCGTCCATAGCCCATATGAATGGCCGGTGAACCATTATAACCAATAGCCATGAGCCATAACCTATAATATCATTGTGAAACCGTAATTAGCGTCTATAGCCCATACGAATGGCCTGTTAACCATTATAACCACTAGTTTCGACCAATACATTATAAGTATCCTTGTTAAACCATAATTAGCGTCCATAGGCCATACGAATGGCCCGTGAACCACTATAACCACTAGGTATGACCAATAACCTATAAGTTTACATTTTTTAAACTGTAATTGGTGTCTTGAACCCATACGAATGCCCCGTGAATGATTTTGACCACTAGCTATGACCAATAACCTATAAGTATCCATTTTAAACCATAATTGGTATCGATAACAAATACAAATGGCCCGCGAACCATTATAATCACTAGCTATAACCAAAAACCTATAAGTATCCATTTTTTTAACTGTAATTGGTGTTGATAACCCATACAAATGGCCCTTGAACCATTTTGACCACTAGCTATGACCAATAACCTATACTAATCCATTTCTTAAACTGTAATTGGTGTCTAGAACTCATACGAATGCCCCGTGAACGATTTTGACCACTACTATGACCAATAACCTATAAGTATCCATTTTAAACATTAATTGGTGTCCATTACACATACGAATGGCCCGTGAAGCATTATAACCACTAGCTACGTCCAATAACCTATAAGTATCCATGTTAAACCGTACTTGGCGTCCATAACCCATACGAATGGCCCGTGAACCATTATAATCACTAGCAATAACCAATAACCTATAAGTATCGATTTTTTTAACTGTAATTGGTGTTCAGAACCCATACAAATGGCCCGTGAACCATTATGACCACTAGCTATGACCAATAACCCATAAGTATCTATTTTTTCAACTGTAATTGGTGTCTAGAACCCATACGAATGCCCCGTGAATGATTTTGACCACTAGCTATGACCAATAACCTATAAGTATCCATTTTAAAACTTAATTGGTGTCCTTTACCCATACGAATAGCCCGTGAACCATTATAATCACTAGCTTCGACCGATAACCTATAAGTATCCTTGTTAAACCGTAAGTAGCGTTCATAGCCCATATGAATTGCCCGTGAACCATTATAACCACTAGCTATGACCAATAACCTATAAGTATCCATTTTTTAAACTGTAATTAGTGTCTAGAACACATACGAATGCCCCATGAACGATTTTGACCACTAGCTATGACCAATAACCTATAAGTATCCTTGTTAAACCGTAATTAGCGTCCATGGCCCATATTAATGACCCGTGAGCCATTATAATCACTTGATATAACCTATAATATCCATTTTTTAAACTGTGATTGGTGTTGATAACCCATAGGAATGGCCCGTGAACCATTATAACCACTAGCTATGACCAATAACCTATAAATATCCATTATTTTAAATTGTAATTGGTGTCTAGAACCCATACGAATGCCCCGTGAACGATTTTGACCACTAGCTATGACCAATGACCTATAAGTATCCATTTTAAACCTTAATTGGTGTCATTTACCCATAAGAATAGCCCGTGAGCCATTATAATCACTAGCTTCGACCAATAACCTATAAGTATCCTTGTTAAACCGTAAGTAGCGTTCATAGCCCATATGAATGGCCCGTGAACCATTATAACCACTAGCTATGACCAATAACCTATAAGTATCCATTTTTTAAACTGTAATTAGTGTCTAGAACACATACGAATGCCCCATGAACGATTTTGACCACTAGCTATGACCAATAACCTATAAGTATCCTTGTTAAACCGTAATTAGCGTCCATGGCCCATATTAATGACCCGTGAGCCATTATAATCACTTGATATAACCTATAATATCCATTTTTTAAAATGTGATTGGTGTTGATAACCCATAGGAATGGCCCGTGAACCATTATAACCACTAGCTATGACCAATAACCTATAAATATCCATTATTTTAAATTGTAATTGGTGTCTAGAACCCATACGAATTCCCCGTGAATGATTTTGACCACTAGCTATGACAATTGACCTATAAGTATCCATTTTAAACCTTAATATGAGTCCATTACCCATACGAATGCCCCGTGAACCATTATTACCACTAACTTCGAGCAATAACCTATAAGTATCCATTTTAAACCTTAATTCATGTCCATTACCCATACGAATGGCCCGTGAACCATTATAACCACTAGCTATGACCAATAACCTATAAGTATCCTTGTTAAACCGTAATTAGCGTCCATAGACCTTACGAATGGCCCGTGAACCATTATAACCACTAGCTTCGACAATTAACCTACAAGTATCCTTGTTAAACCGTAAATTGCGTCCATAGCCCATACGAATGCCCCGTGAACCATTATAACCACTAGCTATGACCAATAACCTATAAGTATCCATTTTTTTCACTGTAATTGGTGTCTAGAACCCATACGAATGCCCCGTGAACGATTTTGACCACTAGCTATGACCAATAACCTATAAGTATCCATTTTAAACCTTAATTGTTGTCCATTACCCATAAGAATGGCCCGTGAACCATTATAATCACTACCTTTGACCAATAACATTTAAGTATCCTTGTTAAACCGTAATTAGCGTTCATAGCCCATACAAATGGCCCGTGAACCATTATAACTACTAGTTTCGAGCAATAACCTATAACTATCCTTATTAAACCCTAACTAGCGTCCATAGCCCATATGAATGGCCGGTGAACCATTATAACCAATAGCCATGAGCCATAACCTATAATATCATTGTGAAACCGTAATTAGCGTCTATAGCCCATACGAATGGCCTGTTAACCATTATAACCACTAGTTTCGACCAATACATTATAAGTATCCTTGTTAAACCATAATTAGCGTCCATAGGCCATACGAATGGCCCGTGAACCACTATAACCACTAGGTATGACCAATAACCTATAAGTTTACATTTTTTAAACTGTAATTGGTGTCTTGAACCCATACGAATGCCCCGTGAATGATTTTGACCACTAGCTATGACCAATAACCTATAAGTATCCATTTTAAACCATAATTGGTATCGATAACAAATACAAATGGCCCGTGAACCATTATAATCACTAGCTATAACCAAAAACCTATAAGTATCCATTTTTTTAACTGTAATTGGTGTTGATAACCCATACAAATGGCCCTTGAACCATTTTGACCACTAGCTATGACCAATAACCTATACTAATCCATTTCTTAAACTGTAATTGGTGTCTAGAACTCATACGAATGCCCCGTGAACGATTTTGACCACTACTATGACCAATAACCTATAAGTATAAGTATCCATTTTAAACATTAATTGGTGTCCATTACACATACGAATGGCCCGTGAAGCATTATAACCACTAGCTACGTCCAATAACCTATAAGTATCCATGTTAAACCGTACTTGGCGTCCATAACCCATACGAATGGCCCGTGAACCATTATAATCACTAGCAATAACCAATAACCTATAAGTATCAATTTTTTTAACTGTAATTGGTGTTCAGAACCCATACAAATGGCCCGTGAACCATTATGACCACTAGCTATGACCAATAACCCATAAGTATCTATTTTTTCAACTGTAATTGGTGTCTAGAACCCATACGAATGCCCCGTGAATGATTTTGACCACTAGCTATGACCAATAACCTATAAGTATCCATTTTAAAACTTAATTGGTGTCCTTTACCCATACGAATAGCCCGTGAACCATTATAATCACTAGCTTCGACCAATAACCTATAAGTATCCTTGTTAAACCGTAAGTAGCGTTCATAGCCCATATGAATGGCCCGTGAACCATTATAACCACTAGCTATGACCAATAACCTATAAGTATCCATTTTTTAAACTGTAATTAGTGTCTAGAACACATACGAATGCCCCATGAACGATTTTGACCACTAGCTATGACCAATAACCTATAAGTATCCTTGTTAAACCGTAATTAGCGTCCATGGCCCATATTAATGACCCGTGAGCCATTATAATCACTTGATATAACTTATAATATCCATTTTTTAAACTGTGATTGGTGTTGATAACCCATAGGAATGGCCCGTGAACCATTATAACCACTAGCTATGACCAATAACCTATAAATATCCATTATTTTAAATTGTAATTGGTGTCTAGAACCCATACGAATGCCCCGTGAACGATTTTGACCACTAGCTATGACCAATGACCTATAAGTATCCATTTTAAACCTTAATTGGTGTCCTTTACCCATAAGAATAGCCCGTGAACCATTATAATCACTAGCTTCGACCAATAACCTATAAGTATCCTTGTTAAACCGTAAGTAGCGTTCATAGCCCATATGAATGGCCCGTGAACCATTATAACCACTAGCTATGACCAATAACCTATAAGTATCCATTTTTTAAACTGTAATTAGTGTCTAGAACACATACGAATGCCCCATGAACGATTTTGACCACTAGCTATGACCAATAACCTATAAGTATCCTTGTTAAACCGTAATTAGCGTCCATGGCCCATATTAATGACCCGTGAGCCATTATAATCACTTGATATAACCTATAATATCCATTTTCTAAACTGTGATTGGTGTTGATAACCCATAGGAATGGCCCGTGAACCATTATAACCACTAGCTATGACCAATAACCTATAAATATCCATTATTTTAAATTGTAATTGGTGTCTAGAACCCATACGAATGCCCCGTGAACGATTTTGACCACCAGCTATGACCAATGACCTATAAGTATCCATTTTAAACCTTAATATGAGTCCATTACCCATATGAATGCCCCGTGAACCATTATAACCACTAGCTTCGAGCAATAACCTATAAATATCCATTTAAAACCTTAATTTATGTCCATTACCCATACGAATGGCCCGTGAACCATTATAACCACTAGCTATGACCAATAACCTATAAGTATCCTTGGTATACCGTAATTAGCGTCCATAGACCTTACGAATGGCCTGTGAACCATTATAACCGCTAGCTTCGACTAATAACCTATAAGTATCCTTGTTAAACCGTAATTTGCGTCCATAGCCCATACGAATGCCCCGTGAACCATTATAACCACTAGCTATGACCAATAACCTGTAAATATACATTTTTTTAAATTGTAATTGGTGTATAGAACCCATACGAATTCCTCGTGAATGATTTTGACCACTAGATATGACAATTGACCTATAAGTATCCATTTTAAACCTTAATATGAGTCCATTACCCATACGAATGCCCCGTGAACCATTATTACCACTAACTTCGAGCAATAACCTATAAGTATCCATTTTAAACCTTAATTCATGTCCATTACCCATATGAATGGCCCGTGAACCATTATAACCACTAGCTATGACCAATAACCTATAAGTATCCTTGTTAAACCATAATTAGCGTCCATAGACCTTACGAATGGCCCGTGAACCATTATAACCGCTAGCTTCGACAATTAACCTACAAGTATCCTTGTTAAACCGTAATTTGCGTCCATAGCCCATACGAATGCCCCGTGAACCATTATAACCACTAGCTATGACCAATAACCTATAAGAATCCATTTTTTTCACTGTAATTGGTGTCTAGAACCCATACGAATGCCCCGTGAACGATTTTGACCACTAGCTATGACCAATAACCTATAAGTATCCATTTTAAACCTTAATTGTTGTCCATTACCCATAAGAATGGCCCGTGAACCATTATAATCACTACCTTTGACCAATAACATTTAAGTATCCTTGTTAAACCGTAATTAGCGTTCATAGCCCATACGAATGGCCCGTGAACCATTATAACCACTAGTTTCGAGCAATAACCTATAACTATCCTTATTAAACCCTAACTAGCGTCCATAGCCCATACGAATGGCCGGTGAACCATTATAAGCAATAGCCATGATCAATAACCTATAATATCATTGTGAAACCGTAATTAGCGTCTATAGCCCATACGAATGGCCTGTTAACCATTATAACCACTAGTTTCGACCAATACAGTATAAGTATTATTGTTAAACCATAATTAGCGTCCATAGGCCATACGAATGGCCCGTGAACCACTATAACCACTAGGTATGACCAATAACCTATAAGTTTACATTTTTTAAACTGTAATTGGTGTCTAGAACCCATACGAATGCCCCGTGAATGATTTTGACCACTAGCTATGACCAATAACCTATAAGTATCCATTTTAAACCATAATTGGTATCGATAACAAATACAAATGGCCCGTGAACCATTATAATCACTAGCTATAACCAAAAACCTATAAGTATCCATTTTTTTAACTGTAATTGGTGTTGATAACCCATACAAATGGCCCTTGAACCATTTTGACCACTAGCTATGACCAATAACCTATACTAATCCATTTCTTAAACTGTAATTGGTGTCTAGAACTCATACGAATGCCCCGTGAACGATTTTGACCACTACTATGACCAATAACCTATAAGTATCCATTTTAAACATTAATTGGTGTCCATTACACATACGAATGGCCCGTGAAGCATTATAACCACTAGCTACGTCCAATAACCTATAAGTATCCATGTTAAACCGTACTTGGCGTCCATAACCCATACGAATGGCCCGTGAACCATTATAATCACTAGCAATAACCAATAACCTATAAGTATCAATTTTTTTAACTGTAATTGGTGTTCAGAACCCATACAAATGGCCCGTGAACCATTATGACCACTAGCTATGACCAATAACCCATAAGTATCTATTTTTTCAACTGTAATTGGTGTCTAGAACCCATACGAATGCCCCGTGAATGATTTTGACCACTAGCTATGACCAATAACCTATAAGTATCCATTTTAAAACTTAATTGGTGTCCTTTACCCATACGAATAGCCCGTGAACCATTATAATCACTATCTTCGACCGATAACCTATAAGTATCCTTGTTAAACCGTAAGTAGCGTTCATAGCCCATATGAATTGCCCGTGAACCATTATAACCACTAGCTATGACCAATAACCTATAAGTATCCATTTTTTAAACTGTAATTAGTGTCTAGAACACATACGAATGCCCCATGAACGATTTTGACCACTAGCTATGACCAATAACCTATAAGTATCCTTGTTAAACCGTAATTAGCGTCCATGGCCCATATTAATGACCCGTGAGCCATTATAATCACTTGATATAACCTATAATATCCATTTTTTAAACTGTGATTGGTGTTGATAACCCATAGGAATGGCCCGTGAACCATTATAACCACTAGCTATGACCAATAACCTATAAATATCCATTATTTTAAATTGTAATTGGTGTCTAGAACCCATATGAATGCCCCGTGAACGATTTTGACCACTAGCTATGACCAATGACCTATAAGTATCCATTTTAAACCTTAATATGAGTCCATTACCCATATGAATGCCCCGTGAACCATTATAACCACTAGCTTCGAGCAATAACCTATAAGTATCCATTTAAAACCTTAATTTATGTCCATTACCCATACGAATGGCCCGTGAACAATTATAACCACTAGCTATGACCAATAACCTATAAGTATCCTTGGTAAACCGTAATTAGCGTCCATAGACCTTACGAATGGCCTGTGAACCATTATAACCGCTTGCTTCAACTAATAACCTATAAGTATCCTTGTTAAACCGTAATTTGCGTCCATAGCCCATACGAATGCCCCGTGAACCATTATAACCACTAGCTATGACCAATAACCTATAAATATACATTTTTTTAAATTGTAATTGGTGTATAGAGTCCATACGAATTCCCCGTGAATGATTTTGACCACTAGCTATGACAATTGACCTATAAGTATCCATTTTAAACCTTAATATGAGTCCATTACCCATACGAATGCCCCGTGAACCATTATTACCACTAACTTCGAGCAATAACCTATAAGTATCCATTCTAAACCTTAATTCATGTCCATTACCCATACGAATGGCCCGTGAACCATTATAACCACTAGCTAAGACCAATAACCTATAAGTATCCTTGTTAAACCGTAATTAGCGTCCATAGACCTTACGAATGGCCCGTGAACCGTTATAACCGCTAGCTTCGACAATTAACCTACAAGTATCCTTGTTAAACCGTAATTTGCGTCCATAGCCCATACAAATGCCCCGTGAACCATTATAACCACTAGCTATGACCAATAACCTATAAGTATCCATTTTTTCACTGTAATTGGTGTCTAGAACCCATACGAATGCCCCATGAACGATTTTGACCACTAGCTATGACCAATAACCTATAAGTATCCATTTTAAACCTTAATTGTTGTCCATTACCCATAAGAATGGCCCGTGAACCATTATAATCACTACCTTTGACCAATAACATTTAAGTATCCTTGTTAAACCGTAATTAGCGTTCATAGCCCATACGAATGGCCCGTGAACCATTATAACCACTAGTTTCGAGCAATAACCTATAACTATCCTTATTAAACCCTAACTAGCGTCCATAGCCCATACGAATGGCCGGTGAACCATTATAACCAATAGCCATGATCAATAACCTATAATATCATTGTGAAACCGTAATTAGCGTCTATAGCCCATACGAATGGCCTGTTAACCATTATAACCACTAGTTTCGACCAATACAGTATAAGTATCATTGTTAAACCATAATTAGCGTCCATAGGCAATACGAATGGCCCGTGAACCACTATAACCACTAGGTATGACCAATAACCTATAAGTTTACATTTTTTAAACTGTAATTGGTGTCTAGAACCCATACGAATGCCCCGTGAATGATTTTGACCACTAGCTATGACCAATAACCTATAAGTATCCATTTTAAACCATAATTGGTATCGATAACAAATACAAATGGCCCGTGAACCATTATAATCACTAGCTATAACCAAAAACCTATAAGTATCCATTTTTTTAACTGTAATTGGTGTTGATAACCCATACAAATGGCCCTTGAACCATTTTGACCACTAGCTATGACCAATAACCTATACTAATCCATTTCTTAAACTGTAATTGGTGTCTAGAACTCATACGAATGCCCCGTGAACGATTTTGACCACTACTATGACCAATAACCTATAAGTATCCATTTTAAACCTTAATATGAGTCCATTACCCATATGAATGCCCCGTGAACCATTATAACCACTAGCTTCGAGCAATAACCTATAAGTATCCATTTAAAACCTTAATTTATGTCCATTACCCATACGAATGGCCCGTGAACAATTATAACCACTAGCTATGACCAATAACCTATAAGTATCCTTGGTAAACCGTAATTAGCGTCCATAGACCTTACGAATGGCCTGTGAACCATTATAACCGCTTGCTTCAACTAATAACCTATAAGTATCCTTGTTAAACCGTAATTTGCGTCCATAGCCCATACGAATGCCCCGTGAACCATTATAACCACTAGCTATGACCAATAACCTATAAATATACATTTTTTTAAATTGTAATTGGTGTATAGAACCCATACGAATTCCCCGTGAATGATTTTGACCACTAGCTATGACAATTGACCTATAAGTATCCATTTTAAACCTTAATATGAGTCCATTACCCATACGAATGCCCCGTGAACCATTATTACCACTAACTTCGAGCAATAACCTATAAGTATCCATTCTAAACCTTAATTCATGTCCATTACCCATACGAATGGCCCGTGAACCATTATAACCACTAGCTATGACCAATAACCTATAAGTATCCTTGTTAAACCGTAATTAGCGTCCATAGACCTTACGAATGGCCCGTGAACCATTATAACCGCTAGCTTCGACAATTAACCTACAAGTATCCTTGTTAAACCGTAATTTGCGTCCATAGCCCATACAAATGCCCCGTGAACCATTATAACCACTAGCTATGACCAATAACCTATAAGTATCCATTTTTTCACTGTAATTGGTGTCTAGAACCCATACGAATGCCCCGTGAACGATTTTGACCACTAGCTATGACCAATAACCTATAAGTATCCATTTTAAACCTTAATTGTTGTCCATTACCCATAAGAATGGCCCGTGAACCATTATAATCACTACCTTTGACCAATAACATTTAAGTATCCTTGTTAAACCGTAATTAGCGTTCATAGCCCATACGAATGGCCCGTGAACCATTATAACCACTAGTTTCAAACAATAACCTATAACTATCCTTATTAAACCCTAACTAGCGTCCATAGCCCATACGAATGGCCGGTGAACCATTATAACCAATAGCCATGATCAATAACCTATAATATCATTGTGAAACCGTAATTAGCGTCTATAGCCCATACGAATGGCCTGTTAACCATTATAACCACTAGTTTCGACCAATACAGTATAAGTATCATTGTTAAACCATAATTAGCGTCCATAGGCAATACGAATGGCCCGTGAACCACTATTACCACTAGGTATGACCAATAACCTATAAGTTTACATTTTTTAAACTGTAATTGGTGTCTAGAACCCATATGAATGCCCCGTGAATGATTTTGACCACTAGCTATGACCAATAACCTATAAGTATCCATTTTAAACCATAATTGGTATCGATAACAAATACAAATGGCCCGTGAACCATTATAATCACTAGCTATAACCAAAAACCTATAAGTATCCATTTTTTTAACTGTAATTGGTGTTGATAACCCATACAAATGGCCCTTGAACCATTTTGACCACTAGCTATGACCAATAACCTATACTAATCCATTTCTTAAACTGTAATTGGTGTCTAGAACTCATACGAATGCCCCGTGAACGATTTTGACCACTACTATGACCAATAACCTATAAGTATCCATTTTAAACATTAATTGGTGTCCATTACACATACGAATGGCCCGTGAAGCATTATAACCACTAGCTACGTCCAATAACCTATAAGTATCCATGTTAAACCGTACTTGGCGTCCATAACCCATACGAATGGCCCGTGAACCATTATAATCACTAGCAATAACCAATAACCTATAAGTATCGATTTTTTTAACTGTAATTGGTGTTCAGAACCCATACAAATGGCCCGTGAACCATTATGACCACTAGCTATGACCAATAACCCATAAGTATCTATTTTTTCAACTGTAATTGGTGTCTAGAACCCATACGAATGCCTCGTGAATGATTTTGACCACCAGCTATGACCAATAACCTATAAGTATCCATTTTAAAACTTAATTGGTGTCCTTTACCCATACGAATAGCCCGTGAACCATTATAATCACTAGCTTCGACCAATAACCTATAAGTATCCTTGTTAAACCGTAAGTAGCGTTCATAGCCCATATGAATGGCCCGTGAACCATTATAACCACTAGCTATGACCAATAACCTATAAGTATCCATTTTTTAAACAGTAATTAGTGTCTAGAACACATACGAATACGCCATGAACGATTTTGACCACTAGCTATGACCAATAACCTATAAGTATCCTTGTTAAACCGTAATTAGCGTCCATGGCCCATATTAATGACCCGTGAGCCATTATAATCACTTGATATAACCTATAATATCCATTTTTTAAACTGTGATTGGTGTTGATAACCCATAGGAATGGCCCGTGAACCATTATAACCACTAGCTATGACCAATAACCTATAAATATCCATTATTTTAAATTGTAATTGGTGTCTAGAACCCATACGAATGCCCCGTGAACGATTTTGACCACTAGCTATGACCAATGACCTATAAGTATCCATTTTAAACCTTAATTGGTGTCCTTTACCCATAAGAATAGCCCGTGAACCATTATAATCACTAGCTTCGACCAATAACCTATAAGTATCCTTGTTAAAACGTAAGTAGCGTTCATAGCCCATATGAATGGCCCGTGAACCATTATAACCACTAGCTATGACCAATATCCTATAAGTATCCATTTTTTAAACTGTAATTAGTGTCTAGAACACATACGAATGCCCCATGAACGATTTTGACCACTAGCTATGACCAATAACCTATAAGTATCCTTGTTAAACCGTAATTAGCGTCCATGGCCCATATTAATGACCCGTGAGCCATTATAATCACTTGATATAACCTATGATATCCATTTTTTAAACTGTGATTGGTGTTGATAACCCATAGGAATGGCCCGTGAACCATTATAACCACTAGCTATGACCAATAACCTATAAATATCCATTATTTTAAATTGTAATTGGTGTCTAGAACCCATACGAATGCCCCGTGAACGATTTTGACCACTAGCTATGACCAATGACCTATAAGTATCCATTTTAAACCTTAATATGAGTCCATTACCCATATGAATGCCCCGTGAACCATTATAACCACTAGCTTCGAGCAATAACCTATAAGTATCCATTTAAAACCTTAATTTATGTCCATTACCCATACGAATGGCCCGTGAACCATTATAACCACTAGCTATGACCAATAACCTATAAGTATCCTTGGTAAACCGTAATTAGCGTCCATAGACCTTACGAATGGCCTGTGAACCATTATAACCGCTAGCTTCGACTAATAACCTATAAGTATCCTTGTTAAACCGTAATTTGCGTCCATAGCCCATACGAATGCCCCGTGAACCATTATAACCACTAGCTATGACCAATAACCTATAAATATACATTTTTTTAAATTGTAATTGGTGTATAGAACCCATACGAATTCCCCGTGAATGATTTTGACCACTAGCTATGACAATTGACCTATAAGTATCCATTTTAAACCTTAATATGAGTCCATTACCCATACGAATGCCCCGTGAACCATTATTACCACTAACTTCGAGCAATAACCTATAAGTATCCATTCTAAACCTTAATTCATGTCCATTACCCATACGAATGGCCCGTGAACCATTATAACCACTAGCTATGACCAATAACCTATAAGTATCCTTGTTAAACCGTAATTAGCGTCCATAGACCTTACGAATGGCCCGTGAACCATTATAACCGCTAGCTTCGACAATTAACCTACAAGTATCCTTGTTAAACCGTAATTTGCGTCCATAGCCCATACAAATGCCCCGTGAACCATTATAACCACTAGCTATGACCAATAACCTATAAGTATCCATTTTTTCACTGTAATTGGTGTCTAGAACCCATACGAATGCCCCGTGAACGATTTTGACCACTAGCTATGACCAATAACCTATAAGTATCCATTTTAAACCTTAATTGTTGTCCATTACCCATAAGAATGGCCCGTGAACCATTATAATCACTACCTTTGACCAATAACATTTAAGTATCCTTGTTAAACCGTAATTAGCGTTCATAGCCCATACGAATGGCCCGTGAACCATTATAACCACTAGTTTCAAACAATAACCTATAACTATCCTTATTAAACCCTAACTAGCGTCCATAGCCCATACGAATGGCCGGTGAACCATTATAACCAATAGCCATGATCAATAACCTATAATATCATTGTGAAACCGTAATTAGCGTCTATAGCCCATACGAATGGCCTGTTAACCATTATAACCACTAGTTTCGACCAATACAGTATAAGTATCATTGTTAAACCATAATTAGCGTCCATAGGCAATACGAATGGCCCGTGAACCACTATTACCACTAGGTATGACCAATAACCTATAAGTTTACATTTTTTAAACTGTAATTGGTGTCTAGAACCCATATGAATGCCCCGTGAATGATTTTGACCACTAGCTATGACCAATAACCTATAAGTATCCATTTTAAACCATAATTGGTATCGATAACAAATACAAATGGCCCGTGAACCATTATAATCACTAGCTATAACCAAAAACCTATAAGTATCCATTTTTTTAACTGTAATTGGTGTTGATAACCCATACAAATGGCCCTTGAACCATTTTGACCACTAGCTATGACCAATAACCTATACTAATCCATTTCTTAAACTGTAATTGGTGTCTAGAACTCATACGAATGCCCCGTGAACGATTTTGACCACTACTATGACCAATAACCTATAAGTATCCATTTTAAACATTAATTGGTGTCCATTACACATACGAATGGCCCGTGAAGCATTATAACCACTAGCTACGTCCAATAACCTATAAGTATCCATGTTAAACCGTACTTGGCGTCCATAACCCATACGAATGGCCCGTGAACCATTATAATCACTAGCAATAACCAATAACCTATAAGTATCGATTTTTTTAACTGTAATTGGTGTTCAGAACCCATACAAATGGCCCGTGAACCATTATGACCACTAGCTATGACCAATAACCCATAAGTATCTATTTTTTCAACTGTAATTGGTGTCTAGAACCCATACGAATGCCTCGTGAATGATTTTGACCACCAGCTATGACCAATAACCTATAAGTATCCATTTTAAAACTTAATTGGTGTCCTTTACCCATACGAATAGCCCGTGAACCATTATAATCACTAGCTTCGACCAATAACCTATAAGTATCCTTGTTAAACCGTAAGTAGCGTTCATAGCCCATATGAATGGCCCGTGAACCATTATAACCACTAGCTATGACCAATAACCTATAAGTATCCATTTTTTAAACAGTAATTAGTGTCTAGAACACATACGAATACGCCATGAACGATTTTGACCACTAGCTATGACCAATAACCTATAAGTATCCTTGTTAAACCGTAATTAGCGTCCATGGCCCATATTAATGACCCGTGAGCCATTATAATCACTTGATATAACCTATAATATCCATTTTTTAAACTGTGATTGGTGTTGATAACCCATAGGAATGGCCCGTGAACCATTATAACCACTAGCTATGACCAATAACCTATAAATATCCATTATTTTAAATTGTAATTGGTGTCTAGAACCCATACGAATGCCCCGTGAACGATTTTGACCACTAGCTATGACCAATGACCTATAAGTATCCATTTTAAACCTTAATTGGTGTCCTTTACCCATAAGAATAGCCCGTGAACCATTATAATCACTAGCTTCGACCAATAACCTATAAGTATCCTTGTTAAAACGTAAGTAGCGTTCATAGCCCATATGAATGGCCCGTGAACCATTATAACCACTAGCTATGACCAATATCCTATAAGTATCCATTTTTTAAACTGTAATTAGTGTCTAGAACACATACGAATGCCCCATGAACGATTTTGACCACTAGCTATGACCAATAACCTATAAGTATCCTTGTTAAACCGTAATTAGCGTCCATGGCCCATATTAATGACCCGTGAGCCATTATAATCACTTGATATAACCTATGATATCCATTTTTTAAACTGTGATTGGTGTTGATAACCCATAGGAATGGCCCGTGAACGATTTTGACCACTAGCTATGATCAATGACCTATAAGTATCCATTTTAAACCTTAATACGAGTTCATTACCCATACGAATGCCCCGTGAACCATTATTACCACTAGCTTCGAGCAATAACTTATAAGTATCCATTTTAAACCTTAATTCATGTCCATTACCCATACGAATGGCCCGTGAACCATTATAACCACTAGCTATGACCACTAACCTATAAGTATCCTTGTTAAACCGTAATTAGCGTCCATAGACCTTACGAATGGCCCGTGAACCATTATAACTGCTAGCTTCGACAATTAACCTACAAGTATCCTTGTTAAACCGTAATTTGCGTCCATAGCCCATACGAATGCCCCGTGAACCATTATAACCACTATCTATGACCAATAACCCCTAAGTATCCATTTTTTTTAACTGTAATTGGTGTTGATAACCCATACAAATGGCCCTTGAACCATTTTGACCACTAGCTATGACCAATAACCTATACAAATCCATTTCTTTAACTGTAATTGGTGTCTAGAACTCATACGAATGCCCCGTGAACGATTTTGACCACTACTATGACCAATAACCTATAAGTATCCATTTTAAACATTAATTGGTGTCCATTACACATACGAATGGCCCGTGAAGCATTATAACCACTAGCTACGTCCAATAACCTATAAGTATCCATGTTAAACCGTACTTGGCGTCCATAACCCATACGAATGGCCCGTGAACCATTATAATCACTAGCAATAACCAATAACCTATAAGTATCGATTTTTTTAACTGTAATTGGTGTTCATAACCCATACAAATGGCCCGTGAACCATTATGACCACTAGCTATGACCAATAACCCATAAAGTATCTATTTTTTCAACTGTAATTGGTGTCTAGAACCCATACGAATGCCCCGTGAATGATTTTGACCACTAGCTATGACCAATAACCTATAAGTATCCATTTTAAAACTTAATTGGTATCGATAACAAATACAAATGGCCCGTGAACCATTATAATCACTAGCTATAACAAAAAACCTATAAGTATCCATTTTTTTAACTGTAATTGGTGTTGATAACCCATACAAATGGCCCTTGAACCATTTTGACCACTAGATATGACCAATAACCTATACTAATCCATTTCTTAAACTGTAATTGGTGTCTAGAACTCATACGAATGCCCCGTGAACGATTTTGACCACTAGCTATGACCAATAACCTATAAGTATCCATTTTAAACCTTAATTGGTGTCCTTTACCCATACGAATAGCCCGTGAACCATTATAATCACTAGCATCGACCAATAACCTATAAGTATCCTTGTTAAACCGTAATTAGCGTTCATAGCCCATACGAATGGCCCGTGAACCATTATAACCACTAGCTATGACCAATAACTTATAAGTATCCATTTTTTAAACTGTAATTAGTGTCGAGAACACATACGAATGCCCCATGAACGATTTTGACCACTAGCTATGACCAATAACCTATAAGTGTCCTTGTTAAACCGTAATTAGCGTCCATCGCCCATACGAATGACCCGTGAGCCATTATAATCACTTGATATAACCTATAATATCCATTTTTTAAACTGTGATTGGTGTTGATAACCCATAGGAATGGCCCGTGAACCATTATAACCACTAGCTATAACCAATAACCTATAAATATCCATTTTTTTAAATTGTAATTGGTGTATAGAACCCATACGAATGCCCCGTGAACGATTTTGACCACTAGCTATGATCAATGACCTATAAGTATCCATTTTAAACCTTAATACGAGTTCATTACCCATACGAATGCCCCGTGAACCATTATTACCACTAGCTTCGAGCAATAACTTATAAGTATCCATTTTAAACCTTAATTCATGTCCATTACCCATACGAATGGCCCGTGAACCATTATAACCACTAGCTATGACCACTAACCTATAAGTATCCTTGTTAAACCGTAATTAGCGTCCATAGACCTTACGAATGGCCCGTGAACCATTATAACTGCTAGCTTCGACAATTAACCTACAAGTATCCTTGTTAAACCGTAATTTGCGTCCATAGCCCATACGAATGCCCCGTGAACCATTATAACCACTATCTATGACCAATAACCCCTAAGTATCCATTTTTTTTAACTGTAATTGGTGTTGATAACCCATACAAATGGCCCTTGAACCATTTTGACCACTAGCTATGACCAATAACCTATACAAATCCATTTCTTTAACTGTAATTGGTGTCTAGAACTCATACGAATGCCCCGTGAACGATTTTGACCACTACTATGACCAATAACCTATAAGTATCCATTTTAAACATTAATTGGTGTCCATTACACATACGAATGGCCCGTGAAGCATTATAACCACTAGCTACGTCCAATAACCTATAAGTATCCATGTTAAACCGTACTTGGCGTCCATAACCCATACGAATGGCCCGTGAACCATTATAATCACTAGCAATAACCAATAACCTATAAGTATCGATTTTTTTAACTGTAATTGGTGTTCATAACCCATACAAATGGCCCGTGAACCATTATGACCACTAGCTATGACCAATAACCCATAAAGTATCTATTTTTTCAACTGTAATTGGTGTCTAGAACCCATACGAATGCCCCGTGAATGATTTTGACCACTAGCTATGACCAATAACCTATAAGTATCCATTTTAAAACTTAATTGGTATCGATAACAAATACAAATGGCCCGTGAACCATTATAATCACTAGCTATAACAAAAAACCTATAAGTATCCATTTTTTTAACTGTAATTGGTGTTGATAACCCATACAAATGGCCCTTGAACCATTTTGACCACTAGATATGACCAATAACCTATACTAATCCATTTCTTAAACTGTAATTGGTGTCTAGAACTCATACGAATGCCCCGTGAACGATTTTGACCACTAGCTATGACCAATAACCTATAAGTATCCATTTTAAACCTTAATTGGTGTCCTTTACCCATACGAATAGCCCGTGAACCATTATAATCACTAGCATCGACCAATAACCTATAAGTATCCTTGTTAAACCGTAATTAGCGTTCATAGCCCATACGAATGGCCCGTGAACCATTATAACCACTAGCTATGACCAATAACTTATAAGTATCCATTTTTTAAACTGTAATTAGTGTCGAGAACACATACGAATGCCCCATGAACGATTTTGACCACTAGCTATGACCAATAACCTATAAGTGTCCTTGTTAAACCGTAATTAGCGTCCATCGCCCATACGAATGACCCGTGAGCCATTATAATCACTTGATATAACCTATAATATCCAATTTTTAAACTGTGATTGGTGTTGATAACCCATAGGAATGGCCCGTGAACCATTATAACCACTAGCTATGACCAATAACCTATAAATATCCATTTTTTTAAATTGTAATTGGTGTATAGAACCCATACGAATGCCCCGTGAACGATTTTGACCACTAGCTATGATCAATGACCTATAAGTATCCATTTTAAACCTTAATACGAGTTCATTACCCATACGAATGCCCCGTGAACCATTATTACCACTAGCTTCGAGCAATAACCTATAAGTATCCATTTTAAACCTTAATTCATGTCCATTACCCATACGAATGGCCCGTGAACCATTATAACCACTAGCTATGACCAATAACCTATAAGTATCCTTGTTAAACCGTAATTAGCGTCCATAGACCTTACGAATGGCCCGTGAACCATTATAACTGCTAGCTTCGACAATTAACCTACAAGTATCCTTGTTAAACTGTAATTTGCGTCCATAGCCCATACGAATGCCCCGTGAACCATTATAACCACTAGCTATGACCAATAACCCCTAAATATCCATTTTTTTTAACTGTAATTGGTGTCTATAACCCATACGAATGCCCCGTGAACGATTTTGACCACTAGCTATGACCAACAACCTATAAGTATCCATTTTAAACCTTAATTGTTGTCCATTACCCATAAGAATGGCCCGTGAACCATTATAATCACTACCTTTGACCAATAACATTTAAGTGTCCTTGTTAAACCGTAATTAGCGTTCATAGCCCATATGAATGGCCCGTGAACCATTATAACCACTAGTTTCGAGCAATAACCTATAACTATCCTTATTAAACCCTAACCAGCGTCCAAAGCCCATACGAATGGCCGGTGAACCATTATAACCAATAGCCATGACCAATAACCTATAAGTATCATTGTGAAATCGTAATTAGCGTTTATAGCCCATACGAATGGCCTGTGAACCATTATAACCACTAGTTTCGACCAATACACTATAAGTATCCTTGTTAAACCCTAATTAGCGTCCATAGGCCATACGAATGGCCCGTGAACCACTATAACCACTAGGTATGACCAATAACCTATAAGTATCCATTTTTTAAACTGTAATTGGTGTCTAGAACCCATACGAATGCCCCGTGAACGATTTTGACCACTAGCTATGACCAATAACCTATAAGTATCCATTTTAAACCTTAATTGTTGTCCATTACCCATAAGAATGGCCCGTGAACCATTATTATCACTACCTTTGACCAATAACATTTAAGTATCCTTATTAAACCGTAATTAGCGTTCATAGCCCATATGAATGGCCCGTGAACCATTATAACCACTAGTTTCGAGCAATAACCTATAACTATCCTTATTAAACCCTAACTAGCGTCCATAGCCCATACGAATGGCCGGTGAACCATTATAACCAATAGCCATGACCAATAACCTATAAGTATCATTGTTAAACCGTAATTAGCGTTTATAGCCCATACGAATGGCCTGTGAACCATTATAACCACTAGTTTCGACCAAAACAGTATAAGTATCCTTGTTAAACTGTAATTAGCGTCCATAGGCTATACGAATGGCCCGTGAACCACTATAACCACTAGGTATGACCAATAACCTATAAGTATCCATTTTTTAAACTGTAATTGGTGTCTAGAACCCATACGAATGCCCCGTGAATGATTTTGACCACTAGCTATGACCAATAACCTATATGTATCCATTTTAAACCTTAATTGGTATCGATAACAAATACAAATGGCCTGTGACCCATTATAATCACAAGCTATAACCAAAAACCTATAAGTATCCATTTTTTTAACTGTAATTGGTGTTGATAACCCATACAAATGGCTTGTGACCCATTATGACCACTAGCTATGACCAATAACCTATAAGTTTCCATTTCTTAAACTGTAATTGGTGTCTAGAACTCATACGAATGGCCCGTGAACGATTTTGACCACTACTATGACCAATAACCTATAAGTATCCTTGTTAAACCGTAATTAGCGTTCATAGCCCATACGAATGGCCCGTGAACCATTATAACCACTAGCGATGACCAATAACCTATAAGTATCCATTTTAAACTGTAATTAGTGTCTAGAACACATACGAATGCCCCATGAACGATTTTGACCACTAGCTATGACCAATAACCTATAAGTATCCATTTTAAACCTTAATTGTTGTCCATTACCCATAAGAATGGCCCGTGAACCATTATAATCACTACCTTTGACCAATAACCTATACTAATCCATTTCTTAAACTGTAATTGGTGTCTAGAACTCATACGAATGCCCCGTGAACGATTTTGACCACTAGCTATGACCAATATGTTGGAATATGCTTCACGCGTATAACATATAGTTATATGGCTAGTAGTTTGTGAGCCTAAAGGGTCACACACTTAAACACTTAGCACCATAAGATATATAGTGTAATTAAGGTAATTACATTATATATATTAATATAAGCTACATGCTTATATATAAGTTTAATATTAAATGTTAATATTGAAACCTTAATGTGAGCAAACTAGAAGGAACAAAAGATAAGGACTTGTGTGTAAATATTGGTCAATGGTTTATGGAAATCATTAATGGGAATTAAGGCATCATTATGGAGTGTAAATGACTCCATAAACTCCCTCCCTTGCCTTGTGAATTCACGGCACACACACACACAATACATCCCATCTTTTGCTTCCATTTGCTCTCAAGAATCAAGGACTAGCATCCTCCTTTGGTGTTCTTGAAGTGTTGTGTGGACATTCTTTTAGAGGTATTCTAATTGAATACTTGGTTTCAATCTATCACCAACTCCATCCGAATACACAATAATCAAAGGCAACTACGGTATGAATTCTTATACCATTCTCTTTGATTTTCTTATAGTTTAATTGTATGATTGATATCAAGATCCGTTCATGGTGATTAAATCTTTCCGCTGCGTTTTTGTTACTTGTAATAACCGAAAATCACCATTAGTGGTATCACGAGTCATTATATTAATCATATAATTAGCTAGATTTTGTAAAAAGTGGCAAAAACCAAGTTTTTTTGGTAGTTTTTTGAACCCGATCGGAAGAAAGAAAAAAAAAAAAACCTCACGGGTTTTGGTATTTTTTTTCGATTTTTAAATTAACTACATGGGTTAAAATATGGTATTTTTGGAACCCTATTGTCACTTGTTACAAAATCATATCAAAAAAAATTAATCTTGTCATTGTATTTTTTTGATTATTTGTCTTGGAATTTATTTTTTAATTCCATGTTGTTGATATGGCAAAACATGTATTTTTGCCATATCCCAAGCCAAAGCCTTGTCAATTGTTGCTTGTTTGTGCAAACTGATGAAAGCCTAGACCATTTGTGAATGAATGTGGTTGATGTTTGGTTGTTTGGTTGTTTGGGAAAAGCCTTGTTTTTTTTGGCTTAATTGTTGTAATTTATTTCATTTATTTTTCTTTTATTTTTGGTGCCATTTTTGGGGCAATTTGTAATGTAAAAGTAATAGAATAGATTGTATTTATTTTATCTTTTTATTGTAAATTGTTGATACAAAATATTGAAGACTAATGAAGAAAACAACAAATTTCCGTCACAAAAGTGAGGGCTGTACGAAAACAGGTTTTCCAGAGGCATACGGACTCCGTTTTGGGCGATTCAAAAGCCTAAAATGCTTGCAAAGTCGTGGGCTACAACTTTCCAGAAGGCCGGGAAGACCAACGAAGAATCCTTCAGTGACTTTTCGGGCTTCAAAGTCTGCTGTAATTTTCTGGCAGATTACACTTTTTCACAATTTTGGGTTCTACTTGCTCAAGAATGTCTTGGAGCAAGTGGGAGCCCATTGGGTTTATGTAGGCCCGTTTGGGTTCATGTTGGCCCGTCCCCTAGTTTGACCCTTCGGTCCGTCGTGATGACTCACGTGACCGAACCTAGGATTTCATCGGTCGAGGTTTGCACAAAATTTGTTGCATGTTTTATTCTTTGTTTGTGGTTGTTTTTCTTTTCTATTAGATACAAGTAGTAAAACAATTAAAAATGGTTTTTAGACACAAACATTAAAACATTCAAACCCTTAATCATCGATGATTACTAGTTAATCATAGATGATTAAACCTTTAATCTAAAATCGTTTTGAGATTAAACTAAGTTTACATATGATTTGTAACTTATCACTTAATAATCGCTAAAAGTTTTTACCGTTTATTACAAGACTTATGAAGTGGTATGAATGAAGTACATGATTCATTCATATCTTAATAAAATTTTATCAATTAAAATTTAAACATACCTAAAATTTAAGTCACGCCGTCCAATCGTTTGATAATCACTTGCTTCTATTTTTGAATTCACGTGAGACGTGGTTTGAATTTAGATCCGAGGTCATTATTCACTACGGTGAGACCTAGATTTATTTTGACATGATTTCACATTGGATGACTTAATCAAGTTAACGGTGAGACCTTAACTCGAGGCGAAGATGCGACAAACATGCCACTTGACCCCAGATGCTTGTTCACTAGGTGCCATGAAGTCCCATACCTCTAAGAGTTGCACTTGTAATGCAATTGTTGATCGTCACCTACCTATTGGATCTATCATCTCTAGCAGATCAACTGATGCGATGATAGAAGCTCAATGGGATCTTAACTTTTAATTAAAATTAATTGGGTAGTTAATTTATTAAAAGACATTATTATTGAAAATACTAATTAATGAACTTTGTAATTTTGTAGATGACTTCAAACAATCAAACCCTAACACACACCACCATTCGTTCCGTTCTCGAAAAAGAGAAACTTGATGGAACGAACTTTGTGGACTGGTCTCGAAACCTAAGGATTGTCCTTAGGGCCGAGCATAAGTACCACCATTTGGAGGAGGCGCTGCCCCCTGCCCCTGCTGCTACCGCCACCGCTGCTGTTCGTACGGCCTATACCAAGAGGTTTAACGAACAACAAGAGGTCGCCGCGCTTATGCTAGTGAGCATGACTCCCGAGATTCAAAAGAATCTCGAGGACCTCACTGCATTTGATATGATGCGTGAACTACAAGCCATGTATCAAAAGCAAGCCGAGCAGGAACTCTTTGACACTGTCAAAGCCTTCCACGCTTGCAAACAGGAGGAGGGACAGTCTGTTAGCTCTTATCTCTTGAAGATGAAGAGCTACTTAGACCAAATGGAGAAGCTTGGTTATGCTATGCCGCACATCCTTGGGATTAGCTTGATTCTAACGTCCCTCAATAAGGATTTTGCACCGTTTGTCATGACTTATCATATGCATAGTATGGGGAAGACATTCGCCGAATTACATGCTATGCTGAAACAAACGGAAGCAAGCCTACCCAAGAAAACTCCGGCCCCTACTGTCCTTGCTATAAGGCAAGGGAAGATCCAAAAACCGAAACCGCAAGTAGTTGCTAAGGGCCATGGCAAGGGAAAGCAAGTTTACAAGCCCAAGCCAAAGGTTCCCCCACCTACTCATAAGGAGCACCCTGCTAAGGAGCTTGCTTGCCATCACTGCGGTGAAACAGGCCATTGGAGGAGGAATTGTCCTGCCTACCTGGCGGAGTTGATGAAGAACAAAGCCAACAAGGTTGGCACATCAGGTATCTTCACAATAGAACTATATGCTTTCCCTAAGAAATCATGGGTATATGACACTGGTTGTGGAACTCACATTTGTAATACCATGCAGGGTCTAAGGGGAAGTAGAAAGCTAAACCATGGAGCTTTGGATTTGTACGTAGGCAATAGGATGCGTGCACCGGTCGAAGCTATAGGAAGCTATGATTTAATCCTTCCTAGTGGTTTAATTATTGTATTAGACAATTGTCACTATGCGCCTAGTATTACTAGGGGTATAGTATCGCTTTCTTGTTTGTGGAATAATGGTTTTATTCGTGCTTTTACGGATTTTGGTATTTCAGTTTCAAAGGATAATGTTTTTTACTTTAATGCTATTCCTCGTGATGGTATCTTTGAGATTGACATGCATAAGCGTATCACAAACAGTAGTTCTATTTATACATGTAGCAACAAGAAATCCAAGAAGAACTTGGATTCTACTTTCCTATGGCATTGTCGCCTTTGCGACGTTAACAAGAAACGCGTTTTGAAATTACAAAAGGATGGACTTATAAAATCAGATGATTCTGAATCATTTGATAAATGTGTTTCTTGTATATCTGGTAAAATGGCGCGCAAGCCTTTCTCCCATGTAGGCGAAAGAGCCAATGATCTACTTGGACTCATACATACTGATGTATGTGGCCCTTTTAGAACTCGAACTAGGGAAGGTCCTACCTACTTCATTACTTTCACAGACGACTTTAGTCGTTATGGTTATGTTTACTTGATTAAACATAAACATGAAACCTTTGGAACGTTCAAAGCCTTCCAAAATGAAGTAGAAAATCAACTCGACAAGAAGATAAAGGTTCTCCGTTCTGATCGAGGAGGAGAGTACATGAGCCATGAGTTTCAAGATCATCTTAAGAATTGTGGGATTGTCTCACAATTCACTCCCCCTTATACACCACAGCATAATGGTGTATCGGAGAGGAGAAATCGCACCTTGCTTGACATGGTCCGATCGATGATGAGTCCTACAACTCTGCCTCTATCCTTTTGGGGTTATGCACTCAAATCGGCTGCTCGCATACTGAATATGGTTCCCACCAAGAAGGTTGAAAAGACACCATATGAGATATGGCATGGGAAAGTCCCTAACTTGTCTTACTTGAAGGTCTGGGGTTGTGAGGCTCTCGTGAAACGAGACACACCGAACAAACTTGAACCCAGAGCTGTCAAGTGCATCTTTATAGGATACCCTGACGAAACAATGGGTTACTATTTCTACTACCCACCTGAGCAAAAAGTAATTATTGCTCGTTATGCTGAGTTTCTTGAGAGCAATCTCATTTCACAAGAAGCAAGTGGGAGTACCATCGACTTTGATGAGATTCCAAGCGATGAAGATGCACAACCTATTGTAGATACTAGCGAACATCAAGATGAGGTTGAACATGAAACTGTTCCTGTTGCACCTCAAAATGATGAAGTCCCCGTTCGAAGGTCCGCAAGGACACCTCATGCATCTGAACGATATGGTTTCCAAATCGATGCTGAGGAGCTGAGTTTAGGGGATCATAATGAACCCCCTAACTATCGAGCTGCATTAGCAGATTCTGAATCTGACAAATGGCTTGATGCTATGAACGCGGAAATGCAATCCATGAAAGATAACCAAGTATGGACTTTGGTTGATCTTCCTCCTAACAGTAAGACTGTTGGTAGCAAGTGGATCTTCAAGAAGAAGACCGACATGGATGGAAATGTACACACCTATAAGGCTCGATTGGTAGCAAAAGGTTACACTCAAACCTACGGGATTGACTATAATGAAACCTTCTCGCCTGTTGCCGACGTTAGAGCTATTAGGATTGTCATAGCCATAGCAGCGTACTATGACTATGAGATTTGGCAAATGGATGTTAAAACTGCTTTCTTGAATGGACACCTTGATGAAGATGTCTATATGGTTCAGCCTGAGGGTTTTGTTAATACAAAACACCCAAAGAAAGTATGTAAGCTTCAAAGGTCCATTTATGGACTAAAGCAAGCATCCAGAAGTTGGAACAAAAGATTCGACGAGGAAGTCAAAACGTTTGGCTTTACTCAGAATCCCGACGAGCCATGTGTATATGTAAGAGCTAGTGGGAGCATTGTCGTCTTTCTAATCCTATATGTCGATGACATACTACTCATAGGAAATAACATTCCAATGCTACAAGATGTAAAATCCTGGCTTGGGAAGTGCTTCGCTATGAAGGATCTTGGGGAAGCGGCATATATACTTGGTATAAAGATCTACCGAGATAGATCAAAGCGGTTAATCGGACTAAGTCAAAGTGCGTACATTGATAAGATTCTAAAACGATTTAGAATGGATGCTTCCAAACGTGGAAGAGTCCCTATGCAACACAATGTACACTTGAGTAAGACTCAAGGACCGTCCTCACCTGATGAGATGAAACGTATGCGTGATGTCCCCTATGCCTCGGCAGTAGGATCTATCATGTATGATGTGCGGTGCACAAGACCTGATGTAGCGTTCTCACAGAACCTTACAAGCCGATATCAACAGAATCCAGGTGAGAGTCACTGGACTGCTGTTAAGAACATACTGAAGTATCTTAGGAATACTAAAGATATGTTTCTTGTCTATGGTGGTGAGCCTCAAAATGAGCTAAGCGTTACTTGTTATTCTGACGCTAGTTTTGAGACTGATAGAGATGATTCCAAATCTCAAACGGGGTATGTTTTCGTTTTGAACGGAGGCGCTGTCGATTGGAAAAGTGCGAAGCAGAGCACTATCGCTATGTCTTCTACAGAAGCTGAATCCATTGCAACTACTGAAGCTGCAATGGAAGCTGTTTGGATGAGGAAATTCATTTCTGGGCTTGGAGTTGTCCCCAGTAATGAAAGACCCATGGATATGTACTGTGATAACACAGGTGCTATCATCATTGCCAACGAACCTGGTGTTCAGAAAGGCGCCAGACATTACCGGAGGAAGGTTCACTACATTAGAGATGCGATCCTAATGGGAGATGTACGCTTGCTCAAAGTTCATACAGATGACAACTTAGCTGACCCCTTCACGAAGCCAATGTCATGTACCAAACATATTGAGCATGCTAGAAACATTGGACTTCGACCAGCTAGTAGTTTCATGTAATCTGTTTTAGTATTTGGATAATGGAACATTGAGCAGTTTTTATTGGAATAAATTGATATATATGATATGATCGTTTTTATATGAATATCTACTGTGTTCTATATTTGCATGTTTATATCCATGAATATTTACTGCATTTTATATTCTAAACTGTCCATTGTCATATTAATAATATGGGAATATTATTAACACAAATCTGAGGGCATTGATGACATTATCTTAGTATGGCTAAGGATGATAAAATCAAACTCACATGTTGTTCATATTGATGCACAATTGGACTGACCCAACCTATGAGAAATCACTTCCTGGATTTATGTCACAAGTGAATCTCACAAAGGCTTTGTCACTTATCCTCTGACTTGAGATGCAAGTTGGTTTGTGTATGTAGAGGGGCAAACTTTGATATGGTTAAACGCTGACCTGAATAAGGCTGCTATAACAACCATTATCGGGTTTGTCATTAAGCATATGACAGACACGTGCAGTCAACAAAGAATTTGTTCCTCCACGCATGTGGATTAGATACTACTGGGCCCCTCGATGATTTGAATAGATGTATGTGTGGCCACACCCAAAAGGTAATCAAGATGAATCTTGATTGGTTTTGGTAATCTACTTCAATGTATAGATCGAGAAACAGAATCGTTGAAATTTTAGATTGACATTTATCCTTGTCTAAAATTCAACATAGTATCAGTAACAAAAGGATAACTGCTCGAAAACTTTGAACAAAGATTTTATGAAACTCCTCATGTACTTCTAGGGGCATTGGCGGGTTGCTAGACTCTAACCTTTGCTTGTATAACTACTTGATGTTATCACGTGCGCAAGTGGGAGCTGTTGGAATATGTTTCACGCGTATAACATATAGTTATATGGCTAGTAGTTTGTGAGCCTAAAGGGTCACACACTTAAACACTTAGCACCATAAGATATATAGTGTAATTAGGGTAATTACATTATATATATTAATATAAGCTACATGCTTATATATAAGTTTAATATTAAATGTTAATATTGAAACCTTAATGTGAGCAAACTAGAAGGAACAAAAGATAAGGACTTGTGTGTAAATATTGGTCAATGGTTTATGGAAATCATTAATGGGAATTAAGGCATCATTATGGAGTGTAAATGACTCCATAAACTCCCTCCCTTGCCTTGTGAATTCACGGCACACACACACACACAATACATCCCATCTTTTGCTTCCATTTGCTCTCAAGAATCAAGGACTAGCATCCTTCTTTGGTGTTCTTGAAGTGTTGTGTGGACTTTCTTTTAGAGGTATTCTAATTGAATACTTGGTTTCAATCCATCACCAACTCCATCCGAATACACAATAATCAAAGGCAACTAGGGTATGAATTCTTATACCATTCTCTTTGATTTTCTTATAGTTTAATTGTATGATTGATATCAAGATCCGTTCATGGTGATTAAATATTTCCGCTGCGTTTTTGTTACTTGTAATAACCGAAAATCACCATTACAATAACCTATAAGTATCCATTTTAAACCTTAATTATTGTCCATTACCCATAAGAATGGCCCGTGAACCATTATAATCACTACCTTTGACCAATAACATTTAAGTATCCTTGTTAAACCGTAATTAGCGTTCATAGCCCATACGAATGGCCCGTGAACCATTATAACCACTAGTTTCGAGCAATAACCTATAACTATCCTTATTAAACCCTAACTAGCGTCCATAGCCCATACGAATGGCTGGTGAACCATTATAACCAATAGCCATGACCAATAACCTATAAGTATCATTGTGAAACCGTAATTAGCGTCTATAGCCCATACGAATGGCCTGTTAACCATTATAACCACTAGTTTCGACCAATACAGTATAAGTATCCTTGTTAAACCGTAATTAGCGTCCATAGGCCATACGAATGGCCCGTGAAGTACTATAACCACTAGGTATGACCAATAACCTATAAGTATACATTTTTTAAACTGTAATTGGTGTCTAGAACCCATACGAATGCCCCGTGAATGATTTTGACCACTAGCTATGACCAATAACCTATAAGTATCCATTTTAAACCATAATTGGTATCGATAACGAATACAAATGGCCCGTGAACCATTATAATCACTAGCTATAACCAAAAACCTATAAGTATCCATTTTTTTAACTGTAATTGGTGTTGATAACCCATACAAATGGCCCTTGAACCATTTTGACCACTAGCTATGACCAATAACCTATACTAATCCATTTGTTAAACTGTAATTGGTGTCTAGAACTCATACGAATGCCCCGTGAACGATTTTGACCACTACTATGACCAATAACCTATAAGTATCACTTTTAAACATTAATTGGCGTCCATTACACATACGAATGGCCCGTGAAGCATTATAACCACTAGCTACGTCCAATAAACTATAAGTATCCATGTTAAACTGTACTTGGCGTCCATAACCCATACGAATGGCCCGTGAACCATTATAATCACTAGCAATAACCAATAACCTATAAGTATCCATTTTTTTTAACTGTAATTGGTGTTCATAACCCATACAAATGGCCCGTGAACCATTATGACCACTAGCTATGACCAATAACCCATAAGTATCTATTTTTTCAACTGTAATTGGTGTCTAGAACCCATACGAATGCCCCGTGAATGATTTTGACCACTAGCTATGACCAATAACCTATAAGTATCCATTTTAAACCTTAATTGGTATCGATAACAAATACAAATGGCCCGTGAACCATTATAATCACTAGCTATAACAAAAAACCTATAAGTATCCATTTTTTTAACTGTAATTGGTGTTGATAACCCATACAAATGGCCCTTGAACCATTTTGACCACTAGCTATGACCAATAACCTATACTAATCCATTTCTTAAACTGTAATTGGTGTCTAGAACTCATACGAATGCCCTGTGAATGATTTTGACCACTAGCTATGACCAATAACCTATAAGTATCCATTTTAAACCTTAATTGGTGTCCTTTAGCCATAAGAATAGCCCGTGAACCATTATAATCACTAGCATCGACCAATAACCTATAAGTATCCTTGTTAAACCGTAATTAGCGTTCATAGCCCATACGAATGGCCCGTTGGAACCATTATAACCACTAGCTATGACCAATAACCTATAAGTATCCATTTTTTTAAACTGTAATTAGTGTCTAGAACACATACGAATGCCCCATGAACGATTTTGACCACTAGCTATGACCAATAACCTATAAGTATCCTTGTTAAACCGTAATTAGCGTCCATAGCCCATACGAATGACCCGTGAGCCATTATAATCACTTGATATAACCTATAATATCCATTTTTTAAACTGTGATTGGTGTTGATAACCCATAGGAATGGCCCGTGAACCATTATAACCACTAGCTATGACCAATAACCTATAAATATCCATTTTTTTAAATTGTAATTGGTGTATAGAACCCATACGAATGCCCCGTGAATAATTTTGACCACTAGCTATGACCAATGACCTATAAGTATCCATTTTAAACCTTAATATGAGTCCATTACCCATACGAATGCCCCGTGAACCATTATAACCACTAGCTTCGAGCAATAACCTATAAGTATCCATTTAAAACCTTAATTTATGTCCATTACCCATACGAATGGCCCGTGAAGCATTATAACCACTAGCTATGACCAATAACCTATAAGTATCCTTGTTAAACCATAATTAGCGTCCATAGACCTTACGAATGCCCCGTGAACCATTATAACCGCTAGCTTCGATAATTAACCTACAAGTATCCTTGTTAAACCATAATTTGCGTCCATAGCCCATACGAATGCCCTGTGAACCATTATAACCACTAGCTATGACCAATAACCTATAAGTATCAATTTTTTTAACTGTAAATGGTGTCTAGAACCCATACGAATGCCCCGTGAATGATTTTGACCACTAGCTATGACCAATGACCTATAAGTATCCATTTTAAACCTTAATATGAGTCCATTACCCATACGAATGCCCCGTGAACCATTATTACCACTAACTTCGAGCAATAACCAATAAGTATCCATTTTAAACCTTAATTCATGTCCATTACCCGTACGAATGGCCCGTGAACCATTATAACCACTAGCTATGACCAATAACCTATAAGTATCCTTGTTAAACCGTAATTAGCGTCCATAGACCTTACAAATGGCCCGTGAACCATTATAACCGCTAGCTTCAACAATTAACCTACAAGTATCCTTGTTAAACCGTAATTTGCGTCCATAGCCCATACGAATGCCCCGTGAACCATTATAACCACTAGCTATGACCAATAACCTATAAGTATCCATTGTTTTCACTGTAATTGGTGTCTAGAACCCATACGAATGCCCCGTGAACGATTTTGACCACTAGCTATGACCAATAACCTATAAGTATCCATTTTAAACCTTAATTGTTGTCCATTACCCATAAGAATGGCCCGTGAACCATTATAATCACTACCTTTGACCAATAACATTTAAGTATCCTTGTTAAACCGTAATTAGCGTTCATAGCACATACGAATGGCCCGTGAACCATTATAACCACTAGTTTCGAGCAATAACCTATAACTATCCTTATTAAACCCTAACTAGCGTCCATAGCCCATACGAATGGCCGGTGAACCATTATAACCAATAGCCATGACCAATAACCTATAAGTATCATTGTGAAACCGTAATTAGCGTCTATAGCCCGTACGAATGGCCTGTTAACCATTATAACCACTAGTTTCGACCAATACAGTATAAGTATCCTTGTTAAACCGTAATTAGCGTCCATAGGCCATACGAATGGCCCGTGAACTACTATAACCACTAGGTATGACCAATAACCTATAAGTATACATTTTTTAAACTGTAATTGGTGTCTAGAACCCATACGAATGCCTCGTGAATGATTTTGACCACTAGCTAAGACCAATAACCTATAAGTATCCATTTTAAACCATAATTGGTATCGATAACAAATACAAATGGCCCGTGAACCATTATAATCACTAGCTATAACCAAAAACCTATAAGTATCCATTTTTTTAACTGTAATTGGTGTTGATAACCCATACAAATGGCCCTCGAACCATTTTGACCACTAGCTATGACCAATAACCTATACTAATCCATTTCTTAAACTGTAATGGGTGTCTAGAACTCATACGAATGCCCCGTGAACGATTTTGACCACTACTATGACCAATAACCTATAAGTATCCCTTTTAAACATTAATTGGTGTCCATTACACATACGAATGGCCCGTGAAGCATTATAACCACTAGCTACGTCCAATAAACTATAAGTATCCATGTTAAACCGTACTTGGCGTCCATAACCCATACGAATGGCCCGTGAACCATTATAATCACTAGCAATAACCAATAACCTATAAGTATCCATTTTTTTTAACTATAATTGGTGTTCATAACCCATACAAATGGCCCGTGAACCATTATGACCACTAGCTATGACCAATAACCCATAAGTATCTATTTTTTCAACTGTAATTGGTGTCTAGAACCGATACGAATGCCCCGTGAATGATTTTGACCACTAGCTATGACCAATAACCTATAAGTATCCATTTTAAACCTTAATTGGTATCGATAACAAATACAAATGGCCCGTGAACCATTATAATCACTAGCTATAACAAAAAACCTATAAGTATCCATTTTTTTAACTGTAATTGGTGTTGATAACCCATACAAATGGCCCTTGAACCATTTTGACCACTAGATATGACCAATAACCTATGCTAATCCATTTCTTAACCTGTAATTGGTGTCTAGAACTCATACGAATGCCATGTGAATGATTTTGACCACTAGCTATGACCAATAACCTATAAGTATCCATTTTAAACCTTAATTGGTGTCCTTTAGCCATACGAATAGCCCGTGAACCATTATAATCACTAGCATCGACCAATAACCTATAAGTATCCTTGTAAAACCGTAATTAGCATTCATAGCCCATACGAATGGCCCGTTAACCATTATAACCACTAGCTATGACCAATAACCTATAAGTATCCATTTTTTTAAACTGTAATTAGTGTCTAGAACACATACGAATGCCCCATGAACGATTTTTACCACTAGCTATGACCAATAACCTATAAGTATCCTTGTTAAACCGTAATTAGCGTCCATAGCCCATACGAATGACCCGTGAGCCATTATAATCACTTGATATAACCTATAATATCCATTTTTTAAACTGTGATTGGTGTTGATAACCCATGGGAATGGCCCGTGAACCATTATAACCACTAGCTATGACCAATAACCTATAAATATCCATTATTTTAAATTGTAATTGGTGTCTAGAACCCATACGAATGCCCCGTGAATGATTTTGACCACTAGCTATGACCAATGACCTATAAGTATCCATTTTAAACCTTAATATGAGTCCATTACTCATATGAATGCCCCGTGAACCATTATAACCACTAGCTTCGAGCAATAACCTATAAGTATCCATTTAAAACCTTAATTTATGTCCATTACCCATACGAATGGCCCGTGAACCATTATAACCAATAGCTATGACCAATAACCTATAAGTATCCTTGTTAAACCGTAATTAGCGTCCATAGACCTTACGAATGGCCTGTGAACCATTATAACCGCTAGCTTCGACTAATAACCTATAAGTATCCTTGTTAAACCGTAATTTGCGTCCATAGCCCATACGAATGCCCTGTGAACCATTATAACCACTAGCTATGACCAATAACCTATAAATATCCATTTTTTTAAATTGTAATTGGTGTATAGAACCCATACGTATGCCCCGTGAATGATTTTAACCACTAGCTATGACCAATGACCTATAAGTATCCATTTTAAACCATAATATGAGTCCATTACCCATACGAATGCCCCGTGAACCATTATTACCACTAACTTCGAGCAATAACCTATAAGTATCCATTTTACACCTTAATTCATGTCCATTACCCATACGAATGGCCCGTGAACCATTATAACCACTAGCTATGACCAATAACCTATAAGTATCCTTGTTAAACCGTAATTAGCGTCCATAGACCTTACGAATGGCCCGTGAACCATTATAACCGCTAGCTTTGACAATTAACCTACAAGTATCCTTGTTAAACCGTAATTTGCGTCCATAGCCCATACGAATGCCCCGTGAACCATTATGACCACTAGCTATGACCAATAACCCATAAGTATCTATTTTTTCAACTGTAATTGGTGTCTAGAACCCATACGAATGCCCCGTGAATGATTTTGACCACTAGCTATGACCAATAACCTATAAGTATCCATTTTAAACCTTAATTGGTATCGATAACAAATACAAATGGCCCGTGAACCATTATAATCACTAGCTATAACAAAAAACCTATAAGTATCCATTTTTTTAACTGTAATTGGTGTTGATAACCCATACAAATGGCCCTTGAACCATTTCGACCACTAGCTATGACCAATAACCTATACTAATCCATTTCTTAAATTGTAATTGGTGTCTAGAACTCATACGAATGCCCCGTGAACGATTTTGACCACTAGCTATGACCAATAACCTATAAGTATCCATTTTAAACCTTAATTGGTGTCCTTTACCCATATGAATAGCCCGTGAACCATTATAATCACTAGCATCGACCAATAACCTATAAGTATCCTTGTTAAACCGTAATTAGCGTTCATAGCCCATACGAATGGCCCGTGAACCATTATAACCACTAGTTATGACCAATAACCTATAAGTATCCATTTTGTAAACTGTAATTAGTGTCTAGAACACATACGAATGCCCCATGAACGATTTTGACCACTAGCTATGACCAATAACCTATAAGTATCCTTGTTAAACCGTAATTAGCGTCCATAGCCCATACGAATGACCCGTGAGCCATTATAATCACTTGATATAACCTATAATATCCATTTTTTAAACTGTGATTGGTGTTGATAACCCATAGGAATGGCCCGTGAACCATTATAACCACTAGCTATGACCAATAACCTATAAATATCCATTATTTTAAATTGTAATTGGTGTCTAGAACCCATACGAATGCCCCGTGAATGATTTTGACCACTAGCTATGACCAATGACCTATAAGTATCCATTTTAAACCTTAATATGAGTCCATTACTCATATGAATGCCCCGTGAACCATTATAACCACTAGCTTCGAGCAATAACCTATAAGCATCCATTTAAAACCTTAATTTATGTCCATTACCCATACGAATGGCCCGTGAACCATTACCCATACCAATAACACGTTGTGTCGTGTGCAAGTGGGAGTTTGTTAGAATTCGTGACTTAATCACCGATGATTAAACTGTCAGAATCGTAACCTTAATCATAAGTGATTAAATTGTTAGATTTGTAATAGCTTAATCATCGATGATTAAACTGTCAGAATCGTAACCTTAATCATTGGTGATTAAAGTGTTAGATTTGTAATAGCTTAATCATTGATGATTGAACTGTCAGATTCGTGGCAACTTAATCATTGGTGATTAAACTGCCGGACTCGTGACAGCTTAATCATAAGTGATTAAATTGTCAGAATTTAGTGCCCACCGACACACATGTACGGGTATCATGGCCGATGATGCACGAGCCTATCGGGTCACACGCCGGGGGAATTCCTTTCCGATAACACTTAAATTAAGAGAGATAAATAAAGATGTTGGGAGAAATAAAAGTGGCTTTTATTTCATTGGACCATTTAATGGTCCAATGCATGTAAAGGAAAGCCACTACTTTTCTCCACATGCTTGCTTTAATTCTATTGGACCACTCTTTGGTCCAATGCATGTAGAGCTTTTCCACCCACCTCCACATGCTCTCTTATCTATATAAGAGAGATGTGGGAGGTTGATGATGGACCAATGGAAAATCGGTTCTCTCTCTAAAAATACAAGTGTTTAGTTCACCGAAATTCTAAGAAGGATTCTTGAGCATTTCGGTGTCGGGTTAGCAACTTGGAAGGAATCACTTACTCGGTGTGGATCAACGGTAGAGGGGAACGACTACGTGACCTTCATCCTTTCAAGAGTTCATCACTATTCTTGCGGGTGTCTTCGAGGGTATGATGTTCTCTTTCTCTTCTTTGTTGCACGATTTGGGTTTAGAGATTCGGTCATTGGTGGATCTTGGTGGTTAAATTAAATTTTAAATTTCCGTTTCCGTTGCGTTTTAGAACCCACCAAAATCAAACAGTGGTATCAGAGCCTACTCTAACCGAATCGTGCACATTTTCGGGCTTGAAAAACGATTTGAGGATCGGTTTTGCCATTTTTTTTTAGATTTCGGGTTTTAGCCTTGCTAAACCCATAATATTTTGACTCACACACTTATATGCTTGTCATGATTTTGGCATGAAATGCATGCATGCATAAATTTGTGTTGATGTATGTATTTTATTACATGCAAAGATTCTTAGTGCCTTGAGTGTTTGATTTCGAATCTTTGTCAAAATATTTTTATGAATGGTTGTTGGCACACCATTTTAGCTTTCATGTTTGTAGTAGCTAGAAGATTGGTAACCATTATGCCCTTGACCTTTTGCCGTGTGTTTGGTTGTTATTCATTTGGTGACTTTGTCACAATGGTTTGTAATTAATAATTTATTAATTTCGGTATGTAATATTTATTAATTATGGCTTGCATGCCATTGATTTTCATTTGTAATTGTACTAGTTAGTAGGATTTTGTGGTGTGTTAGCCATTTCCATATTTTCTATGTACTTGTAAAACGAAGATCAAAAGACAACCAAATGGAATCATGAAGTGATGTCTAGGCAACCTTGGATTCGATGAAGTCTAATGGAGACGGCGGATTTAGTGGGAGCTCACATGGAAGGTCATTATTTGTCCATAGTTGACCATGTTTTTCCCGGGTTGGCTCACGGGAAAAACGCATAGGCTTTGGGCATGGTTACCAATTTTGTTGTATGCATGTGATGTTTATTTATTTGCTTGGTTGTTAGATTTTCGCAAGGTTAAATAAATAAATAGATTAATTAAAAATGGTTTATTAAAATCACTCGCAATAGATTAATTAAAAGGTGAAAAATGGTTTTGTCACAAAGGTAATTAATCAAAATTTTAAAAGGGATTAATTAAAAGGTGAAAAATGTTTTTGTCACAAAAGTAATTAATCAAAGTTTAAAAGAAACAAAAACCCGTTATTAGAGAATATCATTTTTTATTATCCTAATGATGACGCCACCCAAATCTTGCTAGCAAAGTTGGTTGTCGTGCATTAGCCGAGCCGATTTTGAATAGACAGTGTGGAAGGTGAGTGTGATTCATTTTGTATGATTGGTCGTCGTGCATTAGCCAAACCATTATAGTCAAAATGTTTCACCGCGTATCATGTTGGATGATTTATTTGATTTCTCACAAAATGTAAGTCTTGCACTATCCATTGGAGTGTCACCACTTAAGTCTTGTGGAGCAAGGTCGGTTGTCGAGCGAAACCGAGCCGTGCCTTGTGAAGCAAGATAAGGGTGTGTATAAGTTCCTTAATTAAGTTGGTTGTCGAGCGAAACCGAGCCAATTTAGTTATGGGCTTATCGTGAATCTAGATGGTCGATTTACAAACTTCAAACTAGGTTTTAAATGATTGTCGAGCGAAACCGAGTCATTTAAAATTTGGTTTGAGGTTAGTGCATGTAGGGATCAAACATGCCAATTGACACAATGGTTGTCAAGTGATCCCGCAAGAAGCTAAGAGTTGTAAGTCACAATTGGTACAAAATAAATGCAATTGGTACAATTGGTACAATATGATTATTGGTACAATTGGTACAATATGGCATTAGTACAATATGGTGATTACAATGGTACAATGGATACCACCGGAAATAGCTTTGCATTATGATCCGCGGCATACCCGTCATAATGTATTATGAAATACGGATTCTTAGCCCTTGTTAAATATAAAAGTTTTGGGTAATATATTTACAAGGACTCATCAAACTAACTAAAACTACTTTGCTATTTTAATAGATGGCATCTTCGAACCCCACCACCACCACCAATGTTTCTTTAAGAGTTTTCCTTGAAAAGGAGAAACTCAATGGTGCAAATTTCCTTGATTGGGAGAGACAATTAAAACTTGTTCTCCGCCATGAAGGAAAGATGCACGTGATTGAAGGACCTCTTCCCGATGAACCAGGGGATGATGCAATTCAAGCAGCACACGATGCTCATGAACGTCTCATGAAAGAAAATGAGGACATTTCATGTCTTATGTTGAGCACTATGACTCCCGATTTGCAAAAGCAAATGGATCATTTGTACGCTTATGAGCTTATTGTACAGTTGCGGGACATGTTCCAACAGCAAGCAAAGCTAAAGCGGTACGAGTGCCTCAAAAATGTGCTTGATTGTAAACTCCTCGAAGGCGGGGATGTGAGCGCTCACGTGTTGCGGATGAAAGCAGACGTGGAACGCTTGGAGAAGTTAGGCTTCTCCATTGGGAAGGAATTGGCCGTGGATTTTATCCTTAGGTCTCTTCCTACATCATATGAACAGTTTGTTATGAACTATCATATGCATGGTATGGACAAGTCCATAATGGAGCTTCATGGTATGTTGAAGACCGCCGAGTCTACCATGACCAAAAGGAAGCCCAACCCAACACATTCCGTCCTTGCAATTCGGGAAGGTAAGGCCTCCAAGAAGAAGAAGTCCACCCCTACCCCTCATGGTAAGGGTAAAGGCAAGGTTGGTGCGCCCAAGCCTAAGCCTACTTCGGCGAAGATGGCAAAAGGAAAGGTTCCTCAAGCCATGACACCGGAAGATGCGGACTGCTTCTATTGCGGGAAAAAGGGGCATTTCCGCCGTAGTTGCCCAACATACCTTGAGGAACTCAACAAGCTAAAGGCTAAAGGAGTTGGAGGTACCTCAAAACAAGGTATGTACGTGATTGAATTATACCAAACCTCTACTTCGCAAAACTGGGTTTTAGATACCGGTTGTGGCACTCATATTTGTAATACAATGCAGGTGCTACGGGAAAGTGAGAGGTTGGTGGTTGGAGAACAAGATCTCATCATGGGAAACAAGGAAGTTGTCCCTGTTGAAGCCAAAGGAAATGTGTTATTGTCCTTTAGATCTAGTTTCTCTATTTTGTTAAAACATGTTCGTTATTCGCCACTTGTGGCAAGAAATATTATTTCATATTTTGCTTTATACATTGACGGTTTTAAGTTTGCTTTTAATGATGATGGCACAATTTCTTGTCATAAAAATGGTGATTATTATTTTAAAGCATTACCGGTTAATGGCATATATGAGATAGATGCACATGTTAGTAACAAAAGATCAATCATGCAAATTGGTTCTACATCCAAAGATAGTTTGGATAAATTATCCTTATGGCATAGTCGTCTTGGCCACATAAACAAGACTCGCATTTCCAAGCTCCAAGCAATTGGGTACTTGGAATCATTTGAAAATGGTTCAAATGATGTATGTGAATCTTGCTTATTAGGCAAGATGAATAAAGCTCCCTTCACCGGTGTTAGTGAGAGGGCTAAGGGTTTATTAGACATTATACACACTGATGTGTGTGGTCCATTTAAACACCTTACAAGGAATAATTGTAGATACTTCGTAACCTTTATAGATGATTATAGTAGGTTTGGATATGTTTACTTGATTAAACATAAGTCCGAAACCATTGAGGTGTTCAAGATATTCCAAAACGAAGTTGAGAACCAATTGGGCAAGTCAATCAAGATACTTCGATCTGATAGAGGCGGAGAGTATCTTAATCTAGAGTTTATTGACCATCTTAAGAATTGTGGGATTGTCTCACAATTAACACCTCCTAGGACTCCACAATTGAATGGAGTCGCCGAGAGGAGAAATCGAACATTACTTGACATGGTTCGATCAATGATGGCAAGAACCCAAATACCCATAAGTTTTTGGGGATATGCTCTAGAAACGGCGTGTAAGCTTCTTAATCTCGTACCAACAAAGAAGGTAGAAAAGACACCTTTCGAGATATGGCATGGGAGTAAACCTCCACTATCCTATCTTAGAGTTTGGGGTTGTCAAGCCTACGTAAAGCGGGAGGCCGATGACAAATTAGAACCCCGTTCAGAAAAGTGTTATTTCATTGGATATCCTAAAGCGGGACTTGGATATTTGTTTTACAAACCTACCGAGAACAAGGTATTTGTTGTTCGAAGGGCAGTATTTCTTGAAAGAGAACTTTTATCCAATGAACCTAATGGAAAGCATATAGATCTTGAGGAAACTCAAGATATATCCAATGAACTACCTAATGTTGGCACTAGCACACAACCTCAAGAGGTTGGTACCGATCAAGAGGATGCGGTAGAAACTGACGTTCCACCATTGTCTCTTCGTAGATCTGGTAGAACTCGCACTGAGCCAGAGAGATATGGGTTTCTCATATCTGAGGGCAGCGAGTTACTAGGGGATCATGATGAACCCTCTACCTACCAGGAAGCGATGGCAGGCCCAGAGTCTGACAAATGGAGAGATGCAATGGAAGTCGAAATGCAATCCATGAAGGACAACCAAGTATGGGAACTGGTTGATCCTACACCCAGCTGTAAGCTTGTGGGGTGTAAATGGGTCTATAAAGTAAAGACCGGCATGGATGGACAGATTGATACTTTCAAAGCACGACTGGTTGCTAAAGGCTTCACTCAAACCCATGGTGTTGACTATGATGAAACCTTTTCCCCAGTGGCTATGTTGAAATCTATCAGGATACTTATGGCAATTGCCGGCTTTCATGATTATGAAATTTGGCAAATGGATGTAAAAACCGCCTTCCTTAACGGGAAACTTACTGAAGAGGTATACATGAGACAACCTGAGGGTTTTGTACATCCAAAGTATCCTAATAAAGTCTGTCAGCTTAAGAAGTCCATTTATGGACTTAAGCAAGCATCTCGAAGTTGGAATCTTTGCTTTGATGAGAAAATCAAGGAATTTGGATTTTCTAAAAGCATAGATGAACCTTGTGTATACGTCAGGGCTAGTGGGAGCGCGATTGTTTTCCTAGTCCTATATGTTGATGACATCTTACTCATTGGGAATGACATTCCAATTTTGAGCGATGTCAAGACATTTCTTGGAAAATGTTTTTCCATGAAGGACTTAGGAAATGCATCGTACATCTTGGGAATCAAGATCTATCGAGATAGATCTAAAAGGCTTCTCGGTTTGAGTCAAAGTGCATATATTGACAAAGTTCTAAAACGGTTTAGAATGGAGGATTCCAAGAAAGGGAATCTTCCTATGTTGCATGGAGTGACTTTGAGCAAGGCTCAATGTCCAAGTTCCGATAAGGAACGTGACGTAATGAAGAAGATCCCTTATGCTTCGGCAGTTGGATCTATCATGTACGCCATGCTATGCACAAGACCTGATGTATCTTGTGCGTTGAGCGTGACAAGTAGATATCAGGCAAACCCCGGAGAAGCTCATTGGATTGCCGTCAAGAACATCTTGAAATATCTTCGAAGAACGAAGGATATGTTCTTGGTATATGGTGGTATGGAAGAGTTGCGTGTAGTTGGATACACAGACGCAAGCTTCCAAACTGATAGGGATGATTTCCGATCGCAATCGGGTTATGTATTCCTATTGAATGGTCGTGCTGTGAGTTGGAGGAGCTCCAAGCAAGACACAGTTGCTGATTCGACGACAGAATCAGAATACATTGCAGCAAGCGAAGCTGCAAAAGAAGCTGTGTGGATGAAGAAATTCATCAATGACTTGGTAGTGGTTCCTAGCATTGCTGACCCCATTGAAATATTTTGTGACAATGAGGGTGCAGTAGCTTTGGCTAAGGAACCTAGAGCTCATAAAAGAACGAGGCATATTGCTCGTAAATACCACGTTATTCGAGATAAGATTGAATGTGGTGACGTTGTCATAAGCAGAGTAGTATCGTAAGAGAATCTTGCCGATCCGTTTACTAAGCCGTTATCACAGGCTGTACATGATTCTCACACTAGGGGAATAGGTGTGAGATTAGCCAGTGATTTAGCTTGAGTACTGTTTTAGTTTGAATTTGATGTTTATTTTGGGAACTTGAAACAGTATTGTAATTTTGATTGTATTGATGTATAAATATGTCTATACATATGCGTGTTGCAGTTACTTTCAAAATCTTTATTGTGTTCCATCTTTGCATGTTTAAACACTTCCTAGATTTTTATCTAAACTTCCACAGTCAGTCATACTTAAATGGAAGTAAGTTATGAATGAAGGCTGAGGCAATGTGTTGGTTATGAGATATAGACACAACAATTGCCTGTGCTTGAAATGAGTTTCAAGTGACTGGAGACCCACACCCGAGTTTACTTCATGGAAATTGTCAAAAGCATCTCGGGATGATAATATCATTTCATCCTTAGACCAGAGATTCATGAGATTCCAAAGCATAAGTTTACTTTACTTAGATTAATGCTCTAACGCGGTTCGTAAATGGCTGTTATAAGGGGCTTAGTTGGGTAAGGATAACTTATGTGTAGGGACTATGTAGTCAAAAGGATTTGTACCTCAATGAAGAGAGATATCCATGGGCCCCTCGATGATTTAGCGCTGACACCAAAACGCATGGCCATGCACGAGTTATATTGAAAATGGTTCAATTATAACTCATTATGGTCACCACTAAATAAAAGATCGAGAAACATAATCGTGAACGATCTGGAGAATGACGACATTAATCCATGTCTCGTGTTCACAATGATATCGTGTACAAAGGGATGATACGATCACTTATCTAAAGGAACCATCATTTATATGATTGGTAGTTGTCGAGGATGACGTAACTCATGCTGACTTGGGGACAAAGATGCCTAGCTAAGGCCGCTCTTTGTTTGTGATACCAATAACACGTTGTGTCGTGTGCAAGTGGGAGTTTGTTAGAATTCGTGACTTAATCACCGATGATTAAACTGTCAGAATCGTAACCTTAATCATAAGTGATTAAATTGTTAGATTTGTAATAGCTTAATCATCGATGATTAAACTGTCAGAATCGTAACCTTAATCATTGGTGATTAAAGTGTTAGATTTGTAATAGCTTAATCATTGATGATTGAACTGTCAGATTCGTGGCAACTTAATCATTGGTGATTAAACTGCCGGACTCGTGACAGCTTAATCATAAGTGATTAAATTGTCAGAATTTAGTGCCCACCGACACACATGTACGGGTATCATGGCCGATGATGCACGAGCCTATCGGGTCACACGCCGGGGGAATTCCTTTCCGATAACACTTAAATTAAGAGAGATAAATAAAGATGTTGGGAGAAATAAAAGTGGCTTTTATTTCATTGGACCATTTAATGGTCCAATGCATGTAAAGGAAAGCCACTACTTTTCTCCACATGCTTGCTTTAATTCTATTGGACCACTCTTTGGTCCAATGCATGTAGAGCTTTTCCACCCACCTCCACATGCTCTCTTATCTATATAAGAGAGATGTGGGAGGTTGATGATGGACCAATGGAAAATCGGTTCTCTCTCTAAAAATACAAGTGTTTAGTTCACCGAAATTCTAAGAAGGATTCTTGAGCATTTCGGTGTCGGGTTAGCAACTTGGAAGGAATCACTTACTCGGTGTGGATCAACGGTAGAGGGGAACGACTACGTGACCTTCATCCTTTCAAGAGTTCATCACTATTCTTGCGGGTGTCTTCGAGGGTATGATGTTCTCTTTCTCTTCTTTGTTGCACGATTTGGGTTTAGAGATTCGGTCATTGGTGGATCTTGGTGGTTAAATTTATTTTAAATTTCCGTTTCCGTTGCGTTTTAGAACCCACCAAAATCAAACACATAGACCTTACGAATGGCTCGTGAACAATTATAACCGCTAGCTTCGACAATTAACCTACAAGTATCCTTGTTAAACCGTAATTTGCGTCCATAGCCCATACGAATGCCCCGTGAACCATTATGACCACTAGCTATGACCAATAACCCATAAGTATCTATTTTTTTAACTATAATTGGTGTCTAGAACCCATACGAATGCCCCGTGAACGATTTTGACCACTAGCTAAGACCAATAACCTATAAGTATCCATTTTAAACCTTAATTATTGTCCATTACCCATAAGAATGGCCCGTGAACCATTATAATCACTACCTTTGTCCAATAACATTTAAGTATCCTTGCTAAACCGTAATTAGCGTTCATAGCCCATACGAATGGCCCGTGAACCATTATAACCACTAGTTTCGAGTAATAACCTATAACTATCCTTATTAAACCCTAACTAGCGTCCATAGCGCATACGAATGGCCGGTGAACCATTATAACCAATAGCCATGACCAATAACCTATAAGTATCATTGTGAAACCGTAATTAGCGTCTATAGCCCATATGAATGGCCTGTGAACCATTTTAACCACTAGTTTCGACCAATACAGTATAAGTATCCTTGTTAAACCGTAATTAGCGTCCATAGGCCATACGAATGGCCCGTGAACCACTATAACCACTAGGTATGACCAATAACCTATAAGTATCCATTTTTTAAACTGTAATTGGTGTCTAGAACCCATACGAATGCCCCGTGAATGATTTTGACCACTAGCTATGACCAATAACCTTTACGTATCCATTTTAAACCTTAATTGGTATCGATAACAAATACAAATGGCCCGTGAACCATTATAATCACTAGCTATAACCAAAAACCTATAAGTATCCATTTTTTTAACTGTAATTGGTGTTGATAACCCATACAAATGGCCCGTGAACCATTATGACCACTAGCTATGACCAATAACCTATAAGTATCCATTTCTTAAACTGTAATTGGTGTCTAGAACTCATACGAATGCCCCGTGAACGATTTTGACCACTACTATGACCAATAAACTATAAGTATCCATTTTAAACATTAATTGGTGTCCATTACACATACGAATGGCCCGTGAAGCATTATAACCACTAGCTACGTCCAATAACCTATAAGTATCCATGTTAAACCGTACTTGGCGTCCATAGCCCATACGAATGGCCCGTGAACCATTATAATCACTAGCAATAACCAATAACCTATAAGTATCCATTTTTTTAACTGTAATTGGTGTCCATAGCCCATACGAATGGCCCGTGAACCATTATAATCATTAGCTATAACCAATAACCTATAAGTATCCATTTTTTTTTTAACTGTAATTGGTGTTTATAACCCTTACAAATGGCCCGTGAACCATTATGACCACTAGCTATTACCAATAACCTATAAGTATCCATTTTAAACCTTAATTGGTGTCCTTTACCCATACGAATAGCCCGTGAACCATTATAATCACTAGCTTCGACCTATAACCTATAAGTATCCTTGTTAAACCGTAATTAGCGTTCATAGCCCATACGAATGGCCCGTGAACCAATATAACCACTAGCTATGACCAATAACCTATAAGTATCCATTTTTTAAACTGTAATTAGTGTCTAGAACACATACGAATGCCCCATGAACGATTTTGACCACAAGCTATGACCAATAACCTATAAGTATCCTTGTTAAACCGTAATTAGCGTCCATAGCCCATACGAATGACCCGTGAGCCATTATAGTCACTTGATATAACCTATAATATCCATTTTTTGAACTGTGATTGGTGTTGATAACCCATAGGAATGGCCCGAGAACCATTATAACCACTAGCTATGACCAATAACCTATAAATATCCATTATTTTAAATTGTAATTGGTGTCTAGAACCCATACGAATGCCCCGTGAACGATTTTGACCACTAGCTATGACCAATGACCTATAAGTATCCATTTTAAACCTTAATATGAGTCCATTACCCATACGATTGCCCCGTGAACCATTATAACCACTAGCTTCGAGCAATAACCTATGAGTGTCCATTTTAAACCTTAATTTATGTCCATTACCCATACGAATGGCCTGTGAACCATTATAACCACTAGCTATGACCAATAACCTATAAGTATCCTTGTTAAACCGTAATTAGTGTCCATAGACCTTACGAATGGCCTGAGAACCATTATAACCGCTAGCTTCGACTAATAACCTATAAGTATCCTTGTTAAATCGTAATTTGCGTCCATAGCCCATACGAATGCCCCGTGAAACATTATAACCCATATATCCATTTTTTAAACTGTAATTGGTGTCTAGAACTCATACGAATGCCCCGTGAAAGATTTTGACAACTAGCTATGACCAATAACCTATAAGTATCCATTTTAAACATTAATTGGTGTCCATTACACATACAAATGGTCCGTGAACCATTATAACTACTAGCTTCGACCAATAACCTAAAAGTATCCTTGTTAAACCGTAATTAGCGTCCATAGCCCAAACAAATGGCCCGTGACCATTATAACCACTAGCTATGTCCAATAACCTATAAGTATCCCTTTTTTAAACTGTAATTGGTGTGCAGAACCCATACGATTGCCCCGTGAACGATTTTGACCACTAGCTAAGACCAATAACCTATAAGTATCCATTTTAAACATTAATTGGTGTCCATTACACATACGAATGGCCCGTGAACCATTATAACCACTAGCTACGTCCAATAACCTATAAGTATCCATGTTAAACCGTACTTGGCGTCCATAACCCATACGAATGGCCCGTGAACCACTATAACCACTAGGTATGCCCAATAACCTATAAGTATCCTTGTTAAACCGTAATTAGCGTCCATAAGCCATACGAATGGCCCGTGAACCACTATAACCACTAGGTATGCCCAATAACCTATAAGTATCCATTTTTTAAACTGTAATTGGTGTCTAGAACCCATACGAATGCCCCGTGAATGATTTTGACCACTAGCTTTGACCAATAACCTATAAGTATCCATTTTAAACCTTAATTGGTTTCGATAACAAATACAAATAGCCCGTGAACCATTATAATCACTAGCTATAACCAAAAACCTATAAGTATCCATTTTTTTAACTGTAATTGGTGTTGATAACCCATTCAAATGACCCGTGAACCATTATGACCACTAGCTATGACCAATAACCTATAAGTATCCATTTCGTAAACTGTAATTGGTGTCTAGAACTCATACGAATACCCCGTGAACGATTTTGACCACTAGCTATAACCAATAACCTATAAGTATCCGTTTTAAACATTAATTGGTGTCCATTACACATACGAATGGCCCGTGAAGCATTATAACCACTAGCTAAGTCCAATAACCTATATGTATCCATGTTAAACCGTACTTGGCGTCCATAGCCCATACGAATGGCCCGTGAACCATTATAATCACTAGCTATAACCAATAACCTATAAGTATCCATTTTTTTAACTGTAATTGGTGTTTATAACCCTTACAAATGGCCCGTGAACCATTATGACCACTAGCTATTACCAATAACCTATAAGTATCCATTTTAAACCTTAATTGGTGTCCTTTACCCATACGAATAGCCCGTGAACCATTATAATCACTAGCTTCGACCAATAACCTATAAGTATCCTTGTTAAACCGTAATTAGCGTTCATAGCCCATACGAATGGCCCGTGAACCATTATAACCACTAGCTATGACCAATAACCTATAAGTATCCATTTTTTAAACTGTAATTAGTGTCTAGAACACATACGAATGCCCCATGAACGATTTTGACCACAAGCTATGACCAATAACCTATAAGTATCCTTGTTAAACCGTAATTAGCGTCCATAGCCCATACGAATGACCCGTGAGCCATTATAGTCACTTGATATAACCTATAATATCCATTTTTTAAACTGTGATTGGTGTTGATAACCCATAGGAATGGCCCGGGAACCATTATAACAACTAGCTATGACCAATAACCTATAACTATCCATTATTTTAAATTGTAATTGGTGTCTAGAACCCATACGAATGCCCCGTGAACGATTTTGACCACTAGCTATGACCAATGACCTATAAGTATCCATTTTAAACCTTAATATGAGTCCATTACCCATACGATTGCCCCGTGAACCATTATAACCACTAGCTTCGAGCAATAACCTATGAGTGTCCATTTTAAACCTTAATTTATGTCCATTACCCATACGAATGGCCTGTGAACCATTATAACCACTAGCTATGACCAATAACCTATAAGTATCCTTGTTAAACCGTAATTAGTGTCCATAGACCTTACGAATGGCCTGAGAACCATTATAACCGCTAGCTTCGACTAATAACCTATAAGTATCCTTGTTAAACCGTAATTTGCGTCCATAGCCCATACGAATGCCCCGTGAACCATTATAACCACTAGCTATGACCAATAACCTATAAGTATCCTTTTTTTAAACTGTAATTGGTGTTGATAACCCATTCAAATGACCCGTGAACCATTATGACCACTAGTTATGACCAATAACCTATAAGTATCCATTTCTTAAACTGTAATTGGTGTCTAGAACTCATACGAATACCCCGTGAACGATTTTGACCACTAGCTATAACCAATAACCTATAAGTATCCGTTTTAAACATTAATTGGTGTCCATTACACATACGAATGGCCCGTGAAGCATTATAACCACTAGCTAAGTCCAATAACCTATATGTATCCATGTTAAACTGTACTTGGCGTCCATAGCCCATCCGAATGGCCCGTGAACCATTATAATCACTAGCTATAACCAATAACCTATAAGTATCCATTTTTTTTAACTGTAATTGGTGTTTATAACCCTTACAAATGGCCCGTGAACCATTATGACCACTAGCTATTACCAATAACCTATAAGTATCCATTTTAAACCTTAATCGGTGTCCTTTACCCATACGAATAGCCCGTGAACCATTATAATCACTAGCTTCGACCAATAACCTATAAGTATCCTTGTTAAACCGTAATTAGCGTTCATAGCCCATACGAATGGCCCGTGAACCATTATAACCACTAGCTATGACCAATAACCTATAAGTATCCATTTTTTAAACTGTAATTAGTGTCTAGAACACATACAAATGCCCCATGAACGATTTTGACCACAAGCTATGACCAATAACCTATAAGTATCCTTGTTAAACCGTAATTAGCGTCCATAGCCCATACGAATGACCCGTGAGCCATTATAGTCACTTGATATATCCTATAATATCCATTTTTTAAACTGTGATTGGTGTTGATAACCCATAGGAATGGCCCGGGAACCATTATAACCACTAGCTATGACCAATAACCTATAAATATCCATTATTTTAAATTGTTATTGGTGTCTAGAACCCATACGAATGCCCCGTGAACGATTTTGACCACTAGCTATGACCAATGACCTACAAGTATCCATTTTAAACCTTAATATGAGTCCATTACCCATACGATTGCCCCGTGAACCATTATAACCACTAGCTTCGAGCAATAACCTATGAGTGTCCATTTTAAACCTTAATTTATGTCCATTACCCATACGAATGGCCTGTGAACCATTATAACCACTAGCTATGACCAATAACCTATAAGTATCCTTGTTAAACCGTAATTAGTGTCCATAGACCTTACGAATGGCCTGAGAACCATTATAACCGCTAGCTTCGACTAATAACCTATAAGTATCCTTGTTAAACCGTAATTAGCGTCCATAGCCCATACGAATGACCCGTGAGCCATTATAGTCACTTGATATAACCTATAATATCCATTTTTTAAACTGTGATTGGTGTTGATAACCCATAGGAATGGCCCGGGAACCATTATAACCACTAGCTATGACCAATAACCTATAAATATCCATTATTTTAAATTGTAATTGGTGTCTAGAACCCATACGAATGCCCCGTGAACGATTTTGACCACTAGCTAAGACCAATGACCTACAAGTATCCATTTTAAACCTTAATATGAGTCCATTACCCATACGATTGCCCCGTGAACCATTATAACCACTAGCTTCGAGCAATAACCTATGAGTGTCCATTTTAAACCTTAATTTATGTCCATTACCCATACGAATGGCCTGTGAACCATTATAACCACTAGCTATGACCAATAACCTATAAGTATCCTTGTTAAACCGTAATTAGTGTCCATAGACCTTACGAATGGCCTGAGAACCATTATAACCGCTAGCTTCGACTAATAACCTATAAGTATCCTTGTTAAACCGTAATTTGCGTCCATAGCCCATACGAATGCCCCGTGAACCATTATAACCACTAGCTATGACCAATAACCTATAAGTATCCTTTTTTTAAACTGTAATTGGTGTCTAGAATCCATACGAATGCCCCGTGAACGATTTTGAGCACTAGCTATGACCGATAACCTATAAGTATCCATTACCCATAAGAATGGCCCGTGAACCATTATAATCACTACCTTCGACCAATAACATTTAAGTATCCTTGTTAAACCGTAATTAGCGTTCATAGGCCATACGAATGGCCCGTGAACCATTATAACCACTAGTTTCGAGCAATTAGCTATAACTATCCTTATTAAACCCTAACTAGCGTCCATAGCCCATACGAATGGCCAGTGAACCATTATTACCAATACCCATGACCAATAACCTATAAGTTTCATTGTTAAACCGTAATTAGCGTCCATAGCCCATACGAATGGCATGTGAACCATTATAACCACTAGTTTCGACCAATACAATATAAGTATCCTTGTTAAACCGTAATTAGCGTCCATAGCCCATACGAATGGCCCGTGAACCATTATAACCAATAGCTATGACCAATAACCTATAAGTATCCATTTTTTAAACTGTAATTGGTATCTAGAACACATACGAATGTCACGTGAACGATTTTGACCACTAGCTATGACCAATAACCCATATATCCATTTTTTAAACTGTAATTGGTGTCTAGAACTCATACGAATGCCCCGTGAAAGATTTTGACAACTAGCTAAGACCAATAACCTATAAGTATCCATTTTAAACATTAATTGGTGTCCATTACACATACAAATGGCCCGTGAACCATTATAACTACTAGCTTCGACCAATAACCTAAAAGTATCCTTGTTAAACCGTAATTAGCGTCCATAGCCCAAACAAATGGCCCGTGACCATTATAACCACTAGCTATGTCCAATAACCTATAAGTATCCCTTTTTTAAACTGTAATTGGTGTGCAGAACCCATACGATTGCCCCGTGAATGATTTTGACCACTAGCTAAGATCAATAACCTATAAGTATCCATTTTAAACATTAATTGGTGTCCATTACCCATACGAATGGCCCGTGAACCATTATAACCACTAGCTTCGACCAATAACCTATAAGTATCCTTGTTAAACCGTAATTAGCGTCCATAAGCCATACGAATGGCCCGTGAACCACTATAACCACTAGGTATGCCCAATAACCTATAAGTATCCATTTTTTAAACTGTAATTGGTGTCTAGAAGCCATACGAATGCCCCGTGAATGATTTTGACCACTAGCTATGACCAATAACCTATAAGTATCCATTTTAAACCTTAATTGGTTTCGATAACAAATACAAATAGCCCGTGAACCATTATAAGCACTAGCTATAACCAAAAACCTATAAGTATCCATTTTTTTAACTGTAATTGGTGTTGATAACCCATTCAAATGACCCGTGAACCATTATGACCACTAGCTATGACCAATAACCTATAAGTATCCATTTCTTAAACTGTAATTGGTGTCTAGAACTCATACGAATACCCCGTGAACGATTTTGACCACTAGCTATAACCAATAACCTATAAGTATCCGTTTTAAACATTAATTGGTGTCCATTACACATACGAATGGCCCGTGAAGCATTATAACCACTAGCTAAGTCCAATAACCTATATGTATCCATGTTAAACCGTACTTGGCGTCCATAGCCCATACGAATGGCCCGTGAACCATTATAATCACTAGCTATAACCAATAACCTATAAGTATCCATTTTTTTAACTGTAATTGGTGTTTATAACCCTTACAAATGGCCCGTGAACCATTATGACCACTAGCTATTACCAATAACCTATAAGTATCCGTTTTTTAAACAATAACTGATGTGTAGAACCCATACGAATGCCCCGTGAACGATTTTGACCACTAGCTATCACCAATAACCTATAAATATACATTTTAAACATTAATTGGTGTCCATTACACATACGAATGGCCCGTGAACCATTATAACCACTAGCTTCGACCAATAACCTATAAGTATCCTTGTTAAACCGTAATTAGCGTCCATAAGCCATACGAATGGCCCGTGAACCACTATAGCCACTAGGTATGACCAAAAACCTATAACTATCCATTTTTTTAACTGTAATTGGTGTCTAGAACCCATACGAATGCCCCGTGAAAGATTTTGACCACTAGCTATGACCAATAACTTATAGGTATCCATTTTAAACCTTAATTGGTTTCGATAACAAATACAAATAGCCCGTGAACCATTATAATCACTAGCTATAAACAAAAACCTATAAGTATCCATTTTTTAACTGTAATTGGTGTTGTTAACCCATACGAATGGCCCATGAACCACTATAGCCACTAGCTATGACCAATAACCTATAAGTATCCATTTCTTAAACTATAATTGGTGTATAGAACTCATACGAATGCCCCGTGAACGATTTTGACCACTAGCTATGACCAATAACCTATAAGTATCCATTTTAAACATTAATTGGTGTCCATTACACATACGAATGGCCCGTGAAGCATTATAACCACTAGCTACGTCCAATAACCTATAAGTATCCATGTTAAACCGTACTTGGCGTCCATAGCCCATACGAATGGCCCGTGAACCATTATAGTCACTAGAAATAACCAATAACCTATGAGTATCCATTTCTTTAACTGTAATTGGTGTTGATAACCCATACAAATGGCACGTGAACCATTATGACCACTAGCTATGACCAATAACCTATAAGTATCCATTTTTTAAACAATAATTGATGTCTAGAACCCATACGAATGCCCCGTGAACGATCTTGACCACTAGCTATGACCAATAACCTATAAGTATCCATTTTAAACCTTAATTGGTGTCCTTTACCCATATGAATAGCCCGTGAACCATTATAATCACTAGCTTCGACCAATAACCTAAAAGTATCCTTGTTAAACCGTAATTAGCGTCCATAGCCCAAACAAATGGCCCGTGACCATTATAACCACTAGCTATGTCCAATAACCTATAAGTATCCCTTTTTTAAACTGTAATTGGTGTGCAGAACCCATACGATTGCCCCGTGAATGATTTTGACCACTAGCTAAGATCAATAACCTATAAGTATCCATTTTAAACATTAATTGGTGTCCATTACCCATACGAATGGCCCGTGAACCATTATAACCACTAGCTTCGACCAATAACCTATAAGTATCCTTGTTAAACCGTAATTAGCGTCCATAAGCCATACGAATGGCCCGTGAACCACTATAACCACTAGGTATGCCCAATAACCTATAAGTATCCATTTTTTAAACTGTAATTGGTGTCTAGAAGCCATACGAATGCCCCGTGAATGATTTTGACCACTAGCTATGACCAATAACCTATAAGTATCCATTTTAAACCTTAATTGGTTTCGATAACAAATACAAATAGCCCGTGAACCATTATAAGCACTAGCTATAACCAAAAACCTATAAGTATCCATTTTTTTAACTGTAATTGGTGTTGATAACCCATTCAAATGACCCGTGAACCATTATGACCACTAGCTATGACCAATAACCTATAAGTATCCATTTCTTAAACTGTAATTGGTGTCTAGAACTCATACGAATACCCCGTGAACGATTTTGACCACTAGCTATAACCAATAACCTATAAGTATCCGTTTTAAACATTAATTGGTGTCCATTACACATACGAATGGCCCGTGAAGCATTATAACCACTAGCTAAGTCCAATAACCTATATGTATCCATGTTAAACCGTACTTGGCGTCCATAGCCCATACGAATGGCCCGTGAACCATTATAATCACTAGCTATAACCAATAACCTATAAGTATCCATTTTTTTAACTGTAATTGGTGTTTATAACCCTTACAAATGGCCCGTGAACCATTATGACCACTAGCTATTACCAATAACCTATAAGTATCCGTTTTTTAAACAATAACTGATGTGTAGAACCCATACGAATGCCCCGTGAACGATTTTGACCACTAGCTATCACCAATAACCTATAAATATACATTTTAAACATTAATTGGTGTCCATTACACATACGAATGGCCCGTGAACCATTATAACCACTAGCTTCGACCAATAACCTATAAGTATCCTTGTTAAACCGTAATTAGCGTCCATAAGCCATACGAATGGCCCGTGAACCACTATAGCCACTAGGTATGACCAAAAACCTATAACTATCCATTTTTTTAACTGTAATTGGTGTCTAGAACCCATACGAATGCCCCGTGAAAGATTTTGACCACTAGCTATGACCAATAACTTATAGGTATCCATTTTAAACCTTAATTGGTTTCGATAACAAATACAAATAGCCCGTGAACCATTATAATCACTAGCTATAAACAAAAACCTATAAGTATCCATTTTTTAACTGTAATTGGTGTTGTTAACCCATACGAATGGCCCATGAACCACTATAGCCACTAGCTATGACCAATAACCTATAAGTATCCATTTCTTAAACTATAATTGGTGTATAGAACTCATACGAATGCCCCGTGAACGATTTTGACCACTAGCTATGACCAATAACCTATAAGTATCCATTTTAAACATTAATTGGTGTCCATTACACATACGAATGGCCCGTGAAGCATTATAACCACTAGCTACGTCCAATAACCTATAAGTATCCATGTTAAACCGTACTTGGCGTCCATAGCCCATACGAATGGCCCGTGAACCATTATAGTCACTAGAAATAACCAATAACCTATGAGTATCCATTTCTTTAACTGTAATTGGTGTTGATAACCCATACAAATGGCACGTGAACCATTATGACCACTAGCTATGACCAATAACCTATAAGTATCCATTTTTTAAACAATAATTGATGTCTAGAACCCATACGAATGCCCCGTGAACGATCTTGACCACTAGCTATGACCAATAACCTATAAGTATCCATTTTAAACCTTAATTGGTGTCCTTTACCCATATGAATAGCCCGTGAACCATTATAATCACTAGCTTCGACCAATAACCTATAAGTATCCTTGTTAAACCGTAATTAGCGTTCATAGCCCATACGAATGGCCCATGAACCATTATAACCACTAGCTATGACCAATAACCTATAAGTATCCATTTTTTAAATTGTAATTAGTGTCTAGAACACATACGAATGCCCCATGAACGATTTTGACCACTAGCTATGACCAATAACCTATAAGTATCCTTGTTAAACCGTAATTAGTGTCCATAGCCCATACGAATGACCCGTGAGCCATTATAATCAATTGATATAACCTATAATATCCATTTTTTAAACTGTGATTGGTGTTGATAACCCATAGGAATGGCCCGTGAACCATTATAACCACTAGCTATGACCAATAACCTATAAATATCCATTATTTTAAATTGTAATTGGTGTCTAGAACCCATACGAATGCCCCGTGAACGAATTTGAGCACTAGCTATGACCAATAACCTTTAAGTATCCTTGTTAAACCGTAATTAGTATTCATAGCCCATACGAATGGCCCGTGAACCATTATCACCAATAGTTTCGAGCAATAACCTATAACTATACTTATTAAACCCTAACAAGCGTCCATAACCCATACGAATGGCCGTTGAACCATTATTACCAATTACCATGACCAATAACCTATAAGTATCATTGTTAAACCGTAATTAGCGTCCATAGCCCATACGAATGGCCTGTGAACCATTATAACCACTAGTTTCGACCAATACAATATAAGTATCCTTGTTAAACCGTAATTAGCGTCCATAGCCCATACGAATGGCCCGTGAACCATTATAACCAATAGCTATGACCAAAAACCTATAAGTATCCATTTTTTAAACTGTAATTGGTATCTAGAACCCATACGAATGTCACGTGAATGATTTTGACCACTAGCTATGACCAATAACCCATATAACCATTTTTTAAACTGTAATTGGTGTCTAGAACTCATATGAATGCCCCGTGAAAGATTTTGACAACTAGCTAAGACCAATAACTTATAAGTATCCATTATAAACATTAATTGGTGTCCATTACACATACGAATGGCCCGTGAACCATTATAACCACTAGCTTCGACCAATAACCTATAAGTATCCTTGTTAAACCATAATTAGCGTCCATAAGCCATACGAATGGCCCGTGAACCACTATAGCCACTAGGTATGACCAAAAACCTATAAGTATCCATTTTTTTAACTGTAATTGGTGTCGAGAACCCATACGAATGCCCCGTGAAAGATTTTGACCACTAGCTATGACCAATAACCTATAGGTATCCATTTTAAACCTTAATTGGTTTCGATAACAAATACAAATAGCCCGTGAACCATTATAATCACTAGCTATAAACAAAAACCTATAAGTATCCATTTTTTTAACTGTAATTGGTGTTGTTAACCCATACGAATGGCCCATGAACCACTATAGCCACTAGCTATGACCAATAACCTATAAGTATCCATTTCTTAAACTATAATTGGTGTATAGAACTCATACGAATGCCCCGTGAACGATTTTGACCACTAGCTATGACCAATAACCTATAAGTATCCATTTTAAACATTAATTGGTGTCCATTACACATACGAATGGCCCGTGAAGCATTATAACAACTAGCTACGTCCAATAACCTATAAGTATCCATGTTAAACCGTACTTGGCGTCCATAGCCCATACGAATGGCCCGTGAACCATTATAGTCACTAGCAATAACCAATAACCTATGAGTATCCATTTCTTTAACTGTAATTGGTGTTGATAACCCATACAAATGGCCCGTGAACCATTATGACCACTAGCTATGACCAATAACCTATAAGTATCCATTTTTTAAACAATAATTGATGTCTAGAACCCATACGAATGCCCCGTGAACGACCTTGACCACTAGCTATGACCAATAACCTATAAGTATCCATTTTAAACCTTAATTGGTGTCCTTTACCCATATGAATAGCCCGTGAACCATTATAATCACTAGCTTCGACCAATAACCTATAAGTATCCTTGTTAAACCGTAATTAGCGTTCATAGCCCATACGAATGGCCCGTGAACCATTATAACCACTAGCTATGACCAATAACCTATAAGTATCCATTTTTTAAATTGTAATTAGTGTCTAGAACACATACGAATGCCCCATGAACGATTTTGACCACTAGCTATGACCAATAACCTATAAGTATCCTTGTTAAACCGTAATTAGTGTCCATAGCCCATACGAATGACCCGTGAGCCATTATAATCAATTGATATAACCTATAATATCCATTTTTTAAACTGTGATTGGTGTTAATAACCCATAGGAATGGCCCGTGAACCATTATAACCACTAGCTATGACCAATAACCTATAAATATCCATTATTTTAAATTGTAATTGGTGTCTAGAACCCATACGAATGCCCCGTGAACGAATTTGAGCACTAGCTATGACCAATAACCTTTAAGTATCCTTGTTAAACCGTAATTAGTATTCATAGCCCATACGAATGGCCCGTGAACCATTATAACCAATAGTTTCGAGCAATAACCTATAACTATACTTATTAAACCCTAACAAGCGTCCATAACCCATACGAATGGCCGGTGAACCATTATTACCAATTGCCATGACCAATAACCTATAAGTATCATTGTTAAACCGTAATTAGCGTCCATAGCCCATACGAATGGCCTGTGAACCATTATAACCATTAGTTTCGACCAATACAATATAAGTATCCTTGTTAAACCGTAATTAGCGTCAATAGCCCATACGAATGGCCCGTGAACCATTATAACCAATAGCTATGACCAAAAACCTATAAGTATCCATTTTTTAAACTGTAATTGGTATCTAGAACCCATACGAATGTCACGTGAATGATTTTGACCACTAGCTATGACCAATAACCCATATAACCATTTTTTAAACTGTAATTGGTGTCTAGAACTCATATGAATGCCCCGTGAAAGATTTTGACAACTAGCTATGACCAATAACTTATAAGTATCCATTATAAACATTAATTGGTGTCCATTACACATACGAATGGCCCGTGAACCATTATAACCACTAGCTTCGACCAATAACCTATAAGTATCCTTGTTAAACCGTAATTAGCGTCCATAAGCCATACGAATGGCCCGTGAACCACTATAGCCACTAGGTATGACCAAAAACCTATAAGTATCCATTTTTTTAACCGTAATTGGTGTCTAGAACCCATACGAATGCCCCGTGAAAGATTTTGACCACTAGCTATGACCAATAACCTATAGGTATCCATTTTAAACCTTAATTGGTTTCGATAACAAATATAAATAGCCCGTGAACCATTATAATCACTAGCTATAAACAAAAACCTATAAGTATCCATTTTTTTAACTGTAATTGGTGTTGTTAACCCATACGAATGGCCCATGAACCACTATAGCCACTAGCTATGACCAATAACCTATAAGTATCCATTTCTTAAACTATAATTGGTGTATAGAACTCATACGAATGCCCCGTGACCGATTTTGACCACTAGCTATGACCAATAACCTATAAGTATCCATTTTAAACATTAATTGGTGTCCATTACACATACGAATGGCCCGTGAAGCATTATAACCACTAGCTACGTCCAATAACCTATAAGTATCCATGTTAAACCGTACTTGGCGTCCATAGCCCATACGAATGGCCCGTGAACCATTATAGTCACTAGCAATAACCAATAACCTATGAGTATCCATTTCTTTAACTGTAATTGGTGTTGATAACCCATACAAATGGCACGTGAACCATTATGACCACTAGCTATGACCAATAACCTATAAGTATCCATTTTTTAAACAATAATTGATGTCTAGAACCCATACGAATGCCCCGTGAACGATCTTGACCACTAGCTATGACCAATAACCTATAAGTATCCATTTTAAACCTTAATTGGTGTCCTTTACCCATATGAATAGCCCGTGAACCATTATAATCACTAGCTTCGACCAATAACCTATAAGTATCCTTGTTAAACTGTAATTAGCGTTCATAGCCCATACGAATGGCCCGTGAACCATTATAACCACTAGCTATGACCAATAACCTATAAGTATCCATTTTTTAAATTGTAATTAGTGTCTAGAACACATACGAATGCCCCATGAATGATTTTGACCACTAGCTATGACCAATAACCTATAAGTATCCTTGTTAAACCGTAATTAGTGTCCATAGCCCATACGAATGACCCGTGAGCCATTATAATCAATTGATATAACCTATGATATCCATTTTTAAAACTGTGATTGGTGTTGATAACCCATAGGAATGGCCCGTGAACCATTATAACCACTAGCTATGACCAATAACCTATAAATATCCATTATTTTAAATTGTAATTGGTGTCTAGAACCCATACGAATGCCCCGTGAACGAATTTGAGCACTAGCTATGACCAATAACCTTTAAGTATCCTTGTTAAACCGTAATTAGTGTTCATAGCCCATACGAATGGCCCGTGAACCATTATAACCACTAGTTTCGAGCAATAACCTATAACTATACTTATTAAACCCTAACAAGCGTCCATAACCCATACGAATGGCCGGTGAACCATTATTACCAATTGCCATGACCAATAACCTATAAGTATCATTGTTAAACCGTAATTAGCGTCCATAGCCCATATGAATGGCCTGTGAACCATTATAACCACTAGTTTCGACCAATACAATATAAGTATCCTTGTTAAACCGTAATTAGCGTCCATAGCCCATACGAATGGCCCGTGAACCATTATAACCAATAGCTATGACCAAAAACCTATAAGTATCCATTTTTTAAACTGTAATTGGTATCTAGAACCCATACGAATGTCACGTGAATGATTTTGACCACTAGCTATGACCAATAACCCATATAACCATTTTTTAAACTGTAATTGGTGTCTAGAACTCATTTGAATGCCCCGTGAAAGATTTTGACAACTAGCTATGACCAATAACTTATAAGTATCCATTTTAAACATTAATTGGTGTCCATTACACATCCGAATGGCCCGTGAACCATTATAACCACTAGCTTCGACCAATAACCTATAAGTATCCTTGTTAAACCGTAATTAGCGTCCATAAGCCATACGAATGGCCCGTGAACCACTATAGCCACTAGGTATGACCAAAAACCTATAAGTATCCATTTTTTAACTGTAATTGGTGTCTAGAACCCATACGAATGCCCCGTGAAAGATTTTGACCACTAGCTATGACCAATAACCTATAGGTATCCATTTTAAACCTTAATTGGTTTCGATAACAAATACAAATAGCCCGTGAACCATTATAATCACTAGCTATAAACAAAAACCTATAAGTATCCATTTTTTTAACTGTAATTGGTGTTGTTAACCCATACGAATGGCCCATGAACCACTATAGCCACTAGCTATGACCAATAACATATAAGTATCCATTTCTTAAACTATAATTGGTGTATAGAACTCATACGAATGCCCCGTGAACGATTTTGACCACTAGCTATGACCAATAACCTATAAGTATCCATTTTAAACATTAATTGGTGTCCATTACACATACGAATGGCCCGTGAAGCATTATAACCACTAGCTACGTCCAATAACCTATAAGTATCCATGTTAAACCGTACTTGGCGTCCATAGCCCATACGAATGGCCCGTGAACCATTATAGTCACTAGCAATAACCAATAACCTATGAGTATCCATTTCTTTAACTGTAATTGGTGTTGATAACCCATACAAATGGCCCTTGAACCATTATGACCACTAGCTATGACCAATAACCTATAAGTATCCATTTTTTAAACAATAATTGATGTCTAGAACCCATACGAATGCCCCGTGAACGATCTTGACCACTAGCTATGACCAATAACCTATAAGTATCCATTTTAAACCTTAATTGGTGTCCTTTACCCATATGAATAGCCCGTGAACCATTATAATCACTAGCTTCGACCAATAACCTATAAGTATCCTTGTTAAACCGTAATTAGCGTTCATAGCCCATACGAATTGCCCGTGAACCATTATAACCACTAGCTATGACCAATAACCTATAAGTATCCATTTGTTAAATTGTAATTAGTGTCTAGAACACATACGAATGCCCCATGAACGATTTTGACCACTAGCTATGACCAATAACCTATAAGTATCCTTGTTAAACCGTAATTAGTGTCCATAGCCCATACGAATGACCCGTGAGCCATTATAATCAATTGATATAACCTATAATATCCATTTTTTAAACTGTGATTGGTGTTGATAACCCATAGGAATGGCCCGTGAACCATTATAACCACTAGCTATGACCAATAACCTATAAATATCCATTATTTTAAATTGTAATTGGTGTCTAGAACCCATACGAATGCCCCGTGAACGAATTTGAGCACTAGCTATGACCAATAACCTTTAAGTATCCTTGTTAAACCGTAATTAGTGTTCATAGCCCATACGAATGGCCCGTGAACCATTATAACCACTAGTTTCGAGCAATAACCTATAACTATACTTATTAAACCCTAACAAGCGTCCCTAACCCATACGAATGGCCGGTGAACCATTATTACCAATTGCCATGACCAATAACCTATAAGTATCATTGTTAAACCGTAATTAGCGTCCATAGCCCATATGAATGGCCTGTGAACCATTATAACCACTAGTTTCGACCAATACAATATAAGTATCCTTGTTAAACCGTAATTAGCGTCCATAGCCCATACGAATGGCCCGTGAACCATTATAACCAATAGCTATGACCAAAAACCTATAAGTATCCATTTTTTAAACTGTAATTGGTATCTAGAACCCATACGAATGTCACGTGAATGATTTTGACCACTAGCTATGACCAATAACCCATATAACCATTTTTTAAACTGTAATTGGTGTCTAGAACTCATTTGAATGCCCCGTGAAAGATTTTGACAACTAGCTATGACCAATAACTTATAAGTATCCATTTTAAACATTAATTGGTGTCCATTACACATCCGAATGGCCCGTGAACCATTATAACCACTAGCTTCGACCAATAACCTATAAGTATCCTTGTTAAACCGTAATTAGCGTCCATAAGCCATACGAATGGCCCGTGAACCACTATAGCCACTAGGTATGACCAAAAACCTATAAGTATCCATTTTTTTAACTGTAATTGGTGTCTAGAACCCATACGAATGCCCCGTGAAAGATTTTGACCACTAGCTATGACCAATAACCTATAGGTATCCATTTTAAACCTTAATTGGTTTCGATAACAAATACAAATAGCCCGTGAACCATTATAATCACTAGCTATAAACAAAAACCTATAAGTATCCATTTTTTTAACTGTAATTGGTGTTGTTAACCCATACGAATGGCCCATGAACCACTATAGCCACTAGCTATGACCAATAACCTATAAGTATCCATTTCTTAAACTATAATTGGTGTATAGAACTCATACGAATGCCCCGTGAACGATTTTGACCACTAGCTATGACCAATAACCTATAAGTATCCATTTTAAACATTAATTGGTGTCCATTACACATACGAATGGCCCGTGAAGCATTATAACCACTAGCTACGTCCAATAACCTATAAGTATCCATGTTAAACCGTACTTGGCGTCCATAGCCCATACGAATGGCCCGTGAACCATTATAGTCACTAGCAATAACCAATAACCTATGAGTATCCATTTCTTTAACTGTAATTGGTGTTGATAACCCATACAAATGGCCCGTGAACCATTATGACCACTAGCTATGACCAATAACCTATAAGTATCCATTTTTTAAACAATAATTGATGTCTAGAACCCATACGAATGCCCCGTGAACGATCTTGACCACTAGCTATGACCAATAACCTATAAGTATCCATTTTAAACCTTAATTGGTGTCCTTTACCCATATGAATAGCCCGTGAACCATTATAATCACTAGCTTCGACCAATAACCTATAAGTATCCTTGTTAAACTGTAATTAGCGTTCATAGCCCATACGAATGGCCCGTGAACCATTATAACCACTAGCTATGACCAATAACCTATAAGTATCCATTTTTTAAATTGTAATTAGTGTCTAGAACACATACGAATGCCCCGTGAACGATTTTGACCACTAGCTATGACCAATAACCTATAAGTATCCTTGTTAAACCGTAATTAGTGTCCATAGCCCATACGAATGACCCGTGAGCCATTATAATCAATTGATATAACCTATAATAACCATTTTTTAAACTTTGATTGGTGTTGATAACCCAGAGGAATGGCCCGTGAACCATTATAACCACTAGCTATGACCAATAACCTATAAATATCCATTATTTTAAATTGTAATTGGTGTCTAGAACCCATACGAATGCCCCGTGAACGAATTTGAGCACTAGCTATGACCAATAACCTTTAAGTATCCTTGTTAAACCGTAATTAGTGTTCATAGCCCATACGAATGGCCCGTGAACCATTATAACCACTAGTTTCGAGCAATAACCTATAACTATACTTATTAAACCCTAACAAGCGTCCATAACCCATACGAATGGCCGGTGAACCATTATTACCAATTGCCATGACCAATAACCTATAAGTATCATTGTTAAACCGTAATTAGCGTCCATAGCCCATACGAATGGCCTGTGAACCATTATAACCACTAGCTACGTCCAATACCTATAAGTATCCATGTTAAACCGTACTTGGCGTCCATAGCCCATACGAATGGCCCGTGAACCATTATAACCAATAGCTATGACCAAAAACCTATGAGTATCCATTTCTTTAACTGTTATTGGTGTTGATAACCCATACAAATGGCCCGTGAACCATTATGACCACTAGCTATGACCAATAACCTATAAGTATCCATTTTTTAAACAATAATTGATGTCTAGAACCCATACGAATGCCGCGTGAACGATCTTGACCACTAGCTATGACCAATAACCTATAAGTATCCATTTTAAACCTTAATTGGTGTCCTTTACCCATATGAATAGCCCGTGAACCATTATAATCACTAGCTTCGACCAATAACCTATAAGTATCCTTGTTAAACCGTAATTAGCGTTCATAGCCCATACGAATGGCCCGTGAACCATTATAACCACTAGCTATGACCAATAACCTATAAGTATCCATTTTTTAAATTGTAATTAGTGTCTAGAACACATACGAATGCCCCATGAACGATTTTGACCACTAGCTATGACCAATAACCTATAAGTATCCTTGTTAAACCGTAATTAGTGTCCATAGCCCATACGAATGACCCGTGAGCCATTATAATCAATTGATATAACCTATAATATCCATTTTTTTAAACTGTGATTGGTGTTGATAACCCATAGGAATGGCCCGTGAACCATTATAACCACTAGCTATGACCAATAACCTATAAATATCCATAATTTTAAATTGTAATTGGTGTCTAGAACCCATACGAATGCCCCGTGAACGAATTTGAGCACTAGCTATGACCAATAACCTTTAAGTATCCTTGTTAAACCGTAATTAGTGTTCATAGCCCATACGAATGGCCCGTGAACCATTATAACCACTAGTTTCGAGCAATAACCTATAACTATACTTATTAAACCCTAACAAGCGTCCATAACCCATACGAATGGCCGGTGAACCATTATTACCAATTGCCATGACCAATAACCTATAAGTATCATTGTTAAACCGTAATTAGCGTCCATAGCCCATACGAATGGCCTGTGAACCATTATAACCACTAGCTACGTCCAATACCTATAAGTATCCATGTTAAACCGTACTTGGCGTCCATAGCCCATACGAATGGCCCGTGAACCATTATAACCAATAGCTATGACCAAAAACCTATGAGTATCCATTTCTTTAACTGTAATTGGTGTTGATAACCCATACAAATGGCCCGTGAACCATTATGACCACTAGCTATGACCAATAACCTATAAGTATCCATTTTTTAAACAATAATTGATGTCTAGAACCCATACGAATGCCGCGTGAACGATCTTGACCACTAGCTATGACCAATAACCTATAAGTATCCATTTTAAACCTTAATTGGTGTCCTTTACCCATATGAATAGCCCGTGAACCATTATAATCACTAGCTTCGACCAATAACCTATAAGTATCCTTGTTAAACCGTAATTAGCGTTCATAGCCCATACGAATGGCCCGTGAACCATTATAACCACTAGCTATGACCAATAACCTATAAGTATCCATTTTTTAAATTGTAATTAGTGTCTAGAACACATACGAATGCCCCATGAACGATTTTGACCACTAGCTATGACCAATAACCTATAAGTATCCTTGTTAAACCTTAATTAGTGTCCATAGCCCATACGAATGACCCGTGAGCCATTATAATCAATTGATATAACCTATAATATCCATTTTTTTAAACTGTGATTGGTGTTGATAACCCATAGGAATGGCCCGTGAACCATTATAACCACTAGCTATGACCAATAACCTATAAATATCCATAATTTTAAATTGTAATTGGTGTCTAGAACCCATATGAATGCCCCGTGAACGAATTTGAGCACTAGCTATGACCAATAACCTTTAAGTATCCTTGTTAATCCGTAATTAGTGTTCATAGCCCATACGAATGGCCCGTGAACCATTATAACCACTAGTTTCGAGCAATAACCTATAACTATACTTATTAAACCCTAACAAGCATCCATAACCCATACGAATGGCCGGTGAACCATTATTACCAATTGCCATGACCAATAACCTATAAGTATCATTGTTAAACCGTAATTAGCGTCCATAGCCCATACGAATGGCCCGTGAACCATTATAACCAATAGCTATGACCAAAAACCTATAAGTATCCATTTTTTAAACTGTAATTGGTATCTAGAACCCATACGAATGTCACGTGAATGATTTTGACCACTAGCTATGACCAATAACCCATATAACCATTTTTTAAACTGTAATTGGTGTCTAGAACTCATATGAATGCCCCGTGAAAGATTTTGACAACTAGCTATGACCAATAACTTATAAGTATCCATTTTAAACATTAATTGGTGTCCATTACACATACGAATGGCCCGTGAACCATTATAACCACTAGCTTCGACCAATAACCTATAAGTATCCTTGTTAAACCGTAATTAGCGTCCATAAGCCATACGAATGGCCCGTGAACCACTATAGCCACTAGGTATGACCAAAAACCTATAAGTATCCATTTTTTTAACTGTAATTGGTGTCTAGAACCCATACGAATGCCCCGTGAAAGATTTTGACCACTAGCTATGACCAATAACCTATAGGTATCCATTTTAAACCTTAATTGGTTTCGATAACAAATACAAATAGCCCGTGAACCATTATAATCACTAGCTATAAACAAAAACCTATAAGTATCCATTTTTTTAACTGTAATTGGTGTTGTTAACCCATACGAATGGCCCATGAACCACTATAGCCACTAGCTATGACCAATAACCTATAAGTATCCATTTCTTAAACTATAATTGGTGTATAGAACTCATACGAATGCCCCGTGAACGATTTTGACCACTAGCTATGACCAATAACCTATAAGTATCCATTTTAAACATTAATTGGTGTCCATTACACATACGAATGGCCCGTGAAGCATTATAACCACTAGCTACGTCCAATAACCTATAAGTATCCATGTTAAACCGTACTTGGCGTCCATAGCCCATACGAATGGCCCGTGAACCATTATAGTCACTAGCAATAACCAATAACCTATGAGTATCCATTTCTTTAACTGTAATTGGTGTTGATACCCCATACAAATGGCCCGTGAACCATTATGACCACTAGCTATGACCAATAACCTATAAGTATCCATTTTTTAAACAATAATTGATGTCTAGAACCCATACGAATGCCCCGTGAACGATCTTGACCACTAGCTATGACCAATAACCTATAAGTATCCATTTTAAACCTTAATTGGTGTCCTTTACCCATATGAATAGCCCGTGAACCATTATAATCACTAGCTTCGACCAATAACCTATAAGTATCCTTGTTAAACTGTAATTAGCGTTCATAGCCCATACGAATGGCCCGTGAACCATTATAACCACTAGCTATGACCAATAACCTATAAGTATCCATTTTTTAAATTGTAATTAGTGTCTAGAACACATATGAATGCCCCGTGAACGATTTTGACCACTAGCTATGACCAATAACCTATAAGTATCCTTGTTAAACCGTAATTAGTGTCCATAGCCCATATGAATGACCCGTGAGCCATTATAATCAATTGATATAACCTATAATATCCATTTTTTAAACTGCGATTGGTGTTGATAACCCATAGGAATGGCCCGTGAACCATTATAACCACTAGCTATGACCAATAACCTATATATATCCATTATTTTAAATTGTAATTGGATTCTAGAACCCATACGAATGCCCCGTGAATGAATTTGAGCACTAGCTATGACCAATAACCTTTAAGTATCCTTGTTAAACCGTAATTAGTGTTCATAGCCCATACGAATGGCCCGTGAACCATTATAACCACTAGTTTCGAGCAATAACCTATAACTATACTTATTAAACCCTAACAAGCGTCCATAACCCATACGAATGGCCGGTGAACCATTATTACCAATTGCCATGACCAATAACCTATAAGTATCATTGTTAAACCGTAATTAGCGTCCATAGCCCATACGAATGGCCTGTGAACCATTATAACCACTAGTTTCGACCATTACAGTATAAGTATACTTGTTAAACCGTAATTAGCGTCCATAGCCCATACGAATGGCCCGTGAACCATTATAACCAATAGCTATGACCAAAAACCTATAAGTATCCATTTTTTTAAACTGTAATTGGTATCTAGAACCCATACGAATGTCACGTGAATGATTTTGACCACTAGCTATGACCAATAACCCATATATCCATTTTTTAAACTGTAATTGGTGTCTAGAACTCATATGAATGCCCCGTGAAAGATTTTGACAACTAGCTATGACCAATAACCTATAAGTATCCATTTTAAACATTAATTGGTGTCCATTACACATACAAATGGCCCGTGAACCATTATAACCACTAGCTTCGACCAATAACCTATAAGTATCCTTGTTAAACCGTAATTAGTGTCCATAAGCCATACGAATGGCCCGTGAACCACTATAGCCACTAGGTATGACCAAAATCCTATAAGTATCCATTTTTTTAACTGTAATTGGTGTCTAGAACCCATAAGAATGCCCCGTGAAAGATTTTGACCACTAGCTATGACCAATAACCTATAGGTATCCATTTTAAACCTTAATTGGTTTCGATAACAAATACAAATAGCCCGTGAACCATTATAATCACTAGCTATAAACAAAAACCTATAAGTATCCATTTTTTTAACTGTAATTGGTGTTGTTAACCCATACGAATGGCCCATGAACCACTATAGCCACTAGCTATGACCAATAACCTATAAGTATACATTTCTTAAACTATAATTGGTGTATAGAACTCATACGAATGCCCCGTGAACGATTTTGACCACTAGCTATGACCAATAACCTATAAGTATCCATTTTAAACATTAATTGGTGTCCATTACACATATTAATGGCCCGTGAAGCATCATAACCACTAGCTACGTCCAATAACCTATAAGTATCCATGTTAAACCGTACTTGGCGTCCATAGCCCATACGAATGGCCCGTGAACCATTATAGTCACTAGCAATAACCAATAACCTATGAGTATCCATTTCTTTAATTGTAATTGGTGTTGATAACCCATAAAAATGGCCCGTGAACCATTATGACCACTAGCTATGACCAATAACCTATAAGTATCCATTTTTTAAACAATAATTGATGTCTAGAACCCATACGAATGCCCCGTGAACGATCTTGACCACTAGCTATGACCAATAACCTATAAGTATCCATTTTAAACCTTAATTGGTGTCCTTTACCCATATAAATAGCCCGTGAATGATTATAATCACTAGCTTCGACCAATAACCTATAAGTATCCTTGTTAAACCGTAATTAGCGTTCATAGCCCATACGAATGGCCCGTGAACCATTATAACCACTAGCTATGACCAATAACCTATAAGTATCCATTTTTTAAATTGTAATTAGTGTCTAGAACACATACGAATGCCCCATGAACGATTTTGACCACTAGCTATGACCAATAACCTATAAGTATCCTTGTTAAACCGTAATTAGTGTCCATAGCCCATACGAATGACCCGTGAGCCATTATAATCAATTGATATAACCTATAATATCCATTTTCTAAACTGTGATTGGTGTTGATAACCCATAGGAATGGCCCGTGAACCATTATAACCACTAGCTATGACCAATAACCTATAAATATCCATTATTTTAAATTGTAATTGGTGTCTAGAACCCATACGAATGCCCCGTGAACGAATTTGAGCACTAACTATGACCAATAACCTTTAAGTATCCTTGTTAAACCGTAATTAGTGTTCATAGCCCATACGAATGGCCCGTGAACCATTATAACCACTAGTTTCGAGCAATAACCTATAACTATACTTATTAAACCCTAACAAGCGTCCATAACCCATACGAATGGCCGGTGAACCATTATTACCAATTGCCATGACCAATAACCTATAAGTATCATTGTTAAACCGTAATTAGCGTCCATAGCCCATACGAATGGCCTGTGAACCATTATAACCACTAGTTTCAACCAATACAGTATAAGTATCCTTGTTAAACCGTAATTAGCATCCATAGCCCATACGAATGGCCCGTGAACCATTATAACCAATAGCTATGACCAAAAACCTATAAGTATCCTTGTTTTAAACTGTAATTGGTATCTAGAACCCATACGAATGTCACGTGAATGATTTTGACCACTAGCTATGACCAATAACCCATATATCCATTTTTTAAACTGTAATTGGTGTCTAGAACTCATATGAATGCCCCGTGAAAGATTTTGACAACTAGCTATGACCAATAACCTATAAGTATCCATTTTAAACATTAATTGGTGTCCATTACACATACAAATGGCCCGTGAACCATTATAACTACTAGCTTCGACCAATAACCTAAAAGTATCCTTGTTAAACCGTAATTAGCGTCCATAGCCCAAACAAATGGCCCGTGAACCATTATAACCACTAGCTATGTCCAATAACCTATAAGTATCCATTTTTTAAACTGTAATTGGTGTGCAGAACCCATACGATTGCCCCGTGAACGATTTTGACCACTAGCTAAGACCAATAACCTATAAGTATCCATTTTAAACATTAATTGGTGTCCATTACACATACGAATGGCCCGTGAACCATTATAACCACTAGCTTCGACCAATAACCTATAAGTATCCTTGTTAAACCGTAATTAGCGTCCATAGCCCATACGAATGGCTCGTGAACCATTATAACCAATAGCTATGACCAATAACCTATAAGTTTCCATTTTTTAAACTGAAATTGGTATCTAGAACCCATACGAATGTCACGTGAACGATTTTGACCACTAGCTATGACCAATAACCCATATATCCATTTTTTAAACTGTAATTGGTGTCTAGAACTCATACGAATGCCCCGTGAAAGATTTTGACAACTAGCTATGACCAGTAACCTATAAGTATCGATTTTAAACGTTAATTGGTGTCCATTACACATACAAATGGCCCGTGAACCATTATAACTACTAGCTTCGTCCAATAACCTAAAAGTATCCTTGTTAAACCGTAATAAGCGTCCATAGCCCAAACAAATGGCCCGTGAACCATTATAACCACTAGCTATGTCCAATAACCTATAAGTATCCATTTTTTAAACTGTAATTGGTGTGCAGAACCCATACGATTGCCCCGTGAACGATTTTGACCACTAGCTAAGACCAATAACCTATAAGTATCCATTTTAGACATTAATTGGTGTGCATTACACATACGAATGGCACGTGAACCATTATAACCACTAGCTTCGACCAATAACCTATAAGTATCATTGTTAAACCGTAATTAGCGTCCATAAGCCATACGAATGGCCCATGAACCACTATAACCACTAGGTATGACCAATAACCTATAAGTATCCATTTCTTAAACTATAATTGGTGTATAGAACTCATACGAATGCCACGTGAACGATTTTGACCACTAGCTATGACCAATAACCTATAAGTATCCATTTTAAACATTAATTGGTGCCCATTACACATACGAATGGCTCGTGAAGCATTATAACCACTAGCTACGTCCAATAACCTATAAGTATCCATGTTAAACCGTACTTGGCGTCCATAGCCCATACGAATGGCCCGTGACCCATTATAATCACTAGCAATAACCAATAACCTATAAGTATCCATTTTTTTAACTGTAATTGGTGTTGATAACCCATACAAATGGCCCGTGAACCATTATGACCACTAGCTATGACCAATAACCTATAAGTATCCATTTTTTAAACAATAATTGATGTCTAGAACCCATACGAATGCCCCGTGAACGATCTTGACCACTAGCTATGACCAATAACCTATAAGTATCCATTTTAAACCTTAATTGGTTTCCTTTACCCATACGAATAGCCCGTGAACCATTATAATCACTAGCTTCGACCAATAACCTATAAGTATCCTTGTTAAATCGTAATTGGCGTTCATAGCCCATACGAATGGCCCGTGAACCATTATAACCACTAGCTATGACCAATAACTTATAAGTATCCATTTTTTAAATTGTAATTAGTGTCTAGAACACATACGAATGCCCCATGAACGATTTTGACCACTAGCTATGACCAATAACCTATAAGTATCCTTGTTAAACCGTAATTAGTGTCCATAGCCCATACCAATGACCCGTGAGCCATTATAATCAATTGATATAACCTATAATATCCATTTTTTAACTGTGATTGGTGTTGATAACCCATAGGAACGGCCCGTGAACCATTATAACCACTAGCTATGACCAATAACCTATAAATATACATTATTTTAAATTGTAATTGGTGTCTAGAACCCATACGAATGCCCCGTGAACGATTTTGAGCACTAGCTATGACCAATAACCTATAAGTATCCATTTTAATCCTTAATTGTTGTCCATTACCCATAAGAATGGCCCGTGAACCATTATAATCACTACCTTTGACCAATAACATTTAAGTATCCTTGTTAAACCGTAATTAGTGTTCATAGCCCATACGAATGGCCCGTGAACCATTATAACCACTAGTTTCGAGCAATAACCTATAACTATCCTTATGAAACCCTAACTAGCGTCCATAGCCCATACGAATGGCCGGTGAACCATTATTACCAATAGCCATGACCAATAACCTATAAGTATCATTGTTAAACCGTAATTAGCGTCCATAGCCCACACGAATGGCCTGTGAACCATTATAACCACAAGTTTCGACCAATACAGTATAAGTATCATTGTTAAACCGTGATTAGCGTCCATAGCCCATACGAATGGCCGGTGAACCATTATAACCAATAGCTATGACCAATAACCTATAAGTATCCATTTTTAAACTGTAATTGGTATCTAGAACCCATACGAATGTCACGTGAACGATTTTGACCACTAGCTATGACCAATAACCCATATATCCATTTTTTAAACTGTAATTGGTGTCTAGAACTCATACGAATGCCCCGTGAAAGATTTTGACAACTAGCTATGACCAATAACCTATAAGTATCGATTTTAAACATTAATTGGTGTCCATTACACATACAAATGGCCCGTGAACCATTATAACTACTAGCTTCGTCCAATAACCTAAAAGTATCCTTGTTAAACCGTAATAAGCGTCCATAGCCTAAACAAATGGCCCGTGAACCATTATAACCACTAGCTATGTCCAATAACCTATAAGTATCCATTTTTTAAACTGTAATTGGTGTGCAGAACCCATACGAATGTCACGTGAACGATTTTGACCACTAGCTATGACCAATAACCCATATATCCATTTTTTAAATTGTAATTGGTGTCTAGAACTCATACGAATGCCCCGTGAAAGATTTTGACAACTAGCTATGACCAATAACCTATAAGTATCGATTTTAAACATTACTTGGTGTCCATTACACATACAAATGGCCCGTGAACCATTATAACTACTAGCTTCGTCCAATAACCTAAAAGTATCCTTGTTAAACCGTAAGAAGCGTCCATAGCCCAAACAAATGGCCCGTGAACCATTATAACCACTAGCTGTGTCCAATAACCTGTAAGTATCCATATTTAAACTGTAATTGGTGTGCAGAACCCATACGATTGCCCCGTGAACGATTTTGACCACTAGCTAAGACCAATAACCTATAAGTATCCATTTTAGACATTAATTGGTATGCATTACACATACGAATGGCCCGTGAACCATTATAACCACTAGCTTCAACCAATAACCTATAAGTATCATTGTTAAACCGTAATTAGCGTCCATAAGCCATACAAATGGCCCATGAACCACTATAACCACTAGGTATGACCAATAACCTATAAGTATCCATTTCTTAAACTATAATTGGTGTATAGAACTCATACGAATGCCCCGTGAACGATTTTGACCACTAGCTATGACCAATAACCTATAAGTATCCATTTTAAACATTAATTGGTGTCCATTACACATACGAATGGCTCGTGAAGCATTATAACCACTAGCTACGTCCAATAACCTATAAGTATCCATGTTAAACCGTACTTGGCGTCCATAGCCCATACGAATGGCCCGTGAACCATTATAATCACTAGCAATAACCAATAACCTATAAGTATCCATTTTTTTAACTGTAATTGGTGTTGATAACCCATACAAATGGCCCGTGAACCATTATGACCACTAGCTATGACCAATAACCTATAAGTATCCATTTTTTAAACAATAATTGATGTCTAGAACCCATACGAATGCCCCGTGAACGATCTTGACCACTAGCTATGACCAATAACCTATAAGTATCCATTTTAAACCTTAATTGGTGTCCTTTACCCATACGAATAGCCCGTGAACCATTATAATCACTAGCTTCGACCAATAACCTATAAGTATCCTTGTTAAATCGTAATTAGCGTTCATAGCCCATACGAATGGCCCGTGAACCATTATAACCACTAGCTTTGACCAATAACCTATAAGTATCCATTTTTTAAAGTGTAATTAGTGTCTAGAACACATACGAATGCCCCATGAACGATTTTGACCACTAGCTATGACAAATAACCTATAAGTATCCTTGTTAAGCCGTAATTAGCGTCCATAGCCCATACCAATGACCCGTGAGCCATTATAATCAATTGATATAACCTATAATATCCATTTTTTAACCGTGATTGGTGTTGATAACCCATAGGAACGGCCCGTGAACCATTATAACCACTAGCTATGACCAATAACCTATAAATATACATTATTTTAAATTGTAATTGGTGTCTAGAACCCATACGAATGCCCCGTGAACGATTTTGAGCACTAGCTATGACCAATAACCTATAAGTATCCATTTTAATCCTTAATTGTTGTCCATTACCCATAAGAATGGCCCGTGAACCATTATAATCACTACCTTCGACCAATAACATTTAAGTATCCTTGTTAAACCGTAATTAGTGTTCATAGCCCATACGAATGGCCCGTGAACCATTATAACCACTAGTTTCGAGCAATAACCTATAACTATCCTTATTAAACCCTAACTAGCGTCCATAGCCCATACGAATGGCCGGTGAACCATTATTACCAATAGCCATGACCAATAACCTATAAGTATCATTGTTAAACCGTAATTAGTGTCCATAGCCCACACGAATGGCCTGTGAACCATTATAACCACAAGTCTCGACCAATACAGTATAAGTATCCTTGTTAAACCGTGATTAGCGTCCATAGCCCATACGAATGGCCCGTGAACCATTATAACCAATAGCTATGACCAATAACCTATAAGTATCCATTTTTTAAACTGTAATTGGTATCTAGAACCCATACAAATGTCACGTGAACGATTTTGACCACTAGCTAAGACCAATAACCTATAAGTATCGATTTTAAACATTAATTGGTGTCCATTACACATACAAATGGCCCGTGAACCATTATAACTACTAGCTTCGTCCAATAACCTAAAAGTATCCTTGTTAAACCGTAATAGGCGTCCATAGCCCAAACAAAATGGCCCGTGAACCATTATAACCACTAGCTATGTCCAATAGCCTATAAGTATCCATTTTTTAAACTGTAATTGGTGTGCAGAACCCATACGATTGCCCCGTGAACGATTTTGACCACTAGCTAAGACCAATAACCTATAAGTATCCATTTTAGACATTAATTGGTGTGCAATACACATACGAATGGCCCATGAACCATTATAACCACTAGCTTCGACCAATAACCTATAAGTATCATTGTTAAACCGTAATTAGCATCCATAAGCCATACGAATGGCCCATGAACCACTATAACCACTAGGTATGACCAATAACCTATAAGTATCCATTTTTTAAACTGTAATTGGTGTCTAGAACCCATACGAATGCCCCGTGAATGATTTTGACCACTAGCTATGACCAATAACCTATAAGTATCCATTTTAAACCTTAATGGGTTTCGATAACAAATACAAATAGCCCGTGAACCATTATAATCACTAGCTATAACCAAAAACCTATAAGTATCCATTTTTTTAACTGTAATTGGTGTATAACCCACACAAATGGCCCGTGAACCATTATGACCACTAGCTATGACCAATAACCTATAAGTATCCATTTCTTAAACTGTAATTGGTGTCTAGAACTCATACGAATACCCCGTGAACGATTTTGACCACTAGCTATAACCAATAACCTATAAGTATTCGTTTTAAACATTAATTGATGTCCATTACACATACGAATGGCCCGTGAAGCATTATAACCACTAGCTACGTCCAATAACCTATATGTATCAATGTTAAACCGTACTTGGCGTCCATAGCCCATACGAATGGCCCGTGAACCATTATAATCACTAGCTATAACCAATAACCTATAAGTGTCCATTTTTTAACTGTAATTGGTGTTTATAACCCTTACAAATGGCCCGTGAACCATTATGACCACTAGCTATGACCAATAACCTATAAGTATCCATTTTTTAAACAATAATTGATGTGTAGAACCCATACGAATGCCCCGTGAATGATTTTGACCACTAGCTATGACCAATAACCTATATATATCCATTTTAAACATTAATTGACGTCCATTACACATACGAATGGCCCGTGAACCATTATAACCACTAGCTTCGACCAATAACCTATAAGTATCCTTGTTAAACCGTAATTAGCGTCCATAAGCCATACGAATGGCCCGTGAACCACTATAGCCACTAGATGTGACCAATAACCTATAAGTATCCATTTTTTAAACTGTAATTGGTGTCTAGAACCCATACGAATGCCCCGTGAATGATTTTAACCACTAGCTAAGACCAATAACCTATAGGTATTCATTTTAAACCATAACTGGTTTCGATAACAAATACAAATAGCCCGTGAACCATTATAATCACTAACTATAACCAAAAACCTATAAGTATCCATTTTTTTAAATGTAATTGGTGTTGATAACCCATACATATGGCCCGTGAACCATTATGACCACTAGCTATGACCAATAACCTATAAGTATCCATTTCTTAAACTGTAATTGGTGTATAGAACTCATACGAATTCCACGTGAATGATTTTGACCACTAGCTATGACCAATAACCTATAAATATCCATTTTAAACATTAATTGGTGTCCATTACACATACGAATGGCCCGTGAAGCATTATAACCACTAGCTACGTCCAATAACCTATAAGTATCCATGTTAAACCGTACTTGGCATCCATAGCCCATACGAATGGCCCGTGAACCATTATAATCACTAGCAATAACCAATAACCTATAAGTATCCATTTTTTTAACTGTAATTGGTGTTGATAACCCATACAAATGGCCCGTGAACCATTATGACCACTAGCTATGACCAATAACCTATAAGTATCCATTGTTTAAACAATAATTGATGTCTAGAACCCATACGAATGCCCCGTGAACGATCTTGACCACTAGCTATGACCAATAACCTATAAGTATCCATTTTAAACCTTTATTGGTGTCCTTTACCCATACGAATAGCCCGTGAACCATTATAATCACTAGCTTCGACCAATAACCTATAAGTATCCTTGTTAAACCGTAATTAGCGTTCATAGCCCATACGAATGGCCCGTGAACCATTATAACCACTAGCTATGACCAATAACCTATAAGTAACCATTTTTTTAAATTGTAATTAGTGTCTAGAACACATACAAATGCCCCATGAACGATTTTGACCACTAGCTATGACCAATAACCTGTAAGTATCCTTGTTAAACCGTAATTAGCGTCCATAGCCCATACGAATGACCCGTGAGCCATTATAATCAATTGATATAACCTATAATATCCATTTTTTAAACTATGATTGGTGTTGATAACCCATAGGAATGGCCCATGAACCATTATAACCACTAGCTATGACCAATAACCTATAAATATCCATTATTTTAAATTGTAATTGGTGTCTAGAACCCATACGAATGCCCCGTGAACGATTTTGAGCACTAGCTATGACCAATAACCTATAAGTATCCATTTTAATCCTTAATTGTTGTCCATTACCCATAAGAATGGCCCGTGAACCATTATAATCACTACCTTCGACCAATAACATTTAAGTATCCTTGTTAAACCGTAATTAGCGTTCATAGCCCATACGAATGGCCCGTGAACCATTATAACCACTAGTTTCGAGCAATAACCTATAACTATCCTTATTAAACCCTAACTAGCGTCCATAGCCCATACGAATGGCCGGTGAACCATTATTACCAATAGCCATGACCAATAACCTATAAGTATCATTGTTAAACCGTAATTAGCGTCCATAGCCCATACGAATGGCCTGAGAACCATTATAACCACTGGTTTCGACCAATAAAGTATAAGTATCCTTGTTAAACCGTGATTAGCGTCCATAGCCCATACGAATGGCCCGTGAACCATTATAACCAATAGCTATGACCAATAACCTATAAGTATCCATTTTTTAAACTGTAATTGGTATCTAGAACCCATACGAATGTCACGTGAATGATTTTGACCACTAGCTATGACCAATAACCTATAAATATCCATTTTAAACATTAATTGGTGTCCATTACACATACGAATGGCCCGTGAAGCATTATAACCACTAGCTACGTCCAATAACCTATAAGTATCCATTTTAAACCTTTATTGGTGTCCTTTACCCATACGAATAGCCCGTGAACCATTATAATCACTAGCTTCGACCAATAACCTATAAGTATCCTTGTTAAACCGTAATTAGCGTTCATAGACCATACGAATGGCCCGTGAACCATTATAACCACTAGCTATGACCAATAACCTATAAGTAACCATTTTTTTTAAATTGTAATTAGTGTCTAGAACACATACGAATGCCCCATGAACGATTTTGACCACTAGCTATGACCAATAACCTGTAAGTATCCTTGTTAAACCGTAATTAGCGTCCATAGCCCATACGAATGACCCGTGAGCCATTATAATCAATTGATATAACCTATAATATCCATTTTTTAAACTATGATTGGTGTTGATAACCCATAGGAATGGCCCATGAACCATTATAACCACTAGCTATGACCAATAACCTATAAATATCCATTATTTTAAGTTGTAATTGGTGTCTAGAACCCATACGAATGCCCCGTGAACGATTTTGAGCACTAGCTATGACCAATAACCTATAAGTATCCATTTTAATCCTTAATTGTTGTCCATTACCCATAAGAATGGCCCGTGAACCATTATAATCACTACCTTCGACCAATAACATTTAAGTATCCTTGTTAAACCGTAATTAGCGTTCATAGCCCATACGAATGGCCCGTGAACCATTATAACCACTAGTTTCGAGCAATAACCTATAACTATCCTTATTAAACCCTAACTAGCGTCCATAGCCCATACGAATGGCCGGTGAACCATTATTACCAATAGCCATGACCAATAACCTATAAGTATCATTGTTAAACCGTAATTAGCGTCCATAGCCCATACGAATTGCCTGAGAACCATTATAACCACTGGTTTCGACCAATAAAGTATAAGTATCCTTGTTAAACCGTGATTAGCGTCCATAGCCCATACGAATGGCCCGTGAACCATTATAACCAATAGCTATGACCAATAACCTATAAGTATCCATTTTTTAAACTGTAATTGGTATCTAGAACCCATACGAATGTCACGTGAATGATTTTGACCACTAGCTATGACCAATAACCTATAAATATCCATTTTAAACATTAATTGGTGTCCATTACACATACGAATGGCCCGTGAAGCATTATAACCACTAGCTACGTCCAATAACCTATAAGTATCCATGTTAAACCGTACTTGGCGTCCATAGCCCATACGAATGGCCCGTGAACCATTATAATCACTAGCAATAACCAATAACCTATAAGTATCCATTTTTTTAACTGTAATTGGTGGTGATAACCCATACAAATGGCCCGTGAACCATTATGACCACTAGCTATGACCAATAACCTATAAGTATCCATTTTTTAAACAATAATTGATGTCTAGAACCCATACGAATGCCCCGTGAACGATCTTGACCACTAGTTATGACCAATAACCTATAAGTATCCATTTTAAACCTTAATCGGTGTCCTTTACCCATACGAATAGCCCGTGAACCATTATAATCACTAGCTTCGACCAATAACCTATAAGTATCTTTGTTAAACCGTAATTAGCGTTCATAGCCCATACGAATGGCCCGTGAACCATTATAACCACTAGCTATGACCAATAACCTATAAGTATCCATTTTTTTAAATTGTAATTAGTGTCTAGAACACATACGAATGCCCCATGAACGATTTTGACCACTAGCTATGACCAATAACCTATAAGTATCCTTGTTAAACCGTAATTAGCGTCCATAGCCCATACGAATGACCCGTGAGCCATTATAATCAATTGATATAACCTATAATATCCATTTTTTAAACTATGATTGGTGTTGATAACCCATAGGAATGGCCCATGAACCATTATAACCACTAGCTATGACCAATAACCTATAAATATCCATTATTTTACATTGTAATTGGTGTCTAGAACCCATACGAATGCCCCGTGAACGATTTTGAGCACTAGCTATGACCAATAACCTATAAGTATCCATTTTAATCCTTAATTGTTGTCCATTACCCATAAGAATGGCCCGTGAACCATTATAATCACTACCTTCGACCAATAACATTTAAGTATCCTTGTTAAACGTAATTAGCGTTCATAGCCCATACGAATGGCCCGTGAACCATTATAACCACTAGTTTCGAGCAATAACCTATAACTATCCTTATTAAACCCTAACTAGCGTCCATAGCCCATACGAATGGCCGGTGAACCATTATTACCAATAGCCATGACCAATAACCTATAAGTATCATTGTTAAACCGTAATTAGCGTCCATAGCCCATACGAATGGCCTGTGAACCATTATAACCACTAGTTTCGACCAATAAAGTATAAGTATCCTTGTTAAACCGTGATTAGCGTCCATAGCCCATACGAATGGCCCGTGAACCATTATAACCAATAGCTATGACCAATAACCTATAAGTATCCATTTTTTAAACTGTAATTGGTATCTAGAACCCATACGAATGTCACGTGAACGATTTTGACCACTAGCTATGACCAATAACCCATATATCCATTTTTTAAACTGTATTTGGTGTCTAGAACTCATACGAATGCCCCGTGAAAGATTTTGACAACTAGCTATGACCAATAACCTATAAGTATCCATTTTAAAAATTAATTGGTGTCCATTACACATACAAATGGCCCGTGAACCATTATAACTACTAGCTTCGTCCAATAACCTAAAAGTATCCTTGTGAAACCGTAATAAGCGTCCATAGCCCACACAAATGGCCCGTGAACCATTATAACCACTAGCTATGTCCAATAACCTATAAGTATCCATTTTTTAAATTGTAATTGGTGTGCAGAACCCATACGACTGCCCCGTGAACGATTTTGACCACTAGCTAAGACCAATAACCTATAAGTATCCATTTTAAACATTAATTGGTGTGCATTACACATACGAAAGGCCCGTGAACCATTATAACCACTAGCTTCGACCAATAACCTATAAGTATCCTTGTTAAATCGTAATTAGCGTCCATAAGCCATACGAATGGCCCATGAACCACTATAACCACTAGGTATGACCAATAACCTATAAGTATCCATTTTTCAAACTGTAATTGGTGTCTAGAACCCATACGAATGCCCCGTGAATGATTTTGACCACTAGCTATGACCATTAACCTATAAGTATCCATTTTAAACCTTAATTGGTTTCGATAACAAATACAAATAGCCCGTGAACCATTATAATCACTAGCTATAACCAAAAACCTATAAGTATCCATTTTTTTAACTGTAATTGGTGTTGATAACCCATACAAATGGCCCGTGAACCATTATGACCACTAGCTATGACCAATAACCTATAAGTATCCATTTTTTAAACTGTAATTGGTATCTAGAACCCATTCGAATGTCAGGTGAATGATTTTGACCACTAGCTATGACCAATAACCCATATATCCATTTTTTAAACTGTAATTGGTGTCTAGAACTCATACGAATGCCCCGTGAAAGATTTTGACAACTAGCTATGACCAATAACCTATAAGTATCGATTTTAAACATTAATTGGTGTCCATTACACATACAAATGGCCCGAGAACCATTATAACTACTAGCTTCGTCCAATAACCTAAAAGTATCCTTGTTAAACCGTAATAAGCGTCCATAGCCCAAACAAATGGCCCGTGAACCATTATAACCACTAGCTATGTCCAATAACCTATAAGTATCCATTTTTTAAACTGTAATTGGTGTGCAGAACCCATACGATTGCCCCGTGAACGATTTTGACCACTAGCTAAGACCAATAACCTATAAGTATCCATTTTAGACATTAATTGGTGTGCATTACACATACGAATGGCCCGTGAACCATTATAACCACTAGCTTCGACCAATAACCTATAAGTATCATTGTTAAACCGTAATTAGCGTCTATAAGCCATACGAATGGCCCATGAACCACTATAACCACTAGGTATGACCAATAACCTATAAGTATCCATTTTTTAAACTGTAATTGGTGTCTAGAACCCATACGAATGCCCCGTGAATGATTTTGACCACTAGCTATGACCAGTAACCTATAAGTCTCCATTTTAAACCTTAATTGATTTCGATAACAAATACAAATAACCCGTGAACCATTATAATCACTAGCTATAACCAAAAACCTATATGTATCCATTTTTTTAACTGTAATTGGTGTTGATAACCCACACAAATGGCCCGTGAACCATTATGACCACTAGCTATGACCAATAACCTATAAGTATCCATTTTTTAAACTGTAATTGGTAGCTAGAACCCATTCGAATGTCACGTGAACGATTTTGACCACTAGCTATGACCAATAACCCATATATCCATTTTTTAAACTGTAATTGGTGTCTAGAACTCATACGAATGCCCCGTGAAAGATTTTGACAACTAGCTATGACCAATAACCTATAAGTATCGATTTTAAACATTAATTGGTGTCCATTACACATACAAATGGTCCGAGAACCATTATAACTACTAGCTTCATCCAATAACCTAAAAGTATCCTTGTTAAACCGTAATAAGCGTCCATAGCCCAAACAAATGGCCCGTGAACCATTATAACCACTAGCTATGTCCAATAACCTATAAGTATCCATTTTTTAAACTGTAATTGGTGTGCAGAACCCATACGATTGCCCCGTGAACGATTTTGACCACTAGCTAAGACCAATAACCTATAAGTATCCATTTTAGACATTAATTGGCGTGCATTACACATACGAATGGCCCGTGAACCATTATAACAACTAGCTTCGACCAATAACCTATAAGTATCATTGTTAAACCGTAATTAGCGTCTATAAGCCATACGAATGGCCCATGCACCACTATAACCACTAGGTATGACCAATAACATATAAGTATCCATTTTTTAAACTGTAATTGGTGTCTAGAACCCATACGAATGCCCCGTGAATGATTTTGACCACTAGCTATGACCAATAACCTATAAGTATCCATTTTAAACCTTAATTGATTTCGATAACAAATACAAATAACCCGTGAACCATTATAATCACTAGCTATAACCAAAAACCTATAAGTATCCATTTTTTTAACTGTAATTGGTGTTGATAACCCATACAAATGGCCCGTGAACCATTATGACCACTAGCTATGACCAATAACCTATAAGTATCCATTTCTTAAACTGTAATTGGTGTCTAGAACTCATACGAATACCCCGTGAACGATTTTGACCACTAGCTACAACCAATAACCTATAAGTATTCGTTTTAAACATTAATTGGTGTCCATTACACATACGAATGGCCCGTGGAGCATTATAACCACTAGCTACGTCCAATAACCTATATGTATCCATGTTAAACCGTACTTGGCGTCCATAGCCCATACGAATGGCCCGTGAACCATTATAATCACTATCTATAAGCAATAACCTATAAGTATCCATTTTTTTAACTGTAGATGGTGTTTATAACCCTTACAAATGGCCCGTGAACCATTATGACCACTAGCTATGACCAATAACCTATAAGTATCCATTTTTTAAACAATAATTGATGTGTAGAACCCATACGAATGCCCCGTGAACGATTTTGACCACTAGCTATGACCAATAACCTATAAATATCCATTTTAAACATTAATTGACGTCCATTACACATACGAATGGCCCGTGAACCATTATAACCACTAGCTTCGACCAATAACCTATAAGTATCCTTGTTAAACCGTAATTAGCGTCCATAAGCCATACGAATGGCCCGTGAACCACTATAGCCACTAGGTATGACCAATAACCTATAAGTATCCATTTTTTAAACTGTAACTGGTGTCTAGAACCCATACGAATGCCCCGTGAATGATTTTGACCACTAGCTAAGACCAATAACCTATAGGTATCCATTTTAAACCATAATTGGTTTCGATAACAAATACAAATAGCCCGTGAACCATTATAATCACTAGCTATAACCAAAAACCTATAAGTATCCATTTTTTTAACTGTAATTGGTGTTGATAACCCATACAAATGGCCCGTGAACCATTATGACCACTAGCTATGACCAATAACCTATAAGTATCCATTTCTTAAACTGTAATTGGTGTATAGAACTCATACGTATGCCCCGTGAACGATTTTGACCACTAGCTATGACCAATAACCTATAAGTATCCATTTTAAACATTAATTGGTGTCCATTACACATACGAATGGCCCGTGAAGCATTATAACCACTAGCTACGTCCAATAACCTATAAGTATCCATGTTAAACCATACTTGGCGTCCATAGCCCATACGAATGGCCCGTGAACCATTATAATCACTAGCAATAACCAATAACCTATAAGTATCCAATTTTTTAACTGTAATTGGTGTTGATAACCCATATAAATGGCCCGTGAACCATTATGACCACTAGCTATGACCAATAACCTATAAGTATCCTAGTTAAGCCGTAATTAGCGTTCATAGCCCATACGAATGGCCCGTGAACCATTATAACCACTAGCTATGACCAATAACCTATAAGTATCCATTTTTTTAAATTGTAATTAGTGTCTAGAACACATACGAATGCCCGATGAATGATTTTGACCACTAGCTATGACCAATAACCTATAAGTATCCTTGTTAAACCGTAATTAGCGTCCATAGCCCATACGAATGACCCGTGAGCCATTATAATCAATTGATATAACCTATAATATCCATTTTTTAAACTATGATTGGTGTTGATAACCCATAGGAATGGCCCGTGAACCATTATAACCACTAGCTATGACCAATAACCTATAAATATCCATTATTTTAAATTGTAATTGGTGTCTAGAACCCATACGAATGCCCCGTGAACGATTTTGAGCACTAGATATGACCAATAACCTATAAGTATCCATTTTAATCCTTAATTGTTGTCCATTACCCATAAGAATGGCCCGTGAACCATTATAATCACTACCTTCGACCAATAACATTCAAGTATCCTTGTTAAACCGTAATTAGCGTTCATAGCCCATACGAATGGCCCGTGAACCATTATAACCACTAGCTATGGCCAATAACCTATAAGTATCCATTTTTTTAAATTGTAATTAGTGTCTAGAACACATACGAATGCCCCATGAACGATTTTGACCACTAGCTATGACCAATAACCTATAAGTAACCTTGTTAAACCGTAATTAGCGTCCATAGCCCATACGAATGACCCGTGAGCCATTATAATCAATTGATATAACCTATAATATCCATTTTTTAAACTATGATTGGTGTTGATAACCCATAGGAATGGCCCGTGAACCATTATAACCACTAGCTATGACCAATAACCTATAAATATCCATTATTTTAAATTGTAATTGGTGTCTAGAACCCATACGAATGCCCCGTGAATGATTTTGAGCACTAGCTATGACCAATAACCTATAAGTATCCATTTTAATCCTTAATTGTTGTCCATTACCCATAAGAATGGCCCGTGAACCATTATAATCACTACCTTCGACCAATAACATTTAAGTATCCTTGTTAAACCGTAATTAGCGTTCATAGCCCATACGAATGGCCCGTGAACCATTATAACCACTAGTTTCGAGCAATAACCTATAACTATCCTTATTAAACCCTAACTAGCGTCCATAGCCCATACGAATGGCCGGTGAACCATTATTACCAATAGCCATGACCAATAACCTATAAGTATCATTGTTAAACCGTAATTAGCGTCCATAGCCCACACGAATGGCCTGTGAACCATTATAACTACTAGTTTCGACCAATACAGTATAAGTATCCTTATTAAACCGTAATTAGCGTCCAAAGCCCATACGAATGGCCCGTGAACCATTATAACCAATAGCTATGACCAATAACCTATATGTATCCATTTTTTAAACTGTAATTGGTATCTAGAACCCATACGAATGTCACGTGAACGATTTTGACCACTAGCTATGACCAACAACCCATATATCCATTTTTTAAACTGTAATTGGTGTCTAGAACTCATACGAATGCCCCGTGAAAGATTTTGACAACTAGCTATGACCAATAACCTATAAGTATCCATTTTAAACATTAATTGGTGTCCATTACACATACAAATGGCCCGTGAACCATTATAACTACTAGCTTCGTCCAATAACCTAAAAGTATCCTTGTTAAACTGTAATAAGCATCCATATCCCACACAAATGGCTCGTGAACCATTATAACCACTAGCTATGTCCAATAACCTATAAGTATCCATTTTTTAAACTGTAATTGGTGTGCAGAACCCATACGATTGCCCCGTGAATGATTTTGACCACTAGCTAAGACCAATAACCTATAAGTATCCATTTTAAACATTAATTGGTGTGCATTACACATACGAATAGCCCGTGAACCATTATAACCACTAGCTTCGACCAATAACCTATAAGTATCCTTGTTAAACCGTAATTAGCGTCCATAAGCCATACGAATGGCCCATGAACCACTATAACCACTAGGTATGACCAATAACCTATAAGTATCCATTTTTCAAACTGTAATTGGTGTCTAGAACCCATACGAATGCCCCCTGAATGATTTTGACCACTAGCTATGACCATTAACCTATAAGTATCCATTTTAAACCTTAATTGGTTTCGATAACAAATACAAATAGCCCGTGAACCATTATAATCACTAGCTATAACCAAAAACCTATAAGTATCCATTTTCTTAACTGTAATTGGTGTTGATAACCCATACAAATGGCCCGTGAACCATTATGACCACTAGCTATGACCAATAAGTATCCATTTCGTACACTGTAATTGGTGTCTAGAACTCATACGAATACCCCGTGAACGATTTTGACCACTAGCTATAACCAATAACCTATAAGTATTCGTTTTAAACATTAGTTGGTGTCCATTACACATACGAATGGCCCGTGAAGCATTATAACCACTAGCTACGTCCAATAACCTATATGTATCCATGTTAAACCGTACTTGGCGTCCATAGCCCATACGAATGGCCCGTGAACCATTATAATCACTAGCAATAACCAATAACCTATAAGTATCCATTTTTTAAACTGTAATTGGTGTTGATAACCCATACAAATGGCCCGTGAACCATTATGACCACTAGCTATAACCAATAACCTATAAGTATCCATTTTTTAAACAATAATTGATGTCTAGAACCCATACGAATGCTCCGTGAACGATGTTGACCACTAGCTATGACCAATAACCTATAAGTATCCATTTTAAACCTTAATTGGTGTCCTTTACCCATACGAATAGCCCGTGAACCATTATAATCACTAGCTTCGACCAATAACCTATAAGTATCCTTGTTAAACCGTACTTGGCGTCCATAGCACATACGAGTGGCCCGTGAACCATTATAATCACTAGCAATAACCAATAACCTATAAGTATCCATTTTTTTAACTGTAATTGGTGTTGATAACCCATACAAATGGCCCGTGAACCATTATGACCACTAGCTATGACCAATAACCTATAAGTATCCATTTTTTAAACAATAATTGATGTCTAGAACCCATACGAATGCCCCGTGAACGATTTTGACCACTAGCTATGACCAATAACCTATAAGTATCCATTTTAAACATTAATTGGTGTCCATTACACATACGAATGGCCCGTGAAGCATTATAACCACTAGCTACGTCCAATAACCTATAAGTATCCATGTTAAACCGTACTTGGCGTCCATAGCACATACGAGTGGCCCGTGAACCATTATAATCACTAGCAATAACCAATAACCTATAAGTATCCATTTTTTTAACTGTAATTGGTGTTGATAACCCATACAAATGGCCCGTGAACCATTATGACCACTAGCTATGACCAATAACCTATAAGTATCCATTTTTTAAACAATAATTGATGTCTAGAACCCATACGAATGCCCCGTGAACGATCTTGACCACTAGCTATGACCAATAACCTATAAGTATCCATTTTAAACCTTAATTGGTGTCCTTTACCCATACGAATAGCCCGTGAACCATTATAATCACTAGCTTCGACCAATAACCTATAAGTATCCTTGTTAAACCGTAATTAGCGTTCATAGCCCATACGAATGGCCCGTGAACCATTATAACCACTAGCTATGACCAATAACCTATAAGTATCCATTTTTTTAAATTGTAATTAGTGTCTAGAACACATACGAATGCCCGATGAATGATTTTGACCACTAGCTATGACCAATAACCTATAAGTATCCTTGTTAAACCGTAATTAGCGTCCATAGCCCATACGAATGACCCGTGAGCCATTATAATCAATTGATATAACCTATAATATCCATTTTTTAAACTATGATTGGTGTTGATAACCCATAGGAATGGCCCGTGAACCATTATAACCACTAGCTATGACCAATAACCTATAAATATCCATTATTTTAAATTGTAATTGGTGTCTAGAACCCATACGAATGCCCCGTGAACGATTTTGAGCACTAGCTATGACCAATAACCTATAGGTATCCATTTTAAACCATAATTGGTTTCGATAACAAATACAAATAGCCCGTGAACCATTATAATCACTAGCTATAACCAAAAACATATAAGTATCCATTTTTTTAACTGTAATTGGTGTTGATAACCCATACAAATGGCCCGTGAACCATTATGACCACTAGCTATGACCAATAACCTATAAGTATCCATTTCTTAAACTATAATTGGTGTATAGAACTCATACGAATGCCCCGTGAACGATTTTGACCACTAGCTATGACCAATAACCTATAAGTATCCATTTTAAACATTAATTGGTGTCCATTACACATACGAATGGCCCGTGAAGCATTATAACCACTAGCTACGTCCAATAACCTATAAGTATCCATGTTAAACCGTACTTGGCGTCCATAGCACATACGAGTGGCCCGTGAACCATTATAATCACTAGCAATAACCAATAACCTATAAGTATCCATTTTTTTAACTGTAATTGGTGTTGATAACCCATACAAATGGCCCGTGAACCGTTATGACCACTAGCTATGACCAATAACCTATAAGTGTCCATTTTTTAAACAATAATTGATGTCTAGAACCCATACGAATGCCCCGTGAACGATCTTGACCACTAGCTATGACCAATAACCTATAAGTATCCATTTTAAACCTTAATTGGTGTCCTTTACCCATACGAATAGCCCGTGAACCATTATAATCACTAGCTTCGACCAATAACCTATAAGTATCCTTGTTAAACCGTAATTAGCGTTCATAGCCCATACGAATGGCCCGTGAACCATTATAACCACTAGCTATGACCAATAACCTATAAGTATCCATTTTTTTAAATTGTAATTAGTGTCTAGAACACATACGAATGCCCGATGAATGATTTTGACCACTAGCTATGACCAATAACCTATAAGTATCCTTGTTAAACCGTAATTAGCGTCCATAGCCCATACGAATGACCCGTGAGCCATTATAATCAATTGATATAACCTATAATATCCATTTTTTAAACTATGATTGGTGTTGATAACCCATAGGAATGGCCCGTGAACCATTATAACCACTAGCTATGACCAATAACCTATAAATATCCATTATTTTAAATTGTAATTGGTGTCTAGAACCCATACGAATGCCCCGTGAACGATTTGAGCACTAGCTATGACCAATAACCTATAAGTATCCATTTTAATCCTTAATTGTTGTCCATTACCCATAAGAATGGCCCGTGAACCATTATAATCACTACCTTCGACCAATAACATTTAAGTATCCTTGTTAAACCGTAATTAGCGTTCATAGCCCATACGAATGGCCCGTGAACCATTATAAGCACTAGTTTCGAGAAATAACCTATAACTATCCTTATTAAACCCTAACTAGCGTCCATAGCCCATACGAATGGCCGGTGAACCATTATTACCAATAGCCATGACCAATAACCTATAAGTATCATTGTTAAACCGCAATTATCGTCCATAGCCCATACGAATGGCCTGTGAACCATTATAACCACTAGTTTCGACCAATACAGTATAAGTATCCTTGTTAAACCGTAATTAGCGTCCATAGCCCATACGAATGGCCCGTGAACCATTATAACCAATAGCTATGACCAATAACCTATAAGTATCCATTTTTTAAACTGTAATTGGTATCTAGAACCCATACGAATGTCACGTGAACGATTTTGACCACTAGCTATGACCAACAACCCATATATCCATTTTTTAAACTGTAATTAGTGTCTAGAACTCATACGAATGTCCCGTGAAAGATTTTGACAACTAGCTATGACCAATAACCTATAAGTATCCATTTTAAACATTAATTGGTGTCCATTACACATACAAATGGCCCGTGAACCATTATAACTACTAGCTTCGTCCAATATCATAAAAGTATCCTTGTTAAACCGTAATAAGCATCCATAGCCCACACAAATGGCTCGTGAACCATTATAACCACTAGCTATGTCCAATAACCTATAAGTATCCATTTTTTAAACTGTAATTGGTGTGCAGAACCCATACGATTGCCCCGTGAATGATTTTGACCACTAGCTAAGACCAATAACCTATAAGTATCCATTTTAAACATTAATTGGTGTGCATTACACATACGAATGGCCCGTGAACCATTATAACCACTAGCTTCGACCAATAACCTATAAGTATCCTTGTTAAACCGTAATTAGCGTCCATAAGCCATACGAATGGCCCATGAACCACTATAACCACTAGGTATGACCAATAACTTATAAGTATCCATTTTTCAAACTGTAATTGGTGTCTAGAACCCATACGAATGCCCCGTGAATGATTTTGACCACTAGCTATGACCATTAACCTATATGTATCCATTTTAAACCTTAATTGGTTTCGATAACAAATACAAATAGCCCGTGAACCACTATAATCACTAGCTATAACCAAAAACCTATAAGTATCCATTTTTTTAACTGTAATTGGTGTTGATAACCCATACAAAAGGCCCGTGAACCATTATGACCACTAGCTATGACCAATAAGTATCCATTTCTTAAACTGTAATTGGTGTCTAGAACTCATACGAATACCCCGTGAACGATTTTGACCACTAGCTATAACCAATAACCTATAAGTATTCGTTTTAAACATTAGTTGGTGTCCATTACGCATACGAATGGCCCGTGAAGCATTATAACCACTAGCTACATCCAATAACCTATATGTATCCATGTTAAAACGTACTTGGCGTCCATAGCCCATATGAATGGCCCGTGAACCATTATAATCACTAGCTATAACCAATAACCTATAAGTATCCATTTTTTTAACTGTAATTGGTGTTTATAACCCTTACAAATGGCCCGTGAACCATTATGACCACTAGCTATGACCAATAACCTATAAGTATCCATTTTTTTAAACAATAATTGATGTGTAGAACCCATACGAATGCCCCGTGAACGATTTTGACCACTAGCTATGACCAATAACCTATAAATATCCATTTTAAACATTAATTGACGTCCATTACACATACGAATGGCCCGTGAACCATTATAACCACTAGCTTCGACCAATAACCTATAAGTATCCTTGTTAAACCGTAATTAGCGTCCATAAGCCATACGAATGGCCCGTGAACCACTATAGCCACTAGGTATGACCAATAACCTATAAGTATCCATTTTTTAAACTGTAATTGGTGTCTAGAACCCATACGAATGCCCCGTGAATGATTTTGACCACTAGCTAAGACCAATAACCTATAGGTATCCATTTTAAACCTTAATTGGTTTCGATAACAAATACAAATAGCCCGTGAACCATTATAATCACTAGCTATAACCAAAAACCTATAAGTATCCATTTTTTTAACTGTAATTGGTGTGGTTAACCCATACAAATGGCTCGTGAACCATTATGACCACTAGCTAGGACCAATAACCTATAAGTATCCATTTCTTAAACTGTAATTGGTGTCTAGAACTCATACGAATGCCCTGTGAACGATTTTGACCACTAGCTATGACCAATAACCTATAAGTATCCATTTTAAACATTAATTGGTGTCCATTACACATATGAATGGCCCGTGAAGCATTTTAACCACTAGCTACGTCTAAGAACCTATAAGTATCCATGTTAAACCGTACTTGGCGTCCATAGCCCATACGAATGGCCCGTGAATCATTATAATCACCAGCTATAACCAATAACCTATAAGTATCCATATTTTTAACTGTAATTGGTGTTGATAACCCATTCAAATGGCCCGTGAACCATTATGACCACTAGCTATGACCAATAACCTATAAGTATCTATTTTTTAAACAATAATTGATGTCTAGAACCCAAACGAATGCCCCGTGAACGATTTTGACCACTAGCTATGACCAATAACATATAAGTATCCATTTTAAACCTTAATTGGTGTCCTTTACCCATACGAATAGCCCGTGATCCATTATAATCACTAGCTTCGACCAATAACCTATAAGTATCCTTGTTAAACCGTAATTAGCGTTCATAGCCCATACGAATGGCCCGTGAACCATTATAACCACTAGCTATGACCAATAACCTATAAGTATCCATTTTTTAAATTGTAATTAGTGTCTAGAACACATACGAATGCCCCATGAACGACTTTGACCACTAGCTATGACCAATAACCTATAAGTATCCTTGTTAAACCGTAACTAGCGTCCATAGCCCATACGAATGACTCGTGAGCCCTTATAACCAATTGATATAACCTATAATATCCATTTTTAAACTGTGATTGGTGTTGATAACCCATAGGAATGGCCCGTGAACCATTATAACCACTAGCTATGACCAATAACCTATAAATATCCATTATTTTAAATTGTAATTGGTGTCTAGAACCCATACGAATGCCCCGTGAACGATTTTGACCACTAGCTATGACCAATGACCTATAAGTATCCATTTTAAACCTTAATATGAGTCCATTACCCATATGAATGCCACGTGAACCATTATAACCACTAGCTTCGAGCAATAACCTATAAGTATCCATTTAAAACCTTAACTTATGTCCATTACCCATACGAATGGCCCGTGAACCATTATAACCACTAGCTATGACCAATAACCTATACGTATCCTTGTTAAACCGTAATTTGCGTCCATAGCACATAAGAATGCCCCGTGAACCATTATAACCACTAGCTATGACCAATAACCAATAAGTATCCATTTTTTAAACTGTAATTGGTGTCTAGAACCCATACGAATCCCCCGTGAATGATTTTGAGCACTAGCTATGACCAATAACCTATAAGTATCCATTTTAATCCTTAATTGTTGTCCATTACCCATAAGAATGGCCCGTGAACCATTATAATCACTACCTTCGACCAATAACATTTAAGTATCCTTGTTAAACCGTAATTAGCGTTCATAGCCCATACGAATGGCCCGTGAACCATTATAACCACTAGTTTCGGGCAATAACCTATAACTATCCTTATTAAACCCTAACTAGCGTCCATAGCCCATACGAATGGCCGGTGAACCATTATTACCAATAGCCATGACCAATAACCTATAAGTATCATTGTTAAACCGTAATTAGCGTCCATAGCCCATACGAATGGCCTGTGAACCATTATAACCACTAGTTTCGACCAATACAGTATAAGTATCCTTGTTAAACCGTAATTAGCATCCATAGCCCATACGAATGGCCCGTGAACCATTATAACCAATAGCTATGACCAATAACCTATAAGTATCCATTTTTTAAACTGTAATTGGTATCTAGAACCCATACGAATGTCACGTAAACGATTTTGACCACTAGCTATGACCAACAACCCATATATCCATTTTTTAAACTGTAATTGGTGTCTAGAACTCATACGAATGCCCCGTGAAAGATTTTGACAACTAGGTATGACCAATAACCTATAAGTATCCATTTTAAACATTAATTGGTGTCCATTACACATACAAATGGCCCGTGAACCATTATAACTACTAGCTTCGACCAATAACCTAAAAGTATCCTTGTTAAACAGTAATTAGCGTCCATAGCCCAAACAAATGGCCCGTGAACCATTATAACCACTAGCTATGTCTAATAACCTATAAGTATCCATCTTTTAAACTGTAATTGGTGTGCAGAACCCATACGAATGCCCCGTGAACGATTTTGACCACTAGCTATGACCAATAACCTATAAGTATCCATTTTAAACATTAATTGGTGTCCATTACACAAACGAATGGCCCGTGAACCATTATAACCACTAGCTTCGACCAATAACCTATAAGTATCCTTGTTAAACCGTAATTAGCGTCCATAAGCTATACGAATGGCCCGTGAACCACTATAACCACTAGGTATGACCAATAACCTATAAGTATCCATTTTTTAAACTTTAATTGGTGTCTAGAACCCATACGAATGCCCCGAGAATGATTTTGACCACTAGCTATGACCAATAACCTATAAGTATCCATTTTAAACCTTAATTGGTTTCGATAACAAATACAAATAGCCCGTGAACCATTATAATCACTAGCTATAAACAAAAACCTATAAGTATCCATATTTTTAACTGTAATTGGTTTGATAACCCATTCAAATGGCCCGTGAACCATTATGACCACTAGCTATGACCAATAACCTATAAGTATCCATTTTTTAAACAATAATTGATGTGTAGAACCCATACGAACGCCCCGTGAATGATTTTGACCACTAGCTATGACCAATAACCTATAAGTATCCATTTTAAACCTTAATTGGTGTCCTTTACCCATACGAATAGCCCGTGATCCATTATAATCACTAGCTTCGACCAATAACCTATAAGTATCCTTGTTAAACCGTAATTAGCGTTCATAGCCCATACGAATGGCCCGTGAACCATTATAACCACTAGCTATGACCAATAACCTATAAGTATCCATTTTTTAAATTGTAATTAGTGTCTAGAAGACATACGAATGCCCCATGAACGACTTTGACCACTAGCTATGACCAATAACCTATAAGTATCCTTGTTAAACCGTAATTAGCGTCCATAGCCCATACGAATGACCCGTGAGCCATTATAACCAATTGATATAACCTATAATATCCATTTTTAAACTGTGATTGGTGTTGATAACCCATGGGAATGGCCCGTGAACCATTATAACCACTAGCTATGACCAATAACCTATAAATATCCATTATTTTAAATTGTAATTGGTGTCTAGAACCCATACGAATGCCCCGTGAATGATTTTGACCACTAGCTATGACCAATGACCTATAAGTATCCATTTTAAACCTTAATATGAGTCCATTACCCATATGAAAGCCCCGTGAACCATTATAGCCACTAGCTTCGAGCAATAACCTATAAGTATCCATTTAAAACCTTAATTTATGTCCATTACCCATACGAATGGCCCGTGAACCATTATAACCACTAGCTATGACCAATAACCTATACGTATCCTTGTTAAACCGTAATTAGCGTCCATAGACCTTACGAATGGCCTGTGAACCATTATAACTGCTAGCTTCGACTAATAACCTATAAGTATCCTTGTTAAACCGTAATTTGCGTCCATAGCACATACGAATGCCCCGTGAACCATTATAACCACTAGCTATGACCAATAACCTATAAGTATCCATTTTTTAAACTGTAATTGGTGTCTAGAACCCATACGAATGCCCCGTGAATGATTTTGAGCACTAGCTATGACCAATAACCTATAAGTATCCATTTTAATCCTTAATTGTTGTCCATTACCCATAAGAATGGCCCGTGAACCATTATAATCACTACCTTCGACCAATAACATTTAAGTATCCTTGTTAAACTGTAATTAGCGTTCATAGCCCATACGAATGGCCCGTGAACCATTATAACCACTAGTTTCGAGCAATAACCTATAACTATCCTTATTAAACCCTAACTAGCGTCCATAGCCCATACGAATGGCCGGTGAACCATTATTACCAATAGCCATGACCAATAACCTATAAGTATCATTGCTAAACCGTAATTAGCGTCCATAGCCCATACGAATGGCCTGTGAACCATTATAAGCACTAGTTTCGACCAATACAGTATAAGTATCCTTGTTAAACCGTAATTAGCGTCCATAGCCCATACGAATGGCCCGTGAACCATTATAACCAATAGCTATGACCAATAACCTATAAGTATCCATTTTTTAAACTTTAATTGGTATGTAGAACCCATACGAATGTCACGTGAACGATTTTTGAACTGTAATCGGCCCTTGAACCATTATAACCACTAGATGTCCATAACTCATATAGATGATTTTTGAACCGTTATAACTACTAACCATGACCAATAGCCTATAGATAGCCATTTTACAAGTAATAGGTGTCCATTACCCGTAACCATGGCCCTTTAACCATTATAATCACTACATGTCCATAACTCATACCGATGGCCCTTTAACCATTATAACTACTAGCCATGACCAATAGGCAATAGATATCCACATTACAAGCAATAGGTGTCCATAACCCTTAACCATGGCCCTTGAACCATCATTACCACTAGACGTCCATAACTCATACCGATGGACCTTGAACCATTATTACTACTAGCCATGACCAATAGCTTATAGATATCCATTTTACAAGTAATAGGTGTCTATAACCCATAACTATGACCCTTGAACCATTATAACCACTAGATGTCCATAACTCATACAGATGATCTTTGAACCGTTATAACTACTAGCCATGACCAATAGCCTATAGATAGCCATTTTACAAGTAATAGGTGTCCATTACCCGTAACCATGGCCCTTGAACCATTATAACCACTACATGTCCATAACTCATACCGATGGCCCTTTAACCATTATAACCACTAGCCATGACCAATGGCAATAGATATCCACATTACAAGCAATAGGTGTCCATAACCCTTAACCATGGCCCTTGACCCATCATAACCACTAGACGCCCATAACTCATACCGATGGACCTTGAACCATTATAAATACTGGCCATGACCAATAGCCTATAAATATCCATTTTACAAGTATTAGGTGTCCATAACCCATAACCATGGCCCTTGAACCAGTATAACCACTAGATGTCCATAACTCATAGAGATGGCCCTTGAACCATTATAACAAGAAGCCATGACCAATAGCCTATAGATATCCATTTTACAAGTAATAGGTGTCCATTACCCGTAACCATGGCCCTTGAACCATTATAACCACTACATGTCCATAACTCATACCGATTGCCCTTTAACCATTATAACTACTAGCCATGACCAATAGGCAATAGATATCCACATTACAAGCAATAGGTGTCCATAACCCTTAACCATGGCCCTTGACCCATCATAACCACTAGACGTCCATAACTCATATCGATGGACCTTGAACAATTATAACTACTAGCCATGACCAAGAGCTTATAGATATCCATTTTACAAGTAATAGGTGTCTATAACCCATAACTGTGGCCCTTGAACCATTATAACCACTAGATGTCCATAACTCATACAGATGATCTTTGAACCGTTATAACTACTAACCATGACCAATAGCCTATAGATAGCCATTTTACAAGTAATAGGTGTCCATTACCCGTAACCATGGCCCTTGAACCATTATAATCACTACATGTCCATAACTCATACCGATGGCCCTTTAACCATTATAACTACTAGCCATGACCAATAGGCAATAGATATCCACATTACAAGCAATAGGTGTCCATAACCCTTAACCATGGCCCTTGAACCATCATTACCACTAGACGTCCATAACTCATACCGATGGACCTTGAACCATTATTACTACTAGCCATGACCAATAGCTTATATATATCCATTTTACAAGTAATAGGTGTCTATAACCCATAACTATGACCCTTGAACCATTATAACCACTAGATGTCCATAACTCATACAGATGATCTTTGAACCGTTATAACTACTAGCCATGACCAATAGCCTATAGATAGCCATTTTACAAGTAATAGGTGTCCATTACCCGTAACCATGGCCCTTGAACCATTATAACCATTACATGTCCATAACTCATACCGATGGCCCTTTAACCATTATAACCACTAGCCATGACCAATGGCAATGGATATCCACATTACAAGCAATAGTTGTCCATAACCCTTAACCATGGCCCTTGACCCATCATAACCACTAGACGCCCATAACTCATACCGATGGACCTTGAACCATTATAAATACTAGCCATGACCAATAGCCTATAAATATCCATTTTACAAGTATTAGGTGTCCATAACCCTTGAACCAGTATAACCACTAGATGTCCATAACTCATAGCGATGGCCCTTGAACCATTTTAACAACAAGCCATGACCAATAGCCTATAGATATCCATTTTACAAGTAATAGGTGTCCATTACCCGTAACCATGGCCCTTGAACCATTATAACCACTACATGTCCATAACTCATACTGATGGCCCTTTAACCATTATAACTACTAGCCATGACCAATAGGCAATAGATATCCACATTACAAGCAATAGGTGTCCATAACCCTTAACCATGGCCCTTGACCCATCATAACCACTAGACGTCCATAACTCATACCGATGGACCTTGAACAATTATAACTACTAGCCATGACCAATAGCTTATAGATATCCATTTTACAAGTAATAGGTGTCTATATCCCATAACTGTGGCCCTTGAACCATTATAACCACTAGATGTCCATAACTCATACAGATGATCTTTGAACCGTCATAACTACTAACCATGACCAATAGCCTATAGATAGCCATTTTACAAGTAATAGGTGTCCATTACCCGTAACCATGGCCCTTGAACAATTATAATCACTACATGTCCATAACTCATACCGATGGCCCTTTAACCATTATAACTACTAGCCATGACCAATAGGCAATAGATATCCACATTACAAGCAATAGGTGTCCATAACCCTTAACCATGGCCCTTGAACCATCATTACCACTAGACGTCCATAACTCATACCGATGGACCTTGAACCATTATAACTACTAGCCTTGACCAATAGCATATAGATATCCATTTTACAAGTAATAGGTGTCTATAACCCATAACTATGGCCCTTGAACCATTATAACCACTAGATGTCCATAACTAATACAGATGATATTTGAACCGTTATAACTACTAGCCATGACCAATAGCCTATAGATAGCCATTTTACAAGTAATAGGTGTCCATTACCCGTAACCATGGCCCTTGAACCATTATAACCACTACATGTCCATAACTCATACCGATGGCCCTTTAACCATTATAACCACTAGCCATGACCAATAGGCAATAGATATCCACATTACAAGCAATAGGTGTCCATAACCCTTAACCAAGGCCCTTGACCCATCATAACCGCTAGATGTCCATAACTCATACCGATGGACCTTGAACCATTATAAATTCTAGCCATGACCAATAGCCTATAAATATCCATTTTACAAGTAATAGGTGTCCATAACCATGGCCCTTGAACCAGTATAACCACTAGATGTCCATAACTCATAGCGATGGCCCTTGAACCATTATAACAACAAGCCATGACCAATAGCCTATGGATATCCATTTTACAAGTAATAGGTGTCCATTACCCGTAACCATGGCCCTTGAACCATTGTAACCACTACATGTCCATAACTCACACCGATGGTCCTTTTACCATTATAACTTCTAGCCATGACCAATAGGCAATAGATATCCACATTACAAGCAATAGGTGTCCATAACCCTTAGCCATGGCCCTTGACCCATCATAACCACTAGATGCCCATAACTCATACCGATGGACCTTGAACCATTATAAATACTAGCCATGACCAATAGCCTATAAATATCCATTTTACAAGTTATAGGTGTCCATAACCCATAACCATGGCCCTTGAACCAATATAACCACTAGATGTCCATAACTCATAGCGATGACCCTTGAACCATTATAACAACTAGCCATGACCAATAGCCTATAGATATCCATTTTACAACTAATAGGGGTCCATTACCCGTAACCATGGCCCTTGAACCATTATAACCACTATATGTCCATAACTCATACCGATGGCCCTTTAACGATTATAACCACTAGCCATGACCAATAGTCAATAGATATCCACATTACAAGCAATAGGTACCCATAACCCTTAACCATGGCCCTTGACCCATCATAACCACTACATGTCCATAACTAATACCGATGGCCCTTTAACCATTATAACTAATAGCCATGACCAATAAGCAGTAGATATCCACATTACAAGCAATAGGTGTCCATAACCCATAACTATGGCCCTTGAACCATTATAACCACTAGTTGTCCATAACTCATACAGATGATCTTTGAACCGTTATAACTACTAGCCATGACCAATAGCCTATAGATAGCCATTTTACAAGTAATTGGTGTCCATTACCCGTAACCATGGCCCTTGAACCATTATAACCACCACATGTCCGTAACTCATACGATGGACCTTTAACCATTATAACCACTAGTCATGACCAATAGGCAATAGATATCCACATTACAAGCAATAGGTGTCCATAACCCTTAAACATGGCCCTTGAACCATCATTACCACTAGACGTCCATAACTCATACGATGGACCTTGAACCATTATTACTACTAGCCATGACCAATAGCTTATAGATATCCATTTTACAAGTAATAGGTGTCTATAACCCATAACTATGACCCTTGAACCATTATAACCACTAGATGTCCATAACTCATACAGATGATCTTTGAACCGTTATAACTACTAGCCATGACCAATAGCCTATAGATAGCCATTTTACAAGTAATAGGTGTCCATTACCCGTAACCATGGCCCTTGAACCATTATAACCACTACATGTCCATAACTCATACCGATGACCCTTTAACCATTATAACCACTAACCATGACCAATAGGCAATAGATATCCACATTACAAGCAATAGGTGTCCATAACCCTTAACCATGGCCCTTGACCCATCATAACCACTAGACGCCCATAACTCATACCGATGGACCTTGAACCATTATAAATACTAGCCATGACCAATAGCCTATAAATATCCATTTTACAAGTAATAGGTGTCCATAACCCATAACCATGGCCCTTGAACCAGTATAACCACTAGATGTCCATAACTCATAGCGATAGCCCTTGAACCATTATAACAACAAGCCATGACCAATAGCCTATCGATATCCATTTTACAAGTAATAGGTGTCCATTACCCGTAACCATGGCCCTTGAACCATTATAACCACTACATGTCCATAACTCATACCGATGGCCCTTTAACCATTATAACCACTAGCCATGACCAATAGGCAATAGATATCCACATTACAAGCAATAGGTGTCCATAACCCATAACCATGGCCCTTGAACCATCATTACCACTAGACGTCCATAACTCATACCGATGGAGCTTGAACCATTATTACTACTAGCCATGACCAATAGCTTATAGGTATCCATTTTACAAGTAATAGGTGTCTATAACCCATAACTATGACCTTTGAACCATTATAACCACTAGATGTCCATAACTCATACAGATGATCTTTGAACCGTTATAACTACTAGTCATGACCAATAGCCTATAGATATCCATTTTACAAGTAATAGGTGTCCATTACCCGTAACCATGGCCCTTGAACCATTATAACCACTACATGTCCATAACTCATACCGATGGCCCTTTAACCATTATAACTAATAGCCATGACCAATAAGCAATAGATATCCACATTACAAGCAATAGGTGTCCATAACCCATAACTATGGCCCTTGAACCATTATAACCACTAGATGTCCATAACTCATAAAGATGATCTTTGAACTGTTATAACTACTAGCCATGACCAATAGCCTATAGATAGCCATTTTACAAGTAATAGGTGTCCATTACCCGTAACCATGGCCCTTGAACCATTATAACCACTAGATGTCCATAACTCATACAGATGATCTTTGAACCGTTATAACTACTAGCCATGACCAATAGCCTATATATAGCCATTTTACAAGCAATAGGTGTCCATTACCCGTAACCATGGCCCTCGAACCATTATAACCAATACATGTCCATAACTCATACCGATGGCCCTTTAACGATTATAACCACTAGCCATGACCAATAGGCAATAGATATCCACATTACAAGCAATAGGTGTCCATAACCCTTAACCATGGCCCTTGACCCATCATAACCACTAGACGCCCATAACTCATACCGATGGACCTTGAACCATTATAAATACTAGCCATGACCAATAGCCTATAAATATCCATTTTACAAGTATTAGGTGTCCATAACCCTTGAACCAGTATAACCACTAGATGTCCATAACTCATAGCGATGGCCCTTGAACCATTATAACAACAAGCCATGACCAATAGCCTATAGATATCCATTTTACAAGTAATAGGTGTCCATTACCCGTAACCATGGCCCTTGAACCAGTATAACCACTAGATGTCCATAACTCATAGCGATGGCCCTTGAACCATTATAACAACAAGCCATGACCAATAGCCTATAGATATCCATTTTACAAGTAATAGGTGTCCACATCCCGTAAACATGGCCCTTGAACCATTATAACCACTACATGTCCATAACTAATACCGATGGCCCTTTAATCATTATAACTACTAGCCATGACCAATAAGCAATAGATATCCACATTACAAGCAATAGGTGTCCATAACCCATAACTATGGCCCTTGAACCATTATAACCACTAGTTGTCCATAACTCATACAGATGATCTTTGAACCGTTATAACTACTAGCCATGACCAATAGCCTATAGATATCCATTTTACAAGTAATAGGTGTCCATTACTCGTAACCATGGCCCTTGAACCGTTATAACCACTACATGTCCATAACTCATACCGATGGCCCTTTAACCATTATAACTAATAGCCATGACCAATAAGCAATAGATATCCACATTACAAGCAATAGGTGTCCATAACCCATAACTATGGCCCTTGAACCATTATAACCACTAGATGTCTATAACTCATACAGATGATCTTTGAACCGTTATAACTACTAGCCATGACCAATAGCCTATAGATAGCCATTTTACAAGTAATAGGTTTCCATAACCCATAACCATGACCCTTTTACCAGTATAACCACTAGATGTCCATAACTCATAGCGATGGCCCTTGAACCATTATAACAACAAGCCATGACCAATAGCCTATAGATAGCCATTTTAAAAGTAATAGGTGTCCATTACCCGTAACCATGGCCCTTGAACCAGTATAACCACTAGATGTCCATAACTCATAGCGATGGCCCTTGAACCATTATAACAACAAGCCATGACCAATAGCCTATAGATATCCATTTTACAAGTAATAGGTGTCCATTACCCGTAAACATGGCCCTTGAACCATTATAACCACTACATGTCCATGACTAATGCCGATGGCCCTTTAATCATTATAACTACTAGCCATGACCAATAAGCAATAGATATCCACATTACAAGCAATAGGTGTCCATAACCCATAACTATGGCCCTTGAACCATTATAACCACTAGTTGTCCATAACTCATACAGATGATCTTTGAACCGTTATAACTACTAGCCATGACCAATAGCCTATAGATATCAATTTTACAAGTAATAGGTGTCCATTACTCGTAACCATGGCCCTTGAACCGTTATAACCACTACATGTCCATAACTCATACCGATGGCCCTTTAACCATTATAACTAATAGCCATGACCAATAAGCAATAGATATCCACATTACAAGCAATAGGTGTCCATAACCCATAACTATGGCCCTTGAACCATTATAACCACTAGATGTCTATAACTCATACAGATGATCTTTGAACCGTTATAACTACTAGCCATGACCAATAGCCTATAGATAGCCATTTTACAAGTAATAGGTGTCCATAACCCATAACCATGACCCTTGAACCAGTATAACCACTAGATGTCCATAACTCATAGCGATGGCCCTTGAACCATTATAACAACAAGCCATGACCAATAGCCTATAGATAGCCATTTTAAAAGTAATAGGTGTCCATTACCCGTAACCATGGCCCTTGAACCAGTATAACCACTAGATGTCCATAACTCATAGCGATGGCCCTTGAACCATTATAACAACAAGCCATGACCAATAGCCTATAGATATCCATTTTACAAGTAATAGGTGTCCATTACCCGTAAACATGGCCCTTGAACCATTATAACCACTACATGTCCATAACTAATACCGATGGCCCTTTAATCATTATAACTACTAGCCATGACCAATAAGCAATAGATATCCACATTACAAGCAATAGGTGTCCATAACCCATAACTATGGCCCTTGAACCATTATAACCACTAGTTGTCCATAACTCATACAGATGATCTTTGAACCGTTATAACTACTAGCCATGACCAATAGCCTATAGATATCCATTTTACCAGTAATAGGTGTCCATTACTCGTAACCATGGCCCTTGAACCATTATAACCACTACATGTCCATAACTCATACCGATGGCCCTTTAACCATTATAACTAATAGCCATGACCAATAAGCAATAGATATCCACATTACAAGCAATAGGTGTCCATAACCCATAACTATGGCCCTTGAACCATTATAACCACTAGATGTCTATAACTCATACAGATGATCTTTGAACCGTTATAACTACTAGCCATGACCAATAGCCTATAGATAGCCATTTTACAAGTAATAGGTGTCCATTACCCGTAACCATGGCCCTTGAACCATTATAACCACTAGATGTCCATAACTCATACAGATGATCTTTGAACCGTTATAACTACTAGCCATGACCAATAGCCTATAGATAGCCATTTTACAAGCAATAGGTGTCCATTACCCGTAACCATGGCCCTCGAACCATTATAACCAATACATGTCCATAACTCATACCGATGGCCCTTTAACGATTATCACCACTAGCCATGACCAATAGGCAATAGATATCCACATTACAAGCAATAGGTGTCCATAACCCTTAACCATGGCCCTTGACCCATCATAACCACTAGACGCCCATAACTCATACCGATGGACCTTGAACCATTATAAATACTAGCCATGACCAATAGCCTATAAATATCCATTCTACAAGTAATAGGTGTCCATAACCCATAACCATGACCCTTGAACCAGTATAACCACTAGATGTCCATAACTCATAGCGATGGCCCTTGAACCATTATAACAACAAGCCATGACCAATAACCTATAGATAGCCATTTTAAAAGTAATAGGTGTCCATTACCCGTAACCATGGCCCTTGAACCAGTATAACCACTAGATGTCCATAACTCATAGCGATGGCCCTTGAACCATTATAACAACAAGCCATGACCAATAGCCTATAGATATCCACATTACAAGCAATAGGTGTCCATAACCCTTAACCATGGCCCTTGACCCATCATAACCACTAGACGCCCATAACTCATATCGATGGACCTTGAACCATTATAAATACTACCCATGACCAATAGCCTATAAATATCCATTTTACAAGTAATAGGTTTCCATAACCCATAACCATGGCCCTTGTACCAATATAACCACTAGATGTCCATAACTCATAGCGATGGCCCTTGAACCATTATAACAACAAGCCATGACCAATAGCCTATATATATCCATTTTACAAGTAATAGGTGTCCATTACCCGTAACCATGGCCCTTGAACCATTATAACCACTACATGTCCATAACTCAGAAGATCCCAGACTCGGTTACATAGCTCAGTGTTTTGTTTTAGTTGCCTGCTTTTGGTTTGTTGATTGTTTGTCTTGGTTACGCGAGGTAGTCCCTAATGCTTGTGTAGCTTTGTTTATGGCATGTCATAAACTCTGTCTTGGTTTGTCAAGCTTCTGCTTGAGGTCAATGTGACCGCCTGTCACATTCCTTTGTACTTATTTTGTGATTAATATACTTAGCCAGGGTAATCCCCTTTACCCAAAAAACTCATATCGATGGCCCTTTAACCATTATAACCACTAGCCATGACCAATAGGCAATAGATATCCACATTACAAGGAATAGGTGTCCATAACCCTTAACCATGGCCCTTAACCCATCATAACCACTAGACGCCCATAACTCATACCAATGGACCTTGAACCATTATAAATACTAGCCATGACCAATAGCCTATAAATATCCATTTTACAAGTAATAGGTGTCTATAACCCATATCCATGGCCCTTGAACCAGTATAACCACTAGATGTCCATAACTCATAGCGATTGCCCTTGAACCATTATAACAACAAGCCATGACCAATAGCCTATAGATATCCATTTTACAAGTAATAGCTGTCCATTACCCGTAACCATGGCCCTTGAACCATTATAACCACTACATGTCCATAACTCATACCGATGGCCCTTTAACCATTATAACTACTAGCCATGACCAATAGGCAATAGATATCCACATTACAAGCAATAGGTGTCCATAACCCTTAACCATGGCCCTTGACCCATCATAACCACTAGACGCCCATAACTCATACCGATGGACCTTGAACCATTATAAATACTAGCCATGACCAATAGCCTATAAATATCCATTTTACAAGTAATAGGTGTCCATAACCCATAACCATGGCCCTTGAACCAGTATAACCACTAGATGTCCATAACTCATAGCGATGGCCCTTGAACCATTATAACAACTAGCCATGACCAATAGCCTATAGATATCCATTTTACAACTAATAGGGGTCCATTACCCGTAACCATGGCCCTTGAACCATTATAACCACTACATGTCCATAACTCATACCGATAGCCCTTTAACCTTTATAACCACTAGCCATTACCAATAGGCAATAGTTATCCACATTACAAGCAATAGGTGTCCATAACCCTTAACCATGGCCCTTGACCCATCATAACCACTAGACGCCCATAACTCATATCGATGGACCTTGAACCATTATAAATACTAGCCATGACCAATAGCCTATAAATATCCATTATACAAGTAATAGGTTTCCATAACCCATAACCATGGCCCTTGTACCAATATAACCACTAGATGTCTATAACTCATAGCGATGGCCCTTGAACCATTATAACAACAAGCCATGACCAATAGCCTATATATATCCATTTTACAAGTAATAGGTGTCCATTACCCGTAACCATGGCCCTTGAACCATTATAACCACTACATGTCCATAACGCAGAAGATCCCAGACTCGGTTACATAGCTCAGTGTTTTGTTTAAGTTGCCTACTTTTAGTTTGTTGATTGTTTGTCTTGGTTACGCGAGGTGGTCCCTAGTGCTTGTGTAGCTTTGTTTATGGCATGACATAAACTCTGTCTTGGTTTGTCAAGCTTCTGCTTGAGGTCAATGTGACCGCCTGTCACATTCCTTTGTACTTATTTTGTGATTAATATACTTAGCCAGGGTAATCCCCTTTACCCAAAAAACTCATACCGATGGCCCTTTAACCATTATAACCACTAGCCATGACCAATAGGCAATAGATATCCACATTACAAGCAATAGGTGTCCATAACCCTTAACCATGGCCCTTGACCCATCATAACCACTAGACTGCCATAACTCATAACAATGGACCTTGAACCATTGTAAATACTAGCCATTACCAATAGCCTATAAATATCCATTTTACAAGTAATAGGTGTCCATAACCCATAACCATGGCCCTTGAACCAGTATAACCACTAGATGTCCATAACTCATAGCGATGGCCCTTGAACCATTATAACAACAAGCCATGAACAATAGCCCATAGATATCCATTTTACAAGTAATAGGTGTCCATTACCCGTAACCATGGCCCTTGAACCATTATAACCACTACATGTCCATAACTAATACCGATGGCCCTTTAACCATTATAACTAATAGCCATGACCAATAAGCAATAGATATCCACATTACAAGCAATAGGTGTCCATAACTCTTAACCATGGCCCTTGACCCATTATAACCACTAGACGCCCATAACTCATACCGATGGACCTTGAACCATTATAAATACTAGCCATGACCAATAGCCTATAAATATCCATTTTACAAGTAATAGGTGTCCATAACCCATAACCATGGCCCTTGAACCAGTATAACCACTAGATGTCCATAACTCATAGTGATGGCGCTTGAACCATTATAAAAACTAGCCATGACCAATAGCCTATAGATATCCATTTTACAACTAATAGGGGTCCATTACCCGTAACCCCCCTGAACCATTATAACCACTACATGTCCATAACTCATACCGATGGCCCTTTAACCATTATAACCACTAGCCATGACCAATAGGCAATAGATATCCACATTACAAGCAATAGGTGTCCAAAACCCTTAACCATGGCCCTTGACCCATCATAACCACTAGACGCCCATAACTCATATCGATGGACCTTGAACCATTATAAATACTAGCCATAACCAATAGCCTATAAATATCCATTTTACAAGTAATAGGTGTCCATAACCCATAACCATGGCCCTTGTACCAATATAACCACTAGATGTCCATAACTCATAGCGATGGCCCTTGAACCATTATAACAACAAGCCATGACCAATAGCCTGTATATATCCATTTTACAAGTAATAGGTGTCCATTACCTGTAACCATGGCCCTTGAACCATTATAACCACTACATGTCCATAACTCATACCGATGGCCCTTTAACCATTATAACCACTAGCCATGACCAATAGGCAATAGATATCCACATTACAAGCAATAGGTGTCCATAACCCTTAACCATGGCCCTTGACCCATCATAACCACTAGACGCCCATAACTCATACCGATGGACCTTGAACCATTATAAATACTAGCCATGACCAATAGCCTATAGATATCCATTTTACAAGTAATAGGTGTCCATAACCCATAACCATGGCCCTTGAACCAGTATAACCACTAGATGTCCATACCTCATAGCGATGGCCCTTGAACCATTATAAAAACTAGCCATGACCAATAGCCTATAGATATCCATTTTACAACTAATAGGGGTCCATTACCCGTAACCCCCTTGAACCATTATAACCACTACATGTCCATAACTCATACCGATGGCCCTTTAACCATTATAACCACTAGCCATGACCAATAGGCAATAGATATCCACATTACAAGCAATAGGTGTCCATAACCCTTAACCATGGCCCTTGACCCATCATAACCACTAGACTGCCATAACTCATAACAATGGACCTTGAACCATTGTAAATACTAGCCATGACCAATAGCCTATAAATATCCATTTTACAAGTAATAGGTGACCATAACCCATAACCATGGCCCTTGAACCAGTATAACCACTAGATGTCCATAACTCATAGCGATGTCCCTTGAACCATTATAACAACAAGCCATGAACAATAGCCTATAGATATCCATTTTACAAGTAATAGGTGTCCATTACCCATAACCATGGCCCTTGAACCATTATAACCACTACATGTCCATAACTAATACCGATGGCCCTTTATCCATTATAACTAATAGCCATGACCAATAAGCAATAGATATCCACATTACAAGCAATAGGTGTCCATAACTCTTAACCATGGCCCTTGACCCATTATAACCACTAGACGCCCATAACTCATACCGATGGACCTTGAACCATTATAAATACTAGCCATGACCAATAGCCTATAAATATCCATTTTACAAGTAATAGGTGTCCATAACCCATAACCATGGCCCTTGAACCAGTATAACCACTAGATGTCCATAACTCATAGCGATGGCGCTTGAACCATTATAAAAACTAGCCATGACCAATAGCCTATAGATATCCATTTTACAACTAATAGGGGTCCATTACCCGTAACCCCCCTGAACCATTATAACCACTACATGTCCATAACTCATACCGATGGCCCTTCAACCATTATAACCACTAGCCATGACCAATAGGCAATAGATATCCACATTACAAGCAATAGGTGTCCAAAACCCTTAACCATGGCCCTTGACCCATCATAACCACTAGACGGCCATAACTCATACCGATGGACCTTGAACCATTATAAATACTAGCCATGACCAATAGCCTATAAATATCCATTTTACAAGTAATAGGTGTCCATAACCCATAACCATGGCCCTTGAACCAATATAACCACTAGATGTCCATAACTCATAGCGATGGCCCTTGAACCATTATAACAACAAGCCATGACCAATAGCCTATAGATATCCATTTTACAAGTAATAGGTGTCCATTACCCGTAACCATGGCCCTTGAACCATTATAACCACTACATGTCCATAACTAATACTGATGGCCCTTTAACCATTATAACAAATAGCCATGACCAATAAGCAATAGATATCCACATTACAAGCAATAGGTGTCCATAACCCATAATTATGGCCCTTGAACCATTATAACCACTAGTTGTCCATAACTCATACAGATGATCTTTGAACCGTTATAACTACTAGCCATGACCAATAGCCTATAGATAGCCATTTTACAAGTAATAGCTGTCCATTACCCGTAACCATGGCCCTTGAACCATTATAACCACTACATGTCCATAACTTATACCGATAGCCCTTTAACCTTTATAACCACTGGCCATTACCAATAGGCAATAGATATCCACATTACAAGCAATAGGTGTCCATAACCCTTAACCATGGCCCTTGACCCATCATAACCACTAGACGCCCATAACTCATATTGATGGACCTTGAACCATTATAAATACTAGCCATGACCAATAGCCTATAAATATCCATTATACAAGTAATAGGTTTCCATAACCCATAACCATGGCCCTTGTACCAATATAAGCACTAGATGTCCATAACTCATAGCGATGGCCCTTGAACCATTATAACAACAAGCCATGACCAATAGCCTATATATATCCATTTTACAAGTAATAGGTGTCCATTACCCGTAACCATGGCCCTTGAACCATTATAACCACTACATGTCCATAACGCAGAAGATCCCAGACTCGGTTACATAGCTCAGTGTTTTGTTTTAGTTGCCTGCTTTTAGTTTGTTGATTGTTTGTCTTGGTTACGCGAGGTGGTCCCTAGTGCTTGTGTAGCTTTGTTTATGGCATGACATAAACTCTGTCTTGGTTTGTCAAGCTTCCGCTTGAGGTCAATGTGACCGCCTGTCACATTCCTTTGTACTTATTTTGTGATTAATATACTTAGCCAGGGTAATCCCCTTTACCCAAAAAACTCATACCGATGGCCCTTTAACCATTATAACCACTAGCCATGACCAATAGGCAATAGATATCCACATTACAAGCAATAGGTGTCCATAACCCTTAACCATGGCCCTTGACCCATCATAACCACTAGACTGCCATAACTCATAACAATGGACCTTGAACCATTGTAAATACTAGCCATGACCAATAGCCAATAAATATCCATTTTACAAGTAATAGGTGTCCATAACCCATAACCATGGCCCTTGAACCAGTATAACCACTAGATGTCCATAACTCATAGCGATGGCCCTTGAACCATTATAACAACAAGCCATGACCAATAGCCTATAGATAGCCATTTTACAAGTAATAGGTGTCCATTATCCGTAACCATGGCCCTTGAACCATTATAACCACTACATGTCCATAACTCATACTATTGCCCTTTAATGATTATAACCACTAGCCATGACCAATAGGCAATAGATATCCACATTACAAGCAATAGGTGTCCATAACCCTTAACCATGGCCCTTGACCCATCATAACCACTAGACGCCCATAACTCATACCGATGGACCTTGAACCATTATAAATACTAGCCATGACCAATAGCCTATAAATAACCAATTTACAAGTAATAGGTGTCCATAACCCATAACCATGGCCCTTGAACCAGTATAACCACTAGATGTCCATAACTCATAGCGATGGCCCTTGAACCATTATAACAAGAAGCCATGACCAATAGCCTATAGATATCCATTTTACAAGTAATAGGTGTCCATTACCCGTAACCATGGCTCTTGAACAATTATAACCACTAGATGTCCATAACTCATACAGATGATCTTTGAACCGTTATAACTACTAGCCATGACCAATAGCCTATAGATAGCCATTTTACAAGCAATAGGTGTCCATTACCCGTAACCATGGCCCTCGAACCATTATAACCACTACATGTCCATAACTCATACCGATGGCCCTTTAACGATTATAACCACTAGCCATGACCAATAGGCAATAGATATCCACATTACAAGCAATAGGTGTCCATAACCCTTAACCATGGCCCTTGACCCATCATAACCACTAGACGCCCATAACTCATACCGATGGACCTTGAAGCATTATAAATACTAGCCATGACCAATATCCTATAAATATCCATTTTACAAGTAATAGGTGTCCATTACCCGTAACCATGGCCCTTGAACCATTATAACAACAAGCCATGACCAATAGCCTATAGATATCCATTTTACAAGTAATAGGTGTCCATTACCCGTAACCATGGCCCTTGAACCATTATAACCACTACATGTCCATAACTAATACCGATGGCCCTTTAACCATTATAACTAATAGCCATGACCAATAGGCAATAGATATCCACATTACAAGCAATAGGTGTCCATAACCCATAACTATGGCCCTTGAACCATTATAACCACTAATTGTCCATAACTCATACAAATGATCTTTGAACCGTTATAACTACTAGCCATGACCAATAGCCTATAGATAGCCATTTTACAAGTAATAGGTGTCCATTACCCATAACCATGGCCCTTGAACCATTATAACCACTACATGTCCATAACTCCTACCGATGGCCCTTAAACCATTATAACAACTAGCCATGACCAATAGCCTATAGATATCCATTTTACAACTAATAGGGGTCCATTACCCGTAACCATGGCCCTTGAACCATTTTAACCACTACATGTCCATAACTCATACCGATGGCCCTTTAACCATTATAACCACTAGCCATGACCAATAGGCAATAGATATCCACATTACAAGCAATAGGTGTCCATAAACCTTAACCATGGCCCTTGACCCATCATAACCACTAGACACCCATAACTCATACCGATGGACCTTGAACCATTCTAAATACTAGCCATGACCAATAGCCTATAAATATCCATTTTACAAGTAATAGGTGTCCATAACCCATAACCATGGCCCTTGTACCAGTATAACCACTAGATGTCCATAACTCATAGCGATGGCCCTTGAACCATTATAACAACAAGCCATGACCAATAGCCTATAGATATCCATTTTACAAGTAATAGGTGTCCATTACCCGTAACCATGGCCCTTGAACCATTATAACCACTACATGTCCATAACTAATACCGATGGCCCTTTAACCATTATAACTAATAGCCATGACCAATAAGCAATAGATATCCACATTACAAGCAATAGGTGTCCATAACCCATAACTATGGCCCTTGAACCATTATAACCACTAGTTGTCCATAACTCATACAGATGATCTTTGAACCGTTATAACTACTAGCCATGACCAATAGCCTATAGATAGCCATTTTACAAGTAATAGGTGTCCATTATCCGTAACCATGGCCCTTGAACCATTATAACCACTACATGTCCATAACTCATACTATGGCCCTTTAATGATTATAACCAGTAGCCATGAACAATAGGCAATAGATATCCACATTACAAGCAATAGGTGTCCATAACCCTTAACCATGGCCCTTGACCCATCATAACCACTAGACGCCCATAACTCATACCGATGGACCTTGAACCATTATAAATACTAGCCATGACCAATAGCCTATAAATAACCAATTTACAAGTAATAGGTGTCCATAACCCATAACCATGGCCCTTGAACCAGTATAACCACTAGATGTCCTTAACTCATAGCGATGGCCCTTGAACCATTATAACAAGAAGCCATGACCAATAGCCTATAGATATCCATTTTACAAGTAATAGGTGTCCATTACCCGTAACCATGGCTCTTGAACCATTATAACCACTAGATGTCCATAACTCATACAGATGATCTTTGAACCGTTATAACTACTAGCCATGACCAATAGCCTATAGATAGCCATTTTACAAGCAATAGGTGTCCATTACCCGTAACCATGGCCCTCGAAACATTATAACCACTACATGTCCATAACTCATACCGATGGCCCTTTAACGATTATAACCACTAGCCATGACCAATAGGCAATAGATATCCACATTACAAGCAATAGGTGTCCATAACCCTTAACCATGGCCCTTGACCCATCATAACCACTAGACGCCCATAACTCATACCGATGGACCTTGAAGCATTATAAATACTAGCCATGACCAATAGCCTATAAATATCCATTTTACAAGTAATAGATGTCCATTACCCGTAACCATGGCCCTTGAACCATTATAACAACAAGCCATGACCAATAGCCTATAGATATCCATTTTACAAGTAATAGGTGTCCATTACCCGTAACCATGGCCCTTGAACCATTATAACCACTACATGTCCATAACTAATACCGATGGCCCTTTAACCATTATAACTAATAGCCATGACCAATAGGCAATAGATATCCACATTACAAGCAATAGGTGTCCATAACCCATAACTATGGCCCTTGAACCATTATAACCACTAGTTGTCCATAACTCATACAAATGATCTTTGAACCGTTATAACTAATAGCCATGACCAATAAGCAATAGATATCCACATTACAAGCAATAGGTGTCCATAACCCATAACTATGGCCCTTGAACCATTATAACCACTAGTTGTCCATAACTCCTACCGATGGCCCTTAAACCATTATAACAACTAGCCATGACCAATAGCCTATAGATAGCCATTTTACAAGTAATAGGTGTCCATTACCCGTAACCATGGCCCTTGAACCATTATAATCACTACATGTCCATAACTCATACCGATGGCCCTTTAACGATTATAACCACTAGCCATGACCAATAGGCAATAGATATCCACATTACAAGCAATAGGTGTCCATAACCCTTAACCATGGCCCTTGAACCATCATTACCACTAGACGCCCATAACTCATACCGATGGACCTTGAACCATTATAAATACTAGCCATGACCAATAGACTATAAATATCCATTTTACAAGTAATAGGTGTCCATAACCCATAACCATGGCCCTTGAACCAGTATAAGCACTAGATGTCCATAACTCATAGCGATGGCCCTTGAACCATTATAACAACAAGCCATGACCAATAGCCTATAGATATCCATTTTACAAGTAATAGGTGTCCATTACCCGTAACCATGGCTCTTGAACCATTATAACCACTACATGTCCATAACTCATACCGATGGCCCTTTAACGATTATAACCACTAGCCATGACCAATAGGCAATAGATATCTACATTACAAGCAATAGGTGTCCATAACCCTTAACCATGGCCCTTGACCCATCATAACCACTAGACGCCCATAACTCATACCGATGGACCTTGAACCATTATAAATACTAGCCATGACCAATAGCCTATAGATATCCATTTTACAAGTAATAGGTGTCCATTACCCGTAACCATGGCCCTTGAACCATTATAACCACTTCATGTCCATAACTAATACCGATGGCCCTTTAACCATTATAACTAATAGCCATGACCAATAAGCAATATATATCCACATTACAAGCAATAGGTGTCCATAACCCATAACTATGGCCCTTGAACCATTATAACCACTAGTTGTCCATAACTCATACAGATGATCTTTGAACTGTTATAACTACTAGCCATGACCAATAGCCTATAGATAGCCATTTTACAAGTAATAGGTGTCCATTACCCGTAACCATGGCCCTTGAACCATTATAACCACTACATGTCCATAACTCATACCGATGGCCCTTTAACGATTATAACCACTAGCCATGACCAATAGGCAATAGATATCCACATTACAAGCAATAGGTGTCCATAACCCTTAACCATGGCCCTTGACCCATCATAACCACTAGACGCCCATAACTCATACCGATGGACCTTGAACCATTATGAATACTAGCCATGACTAATAGCCTATAAATAACCAATTTACAAGTAATAGGTGTCCATAACGCATAACCATGGCCCTTGAACCAGTATAACCACTAGATGTCCATAACTCATAGCGATGGCCCTTGAACCATTATAACAAGAAGCCATGACCAATAGCCTATAGATATCCATTTTACAAGTAATAGGTGTCCATTACCCGTAACCATGGCTCTTGAACCATTATAACCACTAGATGTCCATAACTCATACAAATGATCTTTGAACCGTTATAACTACTAGCCATGACCAATAGCCTATAGATAGCCATTTTACAAGCAATAGGTGTCCATTACCCGTAACCATGGCCCTTGAACCATTTTAACCACTACATGTCCATAACTCATACCGATGGCCCTTTAACGATTATAACCACTAGCCATGACCAATAGGCAATAGATATCTACATTATAAGCAATAGGTGTCCATAACCCTTAACCATGGCCCTTGACCCATCATAACCACTAGACGCCCATAACTCATACCGATGGACCTTGAACCATTATAAATACTAGCCATGACCAATAGCCTATAGATATCCATTTTACAAGTAATAGGTGTCCATTACCCGTAACCATGGCCCTTGAACCATTATAACCACTACATTTCCATAACTAATACCGATGGCCCTTTAACCATTATAACTAATAGCCATGACCAATAAGCAATAGATATCCACATTACAAGCAATAGGTGTCCATAACCCATAACTATGGCCCTTGAACCATTATAACTACTAGTTGTCCATAACTCATACAGATGATCTTTGAACCGTTATAACTACTAGCCATGACCAATAGCCTATAGATAGCCATTTTACAAGTAATAGGTGTCCATTACCCGTAACCATGTCCCTTGAACCATTATAATCACTACATGTCCATAACTCATACTGATGGCCCTTTAACCATTATAACTACAAGCCATGACTAATAGGCAATAGATATCCACATTACAAGCAATAGGTGTCCATAACCCTTAACCATGGCCCTTGAACCATCATTACCACTAGACGTCCATAACTCATACCGATGGACCTTGAACCATTATAACTACTAGCCATGACCAATAGCATATAGATATCCATTTTACAAGTAATAGGTGTCCATAACCCATAACCATGGCCCTTGAACTAGTATAACCACTAGATGTCCATAACTCAGAGTGATGGCCCTTGAACCATTATAACAACAATCCATGACCAATAGCCTATAGATATCCATTTTACAAGTAATAGGTGTCCATTACCCGTAACCATGGCCCTTGAACCATTATAACCACTACATGTCCATAACTAATACCGATGGCCCTTTAACCATTATAACTAATAGCCATGACCAATAAGCAATATATATCCACATTACAAGCAATAGGTGTCCATAACCCATAACTATGGCCCTTGAACCATTATAACCACTAGTTGTCCATAACTCATACAGATGATCTTTGAACTGTTATAACTACTAGCCATGACCAATAGCCTATAGATAGCCATTTTACAAGTAATAGGTGTCCATTACCCGTAACCATGGCCCTTGAACCATTATAACCACTACATGTCCATAACTCATACCGATGGCCCTTTAACGATTATAACCACTAGCCATGACCAATAGGCGATAGATATCCACATTACAAGCAATAGGTGTCCATAACCCTTAACCATGGCCCTTGACCCATCATAACCACTAGACGCCCATAACTCATACCGATGGACCTTGAACCATTATGAATACTAGCCATGACTAATAGCCTATAAATAACCAATTTACAAGTAATAGGTGTCCATAACGCATAACCATGGCCCTTGAACCAGTATAACCACTAGATGTCCATAACTCATAGCGATGGCCCTTGAACCATTATAACAAGAAGCCATGACCAATAGCCTATAGATATCCATTTTACAAGTAATAGGTGTCCATTACCCGTAACCATGGCTCTTGAACCATTATAACCACTAGATGTCCATAACTCATACAAATGATCTTTGAACCGTTATAACTACTAGCCATGACCAATAGCCTATAGAGAGCCATTTTACAAGCAATAGGTGTCCATTACCCGTAACCATGGCCCTTGAACCATTTTAACCACTACATGTCCATAACTCATACCGATGGCCCTTTAACCATTATAACCACTAGCCATGACCAATAGGCAATAGATATCCACATTACAAGCAATAGGTGTCCATAACCCTTAACCATGGCCCTTGACCCATCATAACCACTAGACGCCCATAACTCGTACCGATGGACCTTGAACCATTATAAATACTAGCCATGACTAATAGCCTATAAATAACCAATTTACAAGTAATAGGTGTCCATAACCCATAACCATGGCCCTTGAACCAGTATAACCACTAGATGTCCATAACTCATAGCGATGGCCCTTGAACCATTATAACAAGAAGCCATGACCAATAGCCTATAGATATCCATTTTACAAGTAATAGGTGTCCATTACCCGTAACCATGGCTCTTGAACCATTATAACCACTAGATGTCCATAACTCATACAAATGATCTTTGAACCGTTATAACTACTAGCCATGACCAATAGCCTATAGATAGCCATTTTACAAGCAATAGGTGTCCATTACCCGTAACCATGGCCCTCGAACCATTATAACCACTACATGTCCATAACTAATACCTATGGCCCATTAACCATTATAACTAATAGCCATGACCAATAAGCAATAGATATCCACATTACAAGCAATAGGTGTCCATAACCCATAACTATGGCCCTTGAACCATTATAACCACTAGTTGTCCATAACTCATACAGATGATCTTTGAACCGTTATAACTACTAGCAATGACCAATAGCCTATAGATAGCCATTTTACAAGTAATAGGTGTCCATTACCCGTAACCATGGCCCTTGAACCATTATAATCACTACATGTCCATAACTCATACCGATGGCCCTTTAACCATTATAACTACTAGCCATGACCAATAGCATATAGATATCCATTTTACAAGTAAAAGGTGTCTATAACCCATAACTATGGCCCTTGAACCATTATAACCACTAGATGTCCATAACTCATACAGATGATCTTTGAACCGTTATAACTACTAGCCATGACCAATAGCCTATAGATAGCCATTTTATAAGCAATAGGTGTCCATTACCCGTAACCATGGCCCTTGAACCATTTTAACCACTACATGTCCATAACTCATACCGATGGCCCTCTAACCATTATAACCACTAGCCATGACCAATAGGCAATAGATATCCACATTACAAGCAATAGGTGTCCATAAACCTTAACCATGGCCCTTGACCCATCATAACCACTAGACGCCCATAACTCATACCGATGGACCTTGAACCATTCTAAATACTAGCCATGACCAATAGCCTATAAATATCCATTTTACAAGTAATAGGTGTCCATAACCCATAACCATGGCCCTTGTACCAGTATAACCACTAGATGTCCATAACTCATAGCGATGGCCCTTGAACCATTATAACAACAAGCCATGACCAATAGCCTATAGATATCCATTTTACAAGTAATAGGTGTCCATTACCCGTAACCATGGCCCTTGAACCATTATAACCACTACATGTCCATAACTAATACCGATGGCCCTTTAACCATTATAACTAATAGCCATGACCAATAAGCAATAGATATCCACATTACAAGCAACAGGTGTCCATAACCCATAACTATGGCCCTTGAACCATTATAACCACTAGTTGTCCATAACTCATACAGATGATCTTCGAACCGTTATAACTACTAGCCATGACCAATAGCCTATAGATAGCCATTTTACAAGTAATAGGTGTCCATTACCCGTAACCATGGCCCTTGAACCATTATAATCACTACATGTCCATAACTCATACCGATGGCCCTTTAACGATTATAACCACTAGCCATGACCAATAGGCAATAGATATCCACATTACAAGCAATAGGTGTCCATAACCCTTAACCATGGCCCTTGAACCATCATTACCACTAGACGCCCATAACTCATACCGATGGACCTTGAACCATTATAAATACTAGCCATGACCAATAGCCTATAAATATCCATTTTACAAGTAATAGGTGTCCATAACCCATAACCATGGCCCTTGAACCAGTATAAGCACTAGATGTCCATAACTCATAGCGATGGCCCTTGAACCATTATAACAACAAGCCATGACCAATAGCCTATAGATATCCATTTTACAAGTAATAGGTGTCCATTACCCGTAACCATGGCTCTTGAACCATTATAACCACTACATGTCCATAACTCATACCGATGGCCCTTTAACGATTATAACCACTAGCCATGACCAATAGGCAATAGATATCTACATTGCAAGCAATAGGTGTCCATAACCCTTAACCATGGCCCTTGACCCATCATAACCACTAGACGCCCATAACTCATACCGATGGACCTTGAACCATTATAAATACTAGCCATGACCAATAGCCTATAGATATCCATTTTACAAGTAATAGGTGTCCATTACCCGTAACCATGGCCCTTGAACCATTATAACCACTACATTTCCATAACTAATACCGATGGCCCTTTAACCATTATAACTAATAGCCATGACCAATAAGCAATAGATATCCACATTACAAGCAATAGGTGTCCATAACCCATAACTATGGCCCTTGAACCATTATAACCACTAGTTGTCCATAACTCATACAGATGATCTTTGAACCGTTATAACTACTAGCCATGACCAATAGCCTATAGATAGCCATTTTACAAGTAATAGGTGTCCATTACCCGTAACCATGTCCCTTGAACCATTATAATCACTACATGTCCATAACTCATACTGATGGCCCTTTAACCATTAAAACTACTAGCCATGACTAATAGGCAATAGATATCCACATTACAAGCAATAGGTGTCCATAACCCTTAACCATGGCCCTTGAACCATCATTACCACTAGACGTCCATAACTCATACCGATGGACCTTGAACCATTATAACTACTAGCCATGACCAATAGCATATAGATATCCATTTTACAAGTAATAGGTGTCCATAACCCATAACCATGGCCCTTGAACTAGTATAACCACTTGATGTCCATAACTCATAGCGATGGCCCTTGAACCATTATAACAAGAAGCCATGACCAATAGCCTATAGATATCCATTTTACAAGTAATAGGTGTCCATTACCCGTAACCATGGCCCTTGAACCATTATAACCACTACATGTCCATAACTAATACCGATGGCCCTTTAACCATTATAACTAATAGCCATGACCAATAAGAAATATATATCCACATTACAAGCAATAGGTGTCCATAACCCATAACTATGGCCCTTGAACCATTATAACCACTAGTTGTCCATAACTCATACAGATGATCTTTGAACTGTTATAACTACTAGCCATGACCAATAGCCTATAGATAGCCATTTTACAAGTAATAGGTGTCCATTACCCGTAACCATGGCCCTTGAACCATTATAACCACTACATGTCCATAACTCATACCGATGGCCCTTTAACGATTATAACCACTAGCCATGACCAATAGGCAATAGATATCCACATTACAAGCAATAGGTGTCCATAACCCTTAACCATGGCCCTTGACCCATCATAACCACTAGACGCCCATAACTCATACCGATGGACCTTGAACCATTATAAATACTAGCCATGACTAATAGCCTATAAATAACCAATTTACAAGTAATAGGTGTCCATAACGCATAACCATGGCCCTTGAACCAGTATAACCACTAGATGTCCATAACTCATAGCGATGGCCCTTGAACCATTATAACAAGAAGCCATGACCAATAGCCTATAGATATCCATTTTACAAGTAATAGGTGTCCATTACCCGTAACCATGGCTCTTGAACCATTATAACCACTAGATGTCCATAACTCATACAAATGATCTTTGAACCGTTATAACTACTAGCCATGACCAATAGCCTATAGATAGCCATTTTACAAGCAATAGGTGTCCATTACCCGTAACCGTGGCCCTTGAACCATTTTAACCACTACATGTCCATAACTCATACCGATGGCCCTTTAACCATTATAACCACTAGCCATGACCAATAGGCAATAGATATCCACATTACAAGCAATAGGTGTCCATAACCCTTAACCATGGCCCTTGACCCATCATAACCACTAGACGCCCATAACTCATACCGATGGACCTTGAACCATTATAAATACTAGCCATGACTAATAGCCTATAAATAACCAATTTACAATTAATAGGTGTCCATAACCCATAACCATGGCCCTTGAACCAGTATAACCACTAGATGTCCATAACTCATAGCGATGGCCCTTGAACCATTATAACAAGAAGCCGTGACCGATAGCCTATAGATATCCATTTTACAACTAATAGGGGTCCATTACCCGTAACCATGGCCCTTGAACCATTATAACCACTACATGTCCATAACTCATACCGATGGCCCTTTAACCATTATTATCACTAGCCATGACCAATAGCCTATAGATATCCATTTTACAAGTAATAGGTGTCCATTACCCGTAACCATGGCACTTGAACCATTATAACCACTACATGTCCATAACTCATACCGATGACCCTTTAACCATTATAACCACTAGTCATGACCAATAGGCAATAGATATCCACATTACAAGCAATAGGTGTCCATAACCCTTAACCATGGCCCTTGAACCATCATTACCACTAGACGTCCATAACTCATACCGATGGACCTTGAACCATCATTACTACTAGCCATGACCAATAACTTATAGATATCCATTTTACAAGTAATAGGTGTCTATAACCCATAACTATTGCCCTTGAACCATTATAACCACTAGATGTCCATAACTCATACAGATGATCTTTGAACCGTTATAACTACTAGCCATGACAATAGCCTATAGATAGCGATTTTACAAGTAATAGGTGTCCATTACCCGTAACCATGGCCCTTGAACCATTATAACTACTACATGTCCATAACTCATACTGATGGCCCTTTAACCATTATAACCACTAGCCATGACCAATAGGCAATAGATATCCACATTACAAGCAATAGGTGTCCATAACCCTTAACCATGGCCCTTGACCCATCATAACCACTAGACGCCCATAACTCATACCGACGGACCTTGAACCATTATAAATACTAGCCATGACCAATAGCCTATAAATATCCATTTTACAAGTAATAGGTGTCCATAACCCATAACCATGGCCCTTGAACCAGTATATCCACTAGATGTCCATAACTCATAGCGATGGCCCTTGAACCATTATAACAACAAGCCATGACCAATAGCCTATAGATATCCATTTTACAAGTAATAGGTGTCCATTACACGTAACCATGGCCCTTGAACCATTATAACCACTACATGTCCATAACTCATACCGATGGCCCTTTAACCATTATAACTAATAGCCATGACCAATAAGCAATAGATATCCACATTACAAGCAATAGGTGTCCATAACCCATAACTATGGCCCTTGAACCATTATAACCACTAGTTGTCCATAACTCATACAGATGATGACATAACCTATAACCATGGAATTTGGGGGCAATGGAACAGCATTTGACTTGTTGACTTTTTCTCTCTAGGGCGTTTTTTGAAGATTGGGTTTTGACGGCTGTTTTGCTCTAATCTTCTTCCCTAGTTTGTTTGATTTCTTGGTATTAAGCTATAATCGATTACTTGCTTATCATAATTCTTTGATTATAGTGCGCGTATCAGATTTCTATGCTTTCATATTACACAATAACCCTAATTCCGTTATTGTCCATCTTTATTTTACGTCCAATTTCTCAAAGATCCGTTTTAGTAGTTTTGTTGAAGATTTGTTAAATTCTAGGTGCGATTTGGTGAAAGATCTTTTCATAATCTGCGCCCAGGGATTTCCTTTTGGCTGCATTCTTTTAATTTTCAGCTCCCAAGATCCGTTTTTAGTAGTTTTTGTTGAAGATTTGTTAAGTTTTAGGTGCGATTTGCTTTACACAAATCTGCGCCTAGGGTTCTTTCTTTGGCTGCATTCTTTTATTTTTCAGCTTGTGTGTATTGGTGAAGATTGTAAAGGCTGCGCCTAGGGTTCTTGTCTGCATGCTCTAACATTGCTGTTTGCAATGGCCCCTCCTACTAATGATACGGGGCAAAAACCTTCAAACCTTGCTGCTAAACTGAAAAACATTGATGGCAAGATTATTGGGAAAAACGGGAATATTCTAAAGTCCCGTAATGCTTTGCGTGGCAACCCGGTGCTTTCTGTGGGACGAACCACAACTCATGATGTAGACCCATTGTCTAATTCAGCTACTCCCGCAAGCAAAGTAACTGAACGCCCCTCGGATGTTGGTGCTAATATACCTCAATCAGCTGTTGTTGCTAATGAACCCCAACCTAAACCATCCTATGCTGCAGTAATAAACAAGAATACGGATGTTTCTAAGGTTAACTTTCGTAAACTTGTTTCTGAAAAGTCAAATGATGATGTAGATGTCATGATACCATTAGAATCAGTTAAGGAAGTTGCAAACAGGTTCTCGAATACCCTTTATGGTTACTTCTTAGGCAAACGGATTGCCTTCCCGATTGTAGAATATTATGTCAAGAACGTATGGACAAAGTTTGGTCTCAATCGGGTTATGATGAATGCAAAAGGGTTCTTCTTTTTCAAATTTGACTCACATAAAGGATTAGAAGATGTTTTGGAGAATGGTCCTTGGATGATAAGAAATAACCCCATTATTTTGAAAGAATGGACTCCAAACACCACTCTAACAAAGGAAGATCTCACTAAAGTTCCGATCTGGGTGAAATTCCATGATGTTCCAATGGCTGCGTTTACAGCCGATGGTCTTAGTATTAATGCTACAAAGATTGGCACACCAAAAATGTTGGATGCATACACAAGTAAAATCTGTTCGGAATCGTGGGGTAGAAGTAATTTTGCTAGAGCACTCATTGAAATCAGCTCTAAAGATGAGCTTAGATCCACTATGTCAATAGCCATACCTTCCCTTGAAGGATCTGATTACTCGAAAGAATTGATTAGCCTGGAATATGAATGGAAACCCCCGAGGTGCTCGTTATGTAAAATCTTTGGGCATGATACAAGTAGCTGCCCCAAAAACGTTAAGCCTAAAGAGAAGGAAGTAACTCTAGAAACGGATGGGTTCCAAACAGTGAGTAGCAAAAACCGCAAGCACAACTTAAAGTTACGTACTAATTTTCAATATAGACCAAAAGGGGGGACATCAAATGTTTCTGATTTGGCGGGTTGCTCTAAACACCCGGGCTCAAACAGTAATAGTGTAGATAATGGTAATCATTATGTTGCACCTATTGTTTGTGATGTTGTTCAAAATCAGCGTAATACCACACCTATTGATCGACATTTGATTCCGGATAATAGCGTTCCTGTTTTCGGAAAGGCGAACAGTAATAGTGTAAATGGTGCTGCCAAACACCATGTTACACCTATTGTTGGCCGTCAAAACATGGATAACAGTAATAGTGTAGGTGATGTTGGGAATCTTCAACATCAGGCTACACCTACTGTTTCTATGAACATAAAATCTTCAACAAATCAGAACTCATATGCAAACATCCCTACTTCAAATGGTTTTGACTCTTTAAGTGACATGGAGGATGAAGATGATGAGGTGCAAGACATGACTAATGATACAGCTAGGTTTATGACGACTAATCAAACTAATCAGGGGGCAAGCACTCCCTTTTCACATGGTCTTAATGTTTAGCCTTGCTTCATGGAATATTAGGGGCTTGAACCAGTCCCCAAAAAAAGAAGAGGTTCGTCAAGTTGTTCTAGATAACCACCTTAGTTTGTGTGCCATTTTGGAGTCTCATGTGAATGTGGCTGATGTTTATGATGTTTGTAAAGATGTGTGTGCAAGTTGGACATGGATCTCGAATGGGCATCTTTGTGATAAAGGTTCTCGAATTATTCTCGGATGGGATGAGAGGATCCTAGATGTTATGATCCTTTCCCAAACGAATCAGGTTATTCATGTTCAAATTATTACTAAGGGTGATCGAAAATCTTTCTTTTGCTCTTTTGTGTATGCCGATACTTATTACATCGATAGAAGGATTCTATGGCAGAATTTGGTTGCCCATAGTCATCTTATGGCCAATAGGCCATGGACGATTCTTGGCGATTTTAATGCGGCTCTAAAACTTGAAGATCACTCAAGTGGTGGGTATCAACCCAATATTGCTATGCGGGAATTCCAAGAATGTGTGAATGATATGGCAGTTATGGATATTAATAGTACGGGTCTCCATTTTACATGGAACCAAAAACCGAAAGGCTCTAGTGGTATCCTAAAGAAAATTGATCGCATTATGGGGAACCAACATTTCATTGATATGTTCCCGGGGTCTATTGGTATTTTTCAGCCATACCGCATCTCGGATCATTCGCCTTGTGTGTTGAAAATTCCAAATGTGTTAAAGTTCAAACCAAAGCCCTTTAAATTCTTTAACTTTCTTGCAGACAAAGCTGAATTTCGTGATATTGTCTCAGCTTCTTGGGCGGAGAACATATCTGGTTGTGCTATGTACCGTGTAGTGAAACATCTTAAAGCTATTAAACCCCCTTTACGCAAGCTGTTAAAAGACCAAGGAAATCTGCATTCCAAGGTTAAATTCCTTAGGGTTGAGCTAGATGAGATTCAAATGGCTATCGATAATAATCCTCACTGCCCGAAGCTTCGTGAAGAAGAAGCTCAGTATCTTATTGCTTATAAGGATGCGGTCCGTGATGAGGAACTTTTCCTAAAACAGAAAGCAAAAACTGAATGGTTACGAGTTGGGGACTCTAATTCAGCTTATTTTCACAATGTTGTGAAGAGTAGATGCCATAGAAACCGTATAGATGCCATATTTGAAGATTCGGTGATGTATGAGGGCAATGATGTCGCCCACATTTTTGTCAATCATTATCAAAATTTCCTTGGTATTGCGGGAAGTGTGACCCCGCTCGACAATCATGAGCTGTTTGAAACCACCATTGACCCTCAAAAGGCTGATTTTATGGTCCGTGATGTTACTAATGCTGAAATTAAAAAGGCTTTCTTCTCTATTGGGAATGATAAAGCCCCGGGTCCTGATGGTTACACAGCGGTTTTTTTCAAGAAATCTTGGGACATTATTGAGGAGGAAGTTTGTATTGCGATACATGATTTCTTTTCTAATGGTAAGCTGCTCAAAGAAATTAACCACACAATTTTGGCTTTGATTCCAAAAGTCCCTACCCCCTCAAAAACTACTGATTATCGTCCAATTTCCTGTTGTAATGTTATTTACAAGTGCATCAGTAAAATTATTACTAATCGTATTACCGATGTTCTTGGTGATATTGTGAACATAAACCAATCGGCTTTTATTCCGGTAGACGAATTTCAGATAACATTCTTCTCACGCAAGAATTAATGCATAATTACCATAGGCATGCAGGTCCCCCTAGATGCGCCTTCAAAGTCGATATCCAGAAGGCCTATGACACTGTTGATTGGGATTTCCTGCGTTCTGCTCTTGTCGGATTTGGTTTTCCTCAGAAGATGATCATGTGGATTATGGAATGTGTTACTTCTCCATCGTTCTCTATATGCATTAATGGTGAGGTCCATGGCTGGTTTCGAGGGAAGAGAGGTTTGAGACAAGGTGACCCTATGTCTCCGTTTCTTTTTACTATTGTTATGGAGGTCCTGTCTCTTATCATCAAGCGTAGAGTTAGTAATAACCAGGATTTTAAATATCACAAAGGCTGTGAGCATCAAAAGATTGTAAACTTATGCTTTGCTGATGACCTTTTCCTTTTTGCTAGTGGTAACGTGAATTCAGCTAAGCTGATCTTGGATGCTCTAAATGAATTTAAAGAGGTCTCGGGTCTGGTTCCGAGTATCCAAAAGAGTACTGTTTATTTCTGTAATGTCCCTTCCGCAATTAGAAATGCTATTCTCAATTTCATGCCATTTGAGGAAGGGATTCTCCCGGTTAAATACCTAGGAGTGCCCTTGATAACGTCTAGACTACTATTTCGTGATTGTAAAAGCCTTTTAGAAAAGTTGCTGATCCGCATAAATGATTGGAAGAATAAGTTTCTCTCGTTTGCGGGCCGCGTCCAACTTATTATTTCAGTGCTTTCTAACATTCATATTTATTGGACCTCGGTTTTTATCCTTCCTTCCCGGATTATCCATGAGCTCGAGAAATTAATGCGGGGGTTTCTGTGGTGTCAAGGTGAAATGAAGAAGGGAAAGGCCAAAGTTTCTTGGGAGTTAGTTTGCAAACCAAAGTCTGAGGGGGGGCTCGGGATACGCCGTATTAAAGATTTTAATGCTGCCCTAATGGCTTATAATATTTGGGGTATTGTTTCTAATAAGGAGTCCCTTTGGGTTCAATGGATTCATTCCTACAAGTTGCGGGGTAGAAATTTTTGGGATGTCCCGTGTACAGGTTCCATGAGCTGGTCTTGGAGGAAGCTTCTTCATTTGAGAAGAATTATTAGACCCTTTATTTGGCATGTTATCCGTGATGGGAAATCTACATCTATTTGGTTTGATAAGTGGAGTATGGCTTGTCCATTATTTCAGTTCCTAACTCATAGAGATATTACCCGAGGTGGTTTTACTGCCCAGGATATGGTGTCTGATGTCATTTCTAATAATAGCTGGATGTGGCCTTCTGATTGGTACACAAGGTTCCCTGAGATAACTAATGCTCCTGTTCCCCCGCTGGTCACGGATCAAAAGGACAAGGTAGTATGGATTGATTTAAATGGGTCCTTTCAGCCTTTCTCGGTTAATCTAGCTTGGAACTCTATCAGATCTAGGGAGATTGAAGTCTCTTGGTATAACGTTGTGTGGTTTTCTCATTGTGTTCCTCGGCATGCGTTTCATATGTGGCTTGTTATGAACAACCGTTTAAAAACCCAAGATATGCTGAATCAGTGGGATGTTCCCCATGACACGGATATTGATTCTGTTCGGTGTCCTCTGTGTAATCTTGTGCCTGATTCTCATGCACACCTTTTCTTTGAATGTTTATACTCTTCGCAGGTGTGGTTAAAAATCAGATTGCTTGGGGGGATGGACAACATTGCTCCTACTTTTGCTGCTATAACTGATTACATTACTCCAATGTCCAAAGGTAGGGTCGGCTAAGAGTGTTGTTTCCCGTATCTTACTTGGAGCCACTACATATTATATTTGGTTAGAGCGAAATGCTAGGTTATTTAGAAAGAAGTATAAATCGCACAATCAGTTGTGTGATGAAATTATTGCTACTGTTCGTTTAAAACTGATGACCTTGAAGTTTAAGAAGAAGACAGTTGGTGTAAAGCGGATGCTTGACATTTGGAAGATCCCGGACACGATTGTTTAATTCGGTCGGATGTTTGTGTTTGTGTTTTATTGTGAGCGATAGTCTGTTTTGTAAGGATGTTTGCTAGTTCTAGGTTGGTCTTAGCTTTGTTTATGGCTTGCCGTAATCTTTGTCTTTGTTTGTGTTGAGCTTTTGCTTGAGGTCAATGTGGCAGTCAGTCACATTCCTATGTAGTTCTTTTTGTGATTAATATATTTTAGCCAGGGTGAACCCTTTACAAAAAAAAAAACTCATACAGATGATCTTTGATCCGTTATAACTACTAGCCATGACCAATAGCCTATAGATAGCCATTTTACAAGTAGTAGGTGTCCATTACCCGTAACCATGGCCCTTGAACCATTATAACCACTACATGTCCATAACTCATACCGATGGCCCTCTAACCATTATAACTACTAGCCATGACCAATAGGCAATAGATATCCACATTACAAGCAATAGGTGTCGATAACCCTTAACCATGCCCCTTTACCCATCATAACCACTAGACGCCTATAACTCATACCGATGGACCTTGAACCATTATAAATACTAGCCATGACCAATAGCCTATAAATATCCATTTTACAAGTAATAGGTGTCCATAACCCATAACCATGGCCCTTGAACCAGTATAACCACTAGATGTCCATAACTCATAGCGATGGCCCTTGAACCATTATAACTACAAGCCATGACCAATAGCCTATAGATATCCATTTTACAAGTAATAGGTGTCCATTACCCGTAACCATGGCCCTTGAACCATTATAACCACTACATGTCCATAACTCATACCGATGGCCCTTTAACCATTATAACTAATAGCCATGACCAATAAGCAATAGATATCCACATTACAAGCAATAGGTGTCCATAACCCATAACTATGGCCCTTGAACCATTATAACCACTAGTTGTCCATAACTCATACAGATGATCTTTGAAATGTTATAACTACTAGCCATGACCAATAGCCTATAGATAGCTATTTTACAAGTAGTAGGTGTCCATTACCCGTAACCATGGCCCTTGAACCATTATAACCACTACATATCCATAACTCATACCGATGGCCCTTTAACCATTATAACTACTAGCCATGACCAATAGGCAATAGATATCCACATTACAAGCAATAGGTGTCCATAACCCCTAACCATGCCCCTTGACCCATCATAACCACTAGACGCCCATAACTCGTACCGATGGACCTTGAACCATTATAAATACTAGCCATGACCAATAGCCTATAAATATCCATTTTACAAGTAATAGGTGTCCATAGCCCATAACCATGGCCCTTGAACCAATATAACCACTGGATATCCATAACTCATAGCAATGGCCCTGGAACCATTATAACAAAAGGCCATGACCAATAGCCTTTAGATATCCATTTTACAAGTAATTAGTGTCCATTACCCGTAACCATGTCCCTTGAACCATTATAACCACTACATGACCATAACTCATACCGATGGCCCTTTAACCATTATAACCACAAGCCATGACCAATAGGCAATAGATATCCACATTACAAGCAATAGGTGTCCATAACCCTTAACAATGGCCCTTGACCCATCATAACCACTAGACGTCCATAACTCATACCGATGGACCTTGAACCATTATAAATACTAGCCATGACCAATAGCCTATAAATATCCATTTTACAAGTAATAGGTGTCCATAACCCATAACCATGGCCCTTGAACCAGTATAACCACTAGATGTCCATAACTCATAGCCATGGCCCTTGAACCATTATAACAACTAGCCATGACCAATAGCCTATAGATATCCATTTTGCAACTAATAGGGGTCCATTACCCGTAACCATGGCCCTTGAACCATTATAACCACTACATGTCCATAAGTCATACCGGTGGCCCTTTAACCATTATTACCACTAGCCGTGACCAATAGCCTATAGATATCCATTTTACAAGTAATAGGTGTCCATTACCCGTAACCATGGCCCTTGAACCCTTATAACCACTACATGTCCATAACTCATACCGATGGCCCTTGAACCATTACAACAACAAGACATGACCAATAGCCTATAGATATCCATTTTACAAGTAATTAGTGTCCATTACCCGTAACCATGGCCCATGAACCATTATAACCACTACATGTCCATAACTCATACCGATGGCCCTTTAACCATTATAACCACTACATGTCCATAACTCATACCGATGGCCCTTTAACCATTATAACCACTAGCCATGACCAATAGGCAATAGATATCCACATTACAAGCAATAGGTGTCCATAACCCTTAACAATGGCCCTTGACCCATCATAACCACTAGACGCCCATAACTCATACCGATGGACCTTGAACCATTATAAATACTAGCCATGGCCAATAGCCTATAAATATCCATTTTACAAGTTATAGGTGTCCATAACCCATAACCATGGCCCTTGAACCAATATAACCACTAGATGTCCATAACTCATAGCCATGGCCCTTGAACCATTATAACAACTAGCCATGACCAATAGCCTATAGATATCCACATTACAAGCAATAGGTTTCCATAACCCTTAACAATGGCCCTTGACCCATCATAACCACTAGACGTCCATAACTCATACCGATGGACCTTGAACCATTATAAATTCAAGCCATGACCAATAGCCTATAAATATCCATTTTACAAGTAATAGATGTCCATAACCCATAACCATGGCCATTGAACCCTTATAACCACTACATGTCCCTAACTCATACCGATGGCCCTTGAACCATTACAACAACAAGACATGACCAATAGCCTATAGATATCCATTTTACAAGTAATTAGTGTCCATTACCCGTAACCATGGCCCTTGAACCATTATAACCACTACATGTCCATAACTCATACCGATGGCCCTTTAACCATTATAACCACTACATGTCCATAACTCATACCGATGGCCCTTTAACCATTATAACCACTAGCCATGACCAATAGGCAATAGATATCCACATTACAAGCAATAGGTGTCCATAACCCTTAACAATGGCCCTTGACCCATCATAACCACTAGACGTCCATAACTCATACCGATGAACCTTGAACCATTATAAATACTAGCCATGACCAATAGCCTATAAATATCCATTTTACAAGTAATAGTGTCCATAACCCCTAACCATGGCCCTTGAACCAATATAACCACTAGATGTCCATAACTCATAGCGATGGCCCTTGAACCATTGTAACAACAAGCCATGACCAATAGCCTATAGATATCCACATTACAAGCAATAGGTGTCCATAACCCTTAACAATGGCCCTTGACCCATCATAATCACTACATGTCCATAACTCATACCGATGGCCCTTTAACCATTATAACTACTAGCCATGACCAATAGGCAATAGATATCCACATTACAAGCAATAGGTGTCCATAACCCTTAACCATGGCCCTTGAACCATCATTACCACTGGACGTCCATAACTCATACCGATGGACCTTGAACCATTATAACTACTAGCCATGACCAATAGCATATAGATATCCATTTTACAAGTAATAGGTGTCTATAACCCATGACTATGGCCCTTGAATCATTATAACCACTAGATGTCCATAACTCATACAGACGATCTTTGAACCGTTATAACAACTAGCCATGACCAATAGCCGATAGATAGCCATTTTACAAGTAATAGGTGTCCATTACCCGTAACCATGGCCCTTGAACCATTATAACCACTACATGTCCATAACTCATACCGATGGCCCTTTAACCATTATAACCACTAGCCATGACCAATAGGCAATAGATATCCACATTACAAGCAATAGGTTTCCATAACCCTTAACAATGGCCCTTGACCCATCATAACCACTAGACGTCCATAACTCATACCGATGGACCTTGAACCATTATAAATTCAAGCCATGACCAATAGCCTATAAATATCCATTTTACAAGTAATAGATGTCCATAACCCATAACCATGGCCCTTGAACCAGTATAACCACTAGATGTCCATAACTCATAGCGATCGCCGTTGAACCATTATAACAACAAGCCATGATAAATAGCCTATGGATATCCATTTTACAAGTAATAGGTTTCCATTACCCGTAACCATGGCCCTTGAACCATTATAACCACTACATGTCCATAACTCACACCGATGGCCCTTTAACCATTATAACTTCTAGCCATGACCAATAGGCAATAGATATCCACATTACAAGCAATAGGTGTCCATAACCCTTAACCATGGCCCTTGACCCATCATAACCAATAGACGCCCATAACTCATACCGATGGACCTTGAACCATTATAAATACTAGCCATGACCAATAGCCTATAAATATCCATTTTACAAGTTATAGGTGTCCATAACCCATAACCATGGCCCTTGAACCAATATAACCACTAGATGTCCATAACTCATAGCGATGGCCCTTGAACCATTATAACAACTAGCCATGACCAATAGCATATACATATCCATTTTACAACTAATAGGGGTCCATTACCCGTAACCATGGCCCTTGAACCATTATAACCACTACATATCCGTAACTCATACCGATGGCCCTTTAACCATTAGTACCACTAGCCATGACCAATAGGCAATAGATATCCACATTACAAGCAATAGGTGTCCATAACCCTTAACCATGGCCCTTGACCCATCATAACCACTAGACGCCCATAACTCATACCGATGGACTTTGAACCATTATCAATACTAGCCATGACCAATAGCCTATAAATATCCATTTTACAAGTAATAGGTGTCCATAACCCATAACCATGGCCCTTGAACAAGTATAACCACTAGATGTCCATAAATCATAGCGATGGCCCTTGAACCGTTATAACAACTAGCCATAGATATCCATTTTACAACTAATAGGGGTCCATTACCCGTAACCATGGCCCTTGAACCATTATAACCACTACATGTCCATAACTCATACCGATGGCCCTTTAACCATTATAACCACTAGCCATGACCAATTGGCAATAGATATCCACATTACAAGCAATAGGTGTCCATAACCCTTAACCATGGCCCTTGACCCATCATAACCACTAGACGCCCATAACTCATACCGATGGACCTTGAACCATTATAAATTCAAGCCATGACCAATAGCCTATAAATATCCATTTTACAAGTAATAGATGTCCATAACCCATAACCATGGCCCTTGAACCAGTATAACCACTAGATGTCCATAACTCATAGCGATCGCCGTTGAACCATTATAACAACAAGCCATGACCAATAGCCTATGGATATCCATTTTACAAGTAATAGGTTTTCATTACCCGTAACCATGGCCCTTGAACCATTATAACCACTACATGTCCATAACTCACACCGATGGCCCTTTAACCATTATAACTTCTAGCCATGACCAATAGGCAATAGATATCCACATTACAAGCAATAGGTGTCCATAACCCTTAACCATGGCCCTTGACCCATCATAACCACTAGACGCCCATAACTCATACCGATGGACCTTGAACCATTATAAATACTAGCCACGACCAATAGCCTATAAATATCCATTTTACAAGTTATAGTTGTCCATAACCCATAACCATGGCCCTTGAACCAATATAACCACTAGATGTCCATAACTCATAGCGATGGCCCTTGAACCATTATAACAACTAGCCATGACCAATAGCCTATAGATATCCATTTTACAACTAATAGGGGTGCATTACCCGTAACCATGGCCTTGAACCATTATAACCACTACATATCCGTAACTCATACCGATGGCCCTTTAACCATTATTACCACTAGCCATGACCAATAGGCAATAGATATCCACATTACAAGCAATAGGTGTCCATAACCCTTAACCATGGCCCTTGACCCATCATAACCACTAGACGCCCATAACTCATACAGATGGACTTTGAACCATTATCAATACTAGCCATGACCAATAGCCTATAAATATCCATTTTACAAGTAATAGGTGTCCATAACCCATAACCATGGCCCTTGAACAAGTATAACCACTAGATGTCCATAACTCATAGCGATGGCCCTTGAACCGTTATAACAACTAGCCATGACCAATAGCCTATAGATATCCATTTTACAACTAATAGGGGTCCATTACCCGTAACCATGGCCCTTGAACCATTATAACCACTACATGTCCATAACTCATACCGATGGCCCTTTAACCATTATAACCACTAGCCATGACCAATAGGCAATAGATATCCACATTACAAGCAATAGGTGTCCATAACCCTCAACCATGGCCCTTGACCCATCATAACCACTAGACGCCCATAACTCATACCGATGGACCTTGAACCATTATAAATACTAGCCATGACCAATAGCCTATAAATATTCATTTTACAAGTAATAGGTGTCCATAACCCATAACCATGGCCCTTGTACCAATATAACCATTAGATGTCCACAACTCATAGCGATGGCCCTTGAACCATTGTAACAACAAACCATGACCAATAGCCTATATATATTCATTTTACAAGTAATAGGTGTTCATTACCCGTAACCATGGCCCTTGAACCATTATAACCACTACATGTCCATAACTCATACCGATGGCCCTTTAACCATTATAACCACTAGCCATGACCAATAGGCAATAGATATCCACATTACAAGCAATAGGTGTCCATAACCCTTAACTATGGCCCTTGAACCATTATAACCACTAGATGTCCATAACTCATACAGATGATCTTTGAACCGTTATAACTACTAGCCATGACCAACAGCCAATAAATATCCATTTTACAAGTAATAGGTGTCCATAACCCATAACCATGGCCCTTGAACCAATATAACCACTAGATGTCTATAACTCATAGCGATGGCCCTTGAACGATTATAACCACAAGCCATGACCAATAGCCTATAGATATCCATTTTACAAGTAATAGGTGTCCATTACCCGTAACCATGGCCCTTGTACCATTATAACCACTACATGTCCATAACTTATACCGATGGCCCTTGAACCATTATAACTACTAGCCATGACCAATAGGCAATAGATATCCACATTACAAGCAATAGGTGTCCATAACCCTTAACCATGGCCCTTGACCCATCATAACCACTAGACGCCCATAACTCATACCGATGGACCTTGAACCATTATAAATACTAGACGTGACCAATAGCCTATAAATATCCATTTTACAAGTAATATGTGTCCATAACCCATAACCATGGCCCTTGAACCAGTATAACCACTAGATGTCCATAACTCATAGCGATGGCCCTTGAACCATTATAACAACTAGCCATGACCAATAGCGTATAGATATCCATTTTACAATTAATAGGGGTCCATTACCCGTAACCATGGCCCTTGAACCATTATAACCACTACATATCCGTAACTCATACCGATGGCCCTTTAACCATTATTACCACTAGCCATGACCAATAGGCAATAGATATCCACATTACAAGCAATAGGTGTCCATAACCCTTAACCATGGCCCTTGACCCTTCATAACCACTAGACGCCCATAACTCATACCGATGGACTTTGAACCATTATCAATACTAGCCATGACCAATAGCCTATAAATATCCATTTTACAAGTAATAGGTGTCCATAACCCATAACCATGGCCCTTGAACCAGTATAACCACTAGATGTCCATAACTCATAGCGATGGCCCTTGAACCGTTATAACAACTAGCCATGACCAATAGCCTATAGATATCCATTTTACAACTAATAGGGGTCCATTACCCGTAACCATGGCCCTTGAACCATTATAACCACTACATATCCGTAACTCATACCGATGGCCCTTTAAACATTATTACCACTAGCCATGACCAATAGGCAATAGATATCCACATTACAAGCAATAGGTGTCCATAACCCTTAACCATGGCCCTTGACCCACCATAACCACTAGACGCCCATAACTCATACCGATGGACTTTGAACCATTATCAATACTAGCCATGACCAATAGCCTATAAATATCCATTTTACAAGTTATAGGTGTCCATAACCCATAACCATGGCCCTTGAACCAATATAACCACTAGATGTCCATAACTCATAGTGATGGCCCTTGAACCATTATAACAACTAGATGTCCATAACTCATAGCGATGACCCTTGAACCATTATAACAACAAGCCATGACCAATAGCCTATGGATATCCATTTTACAAGTAATAGGTTTCCATTGCCCGTAACCATGGCCCTTGACCCATCATAACCACTAGACGTCCATAAAACATACCGATGGACCTTGAACCATTATAAATACCAGCCATGACCAATAGCCTATAAATATCCATTTTACAAGTATTAGGTGTCCATAACCCATAACCATGGCCCTTGAACCAGTATAACCACTAGATGTCCATAACTCATAACCATGGCCCTTGAACCATTATAACAACAAGCCATGACCAATAGCCTATAGATATCCATTTTACAAGTAATAGGTGTCCATTACCCGTAACCATGGCCCTTGAACCATTATAAGCACTACATGTCCATAACTCATACCGATGGCCCTTTAACCATTATAACTTCTAGCCATGACCAATAGGCAATAGATATCCACATTACAAGCAATAGGTGTCCATAACCCTTAACCATGGCCCTTGAACCATCATAACCACTAGACGCCCATAACTCATACCGATGGACCTTGAACCATTATAAATACTAGCCATGTACAATAGCCTATAAATTTCCATTTTACAAGTAATAGGTGTTCAAGAACCAGTATAACCACTACATGTCCATAACTCATACCGATGGCCACTACATGGCCCTTTAACTCATACCACTAGATGTCCATAACTCATAGCGATGACCCTTGAACCATTATAACAACTAGCCATGACCAATAGCCTATAGATATCCATTTTACAACTAATAGGGGTCCATTACCCGTAACCATGGCCTTGAACCATTATAACCACTACATATCCGTAACTCATACCGATGGCCCTTTAACCATTATTACCACTAGCCATGACCAATAGGCAATAGATATCCACATTACAAGCAATAGGTGTCCATAACCCTTAACCATGGCCCTTGACCCATCATAACCACTAGACGCCCATAACTCATACAGATGGACTTTGAACCATTATCAATACTAGCCATGACCAATAGCCTATAAATATCCATTTTACAAGTAATAGGTGTCCATAACCCATAACCATGGCCCTTGAACAAGTATAACCACTAGATGTCCATAACTCATAGCGATGGCCCTTGAACCGTTATAACAACTAGCCATGACCAATAGCCTATAGATATCCATTTTACAACTAATAGGGGTCCATTACCCGTAACCATGGCCCTTGAACCATTATAACCACTACATGTCCATAACTCATACCGATGGCCCTTTAACCATTATAACAACTAGCCTTGACCAATAGGCAATAGATATCCACATTACAAGCAATAGGTGTCCATAACCCTCAACCATGGCCCTTGACCCATCATAACCACTAGACGCCCATAACTCATACCGATGGACCTTGAACCATTATAAATACTAGCCATGACCAATAGCCTATAAATATTCATTTTACAAGTAATAGGTGTCCATAACCCATAACCATGGCCCTTGTACCAATATAACCATTAGATGTCCACAACTCATAGCGATGGCCCTTGAACCATTGTAACAACAAACCATGACCAATAGCCTATATATATTCATTTTACAAGTAATAGGTGTTCATTACCCGTAACCATGGCCCTTGAACCATTATAACCACTACATGTCCATAACTCATACCGATGGCCCATTAACCATTATAACCACTAGCCATGACCAATAGGCAATAGATATCCACATTACAAGCAATAGGTGTCCATAACCCTTAACTATGGCCCTTGAACCATTATAACCACTAGATGTCCATAACTCATACAGATGATCTTTGAACCGTTATAACTACTAGCCATGACCAACAGCCAATAAATATCCATTTTACAAGTAATAGGTGTCCATAACCCATAACCATGGCCCTTGAACCAATATAACCACTAGATGTCTATAACTCATAGCGATGGCCCTTGAACGATTATAACCACAAGCCATGACCAATAGCCTATAGATATCCATTTTACAAGTAATAGGTGTCCATTACCCGTAACCATGGCCCTTGTACCATTATAACCACTACATGACCATAACTTATACTGATGGCCCTTGAACCATCATAACTACTAGCCATGACCAATAGGCAATAGATATCCACATTACAAGCAATAGGTGTCCATAACCCTTAACCATGGCCCTTGACCCATCATAACCACTAGACGCCCATAACTCATACCGATGGACCTTGAACCATTATAAATACTAGCCGTGACCAATAGCCTATAAATATCCATTTTACAAGTAATATGTGTCCATAACCCATAACCATGGCCCTAGAACCAGTATAACCACTAGATGTCCATAACTCATAGCGACGGCCCTTGAACCATTATAACAACTAGCCATGACCAATAGCGTATAGATATCCATTTTACAATTAATAGGGGTCCATTACCCGTAACCATGGCCCTTGAACCATTATAACCACTACATATCCGTAACTCATACCGATGGCCCTTTAACCATTATTACCACTAGCCATGACCAATAGGCAATAGATATCCACATTACAAGCAATAGGTGTCCATAACCCTTAACCATGGCCCTTGACCCTTCATAACCACTAGACGCCCATAACTCATACCGATGGACTTTGAACCATTATCAATACTAGCCATGACCAATAGCCTATAAATATCCATTTTACAAGTAATAGGTGTCCATAACCCATAACCATGGCCCTTGAACCAGTATAACCACTAGATGTCCATAACTCATAGCGATGGCCCTTGAACCGTTATAACAACTAGCCATGACCAATAGCCTATAGATATCCATTTTACAACTAATAGGGGTCCATTACCCGTAACCATGGCCCTTGAACCATTATAACCACTACATATCCGTAACTCATACCGATGGCCCTTTAAACATTATTACCACTAGCCATGACCAATAGGCAATAGATATCCACATTACAACCAATAGGTGTCCATAACCCTTAACCATGGCCCTTGACCCACCATAACCACTAGACGCCCATAACTCATACCGATGGACTTTGAACCATTATCAATACTAGCCATGACCAATAGCCTATAAATATCCATTTTACAAGTTATAGGTGTCCATAACCCATAACCATGGCCCTTGAACCAATATAACCACTAGATGTCCATAACTCATAGCGATGGCACTTGAACCATTATAACAACTAGATGTCCATAACTCATAGCGATGTCCCTTGAACCATTATAACAACAAGCCATGACCAATAGCCTATGGATATCCATTTTACAAGTAATAGGTTTCCATTGCCCGTAACCATGGCCCTTGACCCATCATAACCACTAGACGTCCATAAAACATACCGATGGACCTTGAACCATTATAAATACCAGCCATGACCAATAGCCTATAAATATCCATTTTACAAGTATTAGGTGTCCATAACCCATAACCATGGCCCTTGAACCAGTATAACCACTAGATGTCCATAACTCATAACCATGGCCCTTGAACCATTATAACAACAAGCCATGACCAATAGCCTATAGATATCCATTTTACAAGTAATAGGTGTCCATTACCCGTAACCATGGCCCTTGAACCATTATAAGCACTACATGTCCATAACTCATACCGATGGCCCTTTAACCATTATAACTTCTAGCCATGACCAATAGGCAATAGATATCCACATTACAAGCAATAGGTGTCCATAACCCTTAACCATGGCCCTTGAACCATCATAACCACTAGACGCCCATAACTCATACCGATGGACCTTGAACCATTATAAATACTAGCCATGTACAATAGCTTATAAATTTCCATTTTACAAGTAATAGGTGTTCAAGAACCAGTATAACCACTACATGTCCATAACTCATACCGATGGCCACTACATGGCCCTTTAACTCATACCACTAGATGTCCATAACTCATAGCGATGACCCTTGAACCATTATAACAACTAGCCATGACCAATAGCCTATAGATATCCATTTTACAACTAATAGGGGTCCATTACCCGTAACCATGGCCTTGAACCATTATAACCACTACATATCCGTAACTCATACCGATGGCCCTTTAACCATTATTACCACTAGCCATGACCAATAGGCAATAGATATCCACATTACAAGGAATAGGTGTCCATAACCCTTAACCATGGCCCTTGACCCATCATAACCACTAGACGCCCATAACTCATACAGATGGACTTTGAACCATTATCAATACTAGCCATGACCAATAGCCTATAAATATCCATTTTACAAGTAATAGGTGTCCATAACCCATAACCATGGCCCTTGAACAAGTATAACCACTAGATGTCCATAACTCATAGCGATGGCCCTTGAACCGTTATAACAACTAGCCATGACCAATAGCCTATAGATATCCATTTTACAACTAATAGGGGTCCATTACCCGTAACCATGGCCCTTGAACCATTATAACCACTACATGTCCATAACTCATACCGATGGCCCTTTAACCATTATAACCACTAGCCTTGACCAATAGGCAATAGATATCCACATTACAAGCAATAGGTGTCCATAACCCTCAACCATGGCCCTTGACCCATCATAACCACTAGACGCCCATAACTCATACCGATGGACCTTGAACCATTATAAATACTAGCCATGACCAATAGCCTATAAATATTCATTTTACAAGTAATAGGTGTCCATAACCCATAACCATGGCCCTTGTACCAATATAACCATTAGATGTCCACAACTCATAGCGATGGCCCTTGAACCATTGTAACAACAAACCATGACCAATAGCCTATATATATTCATTTTACAAGTAATAGGTGTTCATTACCCGTAACCATGGCCCTTGAACCATTATAACCACTACATGTCCATAACTCATACCGATGGCCCTTTAACCATTATAACCACTAGCCATGACCAATAGGCAATAGATATCCACATTACAAGCAATAGGTGTCCATAACCCTTAACTATGGCCCTTGAACCATTATAACCACTAGATGTCCATAACTCATACAGATGATCTTTGAACCGTTATAACTACTAGCCATGACCAACAGCCAATAAATATCCATTTTACAAGTAATAGGTGTCCATAACCCATAACCATGGCCCTTGAACCAATATAACCACTAGATGTCTATAACTCATAGCGATGGCCCTTGAACGATTATAACCACAAGCCATGACCAATAGCCTATAGATATCCATTTTACAAGTAATAGGTGTCCATTACCCGTAACCATGGCCCTTGTACCATTATAACCACTACATGTCCATAACTTATACCGATGGCCCTTGAACCATTATAACTACTAGCCATGACCAATAGGCAATAGATATCCACATTACAAGCAATAGGTGTCCATAACCCTTAACCATGGCCCTTGACCCATCATAACCACTAGACGCCCATAACTCATACCGATGGACCTTGAACCATTATAAATACTAGCCGTGACCAATAGCCTATAAATATCCATTTTACAAGTAATATGTGTCCATAACCCATAACCATGGCCCTAGAACCAGTATAACCACTAGATGTCCATAACTCATAGCGACGGCCCTTGAACCATTATAACAACTAGCCATGACCAATAGCGTATAGATATCCATTTTACAATTAATAGGGGTCCATTACCCGTAACCATGGCCCTTGAACCATTATAACCACTACATATCCGTAACTCATACCGATGGCCCTTTAACCATTATTACCACTAGCCATGACCAATAGGCAATAGATATCCACATTACAAGCAATAGGTGTCCATAACCCTTAACCATGGCCCTTGACCTATCATAACCACTAGACGCCCATAACTCATACCGATGGACTTTGAACCATTATCAATACTAGCCATGACCAATAGCCTATAAATATCCATTTTACAAGTAATAGGTGTCCATAACCCATAACCATGGCCCTTGAACCAGTATAACCACTAGATGTCCATAACTCATAGAGATGGCCCTTGAACCATTATAACAACTAGCCATGACCAATAGCCTATAGATATCCATTTTACAACTAATAGGGGTCCATTACCCGTAACCATGGCCCTTGAACCATTATAACCACTACATATCCGTAACTCATACCGACGGCCCTTTAAACATTATTACCACTAGCCATGACCAATAGGCAATAGATATCCACATTACAAGCAATAGGTGTCCATAACCCTTAACCATGGCCCTTGACCCACCATAACCACTAGACGCCCATAACTCATACCGATGGACTTTGAACCATTATCAATACTAGCCATGACCAATAGCCTATAAATATCCATTTTACAAGTTATAGGTGTCCATAACCCATAACCATGGCCCTTGAACCAATATAACCACTAGATGTCCATAACTCATAGCGATGGCCCTTGAACCATTATAACAACTAGATGTCCATAACTCATAGCGATGACCCTTGAACCATTATAACAACACGCCATGACCAATAGCCTATGGATATCCATTTTACAAGTAATAGGTTTCCATTGCCCGTAACCATGGCCCTTGACCCATCATAACCACTAGACGTCCATAAAACATACCGATGGACCTTGAACCATTATAAATACCAGCCATGACCAATAGCCTATAAATATCCATTTTACAAGTATTAGGTGTCCATAACCCATAACCATGGCCCTTGAACCAGTATAACCACTAGATGTCCATAACTCATAACCATGGCCCTTGAACCATTATAACAACAAGCCATGACCAATAGCCTATAGATATCCATTTTACAAGTAATAGGTGTCCATTACCCGTAACCATGACCCTTGAACCATTATAAGCACTACATGTCCATAACTCATACCGATGGCCCTTTAACCGTTATAACTTCTAGCCATGACCAATAGGCAATAGATATCCACATTACAAGCAATAGGTGTCCATAACCCTTAACCATGGCCCTTGAACCATCATAACCACTAGACGCCCATAAATCATACCGATGGACCTTGAACCATTATAAATACTAGCCATGAACAATAGCCTATAAATTTCCATTTTACAAGTAATAGGTGTTCAAGAACCAGTATAACCACTACATGTCCATAACTCATACCGATGGCCACTACATGGCCCTTTAACTCATACCACTAGATGTCCATAACTCATAGCGATGACCCTTGAACCATTATAACAACTAGCCATGACCAATAGCCTATAGATATCCATTTTACAAGTAATAGGTGTCCATTACCCGTAACCATGGCCCTTGAACCATTATAACCACTACATGTCCATAACTCATACCGATGACCCTTTAACCATTATAACTACTAGCCATGACCAATAGGCAATAGATATCCACATTACAAGCAATAGGTGTCCATAACCCTTAACCGTGGCCCTTGAACCATCATAACCACTAGACGCCCATAACTCATACCGATGGACCTTGAACCGTTATAAATACTAGCCATGAACAATAGCCTATAAATATCCATTTTACAAGTAATAGGTGTCGATAACCCATAACCATGGCCCTTGAACCAGTATAACCACTAGATGTCCATAACTCATAGCGATGGCCCTTGAACCATTATAACAACAAGCCATGACCAATAGCCTCTAGATATCCATTTTACAAGTAATAGGTGTCGATTACCCGTAACCATGGCCCTTGAACCATTATAACCACTACATGTCCATAACTCATACCGATGGCCCTTTAACCATTATAACCACTAGCCTTGACCAATAGGCAATAGATATCCACATTACAAGCAATAGGTGTCCATAACCCTCAACCATGGCCCTTGACCCATCATAACCACGAGACGCCCATAACTCATACCGATGGACCTTGAACCATTATAAATACTAGCCATGACCAATAGCCTATAAATATTCATTTTACAAGTAATAGGTGTCCATAACCCATAACCATGGCCCTTGTACCAATATAACCATTAGATGTCCACAACTCATAGCGATGGCCCTTGAACCATTGTAACAACAAACCATGACCAATAGCCTATATATATTCATTTTACAAGTAATAGGTGTTCATTACCCGTAACCATGGCCCTTGAACCATTATAACCACTACATGTCCATAACTCATACCGATGGCCCTTTAACCATTATAACCACTAGCCATGACCAATAGGCAATAGATATCCACATTACAAGCAATAGGTGTCCATAACCCTTAACTATGGCCCTTGAACCATTATAACCACTAGATGTCCATAACTCATACAGATGATCTTTGAACCGTTATAACTACTAGCCATGACCAACAGCCAATAAATATCCATTTTACAAGTAATAGGTGTCCATAACCCATAACCATGGCCCTTGAACCAATATAACCACTAGATGTCTATAACTCATAGCGATGGCCCTTGAACGATTATAACCACAAGCCATGACCAATAGCCTATAGATATCCATTTTACAAGTAATAGGTGTCCATTACCCGTAACCATGGCCCTTGTACCATTATAACCACTACATGTCCATAACTTATACCGATGGCCCTTGAACCATTATAACTACTAGCCATGACCAATAGGCAATAGATATCCACATTACAAGCAATAGGTGTCCATAACCCTTAACCATGGCCCTTGACCCATCATAACCACTAGACGCCCATAACTCATACCGATGGACCTTGAACCATTATAAATACTAGCCGTGACCAATAGCCTATAAATATCCATTTTACAAGTAATATGTGTCCATAACCCATAACCATGGCCCTAGAACCAGTATAACCACTAGATGTCCATAACTCATAGCGACGGCCCTTGAACCATTATAACAACTAGCCATGACCAATAGCGTATAGATATCCATTTTACAATTAATAGGGGTCCATTACCCGTAACCATGGCCCTTGAACCATTATAACCACTACATATCCGTAACTCATACCGATGGCCCTTTAACCATTATTACCACTAGCCATGACCAATAGGCAATAGATATCCACATTACAAGCAATAGGTGTCCATAACCCTTAACCATGGCCCTTGACCCATCATAACCACTAGACGCCCATAACTCATACCGATGGACTTTGAACCATTATCAATACTAGCCATGACCAATAGCCTATAAATATCCATTTTACAAGTAATAGGTGTCCATAACCCATAACCATGGCCCTTGAACCAGTATAACCACTAGATGTCCATAACTCATAGAGATGGCCCTTGAACCATTATAACAACTAGCCATGACCAATAGCCTATAGATATCCATTTTACAACTAATAGGGGTCCATTACCCGTAACCATGGCCCTTGAACCATTATAACCACTACATATCCGTAACTCATACCGATGGCCCTTTAAACATTATTACCACTAGCCATGACCAATAGGCAATAGATATCCACATTACAAGCAATAGGTGTCCATAACCCTTAACCATGGCCCTTGACCCACCATAACCACTAGACGCCCATAACTCATACCGATGGACTTTGAACCATTATCAATACTAGCCATGACCAATAGCCTATAAATATCCATTTTACAAGTTATAGGTGTCCATAACCCATAACCATGGCCCTTGAACCAATATAACCACTAGATGTCCATAACTCATAGCGATGGCCCTTGAACCATTATAACAACTAGATGTCCATAACTCATAGCGATGACCCTTGAACCATTATAACAACACGCCATGACCAATAGCCTATGGATATCCATTTTACAAGTAATAGGTTTCCATTGCCCGTAACCATGGCCCTTGACCCATCATAACCACTAGACGTCCATAAAACATACCGATGGACCTTGAACCATTATAAATACCAGCCATGACCAATAGCCTATAAATATCCATTTTACAAGTATTAGGTGTCCATAACCCATAACCATGGCCCTTGAACCAGTATAACCACTAGATGTCCATAACTCATAACCATGGCCCTTGAACCATTATAACAACAAGCCATGACCAATAGCCTATAGATATCCATTTTACAAGTAATAGGTGTCCATTACCCGTAACCATGGCCCTTGAACCATTATAAGCACTACATGTCCATAACTCATACCGATGGCCCTTTAACCGTTATAACTTCTAGCCATGACCAATAGGCAATAGATATCCACATTACAAGCAATAGGTGTCCATAACCCTTAACCATGGCCCTTGAACCATCATAACCACTAGACGCCCATAAATCATACCGATGGACCTTGAACCATTATAAATACTAGCCATGAACAATAGCCTATAAATTTCCATTTTACAAGTAATAGGTGTTCAAGAACCAGTATAACCACTACATGTCCATAACTCATACCGATGGCCACTACATGGCCCTTTAACTCATACCACTAGATGTCCATAACTCATAGCGATGACCCTTGAACCATTATAACAACTAGCCATGACCAATAGCCTATAGATATCCATTTTACAAGTAATAGGTGTCCATTACCCGTAACCATGGCCCTTGAACCATTATAACCACTACATGTCCATAACTCATACCGATGACCCTTTAACCATTATAACTACTAGCCATGACCAATAGGCAATAGATATCCACATTACAAGCAATAGGTGTCCATAACCCTTAACCGTGGCCCTTGAACCATCATAACCACTAGACGCCCATAACTCATACCGATGGACCTTGAACCGTTATAAATACTAGCCATGAACAATAGCCTATAAATATCCATTTTACAAGTAATAGGTGTCGATAACCCATAACCATGGCCCTTGAACCAGTATAACCACTAGATGTCCATAACTCATAGCGATGGCCCTTGAACCATTATAACAACAAGCCATGACCAATAGCCTCTAGATATCCATTTTACAAGTAATAGGTGTCGATTACCCGTAACCATGGCCCTTGAACCATTATAACCACTACATGTCCATAACTCATACCGATGGCCCTTGAACCATTATAACTACTAGCCATGACCAATAGGCAATAGATATCCACATTACAAGAAATAGGTGTCCATAACCCTTAACCATGGCCCTTGACCCATCATAACCACTAGACGCCCATAACTCATACCGATGGGCCTTGAACCATTATAAATACTAGCCGTGACCAATAGCCTATAAATATCCATTTTACAAGTAATAGGTGTCCATAACCCATAACCATGGCCCTTGAACCAGTATAACCACTAGATGTCCATAACTCATAGAGATGGCCCTTGAAACATTATAACAACTAGCCATGACCAATAGCCTATAGATATCCATTTTACAATTAATAGGGGTCCATTACCCGTAACCATGGCCCTTGAACCATTATAACCACTACATATCTGTAACTCATACCAATGGCCCTTTAACCATTATTACCACTAGCCATGACCAATAGGCAATAGATATCCACATTACAAGCAATAGGTGTCCATAACCCTTAACCATGGCCCTTGACCCATCATAACCACTAGACGCCCATAACTCATACCGATGGACTTTGAACCATTATCAATACTAGCCATGACCAATAGCCTATAAATATCCATTTTACAAGTAATAGGTGTCCATAACCCATAACCATGGCCCTTGAACCAATATAACCACGAGATGTCCATAACTCATAGCGATGGTCCTTGAACCGTTATAACAACTAGCCATGACCAATAGCCTATAGATATCCATTTTACAACTAATAGGGGTCCATTACCCGTAACCATGGCCCTTGAACCATTATAACCACTACATGTCCATAACTCATACCGATGACTCTTTAACCATTATAACTACTAGCCATGACCAATAGGCAATAGATATCCACATTACAAGCAATAGGTGTCCATAACCCTTAACCGTGGCCCTTGAACCATCATAACCACTAGACGCCCATAACTCATACCGATGGACCTTGAACCGTTATAAATACTAGCCATGAACAATAGCCTATAAATATCCATTTTACAAGTATTAGGTGTCCATAACCCATAACCATGACCCTTGAACCAGTATAACCACTAGATGTCCATAACTCATAGCGATGGCCCTTGAACCATTATAACAACAAGCCACGACCAATAGCCTATAGATATCCATTTTACAAGTAATAGGTGTCCATTACCCGTAACCGTCGCCCTTGAACCATTATAACCACTACATGTCCATAACTCATACCGATAGCCCTTTAACAATTATAACTAATAGCCATGACCAATAAGCAATAGATATCCACATTATAAGCAATAGGTGTCCATAACCCATAACTATGGCCCTTGAACCATTATAACCACTAGATGTCCATAACTCATACAGGTGATCTTTGAACCATTATAACTACTAGCCATGACCAATAGCCTATAAGATAGCCATTTTACAAGTAATAGGTGTCCATCACCCGTAACCATGGACCTTCAACCAATATAACCACTACATGTCCGTAACTCATACCGGTGGCCCTTTAACCATTATAACCACTAGCCATGACCAATAGGCAATAGATATCCACATTACAAGCAATAGGTGTCCATAACCCTTAACAATGGCCCTTGAACCATCATAACCACTAGACGTCCATAACTCATACCGATGGACCTTGAACCATTATAAATACTAGTCATGACCAATAGGCTATAAATATCCATTTTACAAGTAATAGGTGTCCATAACCCATAACCATGACCCTTGAACCAGTATAACCACTAGATGTCCATAACTCATAGCGATGGCCCTTGAACCATTATAACAACAAGCCATGACCAATAGCCTATAGATATCCATTTTACAAGTAATAGGTGTCCATTACCCGTAACCGTCGCCCTTGAACCATTATAACCACTACATGTCCATAACTCATACCGATAGCCCTTTAACCATTATAACTACTAGCCATGACCAATAGGCAATAGATATCCACATTACATGCAATAGGTGTCCATAACCCTTAACCATGGCCCTTGATCCATCATAACCACTAGACTCCCATAACTCATACCGATGGACCTTGAACCATTATAAATACTAGCCATGAACAATAGCCTATAAATTTCCATTTTACAAGTAATAGGTGTCGATAACCCATAACCATGGCCCTTGAACCAGTATAACCACTAGATGTCCATAACTCATAGCGATGGCCCTTTAACCATTATAACCACTAGCCATGACCAATAGGCAATAGATATCCACATTACAAGCAATAGGTGTCCATAACCCTTAACAATGGCCCTTGAACCATCATAACCACTAGACGTCCATAACTCATACCGATGGACCTTGAACCATTATAAATACTAGCCATGACCAATAGCCTATAAATATCCATTTTACAAGTAATAGGTGTCCATTACCCGTAACCATGGCCCTTGAACCATTATAACCACTACATGTCCATAACTCATACCGATGACTCTATAACCATTATAACTACTAGCCATGACCAATAGGCAATAGATATCCACATTACAAGCAATAGGTGTCCATAACCTTTAACCATGGCCCTTGAACCATCATAACCACTAGACGCCCATAACTCATACCGATGGACCTTGAACCGTTATAAATACTAGCCATGAACAATAGCCTATAACTATCCATTTTACAAGTAATAGGTGTCGATAACCCATAACCATGGCCCTTGAACTAGTATAACCACTAGATGTCCATAACTCATAGCGATGGCCCTTGAACCATTATAACGACAAGCCATGACCAATAGCCTATAGATATCCATTTTACAAGTAATAGGTGTCCATTACCCGTAACCATGGCCCTTGAACCATTATAACCACTACATGTCCATAACTCATACCGATGTCCCTTTAACCATTATAACTAATAGCCATGACCAATAAGCAATAGATATCCATTTTACAAGTAATAGGTATCCATAACCCATAACTATGGCCCTTGAACCATTATAACCACTAGATGTCCATAACTCATACAGATGATCTTTGAACCATTATAACTACTAGCCATGACCAATAGCCTATAGATAGCCATTTGACAAGTAATAGGTGTCCATTACCCGTAACCATGGACCTTGAACCAATATAACCACTACATGTCCGTAACTCATACCGATGGCCCTTTAACCATTATAACCACTAGCCATGACCAATAGGCAATAGATATCCACATTACAAGCTATAGGTGTCCATAACCCTTAACAATGGCCCTTGAACCATCATAACCACTAGACGTCCATAACTCATACCGATGGACCTTGAACCATTATAAATACTAGCCATGACCAATAGCCTATAAATATCCATTTTACAAGTAATAGGTGTCCATAACCCATAATCATGGCCCTTGAACCAGTATAACCACTAGATGTCCATAACTCATAGCGATGGCCCTTGAACCATTATAACAACAAGGCATGCCAATAGCCTATAGATATCCATTTTACAAGTAATAGGTGTCCATTACCCTTAACCATGGCCCTTGAACCATTATAACCACTACATGTCCATAACTCATACCGATGGCCCTTTAACCATTATAACCACTAGCCATGACCAATAGGCAATAGATATCCACATTACAAGCAATGGGTGTCCATAACCCTTAACAATGGCCCTTGACTCATCATAACCACTACACGTCCATAACTCATGCCGATGGACCTTGAACCATTATAAATACTAGCCATGACCAATAGCCTATAAATATCCATTTTACAAGTAATAGGTGTCCATAACCCATAACCATGACCCTTGAACCAGTATAACCACTAGATGTCCATAACTCATAGCGATGGCCCTTGAACCATTATAACAACAAGCCATGACCAATAGCCTATAGATATCCATTTTACAAGTAATAGGTGTCCATTACCCGTAACCATGGCCCTTGAACCATTATAACCACTACATGTCAATAACTCATACTGATGGCCCTTTAACCATTATAACTAATAGCCATGACCAATAAGCAATAGATATCCACATTATAAGCAATAGGTGTCCATAACCCATAACTAAGGCCCTTGAACCATTATAACCACTAGATGTCCATAACTCATACAGGTGATCTTTGAACCATTATAACTACTAGCCATGACCAATAGCCTATAGATATCCATTTTACAAGTAATAGGTGTCCATTACCCGTAACCATGGCCCTTGAACCATTATAACCACTACATGTCCATAACTCATACCGATGGCCCTTTAACCATTATAACCACTAGCCATGACCAGTAGGCAATAGATATCCACATTACAAGCAATAGGTGTCCATAACCCTTAACCATGGCCCTTGACCCATCATAACCACTAGACGTCCATAACTCATACCGATGGACCATGAACCATTATAAATACCAGCCATGACCAATAGCCTATATATATATCCATTTTACAAGTAATAGGTGTCCATAACCCATAACCATGGCCCTTGAACCAATATAACCACTGGATGTCCGTCACTCATAGCGATGGCCCTTGAACCATTATAACAACAAGCCATGACCAATAGCCTATAGATATCCATTTTACAAGTAATAGGTGTCCATTACCCGTAATCATGGCCCTTGAACCATTATAACCACTACATGTCCATAACTCATACCGATGGCCCTTTAACCATTATAACCACTAGCCATGACCAATAGGCAATAGATATCCACATTACAAGCAATAGGTGTCCATAACCCTTAACAATGGCCCTTGACCCATCATAACCACTACACGTCCATAACTCATGCCGATGGACCTTGAACCATTATAAATACTAGCCATGACCAATAGCCTATAAATATCCATTTTACAAGTAATAGGTGTCCATAACCCATAACCATGACCCTTGAACCAGTATAACCACTAGATGTCCATAATTCATAGCGATGGCCACTACATGGCCCTTTAACTCATACCACTAGATGTCCATAACTCGTACCGATGGCCCTTTAACCATTATAACTAATAGCCATGACCAATAAGCAATAGATATCCACATTATAAGCAATAGGTGTCCATAACCCATAACTATGGCCCTTGAACCATTATAACCACTAGATGTCCATAACTCATACAGGTGATCTTTGAACCATTATAACTACTAGCCATGACCAATAGCCTATAGATAGCCATTTTACAAGTAATAGGTGTCCATTACCCGTAACCATGGACCTTGAACCAATATAACCACTACATGTCCGTAACTCATACCGATGGCCCTTTAACCATTATAACCACTAGCCATGACCAATAGGCAATAGATATCCACATTACAAGCAATAGGTGTCCATAACCCTTAACAATGGCCCTTGAACCATCATAACCACTAGACGTCCATAACTCATACCGATGGACCTTGAACCATTATAAATACTAGCCATGACCAATAGCCTATAAATATCCATTTTACAAGTAATAGGTGTCCATAACCCATAACCATGGCCCTTGAACCAATATAACCACTAGATGTCCATAACTCATAGCGATGACCCTTGAACCATTATAACAACTAGCCATGACCAATAGCCTGTAGATATCCATTTTACAAGTAATAGGTGTCCATTACCCGTAACCATGGCCCTTGAACCATTATAACCACTACATGTCCATAACTCATACCGATGGCCCTTTAACCATTATAACCACTAGCCATGACCAGTAGGCAATAGATATCCACATTACAAGCAATAGGTGTCCATAACCCTTAACCATGGCCCTTGACCCATCATAACCACTAGACGTCCATAACTCATACCGATGGACCATGAACCATTATAAATACCAGCCATGACCAATAGCCTATATATATATATCCATTTTACAAGTAATAGGTGTCCATAACCCATAACCATGGCCCTTGAACCAATATAACCACTGGATGTCCGTCACTCATAGCGATGGCCCTTGAACCATTATAACAACAAGCCATGACCAATAGCCTATAGATATCCATTTTACAAGTAATAGGTGTCCATTACCCGTAATCATGGCCCTTGAACCATTATAACCACTACATGTCCATAACTCATACCGATGGCCCTTTAACCATTATAACCACTAGCCATGACCAATAGGCAATAGATATCCACATTACAAGCAATAGGTGTCCATAACCCTTAACAATGACCCTTGACCCATCATAACCACTAGACGTCCATAACTCATACCGATGAACCTTTAACCATTATAAATACTAGCCATGACGAATAGCCTATAAATATCCATTTTACAAATAATAGGTGTCCATAACCCATAATCATGGCCCTTGAACCAGTATAACCACTAGATGTCCATAACTCATAGCGATGGCCACTACATGGCCCTTTAACTCATACCACTAGATGTCCATAACTCGTACCGATGGCCCTTTAACCATTATAACTAATAGCCATGACCAATAAGCAATAGATATCCACATTATAAGCAATAGGTGTCCATAACCCATAACTATGGCCCTTGAACCATTATAACCACTAGATGTCCATAACTCATACAGGTGATCTTTGAACCATTATAACTACTAGCCATGACCAATAGCCTATAGATAGCCATTTTACAAGTAATAGGTGTCCATTACCCGTAACCATGGACCTTGAACCAATATAACCACTACATGTCCGTAACTCATACCGATGGCCCTTTAACCATTATAACCATTAGCCATGACCAATAGGCAATAGATATCCACATTACAAGCAATAGGTGTCCATAACCCTTAACAATGGCCCTTGAACCATCATAACCACTAGACGTCCATAACTCATACCGATGGACCTTGAACCATTATAAATACTAGCCATGACCAATAGCCTATAAATATCCATTTTACAAGTAATAGGTGTCCATAACCCATAACCATGGCCCTTGAACCAATATAACCACTAGATGTCCATAACTCATAGCGATGACCCTTGAACCATTATAACAACTAGCCATGACCAATAGCCTGTAGATATCCATTTTACAAGTAATAGGTGTCCATTACCCGTAACCATGGCCCTTGAACCATTATAACCACTACATGTCCATAACTCATACCGATGGCCCTTTAACCATTATAACCACTAGCCAAGACCAGTAGGCAATAGATATCCACATTACAAGCAATAGGTGTCCATAACCCTTAACCATGGCCCTTGACCCATCATAACCACTAGACGTCCATAACTCATACCGATGGACCATGAACCATTATAAATACCAGCCATGACCAATAGCCTATATATATATATCCATTTTACAAGTAATAGGTGTCCATAACCCATAACCATGGCCCTTGAACCAATATAACCACTGGATGTCCGTCACTCATAGCGATGGACCTTGAACCATTATAACAACAAGCCATGACCAATAGCCTATAGATATCCATTTTACAAGTAATAGGTGTCCATTACCCGTAATCATGGCCCTTGAACCATTATAACCACTACATGTCCATAACTCATACCGATGGCCCTTTAACCATTATAACCACTAGCCATGACCAATAGGCAATAGATATCCACATTACAAGCAATAGGTGTCCATAACCCTTAACAATGACCCTTGACCCATCATAACCACTAGACGTCCATAACTCATACCGATGGACCTTTAACCATTATAAATACTAGCCATGACGAATAGCCTATAAATATCCATTTTACAAATAATAGGTGTCCATAACCCATAATCATGGCCCTTGAACCAGTATAACCACTAGATGTCCATAACTCATAGCGATGGCCCTTGAACCATTATAACAACAAGCCATGACCAATAGCCTATAGATATCCATTTTACAAGTAATAGGTGTCCATTACCCTTAACCATGGCCCTTGAACCATTATAACCACTACATGTCCATAACTCATACCGATGGCCCTTTAACCATTATAACTAATAGCCATGACCAATAAGCAATAGATATCCACATTATAAGCAATAGGTGTCCATAACCCATAACTATGGCCCTTGAACCATTATAACCACTAGATGTCCATAACTCATACAGGTGATCTTTGAACCATTATAACTACTAGCCATGACCAATAGCCTATAGATAGCCATTTTACAAGTAATAGGTGTCCATTACCCGTAACCATGGACCTTGAACCAATATAACCACTACATGTCCGTAACTCATACCGATGGCCCTTTAACCATTATAACCATTAGCCATGACCAATAGGCAATAGATATCCACATTACAAGCAATAGGTGTCCATAACCCTTAACAATGGCCCTTGAACCATCATAACCACTAGACGTCCATAACTCATACCGATGGACCTTGAACCATTATAAATACTAGCCATGACCAATAGCCTATAAATATCCATTTTACAAGTAATAGGTGTCCATAACCCATAACCATGGCCCTTGAACCAATATAACCACTAGATGTCCATAACTCATAGCGATGACCCTTGAACCATTATAACAACTAGCCATGACCAATAGCCTGTAGATATCCATTTTACAAGTAATAGGTGTCCATTACCCGTAACCATGGCCCTTGAACCATTATAACCACTACATGTCCATAACTCATACCGATGGCCCTTTAACCATTATAACCACTAGCCAAGACCAGTAGGCAATAGATATCCACATTACAAGCAATAGGTGTCCATAACCCTTAACCATGGCCCTTGACCCATCATAACCACTAGACGTCCATAACTCATACCGATGGACCATGAACCATTATAAATACCAGCCATGACCAATAGCCTATATATATATATCCATTTTACAAGTAATAGGTGTCCATAACCCATAACCATGGCCCTTGAACCAATATAACCACTGGATGTCCGTCACTCATAGCGATGGACCTTGAACCATTATAACAACAAGCCATGACCAATAGCCTATAGATATCCATTTTACAAGTAATAGGTGTCCATTACCCGTAATCATGGCCCTTGAACCATTATAACCACTACATGTCCATAACTCATACCGATGGCCCTTTAACCATTATAACCACTAGCCATGACCAATAGGCAATAGATATCCACATTACAAGCAATAGGTGTCCATAACCCTTAACAATGACCCTTGACCCATCATAACCACTAGACGTCCATAACTCATACCGATGGACCTTTAACCATTATAAATACTAGCCATGACGAATAGCCTATAAATATCCATTTTACAAATAATAGGTGTCCATAACCCATAATCATGGCCCTTGAACCAGTATAACCACTAGATGTCCATAACTCATAGCGATGGCCCTTGAACCATTATAACAACAAGCCATGACCAATAGCCTATAGATATCCATTTTACAAGTAATAGGTGTCCATTACCCTTAACCATGGCCCTTGAACCATTATAACCACTACATGTCCATAACTCATACCGATGGCCCTTTAACCATTATAACTAATAGCCATGACCAATAAGCAATAGATATCCACATTATAAGCAATAGGTGTCCATAACCCATAACTATGGCCCTTGAACCATTATAACCACTAGATGTCCATAACTCATACAGGTGATCTTTGAACCATTATAACTACTAGCCATGACCAATAGCCTATAGATAGCCATTTTACAAGTAATAGGTGTCCATTACCCGTAACCATGGACCTTGAACCAATATAACCAGTACATATCCGTAACTCATACCGATGGCCCTTTAACCATTATAACCACTAGCCATGACCAATAGGCAATAGATATCCACATTACAAGCAATAGGTGTCCATAACCCTTAACAATGGCCCTTGAACCATCATAACCACTAGACGTCCATAACTCATACCGATGGACCTTGAACCATTATAAATACTAGCCATGACCAATAGCCTATAAATATCCATTTTACAAGTAATAGGTGTCCATAACCCATAACCATGGCCCTTGAACCAATATAACCACTAGATGTCCATAACTCATAGCGATGACCCTTGAACCATTATAACAACTAGCCATGACCAATAGCCTGTAGATATCCATTTTACAAGTAATAGGTGTCCATTACCCGTAACCATGGCCCTTGAACCATTATAACCACTACATGTCCATAACTCATACCGATGGCCCTTTAACCATTATAACCACTAGCCATGACCAGTAGGCAATAGATATCCACATTACAAGCAATAGGTGTCCATAACCCTTAACCATGGCCCTTGACCCATCATAACCACTAGACGTCCATAACTCATACCGATGGACCATGAACCATTATAAATACCAGCCATGACCAATAGCCTATATATATATATCCATTTTACAAGTAATAGGTGTCCATAACCCATAACCATGGCCCTTGAACCAATATAACCACTGGATGTCCGTCACTCATAGCGATGGCCCTTGAACCATTATAACAACAAGCCATGACCAATAGCCTATAGATATCCATTTTACAAGTAATAGGTGTCCATTACCCGTAATCATGGCCCTTGAACCATTATAACCACTACATGTCCATAACTCATACCGATGGCCCTTTAACCATTATAACCACTAGCCATGACCAATAGGCAATAGATATCCACATTACAAGCAATAGGTGTCCATAACCCTTAACAATGACCCTTGACCCATCATAACCACTAGACGTCCATAACTCATACCGATGGACCTTTAACCATTATAAATACTAGCCATGACGAATAGCCTATAAATATCCATTTTACAAATAATAGGTGTCCATAACCCATAATCATGGCCCTTGAACCAGTATAACCACTAGATGTCCATAACTCATAGCGATGGCCCTTGAACCATTATAACAACAAGCCATGACCAATAGCCTATAGATATCCATTTTACAAGTAATAGGTGTCCATTACCCTTAACCATGGCCCTTGAACCATTATAACCACTACATGTCCATAACTCATACCGATGGCCCTTTAACCATTATAACCACTAGCCATGACCAATAGGCAATAGATATCCACATTACAAGCAATAGGTGTCCATAACCCTTAACTATGGCCCTTGAACCATTATAACCACTAGATGTCCATAACTCATAGCGATGGCCCTTGAACCATTATAACAACAAGCCATGACCAATAGCCTATAGATATCCATTTTACAAGTAATAGGTGTCCATTACCCTTAACCATGGCCCTTGAACCATTATAACCACTACATGTCCATAACTCATACCGATGGCCCTTTAACCATTATAACCACTAGCCATGACCAATAGGCAATAGATATCCACATTACAAGCAATAGGTGTCCATAACCCTTAACAATGGCCCTTGACCCATCATAACCACTACACGTCCATAACTCATGCCGATGCACCTTGAACCATTATAAATACTAGCCATGACCAATAGCCTATAAATATCCATTTTACAAGTAATAGGTGTCCATAACCCATACCATGACCCTTGAACCAGTATAACCACTAGATGTCCATAACTCATAGCGATGGCCCTTGAACCATTATAACAACAAGCCATGACCAATAGCCTATAGATATCCATTTTACAAGTAATAGGTGTCCATTACCCGTAACCGTCGCCCTTGAACCATTATAACCACTACATGTCCATAACTCATACCGATAGCCCTTTAACCATTATAACTACTAGCCATGACCAATAGGCAATAGATATCCACATTACATGCAATAGGTGTCCATAACCCTTAACCATGGCCCTTGATCCATCATAACCACTAGACTCCCATAACTCATACCGATGGACCTTGAACCATTATAAATACTAGCCATGACCAAAAGCCTATAAATATCCATTTTACAAGTAATAGGTGTCCATAACCCATAACCATGGTCCTTGAACTAGTATAACCACTAGATGTCCATAACTCATAGTGATGGCCCTTGAACCATTATAACAACAAGCCATGACCAATAGCCTATAGATATCCATTTTACAAGTAATAGTTGTCCATTACCCGTAACCATGGCCCTTGAACCATTATAACCACTACACGTCCATAACTCATACCGATGTCCCTTTAACCATTATAACTAATAGCCATGACCAATAAGCAATAGATATCCACATTACAAGCAATAGGTGTCCATAGCCCATAACTATGGCCCTTGAACCATTATAACCACTAGTTGTCCATAACTCATACAGATGATCTTTGAACCGTTATAACTACTAGCCATGACCAATAGCCTTTAGATAGCCATTTTACAAGTAATCGGTGTCCATTACCCGTAACCATGGCCCTTGAACCATTAAATCCACTACATGTCCATAACTCATACCGATGGCCCTTTAACCATTATAACTACTAGCCATGACCAACAGGCAATAGATATCCACATTACAAGTAATAGGTGTCCATAACCCTTAACCATGCCCCTTGACCCATCATAACCACTAGACGCCCATAACTCATACCGATGGACCTTGAACCATTATAAATATAAGCCAAGACCAATAGCCTATAAATATCCATTTTACAAGTAATAGGTGTCCATAACCCATAACCATGGCCCTTGAACCAATATAACCACTAGATGTCCATAACTCATAGCGATGACCCTTGAACCATTATAACAACTAGCCATGACCAATAGCCTGCAGATATCCATTTTACAAGTAATAGGTGTCCATTACCCGTAACCATGGCCCTTGAACCATTATAACCACTACATGTCCATAACTCATACCGATGGCCCTTTAACCATTATAACCACTAGCCATGACCAGTAGGCAATAGATATCCACATTACAAGCAATAGGTGTCCATAACCCTTAACCATGGCCCTTGACCCATCATAACCACTAGACGTCCATAACTCATACCGATGGACCATTAACCATTATAAATACTAGCCATGACGAATAGCCTATAAATATCCATTTTACAAATAATAGGTGTCCATAACCCATAATCATGGCCCTTGAACCAGTATAACCACTAGATGTCCATAACTCATAGCGATGGCCCTTGAACCATTATAACAACAAGCCATGACCAATAGCCTATAGATATCCATTTTACAAGTAATAGGTGTCCATTACCCTTAACCATGGCCCTTGAACCATTATAACCACTACATGTCCATAACTCATACCGATGGCCCTTTAACCATTATAACCACTAGCCATGACCAATAGGCAATAGATATCCACATTACAAGCAATAGGTGTCCATAACCCTTAACTATGGCCCTTGAACCATTATAACCACTAGATGTCCATAACTCATAGCGATGGCCCTTGAACCATTATAACAACAAGCCATGACCAATAGCCTATAGATATCCATTTTACAAGTAATAGGTGTCCATTACCCTTAACCATGGCCCTTGAACCATTATAACCACTACATGTCCATAACTCATACCGATGGCCCTTTAACCATTATAACCACTAGCCATGACCAATAGGCAATAGATATCCACATTACAAGCAATAGGTGTCCATAACCCTTAACAATGGCCCTTGACCCATCATAACCACTACACGTCCATAACTCATGCCGATGCACCTTGAACCATTATAAATACTAGCCATGACCAATAGCCTATAAATATCCATTTTACAAGTAATAGGTGTCCATAACCCATACCATGACCCTTGAACCAGTATAACCACTAGATGTCCATAACTCATAGCGATGGCCCTTGAACCATTATAACAACAAGCCATGACCAATAGCCTATAGATATCCATTTTACAAGTAATAGGTGTCCATTACCCGTAACCGTCGCCCTTGAACCATTATAACCACTACATGTCCATAACTCATACCGATAGCCCTTTAACCATTATAACTACTAGCCATGACCAATAGGCAATAGATATCCACATTACATGCAATAGGTGTCCATAACCCTTAACCATGGCCCTTGATCCATCATAACCACTAGACTCCCATAACTCATACCGATGGACCTTGAACCATTATAAATACTAGCCATGACCAATAGCCTATAAATATCCATTTTACAAGTAATAGGTGTCCATAACCCATAACCATGGTCCTTGAACTAGTATAACCACTAGATGTCCATAACTCATAGTGATGGCCCTTGAACCATTATAACAACAAGCCATGACCAATAGCCTATAGATATCCATTTTACAAGTAATAGTTGTCCATTACCCGTAACCATGGCCCTTGAACCATTATAACCACTACACGTCCATAACTCATACCGATGTCCCTTTAACCATTATAACTAATAGCCATGACCAATAAGCAATAGATATCCACATTACAAGCAATAGGTGTCCATAGCCCATAACTATGGCCCTTGAACCATTATAACCACTAGTTGTCCATAACTCATACAGATGATCTTTGAACCGTTATAACTACTAGCCATGACCAATAGCCTTTAGATAGCCATTTTACAAGTAATAGGTGTCCATTACCCGTAACCATGGCCCTTGAACCATTAAATCCACTACATGTCCATAACTCATACCGATGGCCCTTTAACCATTATAACTACTAGCCATGACCAACAGGCAATAGATATCCACATTACAAGTAATAGGTGTCCATAACCCTTAACCATGCCCCTTGACCCATCATAACCACTAGACGCCCATAACTCATACCGATGGACCTTGAACCATTATAAATATAAGCCAAGACCAATAGCCTATAAATATCCATTTTACAAGTAATAGGTGTCCATAACCCATAACCATGGCCCATGAACCAATATAACCACTAGATGTCCATAACTCATAGCAATGGCCCTTGAACCATTATAACAACAAGCCATGACCAATAGCCTATAGATATCCATTTTACAAGTAATAGGTGTCCATTACCCGTAACCATGGCCCTTTAACCAATATAACCACTAGATGTCCATAACTCATAGCGATGACCCTTGAAACATTATAACAACTAGCAATGCCCAATAGCCTATAGATATCCATTTTACAAGTAATAGGTGTCCATTACCCGTAACCATGGCCCTTGAACCATTATAACCACTACATGTCTATAACTCATACCGATGGCCCTTTAACCATTATAACCACTAGCCATGACCAATAGGCAATAGATATCCACATTACAAGCAATAGGTGTCCATAACCCTTAACCATGGCCCTTGACCCATCATAACCACTAGACGTCCATAACTCATACCGATGGACCTTGAACCATTATAAATACCAGCCATGACCAATAGCCTATAAATATCCATTTTACAAGTATTAGGTGTCCATAACCCATAACAATGGCCCTTGAACCAGTATAACCACTAGATGTCCATAACTCATAACGATGGCCCTTGAACCATTATAACAACAAGCCATGACCAATAGCCTATAGATATCCATTTTACAAGTAATAGTTGTCCATTACCCGTAACCATGGCCCTTGAACCATTATAACCACTACATGTTCATAACTCATACCGATGGCCCTTTAACCATTATAACTTCTAGCCATGACCAATAGGCAATAGATATCCACATTACAAGCAATAGGTGTCCATAACCCTTAACCATGGCCCTTGAACCATCATAACCACTAGACGCCCATAACTCATACCGATGGACCTTGAACCATTATAAATACTAGCCATGAACAATGGCCTATAAATTTCCATTTTACAAGTAATAGGTGTCCATAACCCATAACCATGGCCCTTGAACCAGTATAACCACTACATGTCCATAACTCATACCGATGGCCACTACATGGCCCTTTAACTCATACCACTAGATGTCCATAACTCATAGCGATGACCCTTGAACCATTATAACAACTAGCCATGACCAATAGCCTATAGATATCCATTTTACAAGTAATAGGTGGGTCCATAACCCATACACATGTAGAAATTTGTCGTGTTGACTTGTTGACTTTTTCTCTCTAGGGCGATTTTTGAGAGACTGGCATTCGACGGCTGTTCTTCCAAATTTTCTTCTCTAGTTTCATTCGATCTCCTAGTTTTCTCTTCTGTAATCGTGGTTGTTTCAAACAATTGCTTGATTATTGTGTGCGTATTAGATTTATATACGTACAAAGTTTCTGGCGATTGGATTCCGATAGAAGAACCCTACGTTCGATAAAACCCTACGTTCGCAAAATCAAAAGAACCCTACGTTCGAATTACCCGTCATTCTAAAGAACCTAAGAACCCTACGTTTGATTTGTTGAAGATTTGGTGCCTATTGCCGCCGCTCGATACTTTGAGTATTGGACGAATTTGTGGCTAGAATTAATTCTGCCGCAATTGTTGAATCAAAACGATACTATTTGCGGCTAGGGTTCTTTGTTTTAGGGTTTTTTGCTGCATTCTACCTACGTTATCATATTAGTTTGTGAATTCTGAATATCAATAAACGTTTTAGTGAACTTCTGAATCCTAATATGGCTGAAGATACAGATGATTCGGGACAAAAGACTAATAATTTTGCAGCTAAACTAAAGAGTATTGATGGTAGAATTCTGGGCAAAACTGGGAATGTTATTCAACCAAGAAGTGCTATTCGAGGGTCCATATTAAACTCAGATGTAGTATCGCCAACGAGATCTGATCAGACCCCTATGAACGTGGTAGAAGAGACTAATAACCATTTTCCTAAACCTTCATATGCAACAGTGACTAATAATGCGGGTTCTACACCCAAAGTTAACTTTCGAAAACTAGACTCCATAGAGTCTAATAGCGATATAGATGTTATGATACCAATTGACTCGGTGAAGGAAGTAGCCAAAAGATTCTCAAACACTTTATATGGCTATTTTTTGGGAAAAAGAGTTGCGTTCCCGATTGTAGAATCCTATGTTAAAAATGTATGGTCTAAATTTGGTCTCAATCGGGTTATGATGAATGCTAAAGGGTTCTTTTTCTTTAAGTTTGATTCTCATAAGGGTTTGGAGGATGTGCTCGACAAAGGTCCGTGGATGATCAGGAACGGCCCTATGATCTTGAATGAATGGTCTCCGAACACTACCCTAACAAAGGAAGATTTAACTCAAATACCGATTTGGGTAAAAATTCATGACGTTCCCATGGCTGCATTTACAGCAGACGGGCTAAGTGTGATTGTATCTAAGATCGGGATGCCAAAAATGTTAGATTCCTATACAAGTACTATGTGTGTAGAATCATGGGGTAAAAACAACTTTGCTAGAGCTCTTATAGAGATAAATGCTGCGGATGATATCAGGGAATCGTTGGCTATTGCAATCCCCTCAATCGAGGGATCGGGTTATTCTAAGGAAGTAGTTCGTCTGGAATATGAATGGAAGCCTCCAAGATGTTCGTTGTGCAAACTATTTGGCCATACTATGGACACTTGCATAAAAAATATAAAACCCAAAGAAGTCGAAACTCAAACAAATGATGATGGGTTTCAAGCTGTAAAACATAAAAATTGGAAGCATAATGTGAAACCTTCATCAAATTTTCAATATCGGCCAAAAAGCACCAATCAAGGTGGTCCAAAACAGCAACCTCATAGCAAGCCGAATGATGTGAATTCAGAAAGAGCTCCGGAATCGAGTTTGGCGAATAGTAATAGTGTAGATAATGTTAATCATTATACTCCACCTACTGTTGGCGCAACTAGTAATAGTGTAGATAAGGCTGGGTCGTGCACCACTTATGTTACACCTAATGGTTGCACGGAAATTCCGATTTCCGACTATACTAAGGCAAACAATAATAGTGTAGATGGTGTTAAAATACAGCATGCTACACCTATTGTTGGCCGAGATGGGCACAATGCCAGAATTCAGATAAACAATAATAGTGGAGCTGCTACTAACATTCCGCAGGCTAAACCTATTGATTATCGAAAGGAACCAAGAGTTGGGCAGCAATATCACCCGAATATCTCAACTTCAAACGGGTTTGATGCATTTAATGATACAGAAGAAGACGATGAGGAAGTTGAAGAACTACACACCGAAACATCAAAGTTTATGTCAGCTGGATACGGGCAAAAAATTAAGGGGGCAAGCACTCCATCTGATGAAGTTTTTAATGTTTAGTATAGCTTCATGGAACATTAGGGGGTTGAATCGCTCCCCTAAACAAAAAGAGGTTCGTCAGGTTATTTTAGAAAATAACTTGAGTCTGTGTGCTATTCTTGAATCTCATGTTGAGGTGTCGGTAGTGTATGATGTTTGTAAAAAAGTGTGTTACAACTGGAAGTGGACATCTAATGGTGATATTTGTGATAAAGGGTCCCGGATTATTATAGGGTGGAATAATGATATGTTAGATGTCATGGTGTTAGCTCAAACCCCGCAGGTGATGCATATACAGATTGTCCTTAAAGCTGATCGGAAATCCTTATTTTGCTCTTTTGTTTATGCTGCAAACTACTATATTGATAGGCGGCCCTTGTGGGATAATTTGGCTGGTCATAGTTACTTTATGGCGAATAAACCATGGGTTTTACTTGGAGATTTTAACTCCTCCTTGAATGTGGAAGATCATTCTTGTGGAGGGTATCAGCCCAATATTTCTATGCGTGAATTTCAAGAGTGTGTGAATAAAATGGAAGTTATGGATATTAATAGTACGGGTCTTCATTTTACATGGACTCAAAAACCGAATGGTTTTTCTGGGACTTTGAAAAAGATAGACCGTATTATGGGGAACCAGCACTTTATTGATGTATGTCGTGGCTCAGTTGCGATATTTCAGCCTTATCGTATTTCTGATCACTCCCCTTGCATTCTTCGTATTCCTGATTTATGTAAGTCGAAACGTAAACCTTTTAAATTCTTCAATTTCTTAGCTCACAAGAAAGGTTTTCATGATATTGTGAAGTCTGGATGGTCTTCGGAAGTAACAGGTTATGCAATGTTCAGAGTGGTTAAAAGATTGAAGCTTCTGAAGTCCCCATTGCGGAATTTATTAAAGGAGCAGGGTAATTTACATACAAAAGTTCAGAATCTTCGTGTGGAGCTAGATGAGGTCCAACGCGCTCTAGATAAAAACCCGTACTGTATAGAGCTTAGGGAGGAAGAAGCGGCCTATTTGCAAGCGTTCAAAGATGCGATGTTGGATGAGGAAAGGTTTCTAAAACAGAAATCCAAGGTGGAATGGCTTCGGGTTGGAGACTCCAACTCGGTGTTTTTTCATAATTCGTTAAAAAGCAGATGCCATAGAAGTCGTATTGATGCCATATTTGATGGTGCTGATGTTTTACGTGAAGGTAAGGATGTTGCTCATGTTTTTACTGATTACTATGAGAATTTCCTTGGTATAGCTGGTACTACGAACCCTCTTGTGATACAAGGTCTTTTTAATAACACGATAGAGCCTACTAAGGCTGATTTAATGGTCCGGGACATTATGGATGCGGAAATAAAAGATGCAATGTTTTCTATAGGTGATGATAAAGCCCCGGGTCCTGATGGTTATACTTCTGCTTTCTTTAAGAAGGCTTGGGACATCATTGGTACTGATGTATGTAGTGCCGTGCGTGAATTTTTTACGTCTGGTAAGCTTCTTAAAGAAGTAAATCATACTATACTTGCTCTTATTCCAAAGGTTGCTACTCCATCTAGAGTTACTGAATACCGGCTTTCTTGCTGTAATGTCTTATATAAATGTATTAGCAAGGTTATCACTAACCGAATTAAAGATGTCTTAGGTGATATTGTGGGTATTAACCAATCGGCTTTTATCCCGGGCCGTCGAATTTCAGATAATATTTTACTGACTCAAGAGCTTATGCATAACTATCATCTGCAAAATGGCCATCCTCTATGTGCTTTTAAAGTAGATATCCAGAAAGCTTATGATACAGTTGACTGGGAGTTTCTTCATCGTATTCTTCTAGGCTTCGGGTTTCCTATGAGAATGGTCACCTGGATCATGGAATGTATTACCACCCCCTCTTTTTCTGTCGCTATTAATGGTGATATCCATGGCTGGTTTAAGGGCAAAAGGGGGCTGAGACAAGGCGATCCTATGTCTCCATATCTCTTCACTCTTGTTATGGAAGTGTTATCTCTTATTTTACAGCGTAGAGTGCGGGAAAGTGAGGATTTTCAGTATCATTATCGTTGTGAGCAACAAAAGATTATTAACCTTTGTTTTGCAGATGATTTATTTCTGTTTGCTCGAGGGAATGTCTGCTCAACGAACTTGATTCTGGATGCCTTGAATGAGTTTAAGGAGGTCTCGGGGTTAGTGCCAAGTATTCCCAAAAGTACAATATTTTTCTGCAATGTTCCGACTTCAATCCGTCACGAGATTCTTCAGATTATGCCGTTTGCTGAAGGAACGCTCCCAGTCAAGTACCTTGGAGTCCCACTCATATCGACAAGGTTACTTTATCGAGACTGTAAGGTTCTTGTTGAAAGGTTGCGGATGCGAATTGCTGATTGGAAGAACAAATTTCTCTCTTTTGCGGGGAGAGTTCAATTAATTATCTCAGTTTTATCTTCCTTGCATATCTATTGGGCGTCAGTTTTTATTCTTCCTTCTCGTATTGTTCATGATCTTGAACAATTGATGCGGGGTTTTTTATGGTGCCAGGGGGAGATGAAAAAGGGGAAGGCAAAAGTTGCTTGGGAGTTGGTGTGTAAGCCGAAAAATGAAGGGGGGCTTGGTATCCGAAGAATTCATGACTTTAATGTTTCCCTTATGGCTACTCATATCTGGTCTATTGTGACAAATAAAGAGTCGTTATGGGTTAGATGGATCCACTCGTATAAGCTCATGGGACGAAGTTTTTGGGAAGTTCCATGTACGGGATATTTTTCGTGGGGTTGGCGGAAATTAATCCAAATTAGAAGTAGTATTCGGCCCTTTATTTGGAATAGAATTCATGATGGTAAAAACACTTCTGTCTGGTTTGATAACTGGTGTACGGCTAGCCCGTTAAATCAGCTGTTAACCATGCGAGATATTACACGATCAGGGTTCTCTATACAGGATTCCGTAGCTGATTTGGTCACAAATCAGAGTTGGGGGTGACCTATTGAGTGGCATCAAAAGTATCCTATTTTAGCTCAAATCCCGGTGCCTACATTGACTCCAAATACGGCTGATATGGTATTATGGAAGGATCACTATGGGTCTTTGATGCCATTCACGGTTTCTATTGCATGGGATTCGATTAGAACAAGGGGTGTGGAAGTCCTTTGGCAGAAGGTAGTTTGATTTTCTCATTGTATACCGAGGCATGCTTTTCACTTATGGTTGGTTGTTCACCAACGTCTTAAAACTCAAGATCGGCTCAAACAATGGGATGTCCCTCCCAATACAGATTTAAGTACATTACATTGCCATTATGTAATGGTCCGCCTGACTCCCATGCACACTTATTTTTTGAGTGTCCATATTCCTCCGAAATATGGGGTAAAGTTCGTGGTCTAGCAGATATTGGTATTAGTACGGCCGTTATTACTGATGTGTTAGCTTTTCTTATTACTATATCCAGGGGAAGGTCTGCGAGAAGTCTAATTGCTAGAGTTTCACTTGCTGCTACTACGTACTTTATTTGGCGGGAGCGCAATGCTCGATTACACTCCAAAAAGCCCAAAACTCATCTGCAGTTGTATGATGAAATTATTGTTACCATTCGGCTTAAGTTGCTCTCAATGAGATTTAAGAAGAACACGGAGCAAGTGCAAAAGATGCTGAATAATTGGAAGCTTCCGAAGTCGTTAGTTCTACATGATCACATAGATCAAACGTAGTAGTTTTTGCTTATCTCTAGCTGTGTGTTTTGTTTGGTTATTTTCTGTAGCTAGAGTTAGGTGTTTGGTTGCCGTGTTTTTGTTTATGACTTGTCATAAACATAGTTAGTCTTGGTTGTCGAGCATTTGTGCTTGCGGTTAATGTGGTGCCTTAGCCACATTCCTTTGTACTTTATTTGTTTCTGTGATTAATATATTTTTGCCGGGGTAAACCCTTTACCCAAAAAAAAAAGTAATAGGTGTCCATTACCCGTAACCATGGCCCTTGAACCATTATAACCACTACATGTCCAAAACTCATACTGATGGCCCTTTAACCATTATAACCACTAGCCATGACCAATAGGCAATAGATATCCACATTACAAGCAATAGGTGTCCATAACCCTTAACCATGGCCCTTGACCCATCATAACCACTAGACGCCCATAACTCATACCGATGGACCTTGAACCATTATAAATACCAGCCATGACCAATAGCCTATAAATATCTATTTTACAAGTATTAGGTGTCCATAACCCATAACCATGGCCCTTGAACCAGTATCACCACTAGATGTCCATAACTCATAACGATGGCCCTTGAACCATTATAACAACAAGCCATGACCAATAGCCTATAGATATCCATTTTACAAGTAATAGGTGTCCATTACCCGTAACCATGGCCCTTGAACCATTATAACCACTACATGTCCATAACTCGTACCGATGGCCCTTTAACCATTATAACTTCTAGCCATGACCAATAGGCAATAGATATCCACATTACAAGCAATAGGTGTCCATAACCCTTAACCATGCCCCTTGACCCATCATAACCACTAGACGCCCATAACTCATACCGATGGACCTTGAACCATTATAAATACTAGCCATGACCAATAGCCTATAAATATCCATTTTACAAGTAATAGGTGTCCATAACCCATAACCATGGCCCTTGAACCAATATAACCACTAGATGTCCATAACTCAAACGATGACCCTTGAACCATTATAACAACTAGCCATGACCAATAGCCTATAGATATCCATTTTACAAGTAATAGGTGTCCATTACCCGTAACCATGGCCCTTGAACCATTATAACCACTACATGTCCATAACTCATACCGATGACCCTTTAACCATTATAACTACTAGCCATGACCAATAGGCAATAGATATCCACATTACAAGCAATAGGTGTCCATAACCCTTAACCATGGCCCTTGAACCATCATAACCACTAGACGCCCATAACTCATACCGATGGACCTTGAACCATTATAAATACTAGCCATGAACAATAGCCTATAAATATCCATTTTACAAGTAATAGGTGTCGATAACCCATAACCATGGCCCTTGAACCAGTATAACCACTAGATGTCCATAACTCATAGCGATGGCCCTTGAACCATTATAACAACAAGCCGTGACCAATAGCCTATAGATATCCATTTTACAAGTAATAGGTGTCCATTACCCGTAACCATGGCCCTTGAACCATTATAACCACTACATGTCCATAACTCATACCGATGGCCCTTTAACCATTATAACTAATAGCCATGACCAATAAGCAATAGATATCCACATTACAAGCAATAGGTGTCCATAACCCATAACTATGGCCCTTGAACCATTATAACCACTAGATGTCCATAACTCATACATATGATCTTTGAACCATTATAACTACTAGCCATGACCAATAGCCTATAGATAGCCATTTTACAAATAATAGGTGTCCATTACCCGTAACCATGGCCCTTGAACCAATATAACCACTACATGTCCGTAACTCATACCGATGGCCCTTTAACCATTATAACCACTAGCCATGACCAATAGGCAATAGATATCCATTTTACAAGTAATAGGTGTCCATAACCCATAACCATGGCCCTTGAACCAATATAACCACTGGATGTCCGTCACTCATAGTGATGGCCCTTGAAGCATTATAAATACTAGCCATGACCAATAGCCTATAAATATCCATTTTACAAGTAATAGGTGTCCATTACCCGTAACCATGGCCCTTGAACCATTATAACCACTACATGTCCATAACTCATACCGATGGCCCTTTAACCATTATAACCTCTAGCCATGACCAATAGGCAATAGATATCCACATTACAAGCAATAGGTGTCCATAACCCTTAACAATGGCCCTTGACCCATCATAACCACTAGACGTCCATAACTCATACCGATGGACCTTGAACCATTATAAATACTAGCCATGACCAATAGCCTATAAATATCCATTTTACAAGTAATAGGTGTCCATAACCCATAATCATGGCCCTTGAACCAGTATAACCACTAGATGTCCATAACTCATAGCGATGGCCCTTGAACCATTATAACAACAAGCGATGACCAATAGCCTATAGATATCCATTTTACAAGTAATAGGTGTCCATTACCCGTAGCCGTCGCCCTTGAACCATTATAACCACTACATGTCCATAACTCATACCGATAGCCCTTTAACCATTATAACTACTAGCCATGACCAATAGGCAATAGATATCCGCATTACAAGCAATAGGTGTCCATAACCCTTAACCATGGCCCTTGATCCATCATAACCACTAGACTCCCATAACTCATACCGATGGACCTTGAACCATTATAAATACTAGCCATGACCAATAGCCTATAAATATCCATTTTACAATTAATAGGTGTCCATAACCCATAACCATGGTCCTTGAACTAGTATAACCACTAGATGTCCATAACTCATAGTGATGGCCCTTGAACCATTATAACAACAAGCCATGACCAATAGCCTATAGATATCCATTTTACAAGTAATAGTTGTCCATTACCCGTAACCATGGCCCCTGAACCATTATAACCACTACACGTCCATAACTCATACCGATGGCCCTTTAACGATTGTAACTAATAGCCATGACCAATAAGCAATAGATATCCACATTACAAGCAATAGGTGTCCATAACCCATAACTATGGCCCTTGAACCATTATAACCACTAGATGTCCATAACTCATACAGATGATCTTTGAACCATTATAACTACTAGCCATGACCAATAGCCTATAGATAGCCATTTTCCAAATAATAGGTGTCCATTACCCGTAACCATGGCCCTTGAACCAATATAACCACTACATGTCCGTAACTCATACCGATGGCCCTTTAACCATTATAACCACTAGCCATGACCAGTAGGCAATAGATATCCACATTACAAGCAATAGGTGTCCATAACCCTTAACAATGGCCCTTGAACCATCATAACCACTAGACGTCCATAACTCATACCGATGGACCTTGAACCATTATAAATACTAGCCATGACCAATAGCCTATAAATATCCATTTTACAAGTAATAGGTGTCCATAACCCATAACCATGGCCCTTGAACCAATATAACCACTAGATGTCCATAACTCATAGCGATGACCCTTGAACCATTATAACAACTAGCCATGACCAATAGCCTATAGATATCTATTTTACAGGTAATAGGTGTCCATTACCCGTAACCATGGCCCTTGAACCATTATAACCACTACATGTCCATAACTCATACCGATGGCCCTTTAACCATTATAACCACTAGCCATGACCAGTAGGCAATAGATATCCATATTACAAGCAATAGGTGTCCATAACCCTTAACCATGGCCCTTGACCCATCATAACCACTAGACGTCCATAACTCAAACCGATGGACCATGAACCATTATAAATACCAGCCATGACCAATAGCCTATATATATATATATCCATTTTACAAGTAATAGGTGTCCATAACCCATAACCATGGCCCTTGAACCAATATAACCACTGGATGTCCGTCACTCATAGTGATGGCCCTTGAACCATTATAACAACAACCCATGACCAATAGCCTATAGATATCCATTTTACAAGTAATAGGTGTCCATTATCCGTAATCATGGCCCTTGAACCATTATAACCACTACATGTCCATAACTCATACCGATGGCCCTTTAACCATTATAACCACTAGCCATGACCAATAGGCAATAGATATCCACATTACAAGCAATAGGTGTCCATAACCCTTAACAATGGCCCTTGACCCATCATAACCACTAGACGTCCATAACTCATACCGATGGACCTTGAACCATTATAAATACTAGCCATGACCAATAGCCTATAAATATCCATTTTACAAGTAATAGGTGTCCATAACCCATAATCATGGCCCTTGAACCAGTATAACCACTAGATGTCCATAACTCATAGCGATGGCCCTTGAACCATTATAACAACAAGCGATGACCAATAGCCTATAGATATCCATTTTACAAGTAATAGGTGTCCATTACCCGTAGCCGTCGCCCTTGAACCATTATAACCACTACATGTCCATAACTCATACCGATAGCCCTTTAACCATTATAACTACTAGCCATGACCAATAGGCAATAGATATCCGCATTACAAGCAATAGGTGTCCATAACCCTTAACCATGGCCCTTGATCCATCATAACCACTAGACTCCCATAACTCATACCGATGGACCTTGAACCATTATAAATACTAGCCATGACCAATAGCCTATAAATATCCATTTTACAATTAATAGGTGTCCATAACCCATAACCATGGTCCTTGAACTAGTATAACCACTAGATGTCCATAACTCATAGTGATGGCCCTTGAACCATTATAACAACAAGCCATGACCAATAGCCTATAGATATCCATTTTACAAGTAATAGTTGTCCATTACCCGTAACCATGGCCCCTGAACCATTATAACCACTACACGTCCATAACTCATACCGATGGCCCTTTAACGATTGTAACTAATAGCCATGACCAATAAGCAATAGATATCCACATTACAAGCAATAGGTGTCCATAACCCATAACTATGGCCCTTGAACCATTATAACCACTAGATGTCCATAACTCATACAGATGATCTTTGAACCATTATAACTACTAGCCATGACCAATAGCCTATAGATAGCCATTTTCCAAATAATAGGTGTCCATTACCCGTAACCATGGCCCTTGAACCAATATAACCACTACATGTCCGTAACTCATACCGATGGCCCTTTAACCATTATAACCACTAGCCATGACCAGTAGGCAATAGATATCCACATTACAAGCAATAGGTGTCCATAACCCTTAACAATGGCCCTTGAACCATCATAACCACTAGACGTCCATAACTCATACCGATGGACCTTGAACCATTATAAATACTAGCCATGACCAATAGCCTATAAATATCCATTTTACAAGTAATAGGTGTCCATAACCCATAACCATGGCCCTTGAACCAATATAACCACTAGATGTCCATAACTCATAGCGATGACCCTTGAACCATTATAACAACTAGCCATGACCAATAGCCTATAGATATCTATTTTACAGGTAATAGGTGTCCATTACCCGTAACCATGGCCCTTGAACCATTATAACCACTACATGTCCATAACTCATACCGATGGCCCTTTAACCATTATAACCACTAGCCATGACCAGTAGGCAATAGATATCCATATTACAAGCAATAGGTGTCCATAACCCTTAACCATGGCCCTTGACCCATCATAACCACTAGACGTCCATAACTCAAACCGATGGACCATGAACCATTATAAATACCAGCCATGACCAATAGCCTATATATATATATCCATTTTACAAGTAATAGGTGTCCATAACCCATAACCATGGCCCTTGAACCAATATAACCACTGGATGTCCGTCACTCATAGTGATGGCCCTTGAACCATTATAACAACAACCCATGACCAATAGCCTATAGATATCCATTTTACAAGTAATAGGTGTCCATTATCCGTAATCATGGCCCTTGAACCATTATAACCACTACATGTCCATAACTCATACCGATGGCCCTTTAACCATTATAACCACTAGCCATGACCAATAGGCAATAGATATCCACATTACAAGCAATAGGTGTCCATAACCCTTAACAATGGCCCTTGACCCATCATAACCACTAGACGTCCATAACTCATACCGATGGACCTTGAACCATTATAAATACTAGCCATGACCAATAGCCTATAAATATCCATTTTACAAGTAATAGGTGTCCATAACCCATAATCATGGCCCTTGAACCAGTATAACCACTAGATGTCCATAACTCATAGCGATGGCCCTTGAACCATTATAACAACAAGCGATGACCAATAGCCTATAGATATCCATTTTACAAGTAATAGGTGTCCATTACCCGTAGCCGTCGCCCTTGAACCATTATAACCACTACATGTCCATAACTCATACCGATAGCCCTTTAACCATTATAACTACTAGCCATGACCAATAGGCAATAGATATCCGCATTACAAGCAATAGGTGTCCATAACCCTTAACCATGGCCCTTGATCCATCATAACCACTAGACTCCCATAACTCATACCGATGGACCTTGAACCATTATAAATACTAGCCATGACCAATAGCCTATAAATATCCATTTTACAATTAATAGGTGTCCATAACCCATAACCATGGTCCTTGAACTAGTATAACCACTAGATGTCCATAACTCATAGTGATGGCCCTTGAACCATTATAACAACAAGCCATGACCAATAGCCTATAGATATCCATTTTACAAGTAATAGTTGTCCATTACCCGTAACCATGGCCCCTGAACCATTATAACCACTACACGTCCATAACTCATACCGATGGCCCTTTAACGATTGTAACTAATAGCCATGACCAATAAGCAATAGATATCCACATTACAAGCAATAGGTGTCCATAGCCCATAACTATGGCCCTTGAACCATTATAACCACTAGTTGTCCATAACTCATGCAGATGATCTTTGAACCATTATAACTACTAGCCATGACCAATAGCCTATAGATAGCCATTTTACAAGTAATAGGTGTCCATTACCCGTAACCATTGGATGATCAGGACTAACCCTATTATATTAAAAGAATGGACTCCAAATACCACTCTAACAAAGGAAGACCTTACTAAAATCCCGATTTGGGTAAATTTCACGATGTTCCAATGGCTGCATTTACAGCTGATGGTCTCAGTTTGATGGCATCAAAGATTGGCACACCAAAAATGTTGGATGCATACACAAGTACTATATGTTCGGAATCTTGGGGTAGAAGTAACTTTGCTAGAGCTCTCATTGAAATCAACTCTTCAGATGAACTTAGGTCCACACTGATAGTGGCTATCCCATCCCTTGAAGGATCTGAATACTCTAAAGAAGTGATTAGTCTTGAATATGAATGGAAACCTCCGAGGTGTTCAATATGCAAAAATTTTGGTCATACTATTGACGGCTGTCCTAAAAACATTAAACCCAAAGAGAAGGAAGTTGAACAAGATGATGACGGATACCAGGTCGTGGGGAACAAAAAACGCTTTAAAACTCGATCTAATTTTCAGTATAGACCAAAAGGGAGCTCAAAGACTGATTCGGAAGTGGCTGAAAGTGCTAAACTCCCGATCACAAACAGTAATAGTGTAGATAATGATAAACATTATGCTGCACCTATTGTTTGTGAAGATGTCCATAAGAAAAGAGATAGTTGGAATAAATGTGCGACCAGTAATAGTGTAGAGAATGCTACACCTATTGATCGCAATGAGGTCCCGGATGCTATTTTCTTTGATTATGGAAAGGCGGACAGTAATAGTGTAAACGGTAATCATAAATACCATGTTACACCTATTGTTGGCCAAAAAGAAAATGGGAGCAGTAATAGTATAGGTGATGTTGGGAGCTCTCAACATCAGGCTAAACCTACTGTTTTTCATGAATTGAACACCTATGCAAATATTCCTACCTCAAATGGGTTTGATTCGTTAAGTGATATGGAGGATGAAGATGATGAAGTGGAAGATAACATAAACGATACTTCAAGTTTTTTGGCGGGCACTTCTAAGAACAAGGGGGGCAAGCACTCCCTATTCACATGGTCTTAATGTTTAGTCTTGCTTCCTGGAATATTAGGGGTTTGAACCAGCCCCCTAAAAAAGAAGAGGTTCGTCAAATAGTACTAGATAACAACCTAAGTATTTGTGCAATTCTAGAATCTCATGTGAATGTTGCGGATGTTTATGATGTTTGTAAGAAAGTTTGTGCAAGTTGGAAATGGACCTCTAATGGGTCTTTGTGTGATAAAGGTACCCGCATTATTCTTGGTTGGGATGAGAGGATGTTAGATGTTATGACTCTAGCACAAACAAACCAGGTTATACATGTTCAAGTCGTTACTAAATCTGATAGAAAGTCTTTCTTTTGTTCTTTTGTGTATGCTGCTACTTCATACATTGACAGGAGGGTTTTATGGCATAATCTAGTGGGACATAGCCAGCTTATGTCGAATAAACCTTGGGCTATTCTTGGTGACTTTAATGCAGCCCTGAAATTAGAAGACCATTCATGTGGTGGGTATCAACCTCATATTTCTATGCGGGAATTCCAAGAGTGTGTAAATGATATAGCTGTTATGGTTATAAATAGTACGGGCCTTCATTTTACTTGGAACCAAAAACCGCAGGGATCAGATGGTATTTTAAAGAAGATTGATCGAATTATGGGGAATCAAGTTTTCATTGATTTCTTCCCGGACTGTATTGGCATTTTCCAGCCATATCGTATTTCCGATCACACCCCTTGTATCTTGAAAATCCCGAATGTTATGAAGTTCAAACCCAAGCCTTTTAAATTTTTTAACTTTCTTGCAGACAAACCTGAATTTCGTAATATTGTTGGTGTGGCTTGGTCGGAGAGAATCACAGGTTGTGCAATGTATCGGGTGGTAAAACATCTAAAAGCTATGAAACCCCCTTTGCGAAAGCTCTTAAAGGACCAAGGTAATTTACACTCCAAAGTAAAATTCCTTCGGGTAGAGCTAGATGAAGTACAATCTGCGCTTGATAAAAACCCCCACTGTCCTAAGCTTCGGGAAGAGGAAGCCCAATATATTCTTGCGTATAAGGCCGCGGTTTTAGATGAGGAACGCTTCCTTAAACAAAAATCTAAAATTGAATGGTTAAGAGTTGGGGACTCCAATTCAGCTTACTTCCACAATGTGGTCAAGGGTAGATGCCACATGAATCGTATAGATGCTATATTTGAGGGCACTACTATGCATGAAGGTAATGAAATCGCTCCAATTTTTGTTAAACATTACCAAAATTTCCTTGGAATTGCGGGCCAGGTGACTTCCCTTTATACTCAGGAGCTGTTTCAGAACACTATTGATCGTCAAAAGGCTGAGTTTATGGTTCGTGATGTAAGCAATTCTGAAATTAAAAAGTCTCTCTTTTCTATTGGCAATGATAAAGCCCCTGGTCCTGATGGCTTCACAGCTGTTTTCTTTAAAAAAATCTTGGGACATTATTGGAGAGGAATTGTGTTGTGCGGTTCGGGAATTTTTTTTCGAACGGAAAATTACTAAAAGAAATTAACCATACGATTCTGGCTATGATTCCAAAGATCCCAACCCCTTCAAAGACGACTGATTTTAGGCCCATTTCCTGCTGCAATGTAATTTATAAGTGTATCAGCAAAATACTTACAAATCGCATCACTGATGTTCTTGGCGATATTGTGGGCATTAACCAATCAGCTTTCATTCCTGGTAGACGAATTTCAGATAACATACTTCTCACACAAGAACTAATGCATAATTATCATAGGCATTCTGGTCCCCCTCGATGTGCGTTTAAAATTGATATCCAGAAAGCTTATGATACTGTTGATTGGGAGTTTCTACACTCTATCTTAATTGGATTTGGTTTTCCTCCTAAAATGATCACGTGGATTTTGGACTGTTTTACATCTCCCTCTTTTTCCATTTGAATAAATGGAGAGGTCCATGGCTGGTTTCGGGGTAAAAGAGGCTTGAGACAGGGTGACCCAATGTCTCCATACCTTTTTACTCTTGTTATGGAGGTACTTTCTCTTATTATCAAACGTAGAGTTACATCAAGCACGGATTTTGGATATCACAAAGGCTGTGAGAAACAAAAGATTGTCAACCTGTGTTTTGCTGATGATCTTTTCATTTTTGCACGAGGTAATCTGAATTCTGCTACTCTGATTTTGGATGCTTTGAATGAGTTTAAAGAAGTATCCGGGCTTGTCCCTAGCATTCCTAAAAGTACGGTGTTTTTCTGCAACGTCCCCACAACTACCCGAGCTGCAATACTTCTTTTAATGCCGTTTGAGGAAGGAAGTCTCCCGGTTAAATACCTTGGAGTGCCTTTGATATCTACAAGATTACTATTTCGAGATTGTAAAGGCCTGATAGAAAAGGTGCAGAATCGCATAAATGATTGGAAGAATAAATTCCTCTCTTTTGCGGGTCATCTCCAATTGATCATTTCAGTGCTAATTAATTTACATATCTATTGGGCTTCAGTTTTTACTCTCCCAACCCGTATTATTCATGAGCTCGAGCAACTAATGCGAGGGTTTCTATGGTGTCAAGGCGAAATGAAGAAGGGTAAAGCAAAAGTTTCTTGGGAGGTAGTGTGCAAACCAAAATCTGAAGGGGGTCTGGGTATCCGTCGTATTAAAGATTTTAATACTGGCCTAATGACATACCATATCTGGAGTATAGTGACTAACAAGGAGTCGTTATGGGTCCAATGGATTCATTCTTATAAGTTGCGGGGTAGAAGTTTTTGGGATACTCCCATCATGGGTTCTATGAGCTGGTCTTGGAGAAAGTTGCTCCAATTAAGAAACAAAGTTAGGCCTTTTATATGGCATACGATACGTGATGGAAAATCTACTTCCATTTGATTTGACAAATGGAGCATGGCTAGTTCAATCTTTCAATTACTCACTCACAGAGATATCACTAGAGCTGGGTTTTCCCCCCTTGATATGGTATCGGACTTGATTAATGATAATAATTGGACTTGGCCAAATGATTGGTATGCTAGGTTCCCAGAAATTACTAGTATCCCGGTCCCCCAACTTATTCCAGAACAAAAGGACGGTGTAGGTTGGTTAGATCTCAATGGGTCTTCTCAGGCTTTCTCGGTCTATCTAGCTTGGAACTCTATTCGATCAAGGGAGGTTGAGGTCCCTTGGAAAGCTGTTGTTTGGTTCCCCCATTGTATCCCTCGCCATGCTTTTGATATGTGCTAGTTATGAACAACCGCTTAAAAACTCAAGATATGTTGAAACAATGGGATATCCACCATGATACGGATACCGCCTCTTTGCGGTGCCCTCTATGTGGTCTTATTCAAGACTCCCACCCTCATCTATTTTTTGAATGTACATATTCTTTGCAGGTTTGGGTTAAAATCAGATTGCTTGGGGGGATGGACATGATTGCTCCAAGAATTGCTGATATTATTGATTACCTTACTCCAATGTCTAGAGGAAGGTCAGCAAAAAGTGTTATCTCTCGTATATTGATTGGAGCTACTACGTATTATATCTGGTTAGAGAGAAATGCAAGATTGTTCAGGAAGAAGTCCAAGACGCATATGCAGTTATGTGATGAGATTATTGCCACTGTTCGGTTAAAACTGATGACATTAAAGTTTAAGAAGAAGATGGTTGATATTCAACGGCTGTTAACTAGCTGGAAGATCCCAGACTCGGTTACATAGCTCCGTGTTTTGTTTTAAGTGCCTGCTTTTGGTTTGTTGATTGTTTGTCTTGGTTACGCGAGGTAGTCCCTAGTGCTTGTGTAGCTTTGTTTATGGCATGTCATAAACTCTGTCTTGGTTTGTCAAGCTTCTGCTTGAGGTCAATGTGACCGCCTGTCACATTCCTTTGTACTTATTTTGTGATTAATATACTTAGCCAGGGTAATCCCCTTTACCCAAAAAAAAAACCCGTAACCATGGCCCTTGACCCATCATAACCACTAGACGTCCATAACTCATACCGATGGACCTTGAACCATTATAAATACTAGCCATGACCAATAGCCTATAAATATCCATTTTACAAGTAATAGGTGTCCATAACCCATAACCATGGCCCTTGAACCAGTATAACCACTAGATGTCCATAACTCATAGCGATGGCCCTTGAAGCATTATAACAACAAGCCATGACCAATAGCCTATAGATATCCATTTTACAAGTAATAGGCGTCCATTACCCGTAACCATGACCCTTGAACCATTATAACCACTACATGTCCATAACTCATACCGATGGCCCTTTAACCATTGTAACTACTAGCCATGACCAATAGGTAATAGATATCCACATTACAAGCAATAGGTGTCCATAACCCTTGACCATGGCCCTTGACCCATCTTAACCACTAGACGCCCATAACTCATACCGATGGACCTTGAACCATTATAAATACTAGCCATGAACAATAGCCTATAAATATCCATTTTACAAGTAATAGGTGTCCATAACCCATAACCATGGCCCTTGAACCAATATAACCACTAGGTGCCCATAACTCATAGCGATGGCCCTTGAACCATTATAACAACAAGCCATGACCAATAGCCTATAGATATCCATTTTACAAGTAATAGGTGTCCATTACCCGTAACCATGGCCCTTGAACCATTATAACCATTACATGTCCATAACTCATACCGATGGCCCTTTAACCATTATAACCACTAGCCATGACCAATAGGCAATAGATATCCACATTACAAGCAATAGGTGTCCATAACCCTTAACCATGGCCCTTGACCCATCATAACCACTAGACGTCCATAACTCATACCGATGGACCTTGAACCATTATAAATACTAGCCATGACCAATAGCCTATAAATATCCATTTTACAAGTAATAGGTGTCCATAACCCATAACCATGGCCCTTGAACCAGTATAACCACTAGATGTCCATAACTCATAGCGATGGCCCTTGAAGCATTATAACAACAAGCCATCACCAATAGCCTATAGATATCCATTTTACAAGTAATAGGTGTCCATTACCCGTAACCATGACCCTCTAACCGTTATAACCACTACATGTTCATAACTCATACCGATGGCCCTTTAACCATTATAACTACTAGCCATGACCAATAGGCAATAGATATCCACATAACAAGCAATAGGTGTCCATAACCCTTAACCATGGCCCTTGAACCATCATAACCACTAGACGTCCATAACTCATACCGATGGCCCTTTAACCATTATAACTACTAGCCATGACCAATATGCAATAGATATCCACATTACAAGCAATAGGTGTCCATAACCCTTAACCATGGCCCTTGAACCATCATAACCACTAGACATCCATAACTCATACAGCTGATCTTTGAACCGTTATAACTACTAGCCATGACCAACAGCCTACAAATATACATTTTACAAGTAATAGGTGTCCATAACCCATAACCACGGCCTTTGAACCATTATAACCACTAGATGTCCAAAACTCATACCGATTGCCCTTGAACCATTATAACTACTAGCCATCATATAGATATCCACATTACAACCATAACCATGGCCCTTGAACCATTATAACCACTAGATGTCCATAACTCGTAGCGATGACCATTGAACCATAATAACTAGAAGCCATGACAAATAGCCTATAGATATCATTTTACAAGTAATAGGTGTCCATAACCCATAACCATGACCCTTGAACCATTATAACCACTAGATGTCCGTAACTCATACCGATGGCCCTTGAACTATTATAACTACTCGCCTTGACCAATAGCTTATAAATATCCATTTTACAAGTAATAAGTGTCCATAACCCATAACCATTGCCCTTAAACCATTATAACCACTAGTTGTCCATAACTCATACCGATGGCCTTTGAACCATTATAACTACTAGTCATAACCAATAGCCAATAGATATCCACATTACATGTAATAAGTTGCCATGACCCATAACCTTGGTCCTTGAACCATCATAACCACAAGATGTCCATAACTCATAACGATGGCCCTTGAACCATTATAACTAGTAGCCATGTCCAATAGCCAATAGATATCCACATTACATGTAATAGGTTGCCATCACCCATTACCCGTAACCATGGCCCTTGAACCATTATAACCACTACATGTCCATAACTCATACCGATGGCCCTTTAACCATTATAACTACTAGCCATGACCAATAGGCAATAGATATCCACATTACAAGCAATGGGTGTCCATAACCCTTAACCTTGGCCCTTGACCCATCATAACCACTAGACGTCCATAACTCATACCGATGGACCTTGAACCATTATAAATACTAGCCATGACCAATAGCCTATAAATATCCATTTTAGAAGTAATAGGTGTCCATAACCCATAACCATGGTCCTTGAACCAGTATAACCACTAGATGTCCATAACTCATAGCGATGGCCCTTGAACCATTATAACAACAAGCCATGACCAATAGCCTATAGATATCCATTTTACAAGTAATAGGTGTCCATTACCCGTAACCATGGCCCTTGAACCATTATAACTACTAGCCATGACCAATAGGCAATAGATATCCACAGTACAAGCAATAGGTATCCATAACCCTTAACCATGGCCCTTGACCCATCATAACCACTAGACGTCCATAACTCATACCGATGGACCTTGAACCATTATAAATACTAGACATGACCAATAGCCTATAAATATCCATTTTACAAGTAATAGGTGTCCATAACCCATAACCATGGCCCTTGAACCAATATAACCACTAGATTTCCATAACTCATACAGATGATCTTTGAACCGTTATAACTACTAGCCATGACCAATAGCCTATTGATAGCCATTTTACAAGTAATAGGTGTCCATTACCCGTAACCATGGCCCTTGAACCATTATAACCACTAGTTGTCCATAACTCATACCGATGGCCTTTGAACCATTATAACTACTAGTCATAACCAATAGCCAATAGATATCCACATTACATGTAATAAGTTGCCATGACCCATAACCTTGGTCCTTGAACCATCATAACCACAAGATGTCCATAACTCATAACGATGGCCCTTGAACCATTATAACTAGTAGCCATGTCCAATAGCCAATAGATATCCACATTACATGTAATAGGTTGCCATCACCCATTACCCGTAACCATGGCCCTTGAACCATTATAACCACTACATGTCCATAACTCATACCGATGGCCCTTTAACCATTATAACTACTAGTCATGACCAATAGGCAATAGATATCCACATTACAAGCAATGGGTGTCCATAACCCTTAACCATGGCCCTTGACCCATCATAACCACTAGACGTCCATAACTCATACCGGTGGACCTTGAACCATTATAAATACTAGCCATGACCAATAGCCTATAAATATCCATTTTAGAAGTAATAGGTGTCCATAACCCATAACCATGGTCCTTGAACCAGTATAACCACTAGATGTCCATAACTCATAGCGATGGCCCTTGAACCATTATAACAACAAGCCATGACCAATAGCCTATAGATATCCATTTTACAAGTAATAGGTGTCCATTACCCGTAACCATGGCCCTTGAACCATTATAACTACTAGCCATGACCAATAGGCAATAGATATCCACATTACAATCAATAGGTATCCATAACCCTTAACCATGGCCCTTGACCCATCATAACCACTAGACGTCCATAACTCATACCGATGGACCTTGAACCATTATAAATACTAGCCATGACCAATAGCCTATAAATATCCATTTTACAAGTAATAGGTGTCCATAACCCATAACCATGGCCCTTGAACCAATATAACCACTAGATGTCCATAACTCATACAGATGATCTTTGAACCGTTATAACTACTAGCCATGACCAATAGCCTATTGATAGCCATTTTACAAGTAATAGGTGTCCATTACCCGTAACCATGGCCCTTGAACCATTATAGCCACTACATGTCCATAACTCATACCGATGGCCCTTTAACCATTATAACCACTAGCCATGACCAATAGGCAATAGATATCCACATTACAAGCAATAGGTGTCCATCACCCATTACCATGGCCCTTGAACCAATATAACCACTAGGTGTCCATAACTCATAGCGATGGCCGTTGAACAATTATAAATACTAGCCATGACCAATAGCCTATAAATATCCATTTTACAAGTAATAGGTGTCCATTACCCGTAACCATGACCCTTAAACCATTATAACCACTAGTTGTCCATAACTCATACCGATGGCCTTTGAACCATTATAACTACTAGTCATAACCAATAGCCAATAGATATCCACATTACATGTAATAAGTTGCCATGACCCATAACCTTGGTCCTTGAACCATCATAACCACAAGATGTCCATAACTCATAACGATGGCCCTTGAACCATTATAACTAGTAGCCATGTCCAATAGCCAATAGATATCCACATTACATGTAATAGGTTGCCATCACCCATTACCCGTAACCATGGCCCTTGAACCATTATAACCACTAGATGTCCATAACTCATACAGATGATCTTTGAACCGTTATAACTACTAGCCATGACCAATAGCCTATTGATAGCCATTTTACAAGTAATAGGTGTCCATTACCCGTAACCATGGCCCTTGAACCATTATAGCCACTACATGTCCATAACTCATACCGATGGCCCTTTAACCATTATAACCACTAGCCATGACCAATAGGCAATAGATATCCACATTACAAGCAATAGGTGTCCATAGCCCTTAACCATGGCCCTTGACCCATCATAACCACTAGACGTCCATAACTCCTACCGATGGAGCTTGAACCATTATAAATACTAGCCATGACCAATAGCCTATAAATATTCATTTTACAAGTAATAGGTGTTCATTACACGTAACCATGGCCCTTGAACCATTATAACCACTACATGTCCATAACTCATACCGATGGCCCTTTAACCATTATAACTACTAGCCATGACCAATAGGCAATAGATATCCACATTACAAGCAATGGGTGTCCATAACCCTTAACCATGGCCCTTGACCCATCATAACCACTAGACGTCCATAACTCATACCGATGGACCTTGAACCATTATAAATACTAGCCATGACCAATAGCCTATAAATATCCATTTTAGAAGTAATAGGTGTCCATAACCCATAACCATGGTCCTTGAACCAGTATAACCACTAGATGTCCATAACTCATAGCGATGGCCCTTGAACCATTATAACAACAAGCCATGACCAATAGCCTATAGATATCCATTTTACAAGTAATAGGTGTCCATTACCCGTAACCATGGCCCTTGAACCATTATAACTACTAGCCATGACCAATAGGCAATAGATATCCACATTACAAGCAATAGGTATCCATAACCCTTAACCATGGCCCTTGACCCATCATAACCACTAGACGTCCATAACTCATACCGATGGACCTTGAACCATTATAAATACTAGCCATGACCAATAGCCTATAAATATCCATTTTACAAGTAATAGGTGTCCATAACCCATAACTATGGCCCTTGAACCAATATAACCACTAGATGTCCATAACTCATACAGATGATCTTTGAACCGTTATAACTACTAGCCATGACCAATAGCCTATTGATAGCCATTTTACAAGTAATAGGTGTCCATTACCCGTAACCATGGCCCTTGAACCATTATAGCCACTACATGTCCATAACTCATACCGATGGCCCTTTAACCATTATAACCACTAGCCATGACCAATAGGCAATAGATATCCACATTACAAGCAATAGGTGTCCATAGCCCTTAACCATGGCCCTTGACCCATCATAACCACTAGACGTCCATAACTCCTACCGATGGACCTTGAACCATTATAAATACTAGCCATGACCAATAGCCTATAAATATCCATTTTACAAGTAATAGGTGTCCATTACCCGTAACCATGGCCCTTGAACCATTATAACCACTAGTTGTCCATAACTCATTCCGATGGCCTTTGAACCATTATAACTACTAGTCATAACCAATAGCCAATAGATATCCACATTACATGTAATAAGTTGCCATGACCCATAACCTTGGTCCTTGAACCATCATAACCACAAGATGTCCATAACTCATAACGATGGCCCTTGAACCATTATAACTAGTAGCCATGTCCAATAGCCAATAGATATCCACATTACATGTAATAGGTTGCCATCACCCATTACCCGTAACCATGGCCCTTGAACCATTATAACCACTAGATGTCCATAACTCATACAGATGATCTTTGAACCGTTATAACTACTAGCCATGACCAATAGCCTATTGATAGCCATTTTACAAGTAATAGGTGTCCATTACCCGTAACCATGGCCCTTGAACCATTATAGCCACTACATGTCCATAACTCATACCGATGGCCCTTTAACCATTATAACCACTAGCCATGACCAATAGGCAATAGATATCCACATTACAAGCAATAGGTGTCCATAGCCCTTAACCATGGCCCTTGACCCATCATAACCACTAGACGTCCATAACTCCTACCGATGGAGCTTGAACCATTATAAATACTAGCCATGACCAATAGCCTATAAATATTCATTTTACAAGTAATAGGTGTTCATTACACGTAACCATGGCCCTTGAACCATTATAACCACTACATGTCCATAACTCATACCGATGGCCCTTTAACCATTATAACTACTAGCCATGACCAATAGGCAATAGATATCCACATTACAAGCAATGGGTGTCCATAACCCTTAACCATGGCCCTTGACCCATCATAACCACTAGACGTCCATAACTCATACCGATGGACCTTGAACCATTATAAATACTAGCCATGACCAATAGCCTATAAATATCCATTTTAGAAGTAATAGGTGTCCATAACCCATAACCATGGTCCTTGAACCAGTATAACCACTAGATGTCCATAACTCATAGCGATGGCCCTTGAACCATTATAACAACAAGCCATGACCAATAGCCTATAGATATCCATTTTACAAGTAATAGGTGTCCATTACCCGTAACCATGGCCCTTGAACCATTATAACTACTAGCCATGACCAATAGGCAATAGATATCCACATTACAAGCAATAGGTATCCATAACCCTTAACCATGGCCCTTGACCCATCATAACCACTAGACGTCCATAACTCATACCGATGGACCTTGAACCATTATAAATACTAGCCATGACCAATAGCCTATAAATATCCATTTTACAAGTAATAGGTGTCCATAACCCATAACCATGGCCCTTGAACCAATATAACCACTAGATGTCCATAACTCATACAGATGATCTTTGAACCGTTATAACTACTAGCCATGACCAATAGCCTATTGATAGCCATTTTACAAGTAATAGGTGTCCATTACCCGTAACCATGGCCCTTGAACCATTATAGCCACTACATGTCCATAACTCATACCGATGGCCCTTTAACCATTATAACCACTAGCCATGACCAATAGGCAATAGATATCCACATTACAAGCAATAGGTGTCCATAGCCCTTAACCATGGCCCTTGACCCATCATAACCACTAGACGTCCATAACTCCTACCGATGGACCTTGAACCATTATAAATACTAGCCATGACCAATAGCCTATAAATATCCATTTTACAAGTAATAGGTGTCCATTACCCGTAACCATGGCCCTTGAACCATTATAACCACTAGTTGTCCATAACTCATTCCGATGGCCTTTGAACCATTATAACTACTAGTCATAACCAATAGCCAATAGATATCCACATTACATGTAATAAGTTGCCATGACCCATAACCTTGGTCCTTGAACCATCATAACCACAAGATGTCCATAACTCATAACGATGGCCCTTGAACCATTATAACTAGTAGCCATGTCATATAGCCAATAGATATCCACATTACATGTAATAGGTTGCCATCATGTAACACCCTAAAATTTACAAGATTTTTAAAATTTTTGAAAACAAAATTATAATCAAAAGGTCCCATAAATAAAGGTCCGGTATAAATATTTAACATTAAAATGTATTTATTGCGGAAATAGTTAAAAATAAAATGAAGTGTTTTTAAAATATTAATTGTTGTCCACATCAGTAACGAAAAGATACAGCGGTCAACCGTCCACCTTCTCCTTTCCTTTGCTGGTACCTGAAACAATGTGGGGGAAAGTTTGGGTCAGCTGGGAAGCTGAGTGAATAATCTCAAAATGTAAACAATTATAACATACAACACATGAGGGCACATCGGTGTACTCCTACTCAGAATCTACTCGATTAATTACTCAGATTTATTTCTCGGATTTTATTACTCAGATTTTAATTTATATAGCGCGATAGTGTGACTTGGGGCGAGAGATCAACCTCGACCCGCCTCACACCACCTCAACACCTGTACTCTTCGGTGTTGAGTCAAAAGGCCTGGAACCAGTACTCTTCGGTGCCAAGTCAAAACGTCTGACACCAGTGCTCTTCGGTGTCAAGTCAGATATAAACTCAGACGGGAATAATCCCAAAAACAAGGCCTGGCACCAGTACTCTTCGGTGCCAAGTCAAAACGTCTGACACCAGTGCTCTTCGGTGTCAAGTCAGATATAAACTCAGACGGGAGGTGATCCCAGGCATATAGCCAAAAACTCAGATGTGTGTTATTATCTTTTATTATCTCTTTAACATAATTATCTCAGATGCCCCAGCAAGTAGTAGCACAGAATGACCCTGTGCCGAGCTCGGTTACCCAGGCACAATGTCTCAGATTAAAATAAATCAAAAGCTGTACTCAGATAACGGATCAAACTCAGATAACAGATCAAGCTCAGATAACAATTAAGGTGCAAGTAATATAACACGTAAGTCATGCATGTATAACGTTAAAACTGAATACACGGTGAGAATACTCACCTCGAGAAACGTAAGCTCCAAAGGATCCTCAATACTCTAGGGCGCTGCTCGGTTATTCCTAGATGATCCTAAAAGCATAAAAATAAAACCCGAATTACAATCCGTTCTAAGGACTCAATTTAGAAAACTGGCAGCACCCGTCGGTCTCACGGAAACTGCTATAACTCTTAAACTGTGCAGTAGATTTATCCCATATTTTTACCATGAAAAGTAGACAACCAGAACTACATATCTCTGTGAGACGGTCACTGGCTAAAACAGACTCTAAGTGTCTCAAAACAGGCTCACAAAAAAGCATAGCTGCACAGGTCATTTTCCTAACAGCAGCATACTAAATTGACTATAACTTTTAAACCGTAATTCGGATTGACGAGAGGGTTGCGGCATTGAAAAGCTAATTCAAAAATCAAGGTCTCAGCATGGGCCAAAAATCCAGAAACGTATCTTAAGTGTATTAAAAACAGACTCAAAGATAGAAGACAGATTCTGCCCAAAAACTTATTTGTGTTTAAAAATCGTTTTGACAATCCCGACATCAACCCGTATAACCCGAGGCACCCGACAGTCCCGAAAATCGTTTTATATCTTGAAACTGTAGTTTAAAGTAATCTAGCTTGTTTGTTTTGAAATCCTTCTCGGTTTAGGAAACCAAGAACCTAAAGGTTCGGTTTCCGGGTTTTTCGGTTAATAAAACGTCTAGTAACTCATCAAACGATTTTACCCAACCCATTAAACCCGACACTTGACCAAAATCAGTAGTCACTATGACGAAATTAACTCAAATGGTTTCCTTATTAAAAAAAAATGATTTAGCAACTAGACAACATTAATCCAAACTACCGACAGTAGCTTAGACAATGCCGATACAACCAAACCCGAGAACAACAAAACTAAAACCAACAAAGACCCGACATCTATAATAATTCAGTGGCCAAGACCAGAAGCAAAACAGGACGGATTGAGCAATTTACAAAACAAAACTCGAGAACATAACCAACAAGCAAAGACACGAACCGAACAATTTCCCATAACAAACCCGAACCCAAATCAACATTCAACCCGAACTCAGTCACATACAAATAAACACAGATTGAACACTTGTTTAAGGTTAGCTCATAGAAAAATAAAAGACGGGAAAAATAGAGGCTACCGATCGCACAAGTTTTTGGCTCGATCACTTCACAAGCGGGATCTCAACTTGATGGATTCAGCCTTCTAAACTCCTGCTCGATCGATTGTCGTCTGAACCACACCAACCTCGAACCTTCCTCCCTCTCTCAACGTTGGTTGTAATACAAAAACATAAACTAATTTGTTTTTTTTTTGTTAAATAGATTGAGCAGCTTACTTCTAGTTGAGATAAATTGGGGATGGTGACGTCATGATATGAAAACCATCACCACCAAAAGTAATTAAATATCTTGCCATGCTTTGTGACTCACCTATCTGCTTCACCATCGATCTCAACATCAAAACCTCCTTCCACGTGGTGCTGATGCTTCCAATATATCATGTTCCACCGTCATTCATGTGCACCCCTCAATTGCATCGAGAGAGAAGAAAAGAAAAACACGAAGTGGAGATGCTCCCTGCTCGGCGCCGAATAGGTGTAGAAGTGGGAATTAGGTTTTGGATTTAATTTACATAATCTGCTAAATGGGTTAAATCTCAATAATTTACTCACTAAGTTTCTTAGTTAATGGGCTCTATCTAGGCCATCTCGAGTACATGGGCTAAAAGGAAGAAATGAGATCAGTTGTTTGATGGCTTGGGCCAAAACCCCCTTCCCGGTTGCCACTCGATAATAGGTACTTCCTCTTTAAAACAAGAGGTGCCAGCTAGCTTGAAATTCTCTCGAAGATGTACACACTTAATTTATTCTTATGGGATTGCTTGTGAACAACGGCTCCCACCTTTTGTTCATAACTTGCCGATAACTCACAACCCTTACAATCATCTCCATCTCGAGCGGCGGACGAACGGATAAGCAATAAATAATTAGGGGTTTATGGGTTTTAATACAAGGGTTAAGGTTATGACTCAAGCCCGTAAGGATTCTCTAGCCCAAAGATTATCTGACAATTGGCCCGACACCATTAAAACTCGTAAAACAAAAGATTAGACTTTAGCCTTCGGCCGGCCCAACTCAAAAGAATTAACTAGTCGGTCAAAACACGTGACGAACTATTTAATCTCATTCAATAAAATACAAACGTCTATTAAATTATAAAGTAACCAAATAATTAAACGTCTATTTAATTAAGTTTAATTACGTATATAACGTCTGATAAGAAATGAACCGTTTAATTTCATTATAATTAATTACTAATTATTTCTTTCAAAATTAAATATCACAATTAAATTAACATTATTTAATTACTACAAATTTCAGGGCGTTACAACTCAACTCCACTTGAAATAGACTTCGTCCTCGAAGTCATCGCTCGGAAGAAGCTCAGGGTAGCGATCTCGCATATCATACTCACGCCCGCCAACGGCACACGTCCTCAACGGGAAGTAACGGAAAGGATAAAAATAGAGTGAAACTCTTCAAAGGTTAAGAATAAAAGAAACTCGCCAGGGGTGACTATTCGATCAAAACGAACTCCGGCCCTCGCAGCTACCCATACAAGATTCCGTCTTTAATGGTGCAAAATGATAAGGTTAAAGGGATAAAAATCGAAATGCTCTATAAGGATCTCGGTTTAGCGATGGGAAGGAATGTCGATAAAAGCACAAAATAACTCATGATACTCTGCTAAAGGCGTCTTCTTGCTCTCGTAGTCAGACACAATTGCTGCACCCAACGGTTAACGTTGTGTTGAATCTCCGATTCAACTCCACTTGGAGATTTGTTACGTTTTGGTTCGTGGAGACAGATGATCATGACATGGTAAATCGTGTTTGCAATCATACCCGGCCCTCTCACGGCGATAAAAAAAAATAAGTTTTTATGGGAAAATTTTCCAGCATAGTTCCATCAAATTATTACTTTTACATTGTAACAACATATAAAATATTATTATTAGCAATCTCTACCAATAAACACTATCTCAAGGTCCCTTACTCTATGGGGCATTAATTCGTTTTAAAAACAAAATGAACGGTTTAGCGGTACACACCGCTATCGGACAACACACCACAAGTACATAAGTCACATAAATATATTTTATCACACATAAACTTCAAATAGTAGGCAACTCATGCCACTTACTCAAATTGCATACACTCAGACTGCATTTATCTCAAATTTCCATTACTTGCTTTTAACTCAACATAAGCTATTTTATTAATTTAACTCAAGACCCGCTAACGACTTATCACAAGTCGCACGAAATGCCCAATTTTTCACTCTTTGCGATCCCTCGCGTGATCAAATTTAATTAATAGGCTACAAGAATATATAATTTCTCTTTTAGGCCGCGTTATTAGTTCTATTGTTAACTCGTGTTTAACAATTTTCCGTTAGCTCTTTTTAATATTACTCACTCAGCTCATTTTAATGGTTTAATCATTTGACTTGTTAATTGTTTTCTCGCTTTGTTCTCCTTTGAATTGTCTCTTGATCGATTTGACCAACATTCCACCCATTAATCTCATTAAATTTTAACTCTCAAACGCCTCAATTTAATGTTTTCTCTCCATTTGGTTAATTAATTAACTCGATAATTTTCATGCACTTGATTATTCAGCTATTTTCTCGTTCTCACTATAAAGTTTTCTCATTACTTTATATTTTTATTGTTTTCTCGATTTAGAAACTCATAGCATTTTGCTAAAATTTTATTACTTGATACACTTATATTTTTCTCATGTGCTTTTTTTTTTTTTATAACTATTCTTGATTTAATATTTACTCCATAACATATAATGCTTGATGACGTTAAATTTAATAATTTAACTCGATATTCCCCTTAGTTTCAATTTAATATTTGGTCAAATAAAGTTTTGTCATTTGATTCATTTTAATCATATATTCGTTTAATTCAATTCATTAATTTCTTACAGTTCGGTAATTTCACAGTAATAATAGATTTTCCTCATAATTTATTATGGCGATCTTTTCAAGACCAACTCATTGATAACATTCTTGTTACTCAAATTTCATAATTTCTCGTGATAATTATAATTATAACACTTGACACTTCTCATTGGTACCATTATTTTCGACTTATGGGTTTCTTGCAACTTGGTAATTATATCATTTCATGAATTATAATATTCATATTTTTTTTTCTTATAAATTCTCTAATCATGTTTATTTATATTACTCAACACAATAATTTGGCTCAAGAATTTCTTGACTGGATTTAATAACTTCTCGTAATCATGTTTTTCCCATTTAACTTTACTTGAATAATTCATAATAGGTTCTCATATTTTAATAATATCTTTTTATCTCATTATATTCCCACAGGAATAGGTCCTCGATTAATTAATCACTCTTATAACTTTTTAGTCAATTCTATGCACATAAATGCTCATAATAACACTTAACAAAACTTTCTCTTGGTTATTCTCTTAATTTACTCCTTACATACTCTATTTTTTTTCACATTTAGTTCGAGTTATTAATCTCCATTAGCTCCATAATACGAATTTAATAATTCACATCTTTATAATTATTCTCTATTCGAACTCCTAATATTGGTAGTTTTCTCTTTTACTACCACTCAACTCCACTTGGATAAAACTCGTCCCCGAGTTTGAAACTAGCATTCTCTACCCAAATAAAACAAACAAGCATATAATCACTCAAGCAATTAGGATACACATACTAATTTCACAATAACAAGCATTGGTCCATCGTTCCCCTCAAAATCTCCTCGTAACCAACCAAAAGTTCGGTGTGTACGGTAATAGGGGCCCTCTATTACTTTCGACACCTACCTTTGTTTGGTCACGGGTCAATCCCAAAGTTCACAACTTCCCACACATAAATCCACCAGCAAATCACACTAAAAAGGAAGAAAATTTTACTTTCATCTCTGATAAATTACTCAAAATCTTATCAACATTACTCATAAATGCACTCAGCAAAAAGGCACTCAGCCAAAGTATTTTATTATGTTTTTAACTCAGAACATAATATAACTAATAAGCTCTTCTGATTCATTTTTAAATAAATCATCACTGAATTCATGATGATAGTCTCCCTTTAGTTCACTTTTAATAAATACCCTTTAAAATAAACTTGAATAATTTCTGTTTAATTTGACTCGGCAATCCTCGATTAGTTGGTATAACAAACTTATATAGGTTATTCAATATCTCTGTGTTAAATTAATAACCTCTCACTGAATTCATAAAAAAAAATTGGATTTTCAGACTCAGCTATTAAAATCACATACTTTAAAAGTTTTCTCATTTGATCCCAATTTAATAAATCTCAGTTTATTATTTTCTCAGCAAAAAGATTTTCCCAATACATCATGTCTCATCTCTTTATAAAAACATTTTCCTTTTTAATTGTCCAAAGATTTCATAACACCCGAATTTCTCATAAATTTAAAATTTTTCAATTTGATAAATAAGTGAAAAGGTTCTACTAAATAGAATCTCAAATGATAATTTAACATTTAAAAACATGCTTAATCCAACTAAAGTTTTAAAATTTTGCAATTTGATAAATAAGTTTTAACAATTAATATTCTTTAAATCGGTTGATAGTAAAAATATTATTCATTTACTCGTTTCCATAACTCTTTCTATTAAGTGCTTTTCCCAGACGAAAAATTTATTCCTTCTCATTTTTATTTACCCAAGACATGTTCTCATCAAATAACTTATGGAATTTCTATCAAAATTTCATATCCATTTATTACCCCTTTTGGTTACAAATTTATCAGAATTATAAAACCTCATAGATTATATAAAATTGTATGTAATTATAATTTTTAGCATGTATGACGCAAATGCACTCAGAATTACACACGGAAAATATACTCAGAAAAGCGATCCTCGTCGCGAAATACACTCAGAGTTAAATCAGAATTATACTCAAAATAATAACAACAATTCTCATATTTGTCATTCCTCAAAACTCAGAATACCACGAAATTCCCAAATAAATAAAACCTCTAAAATATTACCGGCAACTGGAAAGCGAGAGGTCGACGTGACATGCTGCATACTGGATGTGGAATCTTTACTCAGAAAATAGTCTACTCATTTCTCATTTTAAAAAAAAAAACTCATAACTCAAACTTGAGTTTGAATTCACCCCTTGTGAATCCAAATCCCTCAAGTCAGTGCTCTGATACCAACTTGTAACACCCTAAAATTTACAAGATTTTTAAAATTTTTGAAAACAAAATTATAATCAAAAGGTCCCATAAATAAAGCTCCGGTATAAATATTTAACATTAAAATGTATTTATTGCGGAAATAGTTAAAAATAAAATGAAGTGTTTTTAAAATATTAATTGTTGTCCACATCAGTAACGAAAAGATACAGCGGTCAACCGTCCACCTTCTCCTTTCCTTTGCTGGTACCTGAAACAATGTGGGGGAAAGTTTGGGTCAGCTGGGAAGCTGAGTGAATAATCTCAAAATGTAAACAATTATAACATACAACACATGAGGGCACATCGGTGTACTCCTACTCAGAATCTACTCGATTAATTACTCAGATTTATTTCTCGGATTTTATTACTCAGATTTTAATTTATATAGCGCGATAGTGTGACTTGGGGCGAGAGATCAACCTCGACCCGCCTCACACCACCTCAACACCTGTACTCTTCGGTGTTGAGTCAAAAGGCCTGGCACCAGTACTCTTCGGTGCCAAGTCAAAACGTCTGACACCAGTGCTCTTCGTTGTCAAGTCAGATATAAACTCAGACGGGAATAATCCCAAAAACAAGGCCTGGCACCAGTACTCTTCGGTGCCAAGTCAAAACGTCTGACACCAGTGCTCTTCGGTGTCAAGTCAGATATAAACTCAGACGGGAGGTGATCCCAGGCATATAGCCAAAAACTCAGATGTGTGTTATTATCTTTTATTATCTCTTTAACATAATTATCTCAGATGCCCTAGCAAGTAGTAGCACAGAATGACCCTGTGCCGAGCTCGGTTACCCAGGCACAATGTCTCAGATTAAAATAAATCAAAAGCTGCTCAGATACTCAGATAACGGATCAAACTTAGATAACAGATCAAGCTCAGATAACAATTAAGGTGCAAGTAACATAACACGTAAGTCATGCATGTATAACGTTAAAACTGAATACACGGTGAGAATACTCACCTCGAGAAACGTAAGCTCCAAAGGATCCTCAATACTCTAGGGCGCTGCTCGGTTATTCCTAGATGATCCTAAAAGCATAAAAATAAAACCCGAATTACAATCCGTTCTAAGGACTCAATTTAGAAAACTGGCAGCACCCGTCGGTCTCACGGAAACTGCTATAACTCTTAAACTGTGCAGTAGATTTATCCCATATTTTTACCATGAAAAGTAGACAACCAGAACTACATATCTCTGTGAGACGGTCACTGGCTAAAACAGAATCTAAGTGTCTCAAAACAGGCTCACAAAACAGCATAGCTGCACAGGTCATTTTCCTAACAGCAGCATACTAAATTGACTATAACTTTTAAACCGTAATTCGGATTGACGAGAGGGTTGCGGCATTGAAAAGCTAATTCAGAAATCAAGGTCTCAGCATGGGCCAAAAATCCAGAAACGTATCTTAAGTGTATTAAAAACAGACTCAAAGATAGAAGACAGATTCTGCCCAAAAATTTATTTGTGTTTAAAACTCGTTTTGACAATCCCGACATCAACCCGTATAATCCGAGGCACCCGAAAGTCCCGAAAATCGTTTTATATCTTGAAACTGTAGTTTAAAGTAATCTAGCTTGTTTGTTTTGAAATCCTTCTCGGTTTAGGAAACCAAGAACCTAAAGGTTCGGTTTCCGGGTTTTTCGGTTAATAAAACGTCTAGTAACTCATCAAACGATTTTACCCAACCCATTAAACCCGACACTTGACCAAAATCAGTAGTCACTATGACGAAATTAACTCAAATGGTTTCCTTATTAAAAAAAAAATGATTTAGCAACTAGACAACATTAATCCAAACTACCGACAGTAGCTTAGACAATGCCGATACAACCAAACCCGAGAACAACAAAACTAAAACCAACAAAGACCCGACATCTATAATAATTCAGTGGCCAAGACCAGAAGCAAAACAGGACGGATTGAGCAATTTACAAAACAAAACTCGAGAACATAACCAACAAGCAAAGACACGAACCGAACAATTTCCCATAACAAACCCGAACCCAAATCAACATTCAACCCGAACTCAGTCACATACAAATAAACACAGATTGAACACTTGTTTAAGGTTAGCTCATAGAAAAATAAAAGACGGGAAAAATAGAGGCTACCGATCGCACAAGTTTTTGGCTCGATCACTTCACAAGCGGGATCTCAACTTGATGGATTCAGCCTTCTAAACTCCTGCTCGATCGATTGTCGTCTGAGCCACACCAACCTCGAACCTTCCTCCCTCTCTCAACGTTGGTTGTAATACAAAAACATAAACTAATTTGTTTTTTTTTTTGTTAAATAGATTGAGCAACTTACTTCTAGTTGAGATAAATTGGGGATGGTGACGTCATGATATGAAAACCATCACCACCAAAAGTAATTAAATATCTTGCCATGCTTTGTGACTCACCTATCTGCTTCACCATCGATCTCAACATCAAAACCTCCTTCCACATGGTGCTGATGCTTCCAATATATCATGTTCCACCGTCATTCATGTGCACCCCTCAATTGCATCGAGAGAGAAGAAAAGAAAAACACGAAGTGGAGATGCTCCCTGCTCGGCGCCGAATAGGTGTAGAAGTGGGAATTAGGTTTTGGATTTAATTTACATAATCTGCTAAATGGGTTAAATCTCAATAATTTACTCACTAAGTTTCTTAGTTAATGGGCTCTATCTAGGCCATCTCGAGTACATGGGCTAAAAGGAAGAAATGAGATCAGTTGTTTGATGGCTTGGGCCAAAACCCCCTTCCCGGTTGCCACTCGATAATAGGTACTTCCTCTTTAAAACAAGAGGTGCCAGCTAGCTTGAAATTCTCTCGAAGATGTACACACTTAATTTATTCTTATGGGATTGCTTGTGAACAACGGCTCCCACCTTTTGTTCATAACTTGCCGATAACTCACAACCCTTACAATCATCTCCATCTCGAGCGGCGGACGAACGGATAAGCAATAAATAATTAGGGGTTTATGGGTTTTAATACAAGGGTTAAGGTTATGACTCAAGCCCGTAAGGATTCTCTAGCCCAAAGATTATCTGACAATTGGCCCGACACCATTAAAACTCGTAAAACAAAAGATTAGACTTTAGCCTTCGGCCGGCCCAACTCAAAAGAATTAACTAGTCGGTCAAAACACGTGACGAACTATTTAATCTCATTCAATAAAATACAAACGTCTATTAAATTATAAAGTAACCAAATAATTAAACGTCTATTTAATTAAGTTTAATTACGTATATAACGTCTGATAAGAAATGAACCGTTTAATTTCATTATAATTAATTACTAATTATTTCTTTCAAAATTAAATATCACAATTAAATTAACATTATTTAATTACTACAAATTTCAGGGCGTTACACATCACCCATTACCCGTAACCATGGCCCTTGAACCATTATAACCACTACATGTCCATAACTCATACCGATGGCCCTTTAACCATTATAACTACTAGTCATGACCAATAGGCAATAGATATCCACATTACAAGCAATGGGTGTCCATAACCCTTAACCATGGCCCTTGACCCATCATAACCACTAGACGTCCATAACTCATACCGATGGACCTTGAACCATTATAAATACTAGCCATGACCAATAGCCTATAAATATCCATTTTAGAAGTAATAGGTGTCCATAACCCATAACCATGGTCCTTGAACCAGTATAACCACTAGATGTCCATAACTCATAGCGATGGCCCTTGAACCATTATAACGACAAGCCATGACCAATAGCCTATAGATATCCATTTTACAAGTAATAGGTGTCCATTACCCGTAACCATGGCCCTTGAACCACTATAACTACTAGCCATGACCAATAGGCAATAGATATCCACATTACAAGCAATAGGTATCCATAACCCTTAACCATGGCCCTTGACCCATCATAACCACTAGACGTCCATAACTCATACCGATGGACCTTGACCCATTATAAATACTAGCCATGACCAATAGCCTATAAATATCCATTTTACAAGTAATAGGTGTCCATAACCCATAACCATGGCCCTTGAACCAATATAACCACTAGATGTCCATAACTCATACAGATGATCTTTGAACCGTTATAACTACTAGCCATGACCAATAGCCTATTGATAGCCATTTTACAAGTAATTGGTGTCCATTACCCGTAACCATGGCCCTTGAACCATTATAGCCACTACATGTCCATAACTCATACCGATGGCCCTTTAACCATTATAACCACTAGCCATGACCAATAGGCAATAGATATCCACATTACAAGCAATAGGTGTCCATAGCCCTTAACCATGGCCCTTGACCCATCATAACCACTAGACGTCCATAACTCCTACCGATGGACCTTGAACCATTATAAATACTAGCCATGACCAATAGCCTATAAATATCCATTTTACAAGTAATAGGTGTCCATTACCCGTAACCATGGCCCTTGAACCATTATAACCACTAGTTGTCCATAACTCATACCAATGGCCTTTGAACCATTATAACTACTAGTCATAACCAATAGCCAATAGATATCCACATTACATGTAATAAGTTGCCATGACCCATAACCTTGGTCCGTGAACCATCATAACCACAAGATGTCCATAACTCATAACGATGGCCCTTGAACCATTATAACTAGTATCCATGTCCAATAGCCAATAGATATCCACATTACATGTAATAGGTTGCCATCACCCATTACCCGTAACCATGGCCTTTGAACCATTATAACCACTACTTGTACATAACTCATACCGATGGCCCTTTAACCATTATAACTACTAGCCATGACCAATAGGCAATAGATATCCACATTACAAGCAATAGGTGTCCATAACCCTTAACCATGGCCCTTGACCCATCATAACCACTAGACGTCCATAACTCATACCGATGGACCTTGAACCATTATAAATACTAGCCATGACCAATAGCCTATAAATATCCATTTTAGAAGTAATAGGTGTCCATAACCTATAACCATGGCCCTTGAACCAGTATAACCACTAGATGTCCATAACTCATAGCGATGGCCCTTGAACCATTATAACAACAAGCCATGACCAATAGCCTATAGATATCCATTTTACAAGTAATAGGTGTCCATTACCCGTAACCATGGCCCTTGAACCATTATAACTACTAGCCATGACCAATAGGCAATAGATATCCACATTACAAGCAATAGGTATCCATAACCCTTAACCATGGCCCTTGACCCATCATAACCACTAGACGTCCATAACTCATACCGATGGACCTTGAACCATTATAAATACTAGCCATGACCAATAGCCTATGAATATCCATTTTACATGTAATAGGTGTCCATAACCCATATCCATGGCCCTTGAACCAATATAACCACTAGATGTCCATAACTCATACAGATGATCTTTGAACCGTTATAACTACTAGCCATGACCAATAGCCTATTGATAGCCATTTTACCAGTAATAGGTGTCCATTACCCGTAACCATGGCCCTTGAACCATTATAGCCACTACATGTCCATAACTCATACCGATGGCCCTTTAACCATTATAACCACTAGCCATGACCAATAGGCAATAGATATCCACATTACAAGCAATAGGTGTCCATAGCCCTTAACCATGACCCTTGACCCATCATAACCACGAGACGTCCATAATTCCTACCGATGGAACTTGAACCATTATAAATACTAGCCATGACCAATAGCCTATAAATATCCATTTTACAAGTAATAGGTGTCCATTACCCGTAACCATGGCCCTTGAACCATTATAACCACTACATGTCCATAACTCATACCGATGGCCCTTTAACCATTATAACTACTAGCCATGACCAATAGGCAATAGATATCCACATTACAAACAACAAGCGTCCATAACCCTTAACCATGGCCCTTGACCCATCATAACCACTAGACGCCCATAACTCATAGCGATGGACCTTGAACCGTTATAAATACTAGCCATGACCAATAGCCTATAAATATCCATTTTACAAGTAATAGGTGTCCATAACCCATAACCATGGCCCTTTAACCAATATAACCACTAGGTGTCCATAACTCATAGCGATGGCCGTTGAACAATTATAACAACAAGCCATGACCAATAGCCTACAGATATCCATTTTACAAGTAGTAGGTGTCCATTACCCGTAACCATGGCCCTTGAACCATTATAACCACTACATGTCCATAACTCATACCGATGACCCTTTAACCATTATAACTTCTAGCCATGACCAATAGGCAATAGATATCCACATTACAAGCAATAGGTGTCCATAACCCTTAACCATGGCCCTTGACCCATCATAACCACTAGACGTCCATAACTCATACCGATGGACCTTGAACCATTATAAATACTAGCCATGACCAATAGCCTATAAATATCCATTTTACAAGTAATAGGTGTCCATAACCCATAACCATGGCCCTTGAACCAATATAACCACTAGATGTCCATAACTCATACAGATGATCTTTGAACCGTTATAACTACTAGCCATGACCAATAGCCTATTGATAGCCATTTTACAAGTAATAGGTGTCCATTACCCGTAACCATGGCCCTTGAACCATTATAGCCACTGCATGTCCATAACTCATACCGATGGCCCTTTAACCATTATAACCACTAGCCATGACCAATAGGCAATAGATATCCACATTACAAGCAATAGGTGTCCATAGCCCTTAACCATGGCCCTTGACCCATCATAACCACTAGACGTCCATAATTCCTACCGATGGAGCTTGAACCATTATAAATACTAGCCATGACCAATAGCCTATAAATATTCATTTTACAAGTAATAGGTGTCCATTACCCGTAACCATGGCCCTTGAACCATTATAACCACTACATGTCCATAACTCATACCGATGGCCCTTTAACCATTATAACTACTAGCCATGACCAATAGGCAATAGATATCCACATTACTAGCAACAGGCGTCCATAACCCTTAACCATGGCCCTTGACCCATCATAACCACTAGACGCCCATAACTCATACCGATGGACCTTGAACCGTTATAAATACTAGCCATGACCAATAGCCTATAAATATCCATTTTACAAGTAATAGGTGTCCATAACCCATAACCATGGCCCTTGAACCAATATAACCACTAGATGTCCATAACTCATAGCGATGGCCCTTGAACCATTATAACAACTAGCCATGACCAATAGCCTATAGATATCCATTTTACAAGTAGTAGGTGTCCATTACCCGTAACCATGGCCCTTGAACCATTATAACCACTACATGTCCATAACTCATACCGATGACCCTTTAACCATTATAACTTCTAGCCATGACCAATAGGCAATATATATCCACATTACAAGCAATAGGTGTCCATAACCCTTAACCATGGCCCTTGACCCATCATAACCACTAGACGTCCATAACTCATACCGATGGACCTTGAACCATTATAAATACTAGCCATGACCAATAGCCTATAAATATCCATTGTACAAGTAATAGGTGTCCATAACCCATAACCATGGCCCTTGAACCAATATAACCACTAGATGTCCATAACTCATACAGATGATCTTTGAACCGTTATAACTACTAGCCATGACCAATAGCCTATTGATAGCCATTTTACAAGTAATAGGTGTCCATTACCCATAACCATGGCCCTTGAACCATTATAGCCACTACATGTCCATAACTCATACCGATGGCCCTTTAACCATTATAACCACTAGCCATGACCAATTGGCAATAGATATCCACATTACAAGCAATAGGTGTCCATAGCCCTTAACCATGGCCCTTGACCCATCATAACCACTAGACGTCCATAACTCCTACCGATGGACCTTGAACCATTATAAATACTAGCCATGACTAATAGCCTATAAATATTCATTTTACAAGTAATAGGTGTCCATTACCCGTAACCATGGCCCTTGAACCATTATAACCACTACATGTCCATAACTCATACCGATGGCCCTTTAACCATTATAACTACTAGCCATGACCAATAGGCAATAGATATCCACATTACAAGCAACAGGCGTCCATAACCCTTAACCATGGCCCTTGACCCATCATAACCACTAGACGCCCATAACTCATACCGATGGACCTTGAACCTTTATAAATACTAGCCTTGACCAATAGCCTATAAATATCCATTTTACAAGTAATAGGTGTCCATAACCCATAACCATGGCCCTTGAACCAATATAACCACTAGATGTCCATAACTCATAGCGACGGCCCTTGAACCATTATAACAACAAGCCATGACCAATAGCCTATAGATATCCATTTTACAAGTAATAGGTGTCCATTACCCGTAACCATGGCCCTTGAACCATTATAACTACTAGCCATGACCAATAGGCAATAGATATCCACATTACAAGCAATAGGTATCCATAACCCTTAACCATGGCCCTTGACCTATCATAACCACTATACGTCCATAACTCATACCGATGGACCTTGAACCATTATAAATACTAGCCATGACCAATAGCCTATAAATATCCATTTTACAAGTAATAGGTGTCCATAACCCATAACCATGGCCCTTGAACCAATATAACCACTAGATGTCCATAACTCATACAGATGATCTTTGAACCGTTATAACTACTAGCCATGACCAATAGCCTATTGATAGCCATTTTACATGTAATAGGTGTCCATTACCCGTAACCATGGCCCTTGAACCATTATAGCCACTACATGTCCATAACTCATACCGATGGCCCTTTAACCATTATAACCACTAGCCATGACAAATAGGCAATAGATATCCACATTACAAGCAATAGGTGTCCATAGCCCTTAACCATGGCCCTTGACCCATCATAACCACTAGACGTCCATAACTCCTACCGATGGACCTTGAACCATTATAAATACTAGCCATGACCAATAGCCTATAAATATCCATTTTACAAGTAATAGGTGTCCATTACCCGTAACCATGGCCCTTGAACCATTATAACCACTAGTTGTCCATAACTCATACCGATGGCCTTTGAACCATTATAACTACTAGTCATACACAATAGCCAATAGATATCCAGATTACATGTAATAAGTTGCCATGACCCATAACCTTGGTCCTTGAACCATTATAACCACAAGATGTCCATAACTCATAACCATGACCCTTGAACCATTATAACTAGTAGCCATGTCCAATAGCCAATAGATATCCACATTACATGTAATAGGTTGCCATCACCCATTACCCGTAACCATGGCCCTTGAACCATTATAACCACTACATGTCCATAACTCATACCGATGGCCCTTTAACCATTATAACTACTAGCCATGACCAATAGGCAATAGATATCCAGATTACAAGCAATAGGTGTCCGTAACCCTTAACCATGGCCCTTGACCCATCATAACCACTAGACGTCCATAACTCATACCGATGGACCTTGAACCATTATAAATACTAGCCATGACCAATAGTCTATAAATACCCATTTTAGAAGTAATAGGTGTCCATAACCCATAACCATGGCCCTTGAACCAGTATAACCACTAGATGTCCATAACTCATAGCGATGGCCCTTGAACCATTATAACAACAAGCCATGACCAATAGCCTATAGATATCCATTTTACAAGTAATAAGTATCCATTACCCGTAACCATGGCCCTTGAACCATTATAACTACTAGCCATGACCAATAGGCAATAGATATCCACATTACAAGCAATAGGTATCCATAACCCTTACCAATGGCCCTTGACCCATCATAACCACTAGACGTCCATAACTCATACAGATGGACCTTGAACCATTATAAATACTAGCCATGACGAATAGCCTATAAATATCCATTTTACAAGTAATAGGTGTCCATAACCCATAACCATGGCCCTTGAACCAATATAACCACTAGATGTCCATAACTCATACAGATGTTCTTTGAACCGTTATAACTACTAGCCATGACCAATAGCCTATTGATAGCCATTTTACAAGTAATAGGTGTCCATTACCCGTAACCATGGCCCTTGAACCATTATAGCCACTACATGTCCATAACTCATACCGATGGCCCTTTAGCCATTATAACCACTAGCCATGACCAACAGGCAATAGATATCCACATTACAAGCAATAGGTGTCCATAGCCCTTAACCATGGCCCTTGACCCATCATAACCACTAGACGTCCATAACTCCTACCGATGGACCTTGAACCATTATAAATACTAGCCATGACCAATAGCCTATAAATATCCATTTTACAAGTAATAGGTGTCCATTACCCGTAACCATGGCCCTTGAACCATTATAACCACTAGTTGTCCATAACTCATACCGATGGCCTTTAAACCATTATAACTACTAGTCATAACCAATAGCCAATAGATATCCACATTACATGTAATAAGTTGCCATGACCCATAACCTTGGTCCTTGAACCATCATAACCACAAGATGTCCATAACTCATTACGATGGCCCTTGAACCATTATAACTAGTAGCCATGTCCAATAGCCAATAGATATCCACATTACATGTAATAGGTTGCCATCACCCATTACCCGTAACCATGGCCCTTGAACCATTATAACCACTACATGTCCATTACTCATACCGATGGCCCTTTAACCATTATAACTACTAGCTATGACCAATAGGCAATAGATATCCACATTACAAGCAATAGGTGTCCATAACCCTTAACCATGGCCCTTGACCCATCATAACCACTAGACGTCCATAACTCATACCGATGGACCTTGAACCATTATAAATACTAGCCATGACCAATAGCCTATAAATATCCATTTTAGAAGTAATAGGTGTCCATAACCCATAACCATGGCCCTTGAACCAGTATAACCACTAGATGTCCATAACTCATAGCGATGGCCCTTGAACCATTATAACAACAAGCCATGACCAATAGCCTATTGATATCCATTTTACAAGTAATAGGTGTCCATTACCCGTAACCATGGCCCTTGAACCATTATAACTACTAGCCATGACCAATAGGCAATAGATATCCACATTACAAGCAATAGGTATCCATAACCCTTAACCATGGCCCTTGACCCATCATAACCACTAGACGTCCATAACTCATACCGATGGACCTTGAACCATTATAAATACTAGCCATGACCAATAGCCTATGAATATCCATTTTACAAATAATAGGTGTCCATAACCCATAACCATGGCCCTTGAACCAATATAACCACTAGATGTCCATAACTCATACAGATGATCTTTGAACCGTTATTACTACTAGCCATGCCCAATAGCCTATTGATAGCCATTTTACCAGTAATAGGTGTCCATTACCCGTAGCCATGGCCCTTGAACCATTATAGCCACTATATGTCCATAACTCATACCGATGGCCCTTTAACCATTATAACCACTAGCCATGACAATTAGGCAATAGATATCCACATTACAAGCAATAGGTGTCCATAGCCCTTAACCATGACCCTTGGCCCATCATAACCGCGAGACGTCCATAACTCCTACCGATGGACCTTGAACCATTATAAATACTAGCCATGACCAATAGCCTATAAATATCCATTTTACAAGTAATAGGTGTCCATTACCCGTAACCATGGCCCTTGAACCATTATAACCACTACATGTCCATAACTCATACAGATGATCTTTGAACCGTTATAACTACTAGCCATGACCAATAGCCTATTGATAGCCATTTTACAAGTAATAGGTGTCCATAACCCATAACCATGGCCCTTGAACCAATATAACCACTAGATGTCCATAACTCATACAGATGATCTTTGAACCGTTATAACTACTAGCCATGACCAATAGCCTATTGATAGCCATTTTACAAGTAATAGGTGTCCATTACCCGTAACCATGGCCCTTGAACCATTATAGCCACTACATGTCCATAACTCATACCGATGGCCCTTTAACCATTATAACCACTAGCCATGACCAATAGGCAATAGATATCCACATTACAAGCAATAGGTATCCATAGCCCTTAACCATGGCCCTTGACCCATCATAACCACTAGACGTCCATAACTTCTACCGATGGACCTTGAACCATTATAAATACTAGCCATGACCAATAGCCTATAAATATCCATTTTACAAGTAATAGGTGTCCATTACCCGTAACCATGGCCCTTGAACCATTATAACTACTACATGTCCATAACTCATACCGATGGCCCTTTAACCATTATAACTACTAGCAAGGACCAATAGGCAATAGATATCCACATTACAAGCAACAGGCGTCCATAACCCTTAACCATGGCCCTTGACCCATCATAACCACTAGACGCCCATAACTCATACCGATGGACCTTGAACCGTTATAAATACTAGCCATGACCAATATCCTATAAATATCCATTTTACAAGTAATAGGTGTCCATAACCAATAACCATGGCCCTTGAACCAATATAACCACTAGGTGTCCATAACTCTTAGCGATGGCCGTTGAACCATTATAACTAGAAGCCATGACAAATATCCTATAGATATCATTTTACAAGTAATAGGTGTCCATAACCCATAACCATGACACTTGAACCATTATAACCACTAGATGTCCGTAACTCATACCGATGGCCCTTGAACTATTATAACTACTCGCCTTGACCAATAGCTTATAAATATCCATTTTACAAGTAATAAGTGTCCATAACCCATAACCATTGCCCTTAAACCATTATAACCACTAGTTGTCCATAACTCATACCGATGGCCTTTGAACCATTATAACTACTAGTCATAACCAATAGCCAATAGATATCCACATTACATGTAATAAGTTGCCATGACCCATAACCTTGGTCCTTGAACCATCATAACCACAAGATGTCCATAACTCATAACGATGGCCCTTGAACCATTATAACTAGTAGCCATGTCCAATAGCCAATAGATATCCACATTACATGTAATAGGTTGCCATCACCCATTACCCGTAACCATGGCCCTTGAACCATTATAACCACTACATGTCCATAACTCATACCGATGGCCCTTTAACCATTATAACTACTAGCTATGACCAATAGGCAATAGATATCCACATTACAAGCAATAGGTGTCCATAACCCTTAACCATGGCCCTTGACCCATCATAACCACTAGACGTCCATAACTCATACCGATGGACCTTGAACCATTATAAATACTAGCCATGACCAATAGCCTATAAATATCCATTTTAGAAGTAATAGGTGTCCATACCCATAACCATGGCCCTTGAACCAGTATAACCACTAGATGTCCATAACTCATAGTGATGGCCCTTGAACCATTATAACAACAAGCCATGATCAATATCCTATAGATATCCATTTTACAAGTAATAGGTGTCCATCACCCGTAACCATGGCCCTTGAACCATTATAACTACTAGCCATGACCAATAGGCAATAGATATCCACATTACAAGCAATAGGTATCCATAACCCTTAACCATGGCCCTTGACCCATCATAACCACTAGACGTCCATAACTCATACCGATGGACCTTGAACCATTATAAATACTAGCCATGACCAATAGCCTATAAATATCCATTTTACAAGTAATAGGTGTCCATAACCCATAACCATGGCCCTTGAACCAATATAACCACTAGATGTCCATAACTCATACAGATGATCTTTGAACCGTTATAACTACTAGCCATGACCAATAGCCTATTGATAGCCATTTTACAAGTAATAGGTGTCCATTACCCGTAACCATGGCCCTTGAACCATTATAGCCACTACATGTCCATAACTCATACCGATGGCCCTTTAACCATTATAACCACTAGCCATGACCAATAGGCAATAGATATCCACATTACAAGCAATATGTGTCCATAGCCCTTAACCATGGCCCTTGACCCATCATAACCACTAGACGTCCATAACTCCTACCGATGGACCTTGAACCATTATAAATACTAGCCATGACCAATAGCCTATAAATATCCATTTTACAAGTAATAGGTGTCCATTACCCGTAACCATGGCCCTTGAACCATTATAACCACTACATGTCCATAACTCATACCGGTGGCCCTTTAACCATTATAACTACTAGCCATGACCAATAGGCAATACATATCCACATTACAAGCAACAGGCGTCCATAACCCTTAACCATGGCCCTTGACCCATCATAACCACTAGACGCCCATAACTCATACCGATGGACCTTGAACCGTTATAAATACTAGCCATGACCAATAGCCTATAAATATCAATTTTACATGTAATAGGTGTCCATAACCCATAACCATGGCCCTTGAACCAATATAACCACTATGTGTCCATAACTCATAGCGATGGCCGTTGAACCATTATAACAACAAGCCATGACCAATAGCCTATAGATATCCATTTTACAAGTAGTAGGTGTCCATTACCCGTAACCATGGCCCTTGAACCATTATAACCACTACATGTCCATAACTCATACCGATGGCCCTTTAACCATTATAACTACTAGCCATGACCAATAGGCAATAGATATCCACATTACAAGCAACAGGCGTCCATAACCCTTAACCATGGCCCTTGACCCATCATAACCACTAGACGCCCATAACTCATACCGATGGGCCTTGAACCGTTATAAATACTAGCCATGACCAATAGCCTATAAATATCAATTTTACATGTAATAGGTGTCCATAACCCATAACCATGGCCCTTGAACCAATATAACCACTATGTGTCCATAACTCATAGCGATGGCCGTTGAACCATTATAACAACAAGCCATGACCAATAGCCTATAGATATCCATTTTACAAGTAATAGGTGTCCATTACCCGTAACCATGGCCCTTGAACTATTATAACCACTACATGTCCATAACTCATACCGATGGCCCTTTAACCATTATAACTACTAGCCATGACCAATAAGCAATAGATATGCATATTACAAGCAATAGGTGTCCATAACCCTTAACTATGGTCCTTGAACCATTATAACCACTAGATGTCCATAACTCATACAGATGATCTTTGAACCGTTATAACTACTAGCCATGACCAACTACCGATGACCAAGAGCATTCATTAGATAGTATTTGACCCGTGATTTTCTCTCTCTAGAAGCTGTCCGGCGCCGTTTTGAAGATTCCGGCGAGCTCCGGTCGAGTTAAAGGTCGAGCTTTGGAGCGTAGATGCGTCGTCCCAAAGCGATTCCAACGGCACCTCCCGGTCGTCCACCAGATCTGTCAAGCGCGCTCACGCGCCGCCATAGTGGAGCGGCGGAAGTGCAAAATTCGCCTTCTGAATCGCCGTCGACTATTCCGGCGGTTTCCGGCCAATTCGTGGGTCGAGGTAGGTCGGAAATTGTTCAGAAGGATGAGGTGAGTGTTTCCCCTCAACCTATTTCAGTTTTGGACCGTGTTTGGAAGATCGAAGGTGGATCTTGGGTTCCGACGCCGGATTTGCAATTGGGGCCGGAAAAGCGTGAATCCGGTGACCATGCTTCACATGGTTTTACTCGTCAGGACATGGGGAACAAGGATCTACAACCTATTGGTACCCCTGTTCAGTTTTTGGGGTTTGATCTTGGATCGTCGGAGCTGCAGCCCTTGGTTTCGGTTCAAGCCAAGGATGATAATTCTTAGCCTATTCCTAAATCTGCTATTGATGAAGTGTTTGTCACTCCCCCGTCAAAATTTACTAAAAAGTATGGTCCTATTCGTAGATTGTCTCGTAGAAGATCTAGTGTCAAATGTTTGCCTGTTGCTAGATTGAATAGGAGAAGGTCGAATTCTAGTGTAGATGAGGTCGATGAGGTTAATGAATTTGAAAATCAATATGTGGATTATGATGATGAACCGAATGTTGAAATTGATGCGCAATTGCATGCTCAATTTGTTTCCAGGGATACTTCGGGTGTTGTTTGTTCGTTGAGCACAATACCTAATCCTTTTGGTTCGATTTCTGAGCTTGGTCCTGGCTCGGAAGTTGGTTTTGGTTCTGGGTCAGAAGTTGGTTATTTTTCGGATGAATTTGAGCAGGAAAATTCTGCTCAAAATCACAGTTTTGACAGCCCTGTTTCGGGTAGTTTTTTGGGGCAAAATTCTGCGCAGAATCAAGGTTTAGGGGCTGCAATTTCGGGCAGGTTTGAGCAGAATAATTCTGCGCAGTTTGGTGGTCAAAACAGTGCAGTTTCGGGCAGTTTTGGTGGTCCAGTTTTGGGCAAAACTGTGCAGAATAATTCTGCGCAGAATTCAGTTTTGGTGAGCCAGTTTTAGACAAAACTGTGCAGTTTACAACTGCACAGTATAACCAGTTTTGGGATGCAGTTTCGGGCAAAAATGTGCAGGAAAAAGCTGCGCAGAATTCTGCAGTTTTGGGTGCAGTTTCGGGCAAAACTGTGCAGGAAAATACAGTGCAGAATACTAGTTTTGGGGCTGCAGTTTTTGGTCAAAACGTGCAGGAAAATGTTTCGGTTGGGGCTGCTATTTTTGGGCAGTTTTCGCAGTTTAAAACAGGCCCTGTCCAGCCTGTTTTGGGTGATAATTCTGCGCAGTTTGGGGACAGTTTTACTACTGCAGGGGCTGCACAGAATGAGCAGTTTAATTCCTGCACTGTGCAGTCTGGTTTTGGGCTTAAAACTGTGGAAACAGGGGACTGTTCTGGGGCTGCCAAGGTTGAGCAGAAAATGGATGTTGATCCTGCAGTTTGTTCAAAGTTTGGAGTTGATTTATTTGCTGAAGAGGTGCGGTTTGAGTTTAATTCTGCTCTAATGAATGCTCTTTTAAAGGCTGCGGAAAACATCAAAAATGTTGAAAATTCGGGCAAAACAGGGGCTGTTTCGGGGAATGTTTTGGCAGAAATCAATGATGTAAAAATGGGTGATGTTGAGCCTGTTTTAGGGGCTGCTGGCAGCCCTCTTTCGCAGTCAAAATATGGGCCGGGTCAAACTAAAACTGTTAAAGTCCCATTATCTTATGCCGAATTGATTAAGAGTTGTTATAATTTGGCAAGTGAGAAAGGTAAAATTTGTTTTTATGACCCGATTATTATGGAATCGGGTGGAATTAGAGTTGAAATTCCGGATACAACTATGGAAAAAAGAAGTGAAAAATGGGTCACAACTCTTTATGGTTTTTTCATTGGAAAAAAGCTTCCTTTCCGTACGGTTGAATTTCATTGCAAAAGATTATGGAAAAAGTTTGGGTTGTTGGATATATTTTTAAATGATAAGGGTTTTTATTTTTTCAAGTTTGAAACTAGGGATGGGATGTTGGCGACTCTTGAATCGGGTCCTTGGTTAATAAATGGCGTTCCTTTTTTCTTGCAAGCTTGGAAAACGAGGACATTTCTTTCTAAACCCGAGTGTTCTAAGGCTCCTTTATCGGTTAATATTTATGATATTCCAATTGATATGTGGGATTTTGAGATTTTGAGCTATTTGGCTAGTGCTATTGGTAAGCCAATTTCGGTTGATAGATTTACGGCCGAAATGTGTGAAAAGGATAAAGGTAGAGCCGCCTTTGCTAGAATCCTAATTGATGTCGCGGCTAATCGTGAATTGCCTCATGAAATTGAGGCTTTCGTTTTGGGAAATGTGATGAAATTTCGTGTTGATTTTACTTGGAAACCGCCACGGTGTTCTCATTGTAAGACTTTTGGTCATAATGATGTTGCTTGTGATGTGAACCCGGTTGTTAATGTTGTTGTTGAGAAAGTTGATGAAGATGTTGTCAACAAAAAAGTTGACAAAAAAGTTGAGGATAAAGTTGACAAAAAAGTTGACCCGGTTAAAAGTCAAAATCAAGGTGGTGGTTCAAAGGCTAATGTGAGCAAAAAAGTTAGTAAGGTGCCTAATCAAAGCAAAAGTCAAAATCAAGGCCCAAAAATTTGGGGTAATATTAGGTATAACCCGAAATGGGAGCCTAAACCTCAAATTCAAGTTAATACCGAAAAGAAGATGGATAAAGGTAAAGGTAAAATGTATAAGAAAGCTAGTTCTCCTAAAGTCCCAAAAGTTGTCAATGTTGACAAAATTGAAACATCTAACACTTTTGGGGCTTTGGATGGTTTTGAGGATTCTATGGATATTTTTGTTGATGATAATAGTGATTCGGTTAGATTTTTAAAGGATGTTGATGAGTATATTGAGGCTAATGGTAAACCGACGGTTGATGTTTGGCAAAAGTGGTCTAATTCTCAAAAAGACCACTTTGAAAAACAATGGAAGACATTAACCACCGCGATTTGGGAAGTGGATGTGTTTATTGATTTGAAGAAAAGGCCGGGTGAGGTGATTTGGAATTCTTGGAGCAAACCGAAGCAACACTACTTTGATACAAAATGGAAGCATCTAAAGAAAGCCCGTGGTGACACTTCGGATTTGGATGGGAAAGAAGACTTTTTTAGATAGTCTTTTTTGTTTAGGTTTATGGATTGTTTAGTTTTGTTGTTAGCTTTGCGGTCCTCGGGTGTTAGGCATGTCTAAACCCGTAGGTTGGTTTTCTTGCAGTTGTGGTGTTTTTCCCCTAAGGTGTTGCCCTGGGCCCGCAGTGTGCTTTCATATTTCTTTTTCTTTTCATTTATTTTATTTGCCAGGGCATAGTCCTTTTTCCAAAAAAAAAAAAAAAACCCATAACCATGGCCTTTGTACCAATATAACCACTAGATGTCCATAACTCATAGCGATGGCCCTTGAACCATTATAACAACAAGCCATGACCAATAGCCTATAGATATCCATTTTACAAGTAATAGGTGTCCATTACCCGTAACCATGGCCCTTGAACCATTATAACCACTACCTGTCCATAACTCATACCGATGACCCTTTAACCATTATAACTACTAGCCATGACCAATAAGCAATAGATATCCATATTACAAGCCATAGGTGTCCATAACCCTTAACTATGACCCTTGAACCATTATAACCACTAGATGTCCATAACTAATACATATGATCTTTGAACCGTTATAACTACTAGCCATGACCAACAGCCTATAAATATCCATTTTACAAGTATTAGGTGTCCATAACCCATAACCATGGCCCTTGAACCAATATAACCACTAGATGTCCATAACTCATAGCGATGGCTCTTGAACCATTATAACAACAAGCCATGACCAACAACCTATAAATATCCACTTTACAAGTAATAGGTGATCTTAACCCATAACCATGGCCCTTGAACCAATAAAACCACTGGATGTCCATAACTCATAGCGATGGCCCTTGTACCAATATAACAACAACCCATGACCAATAGCCTATAAATATCCATTTTACAAGTAATAGGTGTCCATAACCCATAACCATGGCCCTTAAACCATTATAACCACTAGATGTCCATAACTCATAGCGATGACCCTTGAACCATTATAACTAATAGCAATGACCATTTGCCTATAGATATCCATTTTACAAGTAATAGGTGTCCATAACCCATAACCATGGCCATTGAACCATTATAACAACTACATGTCCATAACTCATATCGACGGCCCTTTAACCACTATAACTACTAGCCATGACAAATACCCAATAGAAATCCACATTACAAGCAATAGGTGTCCATAACCTATAACCATGGCCCTTGAACCATCATAACCACTAGATGTCAATAACTCATACCGATGGCCCTTGAACTATTATAATTACTAGCCATGACCAATAGCCTATAGATATCCACATTACAACCATGACCATGGCCCTTGAACCATCATAACCACTAGACGTCCATATCTCATACCGATGGCCCTTGAAAAATTATAACTAGTAGCCATGACCAATAGCCTATAGATATCCATTCAACAAGTAATAGGTCTCCGTAACGCATACACATGACCCTTGAACCATTATAACCACTACATGTCCATCACTCATACCGATGGCCCTTGAACCATTATAACTACTAGCCATGACCAATACTTTATAGATATCCGTTTTACAAGTAATAGGTGTCCATAACCCATAACCATGGCCCTTGAACCATTATAACCACTAGATGTCCAAAACTCATACAGATGATCCTTGAACCGTTATAACTACTAGCCATGACCAACAACCTATAAATATCCATTTTACAAGTAATAGGTGTCCATAACCCATAACCATGGCCCTTGAACCAATATAACCACTAGATGTCTATAACTCATACCGATGGCCATTTAACCATTATAACTACTAGCGATGACCAATAGACTATAGATATCCACATTACAACCATAACCATGGCCCTTGAACCATTATTAGCGATGGCCCTTGAACCATTATAACTACAAGCCATGACCAATAGCCTATAGATATCCATTTTACAAGTAATAGGTGTCCTTAACCCATAACCATGGCCCTTGAACCATTATAACCACTAGATGTCAATAACTCATACCAATAGCCCTTGAACCATTATAACCACTAGATGTCAATAACTCATGCCGATGGCCCTTGAACCATTATAACTACTAGCCATGGCCAATAGCCTATAAGTATCCATTTTACAAGTAATAGGTGTCTGTAACCCATAACCATGACCCTTGAGCCATTATAACCACTAGATGTCCATAACTCATACCGATGGCCCTTTAACCATTATAACTACTAGCCATTACCAATAGCCAATAGATATCCACATTACAAGCAATAGGTGTCCATAACCGATAACGATGGCCCATGAACCATATAACCACTAGATGTCCATCACTCATACCGATGGCCCTTGAACCATTATAACTACTACCGATGACCAATAGCCTATAGATATCCACATGACAACCATAACCATGGCCCTTGAACCATTATAACCACTGGATGTCCATAACTCATAGCGATGGCCCTTGAACCATCATAACCATGAGCCTTGAACTATTATAACCACTTGATATCCATAACTCATACTAATGGTCCTTGAACCATTATAATTACTAGCCATGACCAATCCTATAATTATCCATTTTACAAGTAATAGGTGTCCATAACCCATAACCATGGCCCTTGAACCATTATAACCACTAGATGTCCATTACTCATACCGATGGCCCTTTAACCATTATAACTACTAGCCATGACTAATAGCCAATAAATATCCATCCACACTAAAAGAAATAGGTGTCCATACCCCATAACCATGGCCCTTGAACCATCATAACCACTAGACGACCATAGCTCATACCAACGGACCTTAAACCATTATACCTACTAACCATGTCCAATAGCCTATAGATATCCACATTACAAGTAATACGTGTCCATATCCCATAGCCATGGCCCTTGAACCATCATAACCACTAGATGTCCATAACTCATACCGATGGCCCTTGAACAATTATAACTAGTAGCAATGACCAATAGCCTATAGATATCCACTTAACAAGTTATAGGTGTCCGTAACCCACACACATGACCCTTGAACCATTATAACCACTAAATGTCCATAACTCATACCGATGGCCCTTGAATCATGAAAACTACTAGCCATGAGCAATATCTTATTTATATCCATTTTACAAGTAACAGGTGTCCATTATCCATAACCATGGCCCTTTAACCATTATAACCACTAGATGTCCACAACTCATACAGATGATCCTTGAACTGTTATAACTACTAGCCATGACCAATAGCCAATAAAAATCCATTTTACAAGTAATAGGTGTCCATAACCCATAACCATGACCCTTGAACCAATATAACCACTAGATGTACATAACTCATACCGATGGCCCTTGAACCATTATAACTACTAGCCATGACAATTAGCCTATAGATATCCACCTTACAACCATAAACATGACCCTTGAACCATTATAACCACTAAATGTCCATAACTCATACCGATGACCCTCGAATCATTATAACTACTAGCCATGACCAATAGCTTATAGATATCCATTTTACAAGTAATAGGTGTCCATTACCCATAACCATGGTGTTAAGGCAAAAAGCCTTGCCCCTTTTGAATCTTATGATAACAAAACAATCTAGACTAGCTTAGATTAAAATGTAGATTGAATTAGCTAAGTTAGGAGTGATACTGAGTTTGGCCAGTATTGGCCACTCAGTATCAGTACTCAGTATTGGAAAACCAATACTGCGTAGAAGGACTGAGTTACAAGTCAGTATTGTAACGGACTAAGATCAAATCCCTTGATCTTAGTCATTTCCTTGGTTTAGTCCTTCGGTTACTCCTTTGCCATCATGTAAGATCTCTATAAACATTATAAATAGAGATCACCTTACAAAGGAGTACTTACTAATTCACGAACTTATATTCACATCTTTTGTAATTGATAAGTGGTCTTGTTATTCCGCAACAAGCCACACTTAGTGGATTTATACATTTACTATATTCTTGTGTTATCACTTTAATATTTCACTAAGTATAATATTCTATCAATTAACATTATAAACCAGGGTTGTTGTGATCTAACAACTGGTATCAGAGCAGGCTAAATTAATCTTAATTTAGCCGATCTATAACCCTGGCAGCCATTCCCTATATTTATCCCTCCAACACTCAAAAATCCATAATGTCTACTGTCATAGCACCGGTTATGTCTGGTAAGGGAGTGCCCATCTTTGATGGAAAGGACTTTCATCAATGGAAGCTTAAAGCTTAGTGGTATCTTGAATCTATTCACCATGAGATGCTCACTGTGCTGCATGATGGTCCCATTATTCCACAAACTGTGGAACCCGTTGCTGCTACTGATGATGCTCCTGAGAGCACAAGGACAGTTCCAAAACTGAAACACACCTGGACTGATACTGACCGTCAGTTATTCAGTCTAGACTCAAGAGCAAAGGGGGTGATTGGTAATGCTGTTACCAAAGAAATACTTAATGCAATTATAAAATTGCCAACAGCAAAGGCTATGTGGGATAGTCTATCAGTCACCTATGAAGGCACAACAAAGGTGAAGTTGCAAAGAAAAAGCAACATGAGAAGAAAATATGAAAACTTCTTCTCAACTCCTAATGAAGACATCACCACTCTCTATAACAGATTCAATACTGTTATCCATGATTTAATCCGTGTAGGCATTGTGAAGGAGGAAGGAGAGCTTGTTCAAAAGTTCTTGGATAGTCTTCCTCAACAATTTCTTGCATGACAAATTCTGTCAATGCTGCTAACAACATTGAGTCGTACACTCTTCAAACTTTGTATGGTCTAATGTTGAATCATGAGGAGAATAATGCTGCAAGACTGATCAACTGGAAGAAAACTGACAAGTCTTCCACTAGCATGGCTCTAGTTGTGCAACAGGCATATACTGTGACTGAGCCAGAAGAACCAGAAGTTGATCTTGCTGATGCTGAGACAGAAGAGCTTGAAACTCAAATGGCTCTTATGTCTATGAAGCTGGATCAGTTGAAAAAGAAGAGGCTTGGTGTTAGCTCTTCCAATACTGACCCAAGATCAGGTCTTTGCTATAGGCGTGGAAAGCCTGGGCACATTGCTGCTAATTGTCATACTAAGTCAACTGAAACTGATCAGAATGACAAGATTGCATACCGAGCTAAACGGTATAGAGACAAATATGTGAAGCTAAAGAACTGGAGCAAGGGCAAGAATGCAGCAGTCAATGGAGCACCTCATCAAGCACTTTACTCTGAAGCTTGGATGGATGAAGAGCTCGGTGATGATGAGGAAGAGGTTGAAAACAAAGCCTTTATGGCTTTCACTGAAGATGATTTGAAGAGTTCATTTGAAAAGGATATCAAAGAAGCTGAGAGGATGAGTGTTCATACTGACTGGGATTCCACTCAGTTGTACAAGGTGAGTTCCTTTCAAACTTATTCAGTGAATGAAAAGGAAAAGATTTTTGAGTATATGATTGTTGATCTTAAAACTTTAGTACAGAGAGAAAAAGCTTTAAAATTAACAATTCTTGAACTTGAAAGGGTAAATAATGAACACTTAGATAAATTAGCAAAATTTAAAGATTTAGAACTAAATTTTTTAAACTTACAAGACATTAACCAAAGATTAGCTGATAAAGCTCATTTACACTAATTAGAAAAAGAAAAATTTGAAAATCAGTGTAAATCTTAGGGAAATGCATCTATTAAATTAAATAAATGTCTAAATCAACAATTTCCAGAAAATGTAAGGGCTGCACTTGGTGTTGATCCTCAGTTAAAAAATAGAAATAATTTTGCTGATTTATTTGAAGAATTTTCTGAAATGAACCCTATTCAGTTTGTAAAAGCAAAAACGTTTTGTGAAGTAGGTTGTCAAACTGAGTCAGATGATGAGGATAAAATCATTTTTGAAAAATCAATTGGTCCTTCCATCTGTTCTAAGTGCTATACTGAACTACAAGAGCTCAGTATTGAATTTCCTGAAAAAGAAATTTTTGATACTGACCTTGAAATTGTACAGTATGACACTTCTGCTATTCCACCATTTGAAGTTTTATTTAACACAACTACTTTTGATATATATAAAGACCCTGAGTCTACCGAAAAGAAAACCACTACTACTCAAAATGTTTTAACTAATACTGAATCTACAGGAACATCAAAGTCAACTACTCAAGAATCTAAAGAACCTGTTCAAGTTGTCATTCTAAAACATGATAAAAAGAAAACAACTTCAACAGGATCTTCAAGTGGCAAAATCAAGCAGTCAAATGATAAAAAGACTTCCATGCCTAATAAAAATAAGACCCCAATATCATCTCCTTCGAAATCAGTTAAACATAAAATTAATACTCCATTAAAACATGACAAAAATAACATTTTGAAATCCATTGGTGATCAGATTAAAGTCTTAAGTCAAAAGTTTGCAAAACTCACTAATACTGATCTACCAAAAGTTAAACAGTTTTCTAAAATTCCTTATGAAAACATGTTCAGAAACAGACCTAGAAAATGTTATAGATGTCATCACACTGGTCATAAAGGAGATGAATGCTGGACTAATCTCTCGAATCCTAGGTACTCAGTACCAAAGAAAAGGAGAGAAACAAAGTCAGTATCACCCAAGAAAACCTCCAAGGTTTCTCCTAAAGTAATACTGACCTCTCCAATAAAAGGGATCAGGTCTATCCCTGTTTCTCCTACCAAAGGTCCCATTCGAAAATGGGTTCCTAAAAAGAATTAATCTTTATTTTGTGTCTTGTGCAGGGTGACAGGAAATGGTACTTAGATAGTGGCTGCTCAAGACACATGACTTACTGTATGGAGTACCTTCTTAATTATACACCAGAGAAGGGTCCTTCTGTCTAATTTGGAGATGATTCTATTGGAAAAACAAGAGGTTATGGTGTAATCAAGGCAGGCAACATAACTTTTAAAAGAGTTGCCTATGTAGAGGGTCTTAAACACAATCTGCTCAGTATCAGTCAGATGTGTGATGATGACAATGAAGCTCGTTTCAGAAAGGTTGCAGGAATCATTTACAATGATAAAGGGCAACCTGTACTCATTGCTAGAAGAGAAAAAAATGTTTATGTGGTCAACTTATCTGAAATAGATCCTACTATTCGAGTATGCCTGCTGTCTAAGGTCAAGCCAGAGTTGCACTGGTTATGGCACAAGAAACTTTCTCACATAAATTTCAGAAATATTAATGAGCTCAGTATGAAGAAACTGGTGAGAGGGTTGCCCACTATTACTTATTCAAAAGATAAGTTATGCTCAGCATGTGAAATGGGCAAGCAGAAGAAGAGTTCATTCAAATCAAAGGTTAATCATTCCATTAATGAACCTCTTACAATGATACATATGGATCTTTTTGGCCCCATCAGCACACCATCTTTGGCCAAAAAGATCTATACATTAGTCCTGGTTGATGAATTCTCAAGATACACTTGGGTTATTTTTCTCAAGACTAAAGCAGCTGCAACAACAGAAATCATTGCCTTCATTAAAAGAGAAGAACTTCAAAAAGGCAACAAGGTCAAACAACTAAGAAGTGACCATGGTACTGAGTTTAAGAACTCAGTATTGGCTGATCTCTATGAAGAAAAAGGAATCGTACAAAACTTCTCTGCAGCATACACACCACAACAAAATGGTGTTGTAGAAAGAAAGAATAGAACCTTGATTGAAGCTGCAAGAACTTTGTTATGCCATGCTGGCCTGGCACTGAGCTTCTGGGCAGAAGCTATCAATTGTGCAAATTTTACACAGAACAGAGCCACAATAGTGCAGAGACATCAAAAGACTCCTTATAGGTTATATAATGGCAAGGTTCCTAATGTGGAATACTTCCACATCTTTGGGAGTAAATGTTTTGTACTCAGTACCAAACAAAATCTCAATAAATTCGCTCCCAAAGCAAATGTAGGTGTGTTCATGGGCTACTCTCCACACTCTAAAGCCTTCAGAGTGTATATTATCTCAACTAAGATAATTATAGAATCCATTCATGTCACATTTGATGATGATCAGAATGAGCACTCCACCTCAGCAACAGAAGACATCAGTGGCATAGAAATTCTATGCAATCCAGAAAATTCAATTGCTGAACAGCCCAAGTCTCACCCATACTATGTTGATCATGGTATGCTTGATACCGATCAAGAAAGAACTCAGTATAACTCAAATATATCAATTTCTGAGGCAGACATTCCTGAGAACCTCAATACTGGGTCCCCAACACTTGATCTGAACAATTCCACCTATGAAGAAGGTGAATCTTCAAGTACATTTCAAGAATCCACCTCAGATCTGCAAAATCAAGAAGAACAGCAACCTGAAATGTCTCATACTGACCAGACTTCAGCTCTGTATCAGACAGACAACACATCACTGCAACAAGATGTTGTTAACCTTGTTTCAAATGCTCCCTTAGGAAACAATCTAAGGGAACACAGAGATCATCCTCTTCTAATATTATTGGTTCAATTGAACATGGTGTTCAAACAAGAAGAAAGTTAGAATTTGAACCTCAAGCAACTGCAAATTTTTGTTTCTTCTCAAGCTTTTTATCTACCATGGAACCAAAGAAAGCTGATGAAGCTTTATTAGATGAAGACTGGGTAGAAGCTATGCAAGAGGAACTGACAGAGTTTGAAAGAAATAAAGTTTGGAACTTAGTACCACCTCTTGCTGGCAAAACTATTATTGGTACTAAGTTGGTGTTCAGAAACAAGATGGACAAGGATGGTGTTGTCATCAGAAATAAAGCAAGACTGGTTGCTCAGGGTTACCGGCAAGAAGAAGGCATTGACTATGATGAGACTTTTGCACCAGTTGCAAGAATTGAAGCTATTAGGCTGTATCTTGCATATGCAGCTTTCAAGAATTTCAAAGTTTATCAGATAGATGTCAAGAGTGCTTTTCTTAATGGAAAACTACAGGAGGAAGTTTATGTCAAACAACTACCAGGTTTTGTTGATCCTAAATTTCCTAATTATGTTTTTAAGCTTGATAAAGCTCTATATGGGCTCAAACAAGCTCCCAGAGCCTGGTATGATACCCTGTCTGAGTACTTAATTGAAAACAAGTTTACAAAAGGTAAAATTGTCAAAACATTATTTTCAAAAAGGAAAGGTTCTGACATTCTACTCATTCAGATATATGTAGATGATATTATTTTTGGCTCCACTGATAATGTCATCTCAGTATCAGATGAGTATGATGGGAGAACTAACTTCCTTTCTTGGTTTACAAGTTGAACAAAGACCTGATGGCACTTTCATAAATCAAAGTAAGTATGTGCATGACATGCTTAAGAAATATAAATTTGAAAATTTATCTTCCATGCACACTCCTATGGGTACTCAGGATAAAATAAGTAACGATGAAACTGGTAAACCAGTATGTCAATCCACATACCGAGGTATGATTGGTTTTTTTACTTTACTTAACAGCTAGCAGGCCTGATATCATGTTTGCAACTTGTCTGTGTGCTCGGTATCAGGCTGATCCTAAAGAATCACATATGAAAGCTGTTAAGCGCATTTTTAGATATCTTTCAGGTACTCCTAACATGGGTCTTTGGTATCCCAAAGATTCAAACTTTGATCTTGAAGGGTATACAGATGCAGATTTTGCAGGTTGTAGATTAGATAGGAAGAGTACAAGTGGAGGTTGTCAATTCCTCGGTGGTAGATTAGTTGGTTGGTCATCCAAGAAACAAAATTCAGTAGCAACTTCTACTGCAGAAGCAGAATATGTTGCTGCAGGAAGTTGTTGTGCTCAACTCTTGTGGATGCAGTATCAACTAATGGACTATGGGTTCAATTTTTAGAAAACACCAATCAATTGTGATAACAAGAGTGCTATTACTATCACTGAAAACCCAGTCCATCACTCCAGAACAAAGCACATTGATATCAGACACCACTTTATTCGAGATAATATGGAAAAGGGAAAGGTTGAGGTAGATTTCGTTCCTACAGATGATCAATTGGCCGATGTGTTTACTAAATCTCTCTCTGAGGAAAGGTTTATGTACTAATAGGACAATTGGGTATGCTGAATCCTTAATATTTCGTAAAATTTTCTGATAATGAGTGATCAGTATTCCTTTCAATACTAACCAACTCAGTATCACTTGTCTGATTTATCAAATTTTATAAATTTTAATTTTCTATTAATTTATAGTTTAAATTAAACGTTTTTATATTTTTTATTTTTTTTATTAATTTTTTTTTAACTCGGTATTGGAGTCCTGGAGTGATGAAACTGACTTTTAATCCTTATATTCCCCAACGATAACCTTTCTGAATAAGAAAGTTACCGTTGATTCAGGATAAGGCTGTCAAATCAGCCGGTTTTACTTCCCAATACCGTAATTATCACTACGTTCAGTATAAATAACCGTTTTCTTTTTCTTTAATTTTTTTTAAACAGTTATTTCTTACTTTCTATTTCGATTCTCCCTGCGATTAACGATTTCACTATCTCTTTGCAAGCAAATTTCTCAAAATCAAAATCGCAGATGGCTAATTTCAGATTCTTCGCACCGGAGGCTGCACCGGCTACTCAATTTCGTAACGACGAAGTACCCAAATTTGCGAGGAACAACATTACTGCAAACTTTAACATTCCCCAGGCTTGGGCGTGCCCTGAATTTACTCATATGATCACTTATTTGAAGCATTGATTCGATCCCCTTGAGCAATTTATCCGGAAATGCTCTGTGAATTTTGGTACTCTGCTAAGCTCAATTCTCAAGACATGATTACAGGTTGGGTAATTCGTGACCAAAGAAGGGCTTTTGTCTCCACTGCTATCATTCAGGAAACACTGAGGCTTCCTGCTCACGCTCAGTATGAGCCATTTGTCGATCGCACAGAGGCTCGCTCAGTATTACCTTTCATTGGACGCAGAGGCACCACTGGCATCATTAAACGAAATGAATTTGGTCCTATGTGGGGTTTGTTAATATCTACAATTATTCGGTGTATGACCCACAAAACAGGAGCTTTGGATCAAATAAATGATTTTGGGATGCAGATTGTTCATGCCATGTATCATGGTCGAGATATTGATTATGCTAGACTGATCTTCAATGAACTGGCCTCTTTGATTCAGGCTCCAATCAGAGAACTCAATGTTCCTTTCTGCAGATTTCTTTCCCTCATTTTTCAGAATGGGATGCCTGCTCATATTTATAATGAGTTCAACAGTCCCAGAGTGGATCTTCCTCCACTTCATGAGAAGATTTATTTTTACAGGCCAAGAGAAGGAGAGCCTGTACTGAGTCACTCCATGTGGGCTATAGTTCAAGCACACATTAATGATGAACAAATTTCTGATACTGAATCAGAAAATGATGATACTGATGATGACAGTGGAAATGGTGGAAATGATGATCCAGATACTGAGATGGTGGAAGCTCAACAAGCAGTAGTCCAAGGATCAACACACATTTCTCCACCAGCACAGGATCCTGATGCTCCTCATATTGAAACTTCTTCTAATACTGAGCCCTCAGAAGATACACCACTGGTTATTCAAAGAAGAAGAAGAAATCTTTCCCCTGTTATTATGGGAAATTTATCATCAGAAGAGATGCAACCTGGCAATGGTCCTTCATTAACTGCATCTCTTCAAGCACAAAGCATAGCTGCAGCCAACGCTGACCTTCCAGGTCCTGAACCAGAACCAACGGCTCAACCTATTGAGGAACCCCATGCTCCTCTAGATGTAGAAATTCAGTATGAGCAGCATACACTGGAAGGTGCAACTGTCAGAAGAGAAGAAGCTCATGAAGGTGCTGGTGCTTCCAATCAGCATACAGAAGATCCAGCACCGACCTCACATGATGCAAGAAGAGAATCCGACAAAGTCTCAGGTATGAATTTCTAAAAAGCCCTAATCTTTTATATATATATAAACTTTTCCCAAATAGAGACTATGTATTGGCCAGTACCAACTCAATACTGACCACAGTCTCAAACGAACTTTCAAATATATCCACTTATGGCCAACATAGTTAGCCCACTGCTGCTATGCAAAATTCATACACTGAGCATCTCAATGATCATTGTCAGTCTACAATTGTCTCAACATTTAAAGAGACAATGGTGGTTGATGTCACACTGACACCCACTGGTGCTGCTGGAATTATGATCAGCTTATTTTTGAGTTAGGTCACATGATTCAAGAAATGATCACAAACCTGTTAAGCCACATTAGCCAAAATTTTCCATGGGTTTAACCACATTTCTGTTATCACTCTGACACCGGGTAATATACATTGAAAATAATAAGAAGCACATCCCAGGCTTCGATTTCCCAAACCAAACCCTTTTAGTAAATGTGACCTATCCTATACCGAGTTACTTAAAATTTCACATTCATCTTTACTAAAAATTTTCTTACACATACTATGCACAAGTTCACAATATTTCATCATGAACCAGATGAAATACAGACTTCACAAATCTGTTTATATGATTATAGAGTTAAACAACACCACAATTCTATTTGATAAACCTTTCTTACTAACCAGTTTTCTATTTTTGTTTCTTTAGCACCATCTGTACAGGGCCAAAGGGCACAAGCCACTCAGTCTCAGGAAGTACATGGGGCTTTGTAGACTATTCGGAATCAAATCCTAGCCAGGCAGGCCACTCAGAATTCTATTCTGGCCAGGATGGATGAGATGAGTACTGAGATTGACACATTAAAGCAGTCAGTGGCACTTCTACAGCAACAACAACAGCCTCCACCACTTCCACAAACTCCAACTAGAGGTAATCAAGATGAATAAGGTCCTGCCACTGAGCCTCGAAGATCACCTTCTCCTGCACACATCCTGAGGGTGCAAGGGATGACGCTACTGAACCTATGCTCTCCCCAACTCCTGAAGATCAACAAGGGGACATAGGTGGTGATACTGAACCCATTCCTTCCCCATCCAATGATAACAACAAGGGGGAGAAAAGACAAAGAGAACAAGAGGTTGATCAACCTGAGCCATCTGCTCAGGGGGAGAAAAGAAGAAGGTTAACTGATCAATCTCTACAGCAACAACAACAACATCAGCAAACACCTCATACTGAACCACTTAGGTTTAGGTATGAAAGAAGCAGACAAAGAGGAAGGTCAGTCTTGGAACAACTTGAAGATGAACCATCTGAGCCATCTGCTCAGGGGGAGACTGAAACTGACCAACCACAGCAAGTTGTTACTGAGGAAAACAACTTGCAGATTATAGTGTACAAGCCTTTTATTTGGCCTATTGCTGATGATGAAGATGAAGACCATCCAGTGCCATCTGAAAATTTTCTAAATTTTGCACTGGATGAAGCAAATAAAGAAAGCTCTTCATCATCATTCTCAGATGATGAAGAGCCCCCAAGAAGACAAATCTCTCCTCCAACTGAAGGACCTTCTAGAATTCCTAGAAGACCAATAACCAGAAGAATGACAAATGTGATTATGTCCTCAGAATCTAGTGAAGAACAAGATCCAGCTCCTCTGATCTCAAGACCTAGGAGATCTACTCAGTATACTGAGGAAAAGAGTGATGCTGAGGATGAGATTGAGGCCCAGAAATTCTTCCCTGTTAAGGAAGAAGAACCTGAATCTGAGTCTGAAGATGTTCCAAGAAGATCTCATACTGTAAGAAGAACTGGAGATGAATTGCTTGAACAGTATTGGAACATTGTGGCACAAAGAACAAGATATAGGGAAACAAGGTTGGGTATGCTGAGGAATAAAGCATTTCTGAATGTAAAAGACGTATACTGGCTAAATGAATTTGTCAACAAAATAAAAGTCAAAACTGTTGATAGATCAATTGTTGCAACTTGCACTGGGCCAGTCAGTCCTCCAATGAAGATTTTTCTCCATGACATCCAGAATATGGGACTCCAAGACTGGGTAAAAATTGCTAGACTGATAAAGGAGATGCCCTCAAGATCTTCTGAAGCCCAAGTGATGATGGATGAAATTTGGGTTGTATATGCTATATGCTATGAAAAAGGCATCCTTTATGCAGCAGATTACAGGGCACTCAGTGTGATGACTGAAGCTATCAAGAACAACAAACCTGAGTGCTTTAATACTTTCAGAATTTTTCCCAAATATACTGTTCCCTCTAATCTTATCTTTCAGGATCAAAAGAGTACCATATATCCAACATCTGGATATATGTATACTGACCCAGATGACAGGGAGTGCTTCATTACTGAAGCAGATTTGCCAACAGCTCCTATCAGCCATTTGGTGGGTTTGAAATGGATGATAACCAAGAAAGAAGATGCTTGGTTCAGAAAGAAGATAGTTGCTGTGCTAAACAACAGGCAAGATGAACTCAAGAAAAGAGAAGAGTTCATCCATGTGAAGAAGGAAGTCTTCTATGAGTTTGAATCAATCAACAGAAGATGAAGAAGAAGACTTTGCAGCCTGTAGTTATGTATTTTTGATTTCTCTTTGTAATTGTTTTGTTATCATTAGATAGGGGGAGATTGTTAAGGCAAAAAGCCTTGCCCCTTTTGAATCTTAGGATAACAAAACAATCTAGACTAGCTTAGATTAAAATGTTGATTGAATTAGCTAAGTTAGGAGTGATACTGAGTTTGGCCAGTATTGGCCACTCAGTATCAGTACTCAGTATTGGAAAAACAATACTGAGTAGAAGGACTGAGTTACAAGTCAGTATTGTAACGGACTAAGATCAAATCCCTTGATCTTAGTCATTTCCTTAGTTTAGTCCTTCGGTTACTCCTTTGCCATCATGTAAGATCTCTATAAACATTATAAATAGAGATCACCTTACAAATGAGTACTTACTAATTCACGAACTTATATTCACATCTTTTGTAATTGATCAGTGGTCTTGTTATTCCGCAACAAGCCACACTTAGTGGATTTATACAATGACTATATTCTTGTGTTATCACTTTAATATTTCACTAAGTATAATATTCTATCAATTAACATTATAAACCAGGGTTGTTGTGATCTAACACATGGCCCTTGAACCATTATAACCACTAGATGTCTATAACTCATACAGATGATCCTTGAACCATTATAACTACTAGCCTTGACAAATAGCCTATAAAGCTCCATTTTACAAGTAATAGGTGTCCATAACCCATAACCATGGCCCTTGAACCATTATAACCACTAGATGTCCATAACTCAGACCGATGGTCCTTGAACCATTATAACTACTAGCCATGACCAATAGCCTATAAATATCCATTTTACATGTAATAGGTGTCCATAACCCATAACCATTTCCATTAAACCGTTATAACCACTAGTTGTCCATAACTCATAGTGATGGCCCTTGAACCATTATAAGTACTAGCCATGATCAATAGCCAATAGATATCCATTTAACAAGTAATAGGTGTCCGTAACCCATACACATGACCCTTGAACCATTATAACCACAAGATGTCCCTAACTCATACCAATTGCCCTTGAACCAGTATAACTACTATTCATGACCAATAGCCTATAGATATCCATTTTATAAATAATAGGTGTCCACAACCCATAACTATGGCCCTTGAACAATTATAACCACTAGATGTCCATAACTCACAGCGATAGCCCTTGAAACATTATAACTACTAGCCATGACCAATAGCCTATAGATATCCATTTTGCAAGTAATATGTATTCATAACCCATAACCATGGCTCTTGAACCATTATAACCAATAGATGACCATAACTCATACCGATGGCCCTTGAATCATTATAACTGCTAGCCATGACCAATTGCCTATAGATATCCATTTTACAAGTAATAGTGTCCATAACCCATAACCATGGCTCATGAACCATTATAACCACTAGATGTCCATAACTCATATCGATGGCCCTTGAACCATTATAATTACTAGCCATGACCAATAGCCAATAGATATCAATTTTACATGTAATAGGTGTCCATAACCCATAACCATGGCCCTTGAACTATTATAACTGCTAGCCATGACCAATAGCCAATATATATCCATTTTACAAGTAATATGTATCCATAACCCGTAACCATGGCTCTTGAACCATTATAACCAATAGATGACCATAACTCATACCGATGGCCCTTGAATCATTATAACTGCTAGCCAAGACCAATAGCCTATAGATATCTATTTTATAAGTAATAGGTGTCGACAACCCATAACCATGGCCCCTGAACCATTATAAGCACTAGATGTCCGCAACTCATACCGATGGGCCTTGAACCATTATAACTACTAGCCATGACCAATAGCCTATAGATATCCATTTTACAAGTAATAGGTGTCCATAACCCATAACCATGTCTCTTAATCATTATAACCACTATTCATGACCAATAGCCTATAGATGACCATTTTACAAGTAATAGGTGTCCATAACCCATAACCATGGCTCTTGAACCATTATAACCACTAGATGTCTATAATTCATATTAATGGCCCTTGTACCATTATAATTTATAGCCATAACCAATAGCCTATAGATATTCATTTTACAAGTAATAGGTGTCCATAACCCATAATCATGGCCTTTGAACCATTATAACCACAAGATGTCTATAACTCAAATCGATGGCCCTTAAACCATTATAACTACTAGCCATGACCAATAGTCTATAGATATCTATTTTACAAGTAATAGGTGTCCATAACCCATAACCATGGCTCTTGAACAATTATAATCAATAGATGTCCGTATGAGTTATGGACATCTTGTGGTTATAATGGTTAAAGGGCCATGGTTATGGGTTATGGGTACCTATTATTTGTAAATTGGTCATCTATAGGCTATTGGTGATGGCTAGAAGGGCCATGGTTATGGGTTATTGACACATATTACTTGTAAAATGGATATCAATAGGCTATTGGTCATGCCTAGATGTTATAATGGTTCAAGGGCCATCGGTATGAGTTATGGACACCTATTACTTGTAAAATGGTTATTATAGCCTAATGGTCATGGCTAGTGGTTATAATGGTTCAAGAGCCATGGTTATGGGTTATGGACACTTATTACTTATAAATGGATATCTATAGGCTATTGGTTATGGCTAGCAGTTAAAATGGTTCAAGGGCCATCGGTATGAGTTATGGACATCTAGTGGTTATAATGGTTCAAGGGCTATGGTTATGGGTTATGGACACTTACTACTTGTAAAATGGCCATCTCTAGGCTATTGGTTATGGCTAGTGGTTAAAAAGGTTCAACGGGCATGGTTATGGGTTATGGACACCTATTACTTGTAAAATGGATATCTATTGGTTATTGGTCGTGTCTACTAGTTATAATGGTTCAAGGGCCATCGATGTGAGTTTTGGGCATCTAGTGGTTATAATGGATCAAGGGCTATGGTTATGGGTTATGGACACCTATTACTTGTAAAATGGATATCTATAGGCTATTGGTCATGGCTAGTAATTATAATGGTTCATGGGCCATCGATATGAGTTATGGACATCTAGTGGTTATAATGGTTCAATGGCCATGGTTATGGGTTATAGACACCTATTACTTGTAAAATGGATATTTATAGGTTATTGGTCATGGATAGTAGTTATAATGGTTCAAGGGCAATCGATATGAGTTACGGACATCTAGTGGTTATAATGATTCAAGGGTCATGGTTATGGGTTATGGACACTTATTACTTGTAAAATGGATATCTATAGGCTATTGGTAATGGCTGGTAGCTATAATAGTTCAAGGGTCATCGGTATGAGTTATGGACATCTAGTGGTTACAATGGTTCAAGGGCCATGGTTATGGGGTTTTTTTTTTTTTTTTGATAAAGGGCTACGCCGCGCAAAAAAATATAACAAACATAAAAAGTTATTTACAAACAAAGATGGGTAAAACTACCACATCTTGAAAGGAACTATTTGGCCTCCCAAAACATGCTTTGGGAATAAGACCAACAAAAGAAGCATAAGCCTATAACCTATACCACAACTTCCAGCCTTCCGTCACGGACATCATCTTTTGTCTTCAATTTTCTTCCATGATCTCGATGCAATATAGACCACCAAAAAGTCAAAATAGTCAAATTTAGCTCAAAACTATGAACATTTCCACCATAACAATTAGAAATGGAGGAGATGCAGAATGTTGACTCAGTGTAAGTAACACCCTCATAGTATCACCCATGAAATACCCCAAAAGATACTTCACAAATTTTGACTCAAAGCAAGTCAAAATAAAAATCTTGTCTTCAATACAGCCATCCATCATGATCTTCAAATCCTCATCACCAAATCTGTCCCAAATGGAGTTAAGGCACAATTTTAACACAATGAAAGTCAAAATTGGACCCATAATGGCATGATAATGTATCATACCACTACAACTCAAAACTAGAAACATTAACTTTGACCAAGAAGCAGTCAAAATTATGATCCAGTTAACAAATCTGCCCCTCAAATCCAAACTAGACTTTGACTTTAAAAAAGTCAAACATGCCCTAACCTTTATCCAGCACCACAACAACAACCATAAAAGAGGGTTCCAAATTAGCCAGAAGTTGATCATATCACATCTTTGACTAGTCTTATCCTGATTATGACCAAAATCCACCAAATTCAGAATGATATCCCAACAATTCCAGTGCTTAAACCTCTGACACTTACTCCTTTGATTCTGCCCTATAATCTTCAAACCAGCAATAAGCAGATCCAACCACCAGTAGCACAAAATACAACCTGCAAATATAAAAGAGCAAAGACTGCAGCTCACATTTAGATTGCACAAAAACAAGTAATTACGACTTTCCTTTATGCAGTGCAACCCATAGCAGTTGTTGGTATAAGGGCCAACGGGCCAGATCTTCTAGAAAAAAATCATAAAAGACCCCAAAAATCTAGAAAATATATTCCAAGACTGCAGAAAAAAATCCAGCTCCAAAATATGGCTGGAAATGCCCAGAATGCCCCTTGCGGCACTGAAAAAACATTTTACTCATAAAAAACAACAATTTTCCTGCTGCAACTTTGAAGAATACCAAAGCTATCATAATATCTCCAAAAATTCCACAAAAAATGTGGAAAACTCCAGAAAAATACCAAAAAGCCCGAGAAAAAATCCTGAAAAATCTGGGCAAAAGACCATAATACCCCTCTGCTGCCAAACATAACCAAGTAAACAGAAACATTCTGCAAATTTGGTTACACCATCTCCATAAATAATCAATCGTTATCATTATGTACTGTGAAAGAAGTAAAAATCCCATCCTTCATCAGACTAAAATTCCAAATATCAGCTGCCAAAACAGACTGTTTAGATCTTCTAATATTTAACCCCATTAATCTTAGTCTAACAAAGTTTTTAATTAACTCACAAACATCTTCAGCAAATCTGTGCTTTCCCTGAAACATCCTTAAATTCCTTTCTAGCCATATATAATTGACAGAGGCTGCTAACACTAACCTCTGTATAATACTCCATATGGACTTATAACAGGAATTCTTTCCAAATTCATGACCAAATAAGACCACTTATTGGGCATGGAATCTAGCCTACACATATTCTTCATAATATCCCAAATAGTAGCTGTATAGTCACATTCAAAGAAAAGGTGATCATGTGTATCTAATTGCAAATTGCAGAAACTACACCTAACATCCTCATTATCCTTATCCTCCATAAATTTATCCTGAGTTTTAACTTCTGCAGGAAAACCAACCAGAGGATAAATCAATGCCTAGGTATGTTCTGACGGAACCATACCCAGTTTGACCAAAACACATAAGCAACACTCTCCCTCATCACATTCCAAGCATCAGACACACAGAAAGGAATACACCTACCATTCAACTTCTTCCATAAGACTCTATCATGTCTATCATTGAGAATAAGGGGAGGCTGAACTTCAAAGATCAGGGGGAATTTAGCAAACCAATCCATAGGGATCCTCCATTCCCCATTCTGAATAATATCATGCACAATACAGTTGGCTAACAAACCACTCTCATACATATCCTTGTGAGAGATGAACTTACACAAAGGACCAATGGGGTGCCAATTGTCAAACCAGGCAGATGTGTTCTTTCCAACTCCAATCCTGTGCACAAAATGCTTCCTGACTTCTGATCTGCATCTCAAAATACTCCTCCAACTCCAACAAACATTGGCAGGAGATGCTAAAGACCAAAAATTTCTATCTCTGAGTCTTACCTCATTAATCCACTAGACCCATAAAGACTCTTTGTTTCTCACAATATTCCAAATATGTTTAGCAACCAAAGCCTTATTCCAGGTATGAAGAACCTTTAAACCCAAACCCCCTTGACATTTAGGAGTACACACATCTTCCCATTTAACTTTTGCCCTGCCTCTTCTCATCTCACCATGGCACCAAAGGAATCCTCTTAAAAGTCTTTCTATATCTTGAGAAATAGACTTTGGCAGTAAGAACATAGAAGACCAATAAACCTGCATGGAACTGAGGACTGACTGGATAAGTTGTAATCTTCCAGCAAAAGAGAGGGATTTATTTTTCCTGTCAAGCAACCTTTTTTTCACTTTATCCACTAGGCTGCTACAGTCTTTCACAAACAACTTGGAAGAAATCAAAGGTACTCCTAAATACCTAACATGAAGAGTACCAACAGAAAAAGGCATAATGGCAGTAATATTTAACCTAGTATGAGGTTTAACATTACAAAAAAATATAGTGCTTTTCTGCAGACTAGGAATCAAGCCAGACATAGAATTGAATTCCTCTAAACCTTTTTTAATAACAGAAACAGACCTGCTATCTCCATTACAAAATAGTAAGAGGTCATCTGTAAAACATAATTGAGTTATTTTAAGCTCATCACATTTCCTATGAAACTTAAAACCAACATCCTCTAAAATTTGCCTCTTTAGAATCAACTTTAGAACCTCCATAACAAGCGTGAACAGGTAAGGTGACATAGGATCACCCTGCCTCAACCCCCTTTTTCCCTTAAAGAACCCCTTAAAATCACCATTAACATTTATCATAAAAGAGGTTGTGGGTACATTCCATTATCAGATGGACCATCCAAGGATGAAATCCAAAAAATAGTAAAATATTCCTTAAAAAACCCCATTCAACTGTGTCATAACCCTTCTGAATATCAATCTTCATAGCACATTTAGAAGGACCCTTTGACTCCGTGATAATTTCTCAATAATTCTGGAGACAAAAGAATGTTATCACTGATCTCTCTTCCAGGTATGAAGACACTTTGGTTTTCATCAACAAGGTCATTAAGAGAATTTTTAATTCTATTTGTAATAACCTTGCTAATGCACTTGTACACGCCATTACAACAAGCTATAGGCCTAAAATCAGAAACTTTTAAAGGGTTACTAACCTTAGGAACTAAAGCAATACTGGTTGCATTCACTTCTTTTAGCACCTTCCCAGATTCAAAAAATTGCTTGACAGCCTTAAATATATCATCACCAATAATGTTCCAAGAGGCTTTAAAGAACTTTGAAGAATACCCATCAGGGACTGGGGCCTTTTCATCCCAGATGTCAAAAAGAGCAGCCTTCACTTCTTCCTTAATCACAGGTCTAATCATAAAATTAGCACAGTGATTAGGAAGCTTCCTACCAAAAAGGCTGTGATGATTAATAATAGGAAGAGTGGTACTAGAAGTACCCAAAATATTCTCAAAATGGGTAAAAAATTGACCAGCAACATCATTTCCATGGAAAACTACGCCCTCCATATCTTGAATCATATTAATTATGTTCCTATTAATCCTTCCTCTAATAGCTTTATGAAAATATTTGGTATTATGACCACCCTCTTTTAACCACTCAACCTTAGCTTTCTATTTTTAAAAAAAACTCTTCATCTATCATTGCTTCATTATAGGCCTTAAGACAAGACACCTCTCTATCCCTCAAAACAGGATCATGAGGATTAGAGACCATAGCAGCCTGAACATCCTTCAAATCAGATCTCAAATTATCCACTTTTTGGTGTAAGTTCCCCTGTTTTCTGCACAAAGCCCTAAGAGGTTTCTTTAAAGCTTTTAAATTGGAGACAAGTTTAAACATATCAAAACCATTCAACTCAGTATTCATAGGTCTTTAACAAGAGGAACAAAATGCTTTTTATTAGCTAAATAATTAGGAAATTTAAAAGCTTTAGGTTTATCTCTCTTGGGAGAAGGAACATTCATAATACTAGAACTATGATCAGAAGATAAAAAAGGGAGGAAAATAGCATTAGCATCCGGGTAAATCTTCAAAAAATCATAATTCCCCATAATTCTATCAAGCTTCTTTAGGAGACTATCATCCTTATTAGGACTTTTCTTCCATGTAAATTTCAGACGAGAAAAACATAAATCGCCACCTCAATATTGGCCACACATTCAGAAAAGTCAACCATGCTTCTACTCATTTTGCTAGATCCCGTAGACAATTCACTAGGATCCAAAGCAGAGTTAAAGTCACCCAACAACACCCAAGGTTTGTTTTTAACAGTGACACTAAAAGCAATAAGATTCTCCCAAATTTGTGTTCTAATATTCCTCCTATGATGAGCATAAATAAAGGAACAATAATACCCTGTTTTACCATTTAAAGGCTCAATAAAACAGTGCATGACTTGAGGGTGTTGATCAATAACTATGATGTTTGCTAAATTTGGATCCCATGCAATAATTATCCTGGCACCACTTAAGCATAAATCAGAACTGGAAACCCAATTCCAGTTACCAAACACCCGATTACACACCAAATCCATATTTTTTTTCTTTACATGGGACTCTAAAATATAACAAATATTAATATTCTCATCAATAATAATCTGCCTGACCTCATCTTGGTTGGCAGCCTTATTTAGGCCCCTAACATTCCAAGCCATGGTTTTTAATATCATTGGACAATTTTTGAGGATGAAGTAACCACACTACCATGAATTTTATCATCATTCTTCATCTCTTGGCCAACCCCATTTATGTTAGATCCAACATCATCTAACACCATATCAGTATCGACACCAGATTCCTCACATTTATCTAAATAAAACTCATATTGACCTGTTGACCAAGAATTAAACACATCAACCAAAGGAATAATATTGTTTTCTAGGTAATAAAGGACTTCTTTTTTCTTTTCCTTGTAAATGTGATATTTTTGATCCCATCCATCATCATATTCCTCCTCATCCTCTTCCAAACAGGCAAAACTGTTTGAGATAGGAATATCATTTTCTTGGCCAGTCTTATTCCCACTGCTCACTTTACTTTTACCCTTATTTTTGTTATTATCATTTTTCTGTAGGGAAACATCTTTTGGGACAGAGACATCTTTTGGGACAGAAACATTAGGGTTAACAGTACTACTCTTAGCCACATACCTCATATTATTAACATTCTTTGGGACTTGATTCTGCACATTGACTGGATCCTTTCTCTGATTACCCTGAATTTTCTGTTGAATCTGCCTAGACTGCATCATAGAACTTTGATTATTTCCATTCCTTCCATATTTCCTTTGGTTTCCCGAATTGAGTCTTGAAAAAACACTCTTCCTGCCAGGGGTATAATTATTCTTGTTATAATTCACAGGATTCTTCACAATTTTGTTTCTCCTTCCAACTTCTTGAAAACCATCCTCATCACCACCAGATTTATCATTTTGGTTAATTGCTGTTTTTTAATTAGCTAAAGTAGCTAATTCCTCTTCTGTTTTTGGCCTATTCTTACAGTTGTTATAAGAATGCCCAAACACCTTACAGAAGGTACATAATGGAGGTTTCCATTGATAACTAATTTTCAGTTTGACAATTTTACCTGGGTTAGGACTATCCTCAGGGTACATTAATTCCAATTCATCTGGTAACTCATCAACAACATCAACTTCAACCAGAATTCTAGCATACCCCATCCTACCACATCGGTTTAAACATCTTTCTTGTGTCATCTTTGAAGGATTTATGTGCACAGTTAGTCAACCTATGATGATACATCCATGCCTACGACACACTTAAGGGTCACACCGGTGAGTGCATGTAATACGAGCAAGTTATGCAATGATACTACGAAGAGGAATAATTCATAATAGTCATTATGAATCGGTTAAGTATTAAGTTAAGTTTAACTTATTACTAGAATAATTTAACTAACTAATTAATACAAGTAGTTGTACGTTTACTAGTTGAGTGAATATGCAATGTGACCAATAGCCTATAGATGGTTGAACAGAATATGTGGCTAGTAGTTATAATGGTTCAAGAGCCATGGTTATGGGTAATGGACATCTATTACTTGTAAAATGGATATATATATATATATAGGCTATTGGTCATGTCTAGTAGTTATAATGGTTCAAGGGCCATCGAAAGGAGTTATGGACATCGAGTGGTTATAATGGTTCAAGAGTCATGGTTATTGTTATGGACACCTATTACTTGTAAAATGGATATATGTAGGCTATTGGACATGGCTAGTAGCTATAATAGTTCAAGGATCATCGGTATCATTTATGGACATCTAGTGGTTATAATGGTTCAAAGCCATGGTTATGGGTTATGGACAATTATTTCCTATAAAATTGATATCTATAGGCTATTGGTCATGGCTAGCAGTTATAATGGTTCAGGGGCCATCGATAGTAGTTATGGACATCTAGTGGTTATAATGGTTCAATCGCCATGGTTCTGGGTTATGGACACCTATTACTTGTAAAATATATATCTATAGGCTAGTGGTCATCGCTACTAGTTATAATGGTTCGAGGGCCATCGATATGAGTTATGGACATCTAGTGGTTATATTGGTTCAAGCGCCATCTATATGAGTTATGGACATCTAGTGGTTATAATGATTCAAGAGCCATAGTTATGGGTTATGGAGACCTAGTACTTGTAAAATGGATATCTATAGGCAATTGATCATGGCTAGTAGTTATAATCTTGGGCCGTCGGTATTTGTTATGGACATCTAGTGGTTATAATGGTTCAAGGGTCATGGTTATGGGTTATGGACACCTGTTACTTTTAAAATGGATACCTATAGGCTATTGGTCATGGCTAGAAGTTATAATGGTTCAAGGGCCATCGGTATGAGTTATGGACATCTAGTGGTTATATTGGTTTAAGGGTTATGGTTATGGGTTATGGATAGTTTTTACATGTAAAATGGCCATCTATAGGCTATTGGTCATGGCTAGTGGTTATAATGGTTCAAGAGCCATGGTAATGGGTTATGGACACCTAATACTTGTAAAATGGATATCTATTGGCTATTGGTCGTGGCTACTAGTTATAATGGTTCAAGGGCCATCGATATGAGTTTTGGACATCTAGTGGTTATAATGGTTCAAGGGCCATGGTTACGGGTTCTGGACACCTATTACTTGTAAATGGATATCTATAGGCTATTGGTCATGGCTAGTAATTATAATGGTTCATGGGTCATCGATATGAGTTATGGACATCTAGTGGTTATAATGGTTCAAGAGCCATGGTTATGGGTTATGGACACCAATTACTTGTAAAATGGATATCAATAGGCTAGTGGTCATGGCTACTAGTTATAATGGTTCAAGGGCCATCAATATGCGTTATGGACATCTAGTGGTTATAATGATTCAAGGACAATCGATATGAGTTATGGACATCTAATGGTTACAATGGTTCAATATGGGGTTGTGGGTTATGGACACCTATTACTTGTAAAATGGATATATATAGGCTATTGGTCATGACTAGTAGTTATAATGGTTCAAGGGCCATCGATATGAGTTATGGACATCTAATGGTTATAATGGTTCAAGGGGTCATGGTTATGGGTAATGGACACCTATTAATTGTAAAATTGATATCTATAAGCTATTGGTCATGGCTAGTAGCAATAATAGTTCAAGGGTCATCCATATGAGTTATGGACATCTAGTGGTTATAATGGTTCAAGGGCCATGGTTATGGGTTATGAACACTTATTACTTATAAAATGGATATCTATAGGCTATTGGTCATGGCTAGCAGTTATAATGGTTCAAGGGCCATCGGTGTGAGTTATGGACATCTATTGGTTATATTGGTTTAAGGGATATGGTTATGGGTTATGGAGACTTATTACTTGTAAAATGGCCATCTATATGCTATTGGTCATGGCTAGTGGTTATAGTGGTTCAAGAGCCATGGATATGGGTTATGGACACCTATTACTTCTAAAGTTGATATCTATTGGCGATTGGTCGTGGCTACTAGTTATAATGGTTCAAGGGCCATCGATATGAGATTTGGACATCTAGCGGTTATAATGGTTCAAGGGCCATGGTTATGGGTTATGGACACATATTACTTGTAAAATGGATATCTATAGGCTATTGGTCATCGCTAGTAATTATAATGGTTCATGGGCCATCGATATGAGTTATGGACATCTAGTGGTTATAATGGTTCAATAGCCATCGTTATGGGTTATGGACACCTATTACTTCGAAAATGGAAATCTATAGGCTATTGGTTATGGCTAGTAGTTATAATGGTTCAAGGGCCATCGATATGAGTTATGGATATCTAGTGGTTATAATGGTTCAATGGCCATTGTTATGGGTTATAGACACCTATTACTTGTAAAATGGATATCTATATGCTATTGGTCATGGATAGTAGTTATAATGGTTACCATCGATATGAGTTATGGAGATTTAGTGGTTATAACGGTTCAATGCCCATGGTTATGGGTTATGGACACCTATTACTTGTAAAATGGCCATCTATAGGCTATTGGTCATGGCTAATGGTTATAATGGTTCAAGAGTCATGGTTATGTGTTATGGACACCTATTACTTGTAAAATGGATATCTATCGGCTATTGGTCATGGCTAGTAGTTATAATGATTCAAGGGCCATCGATATGAGTTATGGACATCTTTTGGATATAATGGTTCAAGGGCCATGGTTATGGGTTATGGACCTCTATTACTTGTAAATGGATATCTATTAGCTATTTGTCATGGCTAGGACACCATTTATGGTTTAAAAAATGGATACTTATAGGTTATTGGTCACAGCTAGTGGTTATAATGGTTAACGGGCCATTTGTAGGGGTCATGACCCATCCTTTTTCTTCACGAAAAGAATAGGGGCTCCCCACGGTGAACTACTAGGACGAACAAACTCTTTTTCTTGCAGCTCTTGCAACTGATCGTACAACTCTTTCATCTCAGGTGGCGCTAGACGATAAGGAGCTTTGGCAACCGGCGCCGCACCCGGTACCAAATCAATGCGGAACTCAACCTGTCTCTCCGGAGGGATTCCAGGTAAATCATCGGGAAAAACATCAATGAACTCACTCACGATTGGCACGCCCCCGATCATTCTCGGCTTGTTCTCAAGAATCTTATCAATGACATAACACAAAAACCCCACGGCACCGTGTTGAAGATGTCTCCTCGCTCTCGCAACTCAACTCCACTTGGAGGTTTGATACGGATCTGTTTGCTGTGGCAAAGAATCTCGGCACGGTACACGGACATCCAATCCATCCCAACTATGACGCACGACTCTCGCATGGCAATAGGAATAAGATCAATGGGGAATTTCTCCCCGCACAGCTCAATTGTGCAGTCACCGTATACTTTTGTCACAGACAGAGTCTTATCATTAGCTACCTCTATCGTCAAAGGCATACTCAGGTCCCCTACCCTATGGATCAACAGGGTGCTAAAAGCATAAGACACAAAAGAGTGGGTGGCCCCACTATCAAACAACACAAAATCAGGCACATTGTTCATAGGAAATGTTCCTATCACATAATACATATAATCTCAAATATATATAAAAATCTCGTCACAAACATTTTAGCTCAAATAATGTTACTCAAGTATAAAAGAAATAGTACCAGCAACGGCGTTAGGGGCCCTCTTTGCCTCTTCCCCGGTCATGGTATAAGCTCGCCCCCGAGCTCTGGTCTGCACCCCATCGGTAATCCTCAAGGTGGCTGGAGCAGGGTTTTTCACAACCCCGTATCCACCTCCTTCTAGCAAATAATCATGCATCACATATTGTAAACACATATATAACACAACAATTAAATAAACAAATAGGTTATCGTGTACCTCTACCCTGCAACTCCAGGCACTCAGTCTTCACGTGACCCTCCTTGTGACAGTAAAAGCACACTGCCCCTTTGACACTGCAATCATTAGCCATGTGTCCCTTCTGCCCACATTTGTAACAAATCGGATCAAGCATCCCTCCACTGGAACCGCCACCCCTGACATCTTTCTTCTCATCGCCACGCCTTGCACCTCCACGTGCATTGCCCCCACTGTAAGGCTTAAACTAAATTTTGTGACGCTTATGGTTTCCCTGCGTCACGTTACCAGTAAAAGCTGGCGTGGCCCTCTTACTTTCACGCCTCTGTTGGTCAAGCTCTAGCTCCCGGTTTCGGGCGGTATCAATCATCTCCTCTAGTATATTGCGAGGCACTATGCTCACAAACTCCCTGATGTCACTACGCCACATGGACTTGTAGCGCGTCATCTTCATTTCCTCAGTAGCCACATGATCAGGGCAAAATGCGGCCAATTCACGAAATTTAGCAGTAATCTTATTCACCGACTCTGTAGTCTGCTTGAGCTCCAAGAAGTCTCTAGTAATCCTCTCTACCTCAGCACGGGGTACGTATTGTTTCTTGAATTGCTCAGAAAATGTTTCCCAAGTCATAGCATTCAGTTCCTCATCGGTCATTTTCACGGTCATTTCCTCCCACCAGTCATTTGCCTCTTTCTTCAACAAGTGTGACACATAGGTAGTCTTCAGGTTTGCTGGGCACTTGGAGACTCGGAACACTTTTTCTACATCGGCGAGCCATCGAATAGCAACTTTAGGGTCAGTTTCTCCATGGAATTCTGGGGGCGAACAAACGGAGAAGTCGCGGTAAGTGAACTCTTTTGGTGGTCGTTGTTGAGTACCTGCTGCAGCATGGTTCGTGAGACGCTCCTCCATCAGAGTGCCGACTTGCCCAGTTATCTCAGTAAACATCTGTTGAAACATTTCTGATAATCTTTGTCCCAACGCTTCGTCAATCATGTTGTGAATTTCTTCGGCGGTAGGTCTGTTGCGTGCCATTTGCTATATGAACGAGAGTACATATAAGAATCGGAAATTTTAATGATACTTAGATGCTTGACGAATGGTTTCCTTGAATCCTTTTCGAAACATAGACATGAGTCATGTGCGTATAATAATAGGGGCCCTCTATTATTATCCGCACCTACCCACGTCATGGTTTCGAGCCAGTTTCAAAAATTCCACGATCTCCCATCCTTATACCATCCACATAATCAAATAATTCACAAAGGTTATATATATATATATATATATATAGCCGCACAATTCACGCTCATCTCGTGTTAAATCTCTAATATTCTCTTAATAATTGGTGTCACTCGCGTCTTTTATAATAAACTAAATAACTCAAAATTTAAAGTACTAGAGGCATAAGGTTGTCGTGATGCGCTGTTTCTCGATTTGGATTTGGACTCGTTTTAAAACATTTTTGAAACTCACTTTGAAAACTCACGCTTTGACTTGAGTTTGGAATCCACCCCTTGTGAACCCAATTCTTTCAAGCCAAAGCTCTGATACCAACTGGTAACAACCCAAAAATCAGGGGAAATTTAAAAAATTTTAAATAATAAAATAAGACAATTTCCCCAAGTACAAGTAAACAAAAACGGTCCCAACTCATGAAATAATATAACCGACTCATGGTCTTTAATGCGTAATAATAAATGTGTTCAAAAAGTTGTTTGACTCAAAAGTATTTAAAACCCAATCCAAAACATTAAATCAAAATGCAGCCCATCAACCGTTGACCTTCTCTTTGCCCATACTAGTACCTGCAAAATGGGAGGGAGTGTTTGGGGTCAGCCACCGCTGAGTGAATAATATCAAAATAACAAATAAATACTAACAACTCAAGTCACAAAAGTGATCCTTAGAAACTCTACTCAATTCTCAATTACTCAAGTTTATTTCTCAGATTCTAAATTTATATAGCGCGCTTGTATGACTTGGGACGAGAGATAAACCTCGTCCCGCCTCACACAACTCAAGGCTCAACACCTGTACTCTTCGGTGTTGAGTCAAAACGTCTGGCACCAGTACTCTTCGGTGCCAAGACAAACATCTGACACCAGTGCTCTTCGGTGTCAAGTCATGTATATTATGTTTAATGTTTTAACTCAAGAACTCAGAACTCAGATAACTCAGTCTCCAGATAACTCAAATAAATCACACAATCAATACTCAAGCTCAATCAACAAGACAATTCACAACACATAGCACATAATCATGAATCGAAAGTAAGTACAAGTTTATAGTGAGATCACCCACCTCGAATAACCGTAAGCTCCTAAATGTCCTCGGCAATGAAGAGCCTATCTAACCGGTCCTAGAAGGTCCTACAATGTACAAGGAAGCTCGGGTTAGGATTAGACTCAAAGGTTGTTTCAGCAGAAACTAAACAACACTCAGCACTTTTGCGGGAACGGCTATAACTCTCAAACCGTTCACTATATATTATTCAAACTTTTACAGTAGTTAAATGACTCAGAGGACTACAATTTTACAGAAGACTTCGGAAGCTAGATCCAAACGGAAAAGGCTCAAAACAGGCTCACGAGACAGAATAGCTGAACCGAAAACTATCCAGCGAAGGTTTACTAAAACAGCAATAACTTTTAAACCGTGAATCAGATTAACGAGCCGTCAGCGTTGTGGGAAAGAGGACTCGGAAACCTAGAGACTATCACAGGCCGAAAATCCAAAAACGTATTTTAAGTGTGGTAAAAACAGTCCCGAAGTCAGCAAACAGATTCTGTTAAAATTCAGCATATTAAAATAGAACCCGTTTTAAATCCCGACCTCAACCCGTCTAATCCCGAGACCCCCAACAGCCCAAAAATCACTTTTTATTACAGTAACTTATGTCCAAAAAAATACCATCAAACTTATTTAAGAAAACCTTTCGGTTTAGGAAACCAAGAACCCTACGGGTTCGGTTTTAGGTTTTTCGGTTAACAAAACGTGGAGGTTATAAACCATGATCTTTATCCAACCCAGAAACCCGACACCCACGAAATTCCAGAGACTTTAACCCAACCCACCATTGACGCAAAATGTGGACAGGAACAATAATCAAAGGAAACGGAGTAATAACAACAACACTCAACGATATGACTATTCTTCCTACAATAACCGACACCACAAGGAACCCGGACCCTAACATGACCCGATTACAGCCCCCTGCTAAAAAAAGAGATACAGACACTAGCAAAGCTATAATCAAAGAAAAGAACACAAGGATTAACTACCGAATCAAGTGGATGGAAAGTGGTTCGAGAACAAGGTGGAATGGCTTGGCGTTGCTTCTGCTCCTTACTTTGCTTGGCGATTGGAGGACTATCTCTGCTCGATTCCACAGCCATTAAAACGACAACATAACAGTGGTTAGACCATGTGTACGATCGAAGGGAAGAAGAACAAAACAGGGAAGGGAACCTTACCGAAAATAATCTCTCAAGCTCAAAGCTGCAACTCGAATGCTTGCTCCTTTTTATCGACAACCTCAGAATTAGAGAGGGACGAATGAAAGAGCCTGGGTTGTCTTGGAGAGGAACACAGCCGCAGGGATTAGGGTAACAAAGAAGATGTCGGTATTAGCAATTATTGTATACTAGATCATTGCCTTAAATGATTTAACTTAGCCTACAAGACATGGGGTAAAAAGGCTACAAGCCTCCTAAAAAAACGAGATGGAAGCCTTGTGCAGTGGACAGAATTTGAGAAAAGGCCCAAAAAGGTGAGGCCTCTAATCTTGCGGCTCATTCTGGAAATTTAGAAGGCAAAGACTTAATCCAGCCCTATCCGTTTACTACTTTGGCTCGGTTTTGAAAAGGACAACAAAAATAATAATAACAATAATAATCGAGCAATGAGGAGAAGCAAGGAAAATAAGTATATGAAGAGAAGGCCTTGGCCTCACGGCCGGCCTCGGCGATTATAAAACGTCTAGTACTTTCTTAGTTAAACCCTTAACCAACATGATATCTAAAAACACTTAATGTTCTAGAAATTATTAATTAATCCTCGTGATTAATTAATGCGAATAACATGACACCCTTGTCCTCAAGTAATTAATCCTCGTGATTAATTAATTAATCCTCGTGATTAATTAATGTTCTAGATTGTTTCTTCTTACAATCCAGTGGTTAGTAATGAGATTGAAGCTCGATTTGTTACACCTTCACAGAGTTTCTCAGATGTTTCCTCCTCTATTCCTAGTTGTCATCGGTTATCACCTGCCCAACTTAGGAAGGAGGTTAGAGCTAAGGTTCTTGCTTCTGTTGAGCCTGATAGTAATGTGGATATGGATATTGCTGTGGATAGAAAACGCAAATTGATTGAACAGAATATCCATGGCTCTAAAACAACTGTTATTGAAGAGGATGATTCTGAAGAATCTGAAATAGAGGATGTTTATATGGAGGAGAAAGAACAGTTGGACAATGAAGTTTATAATCCTACACATTCCAAGGATGGGTTTGAAAAGGTGTTTATTATCCTACACATTCCAAGGATGGGTTTGAAAAGGTGGAGCAGGCTAATTCTGTAAAATCCCTACTCTCTAGTTTTGTTGTAATAGATAATACAGTCGTTGATCACTGTAATTCTGTTCAAGTTGGTGATGTAAGGAAGGAATCTGTGCAGTCTGGCAATGCAGTTTATTATCCTACTTATTGTGAAACTCGGTTGGGTTTGGAGAAGGATGGAAACTCTGTAAAATCCCCGGTTGCAAACGATGATGTAATAGATAATACCGTCATTGATGCTTTGGTTTCTGTAAATAATGAGTCAGTTCAGGAAAGTGGTGATGGTGTGGATATGGAAACCGATGTTGAATCTAGAAAAGCTGCTCATGAGTTGAATTTGGGAAAGGATGGAATAGAGCAGATACCTAATTCTGAAATTCCTGCTAAGCAGCCTAATGTTTGGAATAAAAATGTTGGAGGTAGTGTTACTTTTGCTGATATGTTAAAAAAGGTAATGAAATTGAAGATCTGAAAATGGGATTCTTCCCTCCTAAGCTGTTGGAAAGTGGGAAAAAAAGAATTTTGATGTCTCTAGAAGATATGAAGCATGTGAAGGCTTCTTTTTCTTTAACTTTATATGGTTACTTTGTTGGTACTTCTATGGATTTTTTCAAAGTAAATTCTAGTTTGAGAAGAATGTGGAGATCCCATGATTTGGTTGATGTTTCCAAAAATGGGGCTGGTTTTTTCTTTTTTAAGTTTAGAAGTGAAAAAGGAATGGAAGTTGTTTTGGAAAATTGTACATGGTTGGTGGATAATGTACTTTGGTAGTATGCAAATGGGAGCTTGGTGTGTGTCTTCAAAAAATTGAGCCCTCAAAGATTTCCCTATGGGCTTGTGTTCAGGATGTTCCAATTGAGATGTGGTATGGAACTGGCCTTGGGAAGTTTTTTAGTGGTATTGGAAGGCCTATTGTAATGGATAAAATGACACAAGAAAGATGCTTGAATAGGTCGGAAAGAATGGGCTATGCTAGAGTTTTAGTTGAAGCAGATGCTACTTCAGAATTCCAGATGATCTTGAATTGACTTATCCTGACATTGGACCTAATCCAAGAAAGATTATTAATTTGACTGTTTCGTATCAGTGGAAACCCCCTTTCTGTACTTCCTGTAAAGTTTTTGGCCACTAAAAGAAGTTGTGCAAAGTGAGGCCTAGAACAGTGGAAGAAGAGTTGCTAATTGTTGTTAATGAAAGTAATAAGCCAAAAGGTATTGTTAATGGTGATTATGAAGGATTTCAGACTGTTGGTAAAAAAACAGAGTGGAGAGGGGAAAGGAAGTGAAGGTTGATATATACCAGGGTAATAATGGTAGGAAAAGTGTTTTTACTAGGTTGAATTTGGGTAAGTCTAAACAACAAGGGTTTCAGAATAATCAAAAAGGTACCAATCAAAGGAATAGTATTCAAGGAAATACTAATTTAAATTCTGGTGTGCAAAACAAGCAAGCTCAAGGTACGAAAATTTGGGGTAATAATAGATATGTGGTTAAAAATAAGCCTAAAGATGCAGCTGAAGTGGTGGAAACTGTGGAAAACCCTAAGGATTTAGTGCCTGATTCTAATATTGTTGTGGAAGACGTAAAAAACAAGGAAAAATGTGATGATGGTAAAAGCTCTAATTTGGTTCCTGAGAAAATAATATCCACCTCAAATCAGTTTGAGGTTCTTAGTGATGATGATAATGATTATGAGGATGGGTGGGATGATAAATATCATATATATGATTATCAAAGAGCAGAAGTCTTTAAGGTGTTATTGAAGAAAACTGTTCCGATTGGGAAGAAGTCAAGGAGTGGTCAACTGGACAGGTTGACCTGTATAGGGACCAATGTCTTGTTTATGGTCTTAATCCGGATTTAGTATTCGATGATGTTGCTTCTGATACTATTGGTATTGTGTAACATCCCAGAACCCCGTAACACGATATTGTCCGCTTTGCCCACCGGCGCACGGTTTTGTTCTTGGTATGGACCACTTCCACCCAAAAGGCTTCATGCTAAGAGAGGTATCCACACCCTTATAAGGAGTGTTTCGTTCCCCTCTCCAACCAATGTGGGACGAATCTTACAATTCTCCCCCCCTTGGGACACAACGCCCTCGTTGTGCACATCGGCCCGGGTCTGGCTCTGATACCAACTTGTAACACCCTAAAATTTACAAGATTTTTAAAATTTTTGAACACAAAATTATAATCAAAAGGTCCCATAAATAAATCTCAGATATTAATATTTAATATTTAAAACGTATTTATTGCGGAAATAGTTAAGATAAAGTAAAGTGTTTTAAAATATTAAATGATGTCCACATCAGTAATGAAAAGATACAGCCGTCAACCGTCCACCTTCTCCTTTCCTTTGCTGGTACCTGAAACAATGTGGGGGAAAGTTTGGGTCAGCTGGGGAAGCTGAGTGAATAATTCTCAAAATGCAAACAATCATAACATACAACACATCAGGGCACATCGGTGTACTCCTACTCAGAATCTACTCGATTAATTACTCAGATTTATTTCTCAGATTTTATTACTCAGATTTTATTACTCAGATTTTATTTATATAGCGCGCTAGTGTGACTTGGGGCGAGAGATCAACCTCGACCCGCCTCACACCACCTCAACACCTGTACTCTTCGGTGTTGAGTCAAAAGGCCTGGCACCAGTACTCTTCGGTGCCAAGTCAAAACGTCTGACACCAGTGCTCTTCGGTGTCAAGTCAGATATAAACTCAGACGGGAATAATCCCAAAAACAAGGCCTGGCACCAGTACTCTTCGGTGCCAAGTCAAAACGTCTGACACCAGTGCTCTTCGGTGTCAAGTCAGATATAAACTCAGACGGAAATAATCCCAAAAACTCGGACGGGAGGTGATCCCAAAACTCAGATGTGTGTTATTATGTTTTATTATCTCTTTAACATAATTATCTCAGATTGCCCTAGCAAGTAATAGCACAGAATGACTCTGTGCCGAGCTCAGTTACCCAGGCACAATGTCTCAGATCATGAATAAGTAAACAGCTGCTCAGATACTCAGATAACAGATCAAACTCAGATAACAGATCAAGCTCAGATAACAATTAAGGTACTGGTAATATAACACGTAAGTCATGCATGTATAACGTTAAAACTGAATACACGGTGAGAATACTCACCTCGAGAAACGTAAGCTCCAAAGGGTTCCCGACAATCAGAAGGACAGCACGTTATCTCCTTGACGGTCCTAAAACCAAAAAGCAAAACCCTGAATTAAGATTCTACCCGAGGGCTTATTTCAGAAAGCTGGCAGCACCCGTCAGTCTCACGGAAACTGCCATAACTCCTAAACGGCTCATTAGATTTTCGCCATATTTTTTCCACGACAACTAGACAATCAGAACTACAATTTAATGTGAGACGGTCACTGGCCAAAACAGATTCTAAGTGTGTCAAAACAGCATTGCAAGATAGACCTGCTGCACAGGTCATCTTCCTAACAGCAGCATACTAAATTGACTATAACTTTTAAACCGTAATTCGGATTAACGAGCGGGTTGCGGCGTTGAAAAGCTAACTCAGAAATCAAGTGACCAGCACGGGCCAAAAATCCAAGAACATATTTTAAGTATGGTAAAAACGGACTCAAACTCAGATTATTGATTCTGCCAAATTTTAAGCATTACGTTCAAAACTCGTTTTGAATCCCGACAGCAACCCGTCTATTCCCGAGACACCCGACAATCCCGAAACTTGTTTTAACTTCAGAATCTGTTTACAACAAATCTATTTCAATATTTAGAAAAGCTATTCGGTTTAGGAAACCAAGAACCCTACGGGTTCGGTTTCCGGTTTTTCGGTCATTAAAAAGTTTAGTCAAAACAACAACGGTTTTACCCAACCCATCCCGACAATAATCTGAAAACAGTAGCTAGAAACCACACTCCCGACTTCACAAAAACATACAACAACATCCATGAACAAACAGAATACTCAACAATCAACACCCTGAACCCTACCAACAAACTCGAAGACCTGATAATACAAAACTAAAGCATCAATAATATCAACCAAGACTCAAACCCTCTTTGGTTCAAACACAGCCTTACACAAAACGGGATTAGGCATTGATAGATAAAAAAACCGAATGGAACAAGGAAAAATGATGAATACCGAATATGATATGGGAACCGGCTCGGGAAAGAGGTTAACTCGGAATGCGTGCACAATGTAACGGCCCTTTGCTTGATACACTTGACCACCGAAACACCACTGCTTGGTTCTTCATTGTCTGCTTGATTCACGACTCCACTGGCCAAAACTCTTACCACATGCTTACCATTTATTGATGCCGTCCACATAGAAGATAAACCACGCCACCACCGCTAGACTACCAAGTCTTGAATTCTCCATCCAAATACAATATAATCAATTAAAACCCAATTGGTGGTTTACCAGGATTCTTTCTCCACAATTTAAAGAAAGTAAGAATATTAAAGTTCACAATATTTGAGTTGGTTGACACCACCGTCCGAATCAAAATCAATGAGTTTTTCTCCCCAACTCACAAAGTTTTCTTGATACCAGCTTTCAAGTAGTACTACTCCTTTCACATGGCGGCTCCTCTTCGACCATCTATCCCAATTCACGAACGGAAAAGAGAAAACATAAAGCGGCTGCTCTAAGGGTTTTAATTTAATTGGCTAACGGATCCCTAATCTTTATTAGGCCTTAAGCCCGAGACAAACTATAAAGCCCGGGACCTTGGCCTTTGGCCGACCCGACTCAAAGGAATACCATCCAACTCTATTGATTAACTAAAGCGGTGCAAACCCGAGACGAACTATTTAATTATTTTTAATAATATACGAACGTATACTTAATTATAAAATGTCCAAATAATTAAAACGTCTAAATAATACGAACCGTCTAATTACAGGTCGACTAAATAATACGAACCGTCTAATTATTTATAATTAGTTTTATAATTATTTATTTTAAATTCAAATATGAAGATTAAATTAATATTATTTAATTATTAAAAATTCAGGGCGTTACAACTCAACTCCACTTGAAGTAGACTTCGTCCCCGAAGTCATGGCTTAGAAGAAGTTTGGGGCAATCTTGCCTCTCAACCACAGGCTCGTAAACGATTCATGTTCTCAAACAGGGAGGAAAAAGATAAGGTTATGAATAGAAAGAAGCTCTTCATGGTGAAATTACTTAAAAGGAAATGAACTCCAGATCATGTAAGTGCCTATACAATTATCCGCCCCTAGTGGCGCAAAACGATAAGGCTAAAAGAAATAAGGTCAGGATGCTCACTATGGGTCTCAGTATGCAAAGAAAATGTTGATAATGAGCATAAAATACACTACGATACTCTACTGAAGGCGTCTTCTTGCTCTCGCATTCGGATACAGTTGTTGCACGCAGCGATTAACGTCGCGTTGAATCACCGATTCAACTCCACTTGGAAATTTACTATTGATTTGTTGACGATACCAGATGCTCAGCGTAGTACCAGGTCATCCAAACCATTTGCACAATCCCACTCGGATCTCTCATGACGATAACAAGTTTTTATGAAAAATTTTCTTCCCGCACACTCCATCAAATGACCACTTACACATTTTAGCAACAGGTACAAAAATTTCATTATCGACAATTTTTCACCAAAATGACTCGGAAGGGCCTCTACTCTATGGGTCAACAGTTTGTTAACAGCATAATAAATAATTTAGCGGTTTACACCATTATCAATTAATATAAAAACCATGCAAATAAATCACAAGGAATATACATATCACACAGAATTCTCATATACTCAGGTATATGACTCCAAAATATGATCTGGAAGTATAACTCAGAAGCCCCACTCAGAAATAACTCAAAACATATCTCATGAGTATAACTCAAAAATGTATAACTCAGGAGCAAACTCATAAATCTTAACTCAGAAGCAAACCCAAAATTCTAACTCAGTAACAACTCATAAGGTAATAATATTTACAAATAGTAGCATTAGGTATAAATCACATTTTTACTCGTTCTTATTACTACTCGCGTGTTCCAATTTACCAGCTTATAATACTTGAAATGATATACTCTCTCTCAACCGTGTTATTGGTTCTCAAAATAACTCTTCTTTAACATTATATTGTTACCTTACTCTATTAGGTTTGCATATTACCGATGTTGATAACCCTTTAAATAGCTCAAAATAATGATCTTGTCATTTAATTCCCTTTAATAGGTTCTCATTCTATTATATTTAGTGGTTTCTCGATAATATTTTAATAGATGTTTTCTCATTCATCTAGATTAATGATCCTTAAATAGACCGTTTCACTGATTTTACACAATTTAAAATGTCTCTTAATTATTTTGACCATCTCTACTCATTAATTTCATGTTACCCACTAAAAATTCCAATTAAATTTCATACTCTTATTTATAATAATTTCTCGTTACTCCAATTACGAATTAATTCCTTAGTTCTCATTTACTGACTTCGCAGTTATACTTTATTCTGAATCTTACAGTTTACCCATGGTTCATCAATTCAGTACATTCTCGTCTTTTCGAAATTTCTCCTAAGTTCAATATCAATTTATTGAATAGTTGTGCTCATCTCAAGTTTAATAATTATTTATAAATAGAGTTTTCTCATATAATTCTATAATACCTCACAACTCATAACACTTTATAATACTTCAAAAATTTGAATGAAACTTCCCGTTACTTTAATACTTTTCTCTTTTGACTCATTTTATTAAGTTGTTTATGTAACTCTATTTGTAAATTTCTTATAACTCAAAATTACTCCATAATTAATCAAAATAAAATTTTATCATTTAGCTCGTTTTAATAATAACTCATTACCAGCCAATTACCGATCTCATTTTAACTCATTTTCCTCAAACTTTCATTGTAGCAGTTTTCTCATATACGACTCATTAAAAATTTGAATGATTTCTCATTATCACATTTATAACCACCCAAGAATAAGTATACTGTCTTATTTTGTAACTACTTCCCTTTTGCACGATATTCATTCAACCCAATTAACTTGATTTATTAATTTCTCCAGTAAACCCGATCTAACATTTTGTTATAAACTCTATAATTACCCATATAATAAATTTAATTATTTTCAACTGCTTGATTTGATAGTTACTCTTATAATTTATTTGATCAATTATATGTATCTAGATTTCGCACTTTAAATTCATACCAACAAAATCTCTCTGCATAAGCATCATGCTCATATTATTTATAAATAATAATTAATGATAATTATTTCTTGACAATTTTCCCTTTTTACCCCTACTCAACTCCACTTGGAGAAAACTCGTCCTCGAGTTTGGAACTAGTATTGTCTACCAAAATAAACAAGCAAGTATGTAGCACACAAACAATTAGGATACACATACTAAATTCACCATAACAAGCATTGGTCCATCGTCCCCTTCAAAATCTCCCCATAACCAACCAAAAGTTCGGTGTGTACGATAATAGGGGCCCTCTATTACTTTCGACACCTACTTCTGTTTGGTCACGAGTAAATCCCAAAGTTTACAACTTCCCACATATAAACCCACCAACAAATCACACTCAGAAGAAAGGAATTTTAATCACACTCAGGAGAAAGGAAGTTTATTTTCAATATCTGATAAATACAGATATGCACTCAACAGTGCATACTCAAAATCTCATAACCATTACTCAGAAAATCATGCGTACATTTAGTCTCGTACGCGATACTCGGATAACTCAGATTCATAGAAATATTTCCACTTAGTTATTTTCACAATACAAATCTCCTTTTTAAACTTTTCATTTGGACATGCCATTTATCATTCCTCATAAATATAACTTATATCCTCTTCACAGTTATATTAAATTTATTGTAATTTGTGAGCATGTCTATTAATATCTTTTTTTATCAGAGTTCTCAGTTATTGCGTTCCTCGATTAATTTGATTCAATTTATCGCTCTTTTAACTCGTTTTTAAATAAATCATCATCAAATTGATGACGTTAGCTTTCTCTTAATCCTCTTATATAATTACTTTTTAAGATGAGCTTCAATAATATCTGATTAATTTGACTCAGCAATTCCTCAATTAATTAGTCTATTAAACTTACATAGTTTATTTTAAGCTATCAGTGTGAACTCATTAATCTGTCACTTAACTTGTCATCCACATTTAGTTTTGCACTCGGCAATTTAACCTACTTACTCGAAATATTTTTCCCATTTTATCTCAATTTAATGATTCTTAATTAAATACTAACTTGCTTGCTTTAATATGGAATCTGCTTACTATTATATCTCGTGATTCGTTGTATTCACGAAAATTTTAAATTTCTCGTTTAGATAACTTCTCTTTTAACCCTGATCAATAATTCTCTTTTAGATCCTGCTAATAATTCTCGTTAGCTAAATGTAATTATTTCCCATTTTATTGACTTAATAATTCTTTCTTTTACTCAACTTGGTAAATCTTCTTAAAAATATTCTTAATCAATTTGATTTACTAATCTCTGATTTACTCGTTTTAATTGACTCAGTCTATTAAGTGTTTTCTCCCATATGAAAGATTTTAATATGCTCCCAATACGAATATTAAGTACTCCTCTTTAATGTTAATAATTTCCTCATTTCTCATTACACAGCTTATGGATCTTATATAATAAATTAATATCCCCTTATTACACTTTTGGTTCGAATTTCCTCAGAATTTATAATATTTCATCTCAACTCTATTAGGTGTTCCTCTAAACTGGAAACTTTTATTATTATTAAAATTTATAATTCCTCTAGTATGCGTATTTGTATAAGCATAACTATATTAAACACTGGGAATAAAATCCTGAATTTTACTCAGAATTATGCTCTAAATTATTCACAAAATTATGGAATCTCATAATAGTATATCTATATACATATATGTTTAGCCATACAATCACAAGTAATTCTCTCAGGATATAAACCGAAAATTCTCAGAATATGCTACTCGTCTATACTCAGAATATAGCAAAATCTCAATTAAATAATACTCTAAATATTACCGGCAGTAGGAAGCGAGAGGTCGACGTGACATGTTGTATGTTCGATGTGGAAACTTTTCTCAGAAAAATATTTGACTCTTTTCTCGTTTGAAAAACTCGATACTCAAACTTGAGTTTGAATTCGCCCCTTGCGAACCCAAATCCCTCAAGTCAGAGCTCTGATACCAACTTGTAACATCCCAGAACCCCGTAACACGATATTGTCCGCTTTGCCCACCGGCGCACGGTTTTGTTCTTGGTATGGACCACTTCCACCCAAAAGGCCTCATGCTAAGAGAGGTATCCACACCCTTATAAGGAGTGTTTCGTTCCCCTCTCCAACCAATGTGGGACGAATCTTACATATTGCCCAAGACATGAAAGACGATAGTAATGAGATGGGCAAAAAGATGCAGGGTTGTTTTGGTGCTTCCTCTTCAAAAACTGTTTTATGACGATTAAGGCCATGTCTTGGAATGTTAGAGGACTTAATAAGTCTTCTTGTCAGGATGAAGTTAATCAGTTTATAAGAGATGAGAGTACTAATATTTGTGCTGTTATCGAGACTAATGTTAAAAAGAAAAATTTAGCTTGGGTTTGCAATAAAGTGTTTGGTGTTTGGGATTGGATTTCGAATGCTAGCTGCTGTTCTGGTGGTACTAGAATAGTGGTGGCTTGGGATCCTAATATTGTTAATAATATGGTTTTGGATACCTGTCCTCAGGTCATACATTGTCTTATAAAACCTAAGAATTGAAGTAAGGACGTTTACTGTTCTTTCGTGTATGCGCACCATAGAAGGCAGTTTAGAAATCAAGTTTGGAGATCTTTGGAGGCCCACTGTTCTGTGGTTATTGATAAACCTTGGGCTCTATTGGGAGATTTTAATGCTGCTTTGGACCCTACTGAAGCTTATGTGGGTTCTAATAGTATGACTGGTAGTATGGTGGATTTTGCAGAATGTGTGGCTAAAGTTGAGATTCTGGATATTCATTATTCGGGCTTGAGGTTTACTTGGAAAAAGAGCCCGAATAGGGACGATACTTTGCTTAAAAAACTAGACAGAATTATGGGAAACTATGACTTTGTTAAAGATTTTCCAAGTGCTTATGCTCAATTCTGTCCTTTTCAGTCCTCGGATCATGCTCCTGGTGTGCTTACTATACCTTTGATGAGTAAGCCTAAATTGAAGCCTAAGCCGTTTAAATTTCCAAATTTTTTTGACTAATAAAAGGAATTTTTTTGACTAATAAAAGGAATTTTTTCCTTTAGTGTGGGAATAAGGAGGTGGTGGGGTTTGAACTGTTTAAGATTACTTCTAATCTTAAAAATTTGAAAAAACCATTAAGAGCTTTGACATCAGCGAAATTTGCATACTAATGTTGTTAATTTAAGGGACAGGTTAAAAGATGTGCAAACTGTCATGGTTGAGAATCCTCATGATAAGGATCTTAGACTCAAGGAAGTTGAGGCTTTGAGATTATATAAGGATTCTGTGATTGATGAGGAATTATTTTTAAAACAGAAAGCTAAAGTGGAATGGTTAAAGGAAGGGGATCACAATTCGAAATATTTCCACAAAGCTGTTAGAGGCAGAATTTGTAGAAACAGAATTGAAATGGTTAAAGATTTAAATGGGAATATGTTCTATGGAAATGAAGTTCCTGACCAATTTGTCTCAAATTTTAAAAGTGTGTTGGGTACTTCTATTGATACGGTTCCTATTTCTGATCCGGAGAATTTGTTTATTAATAAACTTTCTGATTTCAGCTCTAATCATATGATTAGAGATGTCACTTTTGAAGAAGTTAAATTGGCAATGTTTGACATTGATGATAACAAATCCGCTGGTTCAGATGGATTTACATTAAAGTTTTTTAAATCTTCTTGGAGTATTGTGGGAAAGGATATTTTTAAAGCTATGAAACAGTTTTTTTACTCTGGAAAGCTGCTAAAGGAGGTAAATGTAACACCCTAAAATTTCCCGTCATTTATTTTATTACTTTTATTAAAATAAACTTAGCATTATTGGGTTAATAGAGATTTTGCGTTTTAATGTGAATTAATTGAGATAACTGAACGTGTGACGTTTTACATGAATGGCTAGAGAATTAATCATTTAAAAGATAATTATGAGTATTATCTATTGCGTGGCGATTCATGTGCAAGTAATTAAGGAGTAGCAATTACTTGCAATATTTAAAAGATAAGTTTGAGAATCGAGTTTTAAAACGAGAAAAGAGTGAAATATTTTCTGAGAAAAGTTTCCACATCAAGCATACAGCATGTCATGTCGACCTCTCGCTTCCTACTGCCGGTAATATTTAAGAGTATTATTTATTTGAGATTTTGTTATATTCTGAGTATAGACGAGTAGTATGAGAATTTTTGGTTTATTTTCTGAGAGAATTTCTGAGTATATTTTCCGAGTGTAGTTTCTGATTGCATCTGTGAAATAAACGTTGAAAGTTATAATAACCTGAGAAAATTTCCTGTGAATTGTATGACTAAATAATATGTATATATAGATATACGAATGTGAGATTTTATAATTCCGAGTGTAATTTAGAGCATAATTCTGAGGAAAATTCTGGTTTTAATTCTCAGAATTTTATATATTTTATACATATACAAAAACGCATACGAGAGGAATTATAAATCTTAATGAGAAAATGATAAAAGTTTCCAATTTAAAGGAACACCTAATTGAGTTGAAGTGAGATTTTATAATTCTGAGAAATTTTAACCAAAAGTGTATAAATGAATACCAATTAGTAATATAAAAGTCCATAAATTATTTACTGAGAAACATGCTTGAGTAAGTGGGAAAATGAGAAAGTTCATAATATTAAAGAAAAGTAATAAATTTTAAAACTGAGAGAATATTAAAAGTTTTCATTTCGGAGAAAACACTTTATAGAAAGAGTTATTGAAGCTAGTAAATCAGAGATTAATAAATATTTAAATGAGGGTTTACCAAGTTGTGTAAGGAGAAATTATTAATTCAAGAAAATGAAAAATAATTACATTCGAACTAAACGAGAAAATATCGAATTAAATTTTTGAGAAATACGTTTAATGAAATGATAATATGAGTATGCATAATGAGTAATTATTAATCGAGTTATGAAATGCGACCAAAATGAAGCATTCAGGAAATTAGTTATTTGAATTTACCAAGACAGTATTGAGACAAGAGTATAAGAAGTAATAAAACAAGAGTAAAAGAGAAAACTTATAAATGGTTGTAAGAATTAATCAATTTAATTAAAACGGGAATTATTAACATGATCTAAAAGAGAATTATTGATCAGGGTCGAAAAGAGAAGTTATATAAATGAGAAATTAAAAAATTTCGTGAATACAATGAGTCACGAGCTATAATAATTGACAAGATTCCATGTTGAGGTTAATAAATTAGTATTTATTTAAGAATCATTAAATTGAGATAAAATGGGAAAAACATTTCGAGTAAGTGGGTTAAATTGTCGAGTGCAAAACTAAATGTGGATGACAAGTTAAGTGAGAGATTAACGAGTTCACACTGATAGCTTAAAATAAACTATGTAAGTTTAATAGACTAATTAACTGAGAAATTGCTGAGTCAAATTAATCAGATATTATGGAAGCTCATCTTAAAGAGTAATTATTAAAGAGGATTAAGGGGGAGCTAACGTCATCAATTTGATGATGATCTATTTAAAAACGAGTTAAAAGAGCGATAAATTGAATCAAATTAAACGAGGAACGCAATAACTGAGAACTCTGATCAAAAGGATATTAATCGACATGCTCACAAATTATAATAAATTTAATATAATTGTGAAGAGGATATAAATTATATTTATAAGGAATGATAAATGGCATATCCAAATGAAAAGTTTAAAAGGAGATTTGTATTGTGAAAATAGCTAAGCGGAAATATTTCTATGAATCTGAGTTATCCGAGTATTGCGTACGAGACTAAATGTACGCATGATTTTCTGAGTTATGTTTATGAGAATTTGAGTATGCACTGTTGAGTGCATATCTGTATTTATCAGATATTAAAAATAAATTTCCTTTCTTCTGAGTGTGATTTGTCGGTGGGTTTATATGTGGGAAATTGTAAACTTTGGGATTGACTCGTGACCAAACAGAAGTAGGTGTCGAAAGTAATAGAGGGCCCCTATTACCGTACACACAGGACTTTTGGTTGGTTATGGAGATATTTCGAAGGGAACGATGGACCAATGCTTGTTAGTGTGAATTTAGTATGAGTATCCTAATTGTTGTATGACTACATGCTTGCTTGTTTTATTTTGATAGTGAATATCAGTTCCAAACTCGAGGACGAGTTTTCTCCAAGTGGAGTTGAGTAGGGGTATAAAAGGGAAATTGTCAAGAAATAATTATCATTAATTATTATTTGTAAATATTATGAGCATGATGCTTATGCAGAGATATTTTGTTGGTATGAATTTAAAGTGCGAAATCTAGATACATATGATTGATCAAATAAATTATAGGAGTAACTATCGAATCAAGCAGTTGAGAATAATTAAATTATTCTATGGGTAATTATAGAGTTTATAACAAACTGATAGATCGGGATTACTGGAGAAATTAACAAATCAAGTTAATTGGGTTGAATGAATATCGTGCAAAAGGGGAAGTAGTAATACTACAATTATATACAAAATAAGATAGTATACTTATTCTTGTGTGATTATAATGAGATAATGATGAATTAAAGTGATGAAATTTATTAATGAGTCTGATATGAGAAAATAATTACAATGAAATTGTGAAGAAATGAGTTAAAGGAGAAAAGTTGTGAATTAACGGGAAATTTTATTCAAAATTTTAGAGGTATTATAAGGTATTTATGAGGAAATTGTATTTGTGATCAATATGTTTTAATTAGAGTTATCAAATAATACATCTTATTGTTAAATTATTAAATAATTAGAATTTTGAAGGTGTTATAAAATCTTTATGGAAAATTTTATTTGTAAGTATATAGTTTATCAAATAATGTTATTATTATTAAATTATCGATTAAATGAGAGTTAATGAATTAATTCACAAAGTTGAGCAATGAGAAATCATTAAAAATAAGTGTATGATGTTTAATTGATTCTTATATATAGAAAAAAATGGGTAACCAGGGTTAATGAGTAATATGTGGTCGAAGTAATCCAGAGAAAATTTAAAATTTTATCAATGGGAAGTTATTAATCGAGGTTTCAAATAAGTTGTCAGTTTAGACTGCGATAAATTAAAGGCTGAATTATGGAAAATTTAATCGAGTGTACTTGGAATATATGAAAATGAGAAATTTGGGGAAATATAATTGATATTAAAATAATTTGTACTAATTATTGGTTCATATATCTTAATTATTAACCGAAAATGACCTAATATATATAAGCAAGTATATGGGAGATGAATCGGATGCGCGTAATTATACATGTTCATGATTATATATGAGATTTACGTGTGCTACGTAACGCTGTTACTGATAAATGTTGCTATATTCTGAGTTCGAATTTCTGGGTTTATTTCTGAGTTAAAATTGTTGAGTTTAGATTTATGGATTATACTTATGAGTTACATTCATGAGTGTCATTTCTGATTAAAGTGCATGAGTACTACAGAGTGATATTAATTTCAGTGTGCATCATCTGGGACTTCGTGTGAAATGTACATTCCTTGTGAATAAGGTGCCTGCTTTTGTGTTATTTTATTGGGGGGGGGGGGGGCGACCCACACATTCATTTATTATGCTTTAGTAAGATGATGTCCCATAGAGTAGATAAATTTTTTAGAAATTATCGATAGAAATGGGACATAATAAAAATTTTATTTATTGGTAAAATGAATAGTGTTGTTAAATGGAGCTGTGCGAGAAGAAATCTTTCCTGTAAAACTTGCTATCGCCATGAGAGAGCAGAGTGTAATTGTGAAGATGGTTTGGATGACCTAGTACTACGCCGAGATCATCTGACATCATCAACAAATCGGTAGCAAATTTCCAAGTGGAGTTGAATCGGAGATTCAACACGACGTTAATTGCTGAGTGCAAGGAACATGTTTGGTCGTGAGGGCAAGACGACATATTTAGCAAGGCGTTGCGGGATTATTTGGCGTATGTATCGACACCATTTTCGGCGATTAACTGAGATCCTTAGAGAGCAATTCGATTTTATTCTTTTAACCTTATCATTTTGCACCATTAAAGACGGAATCTTGTATGGTTAGCTGCGAGGGCCGGAGTTCGTTTTGATCGAATAGGTCACCCCTGGCGAGTTTCTTTTATTCTTAACCTTTGAAGAGTGTCACCCTATTTTTATCCTTTCCGTTACTTCCCGTTGAGGACGTGTGCCGTTGGCGGGCGTGAGTATGATATGCGAGATCGCTACCCTGAGCTTCTTCTGAGCCATGACTTCGGGGACGAAGTCTATTTTAAGTGGAGTTGAGTTGTAACGCCCTAAAATTTCCCGTCATTTATTTTATTACTTCTATTAAAATAAACTTAGCATTATTGGGTTAATAGAGATTTTGCGTTTTAATGTGAATTAATTGAGATAACTGAACGTGTGACGTTTTACATGAATGGCTAGAGAATTAATCATTTAAAAGATAATTATGAGTATTATCTATTGCGTGGCGATTCATGTGCAAGTAATTAAGGAGTAGCAATTACTTGCGATATTTTAATTCCGAGATGTTGAGCGTTTTGGGTCAAGGCTGGCCGGAGGCCGAGGCCGAGACCCGCGAGTTTTAAACACGGCAAAGAGTAAGGCGGCAAAGAGTAAGGCCAGTTAATAAAAGTAGGGGCGAGCCCACCCTCTTTTCTTTGGTTCGGCGCAAGTAGGAGATCATAAGGGGCCCGTGTATGCTAGCTTGATTATTTAGAATGTGGCCCTAGCATATTAAATCCAATTTGCCCTAAACCTAGTCTAGTACTCCCTCCAATCAGCAGCCACCACAAGAGCATCCCTATCGAGCTTTTCTTCCAAGCGGTGGCCTTTTTGCTTCCGATCCTTATTCCAGTGAATGAGCAGCAAGGAGGTTATGCACACATACAAATTACGTTTTTCTTCTTTGCTAGATTCCTTCGAAATCAGTGAGGTGGGTGCCGGTCAAAGATTGTAGGCGCAGGTTGGAAGAATGAGTGGTGGAAATTCAATTGGAAGGAAGAAGTATTATACAATTTGAGTTAATCGGTATAAAATAATTCTCCTACTTCCTTTCATTTCTTCTTAATTTCTTGAACTCCATACTCATTCAGTTTGGGTTCTTGGAAATTCTTTTTTTTCCTATCCGATTTAAATCTCTTGTTGTGTTTGATTCTTGTTCGTTGTTTGTGGGATGTATGTGGCCAATCAGTGTAGCAAGCAGAGGAGACGGATGCCGGGGATAAACCACAAGCAACACTCTAGTCCCGAGCAGAAATCGCCAAGCCGGACGTCATTGTCTTTGGTAGTACCCTATCCTTACTTCGTTTCCTGTTTTGAGTCCTTGCTAAACTGTGTACTAACCTGAATGTCCGAGGGCTACGTGGTGTAGGGCTGTGATCAAATCGGAAAAGGGTTCGAGTTCTTGTTTGAGATTGTTGTTTATTTTGTGCGAGTTGTTGCTTGTTAAATTGTTGATTGATTCCTTTACCGGTTAACCGAGTTTTAATGCCTAGATGTCCAATCTCGTTACTGAAAAACCGTCCTCGTTGTTTTGGTCCTTGCAACGTTTTTGTTCCCATGTCTAGAGTAAATGTTTTCGGTGGTGTTGGCTGCTGTTCGTGTTGGGTGTCGTTTAAGGGTTGGGTTAAACCATTGTTGTTTTGCTAAACGTTGTTATAACCGAAAGACCGGGAACTGAACCTATAGGTTTTTGGTTCCCTAAAACGATATAAATTTTCAATAGAAGAATAAACAAAAGGTAAACAGATTTCTGAAGTTTAAAACGAGTCTCGGGACTGTAGGGTGCCTCGGGAATTAACGGGTTGATGTCGGGTTTGTAAAACGGATTTTATAAACGTGCTTAAATTGGACAGATTCTGTTGGTCAACTTTGAGTCTATTTTTACCACATTTAAAATACGTTTCTGGAATTTTGGCCCATGCTGGTCACTAGTTTTCTGAGTCCTCTTTCCAATGTCGCTGACGGCTCGTCAATCTGAATTACGGTTTAAAAGTTGTGTCGGTTTTAATATGCTGCTGTTAGGAAAATGACCTGTGCGGCATGCCTGTCTTGCAACACCGTTTTGAGACACTTAGATTCTGTTTTGGCCAGTGACCGTCTCACAGAGATGTGTAGTTCTGGTTGTCTACTTGTCATGGTAAAATGATGGGAAAAATCTAATGAGCCGTTTAGGAGTTATGGCAGTTTCCGTGAGACTGACGGGTGCTGCCAGCTTTCTGAAATAAGCCCTCGGGTAGAATTTTAATTCAGGGTTTCGCTTTTTGGTTTTAGGGCCGTCTAGGAGATAACGTGCTGTACCTTTGACTGTCGGGAATCCTTTGGAGCTTACGTTTTCTCGAGGTGAGTATTCTCACCGTGTATTCAGTTTTAACGTTATACATTCATGACTTACGTGTTACATTACTTGCACCATATTTGCTATCCGAGTTATCTGTTATCTGAGTTATCTGTGATCTAGCATATTGTGTTCTGAGTTTCTGAGTTCTGAGTTTCTGAGTTTTGAGTTAAACATTAAACATAATAAATCTGACTTGACACCGAAGAGCACTGGTGTCAGACGTTTTGACTTGGCACCGAAGAGTACTGGTGCCAGGCCTTTTTGACTCAACACCGAAGAGTACAGGTGTTGAGGTGGTGTGAGGCGGGTCGAGGTTGATCTCTCGGCCCAAGTCACACAAGCGCGCTATATAAGTTAAAATCTGAGTAATAAATCTGAAATATAAATCTGAGTAATAAACTGAGTAGAGTCTGAGTAGGAGTACATCGATGTGCCCTCATGTGTTGTATGTTATGATTGTTTACATTTTGAGATTTTTCACTCAGCTTCCCAGCTGACCCAAATCTCCCCCATTGTTTCAGGTACCGGCAAAGGAAAAGAGAAGGTGGACGGTTGACCGCTGTATTTCCCAGAGCTGATGTGGACAACCCTTAATATTTTAAAATACTTTATTCTATTTAAACTATTTCCGCATTAAATACATTTTAAAATGACAATATTATTATTGGGTTTTAATTATTCAAGTTATTGGGACCTTTTTATTTAAAATCTTGTACTCAAAATTTTTAACATTTTTGTGAATTTTTGGGTGTTACAAGTTGGTATCAGAGCTCTGACTTGAGGGATTTGGGTTCGCAAGGGGCGAATTCAAACTCAAGTTTGAGAATCGAGTTTTAAAACGAGAAAAGAGTGAAATATTTTCTGAGAAAAGTTTCCACATCAAGCATACAGCATGTCACGTCGACCTCTCGCTTCCTACTGCCGGTAATATTTAAGAGTATTATTTATTTGAGATTTTGTTATATTCTGAGTATAGACGAGTAGTATGAGAATTTTTGGTTTATTTTCTGAGAGAATTTCTGAGTATATTTTCCGAGTGTAGTTTCTGATTGCATCTGTGAAATAAATGTTGAAAGTTATAATAACCTGAGAAAATTTCCTGTGAATTGTACGACTAAATAATATGTATATATAGATATACGAATGTGAGATTTTATAATTCCGAAGAACCTTAGATAAAGAACCTTCGATATGGATTCAAATCATTGCGAGTGTCAGGGTGTGTAAGGTTCTGTGATAATCGGGAGTCCCGGCGCAGAAAATCGCACTGTCTTAGATGGTCTGATCTACTTTGGTGATAATCGGGAGTCCCGGCCCAAAAAGTACTTGAGTAGAATAAACATACTAGACTTTAATACTAACTTAGAAATGTACAATTAGATTGTACAAGGTTGTAATAAGTTATAAGTCTAAAGATTCTACGACCCCTAAGAATCGTGTCAAGTTTTGATACGATCGGTAAGGATGTTACCTACCAGAAACAACATGTCTCGTCGGGAAGTGCCCAAACCTTGCGGCGAGAATGTGATATATGTATCCTAGGCCTAAAAAATTAATTATGGGTTTATAATATATTTTTGAGAATGTTTATTGATGATTACTAATTAAACTGAGTTTGATTTGTAGATGGCAGCAACAACCACGACGACAAGTACCAACAATCTCTCACTTTGCTCAGTCCTCGAAAAGGACAAGTTGACTGGGTCAAACTTTCTCAATTGGGAGTGCAATCTTCGTATTGTGCTCAGGCATGAGAGAAAGTGGTATGTCTTGGAAAGAGCAGTACCAAATGTCCCTACTGCAATTGCTAGAGCTGAAACGAGGCAAACCTATGATAAGCATGTCAGTGATGCACTCGATGTGAGCTGTGTAATGCATGCCACTATGAGTCCCGAGCTACAAGCGGGACTTATGGATGTGCCTGCATTTGAAGTGATCCAGCAACTAAGGGATTCATTTCAAGAGCAAGCTCGCACTGAGAGGTTCGACATCAATCGAGCCTTCAACTCTTGCCTTAACCATTATGACCACTAGGTGTGCCCAATAACCTATAAGTATTCATTTGAAACCTTAATTGTTGTCGATAACCCATACGAATTGCCTGTGAACCATTATAACCACTAGCTACGACGAATAACTTCTAAGTGTCCATATTAAACCCTAATTGGCGTCCATAGCCCATACGAATGGCCCGTGAACCATTATAACCACTATCTATTTCCGGTAACTTATAAGTTTCTATTTTTTAAACAATAATTGGTGTTGATAACCATACAAATGGCCCGTGAACCATTTTAACCACTATCTATGACCAATAACCTGTAAGTATCCATTGTTTAAACCTATGACCAATAAACATAATGACCACTAGTTGTGACCAATAACCTATAAGTATCCATTTGAATCCTTAATTGCTGTCGATAAACCATACGAATGGCCTGTGAACCATTATAACCACTAGCTACAACCAATTACATATTGCTCGTATTACATGCACTCACCGGTGTGACCCTTAAGTGTTTCGTAGGCATGGATGTATCATCATAGGTTGACTAATTGTGCACATAATTCCTTCACGAATGATCTGTGAATGATTATAACCACTAGCTACGACCAATAACCTATAAATATCCATGTTAAACCATAATTGGTGTCCATAGCCCATAAAAATGGCTCGTGAACAATTATAACCACTAGCTATAACCAATTAGAAATATGTATCCATTTTTAAAAAATAATTGGGGTTGATTACCCATACAAATGGCATGTGAACCATTATAACCACTAGCTATGACCAATAACCTATAATTATCCATATTTAAACCATAATTGGTGTCTATAAACCATACGAATGCCCCGTTAATCATTATGACCACTAGCTGTGACCAATAATCTATAAGTTTCCATTTGAAACCTTAATTGGAGTTGATAACCCATACGAATGGCCCGTGAACCATTAAAACAACTAGCTACGACCAATAACCTATAAATATCCATGTTAAACCGTAATTGGCGTCCATAGCCCAGACGAATGCCCCGTGAACCATTATGACCACTAGCTATAACCAATAATCTATAAGTATCCATTTTTTAAACAGAAATTGGTGTTGATAACCCATACAAATGGCCCGTGACCCATTTTAATCACTAGCTATGACTAATAACCTATAAGTATCCATTTTTAAACCGTAATTGGTGTCCATAACCCATACGAATGCCCTGTTAACCATTATGACCACTAGCTATGACCAATAACCTATAAGTATCCATTTGACTCCTTAATTGGTGTCGATAAACCATACGAATGGCTTGTGAACCATTATAACCACTAGCTACGACCAATAACCTATAAATATCCATGTTAAACCGTAATTGGTCTCCATAGCCCATACAAGTGGCCCGTGAACAATTATAACCACTAGCTATGACCAATAACCTATAAGTATCCATTTTTTAAACATTAATTGGGGTCGATAACCCATACAACTGGCCCGTGAACCATTATAACCACTAGCTATGACCAATAACTTACAAGTATCCATATTTAAACCGTAATTGGTTTCTATAAACCATACGTATTCCTTAACCTTTATGACCACTAGTTGTGCCCAATAACTTTTAAGTATCCATTTGAAACCTTAATTGTTGTCGATAACCCATACGAATTCCCCGTGAACCATTATAACCACTAGCTACGACCAGTAACCTCTAAGTATCCATGTTAAACCGTAATTAGCGTTCATAACCCATACGAATGGACCGTGAACAATTATAACCACTATCTATTACCAGTAACCTATAAGTTTCTATTTTTAAAAGAGTAATTGGTGTTGATAACCCATACAAATGGCCCGTGAACCATTTTGACCACTAGCTATGACCGATAAGCTATAAGTATCCGTTTTTAAACCTTAATTGGTGTCCACAACCCATACGAATGCCCCGTTAACCATTATGACCACTACTTAAGACCAATAACCATTATGACCACTAGCTGTGGCCAATAACCTATAAGTATCCATTTGAATCCTTAATTGGTGCCGATAAACCATAAGTATGGCCCGTGAACCATTATAACCACTAGCTACGACCAATAACCTATGAATATCCATGTTAAACCATAATTGGTGTCCATAGCCCATACAAACGGCCCGTGAACAATTATAACCACTAGCTATAACCAATTACATATATGTGTCCATTTTTAAACAATAAATGGTTTCGATAACCCATAAAAATGGCATGTGAACCATTATAACCACTACATATGACCAATTACCTATTATTATCCGTATTTAAACCGTAATTGGTGTCTATAAATCATACGAATGCCCCGTTAACCAATATGACCACTAGCTGTGACCAATAACCTATATGTTTACATTTGAAACCTGAATTGGTGTCGATAACCCATACGAATGGCCCGTGAGCCATTATAACAACTAGCTACGACCAATAACCTATAAGTATCCATTTTAAACCGTAATTGGCGTCCATAGCCGATACGAATGGCCCGTGAATCATTATGAACACTAGCTATAACCAATAACCTACAAGTATCCCTTTTTTAAACAGTATTTGGTGTTGATAACCCATACAAATGACCCGTTAACTATGTTAACCACTAGCTATGACCAATAAGCAATAAGTATCCATATTCAAACCATAATTGGTTTCTATAAACCATATGAATCCCCCCTTAACCATGATGACCACTAACTGTGACCAATAACCTATAAGTATTCATTTGAAACCTTAACTGGTGTCGATAACCCATACGTATGGCCCGTCAACCATTATAACAACTAACTACGACCAATAAAATTACAAAACGATGGACTTATAAAATCAGATGATTTTGAATCATTTGATAAATGCATTTCTGGTATATCTGGTAAAATGGCGCGCACGCCTTTCTCCCATGTAGGTAGAAGGGCCAATGATCTACTTGGACCCATACATACCGATGTATGTAGCCCATAAGAACTAGGACTAGGGAAGGTGCTACCTACTTCATTACGTTCACAGACGACTTCGGCAGATATGGTTATGTGTAACACCCAAAAATTTACAAGATTTTTTAAAATTTTTTTTTTTAAATTCAAAATTATAATCAAAAAGGTCCCATAAATAATCCCCCAAAATAATTATTTAATATAAAATGTATTAAATGCGGAAATGTATTGAATAAAATTCATAGTTTTTAAAATAGTAAAACGTTTCACATTAGCACTCATAAGTAGTACAGCCGTCAACCGTCCACCTTCTCTTTCCCCTTGCTAGTACCTGAAAATGGGAGGGAGATTTTGGGTTAGCGGGGAAGCTGAGTGAATAAACTCAAAGTATAAACAACTACAACATACAATACATGAGGGCACACAGGTGAACTCCTAATCGTTTACCACTAAGTTATTTTCTCAGCTTTTTGTATCTTTTAAATTTATATAGCGCGCTTGTGTAATTCGAGTCGAGAGATCAACCTCGCCTCTCCTTACACTAAAATGCCACAAGGGCCCACACAGAATTTGCCACAAGGGCCCACACAGAATTTGCCACAAGGGCCCACACAGAATTTCCACTGAGATTTGTTAATTATTTTTATGTTTCCATTCCTAACATAAACCACACAGATAGCCCTATCACTTAGTAGCACAGAATGACTTGGTACCGGCTCAGATACTCGGCACGTCCGTCTCAGATCAGTAGTATATAAAACAGTTACTCAGAAAACAGATCAACACACATAAAGTACAACAGATCAAGCAGTTAACCATATGAGTCATGCACGTATTGTTATAACTGAATATACGGTGAGAATACTCACCTCGATAAACGTAAGCTCCAAAGGATCCTCAATACTCTAAAGCGCTGCTCGGTTATTCCTAGATGATCCTAAAAGCATAAAAATGAAACCCGAATTACAATCCGTTCTAAGGACTCAATTTAGAAAACTGGCAGCACCCGTCGGTCTCACGGAAACTGCTATAACTCTTATACTGTGCAGTAGATTTAAGCCATATTTTTACCACGAAAAGTAGACAACCAGAACTACATATCTCTGTGAGACGGTCACTGGCCAAAACAGACTCTAAGTGTCTCAAAACAACGTTGCAAGACAGGCATGTCGCACAGGTCACTTTCCTAACAGCAGCTTATTAAAACCGTTACAACTTTTAAACCAAAAATCAGATTGACGAGAGGTTTGCGGAAACGGAAAGCTAAGTCAAAAAGCTAGGTGCCAGCACGGGCCAAAAACCGAAAGGATTAACTTAACCAAGTCAAAAACAGCTGTGAATATGAAGGCAGATTCTGCCAAACTTTATAAACTCTAATTTTTTTGCAAACCCGACCCATTACCAGAAAAACCCGACACCCTAAATTTTCACCCGACTACAACTCGACATACCACAGTCCGATCACAAGCTCTACACCAACAGATTAGTATGAATCACACCGAAATTAAAACGATTAACAAGGAACGGGAATTAAAACCATGGCTTGAGTAATTACCTCGTGGCGACTAATCTGCTACTAGTTGTAGCCATGAATCCCGTTCCACCTACGATGGATTCAGCTTGACAAAAACCTGATCACAACTCAACTTGGTGCTCAAACAATGCCCCGGTATCATTCCTTTGAACCCGACTCAGGGCAGCCCACGCTCAATCCTCATTCCCGGAGTGCACTTGGACAATCTGCTCGATCAACTATTCTTGTTCTCCTTGTCCCCTCTCACTCACGTCACTTCAGCGCACATGAAAATGATGATTACTCAATCGATAATAAGGAGATATAACGAATGAAACAACACGGAGACACATCCTTACCGAACGAATGCTTGATCATTAAGATTCAAAATAATTGACAGCAAGAACTTCTCCTGATTTCTGATGCCCACGACCAGTTTACAAAATGTTAGAATCGGGGTCACAGCTCAGAATGATTAATGAGAAAAAGACGAGATCAAGACTTTACCAGTCCACTAGATTAAAATGGAACAGAAGGAATGCACATAACATAGATCGGGTATAAGGTTTATACCGGAATTCTGCCACAACCACACCATTCGCCGGCTGCATGATCTTGATTCTCCATGGCGACCACCACTTGAAGAGGGAGCTGCTCGAATTTGATCTCGGTCAATTGCCTAGCTTCCCCATTGCTGATTTCTTGATCGCATGAGACAGACGAAGAGGAGAAGTGTAGCGGCCGATGGAACACGATGGAGGTTTAGGGTTGGACAAATGAGAATATAAGTTCAAGTATTACAAGGAGGTTGGTCAGGAGGCTTGCATCACGTGGGCTTGCATAATCTCAAAGAAATTCGGCCCACATGCAAACACAAGGATGGAATATAAAAAAAATAATAATAATACTAACCGGTCTTGCCCCTTAGACAACTCGATCGAAGATTAAGAATAAAAACTTGGGCATGCTTAGTTTCTACTACAAAGTGTCGAGCCCTCATGGCTGGATAAAAAGAATTTCGATCAAGTTCGAATATTAGAATACAAAATTAGAAAAGAAGACCTTGGCCTATCGGCCGGCCCCGAGAATTAATAAACGTCTAAGAATACAAACCATCTCATTACTGGTCGCCTACATAATACGAACCGTCTAACTACAGGTCGACTAAATATTATAAAATTAATTAAAAATAATAAACGTGATTAAAATAATATTATTTTATTATTACAAATTTTGGGGCGTTACATTATGTTTACTTGATTAAACATAAACATGAAACCTTTGAAACGTTCAAAGCTTTCCAAAATGAAGTAGAAAATCAACTCGTCAAGAAGATAAAGGCTCTCCGTTCTGATCGAGGAGGAGAGTACATGAGCCATGAGTTTCAAGATCATTTAAAGAAATGTGGGATTGTCTCACAATTCACTCCTCCTTAAACACCACAACATAATGGTGTATCAGAAAGGAGAAATCGCAGCTTGCTTGACACGGTCTGATCGATGATGAGTCCTACCACTCTACCTCTATCATTTTGGGGTTATGCACTTAAATCAGCTGCTCGCATACTAAATATGGTTCCCACCAAGAAGGTTGAAAAGACACCATATGAGATATGGCATGGGAAAGTCCCTAACTTGTCTTACTTGAAGGTCTGGGGTTGTGAGGCTCTCGTGAAACGAGACACACCAAACAAACTTGAACCAGAGCTGTCAAGTGCATCTTTGTAGGATACCCAGAGGAAACGATGGGTTACTACTTCTACTACGCACCTGAGCAAAAAGTAATTATTGCTCGTTATGCTGAGTTTCTTGAGAGCAATCTCATTTCACAAGAAGCAAGTGGGTGTACAATCGACTTTGACGAGATTCCAAGCGATGATGATGCACAACCTATTGGAGATACTAGTGAACATCAAGATGAGGCTGAACATGAATCTCTAGCCAAGACCAATAGCCTTTATATATCCATTTCACAAGTAATATGTATCCATAACCAATAACTATGTCCCTTGAACCATTATAACCACTAGATCTCAAAAACTCATATCGATGGCCCTTGAACCATTGTAACTAGTAGCCACGAGCAATAGCCAATAGATATCCATTTTACAAGTAATAGGTGTCTGTAACCTATAACCATGGCTCTTGAACCATTATAACCACTAACATGACCAATAGCCTATAGATATCCATTTTATAAGTAATAAGTGTCCATAACCCATTACCATGGCTCTTGAACTATTATAACCACTAGATTCTATAACTCATATCGATGGCCCTTGGACTATTATAACTTCTAGCCATGACCAACAGCCTATAGATATCCATTTTACAAGTAATAGGTGTCCGTAACCCATAACCATATCCTTTGAACCATTATAACCAAGAGATGTCCATCACTCATATCGATGGCCCTTGAACCATTATAACAACTAGCCATGACCAATAGCCTATAGATATCCATTTTACAAGTAATAGGTGTCCATAACCCATAACCACGGCCCTTGAACCATTATAACCAATAGCCATGACCAATAGCCTATAGATGGTCATTTTACAAGTAATAAGTGTCCGTAACCCATAACTATATCCCTAGAACCATTATAAGCACTAGATGTCCATAACTCATACCGATGACCCTTGAACCATTATAACTGCTAGCCATGACCAATAGCCTATATATCCATTTTATAAGTAATAAGTGTCCATAACCCATAACCATGACCCTTGACCATTATAACCACTAGATGTCCATAACTCATACCGATGACCGTTGAACTATTATAGCTACTAGCCATGACCAATAGCCTATAGATATCCATTTTACAGTAATAGGTGTCCATAACCCATAACCATGCCCTTGAACCATTATAACTGCTTCCCATGACCAATAGCCTACAGATATCCATTTTATAAGTAATAGGTGTCCATAACCCATAACCATGGCTCTTGAACTATTATAACCACCAGATGTCCATAACTCATATCGATGGCCCTTGAAACATTATAACTGCTTGCGATGACCAATAGCCTACAAATATCCATTTTATAAGTAATAGGAGTTATAACCACCAGATGACCATAACTCATATCGATGGCCCTTGAACCATTATACCTACTAGCCATGTCCAATAGCCTACAGATATCCATTTTATAAGTAATAAGTGTCCATAACCCATAACCATGGCCCTTGAACCAATAGAACCACTAGATATCCATAACTCATACCGATGAGCCTTGAACTATTATGGCTATTATCTATGACCAATGGCCTATATATATATATCCATTTTTTAAGTAATGTGTCCATAATCCATAACCATGGCCCTTGAACTATTATAACCACTAGATGTCCATAACTCATACCGATGACCCTTAAACCATTATAACTACTAGCCATGACCAATAGCCTATAGATATCCATTTTACGAGTAATAGGTATCCACAACCCATAACCATAACCGTTGAACCATTATAACCACTAGATGTCCATAAGTTATATCGATGGCCCTTAAACCATTATAACTACTAGCCATGACCAATAGCCTATAGATGGCGATTTTACATGTAATAAATGTCCATAACCCATAACCATAGCCCTTGAACCATTATAACCACTAGATGTCCATAACTCATACCGATGGGCCTTGAGCCATTATAACTGCTAGCTGTGACCAGTAGCCTATAGATATCCATTCTACAAGTAATAGGTGTCCATAACCCATAATCATAACCCTTTAACAATTATAACCACTAGATGTCCATGACTCATATCGATGGCCCTTGAACCATTATAACTTTTTGCCATGACCAATAGCCTATAGATATCCATTTTACAAGTAATAGGTGTCTATAACCCATAAGCATGGCCATTGAACCATTATAACCACTAGATGTCCATAACTCATATTGATGGCCCTTGAACCATTATACCTACTAGCCACGTCCAATAGTCTATAGATATCCATTTTATAAGTAATAACTGTCCATAACCCATAAACATGGCTCTTGAACCATTATAACCACTAGGTGTCCATAACCCATAGCCATGGCTCTTGAACCATTATAACCATTAGCCATGACCAATAGCCTATAGATGGCCATTTTACAACTAATGGGTATCCATAACCCATAACCATGGCCATTGAACCATTATAACCACTAGATGTCCATAACTCATATCGATGGCCCTTGAACCATTATACCTACTTGCCATGACCAATAGCCTACAGATATTCATTTATAAGTAATAAGTGTCGATAACCCATAACCATGGCCCTTGAACCATTATAACCACTAGATGTCCATATCTAATATCGATAGCCCTTGAGCCATTATAACTACTACCCATGACCAATAGCCTATAGATATCCATTTTACAAGTAATTGGTTTCCATAACCATGGCTCTTGAACCATTATAACCACTAGATATCCATAACTCATATCGATGACCCTTGAACTATTACTTGTAAATATTATAACTATTATCCATGACCAATAGCCTATAGATATCCATTTTACAAGTAATAGGTGTCTATAACCCATAACCATGGCCATTGAACCATTATAACCACTAAATGTCCATAACTCATATCGATGGCCCTTGAACCATTATACCTACTAGCCATAACCAATAGCCTATAGATTTCCATTTTAGAAGTAATAGGTGTCCATAACCCATAACCATGGCCCTTGAACCATTATAACCACTATATGTCCAAAACTCATATCGATGGCCCTTGAACCATTATAACTAGTAGCCATGACCACTAGCCTATAGATATCTATTTTACAAGTAATAGGTGTCCATAACCCATAACCATGGCTCCTGAACCATTATAACCACTTGCCATGACCAATAGCCTATAGATGGCCATTTTACAAGTAATAAGTGTCCATAACCCATAACCATAGCCCTTGAACCATTATAACCACTAGATGTCCATAACTCATATCGATGGCCCTTGAACCATTATAACTGCTAGCCATGACCAATAGCCTACATATATCCATTTTACAGGTAATAGGTGTCCATAACCCATAACCATGGCCCTTGAACCATTATAACTACTAGATATCCAAAACTCATACCGATGACCTTGACCTATTATAACTAGTAGCCATGACCACTAGCCTATAGATATCCATTTTACAAGTAATGAGTCTCCATAACCCATAACCATGGCCCCTGAACCATTGTAACCACTAGATGTCCATGACTCATATCGATGGCCCTTGAACCATTATGCCTACTAGCCATGACCAATAGCCTATAGATTTATATTTTAGAGGTATTAGGTGTCCACAACCCATAACCATGCCTCTTGAACCAATATAAACACTAGATGTCCATAACTCATATCGATGGGCCATGAACCATTGTAATTAGAAGCCATGACCAATAGCCTAGAGATATCCATTTTACAAGTAATAGGTGTCCATAGCCCATAACCATGACCCTTGAACCATTATAACCACTAGATTCCATAACTCATACCGATAACCCTTGATCTATTATAGCTACTAGCCATGACCAATAGCCTAGAGATATTCATTTTACAAGTAATAGGTGTCCATAACCCATAACCATGGCTCTTGAAGCATTATAACCACTAGATGTCCATAACTCATATCGATGGCCCTTGAACCGTTATAATTACTAGCAAAGACCAATAGCCTATAGATATTCGTTTTACAAGTAATACGTATCCATAACCCATAACCATGGCCCTTGAACTATTATAACCACTAGATGACCAAAACTCATATCGATGGCCCTTGAACCATTATAACTAGTAGCCATGACCAATAGCCAATAGATATCCATTTATAAGTAATAGGTGTCCGTAACCTATAACCATGGCTCTAGAACCATTATAACCACTAGTCATGACCAATAGCCTATAGATGGCCATTTTACAAGTAATAAGTGTCCATAACGCATAACCATAGCCCTTGAACCATTATCATAACTCATACCGATGACCCTTGACCTATTATAGCTACTAGCCATTACCAATAGCCTACAGATATCCACTTTACAAGTAACAGGTGTCGATAACCCATTACCATGACCCTTGAACTATAATAACCACTGGATGTCCATAACTCATATCGAATGGCCCTTGAACCATTATAACTACTAGCCATGACCAATAGCCTATAGATATCCATTTTACAAGTAATAGGTGTCCATAACCCATAACCATGGCTCTTGAACCATTATAACCGCTAGTTATCCATAAGTCATATCGATGGCCCTTGACCCATTATAACCACTAGATGTCCATAACTCATATCGATGGCCCTTGAACCATTATAACTAGTAGCCATGACCACTAGCCTACAGATATCCATTTTACAAGTAATAGGTGTCCATAACCCATAACCATGGGTCCTGAACCATTATAACCACTTGCCATGACCAATAGCCTATAGATGGCCATTTTACAAGTAATAAGTGTCCATAACCCATAACCATTTCCCTTGAACCATTATAACCACTAGATGTCCATAACTCATATCGATGGCCCTTGAACCATTATAACTGCTAGCCATGACCAATAGCCTACATATATCCATTTTACAGGTAATAGGTGTCCATAACCCATAACCATGGCCCTTGAACCATTATATCCACTAGATATCCAAAACTCATACCGATGACCCTTGACCTACTATAGCTACTAGCCATGACCAACAGCCTACAGATATCCATTTTACAAATAACAGGTGTCCATAACCCATAACCCTGACCCTTGAACCATTATAACCACTAGATGTCCATAACTCATATCGATGGCCCTTGAACCATTATAACTAGTAGCCATGACCACTAGCCTATAGATATCCATTTTACAAGTAATAGGTCTCCATAACCCATAACCATGGCCCTTGAACCATTGTAACCACTAGATGTCCATGACTCATATCCATGGCCCTTGAACCATTATGCCTACTAGCCATGACCAATAGCCTATAGATTTATATTTTAGAGGTATTAGGTGTCCACAACCCATAACCATGGATCTTGAACCAATATAAACACTAGATGTCCATAACTCATATCGATGGGCCATGAACCATTATAATTAGAAGCCATAACCAATAGCCTATAGATATCCATTTTACAAGTGATAGGTGTCCATAACCCATAACCATGGCCCTTGAACCATTATAACCACTAGATGTCCAAAACTCATATCGATGGCCCTTGAACCATTATAAATAGTAGCCACGACCAATAGCCAATAGATATCCTTTTTACAAGTAATAGGTGTCCGTATCCTATAATCATGGCTCTTTAACTATTATAACCACTAGCCGTGACCAATACTATAGATGGCCATTTTGCAAGTAATAATTGTCCATATCCCATAACCATATCTCTTGAACCATTATAACCACTAGATGTCCATAACTTATACCGTTGGCCCTTGAACCATTATACCTACTAGCCATGACCAATAGCCTATAAATATCCACTTTATAAGTAATAAATGTCCATAACCCATAACCATGGCTCTTGAACCATTATAACCACTAGCCATGACCAATAGCCTATAGATGGCCATATTACAAGTAATAAATGTCCATAACCCATAACCACTAGATGTCCATAACTCATACTAGTGGGCCTTGAACCATTATAACGTGACCAATAACCTACAGATATCCATTTTATAAGTACTGAGTGGCCATAACCCTTAGCCACGGCCCTTGAACTATTATAACCACTAGATTTCCATAACTCATACAGATGACCCGTGGACCATTATAACTGCTAGCCATGACCAATAGCCTATAGATATCCATTTTACAAGTAATAGGTGTCCATAACCCATAACCATGGCCCTTGAACCATTATAACCACTTGCCATGACCAATTGCCTATAGATGGCCATTTTACAAGTAATAAGTGTCCATAACCCATAACCATAGCCCTTGAAGCATTATAACCACTAGATGTCCATAACTCATACCGATGGGCCTTGAACCATTATAACTGCTATCCATGACCAATAGCATATAGATATCCATTTTACAGGTAATAGGTGTCCGTAACCTATAACCATGGCTCTTGAACCATTATAACCACTAGCCATGACCAATAGCCTATAGATGGCCATTTTACAAGTAATAAGTGTCCATAACCCATAACCATACCCCTTGAACCATTATAACCACTAGATGTCCATAAGTCATATCGATGGCCCTTGAACCATTACAACTGCTAGACATGACCAATAGCCTATAGATATCCATTTTATAAGTAATAACTATCCATAACCCATAACCATGGCCCTTGAACCATTATAACCACTAGATGTCCATAACTCATTCCAATGACCCTTGACCTATTATAGGTACCAGCCATGACCAATAGCCTACAGATATCCATTTTACAAGTAACAGGTGTCGATAACCCATAACCATGACCCGTGAACCATTATAACCACTAGATGTCCATAACTCATATAGAATGGCCCTTGAACCATTTTAACTACTAGCCATGACCAATAGCCTATTGATATCCATTTTACAAGTAATATGTGTCCATAACCCATAACCATGGCTCTTGAACCATTATAACCACTAGATATCCATATGTCATAACAATGGCCCTTGAACCATTATAACCACTAGATGTCCATAAGTCATATCGATGGCCCTTGAACCATTATAACTAGTAGCCTTGACCACTAGCCTATAGATATCCATTTTACAAGTAATAGGTGTAAATAACCCATAACCATGGCTCTTGAACCATTATAACCACTAGCCATGACCAATAGCCTATAGATTGCCATTTTACAAGTAATAAGTGTCCATAACCCATAACCACTAGATGTCCATAACTCATACCAATGGGCCTTGAACCATTATAACATGACCAATAACCTACAGATATCCATTTTAAAAGTAATGAGTGTCCATAACCCTTAACCATGTTCCTTGAACTATTATAACCACTAGATTTCCATAACTCATACCGATGACCCTTGGACCATTATAACTGCTAGCCATGACCAATAACCTATAGATATTTACTTTACAAGTAATAGGTGTCTATAACCCATAACCATATCCCTTGAACCATTATAACCAATAGATGTCCATAACTCATATCGATGGCCCTTGAACCATTATGACAACTAGCCATGACCAATAGCCTATAGAAATCCATTTTACAAGTAATAGGTGTCCATAACCCATACCCATGGCCCTTAAACCATTATAACCACTAGCCAAGACCAATAGCCTATAGATATCCATTTTATAAGTAATAAGTGTCCATAACCCATAACCATGACCCTTGAAACATTATAACCACTAGATGTCCATAACTCATACCGACGACCATTGAACTATTACAGCTACTAGACATGACCAATAGCCTATATATATCCAATTTATAGGTAATAGGTGCCCATAACCCATAACCATGGCTCTTGAACCATTATAACCACTAGATATCCATAACTCATATCGATGGTCCTTGAACCATTATAATCACTAGATGTCCATAACTCATATCGATGGCCCTTTAACAATTATAACTACTATCCATGACCAATAGCCTATAGATATCCATTTTACAAGTAAGAGGTGTCTATAACCCATAACCATGGCCATTGAACCATAATGGTGATTTTCGGTTATTACAAGTAACAAACGCATCGAAAAATGTTTATCACCATAAACGGATCTAATATTAAATCATACAATTAAACTACAATCAAAATTAAAGAGAATGGTATAATAATTCATACCCTAGTTGCCTTGGATCTTTGTGGATTCGGTTGAGTATATGGACGGATTGAAACCAAGTATTCAATGGGAGTACCTCCAAAGTTAATCCACACAACACTTGCAAGAACACCAAAGGAGGATGCTAGTCCTTTCTTCAAGAAAATGGAAGCAAAAGCTAGAGAGTATGTGTGTGTGTGTGTGTCACGGCCAAAGAGAGGGAGAGGGAAGAGATTATCTTGCCCAAATTCTATTTTAATGACTTCCCATAATCATCATGTATATTTACACACAAGTCCCTATCTTTTGTTCTTTCTAGTTTGCTCACAATAAAGTTTCAATATTAACACTTAATATTAAACTTATTATATATAAGCATGTAGCTTATATTAATATATAATGTAATTACCCTAATTACACTATATATCTTATGGTGTTAAGTGTTTAAGTGTGTGACCCTTTAGGCTCACTAACTACTAGCCATATAACTATATGTTATACGCGTGAAGCATATTCCAATAGCTCCCACTTGCGCACGTGATAACATCAAGTAGTTATACAAGCAAAGGTTAGAGTCTAGCAACCCGCCAATGCCCCTAGAAGTACATGAGGAGTTTCATGAAATCTTTGTACAAAGTTTTTCGAGCAGTTATCCTTTTGTTACTGATACTGTGTCGAATTTTAGACTAGGATTAATGTCAATCTAATATTTCAACGATTCTATTTCTTGATCTACACATTGAAGTAGATTACCAAAACTAGTCAAGAATCATCTTGATTACCTTTCGGGTGTGGCCACACATACATCTATTCAAATCATCGAGGGGCCCAGTAGTATCTAATCCACATACGTGGAGGAACAAATTCTTTATTGATTACACATGTTTGTCATATGCTTAATGACAAGCCCGATAATGGTTGTTATAGCAGCCTTATTCAGGTCAGCGTTTAACCATATCAAAGTTTCCCCTCTCCATACACAAACCAACTTGCATCTCAAGTCAGAGGATAAGTGACAAAGCCTTTGTGAGATTCACTTGTGACATAAATCCAGGAAGTGATTTCTCATAGGTTGGGACAGTCCAATTGTGCATCATTATGAACAACATGTGAGTTTAATTTCATCATCCTTAGTCATACTAAGATAATGTTATCAATGCCCTCAGATTTGTCTTAATAAAATTTTCATATTATTAATACAGATTACATGAAACTACTAGCTGGTCGAAGCCCAATGTTTCTAGCATGCTCAATATGTTTGGTACATGACATTGGCTTTGTGAAGGGGTCAGCTAAGTTGTCATCTGTATGAACTTTGAGCAAGCGTACATCTCCCATTAGGATCGCATCTCTAATGTAGTGAACCTTCCTCCGGTAATGTCTTGCGCCTTTCTGAACACCAGGTTCGTTGGCAATGATGATAGCACCTGTGCTATCACAGTACATATCCATGGGTTTTTCATTACTGGGGACAACTCCAAGCCCAGAAATGAATTTCCTCATCCAAATAGCTTCCATTGCAGCTTCAGTAGTTGCAATGTATTCAGCTTCTGTAGAAGACATAACGATAGTGCTATGCTTTGCACTTTTCCAATCAACAGCGCCTCCGTTCAAAACGAAAACATACCCCGTTTGAGATTTGGAATCATCTCTATCACTCTCAAAACTAGCGTCAGAATAACAAGTAACGCTTAGCTCATTTTGAGTTTCACCACCATAGACAAGAAACATATCTTTAGTATTCCTAAGATACTTCAGTATGTTCTTAACAGCAGTCCAGTGACTCTCACCTAGATTCTGTTGATATCGGCTTGTAAGGTTCTGAGAGAACGCTACATCAGGTCTTGTGCACCACACAGCATACATGATAGATCCTACTGCCGAGGCATAGGGAACATCACGCATACGTTTCATATCATCAGGTGAGGACGCTCCTTGAGTCTTACTCAAGTGTACATTGTGTTGCATAAGAAGATTTCCACGTTTGGAAGCATCCATTCTAAACCGTTTTAGAATTTTATTAATGTACGCACTTTGACTTAATCCGATGAACCGCTTTGATATATCTCGATAGATCTTTATACCAAGTATATATGCCACTTCCCTAAGATCCTTCATAGCGAAGCACTTCCCAAGCCAGGATTTTACATCTTGTAGCATTGGAATGTTATTTCCTATGAGTAGTATGTCATCGACATATAGGTTTAGAAAGACGACAATGCTCCCACTAGCTCTTACATATACACATGGTTCGTCGGGATTCTGAGTGAAGCCAAACGTTTTGACTTCCTCATCGAATCTTTTGTTCCAACTTCTCGATGCTTGCTTTAGTCCATAAATGGACCTTTGAAGCTTACATACTTTCTTGGGGTGTTTTGTACTTACAAAACCCTCAGGTTGTACCATATAGACATCTTCATCGAGGTGTCAATTTAAGATAGTAATTTTAACATCCATTTGCCAAATCTCATAGTCATAGTACGCTGTTATGGCTATGACAATCCTAATAGCTCTAACGTCAGCAGCAGGCGATAAGGTTTCATCATAGTCAATCCCGTAGGTTTGAGTGTAACCTTTTGCTACTAACCGAGCTTTATAGGTGTGTACATAGCCATCCATGTCGGTCTTCTTCTTGAAGAGCCACTTGTTACCAACAGTCTTGCTGTTAGGAGGAAGATCAACCAAAGTCCATACTTGGTTATCTTTCATGGATTGCATTTCCGCGTTCATAGCATCAAGCCATTTGTCAGATTCAGAATATGATAATGCAGCTCGATAGTTAGGGGGTTCATTATGATCCCCTTAACTTAGCTCCTCAGCATCGACATGGAAACCATATCGTTCAGGTGCATGAGGTGTCCTTGCGGACCTGCGAACGGGGACTACATCATTTTGAGGTGCAACAGGAACAGTTTCATGTTCAGCCTCATCTTGATGTTCGCTAGTATCTACAATAGGTTGTGCATCTTCATCGCTTGGAATCTCGTCAAAGTCGATGGTACTCCCACTTGCTTCTTGTGAAATGAGATTGCTCTCAAGAAACTCAGCATAACGAGCAATAATTACTTTTTACTCAGGTGGGTAGTAGAAATAGTAACCCATCGTTTCCTCAGGGTATCCTATAAAGATGCACTTGACAGCTCTGGGTTCAAGTTTGCTTGGTGTGTCTCGTTTCACAAGAGCCTCACAAGCCCAGACCTTCAAGTAAGACAAGTTAGGGACTTTCCCATGCTATATCTCATATGGTGTCTTTTCAACCTTCTTGGTGGGAACCATATTTAGTATGCGAGCAGCCGATTTGAGTGCATAACCCCAAAAGGATAGAGGCAGAGTGGTAGGACTCGTCATCGATCGGACCATGTCAAGAAAGGTGCGATTTCTCCTTTCTGATACACCATTATGTTGTGGTGTATAAGGGGGAGTGAATTGTGAGACAATCCCACAATTCTTAAGATGGTCTTGAAACTCATGGCTCATGTACTCTCCTCCTCGATCAGAACGGAGAGCCTTAATCTTCTTGCCAAGTTGATTTTCTACTTCATGTTGGAAAGCTTTGAACGTTTCAAAGGTTTCATGTTTATGTTTAATCAAGTAAACATAACCATAACGACTAAAATCGTCAGTGAAAGTAATGAAGTAGGTAGCACCTTCCCTAGTTCGAGTTCTAAAAGGGCCACATACATCGGTATGTATGAGTCCAAGTAGATCATTGGCCTTTTCGCCTACATGGGAGAAAGGTTTGCGCGCCATTTTACCAGATATACAAGAAACAAATTTATCAAATGATTCAGAATCATCTGATTTTATAAGTCCATCTGTTTGTAATTTCAAAACGCGTTTCTTGTTAACGTGGCAAAGGCGACAATGCCATAGGTAAGTCGAATCCAAATTCTTTTTGGATTTCTTATTGCTACATGTATAAATAGAACTACTGTTTGTGATACGATTATGCATGTCAATCTCAAAGATACCATCACGAGGAATAGCATTAAAGTATAAAACATTATCCTTTGAAATTGATATACCATAATCCGTAAAAGTATGAATAAAACCATTATTCCACAAACAAGAAAGCGATACTATACCCCTAGTAATACTAGGCGCATAGTGGCAATTGTCTAATACAATAATTAAACCACTAGGAAGGATTAAATCATAGATTCCTATAGCTTCGACCGGCGCACGCATTCCATTGCCTACGTACAAATCCAAAGCTCCATGGTGGTTAGATTTTTCTTTTCTACTTCCCCTTAGACCCTGCATGGTATTACAAATGTGAGTTCCACAACCAGTCATATACCCATGATTTCTTGACTAGTTGACTTTTCCTCTCTAGGAGAGGCGATTTTTTGCGTCACAAACTGCGTCCGCTTTTCTCAAGATTTCATTCGTGGTTTGAAGTTTGCTTAATTTTGATTCTGGTTCCTTCTCTCGATTACATAATTCCTCCTTTATTTGAATTGTTGTTATAATACTGGTGATTATTATATTCAATTGTTTGGGGTTTGTGTGGCTAGGGTTTATTCCGATTTTTATTACATATTGAATCTGCCAAGAAGTTGATTTATTTTTGTTCTACGTAGTTGCTGGTCTCAATTCATATTGTTAAGCTAGCCGCAATTGTTCAAAAGTGAAGTGATTCTAATGGCCGATTGATAATAGCGGCTAGGGTTTTAATTCCATTAACGAGTATTGCTGCCTTGGAGTCAAGATATAATTTATTTCTGGTTACGATTTAGTTTCATATCTTGGCTTCAAGATATTTTTATTTCTGGATTTCTTTATTCCTTGGCGTCAAGTTTTAAGTTCAGTTAACGCTTTTGTTTCTAGATTTTTGGAATGGCGGAAGACACAAATGATACGGGGCAAGGGTTTTCTAATTTTGCAGCAAAACTGAAAAATATCGATGGCAAGATTATCGGAAAGTCGGGGAATGTTCTTCAGCCTAGAAGTGTTGTTTGAGGACCATTGTTAGAGCCGTTGGGGCAGAATGCTGATCTGGCTAACAAAAACACTGCTGTTTTGCCTGAAGTGGGACCCGAACCCATTGTCAAACCTTCTTATGCCGCGGTAGCTACTAATACAGCCCCCTCTTCTAAAGTTAATTTCCGCAAGATGGAATCTATAGAACCAAACGGTGATATAGATGTTATGATACCGCTTGATTCAGTTCAAGAAGTTGCTAAAACGTTCTCAAAAATGTTATGCGGTTACTTTCTTGGGAAAAGGGTTGTGTTCCCGGTTGTCGAATACTATGTTCGTAATGTCTGGGCTAAATTTGGGTTGAATCGTGTAATGATGAATGCCAAAGTATTTTTCTTCTTCAAGTTTGATTCTCATAAGGGGTTGGAGGATGTTCTTGAAAGTGGCCCATGGATGATTCGGAATAGTCCGATTGTCTTGAAGAAATGGTCCCCTAATACAACACTAACGAAAGAAGACCTAACCAAAATTCCGGTATGGGTAAAAATTCATGATATTCCGATGGCTGCATTTACGGCGGATGGTCTAAGTCTGATTGCTTCAAGTATTGGCACACCTAAGATGTTGGATTCCTACACTAGTACAATGTGTGTAGAATCGTGGGGGAAGAATAATTTTGCAAGGGCGCTTATAGAGATCAGTTCTGAAGATAAGCTCAAGGAAACGTTATCTATTGCAATTCCTTCGATTGAGGGACCCGGTTATTCGAGAGAGGTGATGCGCCTTGAATATGAATGGAAACCCCCAAGATGCTCTTTATGCAAATTGTTTGGCCACTCTAATGACTCTTGCCCAAGAAATATCAATGTTAAAGATAATGAAGTGAAAGTGGTAGATGACGGGTTCCAACTTGTTGGGAATAGGAACCGGAAAGGAAATGCCAAAATAAAACCAAAGTTTAAATATCGCCCCAAAGGGGCTGCAAATCAGCCGATTAATTCAGAATCGAGGGACCAATCTAAATCAGGGAAGCTAAGTAATTCTGGTCCTAATAATCAGACGAGCCAAGATAGGGTGCAAGAAACGAACAGTACTAGTGTAAATCATGGTCATCGTGATGTTACACCTAGTGTTCGCAATGCTGACCCGAAGCTAAAGAGGTCTGAAGTTAATAGTGATAACAGTAATAGTGTAAATAATGTTGCCAATCGGCAGCATCATGTTACACCTATTGTGTTACCTAACGTAAAAAAGCGGGAATTACTAGTGACAACAGTAATAGTGTAAATAGTGGTCGACAAAGCTATGTTACACCTATTGTTTCACCTAGTGATAACAGTAATAGTGTAAATAGTGGTGCTGATCGGCAAAGCTATGTTACACCTATTGCTTCACATAATAAACCAGCTTTTAACATCCCACTCTCTAACGGATTTAATGCCCTTCAGAATGACGTCATTTTAGAGGATGATGGGGAAGACGACGATGAAGTTGAAAAAGTGTACACCGAAACATCAAAGTTTATGGCAGCCGTGTCCGGGCAAAAGTATAAGGGGGCAAGCACTCCCTCTGGTGAAGGTTTTTAATGTTTAGTCTAGCATCGTGGAATATAAGGGGTTTGAATTTCTCCCCTAAACAAAAAGAGGTTCGTCAGGTTATCTTAGAAAATAACTTGAGCTTGTGTGCTATTCTTGAGTCTCATGTTGAGGTGTCGGTAGTTTTTGATGTTTGTAGAAAAGTGTGTTATAATTGGAAGTGGACGTCTAATGGAAACTTTTGTGACAAAGGTTCTCGGATCATTATTGGCTAGAATACCGATATTTTGGACGTTATGGTGTTAGCTCAAACCCCACGGGTGATTCATGTACAGATCTTTCTAAAAGCTGATAGAAAATCGTTATTCTGCTCTTTTGTGTATGCTGCGAATTATTATATACATAGGCAGCCATTGTGGGATAACTTGGTTGGTCATAGCTATCTGATGGCTAATAAACCGTGGGTTTTGCTTGGGGATTTTAATTCCTCATTGAATGTTGAATATCATTCTTGTGGAGGTTACCAGCCTAATATTGCTATGCGATAATTCCAAGATTGTGTGAATCAAATGGAAGTTATGGATATTAATAGTACGGGTCTGCATTTTACATGGTCCCAAAAACCTAAAGGTTCGCCTGGTACTCTGAAGAAGATAGACCGTATTATGGGGAACCAGCATTTTATTGATTTGTACCTTGGGTCAGTTGCGATTTTCCATCCCTAACATATTTCTGATCACTCCCCATGTATTCTTCGAATTCCTGATATATGTAAGCCGAAACATAAGCCTTTTAAATTCTTTAATTTTTTAGCCCACAAGAAAGGTTTTCGTGATATTGTAGAGGCTGGGTGGTCTTCGGAAATTACTGGTTATGCAATGTTTAGAGTGGTTAAAAGATTGAGGCTCCTTAAGCCCCCATTGCGTAAATTATTAAAGGATCAAGGTAATTTACATTCTAAAGTACAGGATCTTCGTGTGGAGCTTGATGAGGTCCAACGTGCTTTAGATAAAAATCCGCACTGTTTAGAGATTAGGGAGGAGGAAGCGGTCTATTTGCAAGCTTACAAGGATGCGGTTTTGGATGAGGAACGGTTTCTAAAACAGAAATCAAAGGTGGAGTGGCTACGGGTGGGTGATTCGAACTCGGTGTTCTTTCATAATTCCTTAAAAAGCAGGTGTCATAGAAGCTGTATTGATGCCATTTTTGATGGTACTGATATATTGCGAGAAGGTAACGAAGTTGCTCATGTATTTACTGATTATTATGAAAACTTCCTTGGTATAGCTGTTCCAACAAAACCGCTTGATATACAAGACTTATTTACTCATACTATAGCACCGAATAAGGCTGATTTCATGGTTCGAGATATCATGGATGTTGAAATAAAAAATGCAATGTTTTCCATCGGGGATGATAAAGCCCCGGGGCCTGATGGCTATACTTCTGCATTTTTTAAGAAGGCGTGGGACATTGTTGGCAACGATGTCTGTAGTGCTGTTCGAGAATTCTTTACGTCTGGTAAGCTTCTTAAAGAAGTTAATCATACAATCATTGCTCTTATTCCAAAGGTGGCTACCCCCTCAAGAGTTACTGAATTCCGACATATCTCTTGCTGTAATGTGCTATATAAATGTATTAGCAAGATTATTACCAATCGTATTAAAGATATGTTGGGTGACATTGTGGGTATTAACCAATCGGCCTTCATCCCGGGTCATAGAATTTCAGATAATATTTTGTTAACCCAAGAGCTTATGCATGACTATCATTTATAGAATGGTCATCCTCGGTGTGCTTTTAAAGTAGATATTCAGAAAGCTTACGATACGGTTGATTGGGAGTTTCTTCAGAAAATTTTCCTTGGGTTCGGGTTTCCTTTGAGGATGGTTGCCTGGATCATGGAGTGTATTACTACCCCATCGTTTTATGTCTGTATTAATGGTGATACCCATGGCTGGTTCAAGGGGAAAAGGGGGTTGAGACAAGGTGATCATATGTCTCCTTACATGTTTACCCTTGTTATGGAAGTGTTATCTCTCATCTTACAGCGTAGAGTGCGTGATAGTGAGGATTTTCAGTACCACCATCGTTGTGAGAAGCAAAAGATTATTAACCTTTGTTTTGCAGATGATTTATTTCTTTTTGCTCGAGGAAACATTAGCTCAGCGAATTTGATTATGGCTGCGTTGAATGAGTTTAAGGAGGTCTCGGATTTATTGCCTAGTATTCCTAGGAGTACAATTTTTTTCTGTAATGTTCCGTCCTCAATACGTCAGGAGATTCTTCAGTTAATGGCGTTTGCTGAAGGTACGCTCCCAGTTAAGTATCTTGGAGTCCCGCTTATTTCGTGTCGGTTACTTTATAGAGACTGTAAGGTTCTTGTTGAAAAGCTGCATATGAGGATTGCTGATTGGAAGAATAAATTTCTTTCTTTTGCGGGGAGAGTACAATTAATTATTTCAGTTTTATCTTCTTTGCACATTTATTGGGCTTCGGTTTTTATTCTCCTGTCTCGTATAGTTCATGATCTTGAACAATTGATGCGGGGGTTTTTATGGTGCCAGGGTGAGATGAAAAAAGGAAAGGCAAAAGTAGCTTGGGAGTTGGTTTGCAAGCCGAAAATTGAGGGGGGTCTTCGCATTCGAAGAATTCATGATTTTAATGTCTCCCTTATGGCTACTCATATCTGGTCTATTGTGACAAACAAAGAGTCTTTATGGGTAAAATGGATCCACTCTTATAAGCTCGCAGGAAAAAAATTTGGGATGTCCCATGTACTGGATATATCTCGTGGGGGTGGCGGAAATTAATCCAAATTAGAGATAGTATTCGGCCCTTCACTTGGAATATAATTCATGATGGTAAAATACTTCTGGCTGGTTTGATAACTGGTGTATGGCTAGGCCGTTGAATCAGTTGCTTACTATGCGAGACATTGCACGGTCAGGGTTCTCTTTGCAGGATTCTGTTGCTGATTTGGTCTTAAATGAGAGTTGGAGATGGCCTTTTGAGTGGTATCAAAAATATCCTATCTTAACTCATATCTCGGTGCTTACATTGGACCCGAATTCGGCTGATATGGTATTATGGTGGGATCTTCATGGTTCTTTTTTGCCTTTCTCGGTTTGTATTGCTTGGGATTCTATTAGAACGCGGGGGACAGATTTTCCTTGGCATCTGGTCGTTTGGTTATCTCATTGTGTCCCGAGGCATGCCTTCCACTTGTGGCTGGTTGTTAATGAACGTCTTAAAACTCAGGATCGTTTAAAACAATGGAATGTTGCTCCTAATACAGATTTAAGTACATTACATTGCCCGTTATGTGGTGGCCCTCCTGATTCCCACGCTCACTTATTTTTTGAGTGTCCATACTCCTATGAAATATGGGGTAGAGTTCGTCGTCTAGCAGCGCTTGAAGTTAGTGCGCCCATTTTTACTGATGTTTTAGCGTTTCTTATTCCTATATCTAGGGGAAGGTCCGCGAGAAGTCTTGTTGCTAGATTGTCGCTTGCTGCTACTTCTTATTTTATTTGGCGAGAGCGGAATGCTCGGATATATTCCAAGAAGCCTAAATCCCATATGCAGTTGTATCATGAAATTATTGTCACTATTCGGCTGAAGTTATTATCAATGAGATTTAAGAAGAACACAGATCAAGTGCAAAAGATGTTGAATAATTGGAAGCTCCCGAAGTCGTTAGTTCTACATGATCACGTAGATCAAACGTAGTAGTTTTTGCTTTTTTGTATGGTTTATCTTTTGTAGCGAGAGTTTAGTTGTTTGTTTGCTGAGTTTTGTTCATGGCATGTCATAAACATAGGTAGTCTTTGTTGCCAAGCGTTTGTGCTTGCGGTTAATGTGGTGCCTTAACCACATTCCTTTGTACTTTAATTATTTGTGATTAATATACTTTACCGGGGTAAACCCTTTACCCAAAAAAAACCCATGATTTCTTAGGGAAAGCATATAGTTCTATTGTGAAGATACCTGATGTGCCAACCTTGTTGGCTTTGTTCTTCATCAACTCCGCTAGGTAGGCAGGACAATTCCTCCTCCAATGGCCTGTTTCACCGCAGTGATGGCAAGCAAGCTCCTTAGCAGGGTGCTCCTTTTGAGTAGGTGGGGGAACCTTTGGCTTGGGCTTGTAAACTTGCTTTCCCTTGCCTTGGCCCTTCGCAACTACTTGCGGTTTTGGTTTTTGGATCTTTCCTTGCCTTATAGCAAGGACAGTAGGGGCTGGAGTTTTCTTGGGTAGGCTTGCTTCCGTTTGTTTCAGCATAGCATGTAATTCGGTGAAAGTCTTCCCCATACTATGCATATGATAAGTCATGACAAACGGTGCAAAATCCTTGTTGAGAGACGTTAGGATCAAGCTAATCCCAAGGATGTGCGGCATAGCGTAACCAAGCTTCCCCATTTGGTCTAAGTAGCTCTTCATCTTCAAGAGATAAGAGCTAACAGACTGTCCCTCCTCCTGCTTGCAAGCGTGGAAGGCTTTGACAGTGTCAAAGAGTTCCTGCTCGGCTTGCTTTTGAGACATGGTTTTTAGGTCACGCATCATATCAAATGCAGTGAGGTCCTCGAGATTCTTTTGAATCTCGGGAATCATGCTCACTAGCATAAGCGCGGCGACTTCCTGTTGTTCGTTAAATCTTTTGGTATAGGCTGCACGTACAGCAGCAGTGGCGGTACCAGCAGGGGCACGGGGCAGCGCCTCCTCCAAATGGTGGTACTCGTGCTCGGCCCTAAGGACAATCCTTAGGTTTCGAGACCAGTCCACAAATTTCGTTCCATCAAGTTTCTCTTTTTCGAGAACGGAACGAATGGTGGTGTGTGTTAGGGTTTGATTGTTTGATGTCATCTACAAAATTACAAAATTCATTAATTAGTATTTTCAATAATAATATCTTTTAATCAATTAACTACCCAATTAATTTTAATTAAAATCTAAGATCCCATTAAGCTTCTATCATCGCATCAGTTGATCTGCTAGAGATGATAGATCTAATAGGTAGGTGACGATCAATAATTGCATTATAGGTGCAACTCTTAGAGGTATGGGACTTCATCGCACCTAGTGAACAAGCATCTAGGGTCAAGTGGCATGTTTGTCGCATCTACGCCTCGAGTCAAGGTCTCACCGTTAACGCGATTAAGTCATCCAATGTGAAATCATGTCAAAATAGCTCTAGGTCTCACGCGTAGAGAATAAGGACCTCGGATCTAAATTCAAACCACGTCTCATGTGAATTAAAAAATAGAAGCAAGTGATTATCAACCGATTGGACGACGTGACTTAAATTTTAGGTATGTTAAATTTTAATGAATAAAATTTTATTAAGATATGAATGAATCATGTACTTCAATCATACCACTTCATAAGTCGTTTAAAAAACGGTAAAACGTTTAGCGATTATTAAGGGTTAACTTTCAAATCGTATTTAAACTTTGTTTTAATCTCAAAACATTTTTAGATTAAAGTATAATCATCAATGATTAACTAGTAATCATAGATGATCAAAGGTTTGGATGTTTTTAATGTTTGTGTCTAAAATCATATTTTAATTGTTTTATTTATTTTGTATCTAATAGAAAAGAAAACAACCACAAACATAAATAAAAACACGCAACATATTTTTGTGCAAACCTCGACCGATGAAATCCTAGGTTAGGTCACGTGAGTCATCACGACGGACCGAAGGGTCAAACTAGGGGACGGGCCAACATTAACCGAAACGGGCCTAAATAAACCCAATGGGCTCCCACTTGCCCTCATGACATTCATGGGCAAGTAGAAAACAACATTTGTGAAAAAATACATTCTGCCAGAAAATTCAGTCTGACTTCAAGGCACAAAAAGTCACTGAAGGAATCTTCGGTGGTCTTCCCCGCCTTCTGTTAAGTTGTACGTCTCTAAGTTGCGGAAATTCTGGCGGTGGTTTCAGGTCCAACGGAATAGCCAATCTCTGGGAAAGTCTGTTTTCGTACAGCTGCGCAGGAGGTGCCGAAAATTGTTGTTTTGTCCTCATTTTCTCTCCATCTTTAGCCAACAAATTACAAAATACAAAGAAATAAAATACACTATTCTAATTACTTTTAAAATGAAATTTGCCCCAAAAAATGGCACCAAAAATATAAGAAAAAATTGAAACAATTACAACAATTTAAGCCAAAAACACGGCTTTTCCCAAATCAACCAAAATAACCAAACAATCAACACATTCATTCACAAAGGTCTAGGCTTTCATCAGTTTGCACAAACAAGCAACAATTGACAAGGCTTTGACTTGGGATATGGCAAAAGTACATGTTTTGCCATATCAAAACAAAATTAAACAAGAATTACAAGCCAAATAATCAAAAAATTCAATAAACTAGATTAATTTTTTGATGTGATTTTGTAATAAGTGACAATAGGGTTCCAAAAATACATTTTTTAACCCACCTTTTAATTAGAAAACCGAAACAAAATCAAAAAACCCGTAGGGTTTTTTCCTTGTCCGATATGTAATTTTATACATAAAAAAAGATTGATTTTTGCCACTTTTCACAAAATCTAGCTAATTATATGATTAATATAATGACTCGTGGTACAACTAATGGTGATTTTCGGTTATCCCAACTAACAAACGCAGCGGAAAAATGTTTATCACCATAAACGGATCTAATATTAAATTATACAATTAAACTACAATCAAAATCAAAGAGAATGATATAAGAATTCATACCCTAGTTGCCGTTGATCTTTGTGGATTCGGTTGAGTATATGGACGGATTGAAACTAAGTATTCAATGGGAATACCTCTAAAGTTAATCCACACAACACTTGCAAGAACACCAAGGGAGGATGCTAGTCCTTTCTTCAAGTAAATGGAAGCAAAAGCTAGATGGTATGTGTGTGTGTGTGCCGCGGCCAAAGAGAGGGAGAGGGAAGAGATTATCTTGCCCTAATTCTCTATTAATGACTTCCCATAACCATCATGAATATTTATGCACAAGTCCCTATCTTTTGTTCCTTATAGTTTGCTCACAATAAGGTTTTAATATTAACACTTAATACTAAACTTATTATATACAAGAATGTAGCTTATATTAATATATAATGTAATTACCCTAATTACACTATATATCTTATGGTGTTAAGTGTTTAAATGTGTGACCCTTTAGGCTCACAAACTACTAGCCATATAACTATATGTTATACGCGTGAAGCATATTCCAACAAACCATTATACCCACTAGATGTCCATAACTCATATCGATGGCCCTAGAACCATTATACTTACTAGCCATGACCAATAACCTACAGATATCCATTTTATAAGTAATAAGTGTCCATAACCCATAACCATGGACCTTGAACCATTATAACCACTAGATGTCCATAACTCATACCGATGACCCTTGAACTATTATAGCTGATAGCCATGACCAATAGCCTATAGATTTCCATTTTACAAGTAATAGGTGTCCATAACCCATAACCATGACCCTTGAACCATTATAACCACTAGATGTCCATAACTCATATCGATGGCCCTTGAACGATTATAACTACTAGCCATGACCAATAGCCTATGGATATCCATTTAACAAGTAATAGGTTTCCATAACCCATAACCATGGCTCTTGAACCATTATAACCACTAGATGTCCATAACTCATATCGATGGCCCTTGAACCATTATAACCACTAGATGTCGATAACTCATATCGATGGCCCTTGAACAATTATAACTATTATCCATGACCAATAGCCTATAAATATCCGTTTTACAAGTAATAGGTGTCTATAACCCATAACCATGGCCATTGAACCATTATAACCACTAAATGTCCAAAACTCATATCAATAGCCCTTGAACCATTATACCTACTAGCCATGACCAATAGCCTATAGATTTCCATTTTAGAAGTAATAGGTGTCCATAACCCATTACCATAGCTCTTGAACCATTATAACCACTAGATGTCCATAACTCATATCGATGGCCCATGAACACTTATAATTACAAGCCATGACCAATAGCCTATAGATATCCATTTTACAAGTAATAGGTGTCCATAACCCATAACCATGGCCCTTGAACCATTATAACCATTATATTTCCTAAACTCATATCGATGGCCCTTGAACCATTATAACTAGTAGCCACGACCAATAGCCAATAGATATCCATTTTACAAGTAATAGGTGTCCATAACCCATAACCATGGATCTTGAACCATTATAACCATTAGCCATGACCAATAGCCTATAGATGGCCATTTTACAAGTATTAAGTGTCCATAACCCATAACCATATCCCTTGAACCATTATAACCACTAGATGTCCATAACTCATACCGATGGTCCTTGAACCATTATAACTGCTAGCCATGACCAACAGCCTATAGATATCCAGTTTATAAGTAATAGGTGTCCATAATCCATAACCATTGCCCTTGAACTATTATATCCACTAGATTTCCATAACTCATACCGATGACCCTTAAACCATTAGATCTACTAGCCATGACCAATAGCCTATAGATATCAATTTTACAAGTAATAGGTGTCCATAACCCATAACCATAACCCTTGAACCATTATAACCACTAGATGTCCATAACTCATATCGATGGCCCTTGAACCATTATAACTACTAGCCATGACCAGTAGCCTATAGATGGCCATTTTACAAGTAATAAGTGTCCATAACCCATAACCATAGCCCTTGAACCATTATAACCACTAGATGTCCATAACTGCTAGCCATGACCAATAGCCTATAGATATCCATTTTATAAGTAATAAGTGTCCATAATCCATAACCATGGCCCTTGAACTATTATATGAAGGATTTATGTGCACAGTTAGTCAACCTATGATGATACATGCATGCCTACGAAACACTTAAGGGTCACACCGGTGAGTGCATGTAATACGAGCAAGTTATGCAATGATACTACGAAAATGAATGATTCATAATAGTCATTATGAATCAGTTAAGTATTAAGTTAAGTTTAACTTATTACTATATTAGTTTAACTAACTAATTAATACAAGTATTTGTACATTTACTTGTTGAGTAAATATACAATGTGTTAATTATAGATTATCCATAATGTGATTTAAAGCCATTAACTCATAAAGTAAATGGATAATATTGTTGTATAAATTATTTACATGTTCTTATTTAATTAATTATTAAAAGTATAAATACAAGTATATAATTCGTGTAAGTACCGAATTATTAGTGTATTAATACTAGACATTTAATAGTTAACTGCAACAATAATAAACTAGTTAAACAATAAGGGATGGAAGTGTTAAAAGGAAGTTTAATTAAAGATCTAATATTAATTAAACTAGAGGGTTCTAAGCGCAACTTATTTGTATATAAATAAGAGGCTTAGGGTAACCCTAAAACCCCTTGCAACCTACATAAAAATCCCCTCTCCCCCTCTCCCTTCGATCGGCCGAACAAGCAACAAGGGAAGAACACAAGTCTTGTGTTCTTCGTGGTCTTCGTTCGTTCTTCGTGTTCTTCGAGTTTCAAAGATCAAGATCGTTGCGAGTGATGATCTAGAGGATCGCTCGTCGTGTTCATCATCAGTGGACTTATCTTAAGCATTAACCAAGGTATGTTTCATGGAACACCCTTTCTTCCTCTCCTCTTGTTTGATCGAACGAGAACACCAAGAACCCTAGGGTTCTTGGTGAGTGTTCGACGAACACACACAAGTATGTGTGTGTGTTTGAGTTCTTCGTACAAGGTTTCTTTCTTGTTAATCTAATCTAGATTTCCAACATCCCAATCCTTTAGGGTTTAAGGATTAGGTTTAATCCCACTTCCACTTTTAGGGATTAAATCAGCTAGTTTGTTTTAACCGGTCAAGAACAAGTTCATATTCTTGGTCAGTATGGTCGAACCAAGCATCCTAGGAGGTTGACCTAAGTGGTCGATCAATGTTATGTGAAACCCTTCAGTGGTATTAGAGCGTTGGATTAGAAATCTAAACTAGATTTACAAAGTTTTTTTGTTTATTTTAATTAAAGTCTTTCTTTTTGTTCCAATTTCTTTTTATCCTTCTTGAATTTCGAATAGGGTAAGAATCCTAGGACCAAGAATATTAAACTAGCCTAGTTTAATTGGTCAAAAGGTTTCTAAGAACCCTAGAATTTTCGAAAACTAGGAAGAACCCTAGGATCAAGTATGTTAAACAAGATTTGTTTAATTGATCAAAAGGATTCTTTCCTTTTCTCCCTAGAAATTTCGTATACTAGGAAGAACCCTAGGACCAAGTATGTTAAACAAGATTTGTTTAATTGGTCAAAAGGGTTCTTTCCTAATCCCTTAGAGATTTCGAAATCTAGGTGGAAACTTAGACACCAAGTATATTAAACTAGCTTAGTTTAATTGGTGGAAAAGTTTCTTAGTGTTAAGAATTTTAAAACCCTAAAGAACCCTAGAACTTCAAACTAGTTTGAGTTTAATTGTTTAAAAGAATTAATTATGATGATAATATAGAACCTAGATAATTAAACAAGTTCATGTTTAATAGGTTTAATTATTATTTTAATTGATTTATTAATACTAGTTCTTTAAACCTAGAAACTTAGACAAAGTTTTATTGTCTATAAGGTTTAAATTAAAAAGTTTAAATAAATTTATTAAGGTTTTAATCTATCTTAGAATTTAAACAAAGTTTATTGTTTAGATAGGATTGATTAGGATTAATCTTTTAATAAATAGTGTTTTTAATCAAGAAAGTCAAAACCCTAGTTTTGATTGATCAATAACTAGATTAGGGTTTAACTGATTCATTTAGGGAGTTAATAAAGATTAAAAAAATGTTAATTTTTAAGTTCTAAAATTAACAAGGTGTATTTATATATATATATATACATATATATATATATATATATATATATATATATATATATATATATATATATATGATATTCGGAATTTTAAATGTTTAAAAGGGAAAATTGAATTTTAAAAGATAAAATGAGTTTATACGTATTTTAAATTAGATTAAGTTAAAATACATACGTATAAATTAGATGTAACCTTATTAGAATATTACAAGTTTATTATAATATATATATATATATATATATATATATATATATATATATATATATATATATATATATATATATATATATATATATATATATATATATATATATATATATATATATATATATATATATATATTAAATACAAGATTAAATGGAACAATTAAAAGATAATGTTATTTTGATCTTTAAAGGATAACAGTATAACTAGTTATTGTATAAAGTTATTATATAATTAAGACTAGAAAGTACAAAGTTATGATTTCATTATAACTAGGAATTGTACAAGTTGAAATTATATGATTAACTAGAAATATACAAAGTTATACATTATTATAAGGTGTATAAAGTTGTAAGTTATTATAACTAGATAATTATACAAGTATAATATAAGTATTTTACAAGTCATGTAAGATACTAGATTAATGATCAAGGAATAAATAACAAGAAAACTTTATAACCTATATTTAACTAGTTCAAGTTAAATGTAAGAAAGGTTTTAACAAACTCATAATTATTATATATCTATTAATACTAATAAAAGAAGCTTAAGATGCCACATGTCTTTTTTTTGTACCCAACATTGACACATGGCAGACCGTGATTGGCCACAAGTATTGTTTTCCCGCCCAGTGAAAACCCCTAATTATAGGCGCATTCTAAAACCCTAAATTTTCAATTCTCTGCTATTAATTTTTCAATTCTATTGAAGCCTTAATATCAAGAATACTCTGTCAACCGGAAAAAAATGAATTGTTACGCAATCCCTTTTCTACTTTCTCCCTTGATCGTCGGAATCGTTCACGCTCGTGTCACCTCCGAAGATTTTAGTATGTTGCCTTGGGAGAAACTTGACTCCAATGGAATCCGATGGACGTCTTACTCGCCTGATCTGACGGCTACTGAACAAATTCCGGTGCTGATTCAATTTATGTCATTGATATTTGACATGGTTTAGTAACGGTAATCGTTGTTCCTGTAAGAAAATTAAGGTTTATCAGTGTTTAATTTTATTATTTACGACTTTTATGCAATTTTATGATTTGGGGTATTGCGTACGTGTTTATTTCAAACATGGTTTTGCTTAAAAATGTGAAATTTTTGGCTATGGTTTTCATAGTTGTCTTGATTTTGTTAACAATGACTTTTATGCAATTGCATAATCTGGGAATTTACATTCCAAGGTAATTCGAATAAATCGTCTTTGTTTCAGGAAGCAACAACCACAACTCTACTTCATACCCGTTGAAGATCCATTTAAGCTGCTCATATAAAAAATGGTCAAAACTTTGACTTAAAAAAAAATAGGAATGATAATGGAGTATTTTAATGTACAACTACAACAAAGACAATGTATAAGTGATTAGATGGGATTAAGCATTTAATTGCTTCCCTTCTTTGTTGTTCTGATCTTGATTACAAACAAATAACCGCCCTTGAAGATCCTGAAATTCTAGCCACAGAGTGAGAGTTTTTATGCTAATATATAAAATACTAATTAAATGACGCTTAAAATTATTATTATTTTATATGTTTTATATTCCCACATTTGCTAACGGACGGTTGTTTTTGTGTAATGCAGTTAGTGTGCAAAATAGAAGAACTTTATAAGTTGCTTAAGAAGATTAGTATTGATATGACTAATGACGGACTAATTAATAAGGTTTGTAAATTTAATGCATTTGGTTTTTTTAATCTGTAACGGGTCAATTGGTCATGATAAAGGGCTTAATTGAAATATGAAATAAGTCAAACGGGTCAAAAGTGGTCCATACTCCATAGGGTATTTAAATTTTAAATGCTTACAAAACCTCTTAAAATGCTGTACTTATAAATGGATCAATTTGGGGTTGTTTTACCTCGAACGAATTAAATGTTTTAGCCGAAAGGACTTAATTAATAAGGAAATGTGTCATATAGTTCGAACGGGTTGAAATTTATCTATAGGTATTTTGAGATATCTATTGGACACTCTTAACTTAATTTAAAAAAAAATAAGTTATAAGTAAAAAAAACCGATTAACAACACCACAAATTTGCAAAAAGTAGAACCTTAATCAATTCAAAAAAGCATGTTAATTGTACATCCACAAAGTATTAGATTTGATTAATGAAAGTCAACCTTTCTTGCGAAAAATCAAGCGTTACACTTCAAATTCATGTGTTGAAAAGTTCATGAATTTCTGTGGCCGATAAAATGTAATTTAGTACTCTTTAAATAAATTTGTATGGTTCATTTTACAAAAAACATAGAGGACTATAGAGTAATTGAAGGGGTAAATAAATTAACCCCTTCATATTTTGTAGTTGCTTTAGCTGTTAATGGAAGAAGAAAAACCAAATTTGATTTAACATCAGTAATGTGTTTGCTATAAATCTCTCTATGTTCATTAGCACAATCATATAATTCTTCTGCATGTTTTAGAAGCAATTTTAAATATTTTGGACTACTAGATTTAAACACGAGTGATGCATAAGCCATTGCTAATGATATAACGGGTCGGGCCGGATTGAGCTGACCTGAATTAAGCACTTATCGTCCACATCATTTTCACAAAATAATTAATGGATAAATGTGATTGCAATATTATAGTATTATAATAATGATCTAATTGATAAATAAAAAGAGAATGAGGGCTGCATTCATTTAAATTACAAGTTGGGCGAATTTTGACCCGTTTGATTTGCTTAACTTCAACCTGTTAGGCGTGTTTCCTTTTTAGTTAAGTGCTTAATTTACTCATTTGAAATGCTAGATATGAAATATAACCCAAATAGACATATTAATGAGTAAATGGTTTAAATTTCGGAAACTAACAAGATATTTTTTTTAATTTAAAACAGTGGGTTCCAGATGCATTTAGATGAAAAAGGCTTTACATTATTGGTTATAATTGCACAATTTGTATTGGTAATTCAAGGGAACTAGATGAAACAGTTGGTGCTGCCATATCTCAAAAGGGTAAGATTACCTAATCTTTTACCCGTAACCTGACCCATTCGTTTTGATTTCTCCCATTCTTTTTCAGATATTATTGCATCTGCTGCTTTTTCTGGGAAATGTAATTTGAGGGACGTGTACATGCATTAGAGTGATATTAGATGAAGCAAATTAGCAATAAATCTAACATAAGTATTCAGAAAACAACATTTTTCGAAAAAGTAGATTGGTTTACAGTGATATTAGATGAAGCACATACAATTAAGTCATTAAAAAGTCAATGTGATCAAGCTGCTTTTGCATTAATTTCACATTCTAGATGGTGTCTTATGGGCACAATCTTCATGTATTTATACAGTCTTCTAAGGTTTTATTTGCATATAAGTATTTATGCCATTATTTTGAACATACAGATGTAGGATACAAGGGATCATATGATTGACAAAATGTATATAATTGAAAAACACATAAAATCTGAAGGAGCCACAAAAAGAAATCCATTTGTTGGGTATACATTTTAGTAATAGTTGCTAATCATTTTTGTGATGGTATAGTGAAAGTCATAATTTGAAAAATGCTACAAACACTATGGGATTTGTTGTTGTAAAAGGTTGCTTATTTTGTTGTTAGTTTATAAAGGCATTGTGATTTTTTATCATATATTACAAACAGCCTGTGAATTTTCACGGGCTATAACCTAGTAGTCTTTATATAATAAGTTTATTAGTTTCACCAAGTATAGACTGGTGATTGTTTTGCTTAAGTTCCATCATGGCTGTTGGAGCTAGTGGGAGCTACACAAGAAAATCACAAAATTTATAAGTGTGTCGATAAGACGTAAGTTTTGGTTAAACTAGATTTATGTTTCAAGTTTATGAATCATAAAAGAATTAAAAGTTTAACATAAGTTTTAAAGTTTTTCAAGAAAGATAAAACAAGTAAGTTTTATTATATATAAGGTTTTTTACAAAACCTAGTAAAACGTTTTGTACACCTCGTTTTAGGTATACATGTAAGTCGCGAAATTCTTGAAACTATAAGTTTTAAAGAATAGTTCTTAAGATTTAAAAAAGTGTCTTGTAGAATTCTTAAATTCACAAATCACACATTTTTAAACAAGGATTAAGATTGGAATAAAGGTTTAAGTTTAGTTTAAGACTTAAACAAACCCAAGAAAATCTTAGATCTAAGTACTATCCACCTAATGGAACACCTCACTGGTTCAACGATATTCATATTGTAAGGATAAAGAACCTTAGATATGGATTCAAATCATTGCGAGTGTCAGGGTGCGTAAGGTTCTGTAATAATCGAGAGTCCCGGCGTAGAGCATCGCACTGTCTTAGATGGTCTAATCTACTTTGGTGATAATCGGGAGTCCCGACCCAAAAAGTACTTGAGTAGAATAAACATACTAGACTTTATTACTAACTTAGAAATGTATAATTAGATTGTACAAAGTTGTAATAAGTTATAAGTCTAAAGATTCTACGACCCCTAGGAATCGTGTCAAGTCTTGATACGATCGGTAAGGATGTTACCTACCAGAAACAACATGTCTCGTCGGGAAGTGCCCAAACCTTGCGGCGAGAATGTGATATATGGATCCTAGGCCTAAAATATTAATTATGAGTTTATAATATATTTTAGAGAATGTTTATTGATGATTACTAATTAAACTGGGTTTGATTTGTAGATGGCAGCAACAACCATAACGACATGTACCAACAATCTCTCACTACGCTTGTTTCGAGAAAAGGACGAATTGACTGGGTCAATGTTTCTCAATTGGAAGCGTGATCTTCGGATTATGCTTACGCATGATAGAAAAGGAAATGTCCTAGAAAAAGCAATACTAAATGCTCCTACCGCGAATGCTAGAAATGAACCAGGACAAGCATATTACGCTTGTAGGGTGTTCAAATCTCGCAAGGTGGTTAAAGGATCATCGGTGAGTGCTCACATCATGGAAATGAAAGAGCACATGGATCATATTGAATGAATAGGATACCAGTACCGTTGCAGTTAGCAACAGTAATGATATTAAACTCGTTGTCAGATGACTATAACCGTTATATAGTCAACATGGAGCAATCCATTGATGAGCTACATTCCATGCTCATGACTACTGAGTTGATTTGGGGACCAAGTTTAAGAATGATCTCGTAGTAACCGATGATGGTAGTGATCAGAGAAAGAGGCGCGGTGGAAAGGGAAAGGATAAAACTGATCCCAGTCACGGCGTGCCTAAAGGGTAATGGAGTCAAACAAAAAGGTCAAGAAGGTAAAGCCAAACAAGGACCGAGAAACGGTGTCTTGATTGTGGCAAGGGTCAAAGGGTAGGAGGCAATGCTTGCGCCTTAGTTGACTTGAACAACTTCTAGATACTCGCTTCCTACTTATAAAAGTTTATGAAGGAATTATGTGCACAGTCAGTCAACCTATGATGATACATCCATGCCTACGAAACACTTACGGGTCACACCGGTGAGTGCATGTAATACGAGCAAGATAAGCAATGATACTACGAAGAGTAATGATTCATAATAGTCATTATGAATCAGTTAAGTATTAAGTTAATTTTAACTTATTACTAGATTAATTTAACTAACTAATTAATACAAGTAGTTGTACATTTACTAGTTGAGTAAATATACAATGTGTTAATTATAGATTATCCATGATATGATTTAAAGCTATTAAATCATATATTAATTGGATAATATTGTTGTATAAATTATATAAAGGTTATTATATAATTAATTATTAAAACTATAAATACAAGTATATAATTGGTGTATATGGGTACCGAATTATTAGTGTGTTAATACTAGGCATTTAATAGTTAACTGCAACAATAATAAACTAGTTAAACTATAAGGGATGGAAGTGTAAAAGGATAAGTTTAATTAAGAGTTTAAACTTCATTAAACTAGAAGGGCCCTAAGTGAAAGTCCTTCTATTATAAATAGAAGGCTTGGGGTTCCCTTATTGTTGTTCATTAACCCTAAACGAAATCCCTCTGCTCCTCTCTCTAGGCTTCGCCAGAAACACACCCAAGAACACCAAGTTTGGTGTTCTTCGTTCTTCGTGTTCTTCGTGTTCTTCAGGTTTTGAAGAACAAGTTCATTGCTTAGATCAACTAGAAGATCGCTCGATTTGTTCATCATCAGTGGATCAATCTTAAGCAAACAACAAGGTATGTTTAGGGAAACCCATTACTCCCTTCTCCCTCTTGGACGAATTTCGGCCAAAGAACCCTAGGGTTCTTTGGTTGATGGTCGACGAATACACACAAGCAATGTGTGTCTTCGAGTTCTTCGTACAAGGTTTCTTTCTTGTTAACCTAATCTAGTTTTCCAACATCCCAATCCTTTAGGATTTAAGGATTAGGTTTAATCCCAGTTCCGCATTTAGGGATTAAATCAGCTAGTTAGTTTTAACCGGTCAAGAACAAGTTCATGTTCTTGGTCAGCAAGGTTCGAACTCGTGTACTAGGTGGTCGACCCAAAGGTTGATCAGTCGCATGGTGCGTAGTAAATCCCTACAGTGGTATCAGAGCGTTGCTTTAGAAATCTAGACTCGATTAACAAAGGTTGTTTGTTTACTTTAATTTACAAGTTTTTTTTGTTTCATGTTTTTCTTCTTTCTTCTTCATGTTTTTCGAAAATAAGGGAAGAAACCCTAAGACATAGAACATTAAACTAGTCTAAGTTTAATTGGTCAAGAAGGTTTCTAGAAAACCCTAGCAAATTTTCGAAACCCTAGAAAGAACCCTAGGATCAGGTATATTAAACAAGATATGTTTAATTGATCAAAAGGATTCTTTCCATAATCCCTTAGAAATTTCGTGACCTAGAAAGAACCCTAGGATCAAGTATATTAAACAAGATATGTTTAATTGATCAAAATGATTCTTTCCTAAAGCCTTAGGATTTTCGTGAATCTAGAGGAAACTTGGACACCAAGTATGTTGAACTAGCCTAGTTTAATTGATGGAAAAGTTTCTTAGTGTTAAGATTTTAGAAAACCCTAAAGAACCCTAGAATATTAAACTAGTTTAAGTTTAATGGTTTAAAAGTATTAATTAGAATAATAATCTAAAACCTAGTTAATTAGACAAGTTTATGTCTAAAAAGTTTAAATTATTATTTTGATAGATTTATTAAAGCTAGTTCTTTAAACCTAGTAATTTAGACAAAGTTTATTGTGTATAAGGTTCAAATTAAAGAGTTTAAATAAATTTATTAAAAGTTATAATCTATCTTAGAATTTAAACAAAGTTTATTGTTTAAAAGGATTGATTAAAATTAGTCTTTTAATTAAAATAATGTCTATGATCAAGAAAGTCAAAACCCTAGTTTTGATTGATCAAAAACAAGATTAGGGTTCATCTAATTAATTTGGGAATTGATAAAGAAGGTGTTAATTTTTAAGTTCTAAAATAAACAGAGTGTATTTAGTCATTTATATATATGTATTTAAATTTTTCGGAATTTTTATAATTAAATAGAATTGAATTTTAAAAGAAGTAATAAGTTTATACACATTTTAATTAGTTCAAGTTAAAATGTACATGTATAAGCTAGATGTAATATTCTTATTAGAATGTTATAAGTTCATTATAAAATATACATATATATACGAAAATATATATATATTAAATACAAGATAAAATGAAACAATTAAAAAGGGTAATGTTATTTTGATCTTTAATAATAATATTATAAGTAGTTATTGTATAAGTTATAATATAATTAAAACTAGAAAGTACAAAGTTATGATTTCATTATAACTAGAAATTGACAAGTTGAAATTATATGATTAACTAGTAACATACAAAGTTATATATATATATATATATATATATATATATATATATATATATATATATATATATATATATATATATATATATATATATATATTAAGATGTATAAAGTTATAAGTTATTATAACTAGATAATTATACAAGTATAATATAAGTATTTTACAAGTTATGTAATATACTAGATTAATAATCAAGTATAAATAACAAAAACCTATATTTAACTAGTTCAAGTTAAATATAAGAAAGGTTTAAACGAACTAAGAGTTATTATATATAGCCTTTATATAATAAGTTTATTAGTTTCACCAAGTATAAACCGGTGATTGTGTTAGCTTAAGTTTCATCATGTTGTTGAAGCTAGTGGGAGCTACACAAGAAAATCACAAAGTTTATAAGTTTGTCGTTATGACATAAGTTTTAGTCGAATCTAATAAGTCATAAGAAATGTTTGATTTCATTATTAGACATATGAAAGACTAGATGTGTTAAACTAGGTTTATGTTTCAAGTTCATGAATCATAAAAGTTTTGAAAGGTTTAACATAAGTTCTTATAAGTTTTTCAAGTAATATAAAACAAGTAAGTTTTATTAGAAATAAGGTTTCTCACAAAACCTAGTAAAACGTTTTGTACACTTCGTTTTAGGTATACATGTAAAATCGTGTGAATTCTTGAAACTATAAGTTTTAAAGAATAGTTCTTATGTTTAAAGAAGGTGTCTTGGAGAACCATTCAATTCACAAGTCACACATTTTTAAACAAGGATTAAGATTGGAATAAAAGTTTAAGTTTAGTTTAAGACTTAAACAAACCCAAGAAAATCTTAGATCGAAGTACTATCCACCAAATGGAACACCTCAGTTGTTAAACGATATTCATATTGTAAGGATAAAGAACCATAGATATGGATTCAAATCATTGCGAGTGTTAGGGTGCGTAAGGTTCTGTGATAATCGGGAGTCCCGGCGCAGAGCATCACACTGTCTTAGATGGTCTGATCTACTTTGGTGATAATCGGGAGTCCCGGCCCAAAAAGTACTTGAGTAGAATAAACATACTAGACTTTATTACTAACTTAGAAATGTACGATTAGATTGTACAAAGTTGTAATAAGTTATAAGTCTAAAGATTCTACAACCCCTAGGAATCATGTCAAGTCTTGATACGATCGGTAAGGAAGTTATCTACCAGAAATAAAATGTCTCGTCGGGAAGTGCCCAAACCTTGCGGCGAGAATGTGATATATGGATCCTAGGCCTAAAATATTAATTATGGGTTTATAATATATTTTAGAGAATGTTTATTGATGATTACTAATTAAATTGAGTTTGATTTGTAGATGGCAGCAACAACCATAGCGACACGTACCAAACAACTCTCACTACGCTTGTTTCTAGAAAAGGACGAATTGACTAGGTCAATGTTTCTCTATTGGAAGCGTGATCTTCGGATTATGCCTACGCATGAGAGAAAAGGAAATGTCCTAGAAAAAGCAATACTAAGTACTCCTACCGCGAATGCTAGAAATGAACCAGGATAAGCATATTACGCTTATAGGGTGTTCAAATCTTGCAAGATGTCTGAGGGATTATCGGTAAGTGCTCACGTCATGAAAATGAAAGAGCACATGGATCATCTTGAATGAATAGGATACCCAGTACCGTTGTAGTTAGCAACAATAATGATAATCAACTCGTTGATAGGTGACTATAAGTCTTATGTAGTCAACTACAACATGCATAACAAGGAGCAATCCATTGTTGAGCTACATTTCGTGCTCAAGACTACTGAGTTGATTTGGGGACCAAGTTTAAGAATGATCTCGCAGTAACCGATGATGGTAGTGATCAGAGAAAGAGGCGCAGTGGAAAGGGAAAGGTTAAAACCGATCCCAGCCACGGCGTGCCTAAAGGGTAATGGAGTCAAACAAAAAGGTCAAGAAGGTAAAGCCAAACAAGGACCGAGAAACGGTGTCTTGGTTATGGCAAGGGTCAAAGGGTAGGAAGCAATGCTTGCTCCTTAGTTGACTTGACCAACTTCTAGATACTCGCTTCCTACTTGTAAAAGTTTATTACAAGTAACTCAACTTTAGCAGTCGTTTATTGCATAAGATGATAAGTGAGATGACCGGCATGAGATGGTAATGATCCCACGAGCACCAAGTTTTATAATTCAGTATTTTATGGATTCAGTAAAAACAATTTTACTTTATTGTTTGGATAACTTTATTTTATGTTAAAACAAGTTTCATTTTGGTTTCAAATCCATGGTTGAATTATATTGTGTGCATGTGTGATAATTACACTGGTCAAGATTTATGACTAGATTTAAAATCAAGTTTTGATTTACTTATGTTTCATGTTTATACTTATATATTTGTTTGATTGTTGTATAAATAATGTCTTGATAGCTCAAGGTACTTAGATGCTAGTAATTAGAAAGTTTTTCTAATGAAAGTATTTAAGAGTTTTATGAAAGCATAAGGTTCAAGAGTCATTGAACTTAGTTAAAACATCTTAAGTAATAGTCATTACTTTTGATAGTAAGTTTTAAAGTGTTAGTATTAATATAGTATGATTATATTAGATATAATCAAGATAGACTTTAAAGAGTATTATTACAAGTCTTTTACACTTGTAGTAAAGGTTTTAATGAAGTCATAATTCCCTAGTAGGAATAGTTGGATATTCATATAATACAAGTAAAATGACTTAGACATTAAAATGACTCTTAAAAGGGACAAAACTATATTAAAGTATTTATGAATTAAAAGGTATTATTGCAAGTCTTTTTATACTTGTAATAAATACAATATTTAATCAAGTCATAATTCCCTAATAGGAATAATGGATATTTGAGAAATCCAAGAAATGACTTTGGCATTAAATGAAGTTGTTAAAGAATACTAATATATTTAAGAATTGATAGTATCATTTCAAGTGTTTTATGCTTGCTAGATACAGTAATCAATAAAGATCATAATTTCCTAAATAGGAATGTTGGATATTCGCAAATCCAAAGGATGATGTTAATTATTGATAGAATTCTTAAAAGATTAAACTACAAGTTATTGACTAGGTCAAAGTAGTAGTTTAAGAGATGCTTAAGTTCCATAAAAGTAAGTGGGAGCTAAGACTAACGTAATTCATTAAAGATGTTAGTGAATTCAGTAAGTTAGTAAGACATTAACAACAAGGTTTTACCAGGTCGTTAGCCAAAGAGTTAAGAGAAATAATAAATGATCGTTGATTAGATTATTGCAAACCTAATAGCGTGATCACAAGTCTTGTGATTGATTATTGCATATCTAATAGGGTGTTAACACTTTAGTGGATAACACAATCATTTAAGGAAATTTCTTTAACTAGTAAGAATATCTACAAAATCAAGTAACTAAAATAGGCTTTAGTTACAAGGAGAATTTTATGAATTCAAGAAACTAAGGAGTTAATTTCCAATCCTCCTATGTTTGTGGAATTACATAAAAGGCAAGACTAGAATATGTTCTAGATTGTTGCAAGAACAATATCTAGCAAAGACAAAAGTAATAGTATTCATAAATACTCGTCTTATGTCTATAGTTTAATAGAAATGATTGGTTCAGTGATAAAGTTACAATTAAGTTTGTAAGAATCATTAAGTAATCAACACGAACGAAAGGAATAGGTAATGATCCAGTAATAATTCAGTATCTATGTCCAGTGAGGAATAATACACGAGTTAGTATCATTTTTATTCAGACTTTGTATGTTTTACATCATCCATGAATAAAAGTCTATTTATTCAAAAAGATATAAATCCGTGACTACTCGTCTTGGTGGGAACCTCGATGGGACGTTAACGTCATCGCGGTATTTGGTGGTAGATTCGAAGTTCTTCGAAGATAGCTACACAAGTGTTGTGTAAACCAAATATCGGTGATATTCTGTTGGAGGCTCAACGAATATTGGATTGACCACCGTGACAATACTTCATGGTTGAAAAGTTCAAAAGTATTGTTCACTAGGATTGTCCTTAAGCATGAGGTATTTGGTTTAGGATACAATGACTAATGTGCTTTGGTTCAACTTAGACAATACTGAAATACGTTTGTCATACGAGGCGATATTGGGTACAAAGGAAGTTGTATTTTAATCGAAATATACAAGATGGTAATTGCACCTCCTCTTTAGGAGAGATATTTATAGGTCCTTCGACGTGATGAGATAACTGGAAAGTGCATGGCCATGCCCAAACGAACTGATTTGTTCTTTGTCGTTTATCACAACAGTTTGAATCAAGAAGTCATGAAATGATTTCGAATACAGGAGTTGATAATTTCTACCATGCTCGTATTCGTTATCACAAATATCGTGCTGCAAGGGATGAGCCTAACATAGTTTGCCCAAGAAGTAGAGACAGAGTGTTCTTTACTAGGAGACACTATTAAAGAGTTTTTCATAAACCATACCTGGGTTACGTAAGTTGTTTTTATGTGGTTGGTTACCTACATGCCAATCTAGAAGGTCACGGTAGCTCATATCATTAAGACAAGGGTTACAGACTTGCACAAGTGGGAGTCTGAAGGAATTATGCGCACAGTCAGTCAACCTATGATGATACATCCATGCCTACGAAACACTTAAGGGTCACATCGGTGAGTGCATGTAATACGAGCAAGATAAGCAATGATACTACGAAGAGGAATGATTCATAATAGTCATTATGAATCAGTTAAGTATTAAGTTAAGTTCAACTTATTACTAGATTAGTTTAACTAACTAATTAATACAAGTAGTTGTACATTTACTAGTTGAGTAAATATACAATGTGTTAATTATAGATTATCCATGATATGATTTAAAGCTATTAAATCATATAGTAATTGGATAATATTGTTGTATAAATTATATAAAGGTTATTATATAATTAATTATTAAAAGTATAAATACAAGTATATAAATCGTGTATATGGGTACCGAATTATTAGTGTGTTAATACTAGACATTTAATAGTTAAGTGCAACAATAATAAACTATTTAAACTATAAGGGATGGAAGTGTAAAATGATAAGTTTAATTAAGAGTTTAAACTTAATTAAACTAGAAGGGCCCTAAGTGAAAGTCCTTCCATTATAAATAGAAGGCTTGGGGTTCCCTTATTGTTGTTCATTAACCCTAAACGAAATCCCTCTCCTCCTCTCTCTAGGCTTCGGCCAAAACACACCCAAGAACACCAAGTTTGGTGTTCTTCGTTCTTCGTGTTCTTCAAGTTTTGAAGAACAAGTTCATTGCTTAGATCAACTAGAAGATCGGTCGATTTGTTCATCATCAGTGGATCAATCTTAAGCAAACAACAAGGTATGTTTAGGGAAACCCTTTACTCCCTTCTCCCTTTTGGACGAATTTCGGCCAAAGAACCCTAGGGTTCTTTGGTTGATGGTCGACGAATACACACAAGCAATGTGTGCCTTCGAGTTCTTCGTACAAGGTTTCTTTCTTGTTAACCTAATCTAGTTTTCCAACATCCCAGTCCTTTAGTATTTAAGGATTAGGTTTAATCCCAGTTCCGCATTTAGGGATTAAATCAACTAGTTAGTTTTAACCGGTCAAGAACAAGTTCATGTTCTTGGTCAGCAAGGTTCGAACTCGTGTACTAGGTGGTCGACCCAAAGGTTGATCAGTCGCATGGTGCGTAGTAAATCCCTACAGTTTATTACAAGTAACTCAACTTTAGCAATCGTTTATTTTGGATTTAGTATTTTGTGATCCAACGAGCACCAAGATTTTTATAATTCAGTATTTTGTGGATTTAGTAAAAAAAAATTATTTTATTGTTTGGATAATTTTTATTTTATGTTAAAACAAAGTTTTTGGTTTTAATAAATTCGAATCCATGGTTGAATTATATTGTGTGCATGTGTGATAATTACACTAGTTAAGGTTTATGACTAGATTGTAAGTTAAGAATTTGATTTACTTTATATTTCATGTTTTATACTTGTTTGATTGTTGTATGAATGAATAATGTCTTGATAGCTCAAGGTACTTGCCTACGAAACACTTAAGGGTCACATCGGTGAGTGCATGTAATATGAGCAAGATAAGCAATGATACTACGAAGAGGAATGATTCATAATAGTCATTATGAATCAGTTAAGTATTAAGTTAAGTTTAACTTATTACTAGATTAGTTTAACTAACTAATTAATACAAGTAGTTGTACATTTACTAGTTGAGTAAATATACAATGTGTTAATTATAGATTATCCATGATATGATTTAAAGCTATTAAATCATATAGTAATTGGATAATATTGTTGTATAAATTATATAAAGGTTATTATATAATTAATTATTAAAAGTATAAATACAAGTATATAAATCGTGTATATGGGTACCGAATTATTAGTGTGTTAATACTAGACATTTAATAGTTAAGTGCAACAATAATAAACTATTTAAACTATAAGGGATGGAAGTGTAAAATGATAAGTTTAATTAAGAGTTTAAACTTAATTAAACTAGAAGGGCCCTAAGTGAAAGTCCTTCTATATAAATAGAAGGCTTGGGGTTCCCTTATTGTTGTTCATTAACCCTAAACGAAATCCCTCTCCTCCTCTCTCTAGGCTTCGGCCAAAACACACCCAAGAACACCAAGTTTGGTGTTCTTCGTTCTTCGTGTTCTTCGTGTTCTTCAAGTTTTGAAGAACAAGTTCATTGCTTAGATCAACTAGAAGATCGCTCGATTTGTTCATCATCAGTGGATCAATCTTAAGCAAACAACAAGGTATGTTTAGGGAAACCCTTTACTCCCTTCTCCCTCTTGGATGAATTTCGGCCAAAGAACCCTAGGGTTCTTTGGTTGATGGTCGACGAATACACACAAGCAATGTGTGCCTTCGAGTTCTTCGTACAAGGTTTCTTTCTTGTTAACCTAATCTAGTTTTCCAACATCCCAGTCCTTTAGGATTTAAGGATTAGGTTTAATCTCAGTTCCGCATTTAGGGATTAAATCAGCTAGTTAGTTTTAACCGGTCAAGAACAAGTTCATGTTCTTGGTCAGCAAGGTTCGAACTCGTGTACTAGGTGGTCGACCCAAAGGTTGATCAGTCGCATGGTGCGTAGTAAATCCCTACAGTTTATTACAAGTAACTCAACTTTAGCAATCGTTTATTGTGGATTTAGTATTTTGTGATCCAACGAGCACCAAGATTTTTATAATTCAGTATTTTGTGGATTTAGTAAAAAAAAAATTATTTTATTGTTTGGATAATTTTTATTTTATGTTAAAACAAAGTTTTTAGTTTTAATAAATTCGAATCCGTGGTTGAATTATATTGTGTGCATCTGTGATAATTACACTAGTTAAGGTTTATGACTAGATTGTAAGTCAAGAATTTGATTTACTTTATATTTCAAGTTTTATACTTGTTTGATTGTTGTATGAATGAATAATGTCTTGATAGCTCAGGGTACTTACATACTAGTAATTAGAAAGTTTTTCTAATGAAAGTATTTAAGAGTTTCATTGAAGCATAAGGTTCAAAAGTTATTGAACTTAGTTAAAACATCTTAAGTAATACTCATTACTTATGGTAGTACGTTTTAAAGTATTAGTATTAATATAGTATGCTTATATTGGATATAATCAAGATAGACTTTAAATATTATTATTACAAGTCTTTTATACTTGTAATAAAGAATTTGATGAAGTCATAATTCCCTAATAGGAATAATTGGATATTCGCAAAATCCAAGTGAAATGACTTATATGAACTCTTAAAAGGGAAAAATTACATTAAAGTATTTAAGAATTAAAATGTATTATTGCAAGTCTTTTATACTTGTAATAAATACGTTATTTAATCAAGTCATAATTCCCTTATAGGAATAATGGATATTTGAAAAATCCAAGAAATGACTTTGACATTAAATAAAGTTCTTAAAGAATACTAATATGTTTAAGAATTGGAAGTATCATTTCAACTGTCTTATACTTGTTAGATACAGTAATCAATAAAGGTCATGATTCCCTAAACAGGAATGTTGGATATTCGCAAATCCAAAGGATGATCTTAATTATTGATAGAATTCTTAAAAGATTAAACTACAACAAGGTTAAAGTAGTAGTATAAGTGATGCTTAAATTCCATAAAAGATAGTGGGAGCTATGACTAACATAAATCATTAAAGATATTAATGAATTTAGTGAGTTAGTAAGACATTAACAACAAGAAATTACCAAGTCTGTAGGGTTTCACTACGCACCATGCGACTGATCAACCACTTGGGTCGACCTCCTAGTGTACTTGGTTCGAACCATGACTGACCAAGAACATGAACTTGTCCTTGACTGGTTAAAACCAACTAGCTGATTTAATCCCTAAATGCGGAAATGGGATTAAACCTAATACTTAAACCCTAAAGGATTGGAATGTTGGAAATCTAGATTACGTTAACAAGAAAGAAACCTTGTACGAAGAACTCGAACACACACATTGCTTGTGTGGTTCGTTCGACCATCAACCAAAGAACCCTAGGGTTCTTTGGTCGAATTCGTCCAAGAGGGGAGAAGGGAGAAAAGGGTTTCCCAAAACATACATTGTTGATTGCTTAAGATAGATCCACTGATGATGAACAAATCGAGAGATCTTCTAGTTGATCTAAGCAATGAACTTGGATCTTCAAGACTTGAAGAACACGAAGAACACGAAGAACGAAGAACACCAAACTTGGTGTTCTTGGGTGTTCGGCCGAAATTGAGAGAGAGGGGGAGGGATTTCGGCTTGAAGGTGTTAAGGGAATGATTAGGTTTAAATGAAACCTTAAGCCTTCTATTTATAATAGAATAAGTTTCATTTAAGTCCTCCTAGTTTAATTAAGATTAATCTCATAATTAAACTTATCCTTTTACACTTCAATCCCTCATAGTTTAACTAGTTTATTATTGTTGCACTTAACTAATAAATGTCTAGTATTAACACACTAATAATTCGGTACCCATATACACGAATTATATACTTGTATTTATACTTTCAATAATTAATTATATAATAACCTTTATATAATTTATACAACAATATCATCCAATTACTATATGATTTAATAGCTTTAAATCATATCATGGATAATCTATAATTAACACATTGTATATTTACTCAACTAGTAAATGTACAACTGCTTGTATTAATTAGTTAGTTAAACTAATCTAGTAATAAGTTAAACTTAACTTAATACTTAACTGATTCATAAGGACTATTATGAATCATTCCTCTTCGTAGTTTCATTGCTTATTTTGCTCGTATTACATGCACTCACCGGTGTGACCCTTAAGTGTTTCGTAGGCATGGATGTATCATCATAAGTTGACTAACTGTGCACATAATTCCTTCAGACTCCCACTTGTGCAAGTTTGTAACCTTTGTCTTAATGATACGAGCTACAGTGGCCTTCTAGATGGGCATGTAGGTAACCAACCCATAAAAACACCTTACGTAACCCAGGTATAGTTTATGAAAAACTCTTTAATAGCGTCTCCTAGAAAAGAACACTCTGTCTCTACTTCTTGGGCAAACTATGTTAGGCTTATCCCTTGCAGCACGATATTTGTGATAACGAATACGAGCATGGTAGAAATTATCAACTCCTGTATTCGAAATTATTTTATGACTTCTTGATTCAAACTGCTGTGATAAACGACAAAGAACAGATCAGTTCGTTTGGGCACAACCGTGCACTTGCCAGTTTCTCATCAAGTCAAAGGACCTTTAAATATCTCTCCTAAAGACGAGGTGCAATTACCATCTTGTATATTTCGATTTAAAATACAACTTCCTTTGTACCCAGTATCGCCTCGTATGACAAACGTATTTCAGAATTGTCTGAGTTGAACCAAAGCACATTAGTCATTATATCCTAAACCAAATACCTCAGGCTTAAGGACAATCCTAGTGAACAATACTTTTGAACTTTTCAACCATGAAGTATTGTCACGGTGGTCAATCCAGTATTCGTTGAGCCTCCAACAGAATATCACCGATATTTGGTTTACACAAAACTTGTGTAGCTATCTCCGAAGAACTTCAAATCTACCACCAAATACCGCGATGACGTTAACGTCCCATCAAGGTTCCCACCAAGACGAGTAGTCACGGATTTTGTGTCTTCTTGAATAAATAGACTTTTATTCATGGATCTTGTAAAACATACAAAGTCTGAATAAAAATGATACTAACTCATGTATTATTCCTCACTAGACATAGATATTGAATTATTACTAGATCATTACTTATTCCTTTTGTTCGTGTTGATTACTTAATAATTCTTACAAACTTAATTGTAACTTTATCACTAAACCAATCATTTCTATTAAACTAAAGACATAAGACGAGTATTTAGGAATACTATTACTTTTGCCTTTGCTAGATATTGTTCTTGCAACAATCTAGAACATATTCTAGTCTTGCTTTTTATGTAATTCGGTAAACATAGGAGGATTGGAAATTAACTCCTTAGTTTCTTGAATTCATAAAACTATCCTTGTAACTAAAGCTTCTTTTAGTTACTTTATTTGTAGATATTCTTACTAGTTAAAGTAATTTCCTTAAATGACTATGTTATCCACTGAAGGGTTAACAACCTATTAGATATGCAATAATTAATCACAAGACTTGTGATCACGCTATTTGGTTTGCAATAATTTAATTACGTTCATTTATTATTTCTCTTAACTCTTTGGCTAACGACTTGGTAAAACCTTGTTGTTAATGTCTTACTAACTTGCTGAATTCACTAACATCTTTAATGAATTATGTTAGTCTTAGCTCCCACTTACTTTTATGGAACTTAAGCATCTCTTAAACTACTTTGACCTAGTCAATAACTTGTAGTTTAATCTTTTAAGAATTCTATAATCAAGATCATCCTTTGGATTTGCGAATATCCAACATTTCTTTTTAGGGAATTATGATCTTTATTGATTACTGTATCTAACAAGTATGAAACACTTGAAACGATACCATCAATTCTTAAAACATTAGTATTCTTTTAAGAACTTTATTTAATGCCAAAGTAACTACTTGGATTTGTCAAATATCCATTATTCATATTAGGGAATTATGACTTGATTAAATATTGTATTTATTACAAGTATTAAAGACTTGCAATAATACCTTTTAATTATTAAATGCTTTAATATAGTTTGTCCCTTTTTTTAAGAGTCATTTAATATCTAAGTCATTTTATTTGGATTATACGAATATCCAATTATTCCTATTAGGGAATTATGACTTCATTAAAACCTTTACTACAAGTATAAAAGACTTGTAATAATACTCTTAAATTCTATCTTGATTATATTCAATATAATCACACTATATTAATACTAATACTTTAAAACTTTCTATCATAAGTAATGACTATTACTTAAGATGTTTTAACTAAGTTCAATAACTCTTGAACCTTATGCTTCCATAATACTCTTAAAAACTTTCATTAGAAAAACTTTCTAATTACTAGCATCTAAGTACCTTGAGCTATCAAGACATTATTTATACAACAATCAAACAAATATATACAAACATGAAACCTTGACTTACAATCTAGTCATAAACCTTGACTAGTGTAATTATCACACATGCACACAATATAATTCAACCATGGATTCGAAATTTATTTAAAATCAAAATAAAACTTGTTTTAACAGAAATAAAATTATCCAAAAAATAAAGTAAAATTGTTTAAAACGAATCCACAAAATACTGAATTATAAAACTTGGTGCTCGTGGGATCATCACCATCTCATGCCGGTCACTACCACTTTCCATCTCCTCCTGCAATAAACGATTGCAAAAGTTAGATACTTGTAATGTACTTTACAAGCATCTTAAAGTGATTAAGAAGTGTGGTTGTGTTACCTGAGGAACTTGCGTTTCCTCCACTACCACTTGCACCCTTTGGACAATTCCTTTTCCAATGTCCAGCCTCACCACACTTGAAGCACCGGTTCTCGGTCCTCGCAGTGTTAGGCTTAACCTTCTTGACCTTTTGTTTGACACTTTTACCATTTGGCACTCCTTGGTTAGGATAGGTTTGTCGGAATATGCTTCACGTTCATGACATATAGTTATATGGCTAGTTGTATGTGAGCCTAAAGGGTTACACACTTAAACACTAAACACCATTAAATACATAATGTAATTAGAGTAATTACATTATTTATTATATTAAGTTACTAGCTTATATTAATTATGTTTAATATTAATTGTTAATATTGAAACTTAATTGTGAGCTAATTAAACGAACAAAGAAACAAAAGGGACTAAGTGTCATATCTCCTAACTTGTAATTAGAAGATAAATACTTAGATTAGGGAGCAAAGTGACTAATCCTTCCACCCTAAACCCTACGGCGGATGAAAAAAAAAAGACAACACGATTCTGAGGTTTTCCTTTTGGGTCTTGAACGAACAAAAGGAGTTTGAGGTTTGACTTTTGGGGCTAGTACGCACAAAGGGAGATTGAGAATTTCCTTTTTGTCTTGAACGTGCAAAAGAGAAAAATTAAAGATTCCTTTTGATTCGTCTTTTGACATCCGAACAGATACTGCTTTTGTTCTTGCCTATTTGTTCAAGGGACTAGCATCCCAATTGATGTTCTAGACAAGGTGTTGTGTGCATACCGTTAGAGGAATTCTACATTGAATTCTTGGAGGTCATCATCCTCATTCATTGGTGTAATCAAAGGCAACTAGGGTATCAATTCTTATACCATTCTCTTTGATTTTGATTTTGATTGTAGTTTAATCCGCTGCGTTTTGTTAATTGTTTTAACCAAAAATCACCTATAGTGGTATCACGAGTCATTATATTAATCATATAATTAGCTAGATTTTGTGAAAAGTGGCAAAATTCAATCTTTTTGGTGTATAAAATTACCGATCGGACCATATTAAAACCCTACGGGTTTTTCAATTTTTTTTATTCGGTTTTTTTTATCAATTTTTTTGAACCCAATTGCCATTTATTACAAAATCACATCAAAAAATTAATCTAGTTTATTGAATTTTTTTGATTATTTGGCTTGTAATTACTTGTTTAATTTTGTTTTTTGATATGGCAAAACATGTATTTTTGCCATATCCCAAGCCAAAGCCTTGTCAATTGTTGCTTGTTTGTGCAAACCGATGAAAGCCTAGACCTTTGTGAATGAATGTGTTGATTGTTTGGTTGATTTGGGAAAAGCCATGTTTTTGTCTTAAATTGTTGTAATTTTGTTTCAATTTTTTCTTTTATTTTTTGTGCCATGTTTTGGGGCAAATTTCATTATAAAAGTAATTAGAATAGTTGTATTTTATTTCTTTGTATCTTGTAATTTGTTGACCAAAGATGGAGAGAAAATGAAGACAAAACAACAATTTTCGGCACCTCCTGCGCAGCTGCACGAAAACAGACTTTCCCGGAGATTGGATATTCCGTTGGACCTAAAACCACCGCCAAAATTTCCGCAACTCAGAGACCTACAACTTTAAAGAAGGCGGGGAAGACCACCGAAGAATCCTTCAGTGACTTTTCGGGCCTTGAAATCAGTCTGAATTTTCTGGCAGAATGTATTTTTTCACAAATGTTGGTTTCTACTTGCCCATGAATGTCATGAGGGTAAGTGGGAGCCCATTGGGTTTATGTAGGCCCGTTTGGGTTCATGTTGGCCCGTCCCCTAGTTTGACCCTTCGGTCCGTCGTGATGACTCACGTGACCGAACCTAGGATTTCATCGGTCGAGGTTTGCACAAAATTTGTTGCATGTTTTATTTATGTTTGTGGTTGTTTTCTTTTCTATTATATACAAGTAATAAAACAATTAAAATATGATTTTAGACACAAACATTAAAACATCCAAACCTTTTATCATCAATGATTACTTGTTAATCATTCATGATTAATCTTTAAATCTAAAATTGTTTTGAGATTAAACTAAGTTTAAATACGATTTGAAATTTTACCCTTAATAATCGCTAAATGTTTTTACCGTTTATTAAACGACTTATGAAGTGGTATGAATGAAGTACATGATTCATTCATATCTTAATAAAATTTTATTAATTAAAATTTAACATACCTAAAATTTAAGTCACGCCGTCCAATCGGTTGATAATCACTTGCTTCTATTTTTGAATTCACGTGAGACGTGGTTTGAATTTAGATCCGAGGTCCTTATTCTCTATGCGTGAGACCTAGAGCTATTTTGACATGATTTCACATTGGATGACTTAATCGAGTTAACGGTGAGACCTTGACTCGAGGCGAAGATGCGACAAACATGCCACTTGACCCTAGATGCTTGTTCACTAGGTGCCATGAAGTCACATACCTCTAAGAGTTGCACTTGTAATGCAATTGTTGATCGTCACCTACCTATTGGATCTATCGTCTCTAGCAGATCAACTGATGCGATGATAGAAGCTCAATGGGATCTTAGCTTTTAATTAAAATTAATTGGGTAGTTAATTGATTAAAATAAATTATTATTGAAAATACTATTTTTTGAACTTTGTGTGTTATACAGATAACAACAACAAATCAAAACCTAAGTATCTCCACTCTAAAATCAGTTCTTGAAAGCTGAAACTGACTAATATCAACTTTATCGACTGATATCGAACTCTAAGGATTGTCCTTAGAGATGCGAACAAGTTGATACACCTATAAGAGGCCTTACCTGAGGCACCTCCTGCAAATGCTTCTGCTGCTGTTCGTCAAGCCTTTACCGAAACGTTTTAACGAACACCAAGAAGTCGCTACTCCCATGCTTGTGAGCTTGAACCCCGAGATCCGAAAGAACTTCGAGGAACTCACAGCATATGACACGATAAGTGAGTTAAAAATGATATTTCAACAACAAGCAGAACATGAACTGTTCAAAACAGTTAAAGCATTCCACGCTTACAAGCAGGCTAGGCCAATCAAATAGCACTTATATCTTGAATATGAAATGCTATATTGATCAAATGGAACGTCTTGGTTACACATTGCCACAAGTCTTGGAATGAGCTTGATTCGTACCTCACTATCCAAGGACTATGACCAGTTTGAAAAGAGTTTTAAAAATACATAGCATGGGGAAGACAATTGGTGTATTACATGCTATGGTAAAACTGGTTGAGCAAAGGTTACCCAATTCTTTTCTAGAAATCAGGGAAGGTAAACCGCAAGCACAAGGCAAGAGTCTAGGTAAGGGTAAGCTAGTTTACTTTTCCAAACCTACGATTCCCCCACATGCTAAAAAGGAGCACCCTACAAAGGATATTTCTTGCCATCATTGAGATGAAACCGGCCATTGAAGGAGGAACTGTCCTGCCTACTTGGCAGAGTTGATGAAGGACAAATGTGTTCTGGCTAGCACATTAGGTATCTTCATTATAGAACTCTATACTTTTACTAATAAATCTTGAGTGTATGACACTAGTTGTGGAACTCACATTTACACAAATGTGCAAGATTAAAAGTATAGTATAAAGCTAAAATAATGGAAGCTGTGATTAAATCCTTCCTAATGCGTTAATTATTGTTTTGAACAATTGTTAATTATGCATTGTTTAGCTTTATCGTTTGTTGAATAATGATTTATTCAAACTATTATGGATTATGATATTTTGTTTTATGAAAAATAACATATTTTATAACTATTCCTTGTAATAGTATGCTTGAAATTGATATGCATGATCCAGATTCAAATGATAGTTCTATATAGAAATGTAGCACTCAAGAATCCAAAACGGTTTGGATTCCATTTACCTAGAGCATTGTCATCTTTTCCACATAAACAAGAAACGCATTTTGACACTACCACACGAAGGGCTTCTTAACAAATGATTACGAATCATTTAAATGCCTCTCTTGTATATTATGGAAAGATAACTAGAAAGCTTTTCTCCCATGTTGGGGAAAGAGCTAAAAAAATCTACTTGGACTCATACATACTGATGTATGTGGCCCTTTTAGAACTAAGACTAGGGAAGGTGTTACCTACTTTATCACTTCCACTGATGATTTCAGTAGTTATGGTTATGTTTACTTGATTAAACATAAACATAAAATCTTTGAAACGTTCAAAGCTTTCTCAAGTGATGTAGAAAATCAACTCAGCAAGACAACAAAGGATTTCCGTCCTAATCGAGGAGGAGGAAAGTACATGAGCCAAGAGTTTCAGGATCATCCAACCCAACGTGAGATTGTCTCACAATTCTCTCCTCCATACACTCCACAAGATCATGGTGTGTCTGAAAAGAGATATAGGACCCTGCTTGACATGGTTCAATCTATGATGAGTCCTACTACTCTTCCTCTATCCTTTTGAGGGTCATGCACTGAAGTGTGCTGCTCGAATACTTAATATGGTTCCAACCAAGAGGTTAAAAAGACACCATATGTGATATGGCTTGGGAAAGTCTCTAATTTGTCTTACTTGAAGATCTGGGGTTGTGAGGATCTCGTGGAACGAGACATGCCGAACAAACTTGAGCCCATATCTATCAACTGTATCTTCATTACTATTTTACTACCCACCTGAGAACAAATTGTTGTTGCTCGGTATGCTGAGTTTCTTGAGAACAGTCTCAATTCACAAAGCAAGTGGGAGCACTATAGACTTTGACAAGATTCAAAGCGAAGATGCAAAACCTTCTGGTAACACTAGCAAATATCATTATGAGCCTGTACATATAGATGTTGGACCACATAATGATGTTGTTCCCATTCGTAGGTCCGCAAGGACACCTCATGCACCTGAACGATATAGATTTATGTCGATGCTGAGGAGCAAAGTTTTGAGGATCATAATGAACCCCCTAACTGTCAAATTGCATTATCGAATTTTGAATTCGAAAAATGACTTGAAGCTATGAATGCGAAAATGAAATCCATAAGAGACAATCAAGTTTTGAACTCAGTTGGTCTTTCTCAAAACAGTAAGACTGTTGACATGGATGAAAATATACACACCTATAAAGCTCTTGTAGTAGCAAAAGGTTACACTCAATTCTACGAGATTGACAACGATGAAACCTTCTCGCTTGTTACTAAAGATGTTAGGATTCTTATAGCCAAAGTAGTGTACTATGACTATGAGATTTGGTTAATGATGAATTAAAACGTTTGTTTCACCTAAAATCCAAACTGAGCATGTGTATATATGAAAGCTAGTGGGAGCATTGTCATTTCTCAAATCATACATGTTGATGACATGTCACTCATGTGAAACAATATATCATGGCTACAAGATGAAAATCCTGGCTTGAAAATGTTTTGACATGAAGGATTGTAGAAATTCGACACACATACTTGAAGTTAAGAATCTATGGTGGAGATACCAAACTGAAGCTAAGTATACTTGCTATACTTATGCTAGTTTTGAAATAGGTCGTGATGACGCTAGACCCTATTTACGAAGGTTCACTACATTCAAATGACTAATCGAGATATGTGAAATTCATACTCTAAAAGTTCAAACAGATAACTAACTAGCTGGCACTTTATCAAACTCAATGTCTTTTACCAAACATATTGAATATGAATGGAACATTGGACTTCGACAAGATATTTCTTTCATGTAAATCTGTTTAAGTATTTGGATAATGTAACATTGAGCAGTTTTTATTGGAATAAATTGATATATTTGATATGATCGTTTTTATATGAATATCTACTGTGTTCTATATTTGCATGTTTATATCCATGAATATTTACTGCGTTTTATATTCTAAATTGTCCATTGTCATATTAATAATATGTGGGAATATTATTAAGACAAATCTGAGGGCATTGATGACATTATCTTAGTATGACCAAGGATGATGAAATCAAACTCACATGTTGTTCATAATGATGCACAATTGGACTGACCCAACCTATGAGAAATCACTTCCTGGATTTATGTCACAAGTGAATCTCACAAAGGCTTTGTCATTTATCCTCTGACTTGAGATGAAAGTTGGTTTGTGTATGTAGAGGGGCACACTTTGATGTGGTTAAACGCTGACCTGAATAAGGCTGCTATAACAACCATTATCGGTTTGTCATTAAGCATATGACAGACACGTGCAGTCAATAAAAAAATTGTTCCTCCACATATGTGGATTAGATACTACTGGGCCCCTCGATGATTTGAATAGATGTATGTGTGGCCACACCCAAAAGGTAATCAAGATGAATCTTGATTGGTTTTGGTAATCTACTTCAATGTATAGATCGAGAAACAGAATCGTTGAAAGTTTAGATTGACATTAATCCTTGTCTAAAATTCAACATTGTATCAGTAACAAAAGGATAACTGCTCGAAAAACTTTGAACAAAGATTTTATGGAACTCCTCATGTACTTCTAGGGGCATTGGCGGGTTGCTAGACTCCAACCTTTGCTTGTATAACTATGTGATTGATGTTATGACGTGCGCAAGTGGGAGCTGTTGGAATATGCTTCACGTTCATGACATATAGTTATATGGCTAGTTGTATGTGAGCCTAAAGGGTCACACACTTAAACACTAAACACCATTAAATACATAATGTAATTAGGGTAATTACATTATTTATTAAAATAAGCTACTAGCTTATATTAATTATGTTTAATATTAATTGTTAATATTGAAACTTAATTGTGAGCTAATTAAAAGAACAAAGAAATAAAAGGAGCTAAGTGTCATATCTCCTAACTTGTAATTAGAAGATAAATACTTATATTAGGGAGCAAGCTAAGTGACTAATCATTCCTCCCTAAACCCTACGGCGGATGAAAAAAAAAGACAACAAGATTCTGAGGTTTTCCTTTTGGGTCTTGTACGAACAAAAGGAGTTTGAGGTTTGACTTTTGGGGCTAGTACGCACAAAGGGAGATTGAGAATTTCCTTTTTGTCTTGAACGTACAAAAGAGATAAATTAAAGATTCCTTTTGATTCGACTTTTGACATCCGAACAGAAGCTGCTTTTGTTCTTGCCTATTTGCTCAAGGGACTAGCATCCCAATTAGTATTCTAGACAAGGTGTTGTGTGGATACCGTTAGAGGAATTATACATTGAATTTTTGGAGTTCATCATCCTCATTCATTGATGTAATCAAAGGCAACTAGGGTATGAATTCTTATACCATTCTCTTTGATTTTGATTGTAGTTTAATTGTATGATTTAATATTAGATCCGTTTATGGTGATAAATATTTTTCCGCTGCGTTTTGGTAATTGTTTTAACCGAAAATCACCTATAAGGTTTTACCCTTTCCTTTATCACCATGCCCTTTTCTCTTCTTCCCACCGCCACCGCCGTTACCGATCAAGAGAGAGTCCTTAGATTTGGTCCCCAAATTCAACTCAGCTGTCTTGAGCATGGAATGTAGCTCAGCAATGGATTTCTCCATATTATGCATGTTGTAGTTGACCACAAAAGACTTGTAGTCATCAGACAACGAGTTGAGTATAGTATCTGTTGCCATTTGCAACGGTATGGGGTGACCAAGTGTACCGAGGTGATCCATGTGTCCTTTCATTTTCATGACGTGGGCACTCACCGGCGTTCCTTTGACCATCTTGCAAGAGTTGAAGGCTCGATTGATGTCAAACCTCTCTGTGCGAGCTTGCTCTTGAAATGAATCCCTAAGTTGCTGGATCATCTCAAATGCATGCACATCCATAAGTCCCGCTTGTAACTCAGGACTCATGGTGGCTAGCAACGGACAGCTCACATCGAGTGCATCACTGACATGCTTATCATAAGCTTGCCTCGTTTCAGCTCTGGCATTAACAGCAGGGGTGTTTGGTACCGCTCTCTCCAAGACATACCACTTTCTCTCATGCCTGAGCACAATACAAAGATTGCGCTCCCAGTTGAGAAAGTTTGACCCAGTCAACTTGTCCTTTTCGAGGATTGAGCGAAGTGAGAGGTTGTTGGTACTTGTTGTCGCGATTGCGTTTGTTGCTGCCATCTACAAATCAAACTCAGTTTAATTAGTAATCATCAATAAACATTCTCTAAAATATATTATAAACCCATAATTAATATTTTAGGCCTAGGATCCATATATCACATTCTCGCCGCAAGGTTTGGGCACGTCCTGATGAGACATGCTATTTCTGGTAGGTAACTTCCTTACCGATCGTATCAATACTTGACACGATTCCTAGGGGCGTAGAATCTTTAGACTTATAACTTATTACAACCTTGTACAATCTAATTGTACATTTCTAAGTTAGTAATAAAGTCTAGTATGTTTATTCTACTCAAGTACTTTTTGCGCCGGGACTCCCGATTATCACCAAAGTAGATCAGACCATCTAAGACAGTGCGATGTTCTGCGCCGGGACTCCTGATTATCACAGAACCTTACGCACCCTAACACTCGCAATGATTTGAATCCATATCTAAGGTTCTTTATCCTTACAATATGAATATCGTTTAACAAGTGAGGTGTTCCATTAGGTGGATAGTACTTCGATCTAAGATTTTCTTGGGTTTGTTTAAGTCTTAAACTAAACTTAAACCTTTATTCCAATCTTAATCCTTGTTTAAAATGTGTGACTTATGAATTGAAGGATTCTACAAGACACCTTTTTAAAACTTAAGAACTATTCTTTAAAACTTATAGTTTCAAGAATTTGCACGATCTTACATGTATACCTAAAACGAGGTGTACAAAACGTTTTACTAGATTTTGTGAAAAACCTTATTTAGAATAAAACTTACTTGTTTTATCTTACTTGAAAAACTTATAAACTTATGTTAAACTTTTAAATTCTTTTATGATTCGTGAACTTGAAACATAAATCTAGTTTAACACACCTAGTTCTTCATATGTATAATAATGAAATTAAACATTTGTTTTGACTTACTAGATTCCACCAAGACTTATGTCTTCACGACACACTTATAAACTTTGTGATTTTCTTGTGTAGCTCCCACTAGCCTCAACAACCATAATGAAACTTAAGCTAACACAATCACCGGTTTATAATTGGTGGAACTAATAAACTTATTATATAAAAGCTATATATAATAATTCTTAGTTTGTTTAAACATTTCTTACATTTAACTTGAACTAGTTAAATATAGGTTATAAAGTTTTCTTGTTATTTATTACTTGATCATTAATCTAGTATATTACATAACTTGTAAAATACTTACTTGTATAATTATCTAGTTATAATAACTTATAACTTTATGCATCTTAATATATATATAACTTTGTATATTTCTAGTTAATCATATAATTTCAACTTGTACAATTTCTAGTTATAATGAAATCATAACTTTGTATTTTCTAGTTTTAATTATATTATAACTTATACAATAACTAGCTATAATATTATCCTTAAAGATGAAAATAACATTACCCCTTTTAATTGTTTCATTTTATCTTGTATTTCAATGTATTCGTATATATGTATATTTTATAATAAGCTTGTAACATTCTAATAAGAATATTACATCTAGTTTATACATGTGTATTTTAACTTAATCTAATTAAAATACGTATAAACTTATTATATCTTTTAAAATTAAATTTTACTTAATAATTAAAAATTCTGAAAATTTTAATACATATATATAAATAATTAAATACACCTTGTTAATTTTAGAACTTAAAAATTAACATCCTCTTTATCAATTCCCTAAATTAATTAGATGAATCATAATCTTGTTTTTGACCAATCAAAACTAGGGTTTTGACTTTCTTGATCAAAGACATTATTTTAATTAAAAGACTAATTTTAATCAATCCTTTTAAACAATAAACTTTGTTTAAATTCTAAGATAGATAATAACTTTTAATAAATTTATTTAAACCTTTTTAATTTAAACCTTATAGACAATAAAACTTTATCTAAACTACTAGGTTTAAAGAACTATCTTTAATAAATCTATCAAAATAATAATTAAACCTATTAGACATAAACTTGTCTAATTAACTAGGTTTTAGATTATTATCCTAATTAATACTTTTAAAGTATTAAACTTAAACTAGTTTAATGTTCTAGGGTTCTTTAGGGTTTCGAAATTCTTAAGTCTAGCAAACTTTTCCACCAATTAAACTAGGCTAGTTTAATAAACTTGGTGTCCAAGTAACCTCTAGATTTTCGAAATCTTTAAGGGATTAGGAAAAAATCTTTGTTAATCTAGTCTAGATCTCTAAACCAACACTATGATACCACTGTAGGGTTTCACTACGCACCATGCGACTGATCAACCACTTGGGTCGACCTCCTAGTGTACTTGGTTCGAACCATGACTGACCAAGAACATGAACCTGTCCTTGACCGGTTAAAACCAACTAGCTGATTTAATCCCTAAATGCGGAAATGGGATTAAACGGAATCCTTAAACCCTAAAGGATTGGGATGTTGGAAATCTAGATTAGGTTAACAAGAAAGAAACCTTGTGTGGTTCGTTCGACCATCAACCAAAGAACCCTAGGGTTCTTTGGTCGAATTCGTCCAAGAGGGGAGAATGGAGAAAGGGGTTTCCCAAAATATACCTTGTTGATTGCTTAAGATAGATCCACTGATGATGAACAAATCGAGCGATCTTCTAGTTGATCTAAGCAATGAACTTGGATCTTCAAGACTTGAAGAACACGAAGAACACGAAGAACGAAGAACACCAAACTTGGTGTTCTTGGGTGTTCGGCCGAAAATGAGAGAGAGGGGGAGGGATTTCGGCTTCAAGGTGTTAAGGGAATGATTAGGTTTAAATGAAACCTTAAGCCTTCTATTTATAATAGAATAAGATTCATTTAAATCCTCCTAGTTTAATTAAGATTATTCTCTTAATTAAACTTATCCTTTTTACACTTCCATCCCTTATAGTTTAACTAGTTTATTATTGTTACACTTAACTATTAAATGTCTAGTATTAACACACTAATAATTTGGTACCCATATACACGAATTATATACTTGTATTTATACTTTCAGTAATTAATAATATAATAACCTTTATATAATTTATACAACAATATCATCCAATTACTATATGATTTAATAGCTTTAAGTCATATCATGGATAATCTATAATTAACACATTATATATTTACTCAACTAGTAAATCTACAACTGCTCGTATTAATTAGTTAGTTAAACTAATCTAGTAATAAGTTAAACTTAACTTAATACTTAACTGATTCATAATGACTATTATGAATCATTCCTCTTCGTAGTTTCATTGTTTATCTTGCTCGTATTACATGTACTCACCGGTGTGACCCTTAAGTGTTTCGTAGGCATGGATGTATCATCATAAGTTGACTAACTGTGCACCTAATTCCTTCAAAGTCGTTAGCCAAAGAGTTAAGAGAAATAAATAATCATTGATTAGATTGTTGCAAGCCTAATAGCGTGGTCACAAGTCTTGTGATTAATTGCGAATCTAATAAGATGTTCACACTCCAGTGAACAAGTTAATCATTTAAGGGAATTTCTTTAACTAGTAAAATTATCTACAAATCAAGTAACTAAAAGAGACTTTAGTTACAAGGAGAATTTTATGAATTCAAAAAACTAAGGAGTTAACTTCCAATCCTCCTATGTTTACCTAATTGCATAAAAGACAAGACTGGAATATGTTCTAGATTGTTGCAAGAACAAAATCTAGCAAAAGCAAAAGAAATAGTATTTTTCAAATACTTGTCTTATGTCTTTAGTTTAATAGAAATGACTGGTTTAGTGATAAAGTTACAATTAAGGTTGTAAAACTCATTAAGTAATCAACACGAACAAAAGGAATAAGTAATGATCTAGTAATAGTTCAGTATCTATGTCCAGTGAGGAATAATACATGAGTTAGTATCATTGTTATTCAGACTTTGTATGTTTTACAATATCCATGAATAAAAGTCTTTTTATTCAAAAAGGTATAAATCCGTGACTACTCGTCTTGGTGGGAACCTTGATCGGACGTTAGTGTCATCGCGATATTTGGTGGTAGATTCAAAATTCTTCGAAGATAGCAACACAAGTTTTGTGTAAACCAAATATCGGTGATATTCTGTTGGAGGCTCAACGAATATTGGATTGACCACCGTGACAATACTTCGTGGTTGAAAACTTCAAAAGTATTGCTCACTAGGATTATCCTTAAAGCCTGAGGTATTTGGTTTAAGATACAATGATTGATGTAGTTTGGTTCGTCTTAGACAATTCTGAAATATATTTGTCATACGAGGCCTTACTGGGTACAGAGGAAGTTGTATTTTGAATCGAAATATAACAAGATTGTAATTGCACCTCCTTTTTAGGAGAGATATTTATGGGTCCTTTGACATGATGAGATAACTGGAAAGTGCATGGCCATGCCCAAACGAATTGATTTGTTCTTTGTCGTTTATCACAACAGGTTGAATCAAGAAGTCACGAAACGATTTCGAATACATGAGTTGATAATTTCTACCATGTTCGTATTCGTTATCACAAATATCGTGCTGCAAGGGATAAGCCAAACATAGTTGCCCAAGAAGTAGAGAAAGAGTGTTCTTTACTAGGAGACGCTATTAAAGAGTTTTTCTAAACTAAACCTAGGTTACATAAGCTTTTTTTATGGGGTTGGTTACCTACATGCCCATCTAGAAGGCCACTGTAGCTCGTATCATTAAGACAAAGGTTACGAACTTGCACAAGTGGGAGTCTGAAGGTAATATGTGCACAATTAGTCAGCCTATGATGATACATCCATGCCTACGAAACACTTAAGGGTCACACCGGTGAGTGCATGTAATACGACCAAGATATGCAATTATACTACGAAGAGGAATGATTCATAATAGTCAGTATGAATCAGTTAAGTATTAGTTAAGTTTAACTTATTACTAGATTAGTTTAACTAACTAATTAATACAAATATTTGTACATTTACTAGTTGAGTAAATATACAATGTGTTAATTATAGATTATCCATAATGTGATTTAAAGCCATTAAATCATATAGTAATTGGATAATATTGTTGTATAAATTATATAAAGGTTATTATATAATTAATTATTAAAAGTATAAATAAAAGTATATAATTCGTGTATATGAGTACCGAATTATTAGTGTATTAATACTAGACATTTAATAGTTAAGTGCAACAATAATAAACTAGTTAAACTATAAGGGATGGAAGTGTTAAAAGGAAGTTCAATTAAAGATGTAATATTAATTAAACTAGAGGGTTCTAAGCGCAACTTATTTGTATATAAATAAGAGGCTTAGGGTAACCCTAAAACCCCTTGCAACCTACACGAAAATCCCCTCTCTCCCTCTCCCTTCGATCGGCCGAACAAGCAACAAGGGAAGAACACAAGTCTTGTGTTCTTCGTGTTCTTCGTTCGTTCTTCGTGTTCTTCAAGTTTCGAAGATCAAGATCGTTGCAAGTGATCATCTAGAGGATCGCTCGTCGTGTTCATCATTAGTGGACTAATCTTAAGCATTAACCAAGGTATGTTTCATGGAACACCCTTTCTTCCTCTCCTCTTGTTCGATCGAACGAGAACAAGAAGAACCCTAGGGTTCTTGGTGAGTGTTCGACGAACACACACAAGTATGTGTGTGTGTTCGATTTCTTCGTACAAGGTTTTTTCTTGTTAATCTAATATAGATTTCCAACATCCCAATCCTTCAGGGTTTGAGGATTAGGTTTAATCCCACTTCCGCTTTTAGGGATTAAATCAGCTAGTTGGTTTTAACCGGTCAAGAACAAGTTCATGTTCTTGGTCAGTATGGTCAAACCATGCATACTAGGAGGTTGACCCAAGTGGTCGATCAGTGTTATGTGAAACCCTAGCCATGACCAATAGTCTATAGATGGCCATTTTACAAGTAATAAGTGTTAGTAATTTATGGTTTTAATCAAATAAAACGCAGCGGAAATATAACATAAATCACCACACAAAGATCTACATATTGACAATCTAATTAAGCATAAAATAACAAAGAGTTTAGATGAAGTATTCATACCCTTGAAGCCTTTGATTAAACCAATGAATGAGGATGATGAACTCCAAGAATTCAATGTAGAATTCCTCTAACGATATCCACACAATACCTTGTCTAGAACACCAATTGGGATGCTAGTCCCTTGAGCAAATAGGCAAGAACAAAAGCAGCTTCTGTTCGGATGTCAAAAGACGAATCAAACGGAATCTTTAATTTATCTCTTTTGTGCGTTCAAGACAAAAAGGAAATTCTCAATCTCCCTTTGTGCGTACAACCCCAAAAGTCAAAACCTCAAACTCCTTTTGTTCGTAGAAGACCCAAAAGGAAAACCTCAAAATCGTCTTGTCATTTTTCCATCAGCCGTAGGGTTTAGGGAGGAATGATTAGTCACTTAGCTTGCTCCCTTTTGTTTCTTTGTTCTTTTAATTAGCTCATAATTAAGTTTTAATATTAACAATTAATATTAAACATAATTAATATAAGCTAGTAAGTTATTATAATAAAGAGTAAATTACACGGATAGTCCCTGTGGTTTAACATGAGTTTTGGATTTGATCCCTAAGTTTCGGAAATTACACCGATGGTCACTAAGTATCGGACTTCGTATCGGTTTTGGTCCCTAAGCCTAACAACCGTTTATTTCCACCGTTAAACAGAATCACATGCCCTCCACGTGAGGGTGTTTTGGTCTTTTCTTGGTCTTCATTTCTCTCTCATGGCACTTCACACTTCCAATCCCCCTCAAAACCCCCAATTTCATATTTAGTCCAAACTTCCTCCGATAGTCTTCTACATATTCTCACACAGTAACTGAACAAATTGTGATGATCTGAAAGGATCAATCGAACATTTAAAAAAAAATGAAATGTTTTGTTCATTGAGACATTACGTCGAACACCTTATCTACAAGGAAAAAATTGATATAATTACTTACCCAGATCTCAAATTCCGGTCGCCGGGGTTTCTGAAATTGAATTTGCAAGTGAAAACAGCTTGACGAACATTCCTTGTGACTTGAAATACTTTTGGGCTACACGCGGGTTCGCCATCAAACTCGAACACAAATCTCGGGTCCGGTTCAACCCGGACATTCAAATGCACTGAACTGATTTCTTTGAGCTTCCATCACCAACCGACACCCATCGATTTTCAGTCGCAACACATATACAATGCACAAATAAACTGATTCAAATCGATTTTCAAACCATATTTTTAACTGAGAACGGTAACAGCAGAGAACAAACAGAAGCTCTGAACACGAAGAAGAAGAAGAAGAAACGACGGAGAACAAAGACGGTTAACCGGAACATAAAGCGTCATACCTAAGCGAATTATGATGATGAATATGAACACGAAGATCAACACAGAGCAAAATTAGAAGCTTGATTGATGATTTATTGATTTTTGATCATCGACATCAATTAGGAGATCAACACAGTGTGTTCACATTTCCTCTTTTCTTCAGTTTACCAAAAAAGTTCGTATTTTTTTTCTTTCAAGCAACCCATCTTCTTGATCAACCCAATTGCAAAAAAGCAAAGATCTTAGGTGAGTTTTCTGTTGAATTCATTTTGTTTCTTTCATTCTGATTAAACCCTTTTAAATCTCTACTTTTAATTAGATCTTTCAACTTTGAAACTTCGATTTTGTTAATTGTGTTGGATTTTTATTCTGAAATTGGGATATTTGTTGATAAGGATGGGTATTGATCCGTACTTGTCTGTAAGTAGATCAAGTGAAAATTGAAATCATTTGGTCAACTATGGCTAATTTGCGTACAAAATGAAGCCTCAAACCCTTGAATTTTAGATTGCTGGTTTTTTGATCATCGACATCAATTACTTGACGATGAAGATCAGGATGATTTCTGGAGATGATGATACATAGGTTTTAGTTTGGAGAGATAACGATTTCTAGATTTTAATATAAATAATAATTAATAAAAGAGGGAGATGATGATACATAGGTTTTAGTTTGGAGAGATAATGATTTCTAGATTTTAATATAAATAATAATTAATAAAAGAGGGAGATGATAAAATGACAAATATACCCTCATGTGCATAGCACATAACCAGATTTAACAGCCATATATAATGTCTGTTAGGCTTAGGGACTAAAACCGATACGAAGTGTGATACTTAGTGAACATCGGTGTAATTTCTGAAACTTAGGGACCAAATTCAAAACTCAGGTCAAACTACAGTGACTATCCGTGTAATTTACTCTATAATAAATAATGTAATTACCCTAACTACATTATGTATTTAATGGTGTTTAGTGTTTAAGTGTGTGACCCTTTAGGCTCACATACAACTAGCCATTTAACTATATGTCATGAACGTGAAGCATATTTCAACAATCCCACTTGCGCACATCATAACATCAATCAAGTAGTTATACAAGCAAAGGTTGGAGTCTAGCAACCTGCCAATGCCCCTAGAAGTACATGAGTAGTTTCATAAAATCTTTGTTCAAAATTTTTCGAGCAGTTATCCTTTTGTTACTGATATTATGTTGAATTTTAGACAAGGATTAATTTCAATGTAAACTTTCAACGATTCTGTTTCTCGATCTATACATTGAAGTAGATTACCAAAACCAATCAAGATTCATCTTAATTACCTTTTGGGTGTGGCCACACATACATCTTTTCGAATCATTGAGGGGCCCAGTAGTATCTAATCCACATATGTGGAGGAACAAATTCTTTATTGACTGCCCGTGTCTGTCATATGCTTAATGACAAACCCGATAATGGTTGTTATAGCAGTGTTATTCAGGTCAGCGTTTAACCACATCAAAGTTTGCCCCTCTACATACACAAACCAACTTGCATCTCAAGTAAGAGGATAAGTGACAAAGCATTTGTGAGATTCACTAGTGACGTAAATCCAGGAAGTGATTTCTCATAGGTTGGGTCAGTCCAATTGTGCATCATTATGAACAACATGTGAGTTTGATTTCATCATCCTTAGTCATACTAAGATAATGTCATCAATACCCTCAGATTTGTCTTAATAATATTCCCATATTATTAATATGACAATGGACAATTTAGAATATAAAACGCAGTAAATATTCATGGATATAAACATGCAAATATAGAACACAGTAGATATTCATATAAAAACGATCATGTCAAATATATCAATTTATTCCAATAAAAACTGCTCAATGTTCCATTATCCAAATACTAAAACAGATTTACATGAAACTAATAGCTTGTTGAAGTCCAATGTTCCATTCATATTCAATATGTTTGGTACAAGACATTGAGTTCGATAAAGTGTCAACTAGTTAGTTATCTGTTTGAACTTTAAGAGTACGAATTTCACATATCTCGATTAATCATTCGAATGTAGTGAACCTTCGTAAATAGGGTCTAGCATCATCACGGCCTATTTCAAAACTAGCATAAGTATAGCAAGTATACTTAGCTTCAGTTTGGTATCTCCACCATAACCAATGAACATATATCCAATATTTAAAAAAATACTTCAATGTGTTCTTAACAGTGATCCAGTGACTCTCTCGTGGATTCTGTTGGTATTTTCTAGTAAGATCCCTTAAGGACGTTACGTTTGGCCTAGTGCTTCTTACATCGTACATGATGAATGGACTAGCCGACTCATAGGGGATTACATTCATCCGCTTCACCACATCAGGTGTGGAAGGTCCTTGAGTCTCACTCAAGTTTACATTTTGTTGTATACGAGGACTTCCTCGTTTGGGAGCATTCATTCTAAACCATTTTTGAATTTTGTCAATGTAAGCACTTTGACTTAAACCAATCAACCGCTTTGAAATATCCCAATAGATTCTTAACTTCAAATATGTGTGTCGTATTTCTACAATCCTTCATGTCAAAACATTTTCAAGCCAGGATTTTCATCTTGTAGTCATGATATATTGTTTCACATGAGTGACATGTCATCAACATGAATGATTTGAAAAATGACAATGCTCCCACTAGCTTTCATATATACACATGCTCAGTTTGGATTTTAGGTGAAACAAACGTTTTATTTCATCATTAACCAAATCTCATAGTCATAGTACACTACTTTGGCTATACGGATCCTAACTCTTTAGTAACAAGCGAGAAGGTTTCATCGTTGTCAATCTCGTAGAACTGAGTGTAACCTTTTGCTACTACAAGAGCTTTATAGGTGTGTATATTTTCATCCATGTCACCAGTCTTATTGTTTTGAGAAAGACCAACTGAGTTCAAAACTTGATTGTCTCTAATGGATTTCATTTTCGCATTCATAGCTTTAAGTCATTTTTCGAATTCAAAATTCGAAAATGCAACTTGACAGCTAGGGGGTTCATTATGATCCTCGAAACTTTGCTCCTCAGGTGCATGAGGTGTCCTTGCGGTCCTATGAATGGGAACAACATCATTATGTGGTCCAACATCTATATGTCTAGCCTCAGAATGATATTTTCTAGTGTTACCAGAAGGTTGTGCATCTTTGCTTTGAATCTTGTCAAAGTCTATAGTGCTCCCACTTGCTTTGTGAATTGAGACTGTTCTCAAGAAACTCAGCATACTGAGCAACAACAATTTGTTCTCAGATGGGTAGTAAAATAGTAATGAAGATACAGTTCATAGAAATGGGCTAAAGTTTGTTCGGCATGTCTCGTTCCACGAGATCCTCACAACCCCAGGTCTTCAAGTAAGACAAATTAGGGACTTTCCCATGCCATATTACATATGGTGTCTTTTTAACCTCTTGGTCGGAACCATATTAAGTATTCGAGCAGCACACTTCAGTGCATGCCCCTCAAAAGGATAGAGGAAGAGTAGTAGGACTCATCATAGATCGAACCATGTCAAGCAGGGTCCGATATCTCCTTTCAGACACACCATGATCTTGTGGAGTGTATGGAGGAGAGAATTGTGAGACAATCTCACGTTGGTTTGGATGATCCTGAAACTCTTGGCTCATGTAATTTCCTCCTTGATTAGGACGGAAATCGTCTGTTGTCTTGCCGAGTTGATTTTCTACATCACTTTAGAAAGCTTTGAACATTTCAAAGATTTTATGTTTATGTTTAATCAAGTAAACATAACAATAACTACTGAAATCATCAGTGGAAGTGATAAAGTAGGTAACACCTTCCCTAGTCTCAGTTCTAAAAGGGCCACATACATTAGTATGTATGAGTCCAAGTAGATTTTTAGCTCTTTCGCCAACATGGGAGAAAAGCTTTCTTGTTATCTTTCCATAATATACAAGAGAGGCATTTAATTGATTCATAATCATTTGTTAATAAGCCCTTCGTGTGGTAGTGTTAAAATGCGTTTCTTGTTTATGTGGAAAAGATGACAATGCTCTAGGTAAATGGAATCCTAACCGTTTTGGATTCTTGAGTGCTACATTTCTATATAGAACTATCATTTGAATCTGGATCATGCATATCAATTTCAAGCATACTATTACAAGGAAGAGTTATAAAATATGTTATTTTTCATAAAACAAAATATCATAATCCATAATAGTTTGAATAAATCATTATTCAACTAACGATAAAGCTAAACAATGCATAATTAACAATTGTTCAAAAGAATAATTAACGCATTAGGAATGATTAGATCACAGCTTCCATTATTTTAGCTTAATACTTTACTTTTAATCTTGCACATTTGTGTAAATGTGAGTTCCACAACTAGTGTCATACACTCAAGATTTATTAGTAAAAGTATAGAGTTCTATAATGAAGATACCTAATGTGCTAGCCAGAACACATTTGTCCTTCATCAACTCTTGCCAAGTAGGCAGGACAGTTCCTCCTTCAATGGCCGGTTTCATCTCAATGATGGCAAGAAATATCCTTTGTAGGGTGCTCCTTTTTAGCAGGTGGGGAAATCGTAGATTTGGAAAAGTAAACTAGCTTACCCTTACCTAGACTCTTGCCTTGTGCTTGCGGTTTTACCTTCCCTGATTGCTAGAAAAGAATTGGGTAACCTTTGCTCAACCAGTTTTACAATAGCATGTTATTCACCAATTGTCTTCCCCATGCTATGTACTTTAAAAAACTCTTTTCAAACTGGTCATAGTCCTTGGATAGTGAGGTAAGAATCAAGCTCATTCCAAGAACTTGTGGCAATGGATAACCAAGACGCTCTATTTGATCAAGATAGCCTTTCATATTCAAGATGTAAGTGCTAACTGATTTGCCGTCCTCCTGCTTGTAAGCGTGGAATGCTTTAACTGTTTTTTGTTGAAATATCATTTTCAACTTGCTTATCGTGTCGTATGCTGTGGGTTCCTCGAAGTTCTTTCGAATCTCGGGGTTCATGCTCACAAGCATAGCAGTAGTAACTTCTTGGTGTTCGTTAAACGTTTCGGTAAAGGCTTGACGAACATCATCAGAAGCATTGATAGGAGGTGCCTCAGGTAAGGCCTCTTATAGGTGTATCAACTTGTTCTCATCTCTAAGGACAATCCTTAGAGTTCGATATCAGTCGATAAAGTTGATATTAGTCAGTTTCAGTTTTCAAGGAATGATTTTAGAGTGGAGATACTTAGGTTATGATTTGTTGTTGTTATCCGTATAACACACAAAGTTCAAAAAATAGTATTTTCATTAATAATTTCTTTTAAAAAATTAACTACCCAATTAATTTAATTAAAAGCTAAGATCCCATTGAGCTTCTATCACCGCATCCTTTGATCTGCTAGAGATGATAGATCCAATAAGTAGGTGACGATCAACAATTGCATTACAAGTGCAACTCTTAGAGGTATGGGACTTCATGGCACCTAGTGAACATGCATCTAGGGTCAAGTGGCATGTTTGTCGCATCTTCGCCTCGAGTCATGGCCTCACCGTTAACTCGATTAAGTTATCCAATGTGAAATCATGTCAAAATAGCTCTAGGTCTCATGCGTAGAGAATAAGGACCTCGGATCTAGATTTAAACCACGTCTCACGTGAATTCAAAAATAGAAGCAAGTGATTTACAACCGATTGGACGGCGTGACTTAAATTTTAGGTATGTTAAATTTTTATTAATAAAATTTTATTGAGATATGAATGAATCATGTACGGCATTCATACCACTTCACAAGTCGTTTAATAAACGGTAAAAACATTTAACGATTATTAAGGGTTAAGTTTCAAATCATATTTAAACTTAGTTTAATCTCAAAACAATTTTAGATTAAAGATGAATCATTAATGATTAACAAGTAATCATAGATGATAAAAAGTTTGGATGTTTTAATGTTTGTTTCTAAATCGTATTTTAATTGTTTTATTACTTGTATCTAATAGAAAAGAAAACAACCACAAACATAAATAAAACATGCAACAAATTTTGTGCAAACCTCGACCGATGAAATCCTAGGTTCGGTCACGTGAGTCATCACGACGGACCGAAGGGTCAAACTAGGGGACGGGCCAACATGAACCCAAACGGGCCTACATAAACCCAATGGGCTCCCACTTGCCCTCATGACACTCATGGGCAAGTAGAAACCAACATTTGTGAAAAAATACATTCTGCCAGAAAATTCAGTCTGACTTCAGGGCCAGAAAAGTCACTGAAGGAGTCTTCGGTGGTCTTCCCTGCCTTCTGAAAAGATGTAGGTCTCTGAGTTGCGGAACGTTTGGCGGTGGTTTCAGGTCCAACGGAATAGCCAATCTGCGGGAAAGTCTGTTTTCGTGCAGCTGCGCAGGAGGTGCCGAAAATTGTTGTTTTGTCAACAAATTACAAAGTACAAAGAAACAAAATACAACTATTCTAAATACTTTTACAATGAAATTTGCCCCAAAAATGACACCAAAAATAAAAGAAAAAATTGAAACAAATTAAAACAATTTAAGCCAAAACAGGTATTTTCCCAAATCAACCAAACATCCCAATACAGCCATATAACTAGCTTATATTAACGTGAAGCATAATAAGTTACTACCTTATATTAATAAGTTACCAGCTTATATTAATTATGTTTAATAGTTAAGTGTGTGACCCTTTAGGCTCACATACAACTTGCCATATAACTATATGTCATGCACGTGAAGCATATTCCAACAATAAGTGTCCATAACCCATAACCACTAGATGTCCATAACTCATACCGATAGGCCTTGAACCATTATAACTGCTAGCCATGACCAATAGCCTATAGATATCCATTTTATAGGTAACAAGTGTCCATAACATACAACCATGACCCTTGAACTATTATAACCACTAGATGTCACTAACTCATACCGATGACCCTTGAACTACTATAGCTACTAGCCATGACCAATAGCCTATAGAGATCCATTTTACAAGTAATAGGTGTCCATAACCCATAACCATAACCCTTGAACCGTTATAACCACTAGATGTCCATAACTCATATCAATTGCCCTTGAACCATTATAACTACTAGCCATGACCAATAGCCTATAGATCTCCATTTTACATGTAATAGGTGTCCATAACCCATAACCATGGCTCTTGAACCATTATAACCATTAGCCATGACCATTAACATATAGACGGCCATTTTACAAGTAATAGGTATCCATAACTCATACCGATTGCCATTAAAAATTGTGGCCGTTGAACCATTATAACCACTACATGTCCATAACTCATACCGATTGCCCTTGAACCATTATAACTGCCAGCCATGACCAAAAGCCTATTGATATCCATTTTACAAGTAATAGGTGTCCATAACCCATAACCACGACCCTTGAACCATTGTAACCACGAGATGTCCATAACTCATACCGATGACCCTTGAACTATTATAGCTACTACCCATTACCAATAGCCTATAGATATCCATTTTACAAGTAATAGGTGTCCATAACCCATAGTCATGACCCTGGAACCATTATAACCACTAGATGTCCATAACTCATATTGATGGCCCTTGAACCATTATAACTACTATCCATGACCAATAGGCTATAGATATCCATTTTACAAGTAATAGGTGTCCATAACCCATAACCATGGCTTTTGAACCAATATAACCACTAGATATCCATAACTCATATCGATGGCCCTTGAACCATTATAACCACTAGATGTCCATAACTCATATCGATTGCCCTTGAACTATTTTAACTTGTAGCCACGACCAATAGCCTATAGATATCCATTTACAAGTAATAGGTGTCCATAACCCGTAACCATGGCCCTTGAACCATTATAACCACTAGAGGTCCAAAACTCTTATCGATGGCCCTTGAACCATTATAACTAGTATCCACGACCAATAGCCCATAGATATCCATTTTACGAGTAATAGGTGTCCATAACCCATAACCATGGCTCTTGAACCATTGTAACCACTAGATTTCCATAACTCATATCGATGGCCCATGAACCATTATAATTACTAGCCATGACCAATAGCCTATAGATATCCATTTTACAAGTAATAGGTGTCCATAACCCATAACCATGGCCCTTGAACCATTATAACCACTAGATGTCCAAAACTCATATCGATGGCCCATGTAGCATAATAACTAGTAGCCACGACCAATAGCCAATGGATATCCATTTTACAAGTAATAGGTGTCTATAACCCATAACCATGGCTCTTGAACATTATAACCACTAGCCTATAGATGGCATTTTACAAGTAATAAGTGTCCATAACCCATAACCATAGCCCTTGGACTATTATAACCACTAGATGTCCATAACTCATACCGATAGCCCTTGAACCATTGTAACTGCTAGCCATGACTATAGCCTATAGATATCCATTTTATAAGTAATAAGTGTCCATAACCCATAACCATGGCCCTTGAACCATTATAACCACTAGATGTCCATAACTCATATTGATGGCCCTTGAACCATTATAACTACTAGCCATGACCAATAGCCTATAGATATCCATTTTATAAGTATTAGGTGTCGATAATCCATAACCATGGCTCTTGAACCATTATAACCACTAGATGTCCATAACTCATATCGATGGCCCTTGAACCATTATAACTACTAGCCATGACCAATAGCCTACATATATCCATTTTACAAGTAATAGGTGTCCATAACCCATAACCATGGCTCTTGAACCATTATAACCATTAGCCATGACCGATAACCTATTGGTGGCCATTTTACAAGTAATAGGTATCCATAACCCATAACCATGGCCATTGAACCATTATAACCACTACATGTCCATAACTCATACCGATGGCCCTTGAACCATTATAACTGCTAGCCATGACCAAAAGCTTATAGATATCCATTTTACAAGTAATAGGTGTCCATAACCCATAACCATGACCCTTGAACCATTGTAACCACTAGATGTCCATAACTCATACCGATGACCCTTGAACTATTATAGCTACTAGCCATGACCAATAGCATATAGATAACCATTTTAGAATGAATAGGTGTCCATAACCCATAACCATGACCGTTGAACCATTATAACCACTAGATGTCCATAACTCATATCGATGGCCTTCGAACCATTACACCTACTAGCCATGACCAATAGCCTATAGACTTCCATTTTAGAAGTAATAGGTGTCCATAACCCATAATCATGGCTCTTGAACCATTAGAACCACTAGATGTCCATAGCTCATATCGATGGCCCTTGAACCATGATAATTACTAGCCATGACCAATACCCTATTGATATCCATTTTACAAGTAATAGGTGTCCATAACCCATAAACAAGGCCCTTGAACCATTATAACCACTAGATGTCCAAAACTCAAATCGATGGCCCATGAAGCATTATAACTAGTAGCCACGACCAATAACCAATAGATATCCATTTTACAAGTAATAGGTGTCCATAACCCATTACCATGGCCCTTGAACCATTAAAACCACTAGATGTCCAAAACTAATATCGATGGCCCATGTAGCATTATATCTAGTAGCCACGACCAATAGCCAATAGATATTCATTTTACAAGTAATAGGTGTCTATAACCCATAACCATGGCTCTTGAACATTATAACCACTAGCCATGACCAATAGCATATAGATGGCCATTTTACAAGTAATAAGTGTCCATAACCCATAACCATTGCCCTTGGACCATTATAACCACAATATGTCCATAACTCATACCGATAGCCCTTGAACCATTGTAACTGCTAGCCATGACCAATAGCCTATAGATATCAATTTTATAAGTAATAAGTGTCCATAACCCATAACCATGGCCCTTGAACCATTATAACCACTAGATGTCCATAACTCATATCGATGGCCCTTAAACCATTATAACTACTAGCCATGACCAATAGCCTATACATATCCATTTTACAAGTATTAGGTGCCCATAACCCATAACCATGGTTGTTGAATCATTATAACCACTAGCCATGACCAATAGCCTATAGATGTCCATTTTACATGTAATAAGTGTCCATAACCCATAACCATAGCCCTTGGACCATTATAACCACTTGATGTCCATAACTCATACCGATATCCCTTGAACCATTGTAATTTCTAGCCATGACCAATAGCCTATAGATATCCATTTTATAAGTAATAAGTGTCCATAACCCATAACCATGGCCCTTGAACCATTATAACCACTAGATGTCCGTAACTCATATCGACGTCCCTTGAACCATTAAAACTACTAGCCGTGACCAATAGCCTATAGATATCCATTTTACAAGTAATAGGTGTCCATAACCCATAACCATGGCTCTTGAACCATTATAACCACTAGATGTCCATAACCCATAACCATGACCCTTGAACCATTGTAACCACTAGATGTCCATAACTCATACCGATGACCCTTGAACTATTATAGATACTAGCCATGGCCAATAGCCTATAGATATCCATTTTGGAAGTAATAGGTGTCCATAACCTATAACCATGACCGTTGAACCATTATAACCACTAGATGTCCATAAATCATATCGATGGCCTTCGAACCATTATACATACTAGCCATGACCAATAGCCTATAATTTTCCATTTTAGAAGTAATAGGTGTCCATAACCCATAACCATGGCTCTTGAACCATTAGAACCACTAGATGTCCATAACTCATATCGATGGCCCATGAAGCATTATAACTAGTAGCCACGACCAATAACCAATAGATATCCATTTTACGAGTAATAGGTGTCCATAACTCATAACCATGGCTCTTGAACCATTGTAACCACTAGATTTCCATAACTCATATCGATGGCGCATGAACCATTATAATTACTAGCCATGACCAATAGCCTATAGATATCCATTTTACAAGTAATAGGTGTCCATAACCCATAACCATGGCCCTTGAACCATTATAACCACTAGATGTCCAAAACTCATATCGATGGCCCATGTAGCATTATATCTAGTAGTCACGACCAATAGCCAATAGATATCCATTTTACAAGTAATAGGTGTCTATAACCCATGACCATGGCTCTTGAACATTATAACCACTAGCCATGACCAATAGCCTATAGATGGCCATTTTACAAGTAATAAGTGTCCATAACCCATAACCATAGCCCTTGGACCATTATAACCACAAGATGTCCATAACTCATACCGATAGCCCTTGAACCATTGTAACTGCTAGCCATGACCAATAGCCTATAGATATCAATTTTATAAGTAATAAGTGTCCATAACCCATAACCATGGCCCTTGAACCATTATAACCACTAAATGTCCATAACTCATATCGATGGCCCTTAAACCATTATAACTACTAGCCATGACAGGTGTCCATAACCCATAACCATGGTTGTTGAATCATTATAACCACTAGCCATGACCAATAGCCTATAGATGTCCATTTTACATGTAATAAGTGTCCATAACCCATAACCATAGCCCTTGGACCATTATAACCACTAGATGTCCATAACTCATACCGATATCCCTTGAACCATTGTAATTGCTAGCCATGACCAATAGCCTATAGATATCCATTTTATAAGTAATAAGTGTCCATAACCCATAACCATAGCCCTTGGACCATTATAACCACTAGATGTCCATAACTCATACCGATAGCCCTTGAACCATTGTAACTGCTAGCCATGACCAATAGCCTATAGATATCCATTTTATAAGTAATAAGTGTCCATAACCCATAACCACGGCCCTTAAACCATCATAACCACTAGATGTCCATAACTCATATTGATGGCCCTTGAACCATTATAACTACTAGCCATGACCAATAGCCTATACATATCCATTTTACAAGTATTAGGTGTCCATAACCCATCACCATGGCTCTTGAATCATTATAACCACTAGATGTCCATAACTAATACCGATGACCCTTGAACTATTATAGCTACTAGCCATGACCAATAGCCTATAGATATCCATTTTAAAAGTAATAGGTGTCCATAATCCATAACCATGACCCTTGAACCATTATAACCACTAGATGTCCGTAACTCATATCGACGTCCCTTGAACCATTAAAACAACTAGCCATGACCAATAGCCTATAGATATCCATTTTACAAGTAATAGGTGTCCATAACCCATAACCATGGCTCTTGAACCATTATAACCACTAAATGTCCATAACTCATAACCATTACCCTTGACCCATTGTAACCACTAGATGTCCATAACTCATACCGATGACCCTTGAACTATTATACCTACTAGCCATGGCCAATAGCCTATAGATATCCATTTTTGAAGTAATAGGTGTCCATAGCCTATAACCATGACCGCTGAACCATTATAACCACTAGATGTCCATAACTCATATCGATGGCCTTCGAACCATTATACATACTAGCCATGACCAATAGCCTATAATTTTCCATTTTAGAAGTAATAGGTGTCCATAACCCATAACCATGGCTCTTGAACCATTAGAACTACTAGATGTCCATAACTCATATCGATGACCAATGAACGATGATAATTACTAGCCATGCCCAATAGCCTATAGATATCCATTTTAAGGTAATAGGTATCCATAACCCATAACCATGGCCCTTGAACCATTAGAACCACTAGATGTCCAAAAGTCATATCGATGGCCCATGAAGCATTATAACAAGTAATAGGTGTCCATAACCCATAACCATGGCTCTTGACTCATTATAACCACTAGCCATGACCAATAGCCTATTGATGGTCATTTTACATGTAATAAGTGTCTATAACCCATAACCATAGCCCTTGGACCCATATAACCACTAGATGTCCATCACTCATACCGATATCCCTTGAACCATTTTAACTGCTAGCCATGACCAATAGCCTATAGATATCCATTTTATAAGTAATATAGTGTCCATAACCCATAACCATGGCCCTTGAACCATTATAACCACTAGATGTCCATAACTCATATCGATGGCCCTTGAACCATTGTAACTACTAGCCATGACCAATAGCCTATAGATATCCATTTTACAAGTATTAGGTGTCCATAACCCATAACCATGGCTCTTGAACCATTATAACAACTAGAAGTCCATAACTCATATCGATGGCCCTTAAACCATTATAACCACTAGATGTCCATAACTCATATCGATGACGCTTGAACCATTTTAACTAGCAGCAATAACCAATAGCCTATAGATATCCATTTTACAAGTAATAGTTGTCAATAATCCATAACCATGGCCCTTGAACCATTATAACCACTGGATGTCCATAACTCATAGTGATGGCCCTTGAACCATTATAACTACTAGCCATGACCTATAGCCAATAGATATCCACATAACAAGTAATAAGTGTCCATAACCCATAACCATCGCCCTTGAACCATTATAACCACTAGATGTCCATAACTCTTACCGATGACCCTTGAACCATTATAACTACTAGTCATGACCAATAGCCTATAGATATCCATTTAACAAGTAATAGGTGTCCGTAACCCATACACATAACCCTTGAACCATTATACCCACTAGATGTCCATAACTCATACCGATGACCATTTAACCATTATAACTACTAGCCATGACCAATAACTAATAGATATCCATTTTAAAAGTAATAGATGTCCATAACCCATAACCATGACCATTGAACCATTATAACCACTCCATGTCCATAACTCATACAGATGGCCCTTGAACCATTATAACCACTAGAGGTCCTTGAACCATTATAACCACTAGAGGTCCAAAACTCATATCGATGACCCTTGAACCATTATAACTAGTAGCCACGACCAATAGCCCATAGAAATCCATTTTACTAGTAATAGGTGTCCATAACCCATAACCATGGCTCTTGAACCATTGTAACCACTAGATGTCGATAACTCATATCGATGGCCCATGAACCATTATAATTACTAACCATGACCAATAGCCTATAGATATTCATTTTACAAGTAATAGGTGTCCATAACCCATAACCATGGCCCTTGAACCATTATAACCACTAGATGTCCAAAACTCATATCGATGGCCCATGTAGCATTATAACTAGTACGCACGACCTATAGCCCATAGATATCCATTTTACAAGTAATAGGTGTCTATAACCCATAACCATGGCTCTTGAACATTATAACCAATAGCCATGACCAATAGCCTATAGATGGCCATTTTACATGTAATAAGTGTCCATAACCCATAACGATAGCCCTTGGACCATTATAACCACTAGATGTCCATAACTCATACCGATAGCCCTTGAACCATTGTCACTGCTAGCCATGACTAATAACCTATAGATATCCATTTTATAAGTAATAAGTGTCCATAACCAATAACCATGGCCCTTGAACCATTATAACCACTAGATGTCCATAACTCATATCGATGGCCCATGTAGCATTATAACTAGTAGGCACGACCTATAGCCTATATATAACCATTTTACAAGTAATAGGTGTCTATAACCCATAACCATGGCTCTTGAACCATTATAACCATTAGCCATGACCGATAACCTATAGATGGCCATTTTACAGGTAATAGGTATCCATAGCCCATAACCATGGCCATTGAACCATTATAACCACTACATGTCCATAATTCATACCGATCGCCCTTGAACCATTATAACTGCTAGACATGACCAAAAGCTTATAGATATCCATTTTACAAGTAATTGGTGTGCATAACCCATAACCATGACCCTTGAACCATTGAAACCACTAGATGTCCATAACTCATACCAATGACCCTTGAACTATTATAGCTACTAGCCATGACCAATAGCCTATAGATATCCATTTTAGAAGAAATAGGTGTCCATAACCCATAACCATGACCGTTGAACCATTATAACCACTAGACGTCCATAACTCATATCGATTGCCTTCCAACCATTATACCTACTAGCCATGACCAATAGCCTATATATTTCCATTTTAGAAGTAATAGGTGTCCATAACCCCTAACCATGGCTCTTGAACCATTAGAACCACTAGATATCCATAACTCATAACGATGGCCCATTAACCATGATAATTACTAGCCATGACCAATAGCCTATAGATATCCATTTTACAAGTAATAGGTGTCCATAACCCATAACCATGTCCCTTGAACCATTATAACCACTAGATGTCCAAAACTCAAATTGATGGCCCATGAAGCATTATAACTAGTAGCCACGACCAATAACCAATAGATATCCATTTTGCAAGTAATAGGTGTCCATAACCCATAACCATGGCTCTTGAATCATTATAACCACTAGCCATGACCAATAGCCTATAGATATCCATTTTATAAGTAATACGTGTCCATAACCCATAACCATGGCCTTTGAACCATTATAACCACTAGATGTCCATAACTCATACCGATGACCCTTGAACTATTATAGCTACTAGCCATGACCAATAGCCTATAGATATCCATTTTAAAAGTAATAGGTGTCCATAATCCATAACCATGACCCTTAAACCATTATAACCATTAGATGTCCATAACTCATACCAATGGCCCTTGAACCATTATAACTATTAGCCCTGAGCAGTAGCCTATAGATATCCATTTTACAAGTAATAGGTGTCCATAACCCATAACCATGGCCCTTGAACCATTATAACCACTAGATGTCAATAACTCATAGCGTTGGACCTTGAACCATTATAACTACTAGCCATGACCAATATCCTATAGATATCCATTTAACAAGTAATAGGTGTCCAGAAGCCATACAAATGACGCTTGAATCATTATAACCACTAGATGTCCATAACTCATACCAATGGCCCTTGAACCATTATAACTATTAGTCATGACCAGTATCCTATAGATATCCATTTTACAAGTAATAGGTGTCCATAACCCATAACCATGGCCCTTGAACCATTATAACCACTAGATGTCCATTACTCATAGCGATGGCCCTTGAACCATGATAACTACTAGCCATGACCAATAGTCTATATATATATATACATATATACATATATATATATATATATATATATATATATATATATATATATATATATATATATATATATATATATATATATATATATATATATATATATATATATATATCCATTTTAGAAGTAATAGGTATCCATTACCAATTACCATGGCCCTTGAACCATTATATCCACAAGATGTCCATATCTCATACCGATCGCCCATTAACCAATATAACTACTAGCCATGACCAATAGCCTATAGATATCAAGTTTACAAGTAATAGGTGCCCATAACCCATCCCCATGTCCCTTGAACAATTATAACCACTAGATATCCATAGGCCATACCGATGGCCCTTGAACCATTATAACTACTAGGCATGACCAATAGCTTATAGATATCCATTTAACAAGTAATAGGTGTCCATAAAACATACACATGACCCTTGAACGATTATAACCACTAAATATCCATAACTCAAAGCGATGGCCCTTGAACCATTATAACTACTAGCCATGACCAATAGCCTATAAATATCCATTTTAGAAGTAATAGGTGTCCATTACCAATAACCATGGCACTTGAACCATTATAACCACTAGATTTCCATAACTCATAGTGATGGCCCTTGAACCATCATAACTACTAGCCATGACCAATAGCCTATAGATATCCATTTAACAAGTAATTGTTGGATTTTGGTGGGTTCTAAAACGCAGCAGAAATGTAAATTTAAAATTTTAATTTAACCACCAAGATCCACCAATGACCGAATCTCTAAACCCAAATCGTGCAACAAAGAAGAGAAAGAGAACATCATACCCTCGAAGACACCCGCAAGAATAGTGATGAACTCTTAAATGGATGAAGGTCACGAAGTCGTTCCCCTCTACCATTGATCCACACCGAGTGAGCGATTCCTTCCAAGTTGCTAACCCGACACCGAAAAAGCTCAAGAAATCTTCTTAGATTTTCGGTAACCAAACACTTGTATTTTTAGAGAGAAAAACGAATTGCATTAACCCCTAATCAACCTCCCACATCTCTCTTATATAGATAAGAGAGCATGTGGAGGTGGGTGGAAAAGCTCTACATGCATTGGACCAAAGAGTGGTCCAATAGAATTAAAGCAAGCATGTGGAGAAAAGTAGTGGCTTTCCTTCACATGCATTGGACCATTAAATGGTCCAATGAAATAAAAGCCACTTTTATTTCTCCCAACATCTTTATTTATCTCTCTTAATTTAAGTGTTATCGGAAAGGAATTCCCCCGGCGTGTGACCCGATAGGCTCGTGCATCATCGGCCATGATACCCGTACATGTGTGTCGGTGGGCACTAAATTCTGACAATTTAATCACTTATGATTAAGCTGTCACGAGTCCGGCAGTTTAATCACAAATGATTAAGTTGCCACGAATCTGACAGTTCAATCATCAACGATTAAGCTATTACAAATCTAACACTTTAATCACCAATGATTAACGTTACGATTCTGACAGTTTAATCATCGATGATTAAGCTATTACAAATCTAACACTTTAATCACCAATGATTAAGGTTACGATTCTGACAGTTTAATCATCGGTGATTAAGTCACGAATTCTAACAGTAATAGGTATCCATAACCCATACACATGACCCTTGAATCATTATAACCTCTAGATGTCCATAACTCATAACAATGGCCCTTGAACCATTATAACCATTAGCCATGAGCAGTAGCCTATAGATATCCATTTTACAATAATAGGAGTCCGTAACCCATAACCATGGCCCTTGAACCATTATAACCACTAGATGTCCATAACTCATAGCGTTGGCCCTTGAACCATTATAACTACTATCCACGACCAATAGCCTATAGATATCCATTTAACAAGTAATAGGTGTCCATAAGCCATACACATGACGCTTGAATCATTATAACCACTAGTTGTCCATAACTCATACCAATGGCCCTTGAACCATTATAACTATTAGTCATGACCAGTAGCCTATAGATATCCATTTTACAAGTAATAGGTGTCCATAACGCATAACCATAGCCCTTGAACCATTATAACCACTAGTTGTCCATAACTCATAACGATGGCCCTTGGACCATTATAACTACTAGCCACGACCAATAGCCTATAGATATCCATTTAACAAGTAACAGGTGTCCGTAACCCATACACATGACCCTTGAATCAATATAACCACTAATTGTCCATAACTCATACCAATGACCCTTGAACCCATTATAACTACTAGCCATGACCAGTAGCCTATAGAAATCCATTTTACAAGTAATAAGTGTCCATAACACATAACATTGGCCCTTGAACCATTATGACTAGTAGATGTCCATAACTCATAGCGATGGCCCTTAATCCATTATAACTACTAGCCATGACCAATAGCCTATAGATATCCGTTTAGCAAGTAATAGGTGTCCATAACCCATACACATGACCCTTCAATCATTATAATACTAGATGTCCATAACTCATACCAATGGCCCTTGAACCATTATAACCATTAGCCATGACCAATAGCCTATAGATATCCATTTTACAAGTAATAGGTGTCCATAACCCATAACCATGGCCCTTGAACCATTATAACCACTAGATTTCCATAACTCAGCGATGGCCCTTGAACCATGATAACTACTAGCCATGACCAATAGTCTATATATATATATCCATTTTAGAAATAATAGGTGTCCATTACCAATAACCATGGCCCTTAAACCATTATAACCACAAGATGTCCATATCTCATACCGATCACCCATTAACCAATATAACTACTAGCCATGACCAATAGCCTATAGATATAGAGTTTACAAGTAATAGGTGCCCATAACCCATCCTCATGTCCCTTGAACAATTATAACCACTAGATGTCCATAGGCCATACCGATGGCCCTTGAACCATTATAACTACTAGGCATGACCAATAGCCTGTAGATATACATTTAACAAGTAATAGATGTCCATAACCCATACACATGACCCTTGAATCTTTATAACCACTAGATGTCCATAACTCATACCGATGGCCCTTGAACCATTATAACTACTAGCCATGAGCAGTAGCCTAACATATCCATTTTAGAAGTAATAGGTGTCCATTACCAACAACCATGGCACTTGAACCATTATAACCACTAGATTTCCATAACTCATAGTGATGGCCCTTGAACCATCATAACTACTAGCCATGAACAATAGCCTATAGATATCTATTTAACAAGTAATTGTTGGATTTTGGTGGGTTCTAAAACGCAGCGGAAATGTAAATTTAAAATTTTAATTTAACCACCAAGATCCACCAATGACCGAATCTCTAAACCCAAATCGTGCAACAAAGAAGAGAAAGAGAACATCATACCCTCGAAGACACCCGCAAGAATAGTGATGAACTCTTAAATGGATGAAGGTCACGAAGTCGTTCCCCTCTACCGTTGATCCACACCGAGTGAGCGATTCCTTCCAAGTTGCTAACCCGACACCGAAAAAGCTCAAGAAATCTTCTTAGATTTTCGGTAACCAAACACTTGTATTTTTAGAGAGAAAAACGAATTGCATTAACCCCTAATCAACCTCCCACATCTCTCTGATATAGATAAGAGAGCATGTGGAGGTGGGTGGAAAAGCTCTACATGCATTGGACCAAAGAGTGGTCCAATAGAATTAAAGCAAGAATGTGGAGAAAAGTAGTGGCTTTCCTTCACATGCATTGGACCATTAAAAGGTCCAATGAAATAAAAGCCACTTTTATTTATCCCAACATCTTTATTTATCTCTCTTAATTTAAGTGTTATCGGAAAGGAATTCCCCCGGCGTGTGACCCGATAGGCTCGTGCATCATCGGCCATGATACCCGTACATGTGTGTCGGTGGGCACTAAATTCTGACAATTTAATCACTTATGATTAAGCTGTCACGAGTCCGGCAGTTTAATCACCAATGATTAAGTTGCCACGAATCTGACAGTTCAATCATCAATGATTAAGCTATTACAAATCTAACACTTTAATCACCAATGATTAAGGTTACGATTCTGACAGTTTAATCATCGATGATTAAGTTATTACAAATCTAACACTTTAATCACCAATGATTAAGGTTACGATTCTGACAGTTTAATCATCGGTGATTAAGTCACGAATTCTAACAGTAATAGGTATCCATAACCCATACACATGACCCTTGAATCATTATAACCTCTAGATGTCCATAACTCATACCAATGGCCCTTGAACCATTATAACTATTAGCCATGAGTAGTAGCCTATAGATATCCATTTTACAATAATAGGTGTCCGTAACCCATAACCATGGCCCTTGAACCATTATCACCACTAGATGTCCATAACTCATAGCGTTGGCCCTTGAACCATTATAACTACTATCCACGACCAATAGCCTATAGATATCCATTTAACAAGTAATAGGTGTCCATAAGCCATACACATGACGCTTGAATCATTATAACCACTAGATGTCCATAACTCATACCAATGGCCCTTGAACCATTATAACTATTAGTCATGACCAGTAGCCTATAGATATCCATTTTACAAGTAATAGGTGTCCATAACGCATAACCATAGCCCTTGAACCATTATAACCACTAGTTGTCCATAACTCATAACGATGGCCCTTGGACCATTATAACTACTAGCCAAGACCAATAGCCTATAGATATCCATTTAACAAGTAACAGGTGTCCGTAACCCATACACATGACCCTTGAATCAATATAACCACTAATTGTCCATAACTCATACCAATGACCCTTGAACCCATTATAACTACTAGCCATGACCAGTAGCCTATAGAAATCCATTTTACAAGTAATAAGTGTCTATAACACATAACCTTGGCCCTTGAACCATTATGACTAGTAGATGTCCATAACTCATAGCGATGGCCCTTGAACCATTATAACTACTAGCCATGACCAATAGCCTATAGATATCCGTTTAGCAAGTAATAGGTGTCCATAACCCATACACATGACCCTTCAATCATTATAATACTAGATGTCCATAACTCATACCAATGGCCCTTGAACCATTATAACCATTAGCCATGACCAATAGCCTATAGGTATCCATTTTACAAGTAATAGGTGTCCATAACCCATAACCATGGCCCTTGAACCATTATAACCACTAGATTTCCATAACTCAGCGATGGCCCTTGAACCATGATAACTACTAGCCATGACCAATAGTCTATATATATATCCATTTTAGAAATAATAGGTGTCCATTACCAATAACCATGGCCCTTAAACCATTATAACCACAAGATGTCCATATCTCATACCGATCACCCATTAACCAATATAACTACTAGCCATGACCAATAGCCTATAGATATCAAGTTTACAAGTAATAGGTGCCCATAACCCATCCTCATGTCCCTTGAACAATTATAACCACTAGATGTCCATAGGCCATACCGATGGCCCTTGAACCATTATAACTACTAGGCATGACCAATAGCCTGTAGATATCCATTTAACAAGTAATAGACGTCCATAACCCATACACATGACCCTTGAATCTTTATAACCACTAGATGTCCATAACTCATACCAATGGCCCTTGAACCATTATAACTATTAGCCATGAGCAGTAGCCTATACATATCCATTTTACAAGTAATAGGTGTCCGTAACCCATAACCATGGGCCTTGAACCATTATAACCACTAGATGTCCATAACTCATAGCTTTGGCCCTTGAACCATTATAACTACTGGCTATGACCAATAGCCTATAGATATCCATTTAACAAGTAATAGGTGTCTAGAAGCCATACACATGACGCTTGAATCATAATAACTACTAGATGTCCATAACTCATACCAATGGCCCTTGAACCATTATAACTATTAGTCATGACCAGTAGCCTATAGATATCCATTTTACATGTAACAGGTGTCCATAACCCATAACCATAACCCTTGAACCATTATAACCACTATTTGTCCATAACTGATACCGATGGCCCTTGAACCATTATAACTACTAGCCATGACCAATAGCCTATAGATATCCATTAAACAAGTAACAGGTGTCCATAACCCATACACATGACCCTTGAATCATTATAACCACTAGATGTCCATAACTCATACCGTTGACCCTTGAACCCATTATAACTACTAGCCTTGACCAGTAGCCTATAGATATCCATTTTACAAGTAATAGGTGTCCATAACCCATAACCATGGCCCTTGCACCATTATAACCACTACATGTCCGTAACTCATAGCGATGGCCCTTTAACCATGATAACTACTAGCCATGACAAATAGTCTATACATATATATCCATTTTAGAAGTAATAGGTGTCCATTACCAATAACCATGGCCCTTGAACCATTATAACCACAAGATGTCCATAGCGAATACCGATCGCCCATTAACCAATATAACTACTAGCCATGACCAATAGCCTATAGATATCAAGTTTACAAGTAATAGGTGCCCATAACCCATCCCCATGTCCCTTGAAAAAATTATAACCACTAGATGTCCATAGGCCATACCGATGGCCCTTGAACCATTATTACTACTAGGCATGACCAATAGCCTATAGATATACATTTAACAAGTAATAGGTGTCCATAAACCATACACATGACCCTTGAACGATTATAACCACTAGATATCTATAACTCATAGCGATGGCCCTTGAACCATTATAACTACTAGCCATGACCAATAGCCTATAGATATCCATTTTAGAAGTAATAGGTGTCCATTACCAATAACCATGGCCCTTGAACCATTATAACCACTAGATGTCACCGTTGAACCATCATAACTACTAGCCATGACGAATAGACTATAGATATCCATTTAACAAGTAATAGGTGTCCATAACCCATACACATGACCCTTGAATCATTATAACCACTAGATGTCCATAACTCATACCAATGGCCCTTGAACCATTATAACTATTAGCCATGAGCAGTAGCCTATAGATATCCATTTTACAAGTAATAGGTGTCCATAACCCATAACCATGGCCCTTGCACCATTATAACCACTAGATGTCCATAACTCATAGCGATGGCCCTTGAACCATGATAACTACTAGCCATGACCAATAGTCTATATATATATATATATAAATATATATATATATATATATATATATATATATATATATATATATATATATATATATATATATATATATATATATATATATATATATCCATTTTACAAGTAATAGGTGTCCATAACGCATAACCATAGCCCTGGAACCATTATAACCATTAGTTCTTCATAACTCATACCGATGGCCCTTGGACCATTATAACTACTAGCCATGACCAATAGCCTATCGATATCCATTTAACAAGTAACAGGTGTCCATAACCCATACACATGACCCTTGAATCAATATAACCACTAGATGTCCATAACTCATACTAATGACCCTTGAACCCATTATAACTACTAGCCATGACCAGTAGCCTATAGCTATCCATTTTACATGTAATGGGTGTCCATAACCTATAACCATGGCCCTTGAACCATTATAACCAGTAGATGTCCATAACTCATAGCGATGGCCCTTGAGCCATTATAACTACTAGCCATGACTAATAGCCTATAGATATCCATTTAGCAAGTAACAGGAGTCCATAACCCATACACATGACCCTTCAATCATTATAACACTAGATGTCCATAACTCATACAAATGGCCCTTGAACCATTATAAACATTAGCCATGACCAATAGCCTATAGATATCCATTTTACAAGTAGTAGGTGTCCATAACCCATAACCATGGCCCTTGAACCATTATAACCACTAGATGTCCATTACTCATAGCGATGGCCCTTGAACCATGATAACTACTAGCCATGACAAACAGTCTATATATATATATATCCATGTTAGAAGTAATAGGTGTCCATTACCAATAACCATGGCCCTTGAACCATTATAACCACAAGATTTCCATATCTCATACCGATTGCCTGTTAACGAATATAACTACTAGCCATGACCAATAGCCTATAGATATCAAGTTTACAAGTGATGGGTGCCCATAACCCATCCCCATGTCACTTGAACAATTGTAACCACTAGATGTCCATAGGCCACACCGATGGCCCTTGAACCATTATAACTACTGGGCATGACCAATAGCCTATAGATATCCATTTAACAAGTAATAGGTGTCCATAACCCATACACATGACCCTTGAATCTTTATTACCACTAGATGTTCATAACTCATACCAATAGCCCTTGAACCATTATAACTATTAGCCATGAGCAGTAAGTAGCCTATGGATATCCATTTTACAAGTAATAGGTGTCCAGAACCCATAACCATGGCCCTTGAACCATTAAAACCACTAGATGTCCATAACTCATAGCATTGGCCTTGAAGCATTATAACTACTAGCCATGGCCAATAGCCTATAGATATCCATTTAACAAGTAATAGGTGTCCAGAAGCCATACACATGACGCTTGAATCATTATAACCACTAGATGTCCATAACTCATACCAATGGCCCTTGAACCATTATAACTATTAGTCATGACCAGTAGCCTATAGATATCCATTTTAAAAGTAACAGGTGTCCATAACCCATAACCATAGCCCTTGAATCATTATAACCACTAGTTGTCCATAACTTATACCGATGGCCCTTGAACCATTAGAACTACTAGCCATGACCAATAGCCTATAGATATCTATTTAACAAGTAACATGTGTCCATAACCCATACACATGACCCTTGAATCATTATAACCACTAGATGTCCATAACCCATACCAATGACCCTTGAACCCAGTGTAACTACTAGCCATGACCAGTAGCCTATAGATATCCATTTTACAAGTAATAGGTGTCCATAACCCATAACCATGACCCTTGAACCATTATAACCAGTAGATGTCCATAACTCATAGCGATGACCCTTGAACCATTATAACTACTAGCCATGACCAATAGCCTATAGATATCCATTTAACAAGTAATAGGTGTCCATAACCCATACACATGACCCTTGAATCTTTATAACCACTAGATGTTCATAACTCATACCAATAGCCCTTGAACCATTATAACTATTAGCCATGAGCAGTAGCCTATAGATATCCATTTTACAAGTAATAGGTGTCCATAACCCATAACCATGCCCCTTGAACCATTATAACCACTAGATGTCCGTAACTCATAGCATTGGCCTTGAACCATTATAACTACTAGCCATGGCCAATAGCCTATAAATTTACATTTAACAAGTAATAGGTGTCCAGAAGACATACACATGACGCTTGAATCATTATAACCACTAGATGTCCATAACTCATACCAATGGCCCTTGAACCATTATAACTATTAGTCATGACCAGTAGCCTATAGATATCCATTTTACAAGTAATAGGTGTCCATAACGCGTAACCATAGCCCTGGAACCATTATAACCACTAGTTGTCCATAATTCATACTGATGGCCCTTGGACCATTATAACTACTAGCCATGACCAATAGCCTATAGATATCCATTTAACAAGTAACAGGTGTCCATAACCCATACACATGACCCTTGAATCAATATAACCACTAGATGTCCATAACTCATACCGATCCCCATTAACCAATATAACTACTAGCCATGACCAATAGGCTATAGATATAAAGTTTACAAGTAATAGGTGCCTATAACCCATCCCCATGTCCCTTGAACAATTATAACCACTAGATGTCCATAGGCCACACCTATGGACCTTGAACCATTATAACTACTAGGCATGATCAATAGCCTATAGATATCCATTTAAGAAGTAATAGGTGTACATAAACCATACACATGACCTTTGAACGATTATAACCACTAGATATCCATAACTCACTGCGATGGCCCTTGAACCATTATATCTACTAGCCATGACCAATAGCCTATAGATATCCATTTTAGAAGTAATAGGTGTCCATTACCAATAACCTTGACCCTTGAACCATTATAACCACTAGATGTCCATAACTCATAGTAATGGCCCTTGAACCATCATAACTACTAGCCATGACCAGTAGCCTATAGATATCCATTTAACATGTAATAGGTGTCCATAACCCATACACATGACCCTTGAATCATTGTAACCACTAGATTTCCATAACTCATACCAATGGCCCTTGAACCATTATAACTATTAGCCATTTGAAGTAGCCTATAGATATCCATTTTACAAGTAATAGGTGTCCATAACCCATAACCATGGCCCTTGAACCATTATAACCACTAGATGTCCATAACTCATAGCGTTGGCCCTTGAACCATTATAACTAATAGCCATGACCAATAGCCTATAGATATCCATTTAACAAGTAATAGGTGTCCAGAAGCCATACACATGACGCTTGAATCATTATAACCACTAGATGTCCATGACGCATACCAATGGCCCTTGAACCATTATAACTATTAGTCATGACCAGTAGCCTATAGATATCCATTTTACAAGTAATATGTGTCCCACATCCCAGGCTTCGATTTCCCAAACCAAAACCTTTTAGTAAATGTGACCTATCCTATACCGAGCTACTTAAAATTTCACACTCACCTTTACTAAAAAATTTCTTACACATGCTATGCACAAGTTCACAATATTTCATCATGAACCAGATGAAATACAGACTTCACAAATCTGTTTATATGATTATAGAGTTAAACAACACCACAATTCTATTTGATAAACCTTTCTTACTAACCAGTTTTCTATTTTTGTTTCTTTAGCACCATCTGTGCAGGGTCAAAGGGCACAAGCCACTCAGTCTCAGGAAGTACATGGAGCTTTAAAAACTATTTTAAATCAAATCCTGGCCATGCAGACCACTCAGAATAATATTCTGGCCCGTGTGGATGAAATGAGTACTGAGATTGACACATTAAAGCATTCAGTGGCACTCCTACAGCAACAACAATAGCCTCCACCACCTCCACAAACTCCAACTGGAGGAAATAATGATGAAGCAGGCCCTGATACTGAGCCTCGACGATCACCATCTCCTGCATATTCTAAGGGAGCACAGGATGCTCTCCCCAACTCCGGAAGATCAACAGGGGGACATAGGTGGTGATACTGAAACAATTCCCTCCCCCTCCAATGATAACAATAAGGGGGAGAAGAGACAAAGAGACCAAGAGGTTGATCAACCTGAGCCATCTGCTCGGGGGGAGAAAAGAAGGAAGTTAAATGAAGATCAACCTCCACAGCAACAACAACATCAGCAAACACCTCATACTGAACCACTTAGGTTTAGGTATGAAAGAAGCAGACAAAGAGGACGGTCAGTTTTGGAACAACTTGAAGAAGAACCATCTGAGCCATCTGCTCAGGGGGAGATTGAAACTGACCAACCACAGCAAGTTGTTACTGAGGAAAACAACTTGCAGATTATAGTGTATAGGCCTTTTGTGTGGCCTATTGCTGATGATGAAGATGAAGAACATCCAGTGCCATCAGAAAGTTTTTTAAACCTTGCACTGGATGAAGCAAATAAAGAAAGCTCTTCATCATCATCCTCAGATGATGAAGAGCATCCAAGAAAACCAATCTCTCCTCAAGCTGAAGGACCATCTAGAATCCCTAGAAGACCAATAACCAGAAGAATGTCAAATGTGGTTATGTCCTCAGAATCAAGTGAAGAAAAAGATCCAGCTCCTCTGATCTCAAGACCTAGAAGATCCACTCAGTATACTGAGGAAAAGAGTGATGTCGAGGATGAGATTGAGGCCCAGAAATTCTTCCCTGTTAAAGAAGAAGAACCTGAATCTGAGTCTGAAGATGTCCCAAGAAGATCTCATACTGTAAAAAGAACTGGAGATGAATTGCTTGAACAGTATTGGAACATTGTGGCACAAAGAACAAGGTATAGGGAAACAAGGTTGGGTATGCTGAGGAATAAAGCATTTCTGAATGTAAATGACATATACTGGCTAAATGAATTTGTCAACAAAATAAAAGTCAAAACTGTTGATAGATCAATTGTTGCAACTTGCACTGGGCCAGTCAGTCCTCGAATGAAGATTTTTCTCCATGACATCCAAAATATGGGACTCCAAGACTGGATAAAAATTGCTAGACTGATAAAGGAGATGCCCTCAAGATGTTCTGAAGCGCAAGTGATGATGGATGAAATTTGGGTTGTATCTGCTATATGCTATGAAAAAGGCATCCTTTATGCAGCAGATTACAGGGCACTCAGTGTGATGACTGAAGCTATCAAGAACAACAAACCTGAGTGCCTTAATACTTTCAGAATATTTCCCAAATATACTGTTCCCCCTAATCTTATATTTCAGGATCAAAAGAGTACCATATATCCTACATCTGGATATATGTATACTGACTCAGATGACAGGGACTGCTTCATTACTGAAGCAGATTTACCAACAGCTCCTATCAGCCATTTGGTGGGTTTGAAATGGATGATCACCAAGAAAGAAGATGCTTGGTTCAGAAAGAAGATAGTTGCTGTGCTAAACAACAGGCAAGATGAACTGAAGAAAAGAGAAGAGTTCATCCATGTGAAGAAGGAAGTCTTCTATGAGTTCGAATCAATCAACAGAAGATGAAGAAGAAGACTTTGCAGCCCGTAGTTATGTATTTTTGACTTCTCTTTGTAATTGTTTTGTTATCATTAGATAGGGGGAGATTGTTAAGGCAAAAAGCCTTACCCCTTTGTGAATCTTAGGATAACAAAACAATCCAGACTATCCTAGATTAAAATGTAGATTAAATTTGCTAAGTTAGGATTGATACTGAGTTTGGCCAATACTGGCCACTCAGTATCAGTACTCAGTATTGGAAAATACCAATACTGAGTAGAAGGACTGAGTCATACTCAGTATAGTAACGGACTAAGATCAAATCCCTTGATCTTAGTCATTTCCTTTAAGTTAGTCCTTCTGTTACTCCTTTGCCCATTTATGTAAGATCTCTATAACACTATAAATAGAGATCATCTTGCAAAGGAGTACTTACCAATTTACACTTTCACGAATATCCTTTTGTAATTGTTCAAGTGGTCTTGTATTTCCGCTACAAGCCACACTTTGTGGAATAATATACGTTTGTGCTTAATAAGAATAATCGTATGACGTATATGATCTTGTCTTTATCGATGTTATTAACAATATTGGGGTTTGTGGTGACCTAACATTTTTAAACTGTGATTGGTGTTGATAACCCATACACGTGGCCAGTGAACCATTATAACCACTAGCTATGACCAATAACCTATTAGTATAATTTTTTTAAACTATAATTGGTGTCTAGAACTCATAAGAATGCCCAGTGAACGATTTTGACCACTAGCTAAGACCAATAACCTATAAGTATCCATTTTAAACCTTAACTGGTATCCATTTCCCATACGAATGGCCCGTGAACCATTATAACCACTAGCTATGACCAATAACATATAATTATCCATTTTTAAACTGTAATTGGTGTCTAAAACACATACGAATGCCCCGTGAACCATTATAACCGCTAGCTACGACCAATAACCTATAAGTATCATTGTTAAACCGTAATTAGCGTCCATAGCCCATACGAATGACCCGTGAGCCATATAATCACCAGCTATAACCAATAACCTTTAAGTATCCATTTTTTAAGCTGTGATTGGTGTTGATAACCCATTCAAATGGCCCGTGAACCATTTTAACCACTAGCTATGACCAATAACCTATAAGTATCCTTTTTTTAAACTATAATAGGTGACTAGAACCCATACGAATGCCCCGTGAACGATTTTGACCACTAGCTATGACCAATAACCTATAAGTATCCATTTTAAATGTTAATTGGTGTCCATTACCTATACGAATGGCCCATGAACCATTATAACCACTAGCTACGACCAATAACCTATAAGTATCCTTGTTAAACCGTAAATAGCGTCCATTACCCATACGAATGGCCCGTGAACGATTATAACAACTAGCTACGACCAATAACCTATAAGTATCCTTGTTAAACCGTAATTAGCGTCCATAGACCACACAAATGGCCCGTGAACCATTATAACCACTAGCTTCGACCAATAACCTATAAGTATCCTTGTTAAACCATAATTAGCGTCCGTAGCCCATACGAATGGCCCGTGAACCATTATAACCAGTAGCCATGACCAATAACTTATAAGTATCCATTTTATAAACTGTAATTGGTGACTAGTACCCATACGAATGCCCGGTGAACGATCTTGATCACTAGCTATGACCAATAACCAATAAGTATCCATTTTAAACCTTAATTGGTGTCCATTACCTATACGAATGGCCCGTGAACCATTATACCCAATAGCTATGACCAATAACCTATAATTATCCACTTTTTAAATTGTAATTCGTGTCTAGAACCCTCACGAATGCCCCATGAATAATTTTGACCACTAGTTATGACCAATAACCTATAAGTATCCATTTTAAACCTTAATTGGTGTCGATAACCCATACGAATGGCCCGTGAACCATTATAACCACTTGCTATGCCTAATAACCTATAAGCATCAATGTTAAACCTTAATTGGCGTCCATAGCCCATACAAATGGCCCGTGACCGTTATAACCACTAGCTATAACTTATTAGTATCCATTTTTTAAATTGTAATTGGTGTTGATAACCCATACAAATGGCCCGTGAACCATTATAACCACTAGCTATGACCAATAACCGATAAGTATCCAGTTTTTAAACTGTAATTGGTGTCTAGAACACATACGAATGCCCCGTGAACGATTTTGACCACTATCTATGACAAATAACCTATAAGTATCCATTTTAAACCTTAATTGGTATCCATTACCCATACGAATGGCCCGTGAACCATTTTAAACCTTTTAAGTATCCTTGTTAAACCGTAATTAGCGTCCATAGCCCATACCAATGGCCCGTGAACCATTATAACCACTAGCTTCGACCACTAACCTATAAGTATCCTTGTTAAACCGTAATTAGCGTCCATAGCCCATACGAATGGCCCGTGAACCTTTATAACCACTAGCTATGACCAATAACTTATAAGTATCCATTTTTTAAACTGTAATTGGTGTCTAGAACCCATACGAATTCCCCGTGAACGATTTTGACCACTAGCTATGACCAATAACCAATAAGTGTCCATTTTAAACCTTAATTTGTGTCCATTACCTATACGAATGGCCCGTGAACCATTATTACCAATAGCTATGACCAATAACCTATAATTATTCATTTTTTAAATTGTAATTCGTGTCTAGAACCCACACGAATGCCCCATGAATGATTTTCACCACTAGCTATGATCAATAACCTATAAGTATCCATTTTAAACCTTAATTGGTGGCGATAACCCATACGAATGGCCCATGAACCATTATAACCACTAGATACGCCTAATAACCTATAAGCATATATGTTAAACCTTAATTGGTGTCCATAGCCCATACGAATGGCCCGTGACCATTATAACCACTAGTTATAACTTATTAGTATCCATTTTTTATTTTGTAATTGGTGTTGATAACCCATACAAATGGCCCGTGAACCATTATAACCACTAGCTACGACGAATAACCTATAAGTATCCATTTTTTAAACTGTAATTGGTGTCTAGAACACATACGTATGGCCCGTGAACGATTTTGACCACTAGCTAAGACCAATAACCTATAAGTATCCATTTTTAACCTTAATTGGTATCCATTACCCATATGAATGGCCCATGAACCATTATAACCACTAGCTATGACCAATAACATATAATTATCCATTTTTTAAATTGTAATTGGTGTCTAGAACACATACAAATGCCCCGTGAACCATTATAACCGCTAGCTATGACCAATAACCTATAAGTATCCTTGTTAAACCGTAATTAGCGTCCATAGCCCATACGAATGACCCGTGAGCCATATAATCACTAGCTATAACCAATAACCTTTAAGTATCCATTTTTTAAACTGTGATTGGTGTTGATAACCCATTCAAATGGCCCGTGAACCATTTTAACCACTAGCTATGACCAATAACCTATAAGTATCCTTTTTTTAAACTGTAATAGGTGACTAGAACCCATACGAATGCCCCGTGAATGATTTTGACCACTAGCTATGACCAATAACCTATAAGTATCCATTTTAAACGTTAATTGTTGTCCATTACCCATACGAATGGCCCATAAACCATTATAACCACTAGCTACGACCAATAACCTATAAGTATCCTTGTTAAACCGTAAATAGCGTCCATTACCCATACGAATGGCCCGTGAACCATTATAACAACTAGCTACGACCAATAACCTATAAGTATCCTTGTTAAACCGTAATTAGCATCCGTAGCCCACACAAATGGCCCGTGAACCATTATAACCACTAGCTTCGACCAATAACCTATAAGTATCCTTGTTAAACCGTAATTAGCGTCCATAGCCCATATGAATGGCCCGTGAACCATTATAACCACTAGCTATGACCAATAACTTATAAGTATCCATTTTTTAAACTGTAATTGGTGTCTAGTACCCATAGGAATGCCCGGTGAACGATCTTGATCAATAGCTATGACCAATATCCAATAAGTATCCATTTTAAACCTTAATTGGTGTCCATTAGCTATACGAATGGCCCGTGAACCATTATAACCAATAGCTATGACCAATAACCTATAATTATCCACTTTTTAAATTGTAATTCGTGTCTAGAACCCACACGAATGCCCCATGAATGATTTTGACCACTAGTTATGACCAATAACCTATAAGTATCCATTTTAAACCTTAATTGGTGTCGATAACCTATACGAATGGCCCGTGAACCATTATAACCACTTGCTACGCCTAATAACCTATAAGCATCAATGTTAAACCTTAATTGGTGTCCATAGCCCATACAAATGGCCCGTGACTATTATAACCACTAGCTATAACTTATTAGTATCATTTTTTTAAATTGTAATTGGTGTCTAGAACACATACAAATGCCCCGTGAACCATTATAACCGCTAGCTACGACCAATAACCTATAAGTATCCTTGTTAAACCGTAATTAGCGTCCATAGCCCATACGAATGACCCGTGAGCCATATAATCACTAGCTATAACCAATAACCTTTAAGTATCCATTTTTTAAACTGTGATTGGTGTTGATAACCCATTCAAATGGCCCGTGAATGATTATAACAACTAGCTACGACCAATAACCTATAAGTATCCTTGTTAAACAGTAATTAGCGTCCATAGCCCACACAAATGGCCCGTGAACCATTATAACCACTAGCTTCGACCAATAACCTATAAGTATCCTTGTTAAACCGTAATTAGCGTCCATAGCCCATACGAATGGCCCGTGAACCATTATAACCAGTAGCTATGACCAATAACTTATAACTATCCATTTTTTAAACTGTAATTGGTGTCTAGTACCCATACGAATGCCCGGTGAACGATCTTGATCACTAGCTATGACCAATAACCAATAAGTATCCATTTTAAACCTTAATTGGTGTCCATTACCTATACGAATGGCCCGTGAACCATTATACCCAATAGCTATGACCAATAACCTATAATTATCCACTTTTTAAATTGTAATTCGTGTCTAGAACCCTCACGAATGCCCCATGAATGATTTTGACCATTAGTTATGATGAATAACCTATAAGTATCCATTTTAAACCATAATTGGTGGCGATAACCCATACGAATGGCCCGTGAACCATTATAACCACTAGATACGCCTAATAACCTATAAGCATATATGTTAAACCTTAATTTGTGTCCATACCCCATACGAATGGCCCGTGACCATTATAACCACTAGCTATAACTTATTACTATCCATTTGTTATATTGTAATTGGTGTTGATAACCCATACAAATGGCCCGTGAACCATTATAACCACTAGCTACGACGAATAACCAATAAGTATCCATTTTTTAAACTGTAATTGGTGTCTAGAACACATACGAATGGCCCGTGAACGATTTTGACCACTATCTAAGACCAATAACCTAAAAGTATCCATTTTTAACCTTAATTGGTATCCATTACCCATACGAATGGCCCATGAACCATTATAACCACTAGCTATGACCAATAACATATAATTATCCATTTTTTAAATTGTAATTGGTGTCTAGAAGACATACGAATGCCCCGTGAACCATTATAACCGCTAGCTACGACCAATAACTTATAAGTATCCTTGTTAAACCGTAATTAGCGTCCATAGCCCATACGAATGACCCGTGAGCCATATAATCACTAGCTATAACCAATAACCTTTAAGTATCCATTTTTTAAACTGTGATTGGTGTTGATAACCCATTCAGATGGCCCGTGAACCATTTTAACCAGTAGCTATGACCAATAACCTATAAGTATCCTTTTTTTAAATTGTAATAGGTGACTAGAACCCATACGAATGCCCCGTGAATGATTCTGACAACTAGCTATGACCAATAACCTATAAGTATCCATTTTAAATGTTAATTGGTGTCCATTACCCATACGAATGGCCCATGAACCATTATAACCACTAGCTACGACCAATAACCTGTAAGTATCCTTGTTAAACCGTAAATAGCGTCCATTACCCATACGAATGGCCCGTGAACCATTATAACAACTAGCTACGACCAATAACCTATCAGTATCCTTGCTAAACCGTAATTAGCGTCCGTAGCCCACACAAATGGCCCGTGAACCATTATAACCACTAGCTTCGACCAATAACCTATAAGTATCCTTGTTAAACCGTAATTAGCGTCACTAGCCCATACGAATGGCCCGTGAACCATTATAACCACTAGCTATGACCAATAACTTATAAGTATCCATTTTTTAAACTGTAATTGGTGTCCAGTACCCATACGAATGCCCGGTGAACGATCTTGATAACTAGCTATGACCAATAACCAATAAGTATCCATTTTAAACCTTAATTGGTGTCCATTACCTATACGAATGGCCCGTGAACCATTATAACCAATAGCTATGACCAATAACCTATAATTATCCACTTTTTAAATTGTAATTCGTGTCTAGAACCCACACGAATGCCCCATGAATGATTTTGACCACTAGTTATGACCAATAACCTATAAGTATCCATTTTAAACCTTAATTGGTGTCGATAACCCATACGAATGGCCCGTGAACCATTATAACCACTAGCTATTACTAATAACCTATTAGTATCATTTTTTTAAACTATAATTGGTGTCTAGAACCCATAAGAATGTCCAGTGAACGATTTTGACCACTAGCTAAGACCAATAACCTATAAGTATCCATTTTAAACCTTAATTGGTACCCATTACCCATACGAATGGCCCGTGAACCATTATTACCAATAGCTATGACCAATAACCTATAATTATTCATTTTTTAAATTGTAATTCGTGTCTAGAACCCACACGAATGCCCCGTGAATTATTTTCACCACTAGCTATGATCAATAACCTATAAGTATCCATTTTAAACCTTAATGGGTGGCGATAACCCATACGAATGGCCCGTGAACCATTATAACAACTAGATACACCTAATAACCTATAAGCATCTATGTTAAACCTTAATTGGTGTCCATAGCCCATACGAATGGCCCGTGACCATTATAACCACTAGCTCTAACTTATTAGTATCCATTTTTTATATTGTAATTGGTGTTGATAACACATACAAATGGCCCGTGAACCATTATAACCACTAGCTACGACGAATAACCTATAAGTATCCATTTTTTTAAACTGTAATTGGTGTCTAGAACACATACGAATGGCCCGTGAACGATTTTGACCACTAGCTAAGACCAATAACATATAAGTATCCATTTTTAACCTTAATTGGTATCCATTACCCATACGAATGGCCCGTGAACCATTATAACCACTAGCTATGACCAATAAAATTTAATTATCCATTTTTATATTGTAATTGGTGTCTAGAACACATACGAATGCCCCGTGAACCATTATATTAGCCACGACCAATAACCTATAAGTATCATTGTTAAACCATAAATAGCGTCAATAGCCCATACGAATGACCCTGAGCCATATAATCACTAGCTATAACCAATTACCTTTAAGTATCCATTTTTTAAACTGTGATTGGTGTTGATAACCCATACAAATGGCCCGTGAACAATTTTAACCACTAGCTATGACCAATAACCTATAAGTATCCATTTTTTAAACTGTAATAGGTGTCTAGAACCCATACGAATGCCCCGTGAACGATTTTGACCACTAGCTATGACCAATAAACAACAAATATCCATTTTAAACGTTAATTGGTGTCCATTACCCATACGAATGGCCCATGAACCATTATAACCACTAGCTACGACCAATTACCTATAAGTATCCTTGTTAAACCGTAAATAGCGTCCATTACCCATACGAATGACACGTGAACCATTATAACAACTAGCTACGACCAATAACCTATCAGTATCCTTGTTAAACCGTAATTAGCGTCCGTAGCCCACACAAATGGCCCGTGAACCATTATAACCACTAGCTTCGACCAATAACCTATAAGTATCCTTGTTAAACCGTAATTAGCGTCACTAGCCCATACGAATGGCCCGTGAACCATTATAACCACTAGCTATGACCAATAACTTATAAGTATCCATTTTTTAAACTGTAATTGGTGTCTAGTACCCATTCGAATGCCCGGTGAACGATCTTGATGACTAGCTATGACCAATAACCAATAAGTATCCATTTTAAACCTTAATTGGTGTCCATTACCTATACGAATGGCCCGTGAACCATTATAACCAATAACTATGACCAATAACCTATAATTATCCACTTTTTAAATTGTAATTCGTGTCTAGAACCCACAAGAATTCCCCATGAATGATTTTGACCACTAGTTATGACCAATAACCTATAGGTATCCATTTTAAACCTTAATTGGTGTCCATAACCCATACGAATGGCCCGTGAACCATTATAACCACTTGCTACGCCTAATAACCTATAAGCATCAATGTTAAACCTTAATTGGCGTCCATAGCCCATACAAATGGCCTGTGACCATTATAACCACTAGCTTTAACTTATTAGTATCCATTTTTTAAATTGTAATTGGTGTTGATAACCCATACAAATGCCCCGTGAACCATTATAACCACTAGCTATGACCAATAACCTATAAGTATCCATTTTTTAAACTGTAATCGGTGTCTAGAACACATACGAATTCCCCGTGAACGATTTTGACCACTAGCTATGACAAATAACCTATAAGTATCCATTTTAAACCTTAATTGGTATCCATTACCCATACGAATGGCCCGTGAACCATTATAACCACTAGCTATGACCAATAACATATAATTATCCATTTTTTAAATTGTAATTGGTGTCTAAAACACATACGAATGCCCTGTGAACCATTATAACCGCTAGCTACGACCAATAACCTATAAGTATCCTTGTTAAATCGTAATTAGCATCCATAGCCCATACGAATGACCCGTGAGCCATATAATCACTAGCTATAACCAATAACCTTTAAGTATCCATTTTTTAAACTGTGATTGGTGTTGATAACCCATACAAATGGCCAGTGAACCATTATAACCACTATTTATGACCAATAACCTATTAGTATCATTTTTTTAAACTATAATTGGTGTCTAGAACCCATAAGAATGCCCAGTGAACGATTTTGACCAGTAGCTAAGACCAATAACCTATAAGTATCCATTTTAAACCTTAATTGGTAACCATTACCATAGGAATGGCCCGTGAACCATTATAACCACTAGCTATGACCAATAACATTTAATTATCCATTTTTAAATTGTAATTGGTGTCTAGAACACATACGAATTCCCCGTGAACCATTATAACCGCTAGCCACGACCAATAACCTATAAGTATCCTTGTTAAACCGTAAATAGCGTCAATGTTAGGTCACAACACCCTGGTTTAGTTGGTTAATTGATTGGTTAATTATAACTCTAAGACAAATATTGTATAAGAACAAGATATGAGTCAAATGTATAATTCCACTAAGTGTGGCTTGTTACGGAATAACAAGAACACTGATCAATTACAAAAGGTATGAAAGTGTAAAGTGAATTGGTGAGTTCTCCTTTGCAAGATGATCTCTATTTATAATGATATAGAGATCTTACATAATTGGCAAAGGAGTAACCGAAGGACTAAACTAGGAAAATGACTAAGATCAAGGGATTTGATCTTAGTCTGTTACATATTGTAACTCAGTCCTTCTACTCAGTATCACTATCTGATACTGAGTACTGATACTGAGTTCCAATACTGATCACTCAGTATCAGACCTAAACTTAGCTATATTATTCTACATATTAATCAAAGCTAGTCTAGATTGTTTTGTTATCTTAAGATCCAAAGGGGTAAGGCTTTTTGCCTTAACAATCTCCCCCTATGTAATGATAACAAAACAATTACAAAGAGATAAACAAAAAGAAAAATACAACAGCATAGTTGACAAAATCTTCTTCTTCATTTGCTGTTGATGGCTTCATTCTCATAGAAGACTTCTTGTTTGATGTGGACAAACTCTTCTCTGCTTTTGAGTTCATCCCTTCTACAATTCAGAACTGCAACAATCTTCATTCTGAACCCAGAGTCTTCTTTCTTGGTGATCATCCATTTCAGTCCAACAAGGTGACTGATTTGAGCTCTTGGTAGATCTTCTTCAGAAATGAAGCACTCTCTATCCTCTGAGTCAGTATACATATATCCAGAAGTTAGATATATGACACTCTTTTGATCCTGAAAAACAAGGTTAGGAGGAAGAGGGTACTTTCTAAGATACTTGTATGTATGAAGGCATTCTGGTCTGTTGTTTGAGTAAGCTTCAGTCATCACACTGAGCGTTCTATACTCTATCTCATGGAGCAAGCCCTTTTCATAACATACTGTAGAGACTGCACAGATCTCATCCAAGACTATTTGATCATATGTTGATTTCTTTGGAAGCTCTTTGATCAGTCTTGTAATCCTCACCCAGTCTTGAAGACCAATTCTTTGAATATCATGAATAAATAACTTCACGGGAGGACTGGTTAAGCCAGTATAAGTGATAGTGATTCTTCCTTCTTTGAGCTTTACTTTTACTTTATTGACATCCAGGTTTAACCAATGTATCCCCTTACATTTGGAAATGTTTTGGTCTTCAAGAACTCCTTTCTTTCCTCCTTATACTGAGTGCTGGCAGCAACCATATTCCAGTAATGTTGAATATGGTCTGGACCCTTTCTTGAAATTCTATGGGAAGGACCAGGTGTATCAGTATCTGGGTCAGATTCTGGTTCAGCTTTGACTCCCAACTCTTGCTCATATAAAAATCTTTCTTGTTCTGCCCAGAGTTGTTGAGGAGTCTGTCTTGGAGCCTGCTCGGTATCACTGTTCCTTGTATGAACAGGTCTTCTTTGTCTTGTTACCAAAGGAGTAGATTCCTCACTTGATTCAGAAGAAGTGAGAACAGCATTGATAGGTCTTCTTGATAAGGAACTCCTTCTTCTAATCACCAGATTTTCTGGTTCTTCATCATCCGAGGATGATGATGAAGAACTTTCTTGTTCTACCAGATTTAGTGCATAGTTTACTAAATCTGGTTCTTCATCTTCATCATCAGCAATAGGCCAGATGAAAGGCCTATATACCACAATTTGCAAGTTATTTTCTTCTAGAACAGGTGGCTCGGTATAAGCTTGCTGTGGTTGGTCAGTGTGAGTCTCCCCCTGAGCAGATGGCTCAAGTGGGTCTTCAAAGTGTGGTACTGACCTACTTCTTTGTCTTCTTCTCTCATACTGAAATCGAAGTGGTTCAGTATGAGGACTCTGCTGATGTTGTTGTTGTTGTTGTTCTTGTTGTGGAGGTAGGTCTTCATTCAATCTTTGTCTTTTCTCCACCTGAGCAGATGGCTCAGGTTGATCAACCTCAGTATCTCTTTGTCGCTTCTCCCCCTTATTGTTATCATTGGATGGGGAGGGAAGAGGATCAGTATCACCACCCATGTCCCCTTGTGGTGCTTCAATGGTAGGGGATGGCATGGGCTCAGTCGCAGCATCAGTATCACCCTCAGTATTGGCATGGGAGGGTGATTGCATATGTGCAGGATCATCATCGCCTTCTCCTTCTTCATTATGTCCACCATGTGAGGATGGTGGAGGAGATGGAGGCTTATGTTGTTGTTGGAGTAGTGAGACTGACTGTTTGATGGAGTCAATGTCCCTACTCATAGTGTCCATTCTGGCCAAAATTGTATTTTGAGTGTGTTGAATGGCCAGAATATTCTGCATGATTGCTTGCAGATTCACTTGTTCTCCTGCAGCCTGTGATGCCTGAATGCCCTGCACAGATGGTGCTAAAGAAACAAAAATAAAACTGGTTAAAAAGAAAGGTTTATCAAATAGAATTGTGGTGTTGGTTAACTCTATAATCATATAAACAGAGTTTGTGAAGTCTGTATTTCATCTTGTTTAGGATGAAATATTGTGGACTTGTGCATAGCATGTGTAAGAAGATTTTAGTAAAAGTGAGTGTGTAAATTTAAGTAGCTCAGTATAGGATAAGTCACATTTACTAAAAGGTTTGGGTTTGGGTATTCGAAGCCTGGGATGTGCTTCTTGTTATTTTCAATGTTTATCACTCGGTATTAGAGTGATAACAGAAATGTGGCTAAACCCCATGGAAAATTTTTGGATTTTGTGGCTTAAGGGTTTGTGATCATTTCTTGAATCATGCTATCCAACTCAAAAATAAGTTGGACATGATTCAAGCAGCACCAGTGGGTGTCAGTGTGACATCAACCACTATTGTCTCGTTAAGATGAGACAACTGTAGACTGACAATGATCAATTGTGTGCTCAGTATATGAATTTTGCATAGCAGCAGTGGGCTAGCTATGTTGGCCATAAAAGGATATATATTTGAAAGATCGTGTGAGACTTTGGTCAGTATTGAGTTGGTACTGGCCAATACTTAGTCTCTATTTGGGAATGAAATATATATATATATAATTTTAAGGGCTTTTTAGAAATTCATACCTGAGACTCTATCAGATTCCCTTCTAGCATCTGCAGAGGTCTGTGCAGGATCATGTGATTGTTGATGTGCAGCACCAACATCTTCAATACCGACTTGTCTTTCTTGATGAGCACCTTCCAGTGTAGTTTGCTCATATTGAATCTCCACATCAAGAGGAACATGAGGTTCCTCAATTGGTTGAGCAGTTGGAACTAGTTCTGGACCTGGAAGGTCAGCGGTGGCTGCAACTAAGCTTTGGGCTTGAAGAGATGCAGTTAATGATGGAACATTTGCAGGCTGCACCTCCTCTGATGATAAGTTTCCCATAATGATAGGGGAAAGATTCCTTCTTCTTCTTTGAAGGACCAGTGGTGTGTCTTTGGAGGACTCATTATCAAAAACTGTTTCAATATGAGGAGCATCAGGATCCTGTGCAGGTGGAGAGATATGTTGTTGAGTCGGTTCTTGAACCTGTGGAACATCCTGCATCTCAACATCTTGACCCGCCTGTTCTCCATTACCACTATTATCATCATTTTCATCATCATCATCATCATCATCATCATCATTGTCTGATTCAGTATCAGACATGTCTTCTTCATCATTCATGTGTTCTTGAACAATGGCCCACATATAAGGGCTCAGTAGAGGCTCTCCTTGTCTTGGCCTGTAAAAGAAGATCTTCTCACAGAGGAGGAAGATCAACCCTTGGACTGTGAAACTCATCATAAGTATGTGTGGGCATTGAGTGTTGAAAGATGAGTGATAAAAATCTGCAGAAAGGGACATTGCATTCCCTTGTGTTAGCCCGAACCAGAGCAGCTAATTCATTGAAAATGAGCCGTGCATAATCAATGTTTCTTCCATAGTACAAGGCATGTACTATTTGCATCCTGTTAAGGCAAAAAGCCTTGCCCTTTTGGATCTTAAGATAACAAAACAACCTAGACTAGCTTTGATTTATATGTAGAATAATATAGCTAAGTTTAGGTCTGATACTGAGTGATCAGTATTGGAACTCAGTATCAGTACTCAGTATCAGATAGTGATACTGAGTACAAGGACTGAGTAGAAGGACTGAGTGATACTCAGTATAGTAACGGACTAAGATCAAATCCCTTGATCTTAGTCATTTTCCTTACTTAGTCCTTCGGTTACTCCTTTGCTCATTATGTAAGATCTCTATAACATTATAAATAGAGATCACCTTGCAAAGGAGTACTCACCAATTCACTTTACACTTTCACATCTTTGTAATTGATTAGTGGTCTTGTTATTCCGCAACAAGCCACACTTAGTGGATTTATACATTTGACTCATATCTTGTTCTTATACAATATTTGTCTTAGTGCTATAATTAACCAATCAATTAACCAACTAAACCAGGGTGTTGTGACCTATCAACTGGTATCAGAGCAGGCAAAATGAACTCTTATTTAGTCGATCTATAACCCTGGCAGCCATTTCCTACATCTATCCCTCCAACACTCAAAAATCCAAAATGTCTACAATTGTTGCACCAATTATGTCTGGAAAGGGAGTACCCATCTTTGATGGAAAAGACTTCCATCAATGGAAGCTTAAAGCTCAGTGGTATCTTGAATCTATTCACCATGAGATGCTCACTGTGCTATATGATGGTCCCATCATTCCACAAACTGTGGAACCTGTTGCTGCTACTGATGATGCTCATGAGGGCATAAGAACTGTACCTAAACTAAAGCACAACTGGACTGATACTGACCGTCAGTTGTATGCTTTAGACTCCAGAGCTAAAGGGGTGATTGGTAATGCTGTTACCAAAGAGATACTTAATGTAATTATGAAATTGCCAACATCAAAGGCTATGTGGGATAGTCAATCAGTCACCTATGAAGGCACAGCAAAGGTGAAGTTGCAAAGAAAAAGTAACATGAGAAGGAAATATGAAAATTTCTTCTCAACTCCTAATGAAGACATCACCACTCTCTATAACAGGTTCAATACTGTTATCCATGATTTAATCAGTGTAGGCATTGTGAAAGAAGAAGGAGAGCTTGTTCAAAAGTTCCTGGATAGTCTTCCTCAACAATTTCTTGACATGACAAACTCTGTCAATGCTGCTAACAACATTGAGTCATATACTCTTCAAACCTTGTATGGTTTAATGTTGAATCATGAGGAGAATAATGCTGCAAGACTGATCAACTGGAAGAAAACTGACAAGTCTTCCACTGGCATGGCTCTAGTTGTGCAACAGGCTTATACTGTGACTGAGCCAGATGAACCAGAAGTTGATCTTGCTGATGCTGAGTTAGAAGAGCTTGAAACTCAAATGGCTCTTATGTCTATGAAGCTGGATCAGTTGAAGAAGAAGAGGCTTGGTGTTAGCTCTTCTAATACTGACCCAAGATCAGGTCTGTGCTATAGGTGTGGAAAGCCGGGACATATTGCTGCAAATTGTCATACCAAGTCTTCTGAGACTGACCAAAATGACAAGATTGCATACCGAGCAAAAAGGTATAGAGACAAATATGTCAAGCTGAAGAATTGGAGCAAGGGCAAGAGGGCAGAAGGGAATGGAGCACCTCATCAAGCACTTTACTCAGAAGCCTGGATGGATGAAGAGTTAAGTGATGATGAAGAAGAGATTGAGAATAAAGCATTTATGGCTTTCACTGAAGATGATTTGAAGAGCTCCTTTGAAAAGGACATTAAAGAGGCTGAGAGGATGAGTGTTCATACTGATTGGGATTCCACTCAGTTGTACAAGGTAAGTTCCTTTCAAACTTATTCAGTGAATGAAAAAACCAAGATTTTTGAGTATATGCTTGTTGATCTTAAAACTTCTGTACAAAAAGAAAAAGCTTTAAAATTAACAATTAAAGAACTTGAAAGGGTAAATAATGAAAACTTGGATAAATTAGCAAAATACAAAGATTTAGAACTAAACTTTTCAGATTTAAAAGACATTAACCAAAGATTAGCTGATAAAGCTCATTTACACAAACTTGAAAAAGAGAAATTTGAAAAACAGTGTAAATCTTGGGGAAATGCTTCAATAAAATTAAATAAATGTTTAAATGAACAATTTCCAGAAAATGTGAGGGCTGCACTTGGTGTTGATCCTCAATTTAAAAACAGGAACAATTTTGCTGATTTATTTGAAGAGTTTTCTACTATGAACCCTATTAATTTTGTAAAAGCTAAAACTTTATGTGAAGTTGGATGTCAAACTGAGTCAGATGATGAGGAAAATGAAATTTTAGAAAAACCTATTGGTCCTTCCATCTGCTCAAAGTGCTATACTGAGCTACAAGAACTCAGTATTGAATTTCAAATAACAGAAATTTCTGATACCGAGCTACCAATAGTTCAGTATGACACTTCTGCTGTTCCACCTTTTGAATTATTATTTAATACAACAACTTTTGAATTATATAATGATAATAAGACAACTTCTATCTCACATGTTTCATCAAATACAGAAGTTGCAGGAACAGAAACATCTTATACTGAGAAATCTAAAGAACCTGTTAAAGTTGTTCCTTCAAAAATTGATAAACAAAAGACAACTTCAACTAGATCTTTGGTTGGCAAAGACAAGAAGTCTACCACTAATAATATTAGAAAGACTTCTCTGCCAAATAAAAATAAGCAACCAGATCCTCCATCTCCTAAACCAGTTAAAAACAATGTTAATACACCAATTAGAAATAACAATATTAACATTTTAAAAACACTTGGTGATCAGGTCAAATCTTTAAGTAAACAATTTGCAAAACTTGTTCATACTGATCTACCGAAAGTGCAACATTTTTCTAAAATACCTTATGAAAATATGTTTAGAAATAGACCTAGAAAATGTTATAGATGTCATCATACTGGTCATAAGGGAGATGAATGCTGGACTGATCTCTCAAGTCCTAGGTACTCAGTACCAAAGAAAAGGAGAGAAACTAAGTCAGTATCACCAAAGAAAACTTCTAAAGTTACCCCCGAAGTGATACTGACCTCTCCACATAAAGAGATCAAGTCAAAATATGTTTATCCCACCAAAGGTCCCATTCAAAAATGGGTTCCTAAAAAGAACTAACTCTTATTTTGTGTCTTGTGCAGGGTGACAGAAAGTGGTATTTAGATAGTGGCTGCTCAAGACACATGACAGGCAGTATGGAGTACCTTCTCAATTATACTCCAGAGAAGGGTCCTTCTGTCAAGTTTGGAGATGACTCGGTGGGAAAGACAAGAGGTTATGGTGTGATCAAGGCAGGCAACATAACTTTTAAAAGAGTTGCCTATGTAGAGGGTCTTAAACACAATCTGCTCAGTATCAGTCAGATGTGTGATGATGAAAATGAAGCTCGATTCAGGAAGGTTGCAGGCATCATCTACAATGATAAAGGGCAGCCTGTACTCATTGCTAGAAGAGAAAAGGATGTATATGTGGTCAACCTATCTGAAATAGACCCAACTATTCGAGTATGCCTGCTTTCTAAAGTCAAGCTAGAATTGCATTGGCTATGGCACAAGAAACTCTCTCACATCAACTTTAGAAATATCAACGAGCTCAGTATGAAGAAACTGGTGAGAGGGTTGCCCACTATTACTTATTCAAAAGATAAGTTATGCTCAGCATGTGAAATGGGCAAGCAGAAGAAGAGTTCATTCAAGTCCAAAGTCAATCATTCCATCAATGAACCTCTTACTATGATACATATGGATCTTTTTGGCCCCATTAGCACACCATCTTTGGCCAAAAAGATTTATACTCTAGTCTTGGTTGATGAATTTTCAAGATATACTTGGGTCATCTTCCTCAAGACTAAGTCAGATGCAACAACAGAAATCATTGCCTTTATAAAAAGAGAGGAACTTCAAAAAGGCAACAAGGTCAAGCAACTTAGAAGTGACCATGGTACTGAGTTTAAGAACTCAGTATTAGCAGATTTCTGTGAAGAAAAAGGAATCATTCAAAACTTATCTACAGCCTACACACCACAACAAAATGGTGTTGTAGAAAGAAAGAATAGAACATTGATTGAAGCCGCAAGAACTTTATTATGCCATGCTAGACTGGCACTGAGTTTCTGGGCTGAAGCTGTAAACTGTGCAAACTTTACTCAGAATAGAGCTACTATAGTCCAAAGACATCTGAAGACTCCATATGAGTTATATAATGGCAAGATTCCTAATGTGGAATACTTCCACATCTTTGGGAGTAAATGCTTTGTACTCAGCACAAAACAAAATCTCAATAAATTTCCTCCCAAAGCAAATGAAGGTGTGTTCATGGGCTACTCTCCACACTCTAAATCTTTCAGAGTGTATATCATCTCAACCAAGATGATTGTAGAATCCATTCATGTCACATTCGATGAAGATCAGAATGAGCATTCTACCTCAGCAATTGAAGACATAAGTGGCATAGATATTCTATGCAATCCAGAACACTCAATTGCTGAACAGCCTAAGTTTCATCCACACTTTATTCCTAATAAATTTAATGAAACTGATCAAGTTCAAACTCAGTATCACTCAAATGAGACTAATACTGAAGTTCCCATAACAGAGGACCTCCATACTGCGTTTCCAACTAATGATCTGAACCATTCTATCTATGAAGAAGGTGAAACATCCAACACTTCACAAGAATCCACATCAACTCTGCAAAATGAAGATGAACAGCAACCTACACTGTCTGATACTGATCAGAATTCCACTCAGTATCAGACAGACAACACACCAAATCAACAAGATATTGTTGATCCTATTTCAAATGCTCCCTTAGGAAACAATTTAAGGGAACAAAGAGACCATCCACACTCAAACATTATTGGTCCTATTGAAGAAGGTGTCCAAACAAGAAGAAAATTAGAATTTCCAACCCAAGCAACTGCAAATTTTTGTTTCTTCTCAAGTTTCTTATCTACCATTGAACCAAAGAAAGCTGATGAAGCTTTATTAGATGAAGATTGGGTAGAGGCTATGCAAGAAGAGCTCACAGAGTTTGAGAGAAACAAAGTTTGGAACTTAGTGCCACCTCCTTCTGGCAAAACTATTATTGGTACTAAGTGGGTGTTCAGAAACAAGATGGACAAGGATGGTGTTGTCATCAGAAACAAAGCAAGGTTAGTTGCTCAAGGTTACAGGCAAGAAGAAGGCATTGACTATGATGAAACTTTTGCACCAGTTGCAAGAATTGAAGCTATTAGGTTGTATCTTGCATATGCAGCTTTTAAGAATTACAAAGTTTATCAGATGGATGTCAAAAGTGCTTTTCTAAATGGAAAACTACAAGAAGAAGTTTATGTTAAACAACCTCCAGGTTTTGTTGAAAGAGCACAAGTGGAGGATGTCAATTCCTAGGTGGAAGACTAGTTGGCTGGTCATCCAAGAAACAAAATTCGGTAGCAACTTCCACAGCAGAAGCAGAATATGTTGCTGCAGGAAGTTGTTGTGCTCAATTATTATGGATGCAGTACCAACTCTTAGACTATGGGTTCAACTTTCATAAGACTCCCATTCATTGTGATAACAAGAGTGCTATTGCTATCACAGAGAACCCAGTCTATCACTCCAAAACCAAGCACATTGATATCAGACACCACTTTATTCGAGATAATGTGGAAAAAGGTAAGGTTGAAGTAGATTATGTACCAACAGATGAACAATTGGCCGATGTGTTTACTAAACCTCTTCCTGAGGAAAGGTTTATGTATTTACTAGGGCAATTAGGTATGTTGAATCCTTAATCTTTCTTAAATTTTCTTTAAAACTGAGCGCTCAGTATCACTCCTGTTGATACTGACCACTCAGTATCACTAGTCTGTTATCATCAAAATTTAAATTTTTTATTTTTTTATTAATTTCAAGAGTAAATTAATTGTTTTTATATTTTTAAAATTTTTTTTAAAAAATTAATTTTTTTTTTTACTCAGTATTGGGGTATTACGTCGCTCAAACCGAGCTTAATCCTTATACTGCTCAAACGGTAACCTTTCTTAATAAGAAAGTTACCGTTGGCAGAGGATAAGGCAGTCAAATCAGCCGTTTTTACTTCCCAATACCTTACTTAGCTTTCAAATCTCCTATAAATAACCGTTTACTTTTACTTCAAATTTTTTAACTGTTATTTCTTTCTTTCTTTTTCAATTCTCTCTGCGATTAACGATTTCATTTTCTATTAGCAAGCAAACTTTCTCAAATCAAAATTACAGATGGCGAATTACACTTTTATTGCTCCAGACGTTGAATCGGAAATCCAATTCCGAAATAATGAAGTACCCACGTTTGCGAGGAACAACATCACAGCAAATTTCACTATTCCTCAAGCCTGGGTATGCCAAGAATTCACGAACATCGTGACTTTTATGAAGCATTGCCCAATTGCTCGTGCACTGATATTATCTCCTCGAGCAATTTACCCAGAAATGTTATGCGAGTTTTGGTACTCTGCCACACTCGATTCTCCAGATATGATTGCTGGATGGGTAATTAGGGATCAAAGAAGAGCTTTTGTCTCTACTGCAATTATTCGTGAAACACTGAGGCTTCCAGCACAAGCTCAGTATGACCCATTTGTTGATAGAATAGAGGCACGCTCAGTACTGCCATTTTTGGGTCGAAGAGGAACAACAGGAATCATCAAAAGAAACGAATTTGGTCCTATGTGGAGTATTCTCATTACAACAATAATTCGGTGTATGACCCACAAGACGGGAGCTTTGGACCAAATAAACGAATTTGGGATGCAAATAGTACATGCTCTGTACTATGGAAGAAATATTGATTATGCTCGGCTAATTTTCAATGAATTAGCTACTCTGGTTCGGGCAAACACAAGGGAATGCAATGTCCCTTTCTGCAGATTTCTATCACTCATCTTTCAACACTCAATGCCCACACACATTTATGATGAATTTCACAGTCCAAGAGTTGATCTTCCTCCTCTTAGTGAGAAGATTTTCTTTTACAGACCAAGAGAAGGAGAGCCTCTTCTAAGTCCTCCTATGTGGGCCATTGTTCAAGAACACATTGATGATGCAGAAGACATGTCTGATACTGAGTCAGACAATGATGATGATGATGATGATGATAATGATAATAGTGGTAATGGAGCACAGGCCGGTCCAGACATTGAGATGCAGGATGTTCCACAAGTCCAAGAACCAACTCAACAACATATCTCTCCACCTGCACAAGATCCTGATGCTCCTCATATTGAAACAGCTTTTGATACTGAGTCCTCAGAAGACACACCACTGGTCCTCCAAAGAAGAAGAAGACATCTTTCCCCTGTTATTATGGGAAACTTATCATCTGAGGAGATGCAGCCTGCAAATGTTCCATCATTAACTGCATCTCTTCAAGCCCAAAGCCTAGTTGCAGCCACCGCTGACCTTCCAGGTCCAGAACTAGCTCCAACTGCTCAACCAATTGAGGAACCTCATGTTCCTCTTGATGTGGAGATTCAATATGCACAAACTACACTGGAAGGTGCTCAGCATGACAGAGAGGTCGGTATTGAAGATGTTGGTGCTGCACATCAACAAACACATGATCCTGCACCGACCTCTGCAGATGCTAGAAGGGAATCTGACAGAGTCTCAGGTATGAATTTCTAAAAAACCCTTAAACTTATATATATATATTTCATTCCCAAATAGAGACTAAGTATTGGCCAGTACCAACTCAATACTGACCAAAGTCTCAAACGATCTTTCAAATATATATCCTTTTATGGCCAACATAGCTAGCCCACTGCTGCTATGAAAAATTCATATACTGAGCACACAAAATTGATCATTGTCAGTCTACAGTTGTCTCAACATTTAAAGAGACAATGGTGGTTGATGTCATACTGACACCCACTGGTGCTGCTTGAATAATGTCCAACTTATTTTTGAGTTGGGTAGCATCATTCAAGAAATGATCACAAACCCTTAAGCCACAAAATCCAAATATTTCCCATGGGGTTTAGCCACATTTCTGTTATCACTCTAATACGGAGTGATAAACATTGAAAAAATCAAGAAGCACATCCCAGGCTTCGAATTCCCAAACCCAAACCTTTTAGTAAATGTGACTTATCCTATACTGAGCTACTTAAATTTTCACACTCACTTTTACTAAAATCTTCTTACACATGCTATGCACAAGTCCACAATATTTTATCATAAACCAGATGAAATACAGACTTCACAAACTCTGTTTATATGATTGTAGAATTAAACAACACCACAATTCTATTTGATAAACCTTTCTTTCTAACCAGTTTTATATTTTTTGTTTCTTTAGCACCATCTGTGCAGGGCATTCAGGCATCTCAGGCTGCAGCAGACCAAGTGACTCTGCAAGCAATCATGCAGCACATTCTGGCCATCCAACAAACTCAAAAGATAATCCTAGCCAGAATGGACAAGATGAGTGGTGATATTGACTCAATAAAACAGTCAGTCTCACTACTTCAACAACCACAGCAGCCTCCACAAACTCCACCATGTTCACATGGTGATCACAATGAAGAAGGAGAAGGAGAAGGAGGTGCTGGTGATACTGATGCTGCAACTGAGCCCATGCCCTCCCCTACTCTTGAACAACCTGAGGGGGACATGGGTGGTGATACTGATCCTCTTCCCTCCTCATCAAATGATAACAAAAGGGGGGAGAAGAGACAAAGAGATACTGAGGTTGATCAAACTGAGTCATCTGCTCAGGGGGAGAAAAGAAGAAGATTGAATGAAGATCAACCTCCACAACAACAACATCAGCAAAGCCCTCATACTGAGCCAATTCGGATTCAGTATGAGAGAAGAAGACAAAGAACTAGGTCAGCATTACAAGTTCAAGACCCACTTGAGCCATCTGCTCAGGGGGATACTCATACTGACCAACCACAGCAAACTTATTCTGAGCCACCTGCTCTTGAAGAGAATAATTTGCAAATTGTGGTCTATAGGCCGTTCATCTGGCCTATTGCTGATGATGAAGATGAAGAACCAGATTTATTAAACTATGCACTAAATCTGGTAGAACAAGAAAGTTCTTCATCATCATCCTCGGATGATGAAGAACCAGAAAATCTGGTAATTAGAAGAAGGAGCTCCTTGTCAAGAAGACCTATCAATGCTGTCCTCACTTCTTCTGAATCAAGTGAGGAATCTGCTCCTTTGGTAACAAGACAAAGAAGACCTGTTCATACAAGGGACAGTGATACCGAGCAGGCTCCAAGACTGACTCCTCAACAACTCTGGGCAGAACAAGAAAGATTTTTATATGAGCAAGAGTTAGGAGTCAAAACTGAACCAGAATCTGACCCAGATACTGATACTCCTGGTCCTTCCCATAGAATCTCAAGAAAGGGCCCAAACCATATTCAACATTACTGGAATATGGTTGCTTCCAGGACTCAGTATAAGGAGCAAAGAAAGGAGTTCTTGAGGACCAAAGCATTTCAAAATGTAAGGGGGATACATTGGTTAAATCTGGATGTCATTAAAGTAAAAGTGAAGCTCAAAGAAGGAAGAATCACTATCACTTGTACTGGCTTAACCAGTCCTCCCATGAAGATATTTATTCATGATATTCAAAAAATTGGTCTTCAAGACTGGGTGAAGATCACAAAACTGATCAAAGAGCTTCCAAAGAAATCAACTTATGATCAAATAGTCTTGGATGAGATCTGTGCAGTAGCTGCAGTATGTTATGAGAAGGACTTACTTCATGAAATAGAGTACAGAACACTCAGTGTGATGACTGAGGCTTACTCAAACAATAGACCAGAATGCCTTCATACATACAAGTATCTTAGAAAGTACCCTCTTCCTCCTAACCTTGTCTTTCAGGATCAAAAGAGTGTCATATATCCAACTTCTGGATATATGTATACTGACTCAGAGGATAGAGAGTACTTCATTTCTGAAGAAGATCTACCAAGAGCTCAAATCAGTCACCTTGTTGGACTGAAATGGATGATCACCAAGTAAGAAGACTCTTGGTTCAGAAAGAAGATTGTTGCAGTTCTGAATAGCAGAAGGGATGAACTCAAAAGTAGAGAAGAGTTTGTCCACATTAAACAAGAAGTCTTCTATGAGAATGAAGCCATCAACAACAAATGAAGAAGAAGATATTGCTACCTATGCTGTTGTATTTTTTGTTTATCTCTTTATAATTGTTTTGTTATCATTAGATAGGGGGAGATTGTTAAGGCAAAAAGCCTTGCCCCTTTGGATCTTAAGATAACAAAACAACCTAGACTAGCTTTGATTTATATGTAGAATAATATAGCTAAGTTTAGGTCTGATACTGAGTGATCAGTATTGGAACTCAGTATTAGTACTCAGTATCAGATAGTGATACTGAGTAGAAGGACTGAGTAGAAGGACTGAGTGATACTCAGTATAGTAACGGACTAAGATCAAATCCCTTGATCTTAGTCATTTTCCTTACTTAGTCCTTCGGTTACTCCGTTGCTCATTATGTAAGATCTCTATAACATTATAAATAGAGATCATCTTGCAAAGGAGTACTCACCAATTCACTTTACACTTTCACATCTTTGTAATTGATTAGTGGTCTTGTTATTCCGCAACAAGCCACACTTAGTGGATTTATACATTTGACTCATATCTTGTTCTTATACAATATTTGTCTTAGTGCTATAATTAACCAATCAATTAACCAACTAAACCAGGGTGTTGTGACCTAACACATCCCAAATTCATTTATTTGGTCCAAAGCACCCGTCTTGTGGGTCATACACCAAATTATTGTTGTAATAAGAATACCCCACATAGGACCAAATTCATTTCTTTTGATTGTGCCCGTTGTTCCTCTTCGACCCAAAAATGGTAAAACTGAGTGTGCCTCTGTTCTATCAACGAATGGATCATACTGAGCTTGGGCGGGAAGTCTCAGTGCTTCACGAATGATGGCAGTAGAAACAAATGCCCTTCTTTGATCTCTAATTACCCACCCAGCAATCATATCTGGAGAATCGAGTGTAGCAGAGTACCAAAACTCGCATAGCATTTCTGGGTAAATTGCTCGAGGAGACAAGGTCAGTGCACGAGCAATTGGGCAATTCTTCAGAAAAGTCACAATGTTTGTGAATTCTTGGCATACCCAGGCTTGAGGAATATTGAAGTTTGCTGTTATGTTGTTCCTTGCAAACCTGGGCAGTTCATCGTTTCGGATTTTGATTTCCGATTCAACTTCCGTATTAAGAAAGGTTACCGTTGAGCAGTATGAGGATTAAGCTCAGTGTAAGAGCCGTCATACCCCAATACTGAGGTAAAAAAAATTTTAAATAAAAAAAAATTTAAAAATATAAAAACAATTAATTTACTCTTGAAATTAATAAAAAAAATAAAAATTTTAAATTTTGATGATAACATACTAGTGATACTGAGTGGTCAGTATCAACAGGAGTGATACTGAGCGTTCAGTTTTAACGAAAATTAAAGAAAATTAAGGATTCAACATACCTAATTGCCCTAGTAAATACATAAACCTTTCCTCAGGGAGAGGTTTAGTAAACACATCGGCCAATTGTTCATCTGTTGGTACATAATCTACCTCAACCTTACCTTTTTCCACATTATCTCGAATAAAGTGGTGTCTGATATCAATGTGCTTGGTTTTGGAGTGATAGACTGGGTTCTCTGTGATTGCAATACCACTCTTGTTATCACAATGAATGGGAGTCTTATGAAAGTTGAACCCATAGTCTAAGAGATGGTACTGCATCCATAATAATTGAGCACAACAACTTCCTGCAGCAACATATTCTGCTTCTGCTGTGGAAGTTGCTACCGAATTTTGCTTCTTGGATGACCAACCAACTAGTCTTCCACCTAGGAATTGACATCCTCCACTTGTGCTCTTTCTGTCCAATCTACAACCTGCAAAATCTGCATCTGTGTACCCTTCAAGGTCAAAGTTTGAGTCTTTGGGATACCAAAGACCCAGGTTAGGAGTACCTGTAAGATATCTAAAGATACGCTTAACTGCTTTCATGTGTGATTCTTTAGGATCAGCCTGATACAGAGCACACAATCATGTTGCAAACATGATATCAGGCCTGCTAGCAGTTAAGTAAAGTAAGGAACCAATCATACCTCGGTATGTGGATTGACATACTGGTTTACCAGTTTCATCCTTACTTATCTGATCCTGAGTACCCATAGGAGTGTGCATGGAAGATAAATTTTCAAATTTGTATTTCTTTAACATGTCATGCACATACTTACTTTGATTTATAAAAGTGCCATCAGGCTTTTGTTCAACTTGTAAACCAAGAAAGTAAGTAAGTTTTCCCATCATACTCATCTGATACTGAGTTGACATTATCTTAGCAAACCAGTCAAACATTGACTTGTCAGTGGAGCCAAAGATAATATCATCTACATATATCTGAATGAGTAAGATGTCAGAACCTTTCCGTTTTGAAAATAATGTTTTATCAATTTTACCTCTTGTAAATTTATTTTCAATAAGGTACTCAGACAGGGTGTCATACCAGGCTCTTGGAGCTTGTTTGAGCCCATATAGAGCTTTATCAAGCTTGAAAACATAATTAGGAAATTTAGAATCAACAAAACCTGGTGGTTGTTTAACATAAACTTCTTCTTGTAGTTTTCCATTTAGAAAAGCACTCTTGACATCCATCTGATAAACTTTGAAATTCTTAAAGGCTGCATATGGAAGATACAACCTAATAGCTTCAATTCTGGCAACTGGTGCAAAAGTTTCATCATAGTCAATGCCTTCTTCTTGCCTGTAACCTTGAGCAACTAACCTTGCTTTGTTTCTGATGACAACACCATCCTTGTCCATCTTGTTTCTGAACACCCACTTAGTACCAGTAATAGTTTTGCCAGTAGGAGGTGGTACTAAGTTCCAAACTTTGTTTCTCTCAAACTCTGTGAGCTCTTCTTGCATAGCCTCTACCCAATCTTCATCTAATAAAGCTTCATCAGCTTTCTTTGGTTCAATGGTAGATAGAAAACTTGAGAAGAAACAAAAATTTGCAGTTGCTTGGGTTGGAAATTCTAATTTTCTTCTTGTTTGGACACCTTCTTCAATAGGACCAATAATGTTTGAGTGTGGATGGTCTCTGTGTTCCCTTAAATTGTTTCCTAAGGGAGCATTTGAAATAGGATCAACAATATCTTGTTGATTTGGTGTGTCTTGTGTCTGATACTGAGTGGAATTCTGGTCAGTATTAGACAGCGCAGGTTGCTGTTCATCTTCATTTTGCAGAGTTGATGTGGATTCTTGTGTAGTGTTGGATGTTTCACCTTCTTCATAGGTAGAGTGGTTCAGATCATTAGTTGAAACTCAGTATGGAGGTCCTCTGTTATGGGAACCTCAGTATTAGTCGCAGTTGAGTGATACTGAGTTTGAACTTGATCAGTTTCATTAAACTTATTGGGAATAAAGTGTGGATGAAACTTGGGCTGTTCAGCAATGGAGTGTTCTGGATTGCATAGAATATCTATGCCACTTATGTCTTCACTTGCTGAGGTAGAATGCTCATTCTGATCTTCATCGAATGTGACATGAATGGATTCTACAATCATCTTGGTTGAGATGATACACACTCTGAAAGCTTTAGAGTGTGGAGAGTAGCCCATGAACACACCTTCATTTGCTTTGGGAGCAAATTTGTTGAGGTTTTGGTTTGTACTGAGTACAAAGCATTTACTCCCAAAGATGTGGAAGTATTCCACATTAGGAATCTTGCCATTGTATAACTCATATGGAGTCTTCAGATGTCTTTGGACTATAGTGGCTCTATTCTGAGTGAGGTTTGCACAGTTTACAGCTTCAGCCCAGAAACTCAGTGCCAGTCCAGCATGACATAATAAAGTTCTTGCAGCTTCAATCAGTGTTCTATTCTTTCTTTCTACAACACCATTTTGTTGTGGTGTGTAGGCTGCAGAGAAGTTTTGAATGATTCCTTTTTCTTCACAGAAATCGGCTAATACTGAGTTCTTAAACTCAGTACCATGGTCACTTCTAAGTTGCTTGACCTTGTTGCCTTTTTGAAGTTCCTCTCTTTTTATAAAGGCAATGATTTCTGTTGTTGCATCTGACTTAGTCTTGAGGAAGATAACCCAAGTATATCTTGAAAATTCATCAACCAAGACTAGAGTATAGATCTTTTTGGCCAAAGATGGTGTGCTGATGGGGCCAAAAAGATCCATATGTATCATAGTAAGTGGTTCATTAATGGAATGATTGACCTTGGACTTGAATGAACTCTTCTTCTGCTTGCCCATTTCACATGCTGAGCATAACTTATCTTTTGAATAAGTAATAGTGGGCAACCCTCTCACCAGTTTCTTCATACTGAGCTCATTGATATTTCTAAAGTTGATGTGAGAGAGTTTCTTGTGCCATAGCCAATGCAATTCTGGCTTGACTTTAGAAAGCAGGCATACTCGAATAGTTGGATCTATTTCAGATAGGTTGACCACATATACATCTTTTTCTCTTCTAGCAATGAGTACAGGCTGCCCTTTATCATTGTAGATGATTCCTGCAACCTTCCTGAATCGAGCTTCATTGTCATCATCACACATCTGGCTGATACTGAGCAGATTGTGTTTAAGACCCTCTACATAGGCAACTCTTTTAAAAGTTATGTTGCCTGCCTTGATCACACCATAACCTCTTGTCTTTCCCACCGAGTCATCTCCAAATTTAACAGAAGGACCCTTCTCTGGAGTATAATTGAGAAGGTATTCCATACTGCCTGTCATGTGTCTTGAGCAGCCACTATCTAAATACCATTTTCTGTCACCCTGCACAAGACACAAAATAAGAGTTAGTTCTTTTTAGGAACCCATTTTTGAATGGGACCTTTGGTGGGATAAACATATTTTGACTTGATCTCTTTATGTGGAGAGGTCAGTATCACTTCGGTGAAAACTTTTGAGGTTTTCTTTGGTGATACTGACTTAGTTTCTCTCCTTTTCTTTGGTACTGAGTACCTAGGACTTGAGAGTTCAGTCCAGCATTCATCTCCCTTATGACCAGTATGATGACACCTATAACATTTTCTAGGTCTATTTCTAAACATATTTTCATAAGGTATTTTAGAAAAATGTTGCACTTTTGGTAGATCAGTATGAACAAGTTTTGCAAATTGTTTACTTAAAGATTTGACCTGATCACCAAGTGTTTTTAAAATGTTATTTTTGTCATTTTTAATAGGTGTATTAACATTTTGTTTTACTGGTTTAAAGGGTGGTGGAGCTGATTGCTTCTTTTTATTTGGCATGGAAGTCTTTCTAATTTTATTAGTGTAAGACTTCTTGTTTCTACCAACTGTGGACCAGGTTGAAGTTGTTTTTTGTTTATCATGTTTTGAAGAAACAACTTTAACAGGTTCTTTAGATTTCTCAGTATATGATGTTTCTGTTCCTGCAACTTCTGTATTAGATGAAACATTGGAGATAGAAGTTGTCTTATTATCATTATATAATTCAAAAGTTGTTGTATTAAATAATAATTCAAAAGGTGGAACAACAGAAGTGTCATACTGATCTATTGGGAGGTCAGTATCAGAAGTTTCTTTTATAGAAAATTCAATACTGGGTTCTTGTAGCTCAGTATAGCACTTTGAGCAGATGGAGGGGCCAATAGGTTTTTCTAAAATTTCATTTTCCTCATCATCTGACTCGGTTTGACATCCAACTTCACAAAACGTTTTAGCTTTTATAAATTTAATAGGGTTCATATTAGAAAATTCTTCAAATAAATCAGCAAAATTATTCCTATTTTTAAATTGAGGATCAACACCAAGTGCAGCCCTCACATTTTCTGGAAATTGTTGATTTAAACATTTATTTAATTTTATTGAAGCATTTCCCCAAGATTTACACTGTTTTTCAAATTTCTCTTTTTCAAGTTTGTGTAAATGAGCTTTATCAGCTAATCTTTGCTTAATGTCTTTTAAATCTGAAAAATTTAATTCTAAATCTTTATACTTTGCTAGTTTATCTAAGTTTTCATTATTTACCCTTTCAAGTTCTTGAATCTTTAATTTTAAAGCTTTTTCTTTTTGTACAGAAGTTTTAAGATCAACAATCATATACTCAAAAATCTTAGTTTTTTCATTCACTGAATAAGTTTGAAAGGAAATTACCTTTTACAACTGAGTGGAATCCCAATCAGTATGAACACTCATCCTCTCAGCCTCTTTGATATCCTTTTCAAAAGAGCTTTTCAAATCATCTTCAGTGAAAGCCATAAAGGCTTTATTCTCAATCTCTTCCTCATCATCACTTAAGTCTTCATCCATCCAGGCTTCTGAGTAAAGTGCTTGATGAGGTGCTCCATTCCCTTCTGCCCTCTTGCCCTTGCTCCAATTCTTCAGCTTGACATATTTGTCTCTATACCTCTTTGCTCGGTATGCAATCTTGTCATTTTGGTCAGTCTCAGAAGACTTGGTATGATAATTTGCAGCAATATGTCCAGGATTTCCACACCTATAGCAAAGACCTGATCTTGGGTCAGTATTAGAAGAGTTAACACCAAGCCTCTTCTTCTTCAACTGATCCAGCTTCATAGACATAAGAGCCATTTGAGTTTCAAGCTCTTCTGTCTCAGCATCAGCTAGATCAACTTCTGGTTCATCTGGCTCAGTCACAGTATAGGCCTGTTGCACAACTAGAGCCATGCCAGTGGAAGACTTGTCAGTTTTCTTCCAGTTGATCAGTCTTGCAGCATTATTCTCCTCATGATTCAACATTAGACCATACAAAGTTTGAAGAGTGTATGACTCAATGTTGTTAGCAGCATTGACAGAGTTTGTCATGTCAAGAAATTGTTGAGGAAGACTATCCAGGAACTTTTGAACAAGCTCTCCTTCCTCTTTCACAATGCCTACACTGATTAAATCATGGATAACAGTATTGAACCTGTTATAGAGAGTGGTGATGTCTTCATTAGGAGTTGAGAAGAAATTTTCATATTTCCTTCTCATGTTGCTTTTTCTTTGCAACTTCACCTTTGCTGTGCCTTCATAGGTGACTGATAGGCTATCCCACATAGCCTTTGCTGTTGGCAATTTCATAATTGCATTAAGTATTTCTTTGGTAACAGCATTACCAATCTCTCCCTTTGCTCTTGAGTCTATACTGAATAACTGACGGTCAGTATCAGTCCAGGTGTGTTTCAGTTTTGGAACTGTCCTTATGCTCTCAGGAGCATCATCAGTAGCAGCAACGGGTTCCACAGTTTGTGGGATGATAGGACCATCATTTAGCACAGTGAGCATTTCATGATGAATGAATTCGAGATACCACTGAGCTTTTAGCTTCCATTGATGGAAGTCTTTACCATCAAAGATGGGTACTCCCTTTCCAGACATAATTGGTGCAACAATGGTAGACATTTTTTATTTTGGAGTAAGTGAAGGATAAGTATAAGGAATGGCTGCCAGGGTTATAGATCGACTAAATAAGAGTTTATTTAGCCTGCTCTGATACCAGTTGTTAGGTCACAACACCCTTGTTTAGTTGGTTAATTATATCTCTAAGACAAATATTGTATAAGAACAAGATATGAGTCAAATGTATAATTCCACTAAGTGTGGCTTGTTGCGGAATAACAAGACCACTGATCAATTACAAAAGGTATGAAAGTGTAAAGTGAATTGGTGAGTTCTCCTTTGCAAGATGATCTCTATTTATAATGATATGGAGATCTTACATAATTGGCAAAGGAGTAACCGAAGGACTAAACTAGGAAAATGACTAAGATCAAGGGATTTGATCTTAGTCCGTTACATATTGTAACTCAGTCCTTCTACTCAGTCCTTGTACTCAGTATCACTATCTGATACTGAGTACTGATACTGAGTTCCAATACTGATCACTCAGTATCAGACCTAAACTTAGCTATATTATTCTACATATTAATCAAAGCTAGTCTAGGTTGTTTTGTTATCTTAAGATCCAAAGGGGCAAGGCTTTTTGCCTTAACAGTCAATAGCCCATACGAATGACCATGAGCCATATAATCACTAGCTGTAACCAATAACCTTTAAGTATCCATTTTTTAAACTGTGTGTAACCAATAACCTTTAACTATCCATTTTTTAAACTGTGATTGGTGTTGATAACCCATACAAATGGCCCATGAACCAATTTAACCACTAGCTATGACCAATAACCTATAAGTATCCATTTTTTAAACTGTAATAGGTGTCTAGAACCCATACGAATGCCCGTGAACGATTTTGACCACTAGCTATGACCAATAAACAACAAATATCCATTTTAAATGTTAATTTGTGTCCATTACCCATACGAATGGCCCATGAACCATTATAACCACTAGCTATGACCAATAACCTATAAGTATCCTTGTTAAACCGTAATTAGCGTCCATAGCCCATACCAATGGCCCGTGAACCATTATAACCACTAGCTTCGACCAATAACCTATAAGTATCCTTGTTAAACCGTAATTAGCGTCCATAGCCCATACGAATTCCCCGTGAACCATTATAACCACTAGCTATGACCAATAACTTATAAGTATCCATTTTTTAAACTGTAATTGGTGTCTAGAACCCATACGAATTCCCCGAGAACGATTTTGACCACTAGCTACGACCAATAACCAATAAGTGTCCATTTTAAACCTTAATTTGTGTCCATTACCTATATGAATGGCCCGTGAACCATTATTACCAATAGCTATGACCAGTAACCTATAATTATTCATTTTTTAAATTGTAATTCGTGTCTAGAACCCACACGAATGTCCCGTGAATGATTTTCACCACTAGCTATGGTCAATAACCTATAAGTATCCATTTTAAACCTTAATTGGTGGTGATAACCCATACGAATGGCCGGTGAACCATTATAACAACTAGATACGCCTAATAACCTATAAGCATCTATGTTAAACCTTAATTGGTGTCCATAGCCCATACGAATGGCCCGTGACCATTATAACCACTAGCTAAAACTTATTAGTATCCATTTTTTATATTGTAATTGGTGTTGATAACCCATACAAATGGCCCGTGAACCATTATAACCACTAGCTACGACGAATAACCTATAAGTATCCATTTTTTAAACTGTAATTGGTGTCTAGAACACATACGAATGGCCCGTGAACGATTTTGACCACTAGCTAAGAACAATAACCTATAAGTATCCATTTTTAACCTTAATTGGTATCCATTACCCATACGAATGGCCCGTGAACCATTATAACCACTAGCTATGACCAATAACATTTAGTTATCCATTTTTAAATTGTAATTGGTGTCTAGAACACATACGAATGCCCCGTGAACCATTATAACCGCTAGCCACGACCAATAACCTATAAGTATACTTGTTAAACCGTAAATAGCGTCAATAGCCCATACGAATGACCCTGAGCCATATAATCACTGGCTATAACCAATAACCTTTAAGTATCCATTTTTTAAACTGTGATTGGTGTTGATAACCCATACAAATGGCCGTGAACCATTTTAACCACTAGCTATGACCAATAACCTATAAGTATCCATTTTTTAAACTGTAATAGGTGTCTAGAACCCATACGAATGCCCCGTGAACGATTTTGACCACTAGCTATGACCAATAAACAACAAATATCCATTTTGAACGTTAATTTGTGTCCATTACCCATACGAATGGCCCATGAACCATTATAACCACTAGCTATGACCAATAACCTATAAGTATCCTTGTTAAACCGTAATTAGCGTCCATAGCCCATACCAATGGCCCGTGAACCATTATAACCACTAGCTTCGACCAATAACCTATAAGTATCCTTGTTAAACCGTAATTAGCGTCCATAGCCCATACGAATTCCCCGTGAACCATTATAACCACTAGCTATGACCAATAACTTATAAGTATCCATTTTTTAAACTGTAATTGGTGTCTAGAACCCATACGAATTCCCCGAGAACGATTTTGACCACTAGCTACGACCAATAACCAATAAGTGTCCATTTTAAACCTTAATTTGTGTCCATTACCTATACGAATGGCCCGTGAACCATTATTACCAATAGCTATGACCAGTAACCTATAATTATTCATTTTTTAAATTGTAATTCGTGTCTAGAACCCACACGAATGCCCCGTGAATGATTTTCACCACTAGCTATGATCAATAACCTATAAGTATCCATTTTAAACCTTAATTGGTGGCGATAACCCATACGAATGGCCCTTGAACCATTATAACAACTAGATACACCTAATAACCTATAAGCATCTATGTTAAACCTTAATTGGTGTCCATAGCCCATACGAATGGCCCGTGACCATTATAACCACTAGCTATAACTTATTAGTATCCATTTTTATATTGTAATTGGTGTTGATAACCCATACAAATGGCCCGTGAACCATTATAAACACTAGCTACGACGAATAACCTATAAGTATCCATTTTTTATACTGTAATTGGTGTCTAGAACACAAACGGATGGCCCGTGAACGATTTTGACCACTAGCTAAGACCAATAACCTATAAGTATCCATTTTTAACCTTAATTGGTATCCATTACCCATGCGAATGGCCCATGAACCATTATAACCACTAGCTATGACCAATAACATTTAATTATCCATTTTTAAATTGTAATTGGTGTCTAGAACACATACGAATGCCCCATGAACCATTATAACAGCTAGCCACGACCAATAACCTATAAGTATACTTGTTAAACCGTAAATAGCGTCAATAGCCCATACGAATGACCCTGAGCCATATAATCACTGGCTATAACCAATAACCTTTAAGTATCCATTTTTTAAACTGTGATTGGTGTTGATAACCCATACAAATGGCCCGTGAACCATTTTAACCACTAGCTATAACCAATAACCTATAAGTATCCATTTTTTAAACTGTAATAGGTGTCTAGAACCCATACGAATGCCCCGTGAATGATTTTGACCACTAGCTATGACCAATAAACAACAAATATCCATTTTAAACGTTAATTGGTGTCCATTACCCATACGAATGGCCCATGAACCATTATAACCACTACCTACGACCAATAACCTATAAGTATCCTTGTTAAACCGTAAATCGTGTCCATTACCCATACGAATGGCCCGTGAACCATTATAACAACTAGCTACGACCAATAACCTATAAGTATCCTTGTTAAACCGTAATTAGCGTCCGTAGCCCACACAAATGGCCCGTGAACCATTATAACCACTAGCTTCGACCAATAACCTATAAGTATCCTTGTTAAACCGTAATTAGCGTCCATAGCCCATACGAATGGCCCGTGAACCATTATAACCACTAGCTATGACCAATAACTTATAAGTATCCATTTTTTAAATTGTAATTGGTGTCTAGTACCCATACGTATGCCCGGTGAACGATCTTGATCACTAGCTATGACCAATAACCAATAAGTATCCATTTTAAACCTTAATTGGTGTCCATTACCTATACGAATGGCCCGTGAACCATTATAACCAATAGCTATGACCAATAACCTATAATTATCCACTTTTTAAATTGTAATTCATGTCTAGAACCCACACGAATGCCCCATGAATGATTTTGACCACTAGTTATGACCAATAACCTATAAGTATCAATTTTAAACCTTAATTGGTGTCGATAACCCATACAAATGGCCCGTGAACCATTATAACCACTTGCTACGCCTAATAACCTATAAGAATCAATGTTAAACCTTAATTGGCGTCCATAGCCCATACAAATAGCCCATGACCATTATAACCACTAGCTATAACTTATTAGTATCCATTTTTTAAATTGTAATTGGTGTTGATAACCCATACAAATGGCCCGTGAACCATTATAACCACTAGCTATGACCAATAACTTATAAGTATCCATTTTTTAAACTGTAATTGGTGTCTAGAACACATACGAATTCCCTGTGAACGATTTTGACCACTAGCTATGACAAATAATCTATAAGTATCCATTTTAAACCTTAATTGGTATCCATTACCCATACGAATGGCCCGTGAACCATTATAGCCACTAGCTATGACCAATAACATATAATTATCCATTTTTTAAATTGTAATTGGTGTCTAAAACACATACGAATGCCCCGTGAACCATTATAACCGCTAGCTACGACCAATAACCTATAAGTATCCTTGTTAAATCGTAATTAGCGTCCATATCCCACACGAATGACCCGTGAGCCATATAATCACTAGCTATAACCAATAACCTTTAAGTATCCATTTTTTAAACTGTGATTGGTGTTGATAACCCATACAAATGGCCCGTGAACCATTATAACCACTAGCTATGACCAATAACCTATTAGTATCATTTTTTTTAAACTATAATTGGTGTCTAGAACCCATAAGAATGCCCAGTGAACGATTTTGACCACTAGCTAAGACCAATAACCTATAAGTATCCATTTTAAACCTTAATTGGTATCCATTACCATACGAATGGCCCGTGAACCATTATAACCACTAGCTATGACCAATAACATTTAATTATCCATTTTTAAATTGTAATTGGTGTCTAGAACACATACGAATGCCCCGTGAACCATTATAACCACTAGCTACGATGAATAACCTATAAGTATCCATTTTTTAAACTGTAATTGGTGTCTAGAACACAAACGAATGGCCCGTGACGATTTTGACCACTAGCTAAGACCAATAACCTATAAGTATCCATTTTTAACCTTAATTGGTATCCATTACCCATGCGAATGGCCCGTGAACCATTATAACCACTAGCTATGACCAATAACATTTAATTATCCATTTTTAAATTGTAATTGGTGTCTAGAACACATACGAATGCCACGTGAACCATTATAACCGCTAGCCACGACCAATAACCTATAAGTATATTTGTTAAACCGTAAATAGCGTCAATAGCCCATACGAATGACCCTGAGCCATATAATCACTGGCTATAACCAATAACCTTTAAGTATCCATTTTTTAAACTGTGATTGTTGTTGATAACCCATACAAATGGCCCGTGAACCTTTTTAACCACTAGCTATGACCAATAACCTATAAGTATCCATTTTTTAAACTATAATAGGTGTCTAGAACCCATACGAATGCCCCGTGAACGATTTTGACCACTAGCTATGACCAATAAACAACAAATATCCATTTTAAACGTTAATTGGTGTCCATTACCCATATGAATGGCCCATGAACCATTATAACCACTAGCTACGACCAATAACCTATAAGTATCCTTGTTAAACCGTAAATCGCATCCATTACCCATACGAATGGCCCGTGAACCATTATAACAACTAGCTACGACCAATAACCTATAAGTATCCTTGTTAAACCGTAATTAGCGTCCGTAGCCCACACAAATGGCCCGTGAACCATTATAACCACTAGCTTCGACCAATAACCTATAAGTATCCTTGTTAAACCGTAATTAGCGTCCATAGCCCATACGAATGGCCCGTGAACCATTATAACCACTAGCTATGACAATTAACTTATAAGTATCCATTTTTTAAATTGTAATTGGTGTCTAGTACGCATACGAATGCCCGGTGAACGATCTTGATCACTAGCTAAGACCAATAACCAATAAGTATCCATTTTAAACCTTAATTGGTGTCCATTACCTATATGAATGGCCCGTGAACCATTATAACCAATAGCTATGACCAATAACCTATAATTATCCACTTTTTAAATTGTAATTCGTGTCTAGAACCCACACGAATGCCCCATGAATGATTTTGACCACTAGTTATGACCAATAACCTATAAGTATCCATTTTAAACCTTAATTGGTGTCGATAACCCATACGAATGGCCCGTGAACCATTATAACCACTTGCTACGCCTAATAACCTATAAGAATCAATGTTAAACCTTAATTGGCGTCCATAGCCCGTACAAATAGCCCGTGACCATTATAACCACTAGCTATAACTTATTAGTATCCATTTTTTAAATTGTAATTGGTGTTGATAACCCATACAAATGGCCCGTGAACCATTATAACCACTAGCTATGACCAATAACTTATAAGTATCCATTTTTTAAACTGTAATTGGTGTCTAGAACACATATGAATTCCCTGTGAACGATTTTGACCACTAGCTATGACAAATAACCTATAAGTATCCATTTTAAACCTTAATTGGTATCCATTACCCATACGAATGGCCCGTGAACCATTATAGTCACAAGCTATGACCAATAACATATAATTATCCATTTTTTAAATTGTAAATGGTGTCTAAAACATATACGAATGCCCCGTGAACCATTATAACCGCTAGCTACGACCAATAACCTATAAGTATCCTTGTTAAATCGTAATTAGCGTCCATATCCCATACGAATGACCCGTGAGCCATATAATCACTAGCTATAACCAATAACCTTTAAGTATCCATTTTTTAAACTGTGATTGGTGTTGATAACCCATACAAATGGCCCGTGAACCATTATAACCACTAGCTATGACCAATAACCTATTAGTATCATTTTTTTAAACTATAATTGGTGTCTAGAACCCATAAGAATGCCCAGTGAACGATTTTGACCACTAGCTAAGACCAATAACCTATAAGTATCCATTTTAAACCTTAATTGGTATCCATTACCATACGAATGGCCCGTGAACCATTATAACCACTAGCTATGACCAATAACATTTAATTATCCATTTTTAAATTGTAATTGGTGTCTAGAACACATACGAATGCCCCGTGAACCATTATAACCACTAGCTACGACGAATAACCTATAAGTATCCATTTTTTAAACTGTAATTGGTGTCTAGAACACAAACGAATGGCCCGTGAACGATTTTGACCACTAGCTAAGACCAATAACCTATAAGTATCCATTTTTAACCTTAATTGGTATCCATTACCCATGCGAATGGCCCGTGAACCATTATAACCACTAGCTATGACCAATAACATTTAATTATCCATCTTTAAATTGTAATTGGTGTCTAGAACACATACGAATGCCCCGTGAACCATTATAACCGCTAGCCACGGCCAATAACCTATAAGTATACTTGTTAAACCGTAAATAGCGTCAATAGCCCATACGAATGACCTTGAGCCATATAATCATTGGCTATAACCAATAACCTTTAAGTATCCATTTTTTAAACTGTGATTGGTGTTGATAACCCATACAAATGGCCCGTGAACCATTTTAACCACTAGCTATGACCAATAACCTATAAGTATCCATTTTTTAAACTGTAATAGGTGTCTAGAACCCATACGAAAGCCCCGTGAACGATTTTGACCACTAGCTATGACCAATAAACAACAAATATCCATTTTAAACGTTAATTGGTGTCCATTACCCATATGAATGGCCCATGAACCATTATAACCACTAGCTACGACCAATAACCTATAAGTATCCTTGTTAAACCGTAATTAGCGTCCATAGCCCATACCAATGGCCCGTGAACCATTATAACCACTAGCTTCGACCAATAACCTATAAGTATCCTTGTTAAACCGTAATTAGCGTCCATAGCCCATACGGTGAACCATTATAACCACTAGCTATGACCAATACCTTATAAGTATCCATTTTTGAAACTGTAATTGGTGTCTAGAACCCATACGAATTCCCCGTGAACGATTTTGACCACTAGCTAAGACCAATAACCAATAAGTGTCCATTTTAAACCTTAATTTGTGTCCATTACCAATACGAATGGCCCGTGAACCATTATTACCAATAGCTATGACCAATAACCTATAATTATTCATTTTTTAAATTGTAATTCGTGTCTAGAACCCACACGAATGCCCCGTGAATGATTTTCACCACTAGCTATGATCAATAACCTATAAGCATCTATGTTAAACCTTAATTGGTGTCCATAGCCCATACGAATGGCCCGTGACCATTATAACCACTAGCTATAACTTATTAGTATCCATTTTTTATATTGTAATTGGTGTTGATAACCCATACAAATGGCCCGTGAACCATTATAACCACTAGCTATGACGAATAACCTATAAGTATCCATTTTTTAAACTATAATTGGTGTCTAGACACATACGAATGGCCCGTGAACGATTTTGACCACTAGCTAAGACCAATAACCTATAAGTATCCATTTTTAACCTTAATTGGTATCCATTACCCATACGAATGGCCCGTGAACCATTATAACCACTAGCTATGACCAATAACATATAATTATCCATTTTTTAAATTGTAATTTGTTAGGTCACAACACCCTGGTTTAGATGGTTAATTGATTGGTTAATTATAACTTAAGACAAATATTGTATAAGAACAAGATATGAGTCAAATGTATAATTCCACTAAGTGTGGCTTGTTGCGGAATAACAAGACCACTGATCAATTACAAAGATATGAAAGTTTAAAGTGAATTGGTAAGTTCTCCTTTGCAAGATGATCTCTATTTATAATGATATAGAGATCTTACATAATGAGCAAAGGAGTAACCGAAGGACTAAGTAAGGGAAATGACTAAGATCAAGGGATTTGATCTTTGTCCGTTACTATACTGAGTATCACTCAGTCCTTCTACTCAGTATTGGTTTTCCAATACTGAGTGCTGATACTGAGTGACCAGTATTGGCCAAACTCAGTATCACTTCTGACTTAGCTATTTTAATCTACATTTTAATCTAAGCTATTCTAGATTGTTTTTGTTATCCTAAGATTCATACAAGGGGTAAGGCTTTTTGCCTTAACAATCTCCCCCTGTCTAATGATAACAAAACAACTACAAAGATATACTAAACAAAGTAAGCTACAGGCTGCAAAGTCTTCTTCTTTAGTCTTTGTTGATCGACTCAAACTCGTAGAAGACTTCTTTCTTCACATGGATGAACTCTTCTCTTTTCTTCAGTTCATCTTGCCTGTTGTTTAGTTCTCTCTTGGTTATCATCCATTTAAGACCCACCAAATGGCTGATAGGAGCTGTTGCCAAATCTGCTTCAGTAATGAAGCACTCCCTGTCATCTGAGTCAGTACATATATATCCAGATGTTGGATATATGGTACTCTTTTGATCCTGAAAGATAAGGTTAGAGGGAACAATATATGTGGGAATTATTCTGAAAGTATTAAGGCACTCAGGTTTGTTGTTCTTCATAGCTTCAGTCATCACACTGAGTGCCCTGTATTCTGCTGCATAAAGAATGCCTTTTTCATAGCATATAGCAGATACAGCCCAGATTTCATCCATCATCACTTGGGCTTCAGAGGATTTGGAGGGCATCTCCTTTATCAGTCTAGCAATCTTTATCCAATCTTGAAGTCCCATATTTTGGATGTCATGGAGGAAAAACTTCATTGGAGGACTGACTGGCCCAGTGCAAGTTGCAACAATTGATCTATCAACAGTTTTGACCTTTATTTTGTTGACAAATTCATTTAGCCAGTATATGTCTCTTACATTTAGAAATGCTTTATTCCTCAGCATACCCATCCTTGTTTCCCTATATCTTGTTCTTTGTGCAACAATGTTCCAATACTGTTCAAGTAATTCATCTCCAGTTCTTCTTACAGTATGAGATCTTCTTGGAACATCTTCAGACTCAGATTCAGGTTCTTCCTTAACAGGGAAGAATTTCTGGGCCTCAATCTCATCCTCAGCATCACTCTTTTCCTCAGTAAACTGAGCAGATCTCCTAGGTCTTGAGATCAGAGGAGCTGGATCTTGTTCTTCACTCAATTCTGAGGACATAACCACATTTGTCATTCTTCTGGTTATTGGTCTTCTAGGAATTCTAGAAGGTCCTTCAGCTTGAGGTGAGATAGGTTTTCTTGTATGCTCTTCATCATCTGAGAATGATGATGAAGAGGTTTCTTTATTTGCTTCATCCAGTGCAAAGTTTAAAAAATCTTCTGATGCCACTGGATGTTCTTCATCTTCATCATCAGCAATAGGCCACACAAAAGGCCTATACACAATAAACTGCAAGTTGTTTTGCTCAGTAGCAACTTGCTGAGGTTGATCAGTATCAGTCTCCCCCTGAGCAGATGGCTCAGATGGTTCTTCTTCAAGTTGTTCCAATACTGATCTTCCTCTTTGACTGTTTCTTTCATGTCTAAACCGAAGAGGTTCGGTATGAGGTGTTTGCTGATGGTGTTGTTGTTGTTGTGGAGGTTGATCTTCATTTAGTTTTCTTCTTTTCTCCCCTGAGCAGAAGGCTCAGGTTGATCAACCTCTTGATCTCTTTGTCTTTTCTCCCCCTTATTGTTATCATTGGATGGGGAGGAAATGGGTTCAGTATCACCACCCATGTCCCCCTTTGGATCTTCAGGACTTGGGGAGAGCATAGGTTCAGTGTCAGCCTGCCCTGCACTATGAGTATGTGCAGGAGATGGTGATCTTCGAGGCTCAGTGGCAGGACCTGCTTCATCATTATTGCCTCCAGTGGAAGGTGGTGGAGGTGGTGAAGACTGGTGTTGTTGCTGTAGAAGTGCCACTGATTGCTTCAAGGAGTCAATCTGAGTACTCATTGCATCCATCCTGGCCAGAATGTTATTCTGAGTATTCTGAATGGCCAAGATTTGATTCAGAATTGTCTGCAAAGCTCCATGTACTTCCTGAGACTGAGTAGCCTGTCCTCTTGGACCCTGCACAGATGGTGCTAAAGAAACAAAAATATAAAACTGGTTAGTAAGACATGTTTATCAAATAGAGTTGTGGTATTGATTAACTCTATAATCATGTAAACAGAGTTTGGAAGTCTGTATTTCATCTGGTTCATGATGAAATATTGTGGACTAGTGCAAAGCATGTGTAAGAAGTGTTTTAGTAAAAGTGAGTGTGAAATTTGAAGTAGCTCAGTGTAGGATAAGTCACATTTACTAAAAGGTTTGGTTGGGAAATTCAAAGCCTGGGATATGCTTCTTGATATCTTCAATGTTTATCACTCGGTATTAGAGTGATAACAGTAATGTGGCTTTGACCCATGGAGAATTTTGGCTAATGTAGCTTAAAGGGTTTTGATCATTTCTTGAACAATGTTACCCAACTCAAAATAAGTTGGACATCATTCAAGTAGCACCAGTGGGTGTCAGTGTGACATCAACCACTATTGTCCCTTTAAAGGATGGAACAACTGTAGACTAACAATGATCTTTTTGAAAAAGCTCAGTATATGAATTTTGCATAGCAGCAGTGGGCTTACTATGTTGGCCATAAGAGTATATATTTGAAAGTTCGATTGAGACTGTGGTCAGTATTGAGTTGGTACTGGCCAATACATAGTCTCTATGGGGGAAAAATATATATATATATAAGTTTAAGGATTTTTAGAAATTCATACCTGAGACTTTAATAGATTCTCGTCTGGCATCATGAGAGGTCGGTGCTGGATCATTTGGATTCTGATTTGAGGCATCAACACCTTCATGAGGTTCTTCTCTGCCAATATCTGCACCTTCCAATGTATGATGCTCAAATTGAAGTTCTACATCAAGAGGATCATGGGGTTCCTCAATATGTTGAGCTGTTGGTTTTTGTTCAGGACCTGGAAGGTCAGCATTGGCTGCAGCAACACTTTGTGCTTGAAAAGATGCAGTAAGAGATGGTACATTTCCAAGTTGCATCTCTTCTGATGAAAGGTTTCCCATAATAACCGGAGAAAGATGTCTTCTTCTTCTGTGGATAACCAGTGGTGTGTCTTCTAAGGTCTCAGTATCAGAAGCAGTTTCAATTTGAGGAGCATCAGGATTCTGTGCTGGTGGTGATGATACTGCTCCTGGTTGAGCTTCCACCATCTCAGTATCTGGATCATCGTTTTCACCATTTCCACTGTCATCATCAGTATCAGCATTTTCTAATTCAGTATCAGAAGATTGTGCATCATTAATGTGTGCCTGGACTATAGCCCACATAGAGTGACTCAGTACAGGCTCTCCTTCTCTTGGCCTGTAGAAGAAAATCTTCTCATGAAGAGGAGGAAGATCCACTCGTGGGCTGTTAAATTCATCATATATATGTGCAGGCATCTCATTCTAAAAAATGAGAGAAAGAAATCTGCATAAAGGAACATTTAATTCTCGGATTTTAGCCCGAATTAGAGAGGCTAATTCTTCAAAAATAAGTCAAGCATAGTCAATGTCCCTTCCATGGTACATGGCATGAACCATCTGCATACCAAAATCGTTGATTTGATCCAAGGCTCCAGTCTTGTGAGTCATACACTGAATGATTGTAGAGATCAGTATACCCCACATTGGACCAAATTCATTTCTTTTAATGATCCCCGTAGTACCTCTACGTCCGCTAAGTGGTAACACTGATCTAGCGTCTACTCTGTCAACGAATGGCTCATATTGAGCGTGAGCAGGAAGACCCAAAGCTTCCCGAATTATGGATGTGGAGACGAAGGTTCTTCTTTGTTCACGAATAACCCATCCAGTAATCATGTCTGGTGAGTCAATTTTAGCAGAGTACTAGAACTCACAGAGCATTTCTGGGTAAATGGCTCTAGGAGATCGAATTAATGCTTGAGTGATTGGGCAGTGCTTCAGAAATGTAATCATCTGTGTAAATTCGGGGCACGCCCAAGCCTGAGGAATATTGAAATTTGCAGTGATGTCGTTCCTCGCAAATTTGGGTACTGCATCGTCTCTAAACCGAGTTGCCGGTGCAACCTCCGGTGCGAAGAATCTCTAATTTGCCATCTGCGATTTGGATTTTAAAAGAAATTTGCTTGCAAAGAGAAAGATTGAAGTCGTTAATCGCAGAGAGAATCGTAATCGTAAGTAAGAAATAATGAAATAACTGTTGAGAAATATTTGAAGTTAAACAAAACGGTTATTTATAGGAGAGTGAAAGATAATTAAGGTATTGGGAAGTAAAAAAGGCTGATTTGACTGCCTTATCCTCTGCCAACGGTAACTTTCCTATTAAGAAAGGTTACCATTGAGCAGTATGAGGTTTAAGCTCGGTGTAAGAGCCGTCATACCCCAATACTGAGTTAAAAAAATGTAATTTTAAAAATTTTAAAAAAATATAAAAACAATTAATTTACTCTTGAAAATAATAAAAAAAATAAAAATTTTAAATTTTGATGATAACAGATATCAACAGGAGTGATACTGAGCGTTCAGTTTTAAAGAAAAATAAGAAAGATTAAGGATTCAACATACCTAATTGCCCTAGTAAATACATAAACCTTTCCTCAGGGAGAGGTTTAGTAAACACATCGGCCAATTGTTCATCTGTTGGTACATAATCTACCTCAACCTTACCTTTTTCCACATTATCTCGAATAAAGTGGTGTCTGATATCAATGTGCTTGGTTTTGGAGTGATAGACTGGGTTCTTTGTGATAGCAATAGCACTCTTGTTATCACAATGAATGGGAGTCTTATGAAAGTTGAACCCATAGTCTAAGAGTTGATACTGCATCCATAATAATTGAGCACAACAACTTCCTGCAGCAACATATTATGCTTCTGCTGTGGAAGTTGCTACCGAATTTTGCTTCTTGGATGACCAACCAACTAGTCTTCCACCTAGGAATTGACATCCTCCACTTGTGCTCTTTCTGTCCAATCTACAACCTGCAAAATCTGCATCTGTGTACCCTTCAAGGTGAAAGTTTGAATCTTTGGGATACCAAAGACCCAGGTTAGGAGTACCTGTAAGATATCTAAAGATGCGCTTAACTGCTTTCATGTGTGATTCTTTAGGATCAGCCTGATACCGAGCACACAAACATGTGGCAAACATGATATCAGGCATGCTAGCAGTTAAGTAAAGTAAGGAACCAATCATACCTCGGTATGTGGATTGACATACTGGTTTACCAGTTTCATCCTTTCTTATCTTATCCTAAGTACCCATAGGAGTGTGCATGGAAGATAAATTTTCAAATTTGTATTTCTTTAACATGTCATGCACATACTTACTTTGATTTATAAAAGTGCCATCAGGCTTTTGTTCAACTTGTAAACCAAGAAAGTAAGTAAGTTCTCCCATCATACTCATCTGATACTGAGTTGACATTATCTTAGCAAACCAGTCACACATTGACTTGTCAGTGGAGCCAAAGATAATATCATTTACATATATCTGAATGAGTAAGATGTCGGAACCTTTTCGTTTTGAAAATAATGTTTTATCAATTTTACCTCTTGTAAATTTATTTTCAATAAGGTACTCAGACAGGGTGTCATACCAGGCTCTTGGAGCTTGTTTGAGCCCATATAGAGCTTTATCAAGCTTGAAAACATAATTAGGAAATTTAGGATCAACAAAACCTGGAGGTTGTTTAACATAAACTTCTTCTTGTAGTTTTCCATTTAGAAAAGCACTTTTGACATCCATCTGATAAACTTTGAAATTCTTAAAGGCTGCATATGCAGGATACAACCTAATAGCTTCAATTCTTGCAACTGGTGCAAAAGTTTCATCATAGTCAATGCCTTCTTCTTGCCTGTAACCTTGAGCAACTAACCTTGCTTTGTTTCTGATGACAACACCATCCTTGTCCATCTTGTTTCTGAACACCCACTTAGTACCAATAATAGTTTTGCCAGTAGGAGGTGGTACTAAGTTCCAAACTTTATTTCTCTCAAACTCTGTGAGCTCTTCTTGCATAGCCTCTACCCAATCTTCATCTAATAAAGCTTCATCAGCTTTCTTTGGTTCAATGGTAGATAGAAAACTTGAAAAGAAACAAAAATTTGCAGTTGCTTGGGTTGGAAATTCTAATTTTCTTCTTGTTTGGACACCTTCTTCAATAGGACCAATAATGTTTGAGTGTGGATGGTCTCTGTGTTCCCTTAAATTGTTTCCTAAGGGAGCATTTGAGATAGGATCAACAATATCTTGTTGATTTGGTGTGTCTTGTGTCTGATACTGAGTGGAATTCTGGTCAGTATTAGACAACGCAGGTTGCTGTTCATCTTCATTTTGCAGAGTTGATGTGGATTCTTGTGAAGTGTTGGATGTTTCACCTTCTTCATAGGTAGAGTGGTTCAGATCATTAGTTGGAAACTCAGTATGGAGGTCCTCTGTTATGGGAACCTCAGTATTAGTCGCAGTTGAGTGATACTGAGTTTGAACTTGATCAGTTTCATTAAACTTATTAGGAATAAAGTGTGGATGAAACTTGGGCTGTTCAGCAATGGAGTGTTCTGGATTGCATAGAATATCTATGCCACTTATGTCTTCACTTGCTGAGGTAGAATGCTCATTCTGATCTTCATCGAATGTGACATGAATGGATTCTACAATCATCTTGGTTGAGATGATATACACTCTGAAAGCTTTAGAGTGTGGAGAGTAGCCCATGAACACACCTTCATTTGCTTTGGGAGCTAATTTGTTGAGATTTTGTTTTGTACTGAGTACAAAGCATTTACTCTCAAAGATGTGGAAGTATTCCACATTAGGAATCTTGCCATTGTATAACTCATATGGAGTCTTCAGATGTCTTTGGACGATAGTGGCTCTATTCTGAGTGAAGTTTGCACAGTTTACAGCTTCAGCCCAGAAACTCAGTGCCAGTCCAGCATGGCATAATAAAGTTCTAGCAGCTTCAATCAGTGTTCTATTCTTTCTTTCTACAACACCATTTTGTTGTGGTGTGTAGGCTGCAGAGAAGTTTTGAATGATTCCTTTTTCTTCACAGAAATCGGCTAATACTGAGTTCTTAAACTCAGTACCATGGTCACTTCTAAGTTGCTTGACCTTGTTGCCTTTTTGAAGTTCCTCTCTTTTTATAAAGGCAATGATTTATGTTGTTGCATCTGACTTAGTCTTGAGGAAGTTGACCCAAGTATATCTTGAAAATTCATCAACCAAGACTAGAGTATAGATCTTTTTGGCCAAAGATGGTGTGCTGATGGGGCCAAAAAGATCCATATGTATCATAGTAAGAGGTTCATTAATGGAATGATTGACTTTGGACTTGAATGAACTCTTCTTCTGCTTGCCCATTTCACATGCTGAGCATAACTTATCTTTTGAATAAGTAATAGTGGGCAACCCTCTCACCAGTTTCTTCATACTCAGCTCGTTGATATTTCTAAAGTTGATGTGAGAGAGTTTCTTGTGCCATAGCCAATGCAATTCTGGCTTGACTTTAGAAAGCAGGCATACTCGAATAGTTGGGTCTATTTCAGATAGGTTGACCACATATACATCTTTTTCTCTTCTAGCAATGAGTACATGCTGGCCTTTATCATTGTAGATGATTCCTGCAACCTTCCTGAATCGAGCTTCATTGTCATCATCACACATCTGGCTGATACTGAGCAGATTGTGTTTAAGACCCTCTACATAGGCACCTCTTTTAAAAGTTATGTTTCCTGCCTTGATCACACCATAACCTCTTGTCTTTCCCACCGAGTCATCTCCAAATTTAACAGAAGGACCCTTCTCTGGAGTATAATTTGTTGGAATATGCTTCACGCGTATAACATATAGTTATATGGCTAGTAGTTTGTGAGCCTAAAGGGTCACACACTTAAACACTTAGCACCATAAGATATATAGTGTAATTAGGGTAATTACATTATATATTAATATAGGCTACATGCTTATATATATAAGTTTAATATTAAATGTTAATATTGAAACCTTAATGTGAGCAAACTAGAAGGAACAAAAGATAAGGACTTGTGTGTAAATACTGGTCAATGGTTTATGGAAATCATTAATGGGAATTAAGGCACCATTATGGAGTGTAAATGACTCCATAAAGTCCCTCCCTTGCCTTGTGAATTCACGGCACACACACACACAATACATCCAATCTTTTGCTTCCATTTGCTCTCAAGAATCAAGGACTAGCATCCTCCTTTGGTGTTCTTGAAGTGTTGTGTGGACTTTCTTTTAGAGGTATTCTAATTGAGTACTTGGTTTCAATCCATCACCAACTCCACCCGAATACACAATAATCAAAGGCAACTAGGGTATGAATTCTTATACCATTCTCTTTGATTTTCTTATAGTTTAATTGTATGATTGATATCAAGATCCGTTCATGGTGATTAAATCTTTCCGCTGCGTTTTGTTACTTGTAATAACCGAAAATCACCATTAGTGGTATCACGAGTCATTATATTAATCATATAATTAGCTAGATTTTGTGAAAAGTGGCAAAAATCAATTGTTTTTGTGGTTTTAAAATTCCGATCGGACAAAAACAAAAACCCTACGGGTTTTTTATTTTAATTTTCGGATTTTTATAAAAATGTGGGTTAAAATATGGTATTTTTGGAACCCTATTGTCACTTATTACAAAATCATATCAAAAACCAATTAATCTTGTTATTGTATTTTTTTGATTATTTGGCTTGGATTTTAATTTATTAATTCCATTTTTTATGATATGGCAAAACATGTATTTTTGCCATATCCCAAGCCAAAGCCTTGTCAATTGTTGCTAGTTTGTGCAAACCGATGAAAGCCTAGACCTTTGTGAATGAATGTGTTGATTGTTTGGTTGTTTGTTATTTCGGGAAAAGCCGTGTTTTTTGGCTTAATTGTTGTAATTTGTTTAATTTTTTCTTTTATTTTTTGGTGCCATTTTTTGGGGCAATTTGTAATGTAAAAGTAATAGAATAGATTGTATTTATTTTATCTTTTTATTGTAAGTTGTTGACAAAAAATATTGAAGACAAATGAAGAAAACAACAAATTTCCGTCACAAAAGCGAGGGCTGTACGAAAACAGGTTTTCCAGTGGCATACGGACTCCTTTTTGGGCGATTCAAAAGCCTAAAATGCTTGCAAAGTCGTGGGCTACAACTTTCCAGAAGGCCGGGAAGACCAACGAAGACTCCTTCAGTGACTTTTCGGGCTTCAAAGTCTGCTGGAATTTTCTGGCAGATTACACTTTTTCACAATTTTGGGTTCTACTTGCTCAAGAATGTCTTGGAGCAAGTGGGAGCCCATTGGGTTTATGTAGGCCCGTTTGGGTTCATGTTGGCCCGTCCCCTAGTTTGACCCTTCGGTCCGTCGTGATGACTCACGTGACCGAACCTAGGATTTCATTGGTCGAGGTTTGCACAAAATTTTGTTGCATGTTTTATTTTTTGTTTGTGGTTGTTTTTCTTTTCTATTAGATACAAATAGTAAAACAAATTAAAAATGGTTTTTTGACACAAACATTAAAACATTCAAACCCTTAATCATCGATGACTACTAGTTAATCATTGATGATTAAACCTTTAATCTAAAATCGTTTTGAGATTAAACTAAGTTTAAATATGATTTGAAACTCATCACTTAATAATCGCTAAAAGTTTTTACCGTTTATTACAAGACTTATGAAGTGGTATGAATGAAGTACATGATTCATTCATATCTTAAATAAAATTTTATTAAATTAAAATTTTAACATACCTAAAATTTAAGTCACGCCGTCCAATCGGTTGTAAATCACTTGCTTCTATTTTTGAATTCACGTGAGACGTGGTTTGAATCTAGATCCGAGGTCATTATTCTCTACGCGTGAGACCTAGAGCTATTTTGACATGATTTCACATTGGATGACTTAATCGAGTTAACGGTGAGACCTTGACTCGAGGCGACGATGCGACAAACATGCCACTTGACCCTAGATGCTTGTTCACTAGGTGCCATGAAGTCCCATACCTCTAAGAGTTGCACTTGTAATGCAATTGTTGATCGTCACCTACCTATTGGATCTATCACCTCTAGCAGATCAACTGATGCGGTGATAGAACCTCAATGGGATCTTAGCTTTTAATTAAAATTAATTGGGTAGTTAATTGATTAAAAGAAATTATTATTGAAAATACTATTTTTTGAACTTTGGTTGTTATACAGATAACAACAACATCAAAACCTAAGTATCTCCACTCAAAAATCAGTTCTTGAAAACTGAAACTGACTAATATCAACTTTATCTTCTGATATCGAATTCTAAGGATTGTCCTTAGAGATGAGAAAGTTGATACACCTATAAGAGGCCTTACCTGAGGCACCTCCTGTCAGTGATTCTGCTGCTGTTCGTCAAGCCTTTACCGAAACGTTTAAACGAACACCAAGAAGTTGCTACTCCTATGCATGTGAGCATGAACCCCGAGATTCGAAAGTACTTCGAGGAACTCACAGCATATGACATGATAAGCGAGTTGAAAATGATATTTCAACAAAAGGCATAACTTGAACTGTTCAAAACAGTTAAAGCATTCCACGCTTGCAATCAGGAGGACGGCCAATCAGTTAGCACTTACATCTTGAATATGCAATGCTATCTTGATCCAATGGAACGTCTTGGTTACCCCTTACCACAAGTTCTTGGAATGAGCTTGATTCTTACCTCACTATCCAAGGACTATGACTAGTTTGAAAAGAGTTTTAAAAGTACATAGCATGGGGAAGACAATCGTTGATAACATGCTATGGTAAAACTAGTTGAGCAAAGGTTACCCAATTCTTTTCTAGCAATCAGGGAAGGTAAACCGCAAGCACAAGGCAAGAGTCTAGGTAAGGGTAAGCTAGTTTACTTTTCCAAACCTACGATTCCCCCACCTGCTAAAAAGGAGCACCCTGCAAAGGATATTACTTGCCATCATTGCGATGAAACTGGCCATTGAAGGAGGAATTGTCCTCCTACTTGGCAGAGTTGATGAAGGACAAATGTGTTCTAGTTAGCACATTAGGTATCTTCATTATAGAACTCCATACTTTTCGTGATAAATCTTGAGTGTATGACACTAGTTGTGGAACTCACAATTACACAAATGTGCAAGATTGAATGTGAAGAAGAAAGCTAAATGAATGGAAGCTGTGATCTTATCCTTCCTAATGCGTTAATTATTGTTTTGAACAAATGTCAATTATGCATTGTTTAGCTTTATCGTTTGTTGAATAATGGATTATGATATTTTGTTTTATGAAAAATAACATTTTTTTTATTACTATTCCTTGTAATAGTATGTTTGAAATTAATATGCATGATCCTAATTCAAACGATAGTTCTATATACAAATGTAGCACTCAAGAATCCAAATTGGTTTGGATTCTACTTACCTAGAGCATCGTCATCTTTTCCACATAAACAACTCGACGGGCTTCTTTACAAATGATTATGAATCATTTAAAATGCCTCTCTTGTATATTATGGAAAGATAACAAGAAAGCTTTTCTCCCATGTTGGCGAAAGAGCTAAAAATCTACTTGGACTCATACATACTGATGTATGTGGCCCTTTTAGAACTAAGACTAGGGAAGGTGCCACCTACTTTCACTGATGATATCATTAGATGTAGTTATGTTTACTTGATTAAACATCAACATGGAAGCTTTAATGATATCAGTCGCTATGGTTATGTTTACTTGATTAGACATAAACATGAAATCTTTGAAACGTTCAAAGCTTTCTAAAGTAAAAGTAGAAAATCAACTCGACAAGACAATAAATGCTTTCAGTCCTGATTGAGGATGAAAGTACATGAGTCAAGAGTTTCTGGATCATCCCACACATCGTGAGATTGTCTCACAATTCACTCTTTCATACACACCACAAGATAATGGTGCGTCTGGAAGGAGATATCGGACCCTGTATGACATGGTGCGATCTATGATGAGTCCTACTACTCTTACACTATCCTTTTGAGGGGCATGCACTGAAGTCTGCTGCTCGAATACTTGATATGGTTCCGACCAAAAGGTTAAAAAGACACCATATGAGATATGGCGTGGGAAAGTCCCTAATTTGTCTTACTTGAGGATCTGGGGTTGTGAGGATCTCGTGGAACGAGACATGCCGAACAAACTTGAGCCCATATCCATCAAGTATATCTTCGATTACTATTTTACTTCCTAACTGAGAACAAATTGTTGTTACTCGGTATGCTGAGTTTCTTGAGAACAGTCTCATTTCACAAAGCAAGTGGGAGCACTATAGACTTTGACAAGATTCAAAGTGAAGATACACAACCTTGTGGTAACACTAGCAAATATCATTCTGAGGCTGGACACATAGATGTTGGACCACAGGATGATGTTGTTCCCATTCGTAGGTCCGCAAGGACACCTCATGCACCTGAACGATATAGATTTATGTCGATGCCGAGGAGTAAAGTTTTGAGGATCATAATGAACCCCCTAACTATCAAGTTGCATTATCGAATTTTGAATTCGAAAAATGACTTGAAACTATGAATGCGAAAATGAAATCCATGAGAGACAATCAAGTTTTGAACTTAGTTGATCCTTCTCAAAACAGTAAGACTGTTGACATGGATGAAAATATACACACCTATAAAGCTCTTCTAGTAACAAAAGGTTACATTCAATCCTACTGGATTGACAATGATGAAACCTTCTCGCCTGTTACTAAAGACATTAGGATTCTTATAATCAAAGTAGTGTACTATGACTATGAGATTTGGTTAATAATGAAATCAAAACGTTTGTTTCACCTAAAACCCAAACTGAGCATGTGTATATATGAAAGCTAGTGGGAGCATTGTCGTTTCTCAAAGTCATACATGTTGATGACATGTCACTCATGTGAAACAATATACCAATGCTACAAGATGAAAATCTTGGCTTGGAAAATATTTTGACATGAAGGATTGTAGGGATACGACATACATACTTCGAGTAAAGATCTATAATGATAGATCAAAGCGGTTAATTGGTTTAAGTCAAAGTGCTTACATTGATTAAATTCTAAACGGTTTAGAATGGTACTCCCAAACGAGGAAGTCCTCGTATGCCACACAATGTAAACTTGAGTGAGACTCAAGGACCTTCCACACCTGATGTGGTGAAGCGAATGAATGTAATCCCCTATGAATCGGCTATTTCATTCATCATGTACGCTGTAAGGAGCACTATGCCAAATGTAATGTCCTTAGGGGACCTTACTAGAAAATACCGACAGAATCCATGAGAGAGTCACTGGATTGCTGTTAAGAACACATTGAAGTATTTTGAAATACTAGATATATGTTCCTTGGCTATGGTGGAGATACCGAACTGAAACTAAGTATACTTGCTATACTTATGTTGGTTTGAAATAGGTCGTGATGACGCTAGATCCTATTTACGAAGGTTCACTACATTCGAATATTATCGAGATATGTGAAATTCGTACTCTTAAAGTTCAAACAGATAACTAGCTAGCTGACGTTTCATCGAACTCAATGTCTTGTACCAAACATATTGAATATGAATGGAACGTTGGATTTCGACAAGCTAGTAGTTTCATGTAAATCTGTTTTAGTATTTGGATAATGGAACTGTGAGCAGTTTATATTGGAATAAATTGATATATTTGATATGATCGTTTTTATATGAATATCTACTGTGTTCTATATTTGCATGTTTATATCCTTGAATATTTACTGTGTTTTATATTCTAAATTGTCCATTGTCATATTAATAATATGGGAATATTATTAAGGCAAATCTGAGGGCATTGATGACATTATCTTAGTATGACTAAGGATGATGAAATCAAACTCACATGTCGTTCATAACGATGCACGATTGGACTGACCCAACCTATGAGAAATCACTTCCTGGATTTATGTCACAAGTGAATCTCACAAAGGCTTTGTCACTTATCCTCTGACTTGAGATGCAAGTTGGTTTGTGTATGTAGAGGGGCAAACTTTGATGTGGTTAAACGCTGACCTGAATAAGGCTACTATAACAACCATTATCGGGTTTGTCATTAAGCATATGACAGACACGTGCAGTCAACAAAGAATTTGTTCCTCCACGCATGTGGATTAGATACTACTGGGCCCCTCGATGATTTGAATAGATGTATGTGTGGCCACACCCAAAAGGTAATCAAGATGAATCTTGATTGGTTTTGGTAATCTACTTCAATGTATAGATCGAGAAACAGAATCGTTGAAATTTTAGATTGACATTTATCCTTGTCTAAAATTCAACATAGTATCAGTAACAAAAGGATAACTGCTCAAAAACTTTGAACAAAGATTTTATGAAACTCCTCATGTACTTCTAGGGGCATTGGCGGGTTGCTAGACTCTAACCTTTGCTAGTATAACTACTTGATGTTATCACGTGCGCAAGTGGGAGCTGTTGGAATATGCTTCACGCGTATAACATATAGTTATATGGCTAGTAGTTTGTGAGCCTAAAGGGTCACACACTTAAACACTTAGCACCATAAGATATATAGTGTAATTAGGGTAATTACATTATATATTAATATAGGCTACATGCTTATATATATAAGTTTAATATTAAATGTTAATATTGAAACCTTAATGTGAGCAAACTAGAAGGAACAAAAGATAAGGACTTGTGTGTAAATACTGGTCAATGGTTTATGGAAATCATTAATGGGAATTAAGGCACCATTATGGAGTGTAAATGACTCCATAAAGTCCCTCCCTTGCCTTGTGAATTCACGGCACACACACACACAATACATCCAATCTTTTGCTTCCATTTGCTCTCAAGAATCAAGGACTAGCATCCTCCTTTGGTGTTCTTGAAGTGTTGTGTGGACTTTCTTTTAGAGGTATTCTAATTGAGTACTTGGTTTCAATCCATCACCAACTCCACCCGAATACACAATAATCAAAGGCAACTAGGGTATGAATTCTTATACCATTCTCTTTGATTTTCTTATAGTTTAATTGTATGATTGATATCAAGATCCGTTCATGGTGATTAAATCTTTCCGCTGCGTTTTGTTACTTGTAATAACCGAAAATCACCATTATAATTGAGAAGGTATTCCATACTGCCTGTCATGTGTCTTGAGCAGCCACTATCTAAATACCATTTTATGTCACCCTGCACAAGACACAAAATAAGAGTTAGTTCTTTTTAGGAACCCATTTTTGAATGGGACCTTTGGTGGGATAAACATATTTTGACTTGATCTCTTTATGTGGAGAGGTCAGTATCACTTCGGGGGAAACTTTAGAAGTTTTCTTTGGTGATACTGACTTAGTTTCTCTCCTTTTCTTTGGTACTGAGTACCTAGGACTTGAGAGATCAGTCCAGCATTCATCTCCTTTATGACCAGTATGATGACACCTATAACATTTTCTAGGTCTATTTCTAAACATATTTTCATAAGGTATTTTAGAAAAACGTTTCACTTTTGGTAGGTCAGTATGAACAAGTTTTGCAAATTGTTTACTTAAAGATTTGACCTGATCACCAAGTGTTTTTAAAATGTTAATTTTGTCATTTTTAATAGGTGTATTAACATTGTTTTTAACTGGTTTAGGAGATGGAGGATCTGGTTGCTTCTTTTTATTTGGCAGAGAAGTCTTTCTAATATTATTAGTGGTAGACTTCTTGTCTCTGCCAACTAAGGACCTAGTTGAAGTTGTTTTTTGTTTATCATGCTTTGAAGAAACAACTTTAACAGGTTCTTTAGATGTCTCAGTATATGATGTTTCTGTTCCTGCAACTTCTGTATTAGATGAAGCATTTGAGATAGAAGTTGTCTTATTATCATTATATAATTCAAAAGTTGTTGTATTAAATAATAATTCAAAAGGTGGAACAGCAGAAGTGTCATACTGAACTATTGGGAGCTCGGTATCAGAAATTTCCGTTATATGAAATTCAATACTGAGTTCTTGTAGCTCAGTATAGCACTTTGAGCAGATGGAGGGACCAATATGTTTTTCTAAAATTTCATTTTCCTCATCATCTGACTCAGTTTGACATCCAACTTCACATAAAGTTTTAGCTTTTACAAAATTAATAGGGTTCATAGTAGAAAATTGTTCCTATTTTTAAATTGAGGATCAACACCAAGTGCAGCCCTCACATTTTCTGGGAATTGTTGATTTAAACATTTATTTAATTTTATTGAAGCATTTCCCCAAGATTTACACTGTTTTTCAAATTTCTCTTTTTCAAGTTTGTGTAAATGAGCTTTATCAGCTAATCTTTGGTTAATGTCTTTTAAATCTGAAAAATTTAATTCTAAATATTTATACTTTGCTAGTTTATCTAAGTTTTCATTATTTACCCTTTCAAGTTCTTGAATTGTTAATTTTAAAGCTTTTTATTTTTGTACAGAAGTTTTAAGATCAACAATCATATACTCAAAAATCTTAGTTTTTTCATTCACTGAATAAGTTTGAAAGGAACTTACCTTGTACAACTGAGTGGAATCCCAATCAGTATGAACACTCATCCTCTCAGCCTCTTTGATATCCTTTTCAAAAGAGCTTTTCAAATCATCTTCAGTGAAAGTCATAAAGGCTTTATTCTCAATCTCTTCCTCATCATCACTTAAGTCTTCATCCATCCAGGCTTCTGAGTAAAGTGCTTGATGAGGTGCTCCATTCCCTTCTGCCCTCTTGCCCTTGCTCCAATTCTTCAGCTTGACATATTTGTCTCTATACCTCTTTGCTCGGTATGCAATCTTGTCATTTTGGTCAGTCTCAGAAGACTTGGTATGACAATTTGCAGCAATATGTCCAGGCTTTCCACACCTATAGCAAAGACCTGATCTTGGGTCAGTATTAGAAGAGCTAACACCAAGCCTCTTCTTCTTCAACTGATCCAGCTTCATAGACATAAGAGCCATTTGAGTTTCAAGCTCTTCTGTCTCAGCATCAACTAGATCAACTTCTGGTTCATCTGGCTCAGTCACAGTATAGGCATGTTGCACAACTAGAGCCATGGTAGTGGAAGACTTGTCAGTTTTCTTCCAGTTGATCAGTCTTGCAGCATTATTCTCCTCATGATTCAACATTAGACCATACAAAGTTTGAAGAGTGTATGACTCAATGTTGTTAGCAGCATTGACAGAGTTTGTCATGTCAAGAAATTGTTGAGGAAGACTATCCAGGAACTTTTGAACAAGCTCTCCTTCCTCTTTCACAATGCCTACACTGATTAAATCATGGATAACAGTATTGAACCTGTTATAGAGAGTGGTGATGTCTTCATTAGGAGTTGAGAAGAAGTTTTCATATTTCCTTCTCATGTTGCTTTTTCTTTGCAACTTCACCTTTGCTGTGCCTTCATAGGTGACTGATAGGCTATCCCACATAGCCTGTGCTGTTGGCAATTTCATAATTGCATTAAGTATTTCTTTGGTAACAACATTACCAATCACTCCCTTTGCTCTTGAGTCTAGACTGAATAACTGACGGTCAGTATCAGTTCAGGTGTGTTTCAGTTTTGGAACTGTCCTTATGCTCTCAGGAGCATCATCAGTAGCAGCAACGGGTTCCACAGTTTGTGGGATGATAGGATCATCATTTAGCACAGTGAGCATTTCATGATGAATGGATTCGAGATACCACTGAGCTTTTAGCTTCCATTGATGGAAGTCTTTACCATCAAAGATGGGTACTCCCTTTCCAGACATAATTGGTGCAACAATGGTAGACATTTTTGATTTTGGAGTAAGTGAAGAATAAGTATAAGGAATGGCTGACAGGGTTATAGATCGACTAAATAAGAGTTTATTTAGCCTGCTCAGATACCAGTTGTTAGGTCACAACACCCTGGTTTAGATGGTTAATTGATTGGTTAATTATAACTTAAGACAAATATTGTATAAGAACAAGATATGAGTCAAATGTATAATTCCACTAAGTGTGGCTTGTTGCGTAATAACAAGACCACTGATCAATTACAAAGATATGAAAGTGTAAAGTGAATTGGTAAGTTCTCCTTTGCAAGATGATCTCTATTTATAATGATATAGAGATCTTACATAATGAGCAAAGGAGTAACCGAAGGACTAAGTAAGGGAAATGACTAAGATCAAGGGATTTGATCTTAGTCCGTTACTATACTGAGTATCACTCAGTCCTTCTACTCAGTATTGGTTTTCCAATAATGAGTGCTGATACTGAGTGACCAGTATTGGCCAAACTCAGTATCACTTCTGACTTAGCTATTTTAATCTACATTTTAATCTAAGCTATTCTAGATTGTTTTTGTTATCCTAAGATTCATACAAGGGGTAAGGCTTTTTGCCTTAACATAATTGGTGTCTAGAACTCATGCGAATGCCCCGTGAACCATTATAACCGCTAGCTACGACCAATAACCTATAAGTATCCTTGTTAAACCGTAATTAGCGTCCATAGCCCATACGAATGACCCGTGAGCCATATAATCACTAGCTATAACCAATAACCTTTAAGTATACATTTTTTAAACTGTGATTGGTGTTGATAACCCATTCAAATGGCCCGTGAACCATTTTAACCACTAGATATGACCAATAACCTATAAGTATCCTTTTTTTAAACTGTAATAGGTGACTAGAACCCATACGAATGCGCCGTGAATGATTTTGACCACTAGCTATGACCAATAACCTATAAGTATCCCTTTTAAATGTTAATTGGTGTCCGTTACCCATACGAATGGCCCATGAACCATTATAACCACTAGCTACGACCAATAACCTATAAGTATCCTTTTTAAACCGTAAATAGCATCCATTACCCATACGAATGGCCCGTGAACCATTATAACAACTAGCTGCGACCAATAACCTATAAGTATCCTTGTTAAACCGTCATTAGCGTCCGTAGCCCACACAAATGGCCCGTGAACCATTATAACCACTAGCTTCGACCAATAACCTATAAGTATCCTTGTAAAACCGTAATTAGCGTCCATAGCCCACACGAATGGCCCGTGAACCATTATAACCACTAGCCATGACCAATAACTTATATGTAACCATTTTTTAAACTGTAATTGGTGTCTAGTACCCATACGAATGCCCGGTGAACGATCTTGATCACTAGCTATGACCAATAACCAATAAGTATCCATTTTAAACCTTAATTGGTGTCCATTACCTATACGAATGGCCCGTGAACCATTATAACCAATAGCTATGACCAATAACCTATAATTATCCACTTTTTAAATTGTAATTCGTGTCTATAACCCACACGAATGCCCCATGAATGATTATGACCACTAGTTATGACCAATAACCTATAAGTATCCATTTTAAACCTTAATTGGTGTCGATAACCCATACGAATGGCCCGTGAACCATTATAACCACTTGCTACGCCTAATAACCTATAAGCATCCATGTTTAACCTTAATTGGCGTCCATAGCCCATATAAATGGCCCGTGACCATTATAACCACTAGCTATAACTTATTAGTATCCATTTTTTAAATTGTAACTGGTGTTGATAACCCATACAAATGGCCCGTGAACCATTATAACCACTAGCTATGACCAATAACCTATAAGTATCCATTTTTTAAACTGTAATTGGTGTCTAGAACACATACGAATGCCCCGTGAACGATTTTGACCACTAGCTATGACAAATAACCTATAAGTATCCATTTTAAACTTTAATTGGTATCCATTACCCATACGAATGGCCCGTGAACCATTATAACCACTAGCTATGACCAATAACATATAATTATCCATTTTTTAAATTGTAATTGGTGTCTAAAACACATACGAATGCCCCGTGAACCATTATAACCGCTAGCAACGTCCAATACCCTATAAGTATCCTTGTTAAATCGTAATTAGCGTCCATAGCCCATACGAATGACCCGTGAGCCATATAATCACTAGCTATATCCAATAACCTTTAAGTATCCATTTTTTAAACTGTGATTGGTGTTGATAACCCATACAAATGGCCCGTGAACCATTATAACCACTAGCAATGACCAATAACCTATTAGTATCATTTTTTTAAACTATATTTGGTGTCTAGAACCCATAAGAATGCCCAGTGAATGATTTTGACCACTAGCTAGGACCAATAACCTATAAGTATCCATTTTAAACCTTAATTGGTATCCATTACCCATACGAATGGCCCGTGAACCATTATAACCACTAGCTATGACCAATAACGTATAAGTATCCATTTTTTTAAATTGTAATTGGTGTCTAAAACACATACGAATGCCCTGTGAACCATTATAACCACTAGCTTGGACCAATAACCTATAAGTATCCTTGTTAAACCGTAAATAGCGTCCATAGCCCATGCGAATGACTAGTGAGCTATATAATCACTAGCTATAACCAATAACCTTTAAGTATCCATTTTTTAAACTGTGATTGGTGTAGATAACTCATTCAAATGGCCCGTGAACCATTTTAACCACTAGCTATGACCAATAACCTATAAGTATCTTTTTTTTTTTAAACTGTAATAGGTGACTAGAACCCATACAAATGCCCCGTGAATGATTTTCACCACTAGGTATGATCAATAACCTATAAGTATCCATTTTAAACCTTAATTGGTGGCGATAACCCATACGAATGGCCCGTGAACCATTATAACAACTAGATACGCCTAATAACCTATAAGCATCTATGTTAAACCTTAATTGGTGTCCATAACCCATACGAATGGCCCGTGACCATTATAACCACTAGTTATAACTTATTAGTATCCATTTTTTATTTTGTAATTGGTGTTGATAACCCATACAAATGGCCCGTGAACCATTATAACCACTAGCTACGACGAATAACCTATAAGTATCCATTTTTTAAACTGTAATTGGTGTCTAGAACACATACGAATGGCCCGTGAACGATTTTGACCACTAGCTAAGACAAAACCTATAATTATCCATTTTTAACCTTAATTGGTATCCATTACCCATACGAATGGCCCGTGAACCATTATAACCAATAGCTATGACCAATAACCTATAATTATCCACTTTTTAAATTGTAATTCGTGTCTAGAACCCACATGAATGCCCCATGAATGATTATGACCACTAGTTATGACCAATAACCTATAAGTATCCATTTTAAACCTTAATTGGTGTCGATAACCCATACGAATGGCCCGTGAACCATTATAACCACTTGCTACGCCTAATAACCTATAAGCATCCATGTTTAACCTTAATTGGCATCCATAGCCCATACAAATGGCCCGTGACCATTATAACCACTAGCTATAACTTATTAGTATCCATTTTTTAAATTGTAATTGGTGTTGATAATCCATACAAATGGCCCGTGAACCATTATAACCACTAGCTATGACCAATAACCTATAAGTATCCATTTTTTTAAACTGTAATTGGTGTCTAGAACACATACGAATGCCCCGTGAATGATTTTGACCACTAGCTATGACAAATAACCTATAAGTATCAATTTTAAACCTTAATTGGTATCCATTACCCATACGAATGGCCCGCGAACCATTATAACCACTAGCTATGACCAATAACATATAATTATCCATTTTTTAAATTGTAATTGGTGTCTAAAACACATACGAATGCCCCGTGAACCATTATAACCGCTAGCAACGACCAATAACCTATAAGTATCCTTGTTAAATCGTAATTAGCGTCCATAGCCCATACGAATGACCCGTGAGCCATATAATCACTAGCTATATCCAATAACCTTTAAGTATCCATTTTTTAAACTGTGATTGGTGTTGATAACCCATACAAATGGCCCGTTAACCATTATAACCACTAGCTATGACCAATAACCTATTAGTATCATTTTTTTAAACTATATTTGGTGTCTAGAATCCATAAGAATGCCCAGTGAACGATTTTGACCACTAGCTAGGACCAATAACCTATAAGTATCCATTTTAAACCTTAATTAGTATCCATTACCCATACGAATGGCCCGTGAACCATTATAACCACTAGCTATGACCAATAACATTTAATTATCCATTTTTAAATTGTAATTGGTGTCTAGAACACATATGAATGCCCCGTGAACCGTTATAACCGCTAGCCATGACCAATAACCTATTAGTATCCTTGTTAAACCGTAATTAGCGTCCATAGCCCATACGAATGATCCATGACCATATAATCACTAGTTATAACCAATAACCTTTAAGTATCCATTTTTTAAACTGTGATTGGTGTTGATAACCCATACAAATGGCCCGTGAACCATTATAAACATGCTATGACCAATAACATATAAGTATCCATTTTTTAAACTGTAATTGGTGTCTATAACACATAAGAATGCTCCGTGAACGATTTTGACCACTAGCTATGACCAATAATCTATAAGTATCCATTTTAAACCTTAATTGGTGTCCATTACCCATACGAATGACCCGGGAACTATTATAACCACTAGCTATGACCAATAACGTATAAGTATCCATTTTTTAAATTGTAATTGGTGTCTAAAACACATACGAATGCCCTGTGAACCATTATAACCACTAGCTACGACCAATAACCTATAAGTATCCTTGTTAAACCGTAAATAGCGTCCATAGCCCATGCGAATGACTAGTGAGCCATATAATCACTAGCTATAACCAATAACCTTAAAGTATCCATTTTTTAAACTGTGATTGGTGTAGATAACTCATTCAAATGGCCCGTGAACCATTTTAACCACTAGTTATGACCAATAACCTATAAGTATCCTTTTTTTAAACTGTAATAGGTGACTAGAACCCATACGAATGCCCCGTGAATCATTTTGACGACTAGCTATGACCAATAACCTATAAGTATCCCTTTTAAACATTAATTGGTGTCCATTACCCTTACGAATGGCCCATGAACCATTATAACCACTAGCTACGACCAATAACCTATAAGTATCCTTGTTAAACCGTAAATAGCATCCATTACCCATACGAATGGCCCGTGAACCATTATAACAACTAGCTACGACCAATAACCTATAAGTATCCTTGTTAAACCGTCATTAGCGTCCGTAGCCCACACAAATGGCCCGTGAACCATTATAACCACTAGCTTCGACCAATAACCTATAAGTATCCTTGTAAAACCGTAATTAGCGTCCATAGCCCATACGAATGGCACGTGAACCATTATAACCACTAGCTATGACCAATAACTTATAAGTAACCATTTTTTAAACTGTAATTGGTGTCTAGTACCCATACGAATGCCCGGTTAACGATCTTGATCACAAGCTATGACCAATAACCAATAAGTATCCATTTTAAACCTTAATTGGTGTCCATTACCTATACGAATGGCATGTGAACCATTATAACCAATAGCTATGACCAATAACCTATAATTATCCACTTTTTAAATTGTAATTCGTGTCTAGAACCCACACGAATGCCCCATGAATGATTATGACCAATAACCTATAAGTATCCATTTTAAACCTTAATTGGTGTCGATAACCCATACGAATGGCCCGTGAACCATTATAACCACTTGGTACGCCTAATAGCCTATAAGCATCCATGTTTAACCTTAATTGGCGTCCATAGCCCATACAAATGGCCCGTGACCATTATAACGACTAGTTATAACTTATTAGTATCCATTTTTCAAATTGTAATTGGTGTTGATAACCCATACAAATGGCCCGTGAACCATTATAACCACTAGCTATGACCAATAACCTATAACTATCCATTTTTTAAACTGTAATTGGTGTCTAGAACACATACGAATGCCCCGTGAACGATTTTGACCACTAGCTATGACAAATAACCTATAAGTATCCATTTTAAACCATAATTGGTATCCATTACCCATACGAATGGCCCGTGAACCATTATAACCACTAGCTATGACCAATAACATATAATTATCCATTTTTTAAATTGTAATTGGTGTCTAAAACACATACGAATACCCCATGAACCATTATAACCGCTAGCAACGACCAATAACCTATAAGTATCCTTGTTAAATCATAATTAGCGTCCATAGCCCATACGAATGACCCGTGAGCCATATAATTACTAGCTATATCCAATAACCTTTAAGTATCCATTTTTTAAACTGCGATTGGTGTTGATAACCCATAGAAATGGCCCGTGAACCATTATAACCACTAGCTATGACCAATAACCTATTAGTATAATTTTTTTAAACTATATTTGGTGTCTAGAACCCATAAGAATGCCCAGTGAACGATTTTGACCACTAGCTAGGACCAATAACCTATAAGTATCCATTTTAAACCTTAATTGGTATCCATTACCCATACGAATGGCCTGTGAACCATTATAACCACTAGCTATGACCAATAACATTTAATTATCCATTTTTAAATTGTAATTGGTGTCTAGAACACATACGAATGCCCCGTGAACCATTATAACCGCTAGCCACGACCAATAACCTATAAGTATCCTAGTTAAACCGTAATTAGCGTCCATAGCCCATACGAATGATCCGTGACCATATAATCACTAGTTATAACCATTAACCTTTAAGTATCCATTTTTTAAACTGTGATTGGTGTTGATAACCCATACAAATGGCCCGTGAACCATTATAAACACGCTATGACCAATAACCTATAAGTATCCATTTTTTAAACCGTAAGTGGTGTCTAGAACACATACGAATGCCCCGTGAATGATTTTGACCACTAGCTATGACCAATAACATATAATTATCCATTTTTTAAATTGTAATTGGTGTCTAGAACACATACGAATGCCCCGTGAACCATTATAACCGCTAGCTACGACCAATAACCTATAAGTATCCTTGTTAAACCGTAAATAGCGCCCATAGCCCATACGCATGACACGTGAGCCATATAATCACTAGCTATAACAAATAACCTTTAGGTATCCATTTTTTAAACTGTGATTGGTGTTGATAACCCATTCAAATGGCCCGTGAACCAATTTAACCACTAGCTATGACCTATAACCTATAAGTATCCTTTTTTTAAACTGTAATAGGTGTCTAGAACCCATACGAATACCCCGTGAACGATTTTGACCACTAGCTATGACAAATAACTTATAAGTATCCATTTTAAACGTTAATTGGTGTCCATTACCCATACAAATGGCCCATGAATCATTATAACCACTAGCTACGAACAATAACCTATAAGTATCCTTGCTAAACCGTAAATAGCGTCCATTACCCATACGAATGGCCCGTGAACCATTATTACCACTAGCTACGACCAATAACCTATAAGTATCTTTGTTAAACCGTAATTAGCGTCCGTAGCCCACACCAATGGCCCGTGAACCATTATAACCACTAGCTTCGACTAATAACATATAAGTATCCTTGTTAAACCGTAATTAGCGTCCATAGCCCATACGAATGGCCCGTGAACCGTTATAACCAATAGCTATGACCAATAACTTATAACTATCCATTTTTTAAACTGTAATTGGTGTCTATACCCATACGAATGCCCGGTGAACGATCTTGACCACTAGCTATGACCAATAACCAATAAGTATCCATTTTAAACCTTAATTAGTGTCCATTACCTATACGAATGGCCCGTGAACCATTATAACCAATAGCTATGACAAATAACCTATAATTATCCACTTTTTAAGTTGGAATTCGTGTCTAGAACCCACGCGAATGACCCATGAATGATTTTGACCACTAGTTATGACCAATAACCTATAAGTATCCATTTTAAACCTTAATTGGTGTCGATAACCCATAAGAATGGCCCGTGAACCATTTTTTAAACTAGCTATGACCAATAACCTATAACTATCCTTGTTAAACCGTAATTAGCGTCCATTACCCATACGCATGGCCCATGAACCATTATAACCACGAGCTTCGACCAATAGCCTATAAGTATCCTTGTTAAACCGTAATTAGCGTCCATAGTCCGTACGAGTGGCCCGTGAACTATTATAACCACCAGCTATGACGAATAACTTATAAGTATCCATTTTTTAAACTGTAATTGGTGTCTAGAACCCATACGAATTCCCCGCGAATGATTTTGACCACTAGCTATGACCAATAACCAATAAGTATCCATTTTAAACCTTAATTAGTGTCCATAACCTATACGAATGGCCCGTGAACCATTATAACCAATAGCTATGACCAATAACCTATAATTATATATTTTTTAAAATGTAATTCGCGCCTAGAACCCACACGAATGCCTTGTGAATGATTTTGACCACTAGTTATGACCAATAACCTATAAGTATCCATTTTAAACCTTAATTGGTGTCGATAACCCATACGAATGTCCCGTGAACCATTATAACCACTTGTTACGCATAATAACCTATAAGCATCCATGTTAAACCTTAAATGGCGTCCAGAGCCCATATGAATGGCCCGTGACCATTATAACCACTAGCTACAACTTATTAGTATCCATTTTTTAAACTGTGATTGGTGTTGATAACCCATACAAATGGCCCGTGAACCATTATAACAAATAGCTAAGACCAATAACCTACAAGTATCCATTTTTAAAACTGTAATTCGTGTCTAGAACCCATACGAATGCCCGCGAATGATTTTGACCACTAGCTATGACCAATAACCAATAAGTATCCATTTTAAACCTTAATTGGTGTCCATTACCCATTCGAATGGCCCGTGAACCATTATAACCACTAGCTATGAACAATAACCTATAATTATCTATTTTTTAAATTGTAATTCGCGTCTAGAACCCACACGAATGCCTCGTGAATGATTTTGACCACTAGCTATGACCAATAACCTATAAGTATCCATTTTAAACCTTAATTGGTGTCGATAACCCATACGAATGGCCCGTGAACCATTATAACCACTAGCTACGCATAATAACCTATAAGCATCCATGTTAAACCTTAAATGGCGTCCAGAGCCCACTAGCTACAACTTATTAGTATCCATTTTTTAAACTGTGATTGGTGTTGATAACCCATACAAATGGCCCGTGAACCATTATAACCACTAGCTATGACCAATAACCTACAAGTATCATTTTTAAAACTGTAATTGGTGTCTAGAACCCATACGAATGCCCGCGAACGATTTTGACCACTAGCTATGACCAATAACCAATAAGTATCCATTTTAAACCTTAATTGGTGTCCATTACCCATTCGAATGGCCCGTGAACCATTATAACCACTAGCTATGACCAATAACCTATAATTATCTATTTTTAAATTATAATTCGCGTCTAGAACCCACACGAATGCCTCGTGAATGATTTTGACCACTAGCTATGACCAATAACCTATAAGTATCCATTTTAAACCTTAATTGGTGTCGATAACCCATACGAATGGCCCGTGAACCATTATAACCACTAGCTACACCTAATAACTTATAAGCATCCATGTTAAACCTTAAATGGCGTCCATAGCCCATACGAATGGCTCGTGACCATTATAACCACTAGCAACGACCAATAACCTATAAGTATCCTTGTTAAATCGTAATTAGCGTCCATAGCCCATACGAATGACCCGTGAGCCATATAATCACTAGCTATATCCAATAACCTTTAAGTATCCATTTTTTAAATTGCGATTGGTGTTGATAACCCATACAAATGGCCCGTGAACCATTATAACCACTAGCTATGACCAATAACCTATTAGTATAATTGTTTTAAACTATATTTGGTGTCTAGAACCCATAAGAATGCCCAGTGAACGATTTTGACCACTAGCTAGGACCAATAACCTATAAGTATCCATTTTAAACCTTAAATGGTATCCATTACCCATACGAATGGTCTGTGAACCATTATAACCACTAGCTATGACCAATAACATTTAATTATCCATTTTTAAATTGTAATTGGTGTCTAGAACACATACGAATGCCCCGTGAACCATTATAACCGCTAGCCACGACCAATAACCTATAAGTATCCTTGTTAAACCGTAATTAGCGTCCATAGCCCATACGAATGATCCGTGACCATATAATCACTAGTTATAACCATTAACCTTTAAGTATCCATTTTTTAAACTGTGATTGGTGTTGATAACCCATACAAATGGCCCGTGAACCATTATAAACACGCTATGACCAATAACATATAAGTATCCATTTTTTAAACTGTAATTGGTGTCTATAACACATAAGAATGCCCCATGAACGATTTTGACCACTAGCTATGACCAATAACCTATAAGTATCCATTTTAAACCTTAATTGGTGTCCATTACCCATACGAATGGCCCGTGAACCATTATAACAACTAGAAATGCCTAATAACCTATAAGCATCTATGTTAATGTTAAGGCAAAAAGCCTTGGCCCTTTAGATCTTAAGATAACAAAACAACCTAGACTAGCTTTGATTAATATGTAGAATAATATAGCTAAGTTTAGGTCTGATACTGAGTGATCAGTATTGGAACTCAGTATCCGTACTCAGTATCAGATAGTGATACTGAGTAGAAGGACTGAGTGATACTCAGTATAGTAACGGACTAAGATCAAATCCCTTGCTCTTAGTCATTTTCCTTACTTAGTCCTTCGGTTACTCCTTTGCTCATTATGTAAGATCTCTATAACATTATAAATAGAGATCATCTTGCAAAGGAGTACTTACCAATTTACTTTACACATTCACATCTTTTGTAATTGATCAGTGGTCTTGTTATTCCGCAACAAGCCACACTTAGTGGATTTATACATTGACTATATTCTTGTGTTATCACTCTAATATTTCTCTAAGTATAATATTCTATCAATTAACATTATAAACCAGGGTTGTTGTGACCTAACAACTGGTATCAGAGAAGGCTAAATAATCTTTTATTTAGTCGATCTATAACCCTGGCAGCCATTTCCTACATCTATCCCTCCAACACTCAAAAATCCAAAATGTCTACAATTATTGCACCAGTTATGTCTGGAAAGGGAGTACCCATCTTTGATGGAAAAGACATCCATCAATGGAAGCTCAAAGCTCAGTGGTATCTTGAATCTATTCACCATGAGATGCTCACTGTGCTAAATGATGGTCCCATTATTCCACAAACTGTGGAACCGGTTGCTGCTACTGATGATGCTCCTGAGGGCATAAGATCTTTACCTAAACTAAAGCACAACTGGACTGATACTGACCGTCAGTTGTATGCTTTAGACTCCAGAGCTAAAGGGGTGATTGGTAATGCTGTTACAAAAGAGATACTTAACGCAATTATGAAATTGCCAACAGCAAAGGCTATGTGGGATAGCCTATCAGTCACCTATGAAGGTACAGCAAAGGTGAAGTTGCAAAGAAAAAGCAACATGAGAAGGAAATATGAAAATTTCTTTTCAACTCCAAATGAAGACATCACCACTCTCTATAACAGGTTCAATACTGTTATCCATGATTTAATCAGTGTAGGCATTGTGAAAGAGGAAGGAGAGCTTGTTCAAAAGTTCCTGGATAGTCTTCCTCAACAATTTCTTGACATGACAAACTCTGTCAATGCTGCAAACAACATTGAGTCATACACTCTTCAAACTTTGTATGGTCTAATGCTGAATCATGAGGAGAATAATGCTGCAAGACTGATCAACTGGAAGAAAACTGACAAGTCTTCCACTGGTATGGCTCTAGTTGTGCAACAGGCTTATACTGTGACTGAGCCAGATGAACCAGAAGTTGATCTTGCTGATGCTGAGGCAGAAGAGCTTGAAACTCAAATGGCTCTCATGTCTATGAAGCTGGATCAGTTGAAGAAGAAGAGGCTTGGTGTTAGCTCTTCTAATACTAACCCAAGATCAGGTCTGTGCTATAGGTGTGGAAAGCCTGGACATATTGCTGCAAATTGTCATACCAAGTCTTCTGAGACTGACCAAAATGACAAAATTGCATACCGAGCAAAAAGATATAGAGACAAATATGTCAAGCTGAAGAATTGGAGCAAGGGAAAGAGGGCAGAAGGAAATGTAGCACCTCATCAAGCACTTTACTCAGAAGCATGGATGGATGAAGAGTTAAGTGATGATGAAGAAGAGATTGAGAATAAAGCCTTTATGGCTTTCACTGAAGATGATTTGAAGAGTTCCTTTGAAAAGGATATCAAAGAGGCTGAGAGGATGAGTGTTCATACTGATTGGGATTCCACTCAGTTGTACAAGGTAAGTTCCTTTCAAACTTATTCAGTGAATGAAAAAACCAAGATTTTTGAGTATATGCTTGTTGATCTTAAAACTTCTGTACAAAAAGAAAAAGCTTTAAAATTAACAATTAAAGAACTTGAAAGGGTAAATAATGAAAACTTGGATAAATTAGCAAAATATAAAGATTTAGAACTAAATTTTTCAGATTTAAAAGACGTTAACCAAAGATTAGCTGATAAAGCTCATTTACACAAACTTGAAAAAGAGAAATTTGAAAAACAGTGTAAATCTTGGGGAAATGCTTCAATAAAATTAAATAAATGTTTAAATGAACAATTTCCAGAAAATGTGAGGGCTGCACTTGGTGTTGATCCTCAATTTAAAAACAGGAACAATTTTGCTGATTTATTTGAAGAGTTTTCTACTATGAACCCTATTAATTTTGTAAAAGCTAAAACTTTATGTGAAGTTGGATGTCAAACTGAGTCAGATGATGAAGAAAATGAAATTTTAGAAAAACCTATTGGTCCTTCCATCTGCTCAAAGTGCTATACTGAGCTACAAGAACTCAGTATTGAATTTCAAATAACAGAAATTTCTGATACCGAGCTACCAATAGTTCAGTATGACACTTCTGCTGTTCCACCTTTTGAATTATTATTTAATACAACAACTTTTGAATTATATAATGATAATAAAACAACTTCTATCTCACATGTTTCATCAAATACAGAAGTTGCAGGAACAGAAACATTATATACTGAGACATCTAAAGAACCTGTTAAAGTTGTTCCTTCAAAACATGATAAACAAAAGACAACTTCAACTAGGTCTTTGGTTGGCAAAGACAAGAAGTCTACCTCTAATAAAATTAGAAAGACTTCTCTGCCAAATAAAAATAAGCAACCAGATCATCCATCTCCTAAACCAGTTAAAAACAATGTTAATACATCTATTAGAAATAACAAAATTAATGTTTTAAAAACACTTGGTGATCAGGTCAAATCTTTAAGTAAACAATATGCAAAACTCGTTCATACTGACCTACCAAAAGTGAAACATTTTTCTAAAATATCATATGAAAATATGTTTAGAAATAGACCTAGGAAATGTTATAGATGTCATCATACTGGTCATAAGGGAGATGAATGCTGGACTGATCTCTCAAGTCCTAGGTACTCAGTACCAAAGAAAAGGAGAGAAACTAAGTCAGTATCACCAAAGAAAACTTCTAAAGTTACCCCTGAAGTGATACCGACCTCTCCACATAAAGAGATCAAGTCAAATTGTGTTTATCCCACCAAAGGTCCCATTCAAAAATGGGTTCCTAAAAGGAACTAACTCTTATTTTGTGTCTTGTGCAGGGTGACAGAAAGTGGTACTTAGATAGTGGCTGCTCAAGACACATGACAGGCAGTATGGAATACCTTCTTAATTATACTCCAGAGAAGGGTCCTTCTGTCAAGTTTGGAGATGACTCGGTGGGAAAGACAAGAGGTTATGGTGTGATCAAGGCAGGCAACATAACTTTTAAAAGAGTTGCCTATGTAGAGGGTCTTAAACACAATCTGCTCAGTATTAGCCAGATGTGTGATGATGACAATGAAGCTCGATTCAGAAAGGTTGCAGGAATCATCTACAATGATAAAGGGTAGCCTGTACTCATTGCTAGAAGAGAAAAAGATGTATATGTGGTCAACCTATCTGAAATAGACCCAACTATTCGAGTATGCCTGCTTTCTAAAGTCAAGCCAGAATTACATTGGCTATGGCACAAGAAACTCTCTCACATCAACTTTAGAAATATCAACGAGCTCAGTATGAAGAAACTGGTGAGAGGACTGCCCACAATTACTTATTCAAAAGATAAGTTATGCTCAGCATGTGAAATGGGCAAGCAGAAGAAGAGTTCATTCAAATCTAAAGTCAATCATTCCATCAATGAACCTCTTACTATGATACATATGGATCTTTTTGGCCCCATCAGCACACCATCTTTGGCCAAAAAGATCTATACTCTAGTCTTAGTTGATGAATTCTCAAGATATACTTGGGTCATCTTCCTCAAGACTAAGTCAGATGCAACAACAGAAATCATTGCCTTTATAAAAAGAGAGGAACTTCAAAAAGGCAACAAGGTCAAGCAACTTAGAAGTGACCATGGTACTGAGTTTAAGAACTCAGTATTAGCAGATTTCTGTGAAGAAAAAGGAATCATTCAAAACTTCTCTGCAGCTTACACACCCCAACAAAATGGTGTTGTAGAAAGAAAGAACAGAACACTGATTGAAGCTGCAAGAACTTTATTATGCCATGCTGGACTGGCACTGAGTTTCTGGGCTGAAGCTGTAAACTGTGTAAACTTCACTCAGAATAGAGCCACTATAGTCCAAAGACATCTGAAGACTCCATATGAGTTATACAATGGCAAGATTCCTAATGTGGAATATTTCCACATCTTTGGGAGTAAATGTTTTGTACTCAGTACAAAACAAAATCACAATAAATTTGCTCCCAAAGCAAATGAAGGTGTGTTCATGGGCTACTCTCCACACTCCAAAGCTTTCAGAGTGTATATCATCTCAACTAAGATGATTGTAGAATCCATTCATGTCACATTCGATGAAGATCAGAATGAGCATTCTACCTCAGCAAGTGAAGACATAAGTGGCATAGATATTCTATGCAATCCAGAACACTCCATTGCTGAACAGCCTAAGTTTCATCCACACTTTATTCCTAATAAGTTTAATGAAACTGATCAAGTTCAAACTCAGTATCACTCAAATGCGTCTAATACTGAGGATCCCATATCAGAGGACCTTCATACTGAGTTTCCAACTAATGATCTGAACCATTCTATTTATGAAGAAGGTGAACCATCCAACACTTCACAAGAATCCACATCAACTCTACAAAATGAAGATGAACAGCAACCTGCACTGTCTAATACTGATCAGAATTCCACTCAGTATCAGACAGACAACACACCAAATCAACAAGATATGGTTGATCCTATTTCAAATGCTCCCTTAGGAAACAATTTAAGGGAACACAGAGACCATCCACACTCAAACATTATTGGTCCTATTGAAGAAGGTGTCCAAACAAGAAGAAAATCAGAATTTCCAACCCAAGCAACTGCAAACTTTTGTTTTTTCTCAAGTTTTCTATCTACCATTGAACCAAAGAAAGCTGATGAAGCTTTATTAGATGAAGATTGGGTAGAGTCTATGCAAGAAGAGCTCACAGAGTTTGAAAGAAACAAAGATGGACAAGGATGGTGTTGTCATCAGAAACAAAGCAAGGTTAGTTGCTCAAGGTTACATGCAAGAAGAAGGCATTGACTATGATGAAACTTTTGCACCAGTTGCAAGAATTGAAGCTATTAGGTTGTATCTTGCATATGCAGCCTTTAAGAATTTCAAAGTTTATCAGATGGATGTCAAAAGTGCTTTTCTAAATGGAAAACTACAAGAAGAAGTTTATGTTAAACAACCTCCAGGTTTTGTTGATCCCAAATTTCCTCATTATGTTTTCAAGCTTGATAAAGCTCTATATGGGCTCAAACAAGCTCCAAGAGCCTGGTATGACACCTTGTCTGAGTATCTTATTGAAAATAAGTTTACAAGAGGTAAAATTGATAAAACATTATTTTCAAAAAGGAAAGGTTCTGACATCTTACTCATTCAGATATATGTAGATGACATTATCTTTGGTTCCACTGACAAGTCAATGTGTGACTGGTTTGCTAAGATAATGTCAACTCAGTATCAGATGAGTATGATGGGAGAACTTACTTACTTTCTTGGTTTACAAGTTGAACAAAAGCCTGATGGCACTTTTATAAATCAAAGTAAGTATGTGCATGACATGTTAAAGAAATACAACTTTGAAAATTTATCTTCCATGCACACTCCTATGGGTACTCAGGATAAGATAAGTAAGGATGAAACTGGTAAACCAGTATGTCAATCCACATACCGAGGTATGATTGGTTCCTTACTTTACTTAACTGCTAGTAGGTCTGATATCATGTTTGCCACATGTTTGTGTGCTCGGTATCAGGCTGATCCTAAAGAATCACACATGAAAGCAGTTAAGCGCATCTTTAGATATCTTACAGGTACTCCTAACCTAGGTCTTTGGTATCCCAAAGACTCAAACTTTGACCTTGAAGGGTACACAGATGCATATTTTGCAGGTTGTAGATTGGACAGAAAGAGCACAAGTGGAGGATGTCAATTCCTAGGTGGAAGACTAGTTGGCTGGTCATCCAAGAAACAAAATTCGGTAGCAACTTCCACAGCAGAAGCAGAATATGTTGCTGCAGGAAGTTGTTGTGCTCAATTATTATGGATGCAGTATCAACTCTTAGACTATGGGTTCAACTTTCATAAGACTCCTATTCATTGTGATAACAAGAGTGCTATTGCTATCACAGAGAACCCAGTCCGTCACTCCAAAACCAAGCACATTGATATCAGACACAACTTTATTCGAGATAATGTGGAAAAGGGTAAGGTTGAAGTAGATTATGTACCAACAAATGAACAATTGGCTGATGTATTTACTAAACCTCTTCCTGAGGAAAGGTTTATGTATTTACTAGGGCAATTAGGTATGTTGAATCCTTAATCTTTATTAAATTTCTTTAAAACTGAGCGCTCAGTATCACTCCTGTTGATACTCACCACTCAGTATCACTAGTCTGTTATCATCAAAATTTAAAATTTTTATTTTTTTATTAATTTCAAGAGTAAATTAATTGTTTTTATATTTTTTAAAATTTTTTTTAAAATTAAATTTTTTTTTACTCGGTATTGGGGTATGACAGCTCTTACACCGGGCTTAATCCTCCTACTGCTCAAACGGTAACCTTTCTTAATAAGAAAGTTACCGTTGGCAGAGGATAAGGCAGTCAAATCAGCCGTTTTTACTTCCCAATACCTTAATTATCTTTCAAATCTCCTATAAATAACCGTTTATTTTTACTTCAAATTTTTTTTAACTGTTATTTCTTTCTCTCATCTTCAATTCTCTCTGCGATTAACGATTTCATTTTCTCTTAGCAAGCAAATTTTTTCAAATCAAAATCACAGATGGCGAATTACACTTTTGTTGCTCCAGAAGTTCAATCGGAAATCCAATTCCGAAATAATGAAGTACCCAGGTTTGCGAGGAACAACATCACAGCAAATTTCAATATTCCTCAAGCCTGGGCATGCCAAGAGTTCACAAACATTGTGACTTTTCTGAAAAATTGCCCTATTGCTCGTGCACTGACCTTGTCTCCTCGAGCAATTTACCCAGAAATGCTATGCGAGTTTTGGTACTCTGCTACACTCGATTCTCCAGATATGATTGCTGGGTGGGTAATTAGAGATCAAAGAAGGGCATTTGTTTCTACTGCAATCATTCGTGAAGCACTGAGACTTCCCGCCCAAGCTCAGTATGACCCATTTGTTGATAGATCAGAGGCACGCTCTGTACTGCCTTTTCTGGGTCGAAGAGGAACAACGGGCACAATCAAAAGAAATGAATTTGGTCCTATGTGGGGTATTCTTATCACAACAATAATTCGATGTATGACCCACAAGACGGGAGCTTTGGACCAAATAAACGAATTTGGGATGCAAATAGTACATGCTCTGTACTATGGAAGAAATATTGATTATGCTCGCCTAATTTTCAATGAATTAGCTACTCTGGTTCGAGCAAATACAAGGGAATGCAATGTCCCTTTCTGCAGATTTCTATCACTCATATTTCAACAATCAATGCCCACACACATTTATGATGAATTTCACAGTCCAAGAGTTGATCTTCCTCCACTCAGTGAGAAGATTTTCTTTTACAGACCAAGAGAAGGAGAACCTCATCTAAGTCCTCCTATGTGGGCCATTGTTCAAGAACACATTGATGATGTAGAAGACATGTCTGATACTGAGTCAGACAATGATGATGATGATGATAATGATGATAATAGTGGTAATGGAGCACAAGTCGGTCAAGATATTGAGATGCAGGATGTCCCACAAGTTCAAGAACCAACTATCTCTCCACCTGCACAAGATCTTGCTGCTCCTCATATTGAAACCGATCGTGAAACTGAGTCCTCAGAAGACACACCACTGGTCCTTCACAGAAGAAGAAGGAATGTTTCTCCTATCATTATGGGCAACTTATCATCTGAGGAGGTGCAGCCTGCAAATGTTCCATCATTAACTGCATCTATTCAAGCCCAAAGCTTTATTGCAGCCACCGCTGACCTTCCAGGTCCAGAACAAGCTCCTCCTGCTCAACCAATTGAGGAACCTCATGTTCCTCTTGATGTGGAGATTCAATATGCACAAACTGCGCTGGAAGGTGCTCAGCATGACAGAGGGGTCGGTATTGAAGATGTTGGTGCTGCACATCAACAATCACATGATCCTGCACCGACCTCTGCAGATGCTCGAAGGGAATCTGACAGAGTCTCAGGTATGAATTTCTAAAAAGCCTTAAACTTATATATATATATATATTTCATTCCCAAATAGAGACTAAGTATTGGCCAGTACCAACTCAATACTGACCAAAGTCTCAAACGATCTTTCAAATATATATCCTCTTATGGCCAACATAGCTAGCCCACTGCTGCTATGCAACATTCATATACTGAGCACACTAAATTGATCATTGTCAGTCTACAGTTTTCTCAACATTTAAAGAGACAATGGTGGTTGATGTCATACTGACACCCACTGGTGCTGCTTGAATAATGTCCAACTTATTTTTGAGTTGGGTAGCATCATTCAAGAAATGATCCCAAACCCTTAAGCCACAAAATCCAAAATTATTCAATGGGGTTTAGCCACATTTCTGTTATCACTCTCATACCGAGTGATAAACATTGAAAATAACAAGAAGCACATCCCAGGCTTCGAATTCCCACACCCAAACCTTTTCGTAAATGTGACTTATCCTATACTGAGCTACTTAAATTTTCACACTCACCTTTACTAAAATCTTCTTACACATGCTATGCACAAGTCCACAATATTTCATCCTATACCAGATGAGATTCAGACTTCACAAACTCTGTTTATATGATTGTAGAATTAAACAACACCACAATTCTATTTGATAAACCTCTCTTTCTAACCAGTTTTACATTTTTGTTTCTTTAGCACCAACTGTGCAGGGTATTCAGGCATCTCAAGCTGCAGCAGACCAAGTGACTCTGCAAGCAATCATGCAGCACATTCTGGCCATCCAACAAACTCAAAATGTAATACTAGCCAGAATGGACAAGATGAGTGGTGATATTGATCTAATAAAACAGTCAGTATCACTCCTTCAACAACCACAGCAGCCTCCACAAACTCCACCAGGTTCACATGGTGACCACAATGAAGAAGGAGAAGGAGAAGGAGGTGCTGGTGATACTGATGCTGCAACTGAGCCCATGCCCTCCCCTACTCTTGAACAACCTGAAGGGGACATGGGTGGTGATACTGATCCTCTTCCCTCCTCATCAAATGATAACAAAAAGGGGGAGAAGAGACAAAGAGATACTGAGGTTGATCAAACTGAGCCTTCTGCTCAGGGGGAGAAAAGAAGAAGATTGAATGAAGATCAACCTCCACAACAACAACATCAGCAAAGCCCTCATACTGAGCCATTTCGCATTCAGTATGAGAGAAGAAGACAAAGAACAAGGTCAGAATTACAAGTTCAAGACCCACTTGAGCCATCTGCTCAGGGGGAGACTCATACTGACCAACCACAGCAAACTTTTGAAGAGAATAATTTACAAATTGTGGTCTATAGGCCTTTCATCTGGCCTATTGCTGATGATGAAGATGAAGAACCAGATTTAGTAAACTATGCACTAAATCTGGTAGAACAAGAAAGTTCTTCATCATCATCCTCGGATGATGAAGAACCAGAAAATCTGGTGATTAGAAGAAGGAGTTCCTTATCAAGAAGACCTATCAATGCTGTTCTCACTTCTTCTGAATCAAGTGAGGAATCTGCTCCTCTGGTAACAAGACAAAGAAGACCTGTTCTTACAAGGGACAGTGATACCGAGCAGGCTCCAAGACTGACTCCTCAACAACTCTGGGCAGAACAAGAAAGATTTTTATATGAGCAAGAGTTGGGAGTCAAAACTGAACCAGAATCTGACCCAGATACTGATACTCCTGGTCCTTCACATAGAATCTCAAGAAAGGGTCCAGACCATATTCAACATTATTGGAATATGGTTGCTGCTAGGACTCATTATAAGGAACAAAGAAAGGAGTTCTTGAGGACCAAAACATTTCAAAATGTAAGGGGGATGCATTGGTTAAATCTGGATGTTAATAAAGTAAAAGTGAAGCTCAAAGAAGGAAGAATTACTATCACTTGTACTGGCTTAACCAGTCCCCCCATGAAGATATTTATTCATGACATTCAAAGAATTGGTCTTCAAGATTGGGTGAAGATCACAAGACTGATCAAAGAGCTTCCAAAGAAATCAACCTATGATCAAATAGTCTTGGATGAGATCTGTGCTGTAGCTGCAGTATGTTATGAGAAGGACTTACTTCATGAAATAGAGTACAGAACACTCAGTGTGATGACTGAGGCTTACTCAAACAACAGACCAGAATGCCTCCATACATACAAGTATCTTAGAAAGTACCCTCTTCCTCCTAACCTTGTATTTCAGGATCAAAAGAGTGTCATATATCCAACTTCTGGATATATGTATACTGACTCAGAGGATAGAGAGTGCTTCATTTCTGAAGAAGATCTACCAAAAGCTCAAATCAGTCACCTTGTTGGACTGAAATGGATGATCACCAAGAAAGAAGACTCTTGGTTCAGAAAGAAGATTGTTGCAGTACTGAATAGCAGAAGGGATGAACTCAAAAGCAGAGAAGAGTTTGTCCACATCAAACAAGAAGTCTTCAATGAGAATGAAGCCATCAACAGCAAATGAAGAAGAAGATATTGTTACCTATGCTGTTGTAATTTTTATTTATATCTTTGTAAATTGTTTTGTTATCATTAGATAGGGGGAGATTGTTAAGGCAAAAAGCCTTGGCCCTTTAGATCTTCAGATAACAAAACAACCTAGACTAGCTTTGATTAATATGTAGAATAATATAGCTAAGTTTAGGTCTGATACTGAGTGATCAGTATTGGAACTCAGTATCAGTACTCAGTATCAGATAGTGATACTGAGTAGAAGGACTGAGTGATACTCAGTATAGTAACGGACTAAGATCAAATCCCTTGCTCTTAGTCATTTTCCTTACTTAGTCCTTCGGTTACTCCTTTGCTCATTATGTAAGATCTCTATAACATTATAAATAGAGATCATCTTGCAAAGGAGTACTTACCAATTTACTTTACACATTCACATCTTTTGTAATTGATCAGTGGTCTTGTTATTCCGCAACAAGCCACACTTAGTGGATTTATACATTGACTATATTCTTGTGTTATCACTCTAATATTTCTCTAAGTATAATATTCTATCAATTAACATTATAAACCAGGGTTGTTGTGACCTAACAGTTAAACCTTAATTGGTGTCCATAGCCCATATGAATGGCCCGTGACCATTATAACCACTAGCTATAACTTATTAGTATCCATTTTTTATATTATAATTGGTGTTGATAACCCATACAAATGGCCCGTGAACCATTATAACCACTAGCTACGACGAATAACCTATAAGTATCCATTTTTAAAACTGTAATTGGTGTCTAGAACACATACAAATGGCCCGTGAATGATTTTGAGCACTAGCTAAGACCAATAACCTATAAGTATCCATTTTTAACCTTAATTGGTATCCATTACCCATACGAATGGCCCGTGAACCATTATAACCACTAGCTATGACCAATAACATATAATTATCCATTTTTTAAATTGTAATTGGTGTCTAGAACACATACGAATGCCCCGTGAACCATTATAACCGCTAGCTACGACCAATAACCTATAAGTATCCTTTTTAAACCGTAATTAGCGTCCATAGCCCATATGAATGACCCGTGAGCCATATAATCACTAGCCATAACCAATAACCTTTAAGTATCCATTATTTAAACTGTGATTGGTGTTGATATCCCATTCAAATGGCTCGTGAACCATTTTAACCACTAGCTATGACCAATAACCTATAAGTATCCTTTTTTTAAACTGTAATAGGTGACTAGAACCCATACGAATGCCCGGTGAACGATTTTGACCACTAGCTATGACCAATAACCTATAAGTATCCATTTTAAACGTTTATTGGTGTCCATTACCCATACGAATGACCCATGAACCATTATAGCCACTAGCTACGACCAATAACCTATAAGTATCCTTGTTAAACCGTAAATTGCGTCCATTACCCATACGAATTGCCCGTGAACCATTATAAACACGCTATGACCAATAACATATAAGTATCCATTTTTTAAATTGTAATTGGTGTCTATAACACATAAGAATGCCCCATGAACGATTTTGACCACTAGCTATGACCAATAACCTATAAGTATCCATTTTAAACCTTAATTGGTGTCCATTACCCATACGAATGGCCCGTGAACCATTATAACAACTAGAAACGCCTAATAACCTATAAGCATCTATGTTAAACCTTAATTGGTGTCCATAGCCCATATGAATGGCCCGTGACCATTATAACCACTAGCTATAACTTATTAGTATCCATTTTTTATATTATAATTGGTGTTGATAACCCATATAAATGGCCCGTGAACCATTATAACCACTAGCTACGACGAATAACCTATAAGTATCCATTTTTTAAACTGTAATTGGTGTCTAGAACACATACAAATGGCCCGTGAATGATTTTGAGCACTAGCTAAGACCAATAACCTATAAGCATCCATTTTTAACCTTAATTGGTATCCATTACCCATACGAATGGCCCGTGAACCATTATAACCACTAGCTATGACCAATAACATATAATTATCCATTTTTTAAATTGTAATTGGTGTCTAGAACACATACGAATGCCCCGTGAACCATTATAACCGCTAGCTACGACCAATAACCTATAAGTATCCTTTTTAAACCGTAATTAGCGTCCATAGCCCATATGAATGACCCGTGAGCCATATAATCACTAGCTATAACCAATAACCTTTAAGTATCCATTATTTAAACTGTGATTGGTGTTGATATCCCATTCAAATGGCTCGTGAACCATTTTAACCACTAGCTATGACCAATAACCTATAAGTATCCTTTTTTTAAACTGTAATAGGTGACTAGAACCCATACGAATGCCCGGTGAACGATTTTGACCACTAGCTATGACCAATAACCTATAAGTATCCATTTTAAACGTTAATTGGTGTCTATTACCCATACGAATGACCCATGAACCATTATAGCCACTAGCTACGACCAATAACCTATAAGTATCCTTGTTAAACCGTAAATTGCGTCCATTACCCATACGAATGGCCCGTGAACCATTATAAACACGCTATGACCAATAACATATAAGTATCCATTTTTTAAACTGTAATTGGTGTCTATAACACATAAGAATGCCCCATGAACGATTTTGACCACTAGCTATGACCAATAACCTATATGTATCCATTTTAAACCTTAATTGGTGTCCATTACCCATACGAATGGCCCGTGAACCATTATAACAACTAGAAACGCCTAATAACCTATAAGCATCTATGTTAAACCTTAATTGGTGTCCATAGCCCATATGAATGGCCCGTGACCATTATAACCACTAGCTATAACTTATTAGTATCCATTTTTTATATTATAATTGGTGTTGATAACCCATACAAATGGCCCGTGAACCATTATAACCACTAGCTACGACGAATAACCTATAAGTATCCATTTTTTAAACTGTAATTGGTGTCTAGAACACATACAAATGGCCCGTGAACGATTTTGAGCACTAGCTAAGACCAATAACCTATAAGTATCCATTTTTAACCTTAATTGGTATCCATTACCCATACGAATGGCCCGTGAACCATTATAACCACTAGCTACGTCCAATAACATATAATTATCCATTTTTTAAATTGTAATTAGTGTCTAGAACACATACGAATGCCCCGTGAACCATTATAACCGCTAGCTACGACCAATAACCTATAAGTATCCTTTTTAAACTGTAATTAGCGTCCATAGCCCATATGAATGACCCGTGAGCCATATAATCACTAGCTATAACCAATAACCTTTAAGTATCCATTATTTAAACTGTGATTGGTGTTGATATCCCATTCAAATGGCTCGTGAACCATTTTAACCACTAGCTATGACCAATAACCTATAAGTATCCTTTTTTTAAACTGTAATAGGTGACTAGAACCCATACGAATGCCCGGTGAACGATTTTGACCACTAGCAATGACCAATAACCTATAAGTATCCATTTTAAACGTTAATTGGTGTCCATTACCCATACGAATGACCCGTGAACCATTATAACCACTAGCTTCGACCAATAACCTATAAGTATCCTTGTAAAACCGTAATTAGCGTCCATAGCCCATACAAATGGCCCGTGAACCATTAAACCACTAGCTATGACCAATAACTTATAAGTAACCATTTTTTAAACTGTAATTGGTGTCTAGTACCCATACGAATGCCCGGTGAACGATCGTGATCACTAGCTATGACCAATAACCAATAAGTATCCATTTTAAACCTTAATTGGTGTCCATTACCTATACGAATGGCCCGTGAACCATTATAACCAATAGCTATGACCAATAACCTATAATTATCCAATTTTTAAATTGTAATTCGTGTCTAGAACCCACACGAATGCCCCATGAATGATTTTGACCACTAGTTATGACCATTAACCTATAAGTATCCATTTTAAACCTTAATTGGTGTCGATAACCCATACGAATGGCCCGTGAACCATTATAACCACTTGCTACGCCTAATAACCTATAAGCATCCACGTTTAACCTTAATTGGCGTCCATTGCCCATACAAATGGCCCGTGACCATTATAACCACTAGCTATAACTTATTAGTATCCATTTTTTAAATTGTAATTGGTGTTGATAACCCATACAAATGGCCCGTGAACCATTATAACCACTAGCTATGACCAATAACCTATAAGTATCCATTTTTTAAACCGTAAGTGGTGTCTAGAACACATACGAATGCCCCGTGAAAGATTTTGACCACTAGCTATGACCAATAACATATAATTATCCATTTTCTAAATTGTAATTGGTGTCTAGAACACATACGAATGCCCCGTGAACCATTATAACCGCTAGCTACGACCAATAACCTATAAGTATCCTTGTTAAACCGTAAATAGCGCCCATAGCCCAAACGCATGACCCGTGAGCCATATAATCACTAGCTATAACAAATAACCTTTAAGTATCCATTTTTTAAACTGTGATTGGTGTTGATAACCCATTCAAATGGCCCGTGAACCAATTTAACCACTAGCTATGACCTATAACCTATAAGTATCCTTTTTTTAAACTGTAATAGGTGTCTAGAACCCATACGAATACCCCGTGAACGATTTTGACCACTAGCTATGACTAATAACTTATAAGTATCCATTTTAAACGTTAATTGGTGTCCATTACCCATACAAATGGCCCATGAATCATTATAACCACTAGCTACGAACAATAACCTATAACTATCCTTGCTAAACCGTAAATAGCGTCCATTACCCATACGAATGGCCCGTGAACCATTATTACCACTAGCTACGACCAATAACCTATAAGTATCTTTGTTAAACCGTAATTAGCGTCCGTAGCCCACACCAATGGCCCGTGAACCATTATAACCACTAGCTTCAACTAATAACTTATAAGTATCCTTGTTAAACCGTAATTAGCGTACATAGCCCATACGAATGGCCCGTGAACCGTTATAACCAATAGCTATGACCAATAACTTATAACTATCCATTTTTTAAACTGTAATTGGTGTCTAGTACCCATACGAATGCCCGGTGAACGATCTTGACCACTAGCTATGACCAATAACCAATAAGTATCCATTTTAAACCTTAATTAGTGTCCATTACCTATACGAATGGCCCGTGAACGATTATAACCAATAGCTATGACAAATAACCTATAATTATCCACTTTTTAAATTGGAATTTGTGTCTAGAACCCACACGAATGACCCATGAATGATTTTGACCACTAGTTATGACCAATAACCTATAAGTATCCATTTTAAACCTGAATTGGTGTCGATAACCCATAAGAATGGCCTGTGAACCATTTTTTAAACTAGCTACGACCAATAACCTATAACTATCCTTGTTAAACCGTAATTAGCGTCCATTACCCATACGCATGGCCCATGAACCATTATAACCGCTAGCTACGACCAATAACCTATAAGTATCCTTGTTAAACCGTAATTAGCGTCCATAGCCCATACCAATTGCCCGTGAACCATTATAACTACAAGCTTCGACCAATAGCCTATAAGTATCCTTGTTAAACCGTAATTAGCGTCCATAGTCCGTACGAGTGGCCCGTGAACTATTATAACCACTAGCTATGACGAATAACTTATAAGTATCCATTTTTTAAACTGTAATTGGTGTCTAGAACCCATACGAATTCCCCGCGAATGATTTTGACCACTAGCTATGACCAATGACCAATAAGTATCCATTTTAAACCTTAATTGGTGTCCATTACCTATACGAATGGCCCGTGAACCATTATAACCAATAGCTATGACCAATAACCTATAATTATATATTTTTTAAAATGTAATTCCCGTCTAGAACCCACACGAATGCCTCGTGAAAGATTTTGACCACTAGTTATGACCAATAACCTATAAGTATCCATTTTAAACCTTAATTGGTGTCGATAACCCATACGAATGTCCCGTGAACCATTATAACCACTTGTTACGCATAATAACCTATAAGCATCCATGTTAAAACTTAAATGGCGTCCAGAGCCCATATGAATGGCCCGTGACCATTATAACCACTAGCTACAACTTATTAGTATCCATGTTTTAAACTGTGATTGGTGTTGATAACCCATACAAATGGCCCGTGAACCATTATAACAAATAGCTATGACCAATAACCTACAAGTATCCATTTTTAAAACTGTAATTCGTGTCTAGAACCCATACGAATGCCCGCGAATGATTTTGACCACTAGCTATGACCAATAACCAATAAGTATCCATTTTAAACCTTAATTGGTGTCCATTACCCATTCGAATGGCCCGTGAACCATTATAACCACTAGCTATAAACAATAACCTATAATTATCTATTTTTTAAATTGTAATTCGCGTCTAGAACCCACACGAATGCCTCGTGAATGATTTTGACCACTAGCTATGACCAATAACATATAATTATCCATTTTTTAAATTGTAATTGGTGTCTAAAACACATACGAATACCCCATGAACCATTATAACCACTAGCAACGACCAATAACCTATAAGTATCCTTGTTAAATCATAATTAGTGTCCATAGCCCATACGAATGACCCGTGAGCCATATAATCACTAGCTATATCCAATAACCTTTAAGTATCCATTTTTTAAACTGTGATTGGTGTTGATAACCCATAGAAATGGCCCGTGAACCATTATAACCACTAGCTATGACCAATAACCTATTAGTATAATTTTTTTAAACTATATTTGGTGTCTAGAACCCATAAGAATGCCCAGTGAACGATTTTGACCACTAGCTAGGACCAATAACCTATAAGTATCCATTTTAAACCTTAATTGGTATCCATTACCCATACGAATGGCCTGTGAACCATTATAACCACTAGCTATGACCAATAACATTTAATTATCCATTTTTAAATTGTAATTGGTGTCTAGAACACATACGAATGCCCCGTGAACCATTATAACCGCTAGCCACGACCAATAACCTATAAGTATCCTAGTTAAACCGTAATTAGCGTCCATAGCCCATACGAATGATCCGTGACCATATAATCACTAGTTATAACCATTAACCTTTAAGTATCCATTTTTTAAACTGTGATTGGTGTTGATAACCCATACAAATGGCCCGTGAACCATTATAAACACGCTATGACCAATAACCTATAAGTATCCATTTTTTAAACCGTAAGTGGTGTCTAGAACACATACGAATGCCCCGTGAATGATTTTGACCACTAGCTATGACCAATAACATATAATTATCCATTTTTTAAATTGTAATTGGTGTCTAGAACACATACGAATGCCCCGTGAACCATTATAACCGCTAGGTACGACCAATAACCTATAAGTATCCTTGTTAAACCGTAAATAGCGCCCATAGCCCATACGCATGACACGTGAGCCATATAATCACTAGCTATAGCAAATAACCTTTAAGTATCCATTTTTTAAACTGTGATTGGTGTTGATAACCCATTCAAATGGCCCGTGAACCAATTTAACCACTAGCTATGACCTATAACCTATAAGTATCCTTTTTTTAAACTGTAATAGGTGTCTAGAACCCATACGAATACCCCGTGAATGATTTTGACCACTAGCTATGACAAATAACTTATAAGTATCCATTTTAAACGTTAATTGGTGTCCATTACCCATACAAATGGCCCATGAATCATTATAACCACTAGCTACGAACAATAACCTATAAGTATCCTTGCTAAACCGTAAATAGCGTCCATTACCCATACGAATGGCCCGTGAACCATTATTACCACTAGCTACGACCAATAACCTATAAGTATCTTTGTTAAACCGTAATTAGCGTCCGTAGCCCACACCAATGGCCCGTGAACCATTATAACCACTAGCTTCGACTAATAACATATAAGTATCCTTGTTAAACCGTAATTAGCGTCCATAGCCCATACGAATGGCCCGTGAACCGTTATAACCAATAGCTATGACCAATAACTTATAACTATCCATTTTTTAAACTGTAATTGGTGTCTAGTACCCATACGAATGCCCGGTGAACGATCTTGACCACTAGCTATGACCAATAACCAATAAGTATCCATTTTAAACCTTAATTAGTGTCCATTACCTATACGAATGGCCCGTGAACCATTATAACCACTAGCTATGACAAATAACCTATAATTATCCACTTTTTAAGTTGGAATTCGTGTCTAGAACCCACACGAATGACCCATGAATGATTTTGACCACTAGTTATGACCAATAACCTATAAGTATCCATTTTAAACCTTAATTGGTGTCGATAACCCATAAGAATGGCCCGTGAACCATTTTTTAAACTAGCTATGACCAATAACCTATAACTATCCTTGTTAAACCGTAATTAGCGTCCATTACCCATACGCATGGCCCATGAACCATTATAACCACTAGCTACGACCAATAACCTATAAGTATCCTTGTTAAACCGTAATTAGCGTCCATAGCCCATACCAATTGCCCGTGAACCATTATAACTACGAGCTTCGACCAATAGCCTATAAGTATCCTTGTTAAACCGTAATTAGCGTCCATAGTCCGTACGAGTGGCCCGTGAACTATTATAACCACCAGCTATGATGAATAACTTATAAGTATCCATTTTTTAAACTGTAATTGGTGTCTAGAACCCATACGAATTCCCCGCGAATGATTTTGACCACTAGCTATGACCAATAACCAATAAGTATCCATTTTAAACCTTAATTAGTGTCCATAACCTATACGAATGGCCCGTGAACCATTATAACCAATAGCTATGACCAATAACCTATAATTATATATTTTTTAAAATGTAATTCGCGCCTAGAACCCACACGAATGCCTTGTGAATGATTTTGACCACTAGTTATGACCAATAACCTATAAGTATCCATTTTAAACCTTAATTGGTGTCGATAACCCATACGAATGTCCCGTGAACCATTATAACCACTTGTTACGCATAATAACCTATAAGCATCCATGTTAAACCTTAAATGGCGTCCAGAGCCCATATGAATGGCCCGTGACCATTATAACCACTAGCTACAACTTATTAGTATCCATTTTTTAAACTGTGATTGGTGTTGATAACCCATACAAATGGCCCGTGAACCATTATAACAAATAGCTATGACCAATAACCTACAAGTATCCATTTTTAAAACTGTAATTCGTGTCTAGAACCCATACGAATGCCCGCGAATGATTTTGACCACTAGCTATGACCAATAACCAATAAGTATCCATTTTAAACCTTAATTGGTGTCCATTACCCATTCGAATGGCCCGTGAACCATTATAACCACTAGCTATGAACAATAACCTATAATTATCTATTTTTTAAATTGTAATTCGCGTCTAGAACCCACACGAATGCCTCGTGAATGATTTTGACCACTAGCTATGACCAATAACCTATAAGTATCCATTTTAAACCTTAATTGGTGTCGATAACCCATACGAATGGCCCGTGAACCATTATAACCACTAGCTACGCATAATAACCTATACGCATCCATGTTAAACCTTAAATGGCGTCCAGAGCCCACTAGCTACAACTTATTAGTATCCATTTTTTAAACTGTGATTGGTGTTGATAACCCATACAAATGGCCCGTGAACCATTATAACCACTAGCTATGACCAATAACCTACAAGTATCATTTTTAAAACTGTAATTGGTGTCTAGAACCCATACGAATGCCCGCGAACGATTTTGACCACTAGCTATGACCAATAACCAATAAGTATCCATTTTAAACCTTAATTGGTGTCCATTACCCATTCGAATGGCCCGTGAACCATTATAACCACTAGCTATGACCAATAACCTATAATTATCTATTTTTTAAATTATAATTCGCGTCTAGAACCCACACGAATGCCTCGTGAATGATTTTGACCACTAGCTATGACCAATAACCTATAAGTATCCATTTTAAACCTTAATTGGTGTCGATAACCCATACGAATGGCCCGTGAACCATTATAACCACTAGCTACACCTAATAACCTATAAGCATCCATGTTAAACCTTAAATGGCGTCCATAGCCCATACGAATGGCTCGTGACCATTATAACCACTAGCAACGACCAATAACCTATAAGTATCCTTGTTAAATCGTAATTAGCGTCCATAGCCCATACGAATGACCCGTGAGCCATATAATCACTAGCTATATCCAATAACCTTTAAGTATCCATTTTTTAAACTGCGATTGGTGTTGATAACCCATACAAATGGCCCGTGAACCATTATAACCACTAGTTATGACCAATAACCTATTAGTATAATTGTTTTAAACTATATTTGGTGTCTAGAACCCATAAGAATGCCCAGTGAACGATTTTGACCACTAGCTAGGACCAATAACCTATAAGTATCCATTTTAAACCTTAAATGGTATCCATTACCCATACGAATGGCCTGTGAACCATTATAACCACTAGCTATGACCAATAACATTTAATTATCCATTTTTAAATTGTAATTGGTGTCTAGAACACATACGAATGCCCCGTGAACCATTATAACCGCTAGCCACGACCAATAACCTATAAGTATCCTTGTTAAACCGTAATTAGCGTCCATAGCCCATACGAATGATCCGTGACCATATAATCACTAGTTATAACCATTAACCTTTAAGTATCCATTTTTTAAACTGTGATTGGTGTTGATAACCCATACAAATGTCCCGTGAACCATTATAAACACGCTATGACCAATAACATATAAGTACCCATTTTTTAAACTGTAATTGGTGTCTATAACACATAAGAATGCCCCATGAACGATTTTGACCACTAGCTATGACCAATAACCTATAAGTATCCATTTTAAACCTTAATTGGTGTCCATTACCCATACGAATGGCCCGTGAACCATTATAACAACTAGAAACGCCTAATAACCTATAAGCATCTATGTTAAACCTTAATTGGTGTCCATAGCCCATATGAATGGCCCGTGACCATTATAACCACTAGCTATAACTTATTAGTATCCATTTTTTATATTATAATTGGTGTTGATAACCCATACAAATGGCCCGTGAACCATTATAACCACTAGCTACGACGAATAACCTATAAGTATCCATTTTTTAAACTGTAATTGGTGTCTAGAACACATACAAATGGCCCGTGAATGATTTTGAGCACTAGCTAAGACCAATAACCTATAAGTATCCATTTTTAACCTTAATTGGTATCCATTACCCATACGAATGGCCCGTGAACCATTATAACCACTAGCTATGACCAATAACATATAATTATCCATTTTTTAAATTGTAATTGGTGTCTAGAACACATACGAATGCCCCGTGAACCATTATAACCGCTAGCTACGACCAATAACCTATAAGTATCCTTTTTAAACCGTAATTAGCGTCCATAGCCCATATGAATGACCCGTGAGCCATATAATCACTAGCTATAACCAATAACCTTTAAGTATCCATTATTTAAACTGTGATTGGTGTTGATATCCCATTCAAATGGCTCGTGAACCATTTTAACCACTAGCTATGACCAATAACCTATAAGTATCTTTTTTTTAAACTGTAATAGGTGACTAGAACCCATACGAATGCCCGGTGAACGATTTTGACCACTAGCTATGACCAATAACCTATAAGTATCCATTTTAAACGTTAATTGGTGTCCATTACCCATACGAATGACCCATGAACCATTATAACCACTAGCTACGACCAATAACCTATAAGTATCCTTGTTAAACCGTAAATTGCGTCCATTACCCATACGAATGGCCCGTGAACCATTATAAACACGCTATGACCAATAACATATAAGTATCCATTTTTTAAACTGTAATTGGTGTCTATAACACATAAGAATGCCCCATGAACGATTTTGACCACTAGCTATGACCAATAACCTATAAGTATCCATTTTAAACCTTAATTGGTGTCCATTACCCATACAAATGGCCCGTGAACCATTATAACAACTAGAAACGCCTAATAACCTATAAGCATCTATGTTAAACCTTAATTGGTGTCCATAGCCCATATGAATGGCCCGTGACCATTATAACCACTAGCTACAACTTATTAGTATCCATTTTTTATATTATAATTGGTGTTGATAACCCATACAAATGGCCCGTGAACCATTATAACCACTAGCTACGACGAATAACCTATAAGTATCCATTTTTTAAACTGTAATTGGTGTCTAGAACACATACAAATGGCCCGTGAACGATTTTGAGCACTAGCTAAGACCAATAACCTATAAGTATCCATTTTTAACCTTAATTGGTATCCATTACCCATACGAATGGCCCGTGAACCATTATAACCACTAGCTATGACCAATAACATATAATTATCCATTTTTTAAATTGTAATTGGTGTCTAGAACACATACGAATGCCCCGTGAACCATTATAACCGCTAGCTACGACCAATAACCTATAAGTATCCTTTTTAAACCGTAATTAGCGTCCATAGCCCATATGAATGACCCGTGAGCCATATAATCACTAGCTATAACCAATAACCTTTAAGTATCCATTATTTAAACTGTGATTGGTGTTGATATCCCATTCAAATGGCTCGTGAACCATTTTAACCACTAGCTATGACCAATAACCTATAAGTATCCTTTTTTTAAACTGTAATAGGTGACTAGAACCCATACGAATGCCCGGTGAACGATTTTGACCACTAGCTATGACCAATAACCTATAAGTATCCATTTTAAACGTTAATTGGTGTCCATTACCCATACGAATGACCCATGAACCATTATAGCCACTAGCTACGACCAATAACCTATAAGTATCCTTGTTAAACCGTAAATTGCGTCCATTACCCATACGAATGGCCCGTGAACCATTATAAACACGCTATGACCAATAACATATAAGTATCCAGTTTTTAAACTGTAATTGGTGTCTATAACACATAAGAATGCCCCATGAACGATTTTGACCACTAGCTATGACCAATAACCTATAAGTATCCATTTTAAACCTTAATTGGTGTCCATTACCCATACGAATGGCCCGTGAACCATTATAACAACTAGAAACGCCTAATAACCTATAAGCATCTATGTTAAACCTTAATTGGTGTCCATAGCCCATATGAATGGCCCGTGACCATTATAACCACTAGCTATAACTTATTAGTATCCATTTTTTATATTATAATTGGTGTTGATAACCCATACAAATGGCCCGTGAACCATTATAACCACTAGCTACGACGAATAACCTATAAGTATCCATTTTTTAAACTGTAATTGGTGTCTAGAACACATACAAATGGCCCGTGAACGATTTTGAGCACTAGCTAAGACCAATAACCTATAAGTATCCATTTTTAACCTTAATTGGTATCCATTACCCATACGAATGGCCCGTGAACCATTATAACCACTAGCTATGTCCAATAACATATAATTATCCATTTTTTAAATTGTAATTGGTGTCTAGAACACATACGAATACCCCGTGAACCATTATAACCGCTAGCTACGACCAATAACCTATAAGTATCCTTTTTAAACCGTAATTAGCGTCCATAGCCCATATGAATGACCCGTGAGCCATATAATCACTAGCTATAACCAATAACCTTTAAGTATCCATTATTTAAACTGTGATTGGTGTTGATATCCCATTCAAATGGCTCGTGAACCATTTTAACCACTAGCTATGACCAATAACCTATAAGTATCCTTTTTTTAAACTGTAATAGGTGACTAGAACCCATACGAATGCCCGGTGAACGATTTTGACCACTAGCTATGACCAATAACCTATAAGTATCCATTTTAAACGTTAATTGGTGTCCATTACCCATACGAATGACCCATGAACCATTATAGCCACTAGCTACGACCAATAACCTATAAGTATCCTTTTTAAACCGTAAATTGCGTCCATTACCCATACGAATGGCCCGTGAACCATTATAACAACTAGCTACGACCAATAACCTATAAGTATCCTTGTTAAACCGTCATTAGCGTCCGTAGCCCACACAAATGGCCCGTGAACCATTATAACCACTAGCTTTGACCAATAACCTATAAGTATCCTTGTAAAACCGTAATTAGCGTCCATAGCCCATACAAATGGCCCGTGAACCATTAAACCACTAGCTATGACCAATAACATTTAATTATCCATTTTTAAATTGTAATTGGTGTCTAGAACACATACGAATGCCCCGTGAACCATTATAACCGCTAGCCACGACCAATAACCTATAAGTATCCTTGTTAAACCGTAATTAGCGTCCATAGCCCATACGAATGATCCGTGACCATATAATCACTAGTTATAACCATTAACCTTTAAGTATCCATTTTTTAAACTGTGATTGGTGTTGATAACCCATACAAATGTCCCGTGAACCATTATAAACACGCTATGACCAATAACATATAAGTATCCATTTTTTAAACTGTAATTGGTGTCTATAACACATAAGAATGCCCCATGAACGATTTTGACCACTAGCTATGACCAATAACCTATAAGTATCCATTTTAAACCTTAATTGGTGTCCATTACCCATACGAATGGCCCGTGAACCATTATAACAACTAGAAACGCCTAATAACCTATAAGCATCTATGTTAAACCTTAATTGGTGTCCATAGCCCATATGAATGGCCCGTGACCATTATAACCACTAGCAACGACCAATAACCTATAAGTATCCTTGTTAAATCGTAATTAGCGTCCATAGCCCATACGAATGACCCGTGAGCCATATAATCACTAGCTATATCCAATAACCTTTAAGTATCCATTTTTTAAACTGCGATTGGTGTTGATAACCCATACAAATGGCCCGTGAACCATTATAACCACTAGCTATGACCAATAACCTATTAGTATAATTGTTTAAAACTATATTTGGTGTCTAGAACCCATAAGAATGCCCAGTGAACGATTTTGACCACTAGCTAGGACCAATAACCTATAAGTATCCATTTTAAACCTTAAATGGTATCCATTACCCATACGAATGGCCTGTGAACCATTATAACCACTAGCTATGACCAATAACATTTAATTATCCATTTTTAAATTGTAATTGGTGTCTAGAACACATACGAATGCCCCGTGAACCATTATAACCGCTAGCCACGACCAATAACCTATAAGTATCCTTGTTAAACCGTAATTAGCGTCCATAGCCCATACGAATGATCCGTGACCATATAATCACTAGTTATAACCATTAACCTTTAAGTATCCATTTTTTAAACTGTGATTGGTGTTGATAACCCATACAAATGTCCCGTGAACCATTATAAACACGCTATGACCAATAACATATAAGTATCCATTTTTTAAACTGTAATTGGTGTCTATAACACATAAGAATGCCCCATGAACGATTTTGACCACTAGCTATGACCAATAACCTATAAGTATCCATTTTAAACCTTAATTGGTGTCCATTACCCATACGAATGGCCCGTGAACCATTATAACAACTAGAAACGCCTAATAACCTATAAGCATCTATGTTAAACCTTAATTCGCGTCTAGAACCCACACGAATGCCTCGTGAATGATTTTGACCACTAGCTATGACCAATAACCTATAAGTATCCATTTTAAACCTTAATTGGTGTCGATAACCCATACGAATGGCCCGTGAACCATTATAACCACTAGCTACACCTAATAACCTATAAGCATCCATGTTAAACCTTAAATGGCGTCCATAGCCCATACGAATGGCTCGTGACCATTATAACCACTAGCAACGACCAATAACCTATAAGTATCCTTGTTAAATCGTAATTAGCGTCCATAGCCCATACGAATGACCCGTGAGCCATATAATCACTAGCTATATCCAATAACCTTTAAGTATCCATTTTTTAAACTGCGATTGGTGTTGATAACCCATACAAATGGCCCGTGAACCATTATAACCACTAGCTATGACCAATAACCTATTAGTATAATTGTTTTAAACTATATTTGGTGTCTAGAACCCATAAGAATGCCCAGTGAACGATTTTGACCACTAGCTAGGACCAATAACCTATAAGTATCCATTTTAAACCTTAAATGGTATCCATTACCCATACGAATGGCCTGTGAACCATTATAACCACTAGCTATGAACAATAACATTTAATTATCCATTTTTAAATTGTAATTGGTGTCTAGAACACATACGAATGCCCCGTGAACCATTATAACCGCTAGCCACGACCAATAACCTATAAGTATCCTTGTTAAACCGTAATTAGCGTCCATAGCCCATACGAATGATCCGTGACCATATAATCACTAGTTATAACCATTAACCTTTAAGTATCCATTTTTTAAACTGTGATTGGTGTTGATAACCCATACAAATGTCCCGTGAACCATTATAAACACGCTATGACCAATAACATATAAGTATCCATTTTTTAAACTGTAATTGGTGTCTATAACACATAAGAATGCCCCATGAACGATTTTGACCACTAGCTATGACCAATAACCTATAAGTATCCATTTTAAACCTTAATTGGTGTCCATTACCCATACGAATGGCCCGTGAACCATTATAACAACTAGAAACGCCTAATAACCTATAAGCATCTATGTTAAACCTTAATTGGTGTCCATAGCCCATATGAATGGCCCGTGACCATTATAACCACTAGCTATAACTTATTAGTATCCATTTTTTATATTATAATTGGTGTTGATAACCCATACAAATGGCCCGTGAACCATTATAACCACTAGCTACGACGAATAACCTATAAGTATCCATTTTTAAACTGTAATTGGTGTCTAGAACACATACAAATGGCCCGTGAATGATTTTGAGCACTAGCTAAGACCAATAACCTATAAGTATCCATTTTTAACCTTAATTGGTATCCATTACCCATACGAATGGCCCGTGAACCATTATAACCACTAGCTATGACCAATAACATATAATTATCCATTTTTTAAATTGTAATTGGTGTCTAGAACACATACGAATGCCCCGTGAACCATTATAACCGCTAGCTACGACCAATAACCTATAAGTATCCTTTTTAAACCGTAATTAGCGTCCATAGCCCATATGAATGACCCGTGAGCCATATAATCACTAGCCATAACCAATAACCTTTAAGTATCCATTATTTAAACTGTGATTGGTGTTGATATCCCATTCAAATGGCTCGTGAACCATTTTAACCACTAGCTATGACCAATAACCTATAAGTATCTTTTTTTTAAACTGTAATAGGTGACTAGAACCCATACGAATGCCCGGTGAACGATTTTGACCACTAGCTATGACCAATAACCTATAAGTATCCATTTTAAACGTTAATTGGTGTCCATTACCCATACGAATGACCCATGAACCATTATAACCACTAGCTACGACCAATAACCTATAAGTATCCTTGTTAAACCGTAAATTGCGTCCATTACCCATACGAATGGCCCGTGAACCATTATAAACACGCTATGACCAATAACATATAAGTATCCATTTTTTAAACTGTAATTGGTGTCTATAACACATAAGAATGCCCCATGAACGATTTTGACCACTAGCTATGACCAATAACCTATAAGTATCCATTTTAAACCTTAATTGGTGTCCATTACCCATACAAATGGCCCGTGAACCATTATAACAACTAGAAACGCCTAATAACCTATAAGCATCTATGTTAAACCTTAATTGGTGTCCATAGCCCATATGAATGGCCCGTGACCATTATAACCACTAGCTACAACTTATTAGTATCCATTTTTTATATTATAATTGGTGTTGATAACCCATACAAATGGCCCGTGAACCATTATAACCACTAGCTACGACGAATAACCTATAAGTATCCATTTTTTAAACTGTAATTGGTGTCTAGAACACATACAAATGGCCCGTGAACGATTTTGAGCACTAGCTAAGACCAATAACCTATAAGTATCCATTTTTAACCTTAATTGGTATCCATTACCCATACGAATGGCCCGTGAACCATTATAACCACTAGCTATGACCAATAACATATAATTATCCATTTTTTAAATTGTAATTGGTGTCTAGAACACATACGAATGCCCCGTGAACCATTATAACCGCTAGCTACGACCAATAACCTATAAGTATCCTTTTTAAACCGTAATTAGCGTCCATAGCCCATATGAATGACCCGTGAGCCATATAATCACTAGCTATAACCAATAACCTTTAAGTATCCATTATTTAAACTGTGATTGGTGTTGATATCCCATTCAAATGGCTCGTGAACCATTTTAACCACTAGCTATGACCAATAACCTATAAGTATCCTTTTTTTAAACTGTAATAGGTGACTAGAACCCATACGAATGCCCGGTGAACGATTTTGACCACTAGCTATGACCAATAACCTATAAGTATCCATTTTAAACGTTAATTGGTGTCCATTACCCATACGAATGACCCATGAACCATTATAGCCACTAGCTACGACCAATAACCTATAAGTATCCTTGTTAAACCGTAAATTGCGTCCATTACCCATACGAATGGCCCGTGAACCATTATAAACACGCTATGACCAATAACATATAAGTATCCAGTTTTTAAACTGTAATTGGTGTCTATAACACATAAGAATGCCCCATGAACGATTTTGACCACTAGCTATGACCAATAACCTATAAGTATCCATTTTAAACCTTAATTGGTGTCCATTACCCATACGAATGGCCCGTGAACCATTATAACAACTAGAAACGCCTAATAACCTATAAGCATCTATGTTAAACCTTAATTGGTGTCCATAGCCCATATGAATGGCCCGTGACCATTATAACCACTAGCTATAACTTATTAGTATCCATTTTTTATATTATAATTGGTGTTGATAACCCATACAAATGGCCCGTGAACCATTATAACCACTAGCTACGACGAATAACCTATAAGTATCCATTTTTTAAACTGTAATTGGTGTCTAGAACACATACAAATGGCCCGTGAACGATTTTGAGCACTAGCTAAGACCAATAACCTATAAGTATCCATTTTTAACCTTAATTGGTATCCATTACCCATACGAATGGCCCGTGAACCATTATAACCACTAGCTATGTCCAATAACATATAATTATCCATTTTTTAAATTGTAATTGGTGTCTAGAACACATACGAATACCCCGTGAACCATTATAACCGCTAGCTACGACCAATAACCTATAAGTATCCTTTTTAAACCGTAATTAGCGTCCATAGCCCATATGAATGACCCGTGAGCCATATAATCACTAGCTATAACCAATAACCTTTAAGTATCCATTATTTAAACTGTGATTGGTGTTGATATCCCATTCAAATGGCTCGTGAACCATTTTAACCACTAGCTATGACCAATAACCTATAAGTATCCTTTTTTTAAACTGTAATAGGTGACTAGAACCCATACGAATGCCCGGTGAACGATTTTGACCACTAGCTATGACCAATAACCTATAAGTATCCATTTTAAACGTTAATTGGTGTCCATTACCCATACGAATGACCCATGAACCATTATAGCCACTAGCTACGACCAATAACCTATAAGTATCCTTGTTAAACCGTAAATTGCGTCCATTACCCATACGAATGGCCCGTGAACCATTATAACAACTAGCTACGACCAATAACCTATAAGTATCCTTGTTAAACCGTCATTAGCGTCCGTAGCCCACACAAATGGCCCGTGAACCATTATAACCACTAGCTTCGACCAATAACCTATAAGTATCCTTGTAAAACCGTAATTAGCGTCCATAGCCCATACAAATGGCCCGTGAACCATTAAACCACTAGCTATGACCAATAACTTATAAGTAACCATTTTTTAAACTGTAATTGGTGTCTAGTACCCATACGAATGCCCGGTGAACGATCTTGATCACTAGCTATGACCAATAACCAATAAGTATCCATTTTAAACCTTAATTGGTGTCCATTACCTATACGAATGGCCCGTGAACCATTATAACCAATAGCTATGACCAATAACCTATAATTATCCAATTTTTAAATTGTAATTCGTGTCTAGAACCCACACGAATGCCCCATGAATGATTTTGACCACTAGTTATGACCAATAACCTATAAGTATCCATTTTAAACCTTAATTGGTGTCGATAACCCATACGAATGGCCCGTGAACCATTATAACCACTTGCTACGCCTAATAACCTATAAGCATCCACGTTTAACCTTAATTGGCGTCCATTGCCCATACAAATGGCCCGTGACCATTATAACCACTAGCTATAACTTATTAGTATCCATTTTTTAAATTGTAATTGGTGTTGATAACCCATACAAATGGCCCGTGAACCATTATAACCACTAGCTATGACCAATAACCTATAAGTATCCATTTTTTAAACCGTAAGTGGTGTCTAGAACACATACGAATGCCCCGTGAAAGATTTTGACCACTAGCTATGACCAATAACATATAATTATCCATTTTCTAAATTGTAATTGGTGTCTAGAACACATACGAATGCCCCGTGAACCATTATAACCGCTAGCTACGACCAATAACCTATAAGTATCCTTGTTAAACCGTAAATAGCGCCCATAGCCCATACGCATGACCCGTGCACCATATAATCACTAGCTATAACAAATAACCTTTAAGTATCCATTTTTTAAACTGTGATTGGTGTTGATAACCCATTCAAATGGCCCGTGAACCAATTTAACCACTAGCTATGACCTATAACCTATAAGTATCCTTTTTTTAAACTGTAATAGGTGTCTAGAACCCATACGAATACCCCGTGAACGATTTTGACCACTAGCTATGACAAATAACTTATAAGTATCCATTTTAAACGTTAATTGGTGTCCATTACCCATACAAATGGCCCATGAATCATTATAACCACTAGCTACGAACAATAACCTATAACTATCCTTGCTAAACCGTAAATAGCGTCCATTACCCATATGAATGGCCCGTGAACCATTATTACGACTAGCTACGACCAATAACCTATAAGTATCTTTGTTAAACCGTAATTAGCGTCCGTAGCCCACACCAATGGCCCGTGAACCATTATAACCACTAGCTTCGACTAATAACTTATAAGTATCCTTGTTAAACCGTAATTAGCGTACATAGCCCATACGAATGGCCCGTGAACCGTTATAACCAATAGCTATGACCAATAACTTATAACTATCCATTTTTTAAACTGTAATTGGTGTCTAGTACCCATACGAATGCCCGGTGAACGATCTTGACCACTAGCTATGACCAATAACCAATAAGTATCCATTTTAAACCTTAATTAGTGTCTATTACCTATACGAATGGCCCGTGAACGATTATAACCAATAGCTATGACAAATAACCTATAATTATCCACTTTTTAAATTGGAATTTGTGTCTAGAACCCACACGAATGACCCATGAATGATTTTGACCACTAGTTATGACCAATAACCTATAAGTATCCATTTTAAACCTGAATTGGTGTCGATAACCCATAAGAATGGCCTGTGAACCATTTTTTAAACTAGCTACGACCAATAACCTATAACTATCCTTGTTAAACCGTAATTAGCGTCCATTACCCATACGCATGGCCCATGAACCATTATAACCACTAGCTACGACCAATAACCTATAAGTATCCTTGTTAAACCGTAATTAGCGTCCATAGCCCATACCAATTGCCCGTGAACCATTATAACTACAAGCTTCGACCAATAGCCTATAAGTATCCTTGTTAAACCGTAATTAGCGTCCATAGTCCGTACGAGTGGCCCGTGAACTATTATAACCACTAGCTATGACGAATAACTTATAAGTATCCATTTTTTAAACTGTAATTGGTGTCTAGAACCCATACGAATTCCCCGCGAATGATTTTGACCACTAGCTATGACCAATAACCAATAAGTATCCATTTTAAACCTTAATTGGTGTCCATTACCTATACGAATGGCCCGTGAACCATTATAACCAATAGCTATGACCGATAACCTATAATTATATATTTTTTAAAATGTAATTCCCGTCTAGAACCCACACGAATGCCTCGTGAAAGATTTTGACCACTAGTTATGACCAATAACCTATAAGTATCCATTTTAAACCTTAATTGGTGTCGATAACCCATACGAATGTCCCGTGAACCATTATAACCACTTGTTACGCATAATAACCTATAAGCATCCATGTTAAAACTTAAATGGCGTCCAGAGCCCATATGAATGGCCCGTGACCATTATAACCACTAGCTACAACTTATTAGTATCCATTTTTTAAACTGTGATTGGTGTTGATAACCCATACAAATGGCCCGTGAACCATTATAACCACTAGCTATGAACAATAACCTATAATTATCTATTTTTTAAATTGTAATTCGCGTCTAGAACCCACACGAATGCCTCGTGAATGATTTTGACCACTAGCTATGACCAATAACCTATAAGTATCCATTTTAAACCTTAATTGGTGTCGATAACCCATACGAATGGCCCGTGAACCATTATAACCACTAGCTACGCCTAATAACCTATAAGCATCCATGTTAAACCTTAAATGGCGTCCATAGCCCATACGAATGGCTCGTGACCATCATAACCACTAGCTACAACTTTTTAGTAACCATTTTTTAAACTGTGATTGGTGTTGATAACCCATACATATGGCCCGTGAACCATTATAACAAATAGCTATGACCAATAACCTATAAGTATCCATTTTTTAAACTCTAATAGGTGTCTAGAACCCATACGAATGCCCCGTGAACGATTTTGACCACCAGCTATGACTAATAACCTTTAAGTATCCGTTTTAAACCGTAATATACGAATGGCCCGTGAACCATTATAACCACTAGCTTCGACCAATAACTTATAAGTATCCATTTCAAACGTTAATTGGTGTCCATTACCCATACGAATGGCCCATGAACCATTATAACCACTAGCTACGACCAATAACCTATAACTCTCCTTGTTAAACCGTAATTAGCGTCCATTACCCATACGCATGGCCCATGAACCATTATAACCACTAGCTACGACCAATAACCTATAAGTATCCTTGTTAAACCGTAATTAGCGTCCATAGCCCATACCAATTGCCCGTGAACCATTATAACTACTAGCTTCGACCAATAGCCTATAAGTATCCTTGTTAAACCGTAATTAGCGTCCATAGCCCGTACGAGTGGCCCGTGAACTATTATAACCACTAGCTATGACGAATAACATATAAGTATCCATTTTTTAAACTGTAATTGGTGTCTAGAACCCATACGAATGCCCCGCGAACGATTTTGACCACTAGATATGACCAATAACCAATAAGTATCCATTTTAAACCTTAATTTGTGTCCATTACCCATGAACCATTATAACCACTAGCTATGACCAATGACCTATAATTATCTATTTTTTAAATTGTAATTCGCGTTTAGAACCCACACGAATGCCTCGTGAATGATTTTGACCACTTGCTATGACCAATAACCTATAAGTATCCATTTTAAACCTTAATTGGTGTCGATAACCCATACGAATAGCCCGTGAACCTTTATAACCACTAGCTACACCTAATAACCTATAAGCTTCCATGTTAAACCTTAAATGGCGTCCATAGCCCATACGAATGGCCCGTGACCATCATAACCACTAGCTACAACTTATTAGTATCCATTTTTTAAACTGTGATTGGTGTTGATAACCCATACAAATGGCCCGTGAACCATTATAACAAATAGCTATGACCAATAACCTATAAGTATCCATTTTTTAAACTGTAATAGGTGTCTAGAACCCATACGAATGCCCCGTGAACGATTTTGACCACTAGCTAAGACCAATAACCTTTAAGTATCCATTTTAAACCTTAATTCGTATCCATTACCCATACGAATGGCCCGTGAACCATTATAACCACTAGCTTCGACCAATAACTTATAAGTATCCATTTCAAACGTTAATTGGTGTCCATTACCCATACGAATGGCCCATGAACCATTATAACCACTAGCTACGACCAATAACCTATAACTATCCTTGTTAAACCATAATTAGCGTCCATTACCCATACGCATGGCCCATGAACCATTATAACCACTAGCTACGACCAATAACCTATAAGTATCCATGTTAAACCGTAATTAGCGTCCATAGCCCATACCAATTGCCTGTGAACTATTATAACTACTAGCTTCGACCAATAGCCTATAAGTATCCTTGTTAAACCGTAATTAGCGTCCATAGACCGTACGAGTAGCCCGTGAACTATTATGACCACTAGCTATGACCAATAACTTATAAGTATCCATTTTTTAAACTGTAATTGGTGTCTAGAACCCATACGAATGCCCCGCGAAAGATTTTGACCACTAGCTATGACCAATAACCAATAAGTATCCATTTTAAACCTTAATTGGTGTCCAATACCCATACGAATGGCCCGTGAACCATTATAACCACTAGCTATGACCAATAACCTATAATTATCCATGTTTTAAATTGTAATTCGCGTCTAGAACCCACACGAATTCCCCGTGAACGATTTTGACCACTAGCTATGACCGATAACCTTTAAGTATCCATTTTAAACCTTAATTGGTGTCCATTACCCATACGAATGCCCCGTGAACCATTATAACCACTAGCTTCGACCAATAACCTATAAGTATCCATTTTAAATGTTAATTGGTGTCCATTACCCATACGAATGGCCCATGAACCATTATAACCACTAGCTACGACCGTTAACCTATAAGTATCCTTGTTAAACCGTAATTAGCGTCCATTACCCATACGCATGGCCCATGAAGCATTATAACCACTAGCTACGACCAATAACATATAAATATCCTTGTTAAACTGTAATTAGCGTCCATAGCCCATACCGATTGCCCGTGAACCATTATAACCGCTAGCTTCGACCAATAACCTATAAGTATCCTTGTTATACCGTAATTAGCGTCCATAGCATGTACGAATGGCCCGTGAACTATTATAACCACTAGCTATGACCAATAACTTATAAGTATCCATTGTTTAAACTTTAATTGGTGTCTAGAACCCATACGAATGCCCCGCGAACGATTTTGACCACTAGCTATGACCAATAACCAATAAGTATATACTTTAAACCTTAATTGGTGTCCATTACCATACGAATGGCCCGTGAACCATTATAACCACTAGCTATGACCAATAACCTATAATTATCCATTTTTTAAATTGTAATTCGCGTCAAGAACCCACACGAATGCCTCGTGAATGATTTTGACCACTAGCTATGACCAATAACCTATAAGTATCCATTTAAAACCTTAATTGGTGTCGATAACCCATACGAATGGCCCGTGAACCATTATAACCACTAGCTACGTATAATAACCTATAAGCATCCATGTTAAACCTTAAATGGCGTCCATAGCCCAAACAAATGGCCCGTGACCATTATAACCACTAGCTATAACTTAATAGTATCCATTTTTTAAACTGTGATTGGTGTTGATAACCCATACATATGGCCCGTGAACCATTATAACAAATAGCTATGACCAATAACCTATAAGAATCCATTTTTTAAACTGTAATAGGCGTCTAGAACCCATACGAATGCCCCGTGAACAATTTTGACCACTAGCTATGACCAATAACCTTTAAGTATCCATTTTAAACCTTAATTGGTGTCCATTACATATACGGATGGCCGTGAACCATTATAACCACTAGCTTCGACCAATAACCTATAAGTATCCATTTTAAACGTTAATTGGTGTCCATTACACATACGAATGGCCCATGAACCATTATAACCACTAGCTACGACCGATAACCTATAAGTATCCTTGTTAAACCGTAATTTGCGTCCATTACCCATACGCATGGCCCATGAACCATTATAACCACTAGCTACGACCAATAACTATAAGTATCCTTGTTAAACCATAATTAGCGTCCATAGCCCTTACCAATTGGCCGTGAACAATTATAACCACTAGCTTCGACCAATAACCTATAAGTATCCTTGTTAAACCGTAATTAGCGTCCATAGCCCGTACGAATGGCCCATGAACTATTATAACCACTAGCTATGACCAATAACTTATAAGTATCCATTTTTTAAACTTTAATTGGTGTCTAGAACCCATACGAATGCCCCGCGAACGATTTTGACCACTAGCTATCACCAATAACCAATAAGAATCCATTTTAAACCTTAGTTGGTGTCCATTACCCATACGAATGGCCCGTGAACCATTATAACCACTAGCTATGACCAATAACCTATAATTATCCATTTTTTAAATTGCAATTCGTGTCTAGAACCCACACGAATGCCCCATGAATGATTTTGACCAGTAGCTATGACCAATAACCTATAAGTATCCATTTTAAACCTTAATTGGTGTCGATAACCCATACGAATGGCCCATGAACCATTATAACCACTAGCTACGCCCAATAACCTATAAGTGTTAAGGCAAAAAGCCTTACCCCTTTGGAATCTTAAGATAACAAACAACCTAGACTAGCTTAGAATAATTAGTAGAATAAATATGCTAAGTTTAGGAGTGATACAGAGTTTGGCCTGTATTGGCCACTCAGTATCAGTACTGGACATAAAGGAGATGAATGTTGGACTGGTCTCTCAAGTCCTAGGTACTCAGTACCAAAGAAAAGGAGATAAGCTAAGTCAGTATCACCAAATAAAACCTCCAAGGTTTCCCCTGAAGTGATACTGACATCTCCAACTAAAGAGATCAAGTCTAAACATGTTTCTCCTACCAAAGGTCCCATTCAAAAATGGGTTCCTAAAAAGAACTAATAATGATTTTGTGTCTTGTGCAGGGTGACAGAAAATGGTACTTAGATAGTGGCTGCTCAAGACACATGACTGGCAGTACGGAGTACTTTCTAAACTATACACCAGAGAAGGGTCCTTCTGTCAAATTTGGAGATGATTCGGTTGGAAAAACAAGAGGGTACGGAGTAATCAAGGCAGGCAACATAACTTTTAAAAGAGTTGCCTATGTAGAGGGTCTTAAATACAATCTGCTCAGTATCAGCCAGATGTGTGATTATAACAATGAAGCTCGCTTTAGGAAGACTGCATGAATCATCTACAATGATAAAGGGAACCTGTACTCATTGCTAGAAGATAAAAAGATGTATATGTGGTCAACCTGTCTGAACTAGATCCTACTATTAGAGTTTGCCTGCTATCTAAAGTCAAGCCATAACTGAACTGGATGTGGCACAAGAAACATTCTCACATCAACTTCAGAAACATTAATGAGCTCAGTATGAAGAAGTTGGTGAGAGGGTTGCCCACTATTACTTATTCTAAAGATAAGTTATGCTCAGCATGTGAAATGGGCAAGCAGAAGAAGAGTTCATTCAAGTCTAAAGTCAACCATTCTATTAATGAACCTCTTACAATGATACATATGGATCTCTTTGGCCCCATTAGTACACCATCATTGGGCAAAAAGATCTATACTTTAGTCTTCGTTGATGAATACTCAAGATATACTTGGGTCATCTTTCTCAAGACCAAATCAGATGCAACCACAGAAATCATTGCCTTTATCAAAAGAGAAGAACTTCAGAAAGGTAACAAGGTCAAGCAACTAAGAAGTGACCATGGTACTGAGTTTAAGAACTCAGTATTAGCAGATTTCGGTGAAGAAAAAGGAATCGTGCAAAACTTCTCTGCAGCCTACACACCACAACAAAATGGTGTTGTAGAAAGAAAGAATAGAACACTAATTGAAGCTGCAAGAACTTTGTTATGCCATGCTGGACTGGCACTGAGCTTCTGGGCAGAAGCTGTAAACTGTGCAAATTTTACTCAGATTAGAGCTACAATAGTCCAGAGACATCAAAAGACTCCTTATGAGTTATACAATGGCAGGGTTAAAAATGTGGAATACTTCCACATCTTTGGCAGCAAATGTTTTGTACTCAGTACTAAACAAAATCTCAATAAATTTGCTCCCAAAGCAAATGAAGGTGTGTTCATGGGCTACTCTCCACACTCCAAAGCCTTCAGAGTGTATGTCATCTCAACTAAGATGATTGTAGAATCCATTCATGTCACTTTTGATGAAGACCAGGATGTTCATTCTACATCAGCAAAGGAAGACATTAGCGGCATAGACATTCTACGCAATCCAGAAAACTCCATTGCTGAACAGCCCAAGTCTCACCCATAATATGTTGATCATGGTATGAGTGATACTGATCAAGTAAGAACTCAACATAACTCAAATGCATCAATACTGAGGTTCCACTATCTGAGAACCCCAAAACTGAGTTCCCAATAATTGATCTGAACAACTCCACCTATGAAGAAGGTGACTCTTCCAATACTTCTCAAAAATCCACCTCAAATCTGCAAAATGAAGAAGAACAACAACATGAACTGTCTAATACTGACCAGAATTCAGCTCAGTATCAGACAGACAACACATCAGTACAACAAGATATTGTTGATCATGCTTCAAATGCTCCCTTAGGAAACAATCTAAGGGAACACAGAGACCATCCACACTCTAATATTATTGATCCAATTAAACAAGGTGTTCAAACAAGAAGAAAGTTATATTTTGAACCTCAAGCAACTGCAAACTTTTGCTTCTTTTCTAGCTTGCTATCTACCATGGAACCAAAGAAAGCTGATGAGGCTTTATTAATTAGATGAAGACTGGGTATAAGCTATGCAAGAAGAACTTACAGAGTTTGAAAGGAACAAAGTTTGGGACTTAGTACCACCTCCTACTGGCAAAACTATTATTGGTACGAAGTGGGTGTTCAGAAACAAGATGGATAAGGATGGTGTTGTCATTAGAAACAAAGCAAGACTGGTTGGTCAGGGTTACAGGCAAGAAGAAGGTATTGACTATGATGAAACTTTTGCACCAGTTGCAAGAATTGAAGATATTAGGTTGTATCTTGCATATGCAGCTTTCAAGAACTTCAAAGTTTATCAGATGGATGTCAAGAGTTCCTTTCTCAACGGAAAACTACAAGAGGAAGTTTATGTTAAACAACCACCAGGTTTTGTTGATCCTAAATTTCCTAAATATGTTTTCAAGCTTGATAAAGATTTATATGGGCTCAAACAAGCTCCAAGAGGGTGTGATGCCCTGTCTGAGTATTTAATTAAAAATAAATTTATAAGAGGTAAAAGTGACAAAAATTATTTTCAAAAAGGAAAGGTTCTGACATCTTACTTATTCATATATATATAGATGATATTATCTTTGGCTCCAATGACATGTCAATATGTGACTGGTTTGCTAAGATAATGTCATCTCAGTATCAGATGAGTATGATGGATGAACTTACTTACTTTCTTGGTTTACGAGTTGATCAATAGCCTGATGGCACTTTTATAAATCAAAGTAAGTATGTGCATGACATGCTAAAGAAATACAAATTCGAAAATTTATCTTCCATGCACACTCCTATGGGTGCTCAGGATAAAATAAGTAAAGATGAGACTGGTAAACCAGTATGTCAATCCACATACCGAGGTATGATTGGTTCTTTACTTTACTTAACAGCTAGCAGGCCTGATATCATGTTTGAAACATGCTTGTGTGCTCGGCAAAAAGCCTATAAGTGTTAAGGCAAAAAGCCTTACCCCTTTGGAATCTTAAGATAACAAAACAACCTAGACTATATTAGAATAATTAGTAGAATAAATATGCTAAGTATAGGAGTGATACTGAGTTTGGCCTGTATTGGCCACTCAGTATCAGTACTCAGTATTGGAAATTCAATACTGAGTAGAAGGACTGAGTTACATTCTGTTATGTAACGGACTAAGATCAAATTCCTTGATCTTAGTCATTTTCCTAGTTTAGTCCTTCGGTTACTCCTTTGCCCATTATGTAAGATCTCTATATCATTATAAATAGAGATCATCTTGCAAAGGAGAACTCACCAATTTATGAACTTACATTCACATACTTTGTAATTGATCAGTGGTCTTGTTATTCCGCAACAAGCCACACTTAGTGGATTATACATTTACTGTATTCTTGTGTTATCACTTTAATATTTCATTAAGTATAATAATCTATCAATTAACATAACAAACCAGGGTTGTTGTGACCTAACAATAAGCATCAATGTTAAACCTTAATTGGCGTCCATAGCCCATACGAATGGCCCGTGAACTATTATAACCACTAGCTATAACCATTGACCTATAAGTATCAAATTTTTAAACTGTAATTGGTGTTGATAACCCATACAAATGGCGCTTGAACCATTATAACCACTAGCTATGACCAATAACCTATAAGTATCCATTTTTTAAACTGTATTTGGTGTCTAGAACCCATACGAATGCCGCGTGAAAGATTTTGACCACTAGTTATGACCAATAACCTATAAGTATCCATTATAAACCTTAATTGGTGTCCATTACCCGTACGAATGGCCCGTGAACCATTATAACCACTAGCTTCGACCACTAACCTATAAGTATCCTTGTTAAACTGTATTTAGCGTCCATAGGCCATATGAATGGCCCGTGTACATATAACCACTAGCTATGACCAATAACGTATAATTAGCCATTTTTTAAATTTTAATTGGTGTCTAGAACATATACTAACGCCCCGTGAACCATTATACCCACTAGCTTCGACCAATAACCTATAGGTATCAATTTTAAACGTTAATTGGTGTCCACTACTCGTACGAATTGCCCATGAACCATATAACCACTAGCTACGACCAATAACCTATAAGTATTCTTGTTAAACCGTAATTAGCGTCCATATCCCATACGAATGGCCCGAGAACCATTGTAACCAATAGCAATGACCAATAACCTATAAGTATCCATTTTTTTAAACTGTAATAGGTGTCTAGAACCCATAGGAATGCCCCGTGAATGATTTTGACCACTAGCTATGAGCAATAACCTTTAAGAATCCATTTTAAACCTTAATTGGTGTCCATTATCCATACGAATGGCCCGTGAACCATTATAACCACTAGCTTCGACCAATAACCTATAAGTATCCCTTTTAAACGTTAATAGGTGTCCGTTACCCATACGAATGGCCCATGAACCATTATAACCACTAGCTACGACCGATAACCTGTAAGTATCCTTGTTAAACCGTAATGAGCGTCCATTACCCATACGAATGGCCCGTGAACCATTATAAGCACTAGCTACGACCAATAACCTATAAGTATCCTTGTTAAACCGTAATTAGCGTCCATAGCCCATACCAATTGCCCGTGAACCATTATAACCACTAGCTACTACCAATATCCTATAAGTATCCTTGTTAAACTGTAATTAGCGTCCATAGCCTGTACGAATTGCCCGTGAACTATTATAACCACTAGCTATGACCAATAACTTATAAGTATCCATTTTTTAAACTGTAATTGGTGTCTAGAACCCATACGAATTCCCCATGAATGATTTTGACCACTAGCTATGACCAATAACCAATAAGTATCCTTTTTAAACTTTAATTGGTGTCCATTACCCGTATGAATGGCCCGTGAACCATTATAACCACTAGCTATGACCAATAACCTATAATTATCCATTTTTTAAATTGTAATTCGTGTAAAGAACCCACACGAATGCCCCGTGAATGATTTTGACCACTAGCTTTGACCAATAACCTATAAGTATCCATTTTAAACCTTAATTGGTGTTGATAACCCATACGAATGGCCCATGAACCATTATAACCACTAGCTACGCCTAATAACCTATAAGCATCCACGTTAAACCTTAACTGGCGTCCATAGCCCATACGAATGGCCCGTGAACTATTACAACCACTAGCTATAACTAATGACCTATAAGTATCCATTTTTTAAACTGTAATTGATGTTGATAACCCATACAAATGGCCCGTGAACCATTATAACCACTAGCTATGACCAATAACCTTTAATTATCCATTTTTTAAATTGTAATTCGTGTCTAGAACCCACATGAATGCCCCGTGAATGATTTTGACCGTTAGTTATGACCAATAACCTATAAGTATCCATTTTAAACCTTAATTGGATCTTAGCTTTTAATTAAAATTAATTGGGTAGTTAATTTATTAAAAGAAATTATTATTAAAAATACTAATAAATGAACTTTGTAATTTTGTAGATGACTTCAAACAATCAAACCCTAACACACACCACAATTCGTTCCGTTCTCGAAAAAGAGAAACTTGATGGAACGAACTTTGAGGACTAAGTTCGAAACCTAAGGATTGTCCTTAGGGCCGAGCACAAGTACCACCATTTGGAAGAGGCGCTGCCCTCTGCCCCCTACTGCTACTGCCACTACTGTTGCTCGTACGGACTATACAAAAGGTTTAACGAACATCAAGAAGTCGCCGCTCTCATGCTAGTGAGCATGACTCCTGAGATTCAAAAGAATCTCGAGGACCTCACTGCATTTGATATGATGCGTGAACTAAAAACCATGTATCAAAAGCAAGTCGAGTAGGAACTCTTTGACGCAGTCAAAGCTTTCCACGCTTGCAAGCAGGAGGAGGGTCAGTCTGTTAGCTCTTATCTTTTGAAGATGAATTGCTACTTAGACTAAATGGAGAAACTTGGTTACGCCATGCCTCACGTCATTGGGATTAGCTTGATCCTAACTTCCCTAAACAAGGACTTTGCACCGTTTGTCATGACTTATCATATGCATAGTATGGGGAAGACTTACGCCGAATTACATGCTATGCTGAAACAAACGGAAGCTGGCCTACCCAAGAAAACTCCGGCCCCTACTGTCCTTGCTATAAGGCAAGGTAAGATCCAAAAACCAAAAGCGCAAGTAGTTGCTAAGGTCCAAGGCAAGGGTAAGCAAGTTTACAAACCAAAGCCAAAGGTACCCCCACCTACTCATAAGGAGCACCCTGCTAAGGAGCTTGCTTGCCATCACTGCTGTCACACCCCGCCAAAAATGAGTTTTAGGTCATTAAATGTTTTGCGGAAGAACGGAGGTGTAACGTTCATGTTATTAAAGCAAGCGAAATAGTAGTCAAACAACCACGCAATAAAATCTAAAATAAGTTTCATTGCTAAAAATAGAAATTTCTAAAAATAGAAATTTTGCTAAAATAGTAAGTTTTGAAATGAAAAGATTGTTTGAAAACTAAAATGCAAAGATAGTTCATGGCCAGAAGACAATCGCTACTCACATCCCCATTGCTCACTGAGTCTCTAGATTACCTGAAAAACATAACTTAAAAGGTCAACTAAATTGTTGAGTGAATCCACATGGTTTAGATTAAATGTATGAAAATAGTTTTATTTGCTACCAATGAGTAATATGAAAATGATTTAAGACTGTTGAAAAGTAATGTAATTGTATAAAAAGTTGATAAACCAAAATGAAATGTAATGAAATTGTAGATGAACTACAACTCAAATGTTTTATATAAAAATGTTTGTTTGTAAACGGTGTTTGATTTATGTGCACAGATAAGTACACGTGTCATCGTGTCCAATATTATAAGGCACTAAAGGGTCACACTTCTACACACCCAATAATGGACAACCGAATAAAGTAAGTTGTGTGGAATAATTAACTAGTTAAGTTAATTTTAAAGAAGAGCTAAAATAATAATAGTTAATTATTATTTGTGTGGATGGTTAAATATTAGGTTGAGTATTTAACGGACAGTTAATTAATAGTCAATTAATTAACTAGTAAAAGTCCAAGGGATTAAAGTGTTAATAGGAAGTTTAATTATCAGATTAACCATAATTAAACTCCAAGGACCTAAACGTAACATATAACCTTATAAATAAGAGGCTTGTGTTAAGGGTTATAGGTTAATCATAATTACATCACTTACACCCTAAAGCTCTCTCCCTCTCCTCTCCTTTTCGGCTGACGCATGAACAAACCCCAAAGGGTTGTTCGTCGACTTCGTGTTCGATGCAAGCCACACCCACACGAGTTTCGTGTAATACTTTGTTGGTACAACGCGGTCTGGCAGCGTGTCCAGGTGGTGCAGTAGAGGTGGATCATTCTTTAGCGATCTAAAGCTAATGTTCTTCATCTTATTCTTCTTGTGATCTCATTGTTTAGTAGAGATCCAGTAATGTGGGATTCAAGTTCCGCTATAATAATCCGACAAGGTTTTTTCTACAGTGGTATCAGAGCTCCATACTAATCTCAATGAGATGCAGTTGAGTTTCTTTTCGTCTAGAAAAGAACCCTAGAAAATTCGAAATCCACGTATGTGTTCTTCAAGTTTTTAATGAACATTGGATTGAATAGGGTTCTAGATAAAAAGAAATTAGGTTTCTTTTTCCTCGTTTTTTTCGATTTTCGTATACATATATACATATATTATTAAGTTTTTTTTGTCTTAGAAAGAAACCTAGTAAGTTTGATCCCAGAAAATTGTTCAAGTTTATGAACAATTGGATTGAATAGGTTTCAAGATAAAAAGAACTAAGTTTCTTTCTTTTGTTTAGTAAAATAAAACCTAATATTTTTTTTATCCAAGTATGTTATTCAAAGTTCTTGAAAAATTGGAATAAATAGGTTTTAAGACAAAATTAAGAAAAGGTTATGTTAGATTTTACGTTTATAAAATTTAACAATTTATTTGTTTCTTATTGTTATTAAAACCGAAATTAATTAAATAAAAAAAGGGATAGGGTTCGGTCGAACCAAGCAAGACCGAGTTTTCGGTCGAACTTGGTCCGAACGAACGGGTCGAGCGGGCAGGCCGGACCGAGCCACGGTTTGGTCTTCATCTAAACGATCCAGTTTTTTCCCTCGTTGTGTATTTGATCCAGTTTCGTTAACCTAAGGCTCAGTTTCGGGCATATGGGTACGCGGGATCAAAACGGACGTCAAAAATTTATTTTATGACGAGTTTTATTATTTTTCGTCTATTATAAGAAAATCAATAACATTTAAATAAAAACTGACTTTAATAAGTTTATTAAAATCAAGATAATCATTAAATTAAGGGGGAAAATGAAATCAGTTGTTATGGTTACTTTAATAATTATCAGTTTGGTAATTTAATAATTATCAGTTTATTTATTTAAAATGATATAACCCAAAAGTCATGACATTGTGTTTGTTTTAAAAGTTCCGAGATTTTTTAAATATTTTTCGAAAATTAATAATTTTTTTTAAATAAATAAAACACAAAACCAAGTCTTTGGGGTTATGACATAACAATTCTTGAAATTACATGCTCTTTATTTTATTTCTTTAATTTATTTTATTTGAAATATAAAGATGGTGATTATAAACAGTTTGTTTAGAAAAGCGAGTTTTAATAATAAGATGGTGATTATAAACAGTTTGTTTAGAAAACCAATGTATAAATTAATAATGGTGATTATAAACAGTTTGTTTAAAAAACCAAGTTTTAAATTAATAATTGCAAAGTAAACAGTTTGTTTATAAACCAAGTTTTATAAATGCAAAATAAAAGTGGATTTTATAAACAACTAGTTTATAAAAACCAAGTAATTTTGAAGAGGTTAAAAACTGGCTAACATTTTTCGAACAAAGGAAAATCCGTTTTAGAAAATCTTAGATCAGAGTGCAACCCACCTAATGCAACACCTCACTTGTTCAACGATATTCACATTGCAAGGATAAAGAACCTTAGATGTGGATTCAAATCATTGCGAGTGTTAGGGTGCGTAGGGTCTTGTGATAATCGGGAGTCCCGGCGCAAGGCATCGCACTGTCTTAGGTGGTACGATCTATTTTTGTGATAATCGGGAGTCCCGGACCAAAATGCACTAGAGGTATTAAAACATGTACAAGTTTGTTGTTCAACTTGATATTTTGAACATCTAGGAATCGTTTCTAGTCTAAGAGGCGATCGGTATGGCTATGCCTACCAGAAATAACGTGGCTCTAATGGGAAGTGCCCAAACCTTGCATTAGAGGGCGTGAAATATGGATCCTAGTCTAACTATTAATCTTAAAGGGTAATAATGTTAGAATTATTTATTTATTTAATCATACGAACCGTTTGTTGTTTTTCTTATAGATGTCTGTACCATCAGAAATTCCGTTTTATTCACCAAACGAATCACGAAGGTTCATCACTGGAAAATGGAAGCTTACTGGTCCGAACTACAAAGTTTGGAAAATGGAAAATGGAAGCTTACTGTATGTGATAGACGAGGTGCCCAAGGGACAACCACGACAAGATGCCCAGGATGATGAGCTTGACGCTTATTATCAGTATCTGGCTGATGAATCACAAGTTATGTCGATTCTTATTCTTACTTCATTATCAGAGCTTACTGATAATCTACGTAAGAAACCATGCTATGAGTTTGTTCAGTATCTTGAGGAGACGTTTAAAGACAGTACTGTAGAAAGTAAGCAATTTGTTTTGCAAGAAATCATTTCATCAAAGATGAAAGATGATCAACCATTGAGTGACCATCTTATTAACATAAGAAGGTTACTAGCTTATCTCAACCTAGTTACTGGCGCATCAAACCAGCATGAACAAGTCTTGTTCTTGTTTGGATCTCTCACTCAGTACTATCAGGACAAGGTAGTACGTTTAGTCGGGAATTTTGATCTGAGTGTCACATGTCTACACGAGAAGCTCTTGTGTATACGCGATGTTCAAAGGCTAGAGGAAGAATCTCTCCCCGAGGTTCCAAAGGATGAGTTCGATGTATGGCTGAGAGACCTTTTTGATTTGTGTTGCCCAGCTTGTGGCAACAAGGATATTTGCGAGCACACGTTCGATGTGGGACTGTTGGACGCTGACATTGTCAGCGATTCAGGTATCTTCATGATTGATTGTCTTGTTACTTCTAGTGAATCCTGGGTATTGGATACCAGATGTGGTAATCACATTTGCAGGGATTTAAGAAAAGAACAGGAGGCTGGGACGAGGAGATGTTGAACTATGAGTAGGCGAAGGTTCCAAGGTTGGAGCTGAAGCCGTAGGAACATATCTTCTCAAGTTGCCTTCAGGAAGAGTTTTGGAACTTAAAGATTGTTATTATGTTCCTAGACTTATTAAAAATGTTATTTCGTTTGATTTACTTATAGACAGTGGTTTTTATTATGAGTTTTGTGGTAAAACAATTTCGTGTTTAAAAGATGAAATTTTATATTTTAAATCAAATTCTCATAATGGTCTATACACGTTAAATCTAAAGAACATAGAACGAGACGTTTATCATATAAGTAAAAGATCCAAGAGTAACTTGAATCAAACTTATCTTTGGCATTGTCGTTTAGGTTATATAAACGAAACTCGCATAAAGAAGCTCCACGATCATAGAATTCTAGAGCCATTTGATTTGGAATCATATGCAATATGCGAAGCTAGTTTATCAGGCAAGATGACAAAAGACTCTTTCAAGCATTTCAATGAAAGGGCAGGCGGGTTGTTAGGGATTATACACACAGATGTGTGTGGACCCTTTACTTCAGAAGCCTAAGGTGGATACCGCTACTTCATTACCTTTACTAACGACTTCAGTAGGTATGGTTATGTCTTTCTTATGAGACTAAAGTCTGAAAGCTTTGACAAGTTCAAAGAATATCAGAGGGAAGTAGACAACCAACTAGGCAAAAAAATTAAGTCACTTCGGCCTTACCGAGGAGGAGAATATTTGAGCCAAGAGTTCGACGATCATTTGTGGGATTGTTTCACAACTCACACTTCCGTATACACCTCAGTTGAATGGCCTATCAGAAAGGAGGAATCACACCTTGTTAGACATGGTACGTTCAATGATGTGTCGCGCCCCACTACCACTATCATTTTGGGGACATGCACTCGAGACTGCAGCATTTACACTTAATAGGGTTCTGACCAAGTCAGTAGAAAAGACTCCGTTCGAGCATTGGACGGGTAAAAAGCCAAAATTGTCTTTTCTCAAGATTGGGGTTGTGAATCGTACGTTAGACGTAACTTCACAGACAAACTAAACCCCAAGTCAGATAAGTGTATCTTCGTTGGATATCCAAGGGAAACCTTAGGGTACTATTTCTATCATCAAGAAGACAACAAAGTTTTTGTTGCTCGGAAAGGTGTTTTCTTGGAGGAGAAGTTTCTAGGAACTGAAACTCCAAGAAAAGAAATAGAGCTTCAAGAAATTGAAGAGAATGAAGATCCACCGACGACTTCAGTCGAACCAGTGGTTCAACAAAGAATTGTTGATTCCCAACCAGACCCACCGGTTGAGGAAGAAGAAACACACAATCCGCGTAGGTCCAGTAAACACGCCAAGAACCAGATAGGTATCTTGGATTCATGATCGATGAAGATGATGGAAGTCTACTAGAACCATTAACCTACAGCGAGGCTGCTGACGGCATATAGTAAGAATGATGGCTCGAGGCTATGCAAGCAGAGATGCAATCCATGTATGACAACCAAGTCTAGGTGTTATCAGACTTGCCACCACAGTCACGTGTTGTTGGATGCAAGTGGTTTTTCAAGAAGAAAACTGACATGGATGGGGAAAGTGCATACTTACAAAGCACGACTTGTCGCGAAGGGTTTCACGCAAACACATGGTGTGGATTACTCTGAAACCTACTCGCCAGTCGCAATGCTTAAGTCTATCAGAATTCTTATGGCCATATTAGCATACTTCGACTATCAGATATGGCAAATGGATTCTAAACCGCCTTCCTTAATGGGGAGTTGAATGAGGACGTATTTATGATACAACCGGATGGATTTACTGATCCAAAGAATCCTGATAAAATATGTAAATGGCTAAAATCCATTTATGGATTGAAGCAAGCATCTAGCAGTTGGAACTTACACTTTGACAAAAGAATCAAAGAATTTGGTTTTGTCAAGTGTGAGTTCGAGGCGTGTGTCTACACAAAATTCAGTGGGAGCATAGTAATCTTCCTAGTCTTGTATGTTGATGACATACTGCTCATAGGAAACGATATACCAACACTACAAGATGTAAAATCCTAGTTAGGTAAATGTTTCCAGATGAAGGACTTGGGAGAAGCCGCGTTTATACTAGGTATAAAGATCTATACGGATAGATCTAGGCGGCTTATTGGACTTAGTCAAAGTACATACATTGACAAAGTACTGAAGATATTCAGTATGAGTGATTCCAAGAGAGGTTTCATTCCAATGACACATGGCATTACACTGAGCAAAGCTCAGAGTCCTACATCTAGCAAAGAACAAGCTTGGATGACTTTGGTACCATATGCTTCGGCAATTTGGTCAATCATGTATGCCATGTTATGTACTAGGCCCGATATTTCTTACTCCATAAGTCTTACGAGCAGATATCAAAATAATCCTGGTGAGCCCCATTGGGTGGCTGTCAAGAATATTCTCATGTATTTGAGAAGGACCAAAGAAATGTTCTTGGTCTTTGGAGGTTCAATGGATGTGGGAGGCTGAGTATTGGCCAATAGTACTATACGTATATCCAGGGTGTAGTCATTCTACTTAATGAAGGTTGAACTTAGTACGATATAAAGATTTGTTTGTCATGCCATAATGAAAATGAAATGTAATACAGTCAAAGTATAAAACAGTAAATGTAGCATGTTATGTTTTCCACCCCATAAGTTATAAAACAGTAAAAGAGTAAAAGGGGCTGTGGACTCACCTGATGCTTTGCTTAGAACACAAAACTTCACTGATGGATCCTTAGAGATTCCTAGCGCCTAAAGCACAAGGTTCCTAATTAGTCTAAGCTATAACGCACAGGCGATCTATAATGGTATTGTTTGTGTATTGATTTTGTTTGTATTTATTGTTTGATTATAAAAAGGGTTTTGGTTTATTGAAAATGTTTTATGATTACGCAACTTTGTAACGATGTTGGGTTATGGGCCTATTGGGCCTAAATTTGGGCTAACGGGCCGGCACTTGGGCCAAGGCCCGCCTTAATGGGCTTATTGGGCTTGGTTGGATAAAATGGGCTGAATTGAATTAAAATGCGCCGAAATGAAATGGAATGGGCCGAAATGAAATGAAATGGGCCAATGGGCCAAAATATGGGCCAATTGGGCTTCTTAATGGGCTACGGCCCAATGGATAATGGGCCACGGGTTTGAGCCTGATTTGGACCGAATATGGGCTCGGCCCAAAAGGCTTTTGGGTCAGATTGGGCTCAAGTAAATGGGCTTGGCCCAATTAGGGTTTATGGATCAAATGGGCCGGATTGTGTTAAACCGGTTTGGGCCAAGTTCGAGCCTTGGCCCGATTCATTAACGGGTCAACTTTGGTCAAAGAACAGGTCTGAGTCAACTCAGTCGGTTACCGAGTCAAATCAGTGAGTTAGGGTCAAAAAATCGGTTTCTAGGTTAGGGTTTCGGCTAGGGTTTTCGGTTTAGGGTTTTGACCGGTTTTTTGGTCAAAAACTAGGCAAACGAATTCCAAAAATTGTGAAAATTTAGGGTTTTGTGTGGTTTTTCGTTGTGATTGACATATCAAAAATTCAGATTAAAAGGGTTTCGTTTACTATCAAAAAAAGTAATGGATCAATACGAACAATACCGAAAACATAAACAATTAAACGCACGAATGCATGCATGGTGAACCATGCATCCATTGTTCGAATCAGTTAATGAGCCAAGAATAATTGACCTTCGGCCATGGTCTTGATTTTGTATGCATAAAATCGAAAATAAAAGAAATAAATAAGGATTTTCGGTATACCTTCAAGATACGAACGAAACGAACAAGGGTTTTGGAATGGCTTGGGATTCGAGCACAAGAGGGCACGGATGGAGGTGCTTGCACAAGAGAAAAAAAGGTTAAATGAGGGCTTGTGTTTATAGGTAGGCTTTAGATGGAGTTTGAGTTAGATTCAAACTGGTTTAAACCGAGATAAGGATAAGGCTTAAGCTTTCAAACTAGATGGTGATGATGATGATGAGGCTTGGACGAAACTTGCCTCTCAAGCTAGCTAAATTTCGGTCAAAGGGTCCAAAAAAACATTGATGTGTCAGTTTTTCGGTTTAAATCGTTACGCGTTGCGTTTTATTAAATACTTAATGTTTTATTGTATATGTAATGGTTTTTAGAAATGATTTTGTGTAATGTCACCATGAAGTAAAATGAAATGTTGTGTTGACTAAAATAGTCAAACACTAATGTATGGTGAAAATGATGATGTATTTATGTGCCCAAAATATAGAAATGAAATGAGGAAAGTTTCTAAACATGAAACTTTCTAAAATTAGAAATAACTCAAAATGAGAAAGTTTCTAAAAACAGAAACTTTCTAGATATAGAAAGTATGAAATGAAATGTTTTGACTTACCCGAAATGTCGAGTTGTCACATTCTCTCCTGGTTGAAGAAATTTCATCCCGAAATTTAAAACGAAGAATGGACAGGAGGGACAACGAGAAAGAGATGAGGATACTTCTTCTTCATTTGGTCTTCATGCTCCCACGTGAATTCAGGACTTCTTTTGGAGTTCCATCTGACTTTGACGATTCTGATTTTGCTTCTCCTCAACTTTTGCTCTTTCCAGTCTGATATCTCAATAGGTTCTTCAGTGAAGTGTAGACGCTCATCAATAGAAATCTCCTAAGCATGAATGATAAGAGATGAATCATGCGCACATATCTTAAGATTAGAAACGTGAAATGTGTTATGGATTTTGCTGAGTTCACTGGGCAGGCGAAGAGTATATGCAACTTCACCGATTCTTTCAATAACTTTAAAAGGTCCAACATATCGAGGATTCAATTTTCATCTCTTGCCAAAACGAATAACATCTTTCCAAGGTGCGACCTTAAGAAGAACATTATCTCCCACTGCGAATTCTAGAGGCTTGCGGCGATTATCAGGATAACTCTTTTGACGATCTCTGGCAGCTTTGATGCGATCTCTGATTCGAAAGATTTTGTCTGTTGTTTCTTGTAGTATCTCAGGACCAGTAATTTGTCTATCTCCCACTTCAAACCAACAAAGTGGAGAGCGACACTTTCTTCCATAAAGAGCTTCGAATGGCGCTGCTTCAATAGTGGTGTGGTAGTTGTTGTTGTATGAAAATTCAGCTAAGGGAAGATGAGAATCCCAACTTCCACCGATGTCTTTGACGCAGGCTGTCAGCATGTCTTCAAGAGTTTGGATACTCCTTTCACTTTGGCCGTCAGTTTGTGGATGATAAGCAGTACTCATATCGAGGCGAGTACCGAGAGATTTTTGCAATGATTGCCAAAATCGATATGTAAAACGACTGTCACGATCAGATATGATAGAGATCGGCACACCATGATGAGATACGACTTCTTTCAAATAAATTCTTGTAAGCTTTTCCATCTGGTCGGTCTCCTTGATTGGAATAAAATGAGCAGACTTGGTCAATCGATCAACAATTACCCAAATTGTGTCATGACCACTAGAAGTACGAGGCAACTTGGTTATAAAATCCATAGTTATTCTATCCCATTTCCATTCAGGGATTTCTGGTTGCTTAAGTAGACCGGATGGTTTCTGGTTTTCTGCTTTCACTTTCGAACAAGTCAAACACTTGCCAACATACACAACAATTTCCTTCTTCATGTTTGGCCACCAATATAATTCCTTGATATCCTTGTACATCTTGTCAACACTGGGATGAATGGAATAATTAGATTTTTGAGCTTCATCAAGAATCTTCATGCGAAAATTCTCACAATTTGGAACCCATAGACGATTCATGAAAGAAAGAGTTTCATCTGATTTGGCTTCCAATTGTTTCTCCATACCATGAAGAGATTCATCATTCATATTCTCGATCTACAACGCTTCAACTTGGAAGGGATAAATTTGGGAGGAAAGATTTGCTTGGATCGAGATAGGCAAGGCGCGAACACGACGAGGTTTTGGTTGCTCTTTATGACTTAAGGCATCAACCATGACATTGGCTTTACCAGGATGATACTTGATTTCATAATCATAGTCGTTCATCAACTCTACTCACCTTCTTTGTCTCATGTTGAGCTCCTTCCGGTCGAATATATGTTGCAAACATTTGTGGTCGGTGAATATCGTACACTTGGTACCATAGAGGTAGTGTCTCCAAATCTTCAACGCAAACAGCACCAAGCTCAAGATCATGAGTGGTGTAGTTCCTCTCGTGATTCTTCAGTTGACGAGAGGCATAGGCAATCACTTTGTTGTTCTGCATCAGCACACAGCCTAAACCTTGATGCAACGCATCACATTAGACTACGAAGTTTTCGGTTCCTTCAGGGAGAGAGAGGATTGGCGCGGAACACAATTTGGTTTTCAAGGTTTGGAAGTCAAATTCTTGCTTTTCACCCCAGACGAATTTCTCATCATTTTGTGTCAACAAAGTTAAATCTTTAGCCATCTCGGAGAAATTCTCTATGAATGTTCTTTAGTAACCGGCTAGACCAAGAAATTGTCTAATCTCGGTTGGGGTCTTTGGAGCTTCCCAATTCTTTATTGCTACAATCTTGGTAGGATCAACATGAATACCATCTTCATTTATGACATGGCCTAAAAATTGGACTTCACGAAGCCAAAATTCGCACTTGGACAATTTAGCATACAACTTCTCCTTCTCCAGCAGCTTGAGTGTGATCTTCAAATGTTCTTCATGATCGGATTTTGTTCGAGAATTGATGAGAATATCATCTATGAAGACAATGACAAATTTGTCGAGATATTGCTTACACACTCTATTCATGAGATCCATGAACACTGCTGGTGCATTGGTTAAACCAAATGGCAATACGAGGAATTCATAATAACCATAGCGAGTTCGAAAAGCAGTTTTAGGTACATCCTCATCACGTACCTTCAATTGGTGATAACCTGAACGATGGTCAATCTTGGAATAGAAACTAGATCCTTGGAGCTGGTCGAAAAGATCATCGATTCTAGGAAGAGGATAACGATTTTTAATGGTCACTTTGTTTAGCTCACGATAGTCGATGCACATTCTCATCGAACCATCCTTCTTCTTCACGAAGAGTACCAGAGCTCCCCTGGGCGAGAAACTCGGTCGAATGAAACCAAGGTTAATGAGTTCTTGAAATTGCGAAGAAAGTTCTTGCATCTCAGAAGGAGCAAGGTGATAAGGTGCACGAGCAATACGTGCAGCACTGGGAATAAGATCAATACAAAATCGACTTGTCGAGGAGGAGGTAGTCCAGGCAGTTCATCAGGAAACACACCAAGAAAATCAAGAATGATTGGGATATCCTCGATCTTATGATCTTTGGATGATTTATCAATGATATGAGCAAGAAATGATTGATATCCCTTGCGAAGATATTTTTGGGCTTTAAAAGAACTTATGATTTTAATGTTGTTGTTTCTTTGTTCACCAGAAATTATTAATGTTTGTTTGTTTGGCAAAGGAATTCGAATTTGTTTAGAATAGCATATAATTTCTGCATGATTTTTAGATAGCCAGTCCATACCAACGACTATATCAATACTACCTAATTCTACTGGCACTAGGTCAATATCAAACAAATGGTTGTCTAAGTCTAACACACAATTCTTGTAGACTTCACTAGATCTAATCAACTTGCCATTAGCTAACTCAATTTCATAGTCTATATTTAAGTTCTCGGTGTCGAAATCTAGACACTTGCTAAAATCAATAGACACGAAACTCAAGTCGGCACCCGAGTCGAATAAAATAGAAGCGAAATGATTGTTTACGATGAACGTACATGTAACGGTATTAGGATTATCAACAGCTTCTTGGGCACCAATGACAAAAGCTCTGTCACATGCAGCGTGACAATCGTTGTTGTTGTTGCCATTACAATTGTTTTTGGAGTTATTGTTGTTGTTGCGATTATCATCACGGTTACGATCGAGCTTAGGACAACGATTACGATAGTGGTTAGAATCACCACATTCGAAAAAACAGAGGAGTCTTTGGGAGGATGTTAGACTTGCATTCGCGATAAGTATGACCAAAATGATCACACTTGAGACACTTCACACAGTTACCATCGTGATGCCAATTGCATTTGCTACACTTGGGCTTGTTGCCACCATACTGCTTGTACTGCTGGTTCGACTAGTTGTTATGGTTGTCACGATTATTTTGATTTGTTGCAGCATAATTCTTTGTCTTTCGATACTTGTTTCCCTTAAGATCTTGCTGATTGTTGTAGGAACTCTTACCATTTTCGTTGCTTGACGATTCAGAAGCTTTAGAGTTGCTTGCCACCACAACTTTCTCTTTGAACGAACCACTCCTTAGAGCATCATCAGTTAGCCGCGTAGCTCGGTTGACAGCATCTTCGAATCTCGAAGGTTCAGAAGCAATAACATGAGTACGAATGAGATTATGAAGACCTTGGAGATGTCTCTCAATTCGCTTAAATTCAGGGGAAACCATATGAGGAACGAGACGAGTTAGTTCTTGGAACTTAGTGGTGTATGCAGTAGTAGACGTAGAAATAGACGTAATATTAGACGTAGTAATAGACGTAATAATAGACGTAGGAGAAATAATAGTTTAAATAAAAAGTTACTATATATAGATAGAAAAGAAAACTTTTATAATACTAAAATAAGACTTTTATTAATAATTTCCTAATAATTTTTGACATATATGGCACATCCCGCCATACTTCGGTTACTCCTTTGCCCATTATGTAAGATCTCTATATCATTATAAATAGAGATCATCTTGCATAGGAGAACTCACCAATTTACGAACTTACATTCACATACTTTGTAATTGATCAGTGGTCTTGTTATTCCGCAACAAGCCACACTTAGTGGATTTATACATTGACTATATTCTTGTGTTGTCACTTTAATATTACATTAAGTATAATAATCTATCAAATAACATAACAAACCAGGGTTATTGTGACCTAACAACTGGTATCAGAGCAGGCTAAATAAAACCTTATTTAGTCGATGTATTACCCTGGCAGCCATTCCCTATATCTATCCCTCCCAAATTCAAAAATCCAAAATGTCTACCATAGTTGCACCAGTTATGTCTGGAAAGGGAGTACCTATCTTTGATGGCAAAGATTTCCATCAATAGAAGCTAAAACCTCAATGGTATCTCGAATCTATTCATCATGAGATGCTTACTGTGCTAAATGATGGTCCCATCATTCCACAAACTGTGGAACCCGTTGCAACTACTGATGATGCTCCTGAGAGCACAAGATCAGTTCCTAAACTGAAGCATACATGGACTGATACTGACCATCAGTTGTACAATTTGGACTCCAGAGCAAAGGGGGTGATTAGTAATGTTGTTACCAAAGAAATACTGAATGCAATTATGAAATTGCCAACAACAAAGGCTATGTGGGATAGCCTATCAGTCACCTATGAAGGCACAATTGAGGTGAAGTTGCCAAGAAAGAGCAACATGAGAAGAAAGTATGAAAACTTCTTCTCAAGTCCTAATGAGACATCACCACTCTCTATAACAGGTATAATACTGTTATCCATGATCTAATCAGTGTAGGCATTGTGAAGGAAGAAGGACAGCTTGTTCAAAAATTTCTGGACAGTCTACCTCAACAATTTCTTGATATGACAAACTCTGTCAATGCTGCTAATAACATTGAATCATACACTCTTCAAACCTTGTATGGTTTAATGTTGAATCATGAGGAGAACAATGCTGCAAGACCGATCAACTAAAAGAAAACTGACAAGCCTTCCACTGGCATGGCTCTAGTTGTGCAACAAGCCTATACTGTTACTAAGCCTGAAGAACCAGAGGTTGATCTTGCTGATGCTGAGGCAGAGGAGCTTGAAACTCAAATGGCTCTTATGTCTATGAATCTGGATCAGTTGTAGAAGAAGAGGCTTGGTGTTAGCTCTTCCAATACTGACCCAAGATCAGGTCTTTGGTATAGATGTGGAAAGCCTGGACACATTGTTGCTAACTGTCATTCTAAGTCAACTGAAACTGATCAGAATGACAAGATTGCATACCGAGCTAAACGGTATAGTGACAAGTATGTCAAGTTGAAGAACTGGAGCAAGGGCAAGGGTGCGACAGGGAATGGAGCACCTCATCAAGCACTTTACTCTGAAGCTTGGATGGACGAAGAGCTTAGTGATGATGAGGAAGAAGTTGAAAACAAAGCCTTTATAGCTTTCACTGAAGATGATTTGAAAAGCTCCTTTGAAAAGGATATCAAAGAAGCTGAGAGAATGAGTGTTCATTCTGATTGGGATTCCACTCAGTTGTACAAGGTGAGTTCCTTCCAAACTTATTCAGTGAATGAAAAAGAAAAGATTTTTGAGTATATGATTGTTGATCTTAAAACTTTAGTACGGAAGAAAAAGCTATAAAATTAACTATTCTTGAACTTGAAAGGGTAAATAATGAACATTTAGATAAATTAGCAAAATTTAAAGATTTAGAATTATATTTTTTAAACTTACGAGACATTAACCAAAGATTAGCTGATAAAGCTCATTTACACACATTAGAAAAAGAAAAATTTGAAAATCAATGTAAATCTTGGGGAAACGCATCTATTAAATTAAATAAATGTCTAAATCAACAATTTCCAGAAAATGTGAGGGCTGCACTTGGTGTTGATCCCTAGTTAAAAAATAGAAATAATTTTGCTGATTTATTTGAAGAATTTTCTGATATGAACCCTATTCAGTTTGTAAAAGCAAAAACTTTTTGTAAAGTTGGATGTCAAACTGAGTCAGATGATGAGGATAAAATTATTTTTGATAAACCAATTGGTCCTTCCATCTGTTCAAAGTGTTATACTGAACTACAAGAGCTCGGTATTGAATTTCCAGAAAAGGAAATTTCTGATACTGACCTCGAAGTTGTGCAGTATGATACATCCGCTGTTCCTCCATTTGAATTGTTATTTAATACAACTACTTTTGAGATATATAATGAAAATAAAACGACTTCTACTCCTATTGTTTTATCTAATATTGAAGTTGCAGGAACAGAAAAGTCAAATATTCAAGACACTAAAGAACCTATTAAAGTTGTCATTTTAAAACATGATAATCAAAAATCAACTTCAACAGGATCTTCAAGTGGCAAAAACAAGAAGTCTAATAACAAAAATACTTCTTTGCCATATCAAAAGAAGAAACCAGATCCATCTCCTTCTAAACCAGTCAAAAACAACATTAAAACACAAGTAAAAAATGATAAAAAAATAACATTTTAAAATCTATTGGTGATCAGATCAAAGTTTTAAGTCAAAAGTTTGCAAAACTTACTCATACTGATCAACCAAAAGTCAAAAAAATTTCAAAAATACCTTATGAAAATATGTTCAGAAATAGACCTAGAAAATGTTATAGATGTCATCATACTGGACATAAAGGAGATGAATGTTGGACTGGTCTCTCAAGTCCTAGGTACTCAGTACCAAAGAAAAGGAGAGAAGCTAAGTCAGTATCACCAAAGAAAACCTCCAAGGTTTCCCCTGAAGTGATACTGACCTCTCCAACTGAAGAGATCAAGTCTAAACATGTTTCTCCTACCAAAGGTCCCATTCAAAAATGTGGTCCTAAAAAGAACTAATCATGATTTTGTGTCTTGTGCAGGGTGACAGAAAATGGTACTTAGATAGTGGCTGCTCAAGACACATGACTGGCAGTACGGAGTACCTTCTAAACTATACACCAGAGAAGGGTCCTTCTGTCAAATTTGGAGATGATTCAGTTGGAAAAACAAGAGGGTACGGAGTAATCAAGGCAGGCAACATAACTTTTAAAAGAGTTTCCTATGTAGAGGGTCTTAAACACAATCTGCTCAGTATCAGCCAGATGTGTGATTATAACAATGAAGCTCGCTTCAGGAAGACTGCAGGAATCATCTACAATGATAAAGGGAACCTGTACTCATTGCTAGAAGAGAAAAAGATGTATATGTGGTCAACCTGTCTGAACTAGATCCTACTATTAGAGTTTGCATGCTATCTAAAGTCAAGCCAGAACTGAACTGGATGTGGCACAAGAAACTTTCTCACATCAACTTCAGAAACATTAATGAGCTCAGTATGAAGAAGTTGGTGAGAGGGTTGCCCACTATTACTTATTCTAAAGATAAGTTATGCTCAGCATGTGAAATGGGCAAGCAGAAGAAGAGTTCATTCAAGTCTAAAGTCAACCATTCTATTAATGAACCTCTTACAATGATACATATGGATCTCTTTGGCCCCATTAGTACACCATCATTGGGCAAAAAGATCTATACTTTAGTCTTCGTTGATGAATACTCAAGATATACTTGGGTCATCTTTCTCAAGACCAAATCAGATGCAACCACAGAAATCATTGCCTTTATCAAAAGAGAAGAACTTCAGAAAGGTAACAAGGTCAAGCAACTAAGAAGTGACCATGGTACTGAGTTTAAGAACTCAGTATTAGCAGATTTCGGTGAAGAAAAAGGAATCTTGCAAAACTTCTCTGCAGCCTACACAACACAACAAAATGGTGTTGTAGAAAGAAAGAATAGAACACTAATTGAAGCTGCAAGAACTTTGTTATGCCATGCTGGACTGGCACTGAGCTTCTGGGCAGAAGCTGTAAACTGTGCAAATTTTACTCAGAACAGAGCTACAATATTCCAGAGACATCAAAAGACTCCTTATGAGTTATACAATGGCAGGGTTCCAAATGTGGAATACTTCCACATCTTTGGCAGCAAATGTTTTGTACTCAGTACTAAACAAAATCTCAATAAATTTACTCCCAAAGCAAATGAAGGTGTGTTCATGGGCTACTCTCCACACTCCAAAGCCTTCAGAGTGTATGTCATCTCAACTAAGATGATTGTAGAATCCATTCATGTCACTTTTGATGAAGACCAGGATGTTCATTCTACATCAGCAAAGGAAGACATTAGCGGCATAGACATTCTATGCAATCCAGAAAACTCCATTGCTGAACAGCCCAAGTCTCACCCATAATATGTTGATCATGGTATGAGTGATACTGATCAAGTAAGAACTCAACATAACTCAAATGCATCAATAATGAGGTTCCACTATCTGAGAACCCCAAAACTGAGTTCCCAATAATTGATCTGAACAACTCCACCTATGAAGAAGGTGATTCTTCCAATACTTCTCAAAAATCCACCTCAAATCTGCAAAATGAAGAAGAACAACAACATGAACTGTCTAATACTGACCAGAATTCAGCTCAGTATCAGACAGACAACACATCAGTACAACAAGATATTGTTGATCATGCTTCAAATGCTCCCTTAGGAAACAATCTAAGGGCACACAGAGACCATCCACACTCTAATATTATTGATCCAATTGAACAAGGTGTTCAAACAAGAAGAAAGTTATATTTTGAACCTCAAGCAACTGCAAACTTTTGCTTCTTTTCTAGCTTGCTATCTACCATGGAACCAAAGAAAGCTGATGAGGCTTTATTAGATGAAGACTGGGTATAAGCTATGCAAGAAGAACTTACAGAGTTTGAAAGGAACAAAGTTTGGGACTTAGTACCACCTCCTGCTGGCAAAACTATTATTGGTACTAAGTGGGTGTTCAGAAACAAGATGGATAAGGATGGTGTTATCATTAGAAACAAAGCAAGACTGGTTGGTCAGGGTTACAGGCAAGAAGAAGGTATTGACTATGATAAAACTTTTGCACCAGTTGCAAGAATTGAAGCTATTAGGTTGTATCTTGCATATGCAGCTTTCAAGAACTTCAAAGTTTATCAGATGGATGTCAAGAGTTCCTTTCTCAATGGAAAACTACAAGAGGAAGTTTATGTTAAACAACCACCAGGTTTTGTTGATCCTAAATTTCCTAACTATGTTTTCAAGCTTGATAAAGCTTTATATGGGCTCAAACAAGCTCCAAGAGGGTGTGATGCCCTGTCTGAGTATTTAATTGAAAATAAATTTATAAGAGGTAAAAGTGACAAAACATTATTTTCAAAAAGGAAAGGTTCTGACATCTTACTTATTCAGATATATATAGATGATATTATCTTTGGCTCCACTGACATGTCAATATGTGACTGGTTTTGCTAAAAAATATGTCATCTCAGTATCAGATGAGTATGATGGATGAACTTACTTACTTTCTTGGTTTACGAGTTGATCAAAAGCCTGATGGCACTTTTATAAATCAAAGTAAGTATGTGCATGACATGCTAAAGAAATACAAATTCGAAAATTTATCTTCCATGCACACTCCTATGGGTGCTCAGGATAAAATAAGTAAAGATGAGACTGGTAAACCAGTATGTCAATCCACATACCGAGGTATGATTGGTTCTTTACTTTACTTAACAGCTAGCAGGCCTGATATCATGTTTGAAACATGCTTGTGTGGTCGGCAAAAAGCCTATAAGTGCTAAGGCAAAAAGCCTTACCCCTTTGGAATCTTAAGATAACAAAACAACGTAGACTAGCTTAGAATAATTACTAGAATAAATATGCTAAGTTTAGGAGTTATACTGAGTTTGGCATGTATTGGCCACTCAGTATCAGTACTCAGTATTGGAAATTCAATACTGAGTAGAAGGACTGTGTTACATTCTGTTATGTAACGGACTAAGATCAAATTCCTTGATCATAGTCATTTTCCTAGTTTAGTCCTTCGGTTACTCCTTTGCCCATTATGTAAGATCTCTATATCATTATAAATAGAGATCATCTTGCAAAGGAGAACTCACCAATTTATGAACTTACATTCACATACTTTGTAATTGATCAGTGGTCTTGTTATTCCGCAACAAGCCACACTTAGTGGATTATACATTTACTGTATTCTTGTGTTATCACTTTAATATTTCATTAAGTATAATAATGTATCAATTATCATAACAAACCAGGGTTGTTGTGACCTAACAATAGGCATCAATGTTAAACCTTAATTGGCGTCCATAGCCCATACGAATGGCCCGTGAACTATTATAACCACTAGCTATAACCATTGACCTATAAGTATCAAATTTTTAAACTGTAATTGGTGTTGATAACCCATACAAATGGCGCTTGAACCATTATAACCACTAGCTATGACCAATAACCTATAAGTATCCATTTTTTAAACTGTAATTGGTGACTAGAACCCATACGAATTTCCCGTGAAAGATTTTGACCACTAGTTATGAGCAATAACCTATAAGTATCCATTATAAACCTTAATTGGTGTCCATTACCCGTACGAATGGGCCGTGAACCATTATAACCACTAGCTTCAACCACTAACCTATATAAGTATCCATTTTAAACGTTAATAGGTGTCCGTTACCCATACGAATGGCCCATGAACCATTATAACCACTAGCTACGACCGATAACCTATAAGTATCCTTGTTAAACCGTAATTAGCGTCCATAGCCTGTACGAATTGCCCGTGAACTATTATAACCACTAGCTATGACCAATAACTTATAAGTATCCATTTTTTAAACTGTAATTGGTGTCTAGAACCCATACGAATTCCCCGTGAACGATTTTGACCACTAGCTATGACCAATAACCAATAAGTATCCATTTTAAACCTTAATTGGTGTCCATTACCCGTATGAATGGCCCGTGAACCATTATAACCACTAGCTATGACCAATAACCTATAATTATCCATTTTTTAAATTTTATTCGTGTAAAGAACCCACACGAATGCCCCGTGAATGATTTTGACCACTAGCTTTGACCAATAACCTATAAGTATCCATTTTAAACCTTAATTGGTGTTGATAACCCATACGAATGGCCCATGAACCATTATAACCACTAGCTAGGCCTAATAACCTATAAGCATCCATGTTAAACCTTAATTGGCGTCCATAGCCCATACGAATGGCCCGTGAACTATTACAACCACTAGCTATAACCAATGACCTATAAGTATCCATTTTTTAAACTGTAATTGATGTTGATAACCCATACAAATGGCCCGTGAACCATTATAACCATTAGCTATGACCAATAACCTTTAATTATCCATTTTTTAAATTGTAATTCGTGTCTAGAACCCACACGAATGCCCCGTGAATGATTTTGACCATTAGTTATGACCAATAACCTATAAGTATCCATTTTAAACCTTAATTGGATCTTAGCTTTTAATTAAAATTAATTGGGTAGTTAATTTATTAAAAGAAATTATTATTAAAAATACTAATGAATGAACTTTGTAATTTTGTAGATGACTTCAAACAATCAAACCCTAACACACACCACAATTCGTTCCGTTCTCGAAAAAGAGAAACTTGATGGAACGAACTTTGAGGACTGAGTTCGAAACCTAAGGATTGTCCTTAGGGCCGAGCACAAGTACCACCATTTGGAAGAGGCGCTGCCCTCTGCCCCCTGCTGCTACTGCCACTACTGCTGCTCGTACGGACTATACAAAAGGTTTAACGAACATCAAGAAGTCGCCGCTCTCATGCTAGTGAGCATGACTCCCGAGATTCAAAAGAATCTCGAGGACCTCACTGCATTTGATATGATGCGTGAACCAAAAACCATGTATCAAAAGCAAGTCGAGTAGGAACTCTTTGACACAGTCAAAGCTTTCCACGCTTGCAAGCAGGAGGAGGGTCAGTCTGTTAGCTCTTATCTTTTGAAGATGAATTGCTACTTAGACTAAATGGAGAAACTTGGTTACGCCATGCCTCACGTCATTGGGATTAGCTTGATCCTAACTTCCCTAAACAAGTACTTTGCACCGTTTGTCATGACTTATCATATGCATAGTATGGGGAAGACTTACGCCGAATTACATGCTATGCTGAAACAAACGGAAGCTGGCCTACCCAAGAAAACTACGGCCCCTACTGTCCTTGCTATAAGGCAATGTAAGATCCAAAAACCAAAAGCGCAAGTAGTTGCTAAGGTCCTAGGAAAGGGTAAGCAAGTTTACAAACCCAAGCCAAAGGTACCCCCACCTACTCATAAGGAGCACCCTGCTAAGGAGCTTGCTTGCCATCACTGCTGTCATACCCCGCCAAAAATGAGTTTTACATCATTAAATGTTTTGCGGAAGAACGGAGGTGTAACGTTCATGTTATTAAAGCAAGCGAAATAGTAGTCAAACAACCACGCAATAAAATCTAAAATAAGTTTCATTGCTAAAAATATAAATTTTGCTAAAATAGTAAGTTTTGAAATAAAAGATTGTTTGAAAACTAAAATGCAAAGATAGGTCATGGCCAGAAGACAATCGCTGCTCACATCCCCATTGCTCACTGAGTCTCTAGATTACCTGAAAAACATAACTTAAAAGGTCAACTAAATTGTTGAGTGAATCCACAAGGTTTAGATTAAATGCGTGAAAATAGTTTTATTTGCTACCAATGAGTAATATGAAAATGATTTAAGACTGTTGAAAAGTAATTTAATTGTATAAAAAGTTGATAAACCAAAATGAAATGTAATGAAATTGTAGATGAACTACAACTCAAATGTTCGATATAAAAATGTTTGTTTGTAAACGGTGTTTGATTTATGTGCACAGATAAGTACACGTGTCATCGTGTCCAATGTTATAAGGCACTAAAGGGTCACACCTCTACACACCCGATAATGGACAACCGAATAAAGTAAGTTGTGTGGAATAATTAACTAGTTAAGTTAATTATAAAGAAGAGCTAAAATAATAATAGTTAATTATTATTTGTGTGGATGGTTAAATATTAGGTTGAGTATTTAACGGACAGTTAATTAATAGTCTATTAATTAACTAGTAAAAGTACAAGGGATTAAAGTGTTAATAGGAAGTTTAATTATCAGATTAACCATAATTAAACTCCAAGGACCTAAACGTAACATATAACCTTATAAATAAGAGGCTTGTGTTAAGGGTTTTAGGTTAATCATAATTACATCACTTAAACCCTAAAGCTCTCTCCCTCTCCTCTCCTTTTCGGCCGACGCACGAACAAACCCCAAAGGGTTGTTCGTCGACTTCGTGTTCGATGCAAGCCACACCCACACGAGTTTCGTGTAATACTTTGTTGGTACAACGCGGTCTGGCAGCGTGTCAAGGTGGTGCAGTAGAGGTGGATCATTCTTTAGCGATCTAAAACTAATGTTCTTCATCTTATTCTTCTTGTGATCTCATTGTTTAATAGAGATCCAGTAATGTGGGATTCAAGTTCCGCTATGTGAATCCGACAAGGTTTTTTCTACAGTGGTATCAGAGCTCCATACTAATCTCAATGAGATGCAGTTGAGTTTCTTTTCGTCTAGAAAAGAACCGTAGAAAATTCGAAATCCACATATGTGTTCTTCAAGTTTTGAATGAACATTGGATTGAATAGGGTTCTAGATAAAAAGAAATTAAGTTTCTTTTTCCTCCTTGTTTTTTTCGATTTTCGTATACATATATACATATATTATTAAGTTTTTTTATCTTAGAAAGAAACCTAGAAAGTTTGATCCAAGAAAATTGTTCAAGTTTATGAACAATTGGATTGAATAGGTTTCGAGATAAAAAGAACTAAGTTTCTTTCTTTTTTTTAGTAAAATAAAACCTAGTATTTTTTATCCAAGTATGTTATTCAAAGTTCTTGAAAAATTGGAATAAATAGGTTTTAAGACAAAATTAAGAAAAGGTTATGTTAGATTTTACGTTTATAAAATTTAACAATTTATTTGTTTCTTATTGTTATTAAAACCGAAATTAATTAAATAAAAAAAAGGGATAGGGTTCGGTCGAACCAAGCAAGACCGAGTTTTCGGTCGAACTTGGTCCGAACGAACGGGTCGAGCGGGCAGGCCGGACCGAGCCACGGTTTGGTCTTCGTCTAAACGATCCAATTTTTTCCCTCGTTGTGTATTTGATCCAGTTTCGTTAACCTAAGGCTCAGTTTCGGGCATATGGGTACGCGGGATCAAAACGGACGTCAAAAATTTATTTTATGACGAGTTTTATTATTTTTCGTCTATTATAAGAAAATCAATAACATTTAAATTAAAACTGACTTTAATAAGTTTATTAAAATCAAGATAATCTTTAAATTAAGGGGGAAAATGAAATCAGTTGTTATGGTTAATTTAATAATTATCAGTTTGGTAATTTAATAATTATCAGTTTATTTATTTAAAATGACATAACCCAAAAGTCATGACATTGTGTTTGTTTTTAAAAGTTTCGAGATTTTTGAAATATTTTTCGAAAATTAATAATTTTTTTTTTAAATAAATAAAACACAAAACCAAGTCTTTGGGGTTATGACATAACAATTCTTGAAATTGCATGCTCTTTATTTTATTTCTTTAATTTATTTTATTTGAAATATAAAGATGGTGATTATAAACACTTTGTTTAGAAAAGCGAGTTTTAATAATAAGATGGTGATTATAAACAGTTTGTTTAGAAAACCAATGTATAAATTAATAATGGTGATTATAAAAAGTTTGTTTAAAAAACCAAGTTTTAAATTAATAATTGCAAAGTAAACAGTTTGTTTATAAACCAAGTTTTATATAGACAAAATAAAAGTGGAATTTATAAACAATTAGTTAATAAAAACGAAGTAATTTTGAAGAGGTTAAAAACTGGCTAACATTTTTCGAACAAAGGAAAATCCGTTTTAGAAAATCTTAGATCAGAGTGCAACCCACCTAATGGAACACCTCACTTGTTCAACGATATTCACATTGTAAGGATAAAGAACCTTAGATGTGGATTCAAATCATTGCGAGTGTTAGGGTGCGTATGGTCTTGTGATAATCGGGAGTCCCGACGCAAGGCATCGCACTGTCTTAGGTGGTACGATCTATTTTGGTGATAATCAGGAGTCCCGGACCAAAATGCACCAGAGGTATTAAAACATGTACAAGTTTGTTGTTCAACTTGATATTTTGAACATCTAGGAATCGTTTCTAGTCTAAGAGGCGATCGGAATGGCTATGCCTACCAGAAATAACGTGGCTCTAATGGGAAGTGCCCAAACCTTGCATTAGAGGGCGTGAAATATGGATCCTAGTCTAACTATTATTCTTAAAGGGTAATAATGTTAGAAGTTATTTATTTATTTAATCATACGAACCGTTTGTTGTTTTTCTTATAGATGTCTGTACCGTCAGAAATTCCGTTTTATTCACCAAACGAATCACGAAGGTTCATCACTGGAAAATGGAAGCTTACTGGTCCGAACTACAAAGTTTGGAAAATGGAAAATGGAAGCTTACTGTATGTGATAGATGAGGTGCCCAAGGGACAACCACGACAAGATGCCCAGGATGATGAGCTTGACGCTTATTATCAGTATCTAGCTGATGAATCACAAGTTATGTCGATTCTTATTCTTACTTCATTATCAGAGCTTACTGATAATCTACGTAAGAAACCATGCTATGAGTTTGTTTAGTATCTTGAGGAGACGTTTAAAGACAGTACTGTAGAAAGTAAGCAATTTGTTTTGCAAGAAATCATTTCGTCAAAGATGAAAGATGATCAACCATTGAGTGACCATCTTATTAACATAAGAAGGTTACTAGCTCATCTCAACCTAGTTACTGGCACATCAAACCAGCATGAACAAGTCTTGTTCTTGTTTGGATCTCTCACTCAGTACTATCAGGACAAGGTAGTACGTTTAGTCGGGAATTTTGATCTGAGTGTCACAGGTCTACACGAGACGCTCTTGTGTATACGCGATGTTCAAAGGCTAGAGGAAGAATCTCTCCCCGAGGTTCCAAAGGATGAGTTCGATGTATGGCTGAGAGACCTTTTTGATTTGTGTTGCCCAGCTTGTGGCAACAAGGATATTTGCGAGCACACGTCTGATGTGGGAAAGTTGGACGTTGACATTGTCAGCGATTCAGGTATCTTCATGATTGATTGTCTCGTTACTTCTAGTGAATCCTGGGTATTGGATACCAGATGTGGTAATCACATTTGCAGGGATTTAAGAAAAGAACAGGAGGCTGGGACGAGGAGATGTTGAACTACGAGTAGGCGAAGGTTCCAAGGTTGGAGCTGAAGCCGTAGGAACATATCTTCTTAAGTTGCCTTCAGGAAGAGTTTTGGAACTTAAAGATTGTTATTATGTTCCTAGACTTATTAAAAATGTTATTTCGTTTGATTTACTTATTGACAGTGGTTTTTATTATGAGTTTTGTGGTAAAACATTTTCGTGTTTAAAAGATGAAATTTTATATTTTAAATCAAATTCTCATAATGGTCTATACACGTTAAATCTAAATAACATAGAACGAGACGTTTATCATATAAGTAAAAGATCCAAGAGTAACTTAAATCAAACTTATCTTTGGCATTGTCGTTTAGGTTATATAAACGAAACTCGCATAAAGAAGCTCCACGATCATAGAATTCTAGAGCCATTTGATTTGGAATCATATGCAATATGCGAAGCTAGTTTATCTGGCAAGATGACAAAAGACCCTTTCAAGCATTTCAATGAAAGGGCAGGCGGGTTGTTAGGGATTATACACACAGATGTGTGTGGACCCTTTACTTCAGAAGCCTAAGGTGGATATCGCTACTTCATTACCTTTACTAACGACTTCAGTATGGTTATGTCTTTCTTATGAGACTAAAGTCTGAAAGCTTTGACAAGTTCAAAGAATATCAGAGGGAAGTAGAGAACCAACTAGGCAAAAAAAATAAGTCACTTCGGCCTTACCTAGGAGGAGAATATTTAAGCCAAGAGTTCGACGATCATTTGAAGGAATGTGGGATTGTTTCACAACTCACACCTCCGTATACACCTCAGGTGAATGGCCTATCAGAAAGGAGGAATCACACCTTGTTAGACATGGTACGTTCAATGATGTGTCGCGCCCCACTACCACTATCATTTTGGGGACATGCACTCGAGACTGCAGCATTTACACTGAATAGGGTTCTGACCAAGTCAGTAGAAAAGACTCTGTTCGAGCATTGGACGGGTAAAAAGCCAAAATTGTCTTTTCTCAAGATTGGGGTTGTGAATCGTACGTTAGACGTAACTTCACAGACAAACTAAACCCCAAGTCAGATAAGTGTATCTTCGTTGGATATCCAAGGGAAACCTTAGGGTACTATTTCTATCATCAAGAAGACAACAAAGTTTTTGTTGCTCGGAATGGTGTTTTCTTGGAGGAGAAGTTTCAAGGAACTGAAACTCCAACAAAAGAAATAGAGCTTCAAGAAATTGAAGAGAATGAAGATCCACCGATGACTTCAGTCGAACCAGTGGTTCAACAAAGAATTGTTGATTCCCAACTAGACCCACCGGTTGAGGAAGAAGAAACACGCAATCCGCGTGGTCCAGTAAACACGCCAAGAACCAGATAGGTATCTTGGATTCATGATCGATGAAGATGATGGAAGTCTACTAGAACCATTAACCGACAGCGAGGCTGCTGACGGCATATAGTAAGAATGATGGCTCGAGGCTATGCAAGCAGAGATGCAATCCATGTATTACAACCAAATCTAGGTGTTATCAGACTTGCCACCACAGTCACGTGTTGTTGGATGCAAGTGGTTTTTCAAGAAGAAAACTGACATGGATGGGAAAGTGCATACTTACAAAGCACGACTTGTCGCGAAGGGTTTCACGCAAACACATGGTGTGGATTACTCTGAAACCTACTCGCCAGTCGCGATGCTTAAGTCTATCAGAATTCTTATGGCCATATCAGCATACTTCGACTATGAGAAATGGCAAATGGATGTTAAAACCGCCTTCCTTAACGGGGAGTTGAATGAGGACGTATTTATGATACAACCGGATGGTTTTACTGATCCAAAGAATCCTGATAAAGTATGCAAATGGCTAAAATCCATTTATGGATTGAAGCAAGCATCTAGCAGTTGGAACTTACACTTTGACAAAAGAATCAAAGAATTTGGTTTTGTCAAGAGTGAGTTCGAGGCGTGTGTCTACACAAAATTCAGTGGGAGCATAGTAATCTTCCTAGTCTTGTATGTTGATGACATACTGCTAATAGGAAACGATATACCAACATTACAAGGTGTAAAATCCTAGTTAGGTAAATGTTTCCAGATGAAGGACTTGGGAGAAGCCGCGTTTATACTAGGTATAAAGATCTATACGGATAGATCTAGGTGGCTTATTGGACTTAGTCAAAGTACATACATTGACAAAGTACTGAAGAGATTCAGTATGAGTGATTCAAAGAGAGGTTTCATTCCAATGACACATGGCATTACACTGAGCAAAGCTCAGAGTCCTACATCTAGCAAAGAAGAAGCTAGGATGACTTTGGTACCATATGCTTCGGCAATTGGATCAATCATGTATGCCATGTTATGTACTAGGCCCGATATTTCTTACTCCATAAGTCTTACGAGCAGATATCAAAAGAATCCTGGTGAGCCCCATTGGGTGGCTGTCAAGAATATTCTCAAGTATTTGAGAAGGACCAAAGAAATGTTCTTGGTCTTTGGAGGTTCGATGGAAGAATTGCGTGTAACTTGTTACACAGATGCAAGCTTCCAAACCGACAGAGACGATTACAAATCACAATCGGGATTTGTATTCACACTAAACGGAGGAGCTATATCTTGGAAGAGTCAGAAACAAGATACGATAGTAGATTCGACTACAGAGGCTGAGTACATTGCCGCAAATGATGCTTGAAAAGAAGCCATGTTGCTTAAGAATTTTATCGAGGATCTTAGAGTCATTGCCAGTATCTCTAGACCCATCGAAATATTCTGTGATAACAGTGGAGCAATAGCGCAAGCTGTTGAGCCAAGAGAGCATCAAAAGACCAGGCATGTACGCAGAAAATATCACCTCATACATGAGTATGTTAGAGAGGGTGATATTATAATTAAGAAAATACCAACGGATGACAACGTTGCTGACCCATTGACAAAACCACTAGCTGGACCAAAGCATGAGAAACATGCGCACGATATAGGCATGCAGTACCTAGATATTGGTAGCTAGTAATTTTGATTATGATCCATAGACATGTTTGAAATCGATACATTATGTAATAACATTTCGTGGGATTGAAATAGAAAGTTTTACTTAATATTTTCACATTGTCTATTCTTAACATGTTTTAAACCTATCCTTGATACGCAAAGTTTTTGAGTATCTAAAATGTCTGTGGTTGCTTGAATTTAGTGGGGAGCTAGATTCAAGAGTTAATATCATTATGAATATTTATCTATTTCATAGTCATTGAATAGAGAAACAAGTGTTGTTAAAATAAATATTCGTAGATATTTACAGAGTTTACTAAACATTAGACGTGACCAAAAGATCGAGATTACTTCATGGAGCCCAAGCATAAGTAATTTCGAGTAGATGTCCTCTGACCTGAGACATTTTGGTTTGAGACGCGATACTTTCTGATCTTTAGCATTTATATAACGTCACACCGTAAAAGGGTGATCATAAGGAACTTGACTAAGACAGCGGAAGTCGTGGGCAAGATAACGCAAATGTCAAGATGGAATTTGCACCTTCTTTGCTTAGAAGACATATTTCAATGCCGCTCGACGATTATGACTACTGAAATGCGTGGCTGCGCTGGGAGAATGTTTAGATCATTCAGTAATCCGTTACTGCAGAAAGTCAAAATCAGTGTCGAGAAAATTCGAGTATATAGAACAAGATCCCTGCTTTAGGTACAAACCCAATAGTGGACAACCGAATAAAGTAAGTTGTGTGGAATAATTAACTAGGTAAGTTAATTATAAAGAAGAGAATAAATAATAATAATTAATTATTATTTGTGAGGATGGTTAAATATTAGGTTAAGTATTTAACGGACAATTAATTAATAGTCTATTAATTAACTAGTGAAAGTCCAAAGGCTTGTGTTAAGGGTTTTAGGTTAATCATAATTACATCACTTAAAGGGTTGTTCGTCAACTTCGTGTTCGACGCAAACCACACCCACACGAGTTTCGTGTAATACTTTGTTGGACAACACAGTCTTGCAGCGTCTCCAGGTGGTGCAGTAGAGGTGGATCATTCTTTAGCGATTTAAAGGTAATGTTCTTCATCTTATTCTTCTTGTGATCTCATTGTTTAGTAGAGATCCAGTAATGTGGGATTCAAGTTCCGCCATGTGAATCCTACAAGGTTTTTCCTACAAACGATTTATCATAAGTTTGGCATGTATGACTGTTATTCCCAACAGTTTGCAAGGCTATTGAGGTATGATACCCATCCCCCTAAGTTCACAATCAGAACTGCAACTCCCATGGTTATGTTATAAGGTCATGGTTATAAACCTTCCCGAAGTGTCATGGATAAACCAAGTAGTGATCAATGGATGTGGGAGGCTGAGTATTGGCCGATAGTACTATACGTATATCCAGGGTGTAGTCATTCTACTTAATGAAGGTTGAACTTAGTACGATATAAAGATTTGTTTGTCATGCCATAATGAAAATGAAATGTAATGCAATCAAAGTATAAAACAATAAATGTAGCATGTTATGTTTTCCTCCCCATAAGTTATAAAACAGTAAATGAGTAAAAGGGGCTGTGGACTCACCTGATGCTTAGCTTAGAACACAAAACTTCACTGATGGATCCTTAGAGATTCCTAGCGCCTAAAGCACAAGGTTCCTAATTAGTCTAAGTTATAACGCACAGGCGATCTATAATGGTATTGTTTATGTATTGATTTTGTTTGTATTTATTGTTTGATTATAAAAAGGGTTTTGGTTTATTGAAAATGTTTTATGATTACGCAACTTTGTAACGATGTTGGGTTATGGGCCTATTGGGCCTAAATTTAGGCTAACGGGCCGGCACTTGGGCCAAGGCCCGCCTTAATGGGCTTATTGGGCTTGGTTGGATAAAATGGGCTGAATTGAATTAAAATGCGCCGAAATGGAATGGGCCGAAATGAAATGAAATGGGCTAATGGGCCAAAATATGGGCCAATTGGGCTTCTTAATGGGCTACGGCCCAATGGATAATGGGCCACGGGTTTGGGCCTGATTTGGACCGAATATGGGCTCGGCCCAAAAGGCTTTTGGGTCAGATTGGGCTCAAGTAAATGGGCTTGGCCCAATTAGGGTTTATGGATCAAATGGGCCGGATTGTGTTAAACCGGTTTGGGCCAAGTTCGAGCCTTGGCCCGATTCATTAACGGGTCAACTTTGGTCAAAGAACAGGTCTGAGTCAACTCAGTCGGTTACCGAGTCAACTCAGTGAGTTAGGGTCAAAAAATCGGTTTCTAGGTTAGGGTTTCGGCTAGGGTTTTCGGTTTAGGGTTTTGACAGGTTTTTTGGTCAAAAACCAGGCAAACGAATTCCAAAAATTGTGAAAATTTAGGGTTTTGTGTGGTTTTTCGTTGTGATTGACATATCAAAAATTCAGATTAAAAGGGTTTCGTTTACTATCAAAACAAGTAATGGATCAATACGAACAATACCGAAAACATAAACAATTAAACGCACGAATGCATGCATGGTGAACCATGCATCCATGGTTCGAATCAGTTAATGAGCCAAGACTAATTGGCCTTCGGCCATGGTCTTGATTTTGTATGCATAAAATCGAAAATAAAAGAAATAAATAAGGATTTTCGGTATACCTTCAAGATACGAACGAAACGAGCAAGGGTTTTGGAATGGATTGGGATTCGAGCACAAGAGGGCACGGATGGAGGTGCTTGCACAAGAGAAAAAAAGGTTAAATGAGGGCTTGTATTTATAGGTAGGCTTTAGATGGAGTTTGAGTTAGATTCAAACTGGTTTAAACCGAGATAAGGATAAGGCTTAAGCTTTCAAACTAGATGGTGATGATGATGATGATGAGGCTTGGCCGAAACTTGCCTCTCAAGCTAGCTAAATTTCGGTCAAAGGGTCCAAAAAAACATTGATGTGTCAGTTTTTCGGTTTAAATCGTTACGCGTTGCGTTTTATTAAATACTTAATGTTTTATTGTATATGTAATGGTTTTTAGAAATGATTTTGTGTAATGTCACCATGAAGTAAAATGAAATGTTGTGTTGACTAAAATTGTCAAACACTAATGTATGGTGAAAATGATGATGTATTTATGTGCCCAAAATATAGAAATGAAATGAGGAAAGTTTCTAAACATGAAACTTTCTAAAATTAGAAATAACACAAAATGAGAAAGTTTCTAAAAACAGAAACTTTCTAGATATAGAAAGTATGAAATGAAATGAAATGAAATGTTTTGACTTACCCGAAATGTCGAGTTGTCACATTCTCCCCTGGTTGAAGAAATTTCGTCCCGAAATTTAAAACGAAGAATGGACAGGAGGGACAACGAGAAAGAGATGAGGATACTTCTTCTTCATTTGGTCTTCATGCTCCCACGTGAATTCAGGACTTCTTTTGGAGTTCCATCTGACTTTGACGATTCTGATTTTGCTTCTCCTCAACTTTTGCTCTTTCCAGTCTGATATCCCAATAGGTTCTTCAGTGAAGTGTAGACGCTCATCAATAGAAATCTACTCAGCATGAATGATAAGAGATGAATCATGCGCACATATCTTAAGATTAGAAACGTGAAATGTGTTATGGATGTTGCTGAGTTCACTGGGCAGGCGAAGAGTATATGCAACTTCACCGATTCTTTCAATAACTTTAAAAGGTCCAACATATCGAGGATTCAATTTTCACCTCTTTCCAAAACGAATAACACCTTTCCAAGGTGCGACCTTAAGAAGAACATTATCGCCCACTGCGAATTCTAGAGGCTTGCGGCGATTATCAGGATAACTCTTTTGACGATCTCTGGCAGCTTTGATGCGATCTCTGATTCGAAAGATTTTGTCTGTTGTTTCTTGTAGTATCTCAGGACCAGTAATTTGTCTATCTCCCACTTCAAACCAACAAAGTGGAGAGCGACACATTCTTCCATAAAGAGCTTCGAATGGCGCTGCTTCAATAGTGGTGTGGTAGTTGTTGTTGTATGAAAATTCAGCTAAGGGAAGATGAGAATCCCAACTTCCACCGAAGTCTTTGACGCAGGCTGTCAGCATGTCTTCAAGAGTTTGGATAGTCCATTCACTTTGGCCGTCAATTTGTGGATGATAAGCAGTACTCATATCGAGGCGAGTACCGAGAGATTTTTGCAATGATTGCCAAAATCGAGATGTAAAATGACTGTCACGATCAGATATGATAGAGATCGGCACACCATGATGAGATACGACTTCTTTCAAATAAATTCTTGTAAGGTTTTCCATCTGGTCGGTCTCTTTGATTGCAATAAAATGAGCAGACTTGGTCAATCGATCAACAATTACCCAAATTGTGTCATGACCACTAGAAGTACGAGGCAACTTGGTTATAAAATCCATAGTTATTCTATCCCATTTCCATTCAGGGATTTCTGGTTGCTTAAGTAGACCGGATGGTTTCTGGTTTTCTGCTTTCACTTTCGAACAAGTCAAACACTTGCCAACATACACAACAATTTCCTTCTTCATGTTTGGCCACCAATATAATTCCTTGATATCCTTGTACATCTTGTCAACACTGGGATGAATGGAATAATTAGATTTTTGAGCTTCATCAAGAATCTTCAAGCGAAAATTCTCACAATTTGGAACCCATAGACGATTCATGAAAGAAAGAGTTTCATCTGATTTGGCTTCCAATTGTTTCTCCATAACAACGCTTCAACTTGGAAGGGATAAATTTGGGAGGAAATATTTGCTTGGATCGAGATAGGCAAGGCGCGAACACGACGAGGTTTTGGTTGCTCTTTATGACTTAAGGCATCAACCACGACATTGGCTTTACCAGGATGATACTTGATTTCATAATCATAGTCGTTCATCAACTCCACTCACCTTCTTTGTCTCATTTTGAGTTCCTTCCGGTCGAATATATGTTGCAAACATTTGTGGTCGGTGAATATCGTACACTTGGTACCATAGAGGTAGTGTCTCCAAATCTTCAACGCAAACAACACCAAGCTCAAGATCATGAGTGGCGTAGTTCTTCTCGTGATTCTTCAGTTGATGAGAGGCATAGGCAATCACTTTGTTGTTCTGCATCAGCACACAGCCTAAACCTTGATGCAACGCATCACAGTAGACTACGAAGTTTTCGGTTCCTTCAGGGAGAGAGAGGATTGGCGCGGAACACAATTTGGTTTTCAAGGTTTGGAAGTCAAATTCTTGCTTTTCACCCCAGACGAATTTCTCATCATTTTGTGTCAACAAAGTTAAATCTTTAGCCATCTCGGAGAAATTCTCTATGAATGTTCTTTAGTAACCGGCTAGACCAAGAAATTGTCTAATCTCGGTTGGGGTCTTTGGAGCTTCCCAATTCTTTATTGCTACAATCTTGGCAGGATCAACATGAATACCATCTTCATTTATGACATGGCCTAAAAATTGGACTTCACGAAGCCAAAATTCGCACTTGGACAATTTAGCATACAACTTCTCCTTCTCCAGCAGCTTGAGTATGATCTTCAAATGTTCTTCATGATCGGATTTTGTTCGAGAATAGATGAGAATATCATCTATGAAGACAATGACAAATTTGTCGAGATATTGCTTACACACTCTATTCATGAGATCCATGAACACTGCTGGTGCATTGGATAAACCAAATGGCAATACAAGGAATTCATAATGACCATAGCGAGTTCGAAAAGCGGTTTTAGGTACATCCTCATCACGTACCTTCAATTGGTGATAACCTGAACGATGGTCAATCTTGGAATAGAAACTAGATCCTTGGAGCTGGTCGAAAAGATCATCGATTCTCGGAAGAGGATAACGATTCTTAATGGTCACTTTGTTTAGCTCACGATAGTCGATGCACATTCTCATCGAACCATCCTTCTTCTTCACGAAGAGTACCAGAGCTCCCTAGGGCGAGAAACTCGGTCGAATGAAACCAAGGTTAATGAGTTCTTGAAATTGCAAAGAAAGTTCTTGCATCTCAGAAGGAGCAAGGTGATAAGGTGCACGCGCAATACGTGCAGCACTGGGGATAAGATCAATACAAAATTCGACTTGTCGAGGAGGAGGTAGTCCAGGCAGTTCATCAGGAAACACACCAGGAAAATCATGAATGATTGGGATATCCTCGATCTTATGATCTTTGGATGATTTATCAATGATATGAGCAAGAAATGATTGATATCCCTTGCGAAGATATTTTTGGGCTTTAAAAGAACTTATGATTTTAATGTTGTTGTTTCTTTGTTCACCAGAAATTATTAATGTTTGTTTGTTTGGCAAAGGAATTCGAATTTGTTTAGAATAACATATAATTTCTGCATGATTTTTAGATAGCCAGTCCATACCAACGACTATATCAATACTACCTAATTCTACTGGCACTAGGTCAATATCAAACAAATGGTTGTCTAAGTCTAACACACAATTCTTGTAGACTTCACTAGATCTAATCAACTTGCCATTAGCTAACTCAATTTCATAGTCTATATTTAAGTTCTCGGGGTCGAAATCTAGACACTTGCTAAAATCAATAGACACGAAATTCAAGTCGGCACCCGAGTCGAATAAAATAGAAGCGAAATGATTGTTTACGATGAACGTACAGGTAACGGTATTAGGATTATCAACAGCTTCTTGGGCACCAATGACTAAAGCTCTGTCACGTGCAGCGTGACGATCGTTGTTGTTGTTGCCATTACGATTGTTGTTGCGGTTATTGTTGTTGTTGCGGTTATTGTTGTTGTTGCGATTATCATCACGGTTACGATCGAGCTTAGGACAACGATTACGATAGTGGTTAGGATCACCACATTCGAAAAAACAGAGGAGTCTTTGGGAGGACGTTAGACTTGCATTCGCGATAAGTATGACCAAAATGATCACACTTGAGACACTTCACACAGTTACCATCATGATGCCAATTGCATTTGCTACACTTGGGCTTGTTGCCACCATACTGCTTGTACTGCTGGTTCGACTAGTTGTTATGGTTGTCACGATTATTTTGATTTGTTGCAGCATAATTCTTTGTCTTTCGATACTTGTTTCCCTTAAGATCTTGCTGATTGTTGTAGGAACGCTTACCATTTTCGTTGCTTGACGATTCAGAAGCTTTAGAGTTGCTAGCCACCACAACTTTCTCTTTGAACGAACGACTCCTTAGAGCATCATCAGTTAGCCGCGTAGCTCGGTTGACAGCATCTTCGAATCTCGAAGGTTCAGAAGCAATAACATGAGTACGAATGAGATTATGAAGACCTTGGAGATATCTCTCAATTCGCTTAAATTCAGGGGAAACCATATGAGGAACGAGACGAGTTAGTTCTTGGAAATTAGTGGTGTATGCACTAGTAGACGTAGAAATAGACGTAATATTAGACGTTGTAATAGACGTAATAATAGACGTAGGAGAAATAATAGTTTAAATAAAAAGTTACTATATATAGAAAGAAAAGAAAACTTTTATAATACTAAAATAAGACTTTTATTAATAATTTCCTAATAATTTTTGACATATATGGCACATCCCGCCATACGAGGTAAAATAAAACCTAATAATATAAAAACTAACTTTTTAAAAATATAAGAAAACATATTTTTGACGATAATCTAATCAGACGAGGGATCATCTTCTTCGGGTTCTGATTCTTCTTCTGGTTCTGATTCTTCTCGTGGTTCTGAATCTGATTCTGGTTCTGGCTCTATCTCTGGTCCCTATTCCTCTGATTCGGATTCAGGCTCTGGTTCTGGCACTAGTGCTTGACGACGAGGAGTTCTTGGGGCAATGTCACGCTTTGGCTTAGCAGGCGAACATAGGTATATAATACCACCCTCACGCTTACGATAAACAATAGGACGCCGACCACGAGTTGGTGTCGGAGGACCATTTGGGATAATAGGGATAGGACGTCTTCTTGGGCGACGATGCCATGGAATAACAGGAGGTTGCACCACTACTGGCACTAGGACGACTGGCGCATTATGACGATCACCATCGCAATCGGAAGAGATATCGATAACACTCGTAGGCGACATATGAGACGACATCTAATATAATTTGCACACAAGATGAAGATGTTATTAGGCAAATCATACTAAATCACACTAACTAATTTCTACTAATAGAAATCAACTAAGGGCTTGCTAAGACAACTAAGGCAATACTAAAAGCGCAAAGAATGTGAGAATCGGCGTGCCATGAACTTTTGTTTTTGAAATAAGTTTTGGTTTTGAAAAGTTTTGTTTTTGTCCAAAAATCTTTTAGAAGTTATAGACTAGGCTTTCTAGTTCACTATAACCATTGCTCTGATACCAATCTATCACACCCCACCAAAAATGAGTTTTACGTCATTAAATGTTTTGCGGAAAAACAGAGGTGTAACGTTCATGTTATTAAAGCAAGCGAAATAGTAATCAAACAACCACGCAATAAAATCTAAAATAAGTTTCATTGCTAAAAATAGAAATTTCTAAAAATAGAAAGTTTCCTAATAGTAAGTTTTGAAATGAAAAGATTGTTTGAAAACTAAAATGCAAAGATAGTTCATGGCCAGAAGAAAATCGCTACTCACATCCCCATTGCTCACTGAGTCTCTAGATTACCTGAAAAACATAACTTAAAAGGTCAATTAAATTGTTAAGTGAATCCACAGGGTTTAGATAAAATGTATGAAAATAGATTTATTTGCTACCAATGAGTAATATGAAAATGATTTATTACTGTTGAAAAGTAATGTAATTATATAAATAGTTGATAAACCAAAATGAAATGTAGATGAAATACAACTCAAATGTGTGATATAAAAATGTATGTTTGTAAACAGTTTATCATAAGTATGGCATATATGACTGTTATTCCCAACAGTTTGCAAGGCTATTGAGGTATTATACCCATCCCCCTAACTTCACAATCAAAACTGCAACTCTCATGGTTATGTTATAAGGTCATGGATATAAACGTTCCCGGAGTGTCTTGGATAAACCAAGTAGTGATCAATGAATGTGGGAGGCTGAGTATTGGCCGATAGTACTATATGTATATCCAGGGTGTAGTCATTCTACTTAATGAAGGTTGAACTTAGTACGGTATAAATAATTGTTTGTCATGCCATAAAGAAAATGAAATGTAATACAGTCAAAGTATAAAACAGTAAATGTAGCATGTTATGTTTTTCACCCCATAAGTTATAAAACAGTAAAAGAGTAAAAGGGGTTGTGGACTCACCTGATGCTTATCTTAGAACACAAAACTTCACTGATGGATCCTTAGAGATTCCTAGCGCCTAAAGCACAAGGTTCCTAATTAGTCTAAGCTATAATGCACAGGCGATCTATAATGGTATTGTTTGTGTATTGATTTTGTTTGTATTGATTGTTTGATTATAAAAAAGGTTTGGTTTACTGAAAATGATTTATGATTACGCAACTTTGTAACAATGTTGGGTTATGGGCCTATTGGGCCTAAATTTTGGCTAACGGGCCGGCACTTGGGCCAAGGCCCGCCTTAATGGGCTTGTTGGGAACATCAGATATCTTCACAATAGAACTATATGTTTTCCCTAAGAAATCTTGGGTATATGACACTGGTTGTGGAACTCACATTTGTAATACCATGCAGGGTCTAAGGGGAAGTTGAAAGCTAAACCATGGAGCTTTGGACATGTACGTGGGCAATGGAATGCGTGCACCGCTCGAAGCTATATGAAGCTATGATTTAATCCTTCCTAGTGGTTTAATTATTATACTAGACAATTGTTACTATGCACCTAGTATTACTAGGGGTATAGTATCGCTTTCATGTTTGTGGAATAATGGTTTTATTCACACTTTTACGGATTATGGTATTTCAGTTTCGAAGGATAGTATTTTTTATTTTAATGCTATTCCTCGTGATGGTATTTTTGAAACTGACATGCATAATCGTGTAACAAATAGTAGTTCTATTTATACATGTAGCAATAAGAAATCCAAGAAGAATTTGGATTCAACTTACCTATGGCATTGTCGCCTTTCCCATGTTAACAAGAAACGCGTTTTAAAATTACAAAACGATGGACTTATAAAATCAGATGGTTCTGAATCATTTGATAAATGCATTTCTTGTATATCGAGCAAAATGGCGCGCAAGCCTTTCTCCCATGTAGGCGAAAGGGCCAATGATCTACTTGGACTCATACATACCGATGTATGTGGCCCATTTAGAACTAGGACTAGGGAAGGTGCTACCTACTTCATTACTTTCACTGACGACTTTAGTCGTTATGGTTATGTTTACTTGATTAAACATAAACATGAAACCTTTGAAACGTTCAAAGCTTTCCAAAATGAAGTAGAAAATCAACTCGGCAAGAAGATAAAGGCTCTCCGTTCTGATCGAGGAGGGGAGTACATGAGCCAGGAGTTTCAAGACCATTTAAAGAATTGTGGGATTGTCTCACAATTCACTCCTCCTTATACACCAGAACATAATGGTGTATCAGAAAGGAGAAATCGCACCTTGCTTGACATGGTCCGATCGATGATGAGTCCTACCACTCTGCATCTATCCTTTTGGGGTTATGCTCTCAAATCGGCTACTCGAATACTAAACATGGTTCCCACCAAGAAGGTTGAAAAAGACACCATATGAGATATGGCATGAGAAAGTCCCTAACTTGTCTTACTTGAAGGTCTGGGGTTGTGAGGCTCTCCTGAAATGAGACACACCAAACAAACTTGAACCCAGAGCTGTCAAGTGAATCTTTATAGGATACCCTGAGGAAACGATGGGTTACTATTTCTACTACCACCTGAGCAAAAAGTAATTATTGCTCGTTATGCTTACTTTCTTGAGAGCAATCTCATTTGACAAGAAGCAAGTGGGAGTAGAATCGACTCTGACGAGATTCCAAGCGATGAAGATGCACAACCTATTGGAGATACTAGCGAACATCAAGATGAATGAACCTGTTCCTATTGCACCTCAAGATGGTGTAGTCCCCGTTCGAAGGTCCGCAAGGACACCTCATGCACCTGAAGGATATGGTTTCCAAATCGATGCTGAGGAGCTAAGTTTAGGGGATCATGATGAACCCCCTAACTATCGAGCTGCATTAGCAGATTCTGAATCTGACAAATGGCTTGAAGCTATGAATGCGGAGATGGAATTCATGAAAGATAACCAAGTATGGACTTTGGTTGATATTCCTCCTAACAACAAGACTGTTGGTAGCAAGTGGCTCTTCAAGAAGAAGACCGACATGGACGGCAAAGTACACACCTATAAAGCTCGGTTGGTAGCAAAAGGTTACACTCAAACCTACGAGATTGACTATGATGAAACCTTCTCGCCTGTTGCTGACGTTAGAGCTATTAGGAATGTCATAGCCATAGAGCGTACTATGACTACTTCCTCCGTATCAAAATAAGTGACACAATTTGGCTTACACGTTTTTTGAGGTAAAAAATTAAAGTAGATGTTAAAATAGATTAAAGTACATAATTAGTGGAGAATGGGTCCCACTTTTCTTGAATAAAGTGATATTAGTGAGTTTTAAAAGTGAAAGTAAGGGTATAAGAGTAAAATGGATAGTTAGTGGGTATGGGTCCCATTATTTTTACCAAATAAGGAAAGTTTTCAAAGTGTGTCACTTATTTTGATACACCTCAAAATGGAAAGTGTGTCACTTATTTTGATACGGAGGAAGTATAAGATTTGGTAAATGGATGTTAAAACTGCTTCCTTAAATGGTCACCTTGATGAAGATGTCTATATGGTTCAACCTGAGGGTTTTGTAAGTACAAAACACCCCAAGAAAGTATGTAAGCTTCAAAGGTCCATTTATGGACTAAAGCAAGCATCCAGAAGTTGGAACAAAAGATTCGACGAAGAAGTCAAAACGTTTGGTTTCACTCAGAATCCCGATGAGCCATGTGTATATGTAAGAGCTAGTGGGAGCATTGTCGTATTTCTAATCCTATATGTCGATGACATACTACTCATAGGAAATAACGTTCGAATGCTACAAGATGTAAAATCCTGGCATGGGAAATGCTTCGATATGAAGGATCTCGGGGAAGCGGCATATATACTTGGTATAAAGATCTATCGAGATAGATCCAAGCGGTTAATCGGATTAAGTCAAAGTGCGTACATTGATAAAATTCTAAAACGGTTTACAATGGATGCTTCCAAACATGGAAATCATCATATGCAACACAATGCACACTTGAGTAAGACTCATGGACCGTCCTCACCTGATGAGGTAAAACATATGCGTGAAGTTCCGTATGCCTCGACAGTAGGATCTATCATGTATGCTATGCGGTGCACAAGACCTGATGTAGCGTTCTCTCAGAACCTTACAAGCCAATATCAACAGAATCCAGGTGAGAGTCACTGGACTGCTGTTAAGAACATACTGAAGTATCTTAGGAATACTAAAGATACGTTTCTTGTTTATGGTGGTGAAAGTCAAAATGAACTAAGCGTTACTTGTTATTCTGACGCTAGTTTTGAGATTGATAGAGATGATTCCAAATCTCAAATAGGGTATGTTTTCATTATGAAATGAGGCGCTGTTGATTGGAAAAGTGCAAATCAGAGCACTATCGCGATGTCTTCTACCGAAGCCGAATACATTGCAACTACTGAAGCTGCAATGGAAGCTGTTTGGATGAGGAAATTTTTTTTTGGGCTTGGAGTTTTCCCCAGTAATGAAAGACCCATGGATATGTACTGTGATACCACAGGTGCTATCATCATTGCCAACGAACCTGGTGTTCAGAAAGGCGCCAGACATTACCGCAGGAAGGTTCACTACATTAGAGATGTGATCCTAATGGGAGATGTCCGCTTGCTCAAAGTTCATACAGATGACAACTTAGTTGACCCCTTAACGAAGCCAATGTCATGTACCAAACATATTGAGCATGCTAGGAACATTGGGCTTCGACCGGCTAGTAGTCTCATGTAATCTGTTTTAGTATTTGAAGAATGGAACATTGAGCAGTTTTTATTGGAATAAATTGATATATTTGATATGATCGTTTTTATATGAATATCTACTGTATTCTATATTTGCATGTTTATATCCTTGAATATTTACTGCGTTTTATATTCTAAATTGTCCATTGTCATATTAATAACATGGGAATATTACTAAGACAAATCTGAGGGCATTGATGACATGTTGTTCATTGTGATGCACAATTGGACTGACCCAACCTGTGAGAAATCACTTCCTGGATTTATGCCACAAGCGAATCTCACAAAGGCTTTGACGCTTATCCTCTGACTTGAGATGCAAGTAGGTTTGTGTATGTGGAGGGGTAAACTTTGATGTGGTTAAACGCTAACCTTAATAAGGCTGCTATAACAATCATTATCGGGTTTGTCATTAAGGATATAGCAAACACGTGTAGTCATTAAAGAATTTGTTCCTCCACATATGTGGATTAGATACTACGGGGCCCCTCGATGATATGAATAGATGTATGTGTGGCCACACCCAAAAGGTAATCAAGATGATTCTTGATTGGTTTTGGTAATCTACTGCAATATATAGATCGAGAAACAGAATCGTTGAAATTTTAGATTGACATCAATCCTTGTCAAAAATTCAACATAGTATCAGTAACAAAAGGATAACTGCTTGAAAACTTTGACCAAAGATTTTATAAAACTCCTCATGTACTTCTAGGGGCATTGGCGGGTTTCTAGACTTTAACATTTTCTTGTATACCTACTTGTTTTTATCACGTGCGCAAGTGGGAGCTAATGGAATATGCTTCACGCGTATAACATATAGTTATATGGCTAGTTGTTTGTGAGCCTAAATGGTCACACACTTAAACACTTAACACCATAAGATATATAGTGTAATTAGGGTAATTACATTATATATTCATATAAGCTACTAGCTTGTATATATTATAGTTTAATATTATTTGTTAATATTGAACTTAATAGCGAGCTAAATAGAAAGAACAAAAGGCAAGGGGCTAGATGTAAACATTGGCTAATTAGATTATGGAAGTGATTTAATGAGATTAGGGCACCACAATCTCATTGCTTCTTCCCCACTCCTTGGTCGCGGCACCCTCTTCCGCTCTCTAGGGTTCTTGCTTCTTCTTTGCTTGCACAATTGGACTAGCATCCTCCTTGATGTTCTTGCTATAGTGTTGTGTGGACTACCTTTGGAGGGACTCCCCATTGGTGTCCTTGGAATGAGTATGCTGAGGAATAGGGTATTCCCAAATGTAAAGGAGATAAACTGGCTGAACTTGTATGTGAACAAAATAAAAGTCAAAACAGTTGACCAGTCCATTGTTGCATTCTGCACTGGACTAGTCAGTCCTCCTATGAAGATCTTTCTTCATGACATTCAGAATGTGGGACTCCAAGACTGGGTGAAGATTGCCAGATTAATCAAAGAGTTACCATCAAGATCCTAAGAAGCCCAAGTAATGATGGATGAAATCTGGGATGTCTCTTCTGTATGCTTTGAACAAGGAATTTTATATCAAGCTGGCTATAGGGCACTCAGTGTAATGACTGAGGTTGTAAAGAACAACAAGCCTGAGTGCCTTAACACTTTCAGGATCTTTAACTCATACTCTGTTCCCCCTAACTTAATCTTTCAGGATCAAAAGAACACCATATATCCAACCTCTGGATATATGTACACTGACTCAGAAGATAGGGAATGCTTCATTACTGAAGCAGATCTGCCAAAAGCCCCTATTAGTCATTTGGTGGGGTTGAAATGGATGATAACCAAAAGGAGGATTCTTAGTTTAGAAAGAAGATTGTTGCTTTACTGAACAACAGGCAAGATGAACTGAAGAAGAGAGAAGAGTTCATCCATGTGAAGAAAGAAGTCTTCTATGAGTTTGAGTCAATCAACAAAAGATGAAGAAGAAGACTTTGCAGCCTTTATTTATTTATTTTTGAAATCTCTTTGTAATTGTTTTGTTATCATTAGATAGGGGGAGATTGTTAAGGCAAAAAGCCTTACCCCTTTGGGATCTTAAGATAACAAAACAACCTAGACTAGCTTAGTATAAATAGTAGAATAAAATAGCTAAGTTTAGGAGTGATACTGAGTTTGGCCAGTATTGGCCACTCAGTATCAGCACTCAGTATTGGAAATCCAATACTGAGTAGAAGGACTGAGTTACAGTCAGTATTGTAACTGACTAAGATCAAATTCCTTGATCTTAGCCATTTCCTTAGTTTAGTCATTCGGTTACTCCTTTGCCCATTATGTAAGATCACTATACCATTATAAATAGAGATCATCTTGCAAAGGAGTACTTACCAATTCACGAACTTACATTCACATACTTTGTAATTGATCAGTGGTCTTGTTATTCCGCAACAAGCCACACTTAGTGGATTTATACATTGACTATATTCTTGTGTTATCACTTTAATATTTCATTAAGTATAATAATCTATCAATTAATATAATAAACCAGGGTTGTTGTGACCTAACACCATTACCCATACGAATGGCCCGTGAACCATTATAACCACTAGCTATAACCAATAACCTATATGTATCCATTTTTTAAACTGTAATTGGTGGTGATAACCCATACGAATGGCCCGTGAGGCATTATAACCAATAGCTATGACCAATAACCTATAAGTATCCATTTTTAAACTGTAATTGGTGTCTAGAAACCATACGAATGCCCCGTGAATGATTTTGACCACTAGCTATGACCAATAACCTATAAGCATCTATTGTATACATTAACTGGTGTCCATTACCCATACAAATGGCCAGTAAACAATTATAACCACTAGCTACGACCAATAACTTATAAGTATCCTTGTTAAACCGTATTTAGCGTCCATATCCCATTCGAATGGCACGCGAGCCATTATAATCACTAGCTATAACCAATAACCTATAGGTATCCATTTTTTACACTGTCATTGGTGTTGATAACCCATACAAATGGTCCGTGTACCATTATAACCACTAGCTATGACCAATAAGCTATAAGGACCCGTTTTTAAACTATAATTGGTGTCTAGAAACCAAACGAATGCCCCATGAACGATTTTGACCACTAGCTATGACCAATAACCTATAAGTATCCATTTTAAACCTTAATTGGTGTCCATTACCCATACGAATGGCCTGCGAACCATTATAACCACTAGCTATGACCAATAACCTATAATTATCTATTTTTTTAAATGTAATTGGTGTCTAGAACCCATACGAATGCACCGTGAATGATTTTGACCCCTAGCTATAACCAATAACCTATAAGTATCCATTTTAAACCTTAATTGGTGTCGATAACCCATACGAATGGCCGTGAACCATTATAACCAATAGCTACACCCAATAACCTATAAGTATCCATGTTAAACCGCAATTGGCGTCCATAGCCCATACGAATGCCCCGTGAACCAATATAACCACTAGCTATAACCAATAACCTATAAGTATCCATTTTTTTTTAACTGTGGGTGTTGATAACCCATACAAATGGCCCGTGAACCATTATAACCACTAGCTATGACCAATAACCTATAAGGATCCATTTTTAAACTGTAATTGGTGTCTAGAAACCATAGAATGCCCCACGAACGATTTTGACCCCTAGCTATGACGAATAACCTATAAGTATCCATTTTAGACCTTAATTGTTGTCCATTACCCATACGAAAGGCCTGTGAACCATTATAACCACTAGCTATGACCAATAACCTATAATTATCCTTTTTTGAAATGTAATTGGTGTCTAGAACCCATACAAATGTCCCATGAGTGATTTTGACCACTAGCTATGACCAATAACCTATAAGTATCCATTTTAAACCTTAATTGGTATCGCTAACCCATACGAATGGCCCGTGAACCATTATAACCAATAGCTACGCCCAATAACCTATAAGTATCCATGTTAAACCGCAATTGGCATCCATAGCCCAAACGAATGGCCCGTGAACCGTTATAACCACTAGCTATAACCAATAACCTATAAGTATCCATTTTTTTTGAACTGTTGGTGTTGATAACCCATACAAATGGCCCGTGATCCATTATAACCACTAGCTATGACCAATAACCTATAAGTATCCATTTTTTACCCAGTAATTGGTGTCTAGAACCCATACGAATGCCCCGTGAACGATTTTGACCACTAGTTATGACCAATAACCAATAAGTATCCATTTTAAACCTTAAATTGTGTCCATTACCCGTACGAATGGCCCGTGTACCATTATAACCACTAGCTATGACCAATAACCTATAAGTATCCTTGTTAAACCGTAGTTAGCGTCCGTAGATCATACGAATGGCCCGTGAACCATTATAACGACTAGCTTTGACCAATAACCTATAAGTATCCTAGTTAAACCGTAATTAGCTTCCATTGCCCATACGAATGGCCCGTGAACCATTATTGAAGGATATATGTGCACAGTTAGTCAACCTATGATGATACATCCATGCCTACGAAACACTTAAGGGTCACACCGGTGAGTGCATGTAATACGAGCAAGATATGCAATGATACTACGAAGAGCAATGATTCATAATAGTCATTATGAATCAGTTAAGTATTAAGTTAAGTTAAACTTATTACTAGATTAGTTTAACTAACTAATTAATACAAGTATTTGTACATTTACTAGTTGAGTAAATATACAATGTGTTAATTATAGATTATCCATAATGTGATTTAAAGCCATTATATCATATAATAATTGGATAATATTGTTGTATAAATTATATAAAGGTTATTTTATAATTAATTATTAAAAATTATAAATACAACTATATTATTCGTGTATATGAGTACCGAATTATTAGAGTATTAATACTAGACATTTAATAGTGAAGTGCAACAATAATAAACTAGTTAAACTATAAGGGATGGAAGTGTTAAAAGGAAGTTTAATTAAAGATCTAATATTAATTAAACTAGAGGGTTCTAAGCGCAACTTATTTGTATATAAATAAGAGGCTTAGGGTAACCTTAAAACCCCTTGCAACCTACACGAAAATCCCCCCTCTCCCTCTCTCCCTTCGATCGGCCGAACAAGCAACAAGGGAAGAACACAAGTCTTGTGTTCTTCGTGTTCTTCGTTCGTTCTTCGTGTTCTTCGAGTTTTGAAGATCAAGATCGTTGCAAGTGATCATCTAGAGGATTGCTCGTCGTGTTCATCATCACTGGACTTATCTTAAGCATTAACCAAGGTATGTTTCATGGCACACCCTTTCTTCCTTTCCTCGTGTTCGATCGAAGGAGAACACCAAGAACCTTAGGGTTCTTGGTGAGTGTTCGACGAACACACACAAGTATGTGTGTGTGTTCGAGTTCTTCGTACAAGGTTTCTTTCTTGTTAATCTAATCTAGATTTCCAACATCCCAATCCTTTAGGGTTTAAGGATTAGGTTTAATCCTACTTCCGCTTTCAGGGATTAAATCAGCTAATTGGTTTTAACCGGTCAAGAACAAGTTCATGTTCTTGGTCAGTATGGTCGAACCATGCATACTAGGATGTTGACCCAAGTGGTCGATCAGTGTTATGTGAAACCTTTCAGTGGTATCAGAGCGTTGGTTTAGGAATCTAAACTAGATTAACAAAGTTTGTTTGTTTATTTTAATTAAAGTCTTTCTTTTTGTTCCAATTTCTTTTTCTCCTTCTTTAATTTCGAATACGGTAAGAACCCTAGGACCAAGAATATTAAACTAGCCTAGTTTAATTGGTCAAAAGGTTTCTAAGAACCCTAGAATTTTCGAAATTTAGGAAGAACCCTAGGATCAAGTATGTTAAACAATATTTGTTTAATTGATCAAAATGATTCTTTCCTTTTTTCCCTAGAAATTTCGTGTACTAGGAAGAACCCTAGGACCAAGTATGTTAAACAAGATTTTTTTAATTGGTCAAAATGATTCTTTCCTAGTCCCTTAGAGATTTCAAAATCTAGAGGTTACTTGGACACCAAGTTTGTTAAACTAGCCTAGTTTAATTGGTGGAAAAGTTTCCTAGGCTTAAGATTTTTCGAAACCCTAAAGAACCCTAGTACATTAAACTAGTTTGAGTTTAATTGTTTAAAAGAATTAATTAGGATGATAATCTAAAACCTAGATAATTAAACAAGTTCATGTTTAATATGTTTAATTATTATTTTGATAGATTTATTAAGACTAGTTCTTTAAACCTAGAAACATAGACAAAGTTTTATTGTATATAAGGTTTAAATTAAAAAGTTTAAATAAATTTATTAAGGTTTTAATTTTATCCTTGAATTTAAACAAAGTTTATTGTTTAAATAGGATTGATTAGAATTAATCTTTTAATAAATAATGTTTTTTTTATCAAGAAAGTCGAAACCCTAGTTTTGATTGATCAAGAACAAAATCAGGGTTTAACTAATTCATTTAGGGAATTAATAAAGATTAAAAGAAATGTTAATTTTTAAGTTCTAAAATTAACAAGGTGTATTAATTTATATATATATATTTTAGAATTTTAAATATTTAAAGGAAAAATGAATTTTAAAATAAAAAATAAGTTTATACGTATTTTGATTAGTTTAAGTTAAAATAAATACGTATAAATTAGATGTAATATTCTTATTAGAATGTTACAAGTTTATAAATGATATATATATATATATATATATATATATATATATATATATATATATATATATATATATACATACAAATATATATATATATATATATATATATATATATATATATATATATATATATATATATATATATATATATATATATATACACATTAAATACAAGATTAATTGGAACAATTAAAAGATAATGTTATTTTGATCTTAAAGGATAATAGTATAACGAGTTATTGTATAAAGTTATTATATAATTAAGACTAGAAAGTACAAAGTTATGATTTCATTATAACTAGAAATTGTACAAGTTGAAATTATATGATTAACTAGAAAAATACACAAGTTACATATTATTAAAAGGTGTATAAAGTTATAAGTTATTATAACTAGATAATTATACAAGTATAATATAAGTATTTTACAAGTCATGTAATATACTAGATTAATGATAAAGGGATAAATAACAAGAAAACTTTATAACCTATATTTATCTAGTTCAAGTTAAATGAAAGAAAGGTTTAAACAAACTAAGAATTATTATATATATTCTTTATATAATAAGTCTATTAGTTTCACCAAGTATAGACCGCTGATTGTGATTGTGTTTGCTTAAGTTCCATCATAGTTGTTGGAGCTAGTCGGAGCTACACAAGAAAGTCACAAAGTTTATAAGTGTGTCGCTAAGACATAAGTTTTGGTCGAATCTAATAAGTCAAAACAAATGTTTAATTTTATTATTAGACATATGAAAAACTAGGTGTGTTAAACTAGATTTATGTTTCAAGTTAATGAATCAAAAACGTTTTAAAAGTTTAACATAAGTTTTATAGTTTTTCAAGAAAGATAAAACAAGTAAGTTTTATTATAGTAAAGGTTTTTCACAAAACCTAAAAAAAAAAACGTTTTGTACACCTCGTCTTAGGTATACATATAAATGGCGCAATTCTCGAAACTATAAGTTTTAAAGTGAAGTTCTTAAGTTTTAAAAAGGTGTCTTGTAGAATTCTTAAAATCACAAGTCACACATTTTCAACAAGGATTAAGATTGGAATAAAGGTTTAAGTTTAGTTTAAGACTTAAACAATCCCAAGAAAATCTTAGATCGAAGTACTATCCACCTAATGGAACACCTCACTTGTTCAACGATATTCATAATGTAAGGATAAAGAACCTTAGATATGGATTCAAATCATTGCGAGTGTCAGGGTGCGTAAGCTTCTGTGATAATCAGGAGTCCCGGCGCAGAGCATCGCACTGTCTTAGATGGTCTGATCTACTTTGGTGATAATCGGGAGTCCCGGCCCAAAAAGTACTTGAGTAGAATAAACATACTAGACTTTATTACTAACTTAGAAATGTACAATTAGATTGTACAAAGATGTAATAAGTTATAAGTCTAAGGATTGTACGACCCCTATGAATCGTGTTAAGTCTTGATACGATCGGTAAGGATGTTACCTACCAGAAACAACATGTCTCGTCGGGAAGTGCCCAAACCTTGCGGCGAGAATGTGATATATGGATCCTAGGCCTAAAATATTATTATGGGTTTATAATATATTTTAGAGAATGTTTATTGATGATTACTAATTAAACTGGGTTTGATTTGTAGATGGCAGCAAAAACCATAACAACACGTACCAACAATCTCTCACTACGCTTGTTTCTAGAAAAGGACGAATTGACTGGGTCAATGTTTCTCAATTGGAAGCGTGATCTTCGGATTATGCTTACGCATGAGAGAAAAGGAAATGTCCTAGAAAAAGCAATACTAAATGCTCCTACCGCGAATGCTAGAAATGAACCAGGACAATCATATTACGCTTGTAGGGTGTTCAAATCTCGCAAGGTGGTTAAAGGATCATCGGTGAGTGCTCACGTCATGGAAATGAAAGAGCACAAGGATCATCTTGAATGAATAGGATACCCAGTACCGTTGCAGTTAGCAACAGTAATGATATTAAAGTCGTTGTCAGATGACTATAAGCATTATATAGTCAACATGGAGCAATCCTTTGATGAGCTACATTCCATGCTCATGACTACTGAGTTGATTTGGGGACCATGTTTAAGAATGATCTCGTAGTAACCGATGATGGTAGTGATCAGAGAAAGAGGCGCAGTGGAAAGGGAAAGGATAAAGCCGATCCCAGCCACAGCGTGCCTAAAGGGTAATGGAGTCAAACGAAAAGGTCAACAAGGTAAAGCCAAACAAGGACCGAGAAACGGTGTCTTGATTGTGGCAAGGGTCAAAGCGTAGGAGGCAATGCTTGCGCCTTAGTTGACTTGACCAACTTCTAGATACTCGCTTTCTTCTTGTAAAAGTTAATTACAAGTAACTCAACTTTAGCAATTGTTTATTGCACAGCATGGAAAGTGATGATGACCGACATGAGATGGTGATGATCCCACGAGCACCAAGATTTTTATAATTCAGTATTTTGTGGATTCAGTAAAAACAATTTTATTTTATTGTTTTGATAATTTTTATTTTATGTTAAAACAAAGTTTTTGGTTTTATTAAATTCGAATCCATGGTTGAATTATATTGTGTGCATGTGTGATAATTACACTAGTCAAGGTTTATGACTAGATTGTAAGTCAAGATTTTGATTTACTTTATATTTCATGTTTTATACTTGTTTGATTGTTGTATGAATGAATAATGTCTTGATAGCTCAAGGTACTTAGATACTAGTAATTAGAAAGTTTTTCTAGTGAAAGTATTTAAGAGTTTTATGGAAGCATAAGGTTCAAAAGTTATTGAACTTAGTTAAAACATCTTAAGTAATAGTCATTACTTTTGGTAGTACGTTTTAAAGTATTAGTATTAATATAGTATGATTATATTGGATATAATCAAGATAGACTTTAAAGAGTATTATTACAAGTCTTTTATACTTGTAATAAAGAATTTGATGAAGGCATAATTCCCTAATAGGAATAATTGGATATTCGCAAAATCCAAGTGAAATGACTTAGACATTAAATGAACTTTTAAAAGGGACAAACTATATTAAAGAATTTAAGAATTAAAATGTATTATTGCCCGTCTTTTATACTTGTAATAAATACATTATTTAATCAAGTCATAATTCCGTTATAGGAATAATGGATATTTAAGAAATCCAAGAAATGACTTTGGCATTAAATGAAGTTCTTAAAGAATACTAATATGTTTAGGAATTGAAAGTATCATCTCAAGTGTTTTATACTTGTTATATACAATAATCAATAAAGGTCATGATTCCCTAAACATGAATAGTGGATATTCGCAAATCCAAATGATGATCTTAACTATTGATAGAATTCTTAAAAGATTAAACTACAAGTTATTGACTAGGTCAAAGTAGTAGTTTAAGTGATGCTTAAATTCCATAAAAGATGGTGGGAGCTATGGCTAACATAATTCATTAAAGATATTAATGAATTTAGTGAGTTAGTAAGACATTAACAACAAGGTTTTACCAAGTCTTAAACCAAAGAGTTAAGAGAAAAAATAGATGATCGTTAATTAGACTATTGCAAACCTAATAGCGTGATCACGAGTCTTGTGATTAATTATTGCATATCTAATAGGTTGTTCACACTCCAGTGGATAACATAATCATTTAAGGAAATTTCTTTAACTAGTAATGATATATCTACAAATCAAGTAACTAAAAGAGGCTTTAGTTACAAGGAGAATTTTATGAATTCAAGAAACTAAGGAGTTAATTTCCAATCCTCCTATGTCTACCGAATTGCATAAAAGGCAAGACTGGAATATGTTCTAGATTGTTGAAAGAACAAAATCTAGCAAAGGCAAAAGAAATAGTATTTTTCAAATACTTGTCTTATGTCTTTAGTTTAATAGAAATGACTGGTTTAGTGATAAAGTTACAATTAAGGTTGTAAAAGTAATTAAGTAATCAACACGAACAAAAGGAATAAGTAATGATCCAGTAATAATTTAGTATCTATGTCCAGTAAGGAATAATACATGAGTTAGCATCATTGTTATTCAGACTTTGTATGTTTTACAATATCCATGAATAAAAGTCTTTTTAGTCAAAAAGGAATAAATTTGTGACTACTCGTCTTGGTGGGAACCTTGATGGGACGTTAACGTCATCGCGATATTTGGTGGTAGATTCGAAGTTCTACGAAGATAGCGACACAAGTTTTGTGTAAACCAAATATAGGTGATATTTTGTTGGAGGCTCAACGAATATTGGATTGACCATCATGACAATATTCGTGGTTGAAAATTTAAAAAATATTGTTCACTAGGATTGTCCTTAAGCCTACGGTATTTGGTTTATGATACAATGACTAATGTACTTTAGTTCGTCTTAGACAAGTCTGAAATATGGTTGACATACGAGGCTTTACTAGGTAAAGAGGAAGTTGTATTTTGTATCGAAATATAACAAGATGGTAATTGCTCCTCGTTTTTAGAAGAGATATTTATGGGTCCTTTGACATGATGAGATAACTGGAAAGTGCATTACCATGCCCAAACGAACTGATTTTTTCTTTGTCATTTATCACAACAGTTTGAATCAAGAAGTTATGAAATGATTTTGAATACATGAGTTGATAATTTCTACCATGATCGTATTCATTATCACAAATATCGTGCTGCAAGGCATAAGCCTAAGATAGTTGCCCAAGAAGTAGAGACAAAGTATTCTTTACTAGGAGACGTTATTAAAGAGTTTTTCATAAACTATACCTAGGTTACATAAGCTGTTTTTATGGGGTTGGTTACCTACATGCCCATCTAGAAGCCCATTGTAGCTCGTATCATTAAGACAAAGGTTACGAACTTGCACAAGTGGGAATCTAAAGGATTTATGTGCACAGTTAGTCAACCTATGATGATACATCCATGCCTACGAAACACTTAAGGGTCACACCGGTGAGTGCATGTAATACGAACAAGATATGCAATGATACTACGAAGAGCAATGATTCATAATAGTCATTATGAATCAGTTAAGTATTAAGTTAAGTTTAACTTATTACTAAATTAGTTTAACTAACTAATTAATACAAGTATTTGTACATTTACTAGTTGAGTAAATATAAATTGTGTTAATCATAGATTATCCATAATGTGATTTAAACCCATTAAATCATATAGTAATTGGATAATATTGCTGTATAAATTATATAAACGTTATTATATAATTAATTATTAAAAGTATAAATACAAGTATATAATTCGTGTATATGAGTACCGAATTATTAGTGTATTAATACTATATATTTAATAGTTAAGTGCAACAATAATAAACTAGTCAAACTATAAGGGATGGAAGTGTTCAAAGAAAGTTTAATTAAAGATCTAATATTAATTAAATTAGAGGGTTCTAAGCGCAACTTATTTGTATATAAATAAGAGGCGTAGGGTAACCTTAAAACCCCTTGCAACCTACACGAAAATCCCCTCTCCCCCTCTCCCTTCGATCGGCCGAACAAGAAACAAGGGAAGAACACAAGTCTTGTGTTCTTCGTGTTCTTCGTTCGTTCTTCGTGTTCTTCGAGTTTCGAAGATCAAGATCGTTGCAAGTGATCATCTAGAGGATCGCTCGTCGTGTTCATAATCAGTGGACTTATCTTAAGCATTAACCAAGGAATGTTTCATGGAACACCCTTTCTTCCTTTCCTCTTGTTCGAACGAATGAGAACACCAAGAACCCTAGGGTTCTTGGTGAGTGTTCGACGAACACACACAAGTATATGTGTATGTTCGAGTTCTTCGTACAAGGTTTCTTTCTTGTTAATCTAATCTAGATTTCCAACATCCCAATCCTTTAGGGTTTAAGGATTAGGTTTAATCCCACTTCCGCTTTTAGGGATTAAATCAGCTAGTTGGTTTTAACCGGTCAAGAACAAGTTCATGTTCTTGGTCAGTATGGTCGAACCAAGCATACTATGAGGTTGACCCAAGTGGTCGATCAATGTTATGTGAAACCCTTCAATTATAATAAATAGCTATGACCAATAACCTATAAGTATACATTTTTTAAACTGTAATTGGTGTCTAGAAGCCATACGAATGCCCCGTGAACCATTATAACCACTAGCTATGACCAATAACCTATAAGTATCCATTTTTTAAACTGTAATTGGTTTCTAGAACCCGTACGAATGCCCCGTGTTAAGGATTTATGTGCACAGTTAGTCAACCTATGATGATACATCCATGCCTACGAAACACATAAGGGTCACACCGGTGATGCATGTAATACGAGCAAGATAAGCAATGATACTACGAAGATGAATGATTCATAATAGTCATTATGAATCATTTAAGTATTAAGTTAAGTTTAACTTATTACTAGATTAGTTCAACTAACTAATTAATACAAGTAGTTGTACATTTACTAGTGAGTAAATATACAATGTATTAATTATAGATTATCCATGATATGATTTGAAGCTATTAAATCATATACTAATTGGATAATGTTGTTGTATAAATTATATAAAGGTTATTATATAATTAATTATTAAGAGTATAAATACAAGTATATATAATTCGTGTATATGGGTACCGAATTATTAGTGTATGAATACTAGACATTTAATAGTTAAGTGCAACAATAATAAACTAGTTAAACTATAAAGGATGGGAATGTTAAAAAGAAGTTTAATTAAAGATATAATATTAATTAAACTAGAAGGGTTCTAAGCGTAAATTATTTGTATATAAATAAGAGGCTTAGGGTAACCCTTATTCCCTTGATACACCTCACGAAAATCATCCCCCTTTCCCCTTTGATTTTTGGCAGAACACAACCCCAAGAACACAACACTTTGTGTTCTTCGTGTTCTTCAAGTTTTGAAGAACAAGTTCATTGCTTAGATCAACTAGAAGATCGCTCGATTTGTTCATCATCAGTGGACTAATCTTAAGCAAACAACAAGGTATGTTTTGGGAAAACTTTTTCTCCCTTCTCCCCTCTTGGACGAATTCGGCCAAAGACCCCTAGGGTTCTTTGGTTGATGGTCGAACGAACCACACAAGCAATGCGTGTGTTCGAGTTCTTCGTACAAGGTTTCTTTCTTGTTAATCTAATCTAGATTTCCAACATCCCAATCCTTTAGGGTTTAAAGATTAGGGTTAATCCCAGTTCCGCATTTAGGGATTAAATCAGCTAGTTGGTTTAACCAGTCAAGAACAAGTTCATGTTCTTGGTCAGCAAGGTTCGAACCAACCATGCTAGGCGGTCGGTCCTATAGGTCGATCGAGTACAATGAAACCCTACACCATGAACAACTTTGACCACTAGCTATGACCAATAACCTGTAAGAATCCATTTTAGACCTTAATTCGTGTCCATTACCCATACGAATGGCTCGTGAACCATTATAACCACCAGCTATTACCAATAACCTATAATTATCCATTTTTTAAATTGTAATTGGTGTCTAGAAACCATACGAATGCCCCGTGAACCATTATAACCACTAGCTACGCCCAATAACCTATAAGTATCCATGTTAAACTGTAATTGGCGTCCATAGCCCATACGAATAGCCCGTGAACATTTATAACCACTAGGCATAACCAATAACCTATAAGTATCCATTTTTTAAACTGTAATTGGTGTTTATAACCCATACAAATGGTCGGTGAACCATTATAACGACTAACTATTACTAATATCCTAAAAGTATCCATTTTTAAACTGTAATTGGTGTCTAGAACTGTTAAGGTAAAAAGCCTTACCCCTTTGTGAATCTTAGGATAACAAAACAATCCAGACTATCCTTGATTAAAATGTAGATTAAATTTGCTAAGTTAGGATTGATACTAAGTTTGGCCAATACTGGCCACTCAGTATCAATACTCAGTATTGGAAAAAAACCAATACTGAGTAGAAGGACTGAGTCATACTCAGTATAGTAACGGACTAAGATCAAATCCCTTGATCTTAGTCATTTCCTTTAACTTAGTCCTTCTGTTACTCCTTTGCCCATTTATGTAAGATCTCTATAACACTATAAATAGAGATCATCTTGAAAAGGAGTACTCACTAATTTACACTTTCACGAATATCCTTTTGTAGTTGTTCAAGTGGTCTTGTATTTCCGCTACAAGCCACACTTTGTGGAATAATATACGTTTGACTAAATTACTGGCTTAATCACCTTAATTGTCTTAAGTAAATTATTAATTTAAACAATTATCAAACAAACCAGGGTTGTTGTGACCTAACAAATGGTATCAGAGCAGGCTAAATTAATCTTTATTTAGTCGATCTATTACCCTGGCAGCCATTTCCTATATTTATCCCTCCAACACTCAAAAATCAAAAATGTCTACTATCATAGCACCGGTTATGTCTGGTAAGGGAGTGCCCATCTTTGATGGAAAGGACTTTCATCAATGGAAGCTTAAAGCTCAGTGGTATCTTGAATCTATTCACCATGAGATGCTCACTGTGCTGAATGATGGTCCCATCATTCCACAAACTGTGGAACCCGTTGCTGCTACTGATGATGCTCCTGAGAGCACAAGGACAGTTCCAAAACTGAAACACACCTGGACTGATACTGACCGTCAGTTATTCAGTCTAGACTCAAGAGCAAAGGGGGTGATTGGTAATGCTGTTACCAAAGAAATACTTAATGCAATTATGAAATTGCCAACAGCAAAGGCTATGTGGGACAGCCTATCAATCACCTATGAAGGCACATCAAAGGTGAAGTTGCAAAGAAAAAGCAACATGAGAAGAAAATATGAAAACTTCTTCTCAACTCCTGATGAAGACATCACCACTCTCTATAACAGGTTCAATACTGTTATCCATTATTTAATCAGTGTAGGCATTGTAAAGGAGGAAGGAGAGCTTGTTCAAAAGTTCTTGGATAGTCTTCCTCAACAATTTTTGACATGACAAATTCTGTCAATGCTGCTAACAACATTGAGTCATACACTCTTCAAACTTTGTATGGTCTAATGTTGAATCATGAGGAGAATAATGCTGCAAGACTGATCAACTGGAAGAAAACTGACAAGTCTTCTACTGGCATGGCTTTAGTTGTGCAACATGCATATACTGTGACTGAGCCAGAAGAACCAGAAGTTGATCTTGCTGATGCTGAGGCAGAAGACCTTGAAACTCAAATGGCTCTTATGTCTATGAAGCTGGATCAGTTGAAAAAGAAGAGGCTTGGTGTTAGCTCTTCCAATAAAGACCCAAGATCAGGTCTTTGCTATAGGCGTGGAAAGCCTGGGCACTTTGCTGCTAATTGTCATACTAAGTCATCTGAAACTGATCAGAATGACAAGATTGCATACCGAGCTGAACGGTATAGAGACAAATATGTCAAGCTAAAAATTGGAGCAAGGGCAAGAATGCGGCAGGGAATGGAGCACCTCATCAAGCACTTTACTCTGAAGCTTGGATGGATGAAGAGCTCAGTGATGATGAGGAAGAGGTTGAAAACAAAGCCTTTATGGCTTTCACTGAAGATGATTTGAAGAGCTCCTTTGAAAAGGATATCAAAGAAGCTGAGAGGATGAGTGTTCATACTGACTGGGATTCCACTCAGTTGTACAAGGTGAGTTCCTTTCAAACTTATTCAGTGAATGAAAAAGAAAAGATTTTTGAGTATATGATTGTTGATCTTAAAACTTTAGTGCAGAGAGAAAAAGCTTTAAAATTAACAATTCTTGAACTTGAAAGGGTAAATAATGAACACTTGGATAAATTAGCAAAATTTAAAGATTTAGAACTAAATTTTTTAAACTTACAAGACATTAACCAAAGATTAGCTGATAAAGCTCATTTACACAAATTAGAAAAAAAAAATTGAAAATCAATGTAAATCTTGGGGAAATGCATCTATTAAATTAAATAAATGTCTAAATCAACAATTTCCAGAGAATGTAAGGGCTGCACTTGGTGTTGATCCTCAGTTAAAAAATAGAAATAATTTGCTGATTTATTTGAAGAATTTTCTGAAATGAACCCTATTCAGTTTGTAAAAGCAAAAACTTTTTGTGAAGTAGGATGTCAAACTGAGTCAGATGATGAGGATAAAATCATTTTTGAAAAATCTATCGGTCCTTCCATCTGTTATAAGTGCTATACTGAACTACAAGAGCTCAGTATTGAATTTCCTAAAAAAGAAATTTTTGATACTGACCTTGAAAGTGTACAGTATGACACTTCCGCTGTTCCTCCATTTGAACTATTATTTAACACAACTACTTTTGAGATATATAAAGAACCCGAGTCTACAGAAAAGAAAACCACTACTACTCAAAATGTTTTATCTAATACTAAATCTACAGGAACAGCAAAGTCAACTACTCAAGAATCTAAAGAACCTGTTCAAGTTGTCATTCTAAAACATGATAAAAAGAAAACAACTTCAACATGATCTTCAAGTGGAAAAATCCAGAAGTCAAATGATAAAAAGACTTCCATGCCTAATAAAAATAAGACACCAGAATCATCTCCTTCAAAACCAGTCAAACATAATATTAAAACTTCTTTAAAAATGACAAAAATAACATTTTAAAATCTATTGGTGATCAGATCAAAGTTTTAAGTCAAAAATTTGCAAAACTCACTCATATTGATCAACCTAAAATCAAACAATTTTCTAAAATTCCTTATGAAAATATGTTCAGAAACGGACCTAGAAAATGTTATAGATGTCATCATAATGGACATAAAGGAGATGAATGCTGGACTGATCTCTCAAGTCCTAGGTAGTCAGTACCAAAGAAAAGGAGAGAAACCAAGTCCGTATCACCAAAGAAAACCTCCAAAGTTTCCCCTAAAGTGTTACTGACCTCTCCAATAAAAGAGATCAAGTCTATCCCTGTTTCTCCTACCAAAGGTCCCATTCAAAAACGGGTTCCTAAAAAGAACTAATCCTTATTTTGTGTCTTGTGCAGGGTGATAGGAAATGGTACTTAGATAGTGGCTGCTCAAGACACATGACTGGCAGTATGGAGTACCTTCTTAATTATACACCAGAGAAGGGTCCTTCTGTCAAATTTGGAGATGATTCAATTGGAAAAACAAGAGGTTATGGTGTAATCAAGGCAGGCAACATAACGTTTAAAAGAGTTGCCTATGTAGAGGGTCTTAAACACAATCTGCTCAGTATCAGTCAGATGTGTGATGATGACAATGAAGCTCGTTTCAGAAAGGTTGCAGGAATCATCTACAATGATAAAGGGCAACCTGTACTCATTGCTAGAAGAGAAAAAGATGTCTATGTGGTCAACCTATCTGAAATAGATCCTACTATTAGAGTATGTCTGCTGTCTAAAGTCAAGCCAGAGTTGCACTGGTTATGGCACAAGAAACTTTCTCACATAAATTTCAGAAATATAAATGAGCTCAGTATGAAGAAACTGGTGAGAGGGTTGCCCACTATTACTTATTCAAAAGATAAGTTATGCTCAACATGTGAAATGGGCAAGCAGAAGAAGAGTTCATTCAAATCAAAGGTTAATCATTCCATTAATGAACCTCTTACAATGATACATATGGATCTTTTTGGCCCCATCAGCACACCATCTTTGGCCAAAAAGATCTATACATTAGCCCTGGTTGATGAATTCTCAAGATACACTTGGGTTATTTTTCTCAAGACTAAAGAAGATGCAACAACATAAATAATTGCCTTCATTAAAAGAGAAGAACTTCAAAAAGGCAACCAGGTTAAGCAACTAAGAAGTGACCATGGTACTGAGTTTAAGAACTCAGTATTGGCTGATTTCTGTGAACAAAAAGGAATCGTACAAAATTTCTCTGCAGCCTACACACCACAACAAAATGGTGTTGTAGAAAGAAAGAATAGAACCTTGATTGAAGCTGCCAGAACTTAGTTATGCCATGCTGGCCTGGCACTGAGCTTCTGGGCAGAAGCTGTCAATTGTGCAAATTTTACACAGAACAGAGCTACAATAGTCCAGAGACATCAAAAGACTCCTTATGAGTTATATAATGGCAAGGTTCCTAATGTGGAATACTTCCACATCTTTGGGAGTAAATGTTTTGTACTCTGTACTAAACAAAATCTCAACAAATTTGCTCCCAAAACAAATGAAGGTGTGTTCATGGGCTACTCTCCACACTCTAAAGCCTTCAGAGTGTATATTATCTCAACTAAGATAATTGTAGAATCCATTCATGTCCCATTTGATGAATATCAGAATGAGCACTCCACCTCAGCAACAGAAGACATCAGTGGCATAGAAATTCTATGCAATCCAGAAAACTCAATTGTTGAACAGCCCAAGTCTCACCCATACTATGTTGATCATGGTATGCTTGATACTGATCAAGAAAGAACTCAGTATAACTCAAATGTATCAAATTCTGAGGCAGACATTCCTAAGAACCTCAATACTGAGTTCCCAATACTTGATCTGAACAATTCCACCTGTGAAGAAGGTGAATCTTCAAGTACATTTCAAGAATCCTCCTCAGATCTGCAAAATCAAGAAGAACAACAATCTGAAATGTCTAATACTGACCAGACTTCAGCTCAGTATCAGACAGACAACACGTCACTGCAACAAGATATTGTTGACCTTGTTTCAAATGCTCCCTTAGGAAACAATCTAAGGGAACACCGAGATCATCCTCATTCTAATATTATTGGTCCAATTGAACAAGGTGTCCAAACAAGAAGAAAGTTAGACTTTGAACCCCAAGCAACTGCAAATTTTTGTTTCTTCTCAAGCTTTTTATCTACCATGGAACCAAAGAAAGCTGATGAAGCTTTATTAGATGAAGACTGGGTAGAAGCTATGTAAGAGGAACTGACAGAGTTTGAAAGAAATAAAGTTTGGAACTTAGTACCACCTCGTGCTGGCAAAACTATTATTGGTACTAAGTGGGTGTTCAGAAACAAGATGGCCAAGGATGGTGTTGTCATCAGAAATAAAGCAAGACTGGTTGCTCAGGGTTACAGGCAAGAAGAAGGCATTGACTATGATGAAACTTTTGCACCAGTGGCAAGAATTGAAGCTATTAGGCTGTATCTTGCATATGCAGCTTTCAAGAATTTCAAGGTTTATCAGATGGATGTCAAGAGTGCTTTTCTTAATGGAAAACTACAGGAGGAAGTTTATGTCAAACAACCAACAGGTTTTGTTGATCCTAAATTTCCTAATTTCGTTTTTGAGCTTGATGAAGCTCTTTATGGGCTCAAACAAGCACCCAGAGGTAAAATAATTGAAAATAAGTTTATAAGAGGTAAAATTGACAAAACATTATTTTCAAAAAGGAAAGGTTCTGACATTCTACTCATTCAGATATATGTAGATGATATTATTTTTGGCTCTACTGACAAGTCAATGTGTGACTGGTTTGCTAAGATAATGTCATCTCAGTATCAGATGAGTATGATGGGAGAACTTACTTACTTTCTTGGTTTACAAGTTGAACAAAAGCTTGATGGCACTTTCATAAATCAAAGTAAGTATGTGCTTGACATGCTTAAGAAATATAAATTTGAAAATTTATCTTCCATGCACACTCCTATGGGTACTCAGGATAAAATAAGTAAAGATGAAACTGGTAAACCAGTATGTCAATCAACATACCGAGGTATGATTGGCTCTTTACTCTACTTAACATCTAGCAGGCCTGATATCATGTTTGCAACTTGTTTGTGTGCTCGGTATCAGGCGGATCCTAAAGAATCACATATGAAAGCTGTTAAGCGCATTTTCAGATATCTTTCAGGTACTCCTAACATGGGGCTTTGGTGTCCCAAAGACTCAAACTTTGATCTTGAAGGGTATACGGATGCAGATTTTGCAGGTTGTAGGTTAGACAGGAAGAGTACAAGTGGAGGTTGTCAATTCCTCGGTGGCAGATTAGTTGGTTGGTCATCCAAGAAACAAAATTCAGTAGCAACTTCTACTGCAGAAGCAGAATATGTTGCTGCAGAAAGTTGTTGTGCTCAACTCTTGTGGATGCAGTATCAATTAATGGACTATGGGTTCAATTTCCAGAAGACACCAATACATTGTGATAACAAGAGTGCTATTGCTATCACTGAAAACCCAGTCCATCACTCCAGAACAAAGTACATTGATATCAGACACCATTTTATTCGAGATAATGTGGAAAAGGGTAAGGTTGAGGTAGATTTTGTTCCTACAGATGATCAAGTGGCCGATGTGTTTACTAAACCTCTCTCTGAGGAAAGGTTTATGTACTGACTAGGACAATTGGGTATGCTGAATCCTTAACTTTCCTTAAAATTTTCTGATTCTGACTGATCAGTATTACATTCAATACTGACCATCTCAGTATCACTCGTCTGATTTATCAAATTTTATAAATTTTAATTTTTTTTGTAATTTAAAGTTTAATTTAAATGTTTTTATAATTTTTAATTTTTTTTTAATTAATTTTTTTAACTCGGTATTGGAGTCCTGGAGTGATAAAACTGACTTTTAATCCTTTTACTCCCCAACGGTAACCTTTCTTAATAAGAGAGTTACCGTTGATTCAGGATAAGGCTGTCAAATCAGCCGATTTAACTTCCCAATACCGTAATTATCACTAAATTCAGAATAAATAACCGTTTTTTTTTTAAATTCTTTTTAACAGTTATTTCTTACTTTCTATTTCGATTCTCTCTGCGATTAACGATTTCACTATCTCTTTGCAAGCAAATTTCTCAATATCAAAATCGCAGATGGCTAATTACAGATTCTTCGCACCGGAGGTTGCACCGGCAACTCAATTTAGGAACGACGAAGTGCCCAAATTTGCGAGGAACAACATTACAACAAACTTTAACATTCCTCAGGCTTGGGTGTGCCCTGAATTCACTCACATGATCACATATCTGAAGCATTGTCCCATCACTTAAGCACTGATTCTTTCTCCTCGTGCAATCTATACGGAAATGCTATGTGAATTCTGGTACTCTGCTAAACTTGACTCTCCGGACATGATTACCGGTTCGGTCATTCGAGAACAGAGAAGGGCTTTTGTCTCCACTGCTATAATTCGGGAAACACTGAGGCTTCCTGCTCACGCTCAGTATGAGTCATTTGTCGATCGCACAGAGGCTCGCTTAGTGTTACCTTTTATTGGACGCAGAGGCACCACTGGCATTATTAAACGAAATGAATTTGGTCCTATGTGGGGTTTGTTAATATCTACACTTATTCGGTGTATGACCCACAAAACAGGAGCTTTGGATCAAATAAATGAATTTGGGATGCAGATTGTTCATGCCATGTATCATGGTCGGGATATTGATTATGCTAGACTGATCTTCAATGAACTGGCCTCTCTGATCCGGGCTCAAACTAGAGAAATCAATGTTCCTTTTTGCAGATTTCTTTCCCTCATTTTTCAAAATGGGATGCCTGCTCATATCTATGATGAGTTCAATAGTCCAGGAGTGGACCTTCCTCCTCTTCATGAGAAGATTTATTTTTACAGGCCAAGAGAAGGAGAGCCTGTACTGAGTCACTCCATGTGGGCTATTGTACAGGCACACATAAATGATGAACACCATTCTGATACTGAATCAGACAATGATGATAATGATGATGACAGTGGTGATGGTGGAAATGATGATCCAGATACTGAGATGGTGGAAGCTCAACCAGAACCAGTACAAGAACCACCACTTATTTCTTCACCTGCACAGGCTCCGGATGTTCCTCATATTGCAACAACTTCTGATATTGAGTCCTCAGAAGACACACCAATGGTCCTCCGAAGAAGAAGAAGAAACATATCCCCAGTTCTTATGGGAAACCTATCATCAGAAGAGATGCAACTCGGAAATGTTCCTTCATTAACTGCATCTCTTCAAGCACAAAGTCTTGCTACAGCCACCGCTGACCTTCCATGTCCTTAACCAGAACCTATTGCTCAACATATTGAGGAACCCCATGCTCCTCTCGATGTACAAATTCAATATGAGCAGCATACACTGGAAGGTGCAGATGTCCGAAGAGAAGAGGTTACTGAAGGTGCTGGTGCCTCAAATCAACATACAGAAGATCCAGCACCGACCTCACATGATGCAAGAAGAGAATCCGACAAAGTCTCAGGTATGAATTTCTTAAAAGCCCTAATCTTTTATATATATATTAACTTTTCCCAACTAGAGACTATGTATTGGCCAGTACCAACTCAATACTGACCACAGTCTCAAACGAACTTTCAAATATATCCACTTATGGCCAACATAGTTAGCCCACTGCTGCTATGCAAAATTCATACACTGAGCACCTCAATGATCATTGTCAGTCTACAGTTGTCTCAACATTTAAAGAAAAAATGGTGGTTGATGTCAAACTGACACCCACTGGTGCTACTTGAAATTTGTCCAACTTATTTTTGAGTTGGGTCACATGATTCAAGAAATGATCACAAACCTTTTAAGCCACATTAGCCAAAATTTTCCATGGGTTTAGCCACATTTCTGTTATCACACTGACACCGAGTGATATACATTGAAAATCATCTGAAGCACATACCAGGCTTCGATTTCCCAAACCAAAACCTTTTAGTAAATGTGACTTATCCTATACCGAGCTACTTAAAATTTCACACTCACCTTTACTAAAAATTTTCTTACACATGCTATGCACAAGTTCACAATATTTCATCATGAACAGATGAAATACAGACTTCACAAATCTGTTTATATGATTATAGAGTTAAACAACACCACAATTCTATTTGATTAACCTTTCTTACTAACCAGTTTTCTATTTTTGTTTCTTTAGCACCATCTGTGCGGGGTCAAAGGGCACAAGCCACTCAGTCTCAGGAAGTAAATAGAGCTTTACAAACTATTTTAAATCAAATCTTGGCCATGCAGACCACTCAGAATAATATTCTGGCCCGTATGGATGAAATGAGTACTGAGATTGACACATTAAAGCAGTCAGTGGCACTCCTACAACAACAACAACAGCCTCCACCACCTCCACAAACTCCAACTGGAGGAAATAATGATGAAGCAGGCCCTGATACTGAGCCTCGACGATCACTATATCCTGCAAATTCTAAGGGAGCACAGGATGCTGCTACTGAACCTATGCTCTCCCCAACTCCTGAAGATCAACAGGGGGACATCGGTGGTGATACTGAACCAATTCCCTCCCCCTCCAATGATAACAATAAGGGGGAGAAGAGACAAAGAGACCAAGAGGTTGATCAACCTGAGCCATCTGCTCAGGGGGAGAAAAGAAGGAAGTTAAATGAGATCAACCTCCACAGCAACAACAACAACAACAACAACAACATCAGCAAACACCTCATACAGAACCACTTAGGTTTAGGTATGAAAGAAGCAGACAAAGAGGACGGTCAATTTTGGAACAACTTGAAGAAGAACCATCTGAGCCATCTGCTCAGGGGGAGATTGAAACTGACCAACCACAGCAAGCTGTTACTGAGGAAAACAACTTGCAGATTATAGTGTATAGGCCTTTTGTGTGGCCTATTGATGATGATGAAGATGAAGAACATCCAGTGCCATCAGAAAACTTTTTAAACCTTGCACTGGATGAAGCAAATAAAGAAAGCTCTTCATCATCATCAGATGATGAAGAGCATCCAAGAAAACCAATCTCTCCTCAAGCTGAAGGACCTTCTAGAATCCCTAGAAGACCAATAACCAGAAGAATGTCAAATGTGGTTATGTCCTCAGAATCAAGTGAAGAACAAGATCCAGCTCCTCTGATCTCAAGACCTAGAAGATCCACTCAGTATACTGAGGAAAAGAGTGATACTGAGGATGAGATTGAGGCCCATATTCTTCCCTGTTAAGGAAGAAGAACCTGAATCTGAGTCTGAAGATGTCCCAAGAAGATCTCATACTGTAAAAAGAACTGGAGATGAATTGCTTGAACAGTATTGGAACATTGTGGCACAAAGAACAAGGTATAGGGAAACAAGGTTGGGTATGCTGAGGAATAAAGCATTTCTGAATGTAAAGGACATATACTGGCTAAATGAATTTGTCAACAAAATAAAAGTCAAAACTGTTGATAGATCAATTGTTGCAACTTGCACTGGGCCAGTCAGTACTCCAATGAAGATTTTTCTCCATGACATCCAAAATATGGGACTCCAAGACTGGATAAAAATTGCTAGACTGATAAAGGAGATGCCCTCAAGATCTTCTGAAGCCCAAGTGATGATGGATGAAATTTGGGTTGTATCTGCTATATGCTATGAAAAAGGCATCCTTTATGCAGCAGATTACAGGGCACTCAGTGTGATGACTGAAGCTATCAAGAACAACAAACCTGAGTGCCTTAATACTTTCAGAATATTTCCCAAATATACTGTTCCCCCCAATCTTATCTTTCAGGATCAAAAGAGTACCATATATCCTACATCTGGATATATGTATACTGACTCAGACGACAGGGAGTGCTTCATTACTGAAGCAGATTTACCAACAGCTCCTATCAGCCATTTGGTGGGATTGAAATGGATGATCACCAAGAAAGAAGATGCTTGGTTCAGAAAGAAGATAGTTGATGTGCTAAACAACAGGCAAGATGAACTGAAGAAAAGAGAAGAGTTCATCCATGTGAAGAAGGAAGTCTTCTATGAGTTCGAATCAATCAACAGAAGATGAAGAAGAAGACTTTGCAGCCTGTAGTTATGCATTTTTTATTTCTCTTTGTAATTGTTTTGTTATCATTAGATAGTGGGAGATTGTTAAGGCAAAAAGCCTTACCCCTTTGTGAATCTTAGGATAACAAATAAATCCAGACTATCCTAGATTAAAATGTAGATTAAATTTGCTAAGTTAGGATTGATACTGAGTTTGGCCAATACTTGCCACTCAGTATCAGTACACAGTATTGGAAAAAAACCAATACTGAGTAGAAGGACTGAGTCATACTCAGTATAGTAACGGACTAAGATCAAATCCCTTGATCTTAGTCATTTCCTTTAACTTAGTCCTTCTGTTACTCCTTTGCCCATTTATGTAAGAATGGCCTATAAGTATCCATTTTAAACCTAAATTGGTGTCCATTACCCATAAAGAATGGCCCATGAACCATTATAACCACTAGCTATGACCAATAACCCATAATTATCGATTTTTTAAATTGTAATTGGTGTCGCTAAACAGTACGAATGGCCCATGAACCATTATAACCACTAGCTACGCCCAATAACCTATAAGTATACATGTTAAACCGTAATTGGCATCCATAGCCCATACGAATGGCCCGTGAACCATTATAACCACTAGGTATAACCAATAACCTATATGTATCCATTTTTTAAACTGTAATTGGTGTTGATAACCCATACAAATGGACCGTTAACCATTATAACCACTAGCTATGACCAATAACCTATAAGTATCCATTTTTTAAACTCTAAATTGGTGTCTAGAACCCATACGAATGCCCCGTGAATGATTTTGACCGCTAGCTATGACCAGTGACCTATAAGAATCCATTTTAAACCTTAATTGGTGTCGATAACCCATACGAATGGCCCATCAACCATTATAACCACTAGCTATAACCAATAACCTATAAGTATCCATTTTTTAAATTGTAATTGGTGTTGATAACCTATACAAATGGCTCGTGAACCATTATAACCACTAGCAATGACCAATAACCTATAAGAATCCATTTTTATAACTGTAATTGGTGGCTAGAGCCCATACGAATGCCCCTTGAATGATTTTGACCACTAGCTATGCCCAATAACCTATAAGTATCCATTTTAAACCTTAATTGGTTATCCATTACCCATACGAATGGCCCGTGAACCATTACAACCACTAGCTATGACCAATAACCTATAATTATCCATTTTTTAAATTGTAATTGGTGCCTATAACCCATACGAATGGGCCATGAACCATTATAACCACTAGCTACGCCCAATAACCTATAGGTATCCTTGTAAAACCGTATTTAGCGTTCATAGCCCATACGAATGGCCCGTGAACCAATATAATAGTTAAGATAGGATACTTATGATACCACTCAAAAGGCCATCTCCAACTCTCATTTAATTCCAAATCAGCAATGGAATCCTGCTAAGAGAACCCTGACCGTGCAATGTCTCGCATAGTAAGCAGCTGATTCGACGGGCTAGCCATACTCCAGTTATCAAACTAGACAGAAGTAGTTTTACCATCATGAATTATATTCCAAATAAAGGGCCGAATACTACTTCTAATTTGGATTAATTTCCACCACCCCCACGAGAAATATCCTGTACACTGGACATCGCAACAACTTCTGCCCGCGAGCTTATAAGAGTGGATCCATTTTACCCATAAAGACTCTTTATTTGTCACAATCGACCAGATATGAGTAACCATAAGGGAGACATTAAAATCATGAATTCTTCGAATGCCAAGACCCCCCTCAATATTCGGCTTACAAACCAACTCCCAAGCTACTTTGGCCTTTCCTTTTTTCATCTCACCATAGCACCATAAGAACCCCCGCATCAATTGTTGGGGGGGGGGGGTTCTTATAACCACTAGCTACACCCAATAACCTATAAGTATTCATGTTAAACCGCAATTGGCGTCCATAGCCCATACGAATGGCCCGTGAACCGTTATAACCACTAGCTATAACCAATAACCTATAAGAATCCATTTTTTAAACTGTAATTGGTGTTGATAACCAATACAAATGGCCCGTGAACCATTATAATCACTAGCTATGACCAATAACCTGTAAGTATCCATTTTTTAAACTGTAATTGGTGTCTATAACCCATACGGATGCCCCATTAATGATTTTGACCACTAGCTATGACTAATAACCTATAAGCATCTATTATAAACATTAATTGGTGTCCATTACCCATACAAATGGCCACTGAACTGTTATAACCACTAGCTACGACCAATAACCTATAATTATCCTTGTTAAACCGTAACTAGCATCCATAGCCCATATGAATGACCCGTGAGCTATTATAATCACTAGCTATAACCAATAACCTATAAGTTTCCATTTTCTACACTGTAATTGGTGTTGATAACCCATACAAATGGCTCGTGAACCATTATAACCACTAGCTATGACCAACAACCTATAAGTATCCATTTTTAAATTGTAATTGGTGTCTAGAACCCATACGAATGCCCGTGAACGATTTTGACCACTAGTTATGACCAATAACCTATAAGTATCCATTTTAAACCTTAATTGGTGTCAATTACCCATGCGAATGGCCCGTGAACCATTATAACCACTAGCTATCACCAATAACCAATAATTATCCTTTTTTAAATTTAATTGGTGTCTAGAACCCATACGAATGCCCCTGAATGATTTTGACCGCTAGCTATGACCAATAACCTATAAGTATCCATTTTAACCACCAGCTATGCCCAATAACCAATACGAATGGCCCGTGAATCATTATAACCGCTAGTTATGCCCAATAACCATTAAGTATCCATGTTAAACCGTAATTGGCGTCCATAGCCCACACGAATCGCCCGTGAACCATTATAACCACTAACTATAACCAATAACCTATAAGTATCCATTTTTTAAACTGTAGTTGGTGTTGATAACCCATACAAATGGCTCGTGAACCATTATAACCACTAGCTATGAGAAATAACCAATAAGTATCAATGTTAAACCGCAATTAGCGTCCATAGCCCATACGAATGGCCCGCGAACCATTATAACCACTAGGTATAACCAATAACCTATAAGTATCCATTTTTTAAACTGTAATTCGTGTTTATAACCCATACAAATGGCCCGTGAACCATTATAACCACTAGCTATGACCATTAACCTATAAGTATCCATTTTTAAACTGTAATTGGTGTCTAGAACCCATACGAATGCCCGTGACTGATTTTGACCACTAGCTATGATCAATAACCTATAAGTATCCATTTTAAACCTTACTTGGTGTCCATTACCCATACAAATGGCCCGTGAATGATTTTGACCACTAGCTATGACCAATAACCTATAACCATCTATTTTAAACATTAATTGGTGTCCATTATCCACACAAATGGCCACTGAACCATTATAACCACTAGCTACGACCAATAACCTATAAGTATCCTTCTTAAACCATAGTTAGCATCCATAGCCCATACGAATGACCCGTAAGCCATTATAATCACTAGCTATAACCAATAACCTATAAGTATCGATTTTTTACACTGTAACTGGTGTTGATAACCCATACAAATGGCCCGTGAACCATTATAACCACTAGATATGACCAATAACCTATAAGTATCCATTTATAAACTGTAATTGGTCGCTAGAACCCATACGAATGCCCCGTGAACGATTTTGACCACTAGTTATGACCAATAATCTATAAGTATCCATTTCAAACCTTAAATTGTGTCAATTGTTAAGGCAAAAAGCCTTACCCCTTTGGATCTTAAGATAACAAAAACAACCTAGACTAGAGTTGATTAATATGTAGAATAAAATACCTAAGTCTAGGTCTGATACTGAGTGACCAGTATTGGAACTCAGTATCAGAACTCAGTATCAGATAGTGATACTGAGTAGAAGGACTGAGTTACACTTGTTATGTAACAGACTAAGATCAAATCCCTTGATCTTAGTCATTTTCCTAGTTTAGTCCTTCAGTTACTCCTTTGCCCATTATGTAAGATCTCTATATCATTATAAATAAAGATCATCTTGCAAAGGAGAACTCACCAATTCACTTTACACTTTCATACCTTTTGTAATTGATCAGTGGTCTTGTTATTCCGCAACAAGCCACACTTAGTGGAATTATACATTTGACTCATATCTTGTTCTTATACAATATTTGTCTTGAGTTATAATTATCAAATCAATTAACCATCTAAACCAGGGTGTTGTGACCTAACAACTGGTATCAGAGCAAACTAAATAAACTCTTATTTAGTCGATCTATAATCCTGGCAGCCATCCCCTATACTTATCCTTCACATACTCTAAAATCAAAAATGTCTACCATTGTTGCACCAATTATGTCTGGAAAGGGAGTACCCATCTTTGATGGTAAAGACTTCCATCAATGGAAGCTAAAAGCTCAGTGGTATATTGAATCCATTCATCATGAAATGCTCACTGTGCTAAATGATGGTCATATCATCCCACAAACTGTGGAGCCCGTTGCTGCTACTGATAATGCTCCTGAGAGCATAAGAACTGTACATAAACTAAAGCACAACTGGACTGATACTGACCGTCAGTTGTATGCTTTAGACTGCAGAGCTAAAGGGGTGATTGGTAATGCTGTTACCAAAGAAATTCTCAATGCAATCATGGAATTGCCAACAGCAAAGGCTATGTGGGATAGCCTATCAGTCACCTATGAAGGCACACCAAAAGTGAAGTTGCAAAGAAAGAGCAACATGAGAAGAAAGTTAGAAAACTTCTTCTCAAATCCAAATGAAGACATCACCTCTCTTTACAACAGGTTTAATACTATTGTTCATGGTCTAATTAGTGTTGGCATTGTAAAAGAGGAAGGGGAACTTGTTCAAAAGTTCCTGGACAGTCTTCCTCAACAATTTCTTGACATGTCAAATTCTGTCAATGCTGCTAACAACATTGAGTCATATACTCTTCAAACTTTATATGGCCTAATGTTGAATCATGAAGAGAATACTGCTTCAAGACTGATCAACTGGAAGAAAACTGACCAATCTTCAAATGGAATGGCCCTCATTGTGCAACAAGCATATACTGTGACTGAGCCTGATGAACCAGTAATTGATCTTGCTGATGCTGAGGCAGAAGAGCTTGAGACTCAAATGGCTCTTATGTCTATGAAGCTGGATCAGTTGAAGAAGAAGAGGCTTGGTGTTAGCTCTTCTAATACTGACCCAAGATCAGGTCTTTGCTATAGGTGTGGAAAACCTGGACATATTGCTGCAAATCGTCATACCAAGTCTTCTGAGACTGATCAGAATGACAAGATTGCCTACCGAGCAAAGAGGTATAGAGACAAGTATGTCAAACTGAAGAACTGGGAAAGAGGGCAGAAGGGAATGGAGCACCTCATCAAGCACTATACTCTGAAGCTTGGATGGATGAGGACATAAGTGATGATGAGGAAGAGATTGAGAATAAAGCCTTTATGGCTTTCACTAAAGATGATTTGAAGAGCTCCTTTGAAAAGGATATCAAAGAGGCTGAGAGGATGAGTGTTCATACTGATTGGGATTCCACTCAGTTGTACAAGGGTGACAGAAAATGGTATTTAGATAGTGGCTGCTCAAGACACATGACAGGCAGTATGGAGTACCTTCTCAATTATACTCCAGAGAATGGTCCTTCTGTTAAGTTTGGAGATGACTCGGTGGGAAAGACAAGAGGTTATGGTGTGATCAAGGCAGGCAACATAACTTTTAAAAGAGTTGCCTATGTAGAGGGTCTTAAACACAATCTGCTCAGTATCAGCCAGATGTGTGATGATGACAACGAAGCTCGATTCAGGAAGGTTGCAGGAATCATCTACAATGATAAAGGGCAGCATGTACTCATTGCTAGAAGAGAAAAAGATGTATATGTGGTCAACCTATCTGAAATAGACCCAACTATTCGAGTATGCCTGCTTTCTAAAGTCAAGCCAGAATTGCATTGGCTATGGCACAAGAAACTCTCTCACATCAACTTTAGAAATATCAACGAGCTCGGTATGAAGAAACTGGTGAGAGGGTTGCCCACTATTACTTTTTCAAAAGATAAGTTATGCTCAGCATGTGAAATGGGCAAGCAGAAGAAGAGTTCATTCAAGTCAAAGGTCAATCATTCCATTAATGAACCTCTTACTATGATACATATGGATCTTTTTGGCCCCATCAGCACACCATCTTTGGCCAAAAAGATCTATTTTCTAGTCTTGGTTGATGAATTCTCAAGATATACGTGGGTCATCTTCCTCAAGCCTAAGTCAGATGCAACAACAGAAATCATTGCCTTTATAAAAAGAGAGGAACTTTAAAAAGGCAACAAGGTCAAGCAACTTAGAAGTGACCACGGTACTGAGTTTAAGAACTCAGTATTAGCCGATTTCTGTGAAGAGAAAGGAATCATTCAAAACTTCTTTGCAGCTTACACACCACAACAAAATGGTGTTGTGGAAAGAAAGAATAGAACATTAATTGAAGCTGCAAGAACTTTGTTATGCCATGCTGGACTGGCACTGAGTTTCTGGGCTGAAGCCGTAAATTGTGCAAACTTCACTCAGAATAGAGCCACTATAGTCCAGAGACATCTGAAGACTCCATATGAGTTATATAATGGCAAGATTCCTAATGTGGAATACTTCCACATCTTTGGGAGTAAATGCTTTGTACTCAGTACAAAACAAAATCTCAACAAATTTGCTCCCAAAGCAAATGAAGGTGTGTTCATGGGCTACTCTCAACACTCTAAAGCCTTCAGAGTGTATATCATCTCAACTAAGATGATTGTAGAATCCATTCATGTCACATTTGATGAAGATCAGAATGAGCATTCTACCTCAGCAAGTGAAGACATAAGTGGCATAGATATCCTATGCAATCCAGAAAACTCCATTGCTGAAGAGCCCAAGTTTCATCCACATTTTATTCCTAATAAGTTTAATGAAACTGATCAAGTTCGAACTCAGTCTTACTCAACTGCAACTTACACTGAGGCTCCCATAACAGAAAATCTTCACACTGAGTTTCCAACTAATGATCTGAACCACTCTACTTATGAAGAAGGTGAAACATCCAACACTTCACAAGAATCCACATCAACTCTGCAAAATGAAGCTGAACAGCAACCTCCGGTGTCTAATACTGACCAGAATTCCACTCAGTATCAGACACACAACACACCCAATCAACAAGATAGTGTTGATCCTACTTCAAATGCTTCCTTAGGGAACAATTTAAGGGAACACAGAGACCATCCACACGCAAACATTATTGGTCCTATTGAAGAAGGTTTCCAAACAAGAAGAAAATTAGAGTTTCCACCCCAAGCAACTGCAAATTTTTGTTTCTTCTCATGCTTTCTATCTACCATTGAACCAAAGAAAGTTGATGAAGCTTTATTAGATGAAGATTGGGTAGAAGCTATGCAAGAAGAGCTCACAGAGTTTGAGAGAAACAAAGTTTGGAACTTAGTACCACCTCCTACTGGCAAAACTATTATTGGTACTAAGTGGGTATTCAGAAACAAGATGGACAAGGATGGTGTTGTCATTAGAAACAAAGCAAGATTGGTTGCTCAAGGTTACAGGCAAGAAGAAGGCATTGACTATGATGAAACTTTTGCACCAGTTGCAAGAATTGAAGCTATTAGGTTGTATCTTGCATATGCAGCTTTTAAGAACTTCAAAGTTTATCAGATGGATGTCAAGAGTGTTTTTCTAAATGGAAAACTACAAGAAGAAGTTTATGTTAAACAACCACCAGGTTTTGTTGATCCTAAATTTCCTACTTATGTTTTCAAGCTTGATAAAGCTCTATATGGGCTCAAACAAGCTCCAAGAGCCTGGTATGATACCATGTCTGATACCAGTTGTTAGGTCACAACACCCTGGTTTAGATGGTTAATTGATTTGATAATTATAACTCAAGACAAATATTGTATAAGAACAAGATATGAGTCAAATGTATAATTCCACTAAGTGTGGCTTGTTGCGGAATAACAAGACCACTGATCAATTACAAAAGGTATGAAAGTGTAAAGTGAATTGGTGCAACAATGGTACACATTTTTGATTTTGGAGTATGTGAAGGATAAGTATAGGGGATGGCTGCCAGGGTTATAGATCGACTAAATAAGAGTTTATTGGTACTAAGTGAGTATTCAGAAACAAGATGGACAAGGATGGTGTTGTCATCAGAAACAAAGCAAGATTGGTTGCTCAAGGTTACAGGCAAGAAGAAGGCATTGACTATGATGAAACTTTTGCACCAGTTGCAAGAATTGAAGCTATTAGGTTGTATCTTGCATATGCAGCTTTTAAGAACTTCAAAGTTTATCAGATGGATGTCAAGAGTGCTTTTCTAAATGGAAAACTACAAGAAGAAGTTTATGTTAAACAACCACCAGGTTTTGTTGATCCTAAATTTCCTACTTATGTTTTCAAGCTTGATAAAGCTCTATATGGGCTCAAACAAGCTCCAAGAGCCTGGTATGATACCATGTCTGAGTATCTTATTGAAAATAAATTTACAAGAGGTAAAATTGATAAAACATTATTTTCAAGAAGGAAAGGTTCTGACATCTTACTCATTCTGATATATGTAGATGATATTATCTTTGGCTCCACTGACAAGTCAATGTGTGACTGGTTTGCTAAGATAATGTTAACTCAGTATCAGATGAGTATGATGGGAGAACTTACTTATTTTCTTGGTTTACAAGTTGAACAAAAGCCTGATGGCACTTTTATAAATCAAAGTAAGTATGTGCATGACAAGTTAAAGAAATACAAATTTGAAAACTTATCTTCCATGCATACTCCTATGGGTACTCAGGATAAGATAAGTAAGGATGAAACTGGTAAACCAGTTTGTCAATCCACATACCGAGGTATGATTGGTTCCTTACTTTACTTAACTGCTAGCAGGCCTGATATCATGTTTGCAACATGTTTGTGTGCTCGGTATCAGGCTGATCCTAAAGAATCACACATGAAAGCAGTTAAGCGCATCTTTAGATATCTTACAGGTACTCCTAACCTGGGTCTTTGGTATCCCAAAGATTCAAACTTTGCCCTTGAAGGGTACACGGATGCAGATTTTGCAGGTTGTAGATTGGATAGAAAAAGCACAAGTGGAGGATGTCAATTCCTAGGTGGAAGACTAGTAGGTTGGTCATCCAAGAAGCAAAATTCGGTAGCAACTTCCACAGCAGAAGCAAAGTATGTTGCTGCAGGAAGTTGTCGTGCTCAATTATTATGGATGCAGTATCAACTATTGGACTATGGGTTCAACTTTACAAAGAGTCCAATTCATTGTGATAACAAGAGTGCTATTGCTATCACAGAGAACCCAGTCTATCACTCCAAAACTAATCACATTGATATCAGACACCACTTTATTCGAGATAATGTGGAAAAAGGTAAGGTTGAGGTAGATTATGTACAAACAGATGAACAATTGGCCGATGTGTTTACTAAACCTCTCCCTGAGGAAAGGTTTATGTATTTACTAGGGCAATTAGGTATGCTGAATCCTTGATCTTTCTTAATTTTTTTTAAAACTGAGCGCTCAGTATCACTCCTGTTGATACTGACCTCTCAGTATCACTAGTCTGTTATCATCAAAATTTAAAAATTTTATTTTTTTTAATTTCAAGAGTAAATTAATTATTTTTATATTTTTTTAAATTTTTTTTAAAATTAATTTTTTTTTTACTCGGTATTGAGGTATGACGGCGTTTACAACGACCTTAACCCTCATACTGCCCAACGGTAACCTTTCTTAATAGGAAAGTTACCGTTTGCACAGGATAAGGCAGTAAAATTAGCCGGTTTAACTTCCCAATACCTTAATTATCTTTAAAATCACCTATAAATAACCGTTTTTTTTACTTCAAATTTTTTAACCGTTATTTCATAATTTCTCTTTCAATTCTCTCTGCGATTAACGATTTCACTTTCATTTAGCAAGCAAAAACTCTTAAATCAAAATCACAGATGGCGAATTACACTTTCGTCGCTCCAGAGGTTGAATCGGAAATCAAATTCCGAAATGATGAACTACCCAGGTTTGCGAGGAACAACATCACAGCAAATTTCACTATTCCTCAAGCCTGGGTATGCCAAGAATTCACAAACATTGTGACTTTTATGAAGCATTGCCCAATTGCTCGTGCACTGACCTTGTCTCCTCGAGCTATTTACCCAGAAATGCTATGCGAGTTTTGGTACTCTGCCACACTCGATTCTCCAGATATGATTGCTGGGTGGGTAATTAGAGATCAAAGAAGGGCATTTGTTTCTACTGCCATCATTCGTGAAACACCGAGGCTTCCCGCTCAAGCTCAGTATGACCCATTCGTTGATAGAACAGAAGCACGCGCAGTATTGCCATTTTTGGGTAGAAGAGGAACAACGGGCATCATCAAAAGAAACGAATTTGGTTCTATGTGGGGTATTCTCATTACAACAATTATTCGGTGTATGACCCACAAGACGGGTGCTTTGGACCAAATAAATGAATTTGGGATGCAAATAGTACATGCTCTGTACTATGGAAGAAACATTGATTATGCACGGCTCATTTTCAATGAATTAGCTGCTTTGGTTCGGGCTAACACAAGGGAATGTAATGTCCCTTTCTGCAGATTCTTATCACTCATCTTTCAACACTCAATGCCCACACATACTTATGATGAGTTTCACAGTCCAAGGGTTGATCTTCCTCCTCTTAGTGAGAAGATCTTCTTTTACAGGCCAAGACAAGGAGAGCCTCTACTGAGTCCTTATATGTGGGCCATTGTTCAAGAACACATAAATGAGGAAGCAGATATGTCTGATACTGAATCAGACAATGATGATGATGATGATGATGATAATGATGATAATAGTGGTAATGGAGGACATGCCGGTCAAGATGTTGAGATGCAGGATGTTCCACAACTTCAAGAACCAATGCAACATGCACAGGATCCTGATGCTCCTCATATTGAACCAGCTTCTAATACTGAGTCCTCAGAAGATACACCATTGGTCCTACAAAGAAGAAGAAGAAATCTTTCTCCTGTGATTATGGGAAACTTATCATCTGAGGAGGTGCAGCCTTGAAATGTTCCATCATTAACTGCTTCTCTTCAAGCCCATAGCCAAGTTGCAGCCACCGCTGACCTTCCAGGTCCAGAACTAGTTTCAACTGCTCAACCAATTGAGGAACCTCATGTTCCTCTTGATGTGGAGATTCAATATGAGCAAACTACACTGGAAGGTGCTCAGCAAGAAAGACAAGTCGGTATTGAAGATGTTGGTGCTGCACATCAACAATCACATGATCCTGCACCGACCTCTGCCGATGCTAGAAGGGAATCTGACAGAGTCTCAGGTATGAATTTCTAAAAAGCCTTTAAACTTCTATATATATATATTTCATTCCCAAATAGAGACTAAGTATTGGCCAGTACCAACTCAATACTGACCAAAGTCTCAAACGATCTTTCAAATATATATCCTTTTATGGCCAACATAGCTAGCCCACTGCTGCTATGCAAAATTCATATACTGAGCATTTCCAATTGATCATTGTCAGTCTACAGTTGTCTCGACATTTAAAGAGACAATGGTGGTTGATGTCAAACTGACACCCCCTGGTGCTGCTTGAATTATGTCCAACTTATTTTTGAGTTGGGTAGCACAATTCAAGAAATGATCAAAAACCCTTGAGCCACAAAATCCAAAAATTTTCCATGGGGTTTAGCCACATTTCTGTTATCATTCTAATACCGAGTGATAAACATTGAAAATAACAAGAAGCACATCCCAGGCTTCGAATTCCCAAACCCAAACCTTTTAGTAAATGTGACTTATCCTATACTGAGCTACTTAAATTTACACACTCACTTTTACTAAAATCTTCTTACACATGCTATGCACAAGTCCACAATATTTCATCATACACCAGATGAAATACAGACTTCACAAATTCTGTTTATATGATTATAGAGTTAAACAACACCACAATTCTATTTGATAAACCTTTCTTTCTAACCATTTTTATATTTTTGTTTCTTTAGCACCATCTGTGCAGGGTATTCCAGCATCACAGGCTGCAGAAGATCAAGTGACTCTGCAAACAATCATGTAGAATATTCTGGCCATTCAACACACTCAGAATACAATTTTTGCCAGAATGGACACTATGAGTAGGGACATTGACTCCATCAAACAGTCAGTCTCACTACTCCAACAACAACATAAGCCTACACCAACTCCACCATTTTCTCATGGTGACCACAATGAAGAAGGAGAAGGAGAAGGAGATGTTGGTGACACTGATGCTGCCACTGAGCCCATGCCCTCCCCTACTCTTCAAGAACCTGAAGGGGACATGGGTGGTGATACTGATCCTCTTCGCTCCCCATCCAATGATAACAATAAGGGGGAGAAGAGACAAAGAGATACTGAGGTTGATCAAACTGAGTCATCTGCTCAGGGGGAGAAAAGAAGAAGATTGAATGAAGATCAACCTCCACAACAAGAACAGCAACATCAGCAAAGCCCTCATACTGAGTCAATTCGGATTCAGTATGAGAGAAGAAGACAAGATTCCAGGTCAGCATTACAAGTTCAAGACCCACTTGAGCCAACTGCTCAGGGGAGACTTGTACTGACCAACCACAGCAAACTTATTCTGAGCCACCTGCTCGTGAAGAGAATAATTTGCAAATTGTGGTCTATAGGCCTTTCATCTGGCCTATTGCTGATGATGAAGATGAAGAACCAGATTTAGTGAACTATGCACTTAATCTGGTAGAACAAGAAAGTTCTTCATCATCATCCTCGGATGATGAAGAACCAAAAAATCTGGTGATTAGAAGAAGGAGTTCCTTATCAAGAAGACCCATCAATGCAGTTCTCACTTCTTCTGAATCAAGTGAGGAATCTGCTCCTTTGTTAACAAGACAAAGAAGACCTGTTCACACATTGGACAGTGATACCGAGCAGGCTCCAAGAATGACTTTTCAACAACTCTGTGCAGAACAAGAAAGATTTTTATATGAGCAAGAGTTGGGAATCAAAGCTGAACCAGAATCTGACCCAGATACTGATACTCCTGGTCCTTCACATAGAATCTCAAGAAAGGGTCCAGACCATATTCAACATTATTGGAATATGGTTGCTGCTAGGACTCAGTATAAGGAGGAAAGGAAGGAGTTCTTGAGGACCAAAACATTTCCAAATGTAAGGGGGATACATTGGTTGAATCTGGATGTCAATAAAGTAAACGTGAAGCTCAAAGAAGGAAGAATCATTATCACTTGTACTGGCTTAACCAGTACTCCCATGAAGATATTTATTCATGATATTCAAAGAATTGGCCTTCAAGACTGGGTGAAGATCACAAGACTGATCAAAGAGCTTCCAAAGAAATCAACTTATGATCAAATAGTCTTGGATGAGATCTGTGCAGTAGCTGCAGTATGTTATGAGAAGGACTTGCTTCATGAAATAGAGTATAGAACACTCAGTGTGATGACTGAGGCTTACTCAAACAATAGACCAGAATGCCTTCATACATACAAGTATCTTAAAAAGTACCCTCTTCCTCCTAACCTTGTTTTTCAGGATCAAAAGAGTGTCATATATCCAACTTCTGGATATATGTATACTGACTCAGAGGATAGAGAGTGCTTCATTTATGAAGAAGATCTACCAAGAGCTCAAATCAGTCACCTTGTTGGACTGAAATGGATGATCACCAAGAAAGAAGACTCTTGGTTCAGAAAGAAGATAGTTGCAGTTCTTAATAGTCGAAGGGATGAACTCAAGAGCAGAGAAGAGTTTGTCCACATCAAACAAGAAGTCTTCTATGAGAATGAAGCCATCAACAGCAGATGAAGAAGAACATTTTACTACCTATGCTGTTGTAATTATTTTTTGTATCTCTTTGTAATTGTTTTGTTATCATTAGATAGGGGGAGATTGTTAAGGCAAAAAGCCTTACCCCTTTGGATCTTAAGATAACAAAAACAACCTAGACTAGAGTTGATTAATATGTAGAATAAAATAGCTAAGTCTAGGTCTGATACTGAGTGACCAGTATTGGAACTCAGTATCAGAACTCAGTATCAGATAGTGATACTGAGTAGAAGGACTGAGTTACACTTGTTATGTAACGGACTAAGATCAAATCCCTTGATCTTAGTCATTTTCCTAGTTTAGTCCTTCGGTTACTCCTTTGCCCATTATGTAAGATCTCCATATCATTATAAATAGAGATCATCTTGCAAAGGAGAACACGCCAATTCACTTTACACTTTCATACCTTTTGTAATTGATCAGTGGTCTTGTTATTCCGCAACAAGCCACACTTAGTGGAATTATACATTTGACTCATATCTTGTTCTTATACAATATTTGTCTTGAGTTATAATTATCAAATCAATTAACCATCTAAACCAGGGTGTTGTGACCTAACATCAATACCCATACGAATGGCCCGTGAACCATTATAACCACTAGCTACGACCAATAACCTATAAGTATCTTTGCTAAACCGTAATTAGCGTCCATAGCCCATACGAATGGCCCGTGAACCATTATAACCACTGGCTTCGACCAATAACCTATAAGTATCCATTTTATAAATTGTAATTCGTGTTTATAACCCATACAAATGGCCCGTGAACCATTATAACCACTAGCTATGTCCAATAACCTATAAGTATCCATTTTTAAACTGTAATTGGTGTCGAGAACCCATACGAATGCCCGTGACCGATTTTGACCACTAGCTATGATCAATAACCTATAAGTACCCATTTTAATCCTTACTTGGTGTCCATTACCCATACGAATGGCCCGTGAATGATTTTGACCACTAGCTATGACCAATAACCTATAAGCATCTATTTTAAACATTAATTGGTGTCCATTATCCGCACAAATGGCCACTGAACCATTATAACCACTAGCTACGACCAATAACCTATAAGTATCCTTGTTAAACCATAATTAGCGTCCATAGCCCATACGAATGACCCGTAAGCCATTATAATCACTAGCTATAACCAATAACCTATGAGTATCGATTTTTTACACTGTAACTGGTGTTGATAACCCATACAAATGGCCCATGAACCATTATAACCACTAGCTATGACCAATTACCTATAAGTATCCATTTATAAACTGTAATTGGTGACTAGAACCCATATGAATTCCCCGTGAACGATTTTGACCACTAGTTATGACCAATAACCTATAAGTATCCATTTCAAGCCATAAATTGTGTCAATACCCATACGAATGGCCCGTGAACCATTATAACCAATAGCTACGACCAATAACCTATAAGTATCCTTGCTAAACCGTAATTAGCATCCATAGCCCATACGAATGGCCCGTGAACCATTACAACCACTGGCTTCGACCAATAACCTATAAGTATCCTTGTTAAACCGTAATAAGCATCCATAGCCCATACGAATGGCCCGTGAACCATTACAACCACTGGCTTCGACCAATAACCTATAAGTATCCTTGTTAAACCGTAATAAGCGTCCATAGCCCATACGAATGGCCCGTGAACCATTATAACCACTAGCTATGACCAATAACCTATAAGTATCCTTGTTAAATCGAAATTAGCGTCCATAGCCCATACGAATGGCCCGTGAACCATTATAACCACTAGCTTCAACCAATAACCTATAAGTATCCTTGTTAAACCGTATTTAGCGACCATAGCCCATACGAGTGGCCCATGAACCTTTATAACAAATACCCTATAAGTATCCATTTTTTAAACTGTAATTGGTGTCTATAACCCATACGAATGCCCCGTGAATGATTTTGACCTCTAGCTATGACTAATAACCTATAAGCATCTATTTACAAATTAATTGGTGTCCATTACCCATACAAATGGCCACTGAACCATTATAACCACTATTTAGGACCAATAACCTATAAGTATCCTTGTTAAACCATAACTAGCGTCCATAGCCCATACGAACGACCCACGAGCTATTATAATCAATAGCTATAACCAATAACTTATAAGTATCCTTTTTTTACATTGTAATTGGTGTTGATAACCTATACAAATGGCCCGTGAACCATTATAACCACTAGCTATGACCAATAACCTATAAGTATCCATTTTAAACCTTAATTGGTGTCATTTACCCATACAAATGGCCCGTGAACCACTATAACCATTACCAATAACCTATAAGTATCAATTATTTACACTGTAATTGGTATCTAGAACCCATACGAATGCCCCGTCAAAGATATTGACCACTAGGTATGACCAATAACCTATAAGTATCCATTTTAAACCGTAATTGGCGTCCATAGCCCATACGAATGGCTCGTGAACCATTATAACCACTAGGTATAACCAATAACCTATAAGTATCCATTTTTTAAACAGTAATTGGTGTTTATAACACATACAAACCGTGAACCATTATAACCACTAGCTTCGACCAATAACCTATAAGTATCCTTGTTAAACCGTATTTAGCGTCCATAGCCCATACGAATGGGCCGTGAACCATTATAACCACTAGCTATAACCAATAACCTATAAGTATGCATTTTTTAAATTGTAATTGGTGTTAATAACTCATACAAATGGCCCATGTACCATTATAACCACTAGCTATCACCAATAACCAATAATTATCCAAATTTTAAATGTAATTGGTGTCTAGAAGACATACAAATGCCCCTGAATGATTTTGACCGCTAGCTATGACCAATAACCTATAAGTATCCATTTTAAACCTTAAATGGTGTCGATAACCCATATGAATGGCCCGTGAATCATTATAACCACTAGCTATGCCCAAAAACCTATAAGTATCCATGTTAAACCGTAATTGGCGTCGATAGCCCATACGAATGGCCCGTGAACCATTATAACCACTAGCTATAATCAATAACCTATAAGTATCCATTTTTTAAACCGTAATTGGTGTTGGTAACCCATACAAATGGCCCGTGAACCATTATAACCACTAGATATGACCAATAATCTATAAGTATCCATTATTTACACTGTAATTGGTACCTAGAACCCATACGAATGCCCCGTGAACAATATTGACCACTAGTTATGACCAATAACCTATAAGTATCCATTTTAAACCGTAATTGGCGTCAATAGCCCATTCGAATGGCCCGTGAACCATTATAGCCACTAGGTATAACAAATAACCTATAAGTATCCATTTATTAAACTGTAATTGGTGTTTATAACCCATACAAACCGTGAACCATTATAACCACTAGCTTCGACCAATAACCTATAAGTATCCTTGTTAAACCGTATTTAGCGTCCATAGCCCATACGAATGGGCCGTGAACCATTATAACCACTAGCTACGACCAATAACCTATAAGTATCTTTGCTAAACCGTAATTAGCGTCCATAGCCCATACGAATGGCCCGTGAACCATTATAACCACTGGCTTCGACCAATAACCTATAAGTATCCATTTTTTAAATTGTAATTCGTGTTTATAACCCATACAAATGGCCCGTGAACCATTATAACCACTAGCTATGTCCAATAACCTATAAGTATCCATTTTTAAACTGTAATTGGTGTCGAGAACCCATACGAATGCCCGTGACCGATTTTGACCACTAGCTATGATCAATAACCTATAAGTACCCATTTTAATCCTTACTTGGTGTCCATTACCCATACGAATGGCCCGTGAATGATTTTGACCACTAGCTATGACCAATAACCTATAAGCATCTATTTTAAACATTAATTGGTGTCCATTATCCGCACAAATGGCCACTGAACCATTATAACCACTAGCTACGACCAATAACCTATAAGTATCCTTGTTAAACCATAATTAGCGTCCATAGCCCATACGAATGACCCGTAAGCCATTATAATCACTAGCTATAACCAATAACCTATGAGTATCGATTTTTTACACTGTAACTGGTGTTGATAACCCATACAAATGGCCCGTGAACCATTATAACCACTAGCTATGACCAATTACCTATAAGTATCCATTTATAAACTGTAATTGGTGACTAGAACCCATATGAATTCCCCGTGAACGATTTTGACCACTAGTTATGACCAATAACCTATAAGTATCCATTTCAAGACATAAATTGTGTCAATACCCATACGAATGGCCCGTGAACCATTATAACCAATAGCTACGACCAATAACCTATAAGTATCCTTGCTAAACCGTAATTAGCATCCATAGCCCATACGAATGGCCCGTGAACCATTACAACCACTGGCTTCGACCAATAACCTATAAGTATCCTTGTTAAACCGTAATAAGCGTCCATAGCCCATACGAATGGCCCGTGAACCATTATAACCACTAGCTATGACCAATAACCTATAAGTATCCTTGTTAAATCGAAATTAGCGTCCATAGCCCATACGAATGGCCCGTGAACCATTATAACCACTAGCTTCAACCAATAACCTATAAGTATCCTTGTTAAACCGTATTTAGCGACCATAGCCCATACGAGTGGCCCATGAACCTTTATAACAAATACCCTATAAGTATCCATTTTTTAAACTGAAATTGGTGTCTATAACCCATACGAATGCCCCGTGAATGATTTTGACCTCTAGCTATGACTAATAACCTATAAGCATCTATTTACAAATTAATTGGTGTCCATTACCCATACAAATGGCCACTGAACCATTATAACCACTATTTAGGACCAATAACCTATAAGTATCCTTGTTAAACCATAACTAGCGTCCATAGCCCATACGAACGACCCACGAGCTATTATAATCAATAGCTATAACCAATAACTTATAAGTATCCTTTTTTTACATTGTAATTGGTGTTGATAACCTATACAAATGGCCCGTGAACCATTATAACCACTAGCTATGACCAATAACCTATAAGTATCCATTTTAAACCTTAATTGGTGTCATTTACCCATACAAATGGCCCGTGAACCACTATAACCATTACCAATAACCTATAAGTATCAATTATTTACACTGTAATTGGTATCTAGAACCCATACGAATGCCCCGTCAAAGATATTGACCACTAGGTATGACCAATAACCTATAAGTATCCATTTTAAACCGTAATTGGCGTCCATAGCCCATACGAATGGCTCGTGAACCATTATAACCACTAGGTATAACCAATAACCTATAAGTATCCATTTTTTAAACAGTAATTGGTGTTTATAACACATACAAACCGTGAACCATTATAACCACTAGCTTCGACCAATAACCTATAAGTATCCTTGTTAAACCGTATTTAGCGTCCATAGCCCATACGAATGGGCCGTGAACCATTATAACCACTAGCTATAACCAATAACCTATAAGTATGCATTTTTTAAATTGTAATTGGTGTTAATAACTCATACAAATGGCCCATGAACCATTATATCCACTAGCTATCACCAATAACCAATAATTATCCAAATTTTAAATGTAATTGGTGTCTAGAAGACATACAAATGCCCCTGAATGATTTTGACCGCTAGCTATGACCAATAACCTATAAGTATCCATTTTAAACCTTAAATGGTGTCGATAACCCATATGAATGGCCCGTGAATCATTATAACCACTAGCTATGCCCAAAAACCTATAAGTATCCATGTTAAACCGTAATTGGCGTCGATAGCCCATACGAATGGCCCGTGAACCATTATAACCACTAGCTATAATCAATAACCTATAAGTATCCATTTTTTAAACCGTAATTGGTGTTGGTAACCCATACAAATGGCCCGTGAACCATTATAACCACTAGATATGACCAATAATCTATAAGTATCCATTATTTACACTGTAATTGGTACCTAGAACCCATACGAATGCCCCGTGAACGATATTGACCACTAGTTATGACCAATAACCTATAAGTATCCATTTTAAACCGTAATTGGCGTCAATAGCCCATTCGAACGGCCCGTGAACCATTATAGCCACTAGGTATAACAAATAACCTATAAGTATCCATTTATTAAACTGTAATTGGTGTTTATAACCCATACAAACCGTGAACCATTATAACCACTAGCTTCGACCAATAACCTATAAGTATCCTTGTTAAACCGTATTTAGCGTCCATAGCCCATACGAATGGGCCGTGAACCATTATAACCACTAGCTATAACCAATAACCTATAAGTATGCATTTTTTAAATTGTAATTGGTGTTGATAACTCATACAAATGGCCCGTGAACCATTATAACCACTAGCTATCACCAATAACCAATAATTATCCATTTTTAAATGTAATTGGTGTCTAGGATCCATACGAATGCCCCGTGAATGATTTTGACCACTAGCTATAACCAATAATCTATAAGTATCCTTTTTAACGTTAAATGGTGTCGATAACCCATACGAATGACCCATGAACCATTATAACCACTAGCTACGCCCAATAACCTATAAGTATCCATGTTAAACCACAATTGGCGTCCATAGCCCATTCGAATGGCCCGTGAACCATTATAACCACTAGCTATTATAACCACTAACCTATAAGTATCCATTATTTAAACTGTAGTTGGTGTTAATAACCCATAAAAATGGCCCGTGGACCATTTTAACCACTAGCCATGAGCAATAACCAATAAATATCCATTTGTTACACTGTAATTGGTGTGTAGAACCCATACGAATGCCCGTGAACGATTTGGACCACTAATTATGAACAATAACCTATAAGTATCCATTTTAAACCTTAAATCGTGTCAATTACCCATACGAATGGCCCGTGAACCATTATAACCACTAGCTACGACCAATAACCTATAAGTATCCTTGTTAAACCGTAATTAGCGTCCATAGCCCATACGAATGGCCCGTGAACCATTATAACCACTAGCTTCGACCAATAACCTATAAGTATCCTTGTTAAATCGTATTTAGCGGCCATAGCTCATACGAAGGGCCCATGAACCATTATAACAAATAACCTATAAGTATGCATTTTTTAAATTGTAATTGGTGTTGATAACTCATAAAAATGGCCCGTAAACCATTATAACCACTTGCTATGACCAATAACCTTTAAGTATCCCTTTTTTAAACTGAAATTGGTGTCTATAACCCATACGAATATCCCGTGAATGATTTTGACCACTAGCTACGATCAATAACCTATAAGCATCTATTTTAAGCATTAATTGGTGTCCATTATCTATATAAATGGCCACTGAACCATTATAACCACTAGCTACGACCAACAACCTATAAGTATCCATGTCCAACCGCAGTTGGGGTCCATAGCCCATACAAATGGCCTATGAACCATTATCACCACTAGTTATAACCAATAACCTATAAGTAACCATTTTAAAACTGTAGTTGGTGTTGATAACCCATAAAAATGGCCCGTGAACCATTATAACCACTAGCTATGAGCAATAACCAATAAGTATCCATTTTTTACACTGTAATTGGTGTCTAGAACCCATACAAATGCCCGTGAATGATTTTGACAATCAATTATGACGAATAACCTATAAGTATCCATTTTAAACCTTAAATTGTGTCCATTACCCATAAGAATGGCCCGTGAACCATTATAACCACTTGCTATGACTAATAACCTATAAGTATCCTTGTTAAACCGTAATTAGCGTCTATAGCCCATACGAATGGACCGTGAACCATTATAACCACTAGCTTCGACCAATAACCTATAAGTATCCTAGTTAAACCGTATTTAGCGTCCATAGCCTATACGTATGGCCCGTGAACCATTATAACAAATAACCTATAAGTACGCATTTTTTAAATTGTAAGGTTTATGATAACTCATATATATGGCCCGTAAACCATTATAACTAGTAGCTATGACCAATAACCTATAATTATCCTTTTTTTAATGTAATAGGTGTCTGGAATCCATACGAATGCCCCGTGAATGATTTTGACCACTAGTTATGACCAATAACCTATAAGTATTCATTTTAAACGTTAATTGGTGTCGATGACCCATACGAATGGCCCATGAACCATTATAACCACTAGCTACACCCAATAACCTATAAGTATCCATGTTAAACCGCAATTGGCGTCCATAGCCTATACAAATGGCCCATGAACCATTATAACCACTAGCTATAACCAACAACCTATAAGTATCCATTTTTTAAACTGTAGTTGGTGTTGATAACCCATAAATGTTAAGGCAAAAAGCCTTACCCCTTTTGGATCTTAAGATAACAAAACAATCTAGACTAGCTTAGTATAAGCAGTAGAATAAAATAGCTAAGTTTAAGAGTGATACTGAGTTTAGCCAGTATTGGCCACTCAGTATCAGCACTCAGTATTGGAAATCCAATACTGAGTAGAAGGACTGAGTTACAGTCAGTTTTGTAATGGACTAAGATCAAATCCCTTGATCTTACTCATTTTCTTAGTTTAGTCCTTCGGTTACTCCTTTGCCCATTATGTAAGATCTCTATACCACTATAAATAGAGATCATCTTGCAAAGGAGTACTCACCAATTCACCACCTTACATTCACATACTTTTTAATTAATCAGTGGTCTTGTTATTCCGCAACAAGCCACACTTAGTGGATTTATACATTGCTATATTCTTGTGTTATCACTTTAATATTTCATTAAGTATAAAAATCTATCAATTAACATAACAAACCAGGGTTGTTGTGACCTAACAACTGGTATCAGAGCAGGCTAAATTAATCCTTATTTAGTCGATCTATTACCCTGGCAGCCATTCCCTATACTTATCCCTCCAACACTCAAAGATCCAAAATGTCTACAATCATAGCACCTGTTATGTCTTGTAAGGGAGTGCCCATCTTTGATGGAAAATATTTTCATCAATGGAAGCTTAAAGCTCAGTGGTATCTTGAATCTATTCATCATGAGATGCTCACTGTGCTTAATGATGGCCCTATCATTCCACAAACAGTGAACCCGTTGCTGCTACTGATGATGCTCCTGAGAGCACAAGAACAGTTCCTAAACTGAAACACACCTGGACTGATACTGACCGTCAGTTATTCAGTCTAGACTCCAGAGCAAAGTGAGTGATTGGTAATGCTGTTACCAAAGAAAAACTTAATGCAATTATGAAATTGCCAACATCAAAGGCTATGTGGGATAGCCTATCAGTCACTTATGAAGGCACACCAAAAGTAAAGTTGCAGAGGAAGAGCAACATGAGAAGGAAGTATGAAAATTTCTTCTCCAGTCCAAATGAAGACATCACTACTCTCTATAATAGGTTCAATACTGTTATCCATGATTTAATCAGTGTAGGCATTGTGAAAGAGGAAGGAGAGCTTGTTCAAAAGTTCTTGGATAGTCTTCCTCAACAATTTCTTGACGTGACAAATTCTGTCAATGCTGCTAACAACATTGAGTCATACACTCTCCAAACTTTGTATGGCTTAATGTTGAATCATGAGGAGAATAATGCTGCAAGACTGATCAACTGGTAGAAAACTGACAAGTCTTCCACTGGTATGGCTCTAGTTGTGCAACTGGCATATACTGTAACTGAGCCTAAAGAACCAGAAGTTGATCTTGCTGATGCTGAGGCAGAAGAGCTTGAAACCCAAATGGCTCTCATGTCTATGAAGCTGGATCAGTTGAAAAAGAAGAGGCTTGGTGTTAGCTCTTCCAATATTGACCCAAGATCTGGTCTTTGCTATAGGTGGGAAAGCTTGGGCACATTGCTGCTAATTGTCATACTAAGTCAACTGAAACTGATCAGAATGACAAGATTGCATACCGAGCTAAACGGTATAGAGACAAGTATGTCAAGCTAAAGAACTGGAGTAAGGGCAAGAATGCAATAGGGAATGGAGCACCTCTTCAAGCTCTTTACTCTGAATCTTGGATGGATGAAGAGCTCAGTGATGATAAGGTAGAGGTTGAAAACAAAGCCTTTATGGCTTTCACTGAAGATGATTTGAAAAGTTCCTTTGAAAAGGACATCAAAGAAGCTGAGAGGATGAGTGTTCATACTGATTGGGATTCCACTCAGTTGTACAAGGTGAGTTCCTTTCAAACTTATTCAGTGAATGAAAAAGAAAAGATTTTTGAGTATATGATTGTTGATCTTAAAACATTAGTACAGAGAGAAAAAGCTTTAAAATTAACAATTCTTGAACTTGAAAGGGTAAATAATGAACATTTAGATAAATTAGCAAAATTTAAAGATTTAGAACTAAATTTTTGAAACTTACAAGACATAAACCAAAGATTAGCTGATAAAGCTCATTTACACAAATTAGAAAAAGAAAAATTTGAAAACCAGTGTAAATCTTGGGGAAATGCATCTATTAAATTAAACAAATGTCTAAATCAACAATTTCCAGAAAATGTGAGGGCTGCACTTGGTGTTGATCCTCAGTTAAAAAATAGAAATAATTTTGCTGATTTATTTGAAGAATTTTCTGATATGAACCCTATTCAGTTTGTAAAAGCAAAAACTTTTTGTGAAGTTGGATGTCAAACTGAATCAGTTAATGAGGATAAAATCATTTTTGAAAAACCAATTGGTCCTTCTATCTGTTCTAAGTGCTATACTGAACTACAAGAGCTCAGTATTGAATTTCCTGAAAAAGAAATTTCTGATACTGACCTCGAAGTTGTGCAGTATGATACTTCTGCAGTTCCTCCATTTGAACTTTTATTTAACACAACTACTTTTGAGATATATAATGAAAATAAAACCACCTCTACTCAAAAGGTTGTATCTAATACTGAGGTTGCAGGAACAGACAAGTCAACTACTCAAGAATCTAAAGAACCTGTTCAAGTTGTCATTCTAAAACATGATAACAAGAAAACAACTTCCACAGGATCTTCAAGTGGCAAAACTAAGAAGTTGAATATTAATAAGACTTCTTTGTCAAATAAAAATAAGACCCCAGTACCATCTCCTTCAAAACCAGTCAAACATAAAATCAAATCTCCATTAAAAAATGACAAAAATAACATTTTGAAATCTATTGGTGATCAGATCAAAGTCTTAAGTCAAAAGTTTGCAAAACTTACTCATACTGATCAACCAAAACTCAAACAGTTTTCTAAAATTCCTTATGAAAACATGGTCAGAAACAGACCTAGAAAATGTTATAGATGTCATCACACTGGTCATAAAGGAGATGAATGCTGGACTGATCTCTCAAATCCTAGGTACTCAGTACCAAAGAAAAGGAGAGAAACAAAGTTAGTATCACCCAAGAAAACCTCCAAGGTTTCTCCTGAAGTGATACTGACCTCTTCAAAAGAGATAAATTCTACCCCTGTTTCTCCTACCAAAGGTCCCATTCAAAAATGGGTTTCTAAAAGGAACTAATCGTTATTTTGTGTCTTGTGGAGGGTGACAGAAAATGGTACTTAGATAGTGGCTGCTCAAGACAAATGACTGGCAGTATGGAGTACCTTCTAAATTATACACCAGAGAAGGGTCCTTCTGTCAAGTTTGGAGATGATTCAATTGGAAAAACAAGAGGGTATGGAGTAATCAAAGCAGGCAACATAACTTTTAAAAGAGTTGCATATGTAGAGGGTCTTAAACACAATCTGCTCAGTATCAGTCAGATGTGTGATGATGAAAATGAAGCTCATTTTAGAAAGGTTGCAGGAATCATCTACAATGATAAAGGGCAACCTGTACTCATTGCTAGAAGAGAAAAAGACGTCTATGTAGTCAATCTATCTGAAATAGACCCTACTATTCGAGTTTGCCTGTTGTCTAAAGTGAAGCCAGAACTTCACTGGTTATGGCACAAGAAACTTTCTCACATAAACTTCAGAAACATTAATGAGCTCAGTATGAAGAAACTGGTGAGAGGGTTGCCCACAATTACTTATTCAAAAGATAAGTTATGCTCAGCATGTGAAATGGGCAAGCAGAAGAAGAGTTCATTCAAGTCAAAGGTCAATCATTCCATTAATGAACCTCTTACAATGATACATATGGATCTTTTTGGCCCCATCAGCACACCATCATTGGCCAAAAAGATCTATACTTTAGTCTTAGTAGATGAATTCTCAAGATATACTTGGGTCATCTTTCTCAAGACTAAATCAGATGCAACAACATAAATCATTGCCTTCATCAAAAGGGAAGAATTACAGAAAGGCAACAAGGTCAAGCAACTAAGAAGTGACCATGGTACTGAGAATAAGAACTCAGTATTAGCAAATTTCTGTGAAGAAAAAGGAATCGTTCAAAATTTCTCTGCAGCCTACACACCACAACAAAATGGTGTTGTAGAAAGAAAGAATAGAACATTAATTGAAGCTGCAAGAACTTTGTTATGTCATGCTGGACTTGCACTGAGCTTCTGGGCAGAAGCTGTCAACTGTGCAAATTTTACTCAGAACAGAGCTACAATAGTCCAGAGACATCAAAAGACTCCTTATGAGTTATACAATGGCAAGGTTCCTAATGTGGAGTTCTTCCACATCTTTGGGAGTAAATGTTTTGTACTCAGTACTAAGCAAAATCTAAACAAATTTGCTCCCAAAGCAAATGAAGGTGTGTTCATGGGCTAGTCTCCACACTCTAAAGCTTTCAGAGTGTATATCATCTCAACCAAGATGATTTTTGAATCCATTCATGTCACGTTTGATGAAGATCAGAATGAGCATTCTACCTCAGCAAAGGAAGACATCAGTGGCATAGATATTCTATGCAGTCCAGAAAACTCAGTTGCTGAACAGCCCAAGTCTCACCCATACTATGTTGATCCAGGTATGAGTGATACTGATCAAGAAAGAACTCAGTATAACTCGAATGCATCAAATTCTGAGGTTCCCATCACTGAGAACCCCAATACTGAGTTCCCAATACTTTATCTGAACAACTCCACATATGAAGAAGGTGAATCTTCCAGTACTTTTCAAGAATCCTCCTCAGATCTGCAAAATCAAGAAGAACAGCAACGTGAAATGTCTAATACTGACCAGAATTTAGCTCAGTATCAGGCAGACAACACATCAGTGCAACAAGATATTGTTGACCTTGCTTCAAATGCTCCCTTAGGGAACAATCTAAGGGAACTCAGAGATCATCCTCATTCAAATATCATTGGTCCTATTGAACAAGGTGTCCAAACAAGAAGAAAACTAGATTTTGAACCCCAAGCTACTGCAAATTTCTGTTTCTTTTCAAGCTTCCTATCTACCATGGAACCAAAGAAAGCTGATGAAGCTTTATTAGCTGAAGACTGGGTAGAAGCTATGCAAGAAGAACTGACAGAGTTTGAAAGGAATAAAGTCTGGAATTTAGGACCACCTCCTGCTGGCAAAACTATTATTGGTACTAAGTGGGTCTTCAGAAATAAGATGGACAAGGATGGTGTTGTCATTAGAAACAAAACTATACTGGTTGCTCAGGGTTACAGGCAAGAAGAAGGCATTGACTATGATGAAACTTTTGCACCAGTTGCAAGAATTGAAGCTATTAGGCTGTATCTTCCATATGCAGGTTTTAAGAACTTCAAAGTTTATCAGATGGATGTCAAGAGTGCCTTCCTCAATGAAAAACTACAAGAGGAGGTTTATGTTAAACAACCACCAGGTTTTGTTGATCCTAAGTTTCCAAATTATGTTTTCAAGCTTGTTAAAGCTTTGTATGGGCTCAAACAAGCTCCCAGGGCCTGGTATGATACCCTATCTGAGTACTTAATTATAAATAAATTTATAATAGGTAAAATTGACAAAACTTTATTGTCAAAAAGGAAAGGTTCTGACATTTTACTTATTCATGTATATGTAGATGACATTATTTTTGGCTCCACTGACAAGTCAATGTGTGACTGGTTTGCTAAGATTATGTCATCTCAGTATCAGATGAGTATGATGGGTGAACTTACTTACTTTCTTGGTTTACAAGTTGATCAAAAGCCCGATGGCACTTTTATAAATCAAAGTAAGTATGTGCATGATATGCTAAAGAAATACAAATTTGAAAATTTATCTTCCATGCACACTCCTATGGGTACTCATGATAAAATAAGTAAAGATGAAACTGGTAAACCAGTATGTCAATCCACATACCGAGGTATGATTGGTCTTAACTTTACTTAACAGCTAGCAGGCCTGATATTATGTTTGCAACTTGTTTGTGTGCTCGGTATCAGGCTGATCCTAAAGAATCACATATGAAAGCTGTTAAGCGCATTTTTAGATATCTTTCAGGTACTCCTAACATGGGTCTTTGGTATCCCAAAGATTCAAACTTTAACCTTGAAGGGTATACAGATGCAGATTTTGCAGGTTGTAGGTTGGACAGGAAGAGTACAAGTGGAGGATGTCAATTCCTCGGTGGCAGACTAGTTGGTTGGTCATCCGAGAAGCAAAACTCAGTAGCAACTTCTACTGCAGAAGCAGAATATGTTGTTGTAGGAAGTTGCTGTGCTTAACTCTTGTGGATGCAGTATCAACTAATGGACTATGGGTTCAATTTCCAGAAGACACCAATTCATTGTGATAACAAGAGTGCTATTGCTATCACTGAAAACCCAGTCCATCACTCCAGAACAAAGCACATTGATATCAGACACCACTTTATTCGAGATAATGTGGAAAAGGGTAAAGTTGAGGTAGATTTGGTTCCTATAAATGATCAATTGGCTGATGTATTCACTAAACCTCTCTCTGAGGAAAGGTTTATATATTTACTAGGACAATTGGGTATGTTGAATCCTTAATTTTTCTTAAAATTTTCTGATACTGACCTCTCAGTATTGGTTCTAATACTGACCTGCTCAGTATCACTCGTCTGATTTATCAAATATTATAAGTTTTATTTTTTTATTAATTTATAGTTTAAATTAAATGTTTTTATGATTTTTAATATTTTTTTTTAAATTTAATTTTTTTAACTCGGTATTGGAGTCCTGGAGTGATAAAACTGACTTTTAATCCTCATATTCCTTAACGGTAACCTTTCTTAATAAGAAAGTTACCGTTGAAACAGGATAAGGCTGTCAAATCAGCCGGTTTTACTTCCCAATACCGTAATTATCTCTAATTAAATATAAATAACAGTTTATTTCTTTTCTTTCAAATTTTCTAACAGTTATTTCATATTTTCTCTTTCAATTCTCTCTGCGATTAACGATTTCACTTTCTCCTTGCAAGCAAATTTCTAAATCACAATCGTAGATGGCAAATTACAGATTCTTCGCAACGGAGGTTGCTCCTGCAACTCAGTTTCGGAACGACGAAGTGCCCAAGTTTGCGAGGAACAACGTAACTGCAAATTTCAACATTCTTCAGCCTTGGGCGTGCCCTGAATTCACTCACATGATTACATATCTGAAGCATTGTCCGATCATGCAAGCATTGATTCGATCTCCTCGGGCAATTTATCCGGAAATGCTCTGTGAATTCTGGTACTCTGCTAAACTTGACTCTCCGGACATGATTACCGGTTGGGTTATTCGAGAACAAAGAAGGGATTTTGTTTCCACATCTATAATTCGGGAAACACTGAGGCTTCCCGCTCATGCTCAGTATGAGCCCTTTGTTGATCGAACAGAGGCTCGCTCAGTGTTACCGTTCATTGGACGCAGAGGAACCACCGGCATTATTAAAAGAAATGAATTTGGTCCTATGTGGGGTCTGTTAATATCCACACTTATTCGATGTATGACCCACAAGACAGGAGCTTTGGATCAAATAAATGATTTTGGGATGGAGATTGTTCATGCCATGTATCATGGTCGAGATATTGATTATGCTAGACTAATCTTTAATGAACCAGCTTCTCTGATTCGGGCTCAAATCAGAGAAATCAATGTTCCTTTCTGCAGATTTCTTTCTCTTATTTTTCAACATGGCATGCCTGCTCATGTTTATAATGAATTCAACAGTCCAAGAGCAGATCTTCCTCATTTACATGAGAAGATTTATTTCTACAGGCCAAGGGAAGGAGAGCCTGTACTGAGTCCCTCCATGTGGGCTATTGTACAAGCACACATTAATGATGAACCTCATTCTGATACTGAATCAGAAAGTGATGATAATGATGATGACAGTGAAGATGGTGGTCATGATATTGAGATGATGGATTCTCAACCAGAACCGGCACAAGAACCACCACATATTCCTCCACCTGCACATGATCCTGATGCCCCTCTAATTGCAACAGATTCTGATACTGAGTCCTTAGAAGACACACCGATAGTCATCCGAAGAAGAAGAAGAAACATATCTCCAGTAATCATGGGTGCTTTATCATCCGAAGAAGCCCAGCCTACTCATGCTACATCATTAACTGCATCTCTTCAAGCACAAAGTCTGGTTGCAGCCACCGCTGACCTTCCAGGTCCTGAACCAGAACCTATTGCTCAACCAATTGAGGAACCTCACGTTCCTCTTGATGTGGAGATCCAGTTTGAGCAAAACATACTGGAAGGTGCACATGCTCGAAGAGAAGAGGCTCCTGAAGGTGCTGGTGCCTCAAATCAAAAGCTGCTGATGCTAGAAGGGAATCCGACAAAGGCTCAGGTATGAATTTCTAAAAAGCTCTCAAACTTTAGTATATATATATATCTTTCCGAAATAGAGACTATGTATTGGCCAGTACCAACTCAATACTGACCAAAGTCTCAACCGAACTTTCAAATATATCCACTTATGGCCAACATAGTTAGCCCACTGCTGCTATGCAAAATTCATACACTGAGCATCTCAATGATCATTGTTAGTCTACAGTTGTCTCAACATTTTAAGAGACAATGGTGGTGATGTCATACTGACACTCACTGGTGCTGCTTGAATGATGTCTTACTTATTTTGAGTAAGGTCACATAATTCAAGTAATGATCACAAACCTTAGAAGCCACATAAGCCAAAATTATCCATGGGTATAAACCACATTTCTGTTATCACTCTAATACCGAGTGATACACATTGAGAATAACCAGAAGCACATCCCAGGCTTCGATTACCCAAACCAAGACTTTTTAGTAAATGTGACCTATCCTGTACCGAGCTACTCAAATATTCACACTCACTTTTACTAAACAATTTCTTACACATGCTATGCACAAGTTCACAATATTTCATCATGTACCAGATGAAATACAGACTTCTAAATTCTGTTTACATGATTATAGAATTTAACAACACCACACTTCTATTTGATAAACCTTTCATTCTAACCAGTTTACATTTTTTTTTTCTGTTTCTTTAGCACCATCTGTGCAGTGCCAAAGAGGACAAGCTACTCAATCTCAGGAAGTGCATGGTGCTTTGCAAACTATTCTCAACCAGATGCTGGCCATGCAGAACACTCAGACTAATATTCTGGCCAGGATGGATGCCATGAGTAATGAGATAGACTCATTAAAATAGTCGGTGGCACTCCTACAACTACAACATCATTCTCCACCACCTCCTCAATCTCCACAAGGTGGACACACTGATGAAGAAGGCCCTTACATTGAGCTTAGAAGATCACCTCCAAAGCTAATACTGAGGGTGAGCAAGATGCTGCTACTGAACCTATGTCCTCCCCAACTCCTGATAATCAACAGGAGGACATAGGTGGTGATACTGAACCTCTTCCCTCCCCCATCAAATGATAACAATAAGGGGGAGAAGAGAAAAAGAGATGAAGAGGTTGATAAACCTGAGCCATCTGCTCAGGGGGAGAAAAGAAGAAAGTTAAATGAAGATCAACCTCAACAGCAACAACAACAACAACCACATCAACAAACTCCTCATACTGAACCACTCAGGTTTAAGTATGAAAGAAGAAGACAAAGAGGAAGGTCAGTCCTTGAATTACTTGAAGAGTTATCTGAGTCATCTGCTCAGGGGGAGGCTGATACAGATCAACCACAGCAAGTTAATAATGAGCCTCCTGCTCAAGTCCCAAACAACTTGCAGATTATTGTATACAGGCCTTTTGTTTGGCCTATTGTTGATGATGATGAAGACCGTCCAGTGCCATCTCAAAACTTTCTAAACTTTGCACTGGATGTGGCACATAAAGAAAGCTCTTCATCATCATCCTCAGATGATGAAGAGCCCCCAAGAAGACCAATCTCTCCTCCAGCTGAAGGACCTTCTAGAATTCCTAGAAGACCAATAACTAGAAGAATGACAAATGTGGTTATGTCCTCAGAATCAAGTGAAGAACAAGATCCAGCTCCTCTGATCTCTAGACCTAGAAGATCTGCTCAGTATACTGAGGAAAAGAGTGATGTTAAGGATGAGATTGAGGCTCAGAAATTCTTCCCCGTTAAGGAAGAAGAACCTGAAACTGAGTCTGATGCAGATGTTCCAGGGAAATCACATATTGTAAGAAGAACATGAGATGAATTTCTTGAACAGTACTGGAACATTGTGGCTCAAAGAACAAGGTATAGGGAAACCAGGATGGGTATGCTGAGGAATAAAGGATTTCTGAATGTAAAGGACATATACTGGCTAAATGAATTTGTCAACAAAATAAAAGTCAAAACTGTTGTCAGATCAATTTTTGCAACCTGCACTGGGCCAGTCAGTCCTCCAATGAAGATCTTTCTCCATGACATTCAAAATATGGGACTCCAAGACTAGATAAAAATTGCTAGACTGATAAAGGAGATGCCCTTAAGATCTTCTGAAGCCTAAGTGATGATGGATGAAATCTGGGCTGTATCTGCAATATGCTATGAAAAAGGCATCCTTTATGCAGTAGATTACATGGCACTCAGTGTGATGACTGAGGCTATCAAGAACAACAAACCTGAGTGCCTTAATACTTTCAGAATCTTTCCCAAATATCTTGTTCCTCCTAACCTTATTTTTCAGGATCAAAAGAGTACCATATATCCAACATCTAGATATATGTATACTGACTCAGATGATAGGGAGTGCTTCATTACTGAAGCAGATTTACAAACAGCTCCTATTAGCCATCTGGTGGGCTTGAAATGGATGATAACCAAGAAAGAAGATTCTTGGTTTAGAAAGAAGATTGTTGTTGTACTGAACAACAGGCAAGATGAACTAAAGAAGAGAGAAGAGTTCATCCATGTGAAGGAAGAAGTCTTCTATGAGTTTGAGTCAATCAACAAAAGATGAAGAAGAAGACTTTGCATCCTGTATTTATTTCTTTTTGAAATCTCTTTGTAAATTGTTTTGTTATCATTAGATAGGGGGAGATTGTTAAGGCAAAAAGCCTTACCCCTTTTGGATCTTAAGATAACAAAACAATCTAGACTAGCTTAGTATAAACAGTAGAATAAAATAGCTAAGTTTAGGAGTGATACTGAGTTTGGCCAGTATTGGCCACTCAGTATCAGCACTCAGTATTGGAAATCCAATACTGAGTAGAAGGACTGAGTTACAGTCAGTTTTGTAACGGACTAAGATCAAATCCCTTGATCTTAGTCATTTCCTTAGTTTAGTCCTTCGGTTACTCCTTTGCCCATTATGTAAGATCTCTATACCAATATAAATAGAGATCATTATGCAAAGGAGTACTCACCAATTCACGAACTTACATTCACATACTTTGTAATTGATCAGTGGTCTTGTTATTCCGCAACAAGCCACACTTAGTGGATTTATACATTGACTATATTCTTGTGTTATCACTTTAATATTTCATTAAGTATGACAATCTATCAATTAACATAACAAACCAGGGTTGTTGTGACCTAACAATAAAAATGGCCCGTGACCATTATACCCACTAGCCATGAGCAATAACCAATAAATATCCATTTGTTACACTGTAATTGGTGCCTAGAACCCATACGAATGCCCGTGACCGATTTGACCACTATGACCAACAACCTATAAGTATCCATTTTAAACCTTAAATTGTGTCAATTACCCATACGAATGACCCGTGAACCATTATACGCACTAGCTACGACCAATAACCTATAAGTATCCTTGTTAAGCCGTAATTAGCGTCCATAGCCCATACGAATGGACCCTGAACCATTATAACAAATAACCTATAAGTATGCATTTTTTAAATTGTAAGGTGTTGATAACTCATACAAATGGCCCTTAAACCATTATAACCACTAGCTATGACAAATAACCTTATATCACTTTTTTAAACTGTAATTGGTGTCTATAACCCATACGAATGCCCCGTGAATGATTTTGACCACTAGCTATGATCAATAACCTATAAGCATCTATTTTAAACGTTAATTGGTGTCGATATCCCATACGAATGGCCTGTGAACCCTTATAACCACTAGCTACGCCCAATAACCTCTAAGTATCCATGTTAAACCGCAATTGGCGTCCATAGCCCATGCGAATGGCCCGTGAACCATTATAACCACTAGCTATAACCAATAACCTATAAGTATCAGTTTTTTAAACTGTAGTTGGTGTTGATAACCCATAAAAATGGCCCGTGAACCATTATAACCACTAGCTATGAGCAATAACCAATAAGTATCCATTTTTTACATTGTAATTGGTGTCTAGAACCCATACGAATGCCCGTGGACGATTTTAAACCATTAATTTTGTCCATTACCCATACGAATGGCCCGTGAACCATTATAACCACTAGCTACGACCAATAACCTATAAGTATCCATGTTAAACCGTAATTAGCGTCCATAGCCCATACGAATGGCCCGTGAAGCATTATAACCACTAGCTTCGACTAATAACCTATAAGTATCCTATTTAAACCGTATTTAGCGTCCATAGCCCATACGAATGGCCCGTGAACCATTATAACAAATAACCTATAAGCATGCTTTTTTTAAATTGTAATTGGTGTTCATAACTCATATAAATGGTCTGTAAACCATTGTAACCACTAGCTTTGACCAATAACCTTTATGTATCCATTTTTTAAACTGTAATTGGTGTCTATAACCCATACGAATGCCCCGTGAATGATTTTGACCACTAGCTAGGATCAATAACCTATAAGCATCTATTTTAAACATTAATTTGTGTCCATTACCCATACAAATGGCCACTGAACCATTATAACCACTAGCTACGACCAATAACCTATATGTATCCTTGTTAAACCGTAATTAGTGTCCATTGCCCATACGAATGACCCGTGAGCCATTATAATCAATAGCTATAACCAATTACCTATACGTATCCATTTTTTACGCTGTAATTGGTGTTGATAACCCATACAAATGGCCCATGAACCATTATAACCACTAGCTATGACCAATAACCTATAAGTATCCATTTTATAAACTATAATTGGTGTCTAGAACCCATACGAATGCCCCGTGAACGATTTTGACCACTAACTATGACCAATAACCTATAAATATCCATTTTAAACGTTAATTAGTGTCCATTACCCATACGAATGGCCACCGAACCATTATAACCACTACCTATGACCAATAACCTATAAATATCCTTTTTTAATGTAATTGGTGTCTAGAATCCATACGAATGCCCCGTGAATGATTTTGACCACTAGCTATGACCAATATCCTATAAGTATCCATTTTAAACGTTAATTGGTGTCGATATCCCATACGAATGGCCCGTGAACCCTTATAACCACTAGCTACGCCCAATAACCTATAAGTATCCATGTTAAACCGCAATTGGCGTCCATAGCCCATACGAATGGCCCGTGAACCATTATAACCACTAGCTATAACCAATAACCTATAAGTATCCATTTTTTAAACTGTAGTTGTGACAACTCGATATTTTTGGTACGTAAACTCAATTCATTTCTAGAACTTTCCTTATTTAGAAAATTTTTGTTTTAGACTTTCTATTTCTGGCATCCTAACACACAACAAATTTACATATTTTTACACCATACATTAGTGTTTGATTATTTTAGTCAACACAACATTATTATTCCTTATGGTGACACATATGAGATTAAAACGTTTCTAAAAAAATAACTTTCTCGATTAAGCAATAAACGTAATAAATTAACTTAAACGTGACCCGAATGTACGATCCAATCTAACCCGACACCAAGGTTTGACCGACCACCTAAGTGCCGGCCTCCCCCTCCATGCTTGACCCCAAACTCGGCCGAACACCCCCCTTAGAGTGAGGTGCAAGTTGTGTTGGCCTTATCTCTTCAATTTGGTCTTTATCCATCTCTCTAAACAAGTCCTTCTGCTACTAGGACTCTACGTCTAAACCCTAATCCTTGAGCACTATAAATACCAATCATTCATTAAACCCTACACTTTTTGTTTCTCCCCAATTCGGTCGATCCCCACAAGCATCACCATCATCACCTTCGTCCGATCCCAAGCAAACTCGAGCATCTCCATTCATTTCTTGATCCGATCGCAAGGTATATCGATTCCCAATGTGATTTTCGTTTGATTTCTTGTTTATTTCGGTCCCTAGCTTGAACCCGAGACCATGGCCAAGGCCATTTAGTCTCGGTATAAACCCTAACACCCATAAATCCGTAGCCTACACGCGTGCTTGTGTATGTGTGTGTTGCTCGATTAAATCGTTAGAACTCGCTAGATGTGTTGTTGATTCGTTGATCCGTTTGTTTAAACCCTAGATCTTGACCTTTGGCGTGATAAACCCTATATCTAGCTTCATAGATTCGAACCCTAACCGATCTAGACACGCAAGCCTCGAACCTAGTTGATCTAGTCCGACCTAGACCACAAACCCGAAGGGTTTTGGCCTTCGGCCAACCCTAGACCGAACCCTAGCCGAACCCTAACCCTAGTTGACTTGCATGTTTGACTTGTTGACCTAGAGTAGCTATATTTGACTTTTGTTGACCAAATCTTGTGCTAGACTAAACCCTAAATCGGAACCTAAACCCTGGCCGAAATCTAGAACCCAAATGTTGACTATTGTTGACTAATTTTGACCTATGTTGACTTCTAGGATTGACCCAACCGATCAACCCAAACCCGAATACTTAATCGGGCCAAGTCCCGTACTTGGCCCATATCGATCTACCTTAGTCCATCGGGCCCAAACTTTAGTTGGCCCATTAGTATCCAAGCCCATTTGGACCAAAGCCCAAACCTTTGGCCCACTTATACCCAAACCGAACCCAATTGGGCCCAAGCCCAATCCATGGCCCAATCTAATCGGACCTAAGCCCAATAAGAGGCCCAATCTAGGCCCATTAAGCCCATTTGGCCCAATCTAGGCACATTAAGTCTAACCCAAGCCCATTTCATTTCATTTCACTTCGAAGCCCATTTCGTTTCATTTCATTTCGGCCCATTAAGGCCCAATGATCCAAGTTCATTCGATGTCACTAAACATAAAACATAACATTAACCGCATATCATTTAACTTATATCGTATCTAGAATCTCCTGCATTAGCTTAGTCTAATTAGTAGTTATATCATTTAGGAAGCTAGGTGTCTCTGAAGGATTCCTCTGTCCTAATATTGTTGCTAAGCTTTTCCCAGGTGAGTCCACATACCCGTTTACTCTTTTTAACTATTTTTTAAACTTTGGGGTGGAAAACATAAACACAAATGCTACTGTTTTACTATGACTGTACAACAACATCTATACATTTTCATTATCGCATTGGCATGACAAACAATTATTATACCGGACTAAGGTTTGCCAGCAATCATTAACTAGTGGATCTAGACCATGGATATGCAGATAGTACTATTGGCTAACACTGATCCTCCCAACATTATTTGATCACTACTTGGTATATCCAAGACATCTTTCGGGAGTGTATATCCATAAACGAACGATAACATACTGGAGTTGAGGTGTTGATTGTGGACTTAGGGGTTGGTATATTAACTCAATAGACTAGCTACCTGTTGGGGATAACAGTTCATGTGATGTCAAACATAACAATTTGTTCAACACTTTTTTCACAAACATAACTACTAGTTGTAGATATTCTACAATTACACTACACTTTTCATATTTACTCCTCATATTATATGAGTGTTGAACTTTATACGTTTCAGTCATAAACCATTTTTACAACAAACATTTTGGGTAGCAAAACAACTTACTTTATCTTTTACATTAACCCTGCGGATTCACTAAACATTATTGTTGACCCTTTTACTATTTATGTTTTTCCAGGTAATTAGGTGCAGTGGAACTAGAGGATGTGAGCAGTGGGATTGTCGTGAGCCATGATTAAAACATTAAGTTTACGAACAATCATTTTATTCCAAAACAATTTCTATTTTAGGAAACTTCCTATTTTGGTACTTTCTATTTTTGGAAAGTGAAAACAACTTTTATTTTCGTTATTGCGTGGTTGTTTGTTTACTTAATTTTTGCTATGTTGTCATGAGCGTTACACCCTCGTTCTTCCGAAAAACATTTAAAATGAAGTAAAACTCATTTTTGGCGGGGTGTGACAGAGTGGTATCAGAGCTTAAGTTATAGTGAATTAGCAAGCCTAGTCTATAACTACAAAAGATTTTTGGGAAAAACAAAACTTATACAAAACAAATGTTCATGGCGCGCTGAGTCTCATATCCCGAAGTTTCATTGTTCTTAGATTAGAACATTGCCTTAGTTAGTATTGACTTAGAGTAATATTTAGCATATCGTCTGAGTGCCTAATTTTATGTTCTATAATTATTGCGACTTATTTCAGAACGTCGTCAATGAGTGTTATTGATATTTCGTTCGACTCCGAATATGATAGTGATCATAGTACTACTACGCCTAGAAGTATTCCTCCATCTCCAGTTGTTCCATGGCATCGACGACCAAGAAGACGTCCTATTCCCATTATTCCTAATGGTCCTCCTACTCTAGCTCGTGGTCAGCGTCCTATTATCTATCGTCGACGTGAGGGTGGCATGATATGGTTATGTTCGCTTGCGAAACCAAAACGTGATGTTGCTCCAAGAAATCCACGACGTCGAGAACCAGAGCCGGATGTGATATCAGAATCAGAGCCTGAAGAAGACTCTGAGCCAGAAGAAGAATCAGAACCAGAGCCGGATGTGATATCAGAATCAGAGCCTAAAGAAGACTCTGAGCCAGAAGAAGAATCAGAACCAGAGGAAGAACCAGAAGAAGAGTCAGAGCCTATGGAAGAATCTGAGCCAGAGGAAGATGATTAGTCGTCTACATATCGTCTATATTTGTTTTCTATTACTATTATTAGGTTTTATTGTTTAACTATTTTAGTATTTTCTTTTATCCAGTACTGGCGTATGTGCCATACTTTTAAAACTATTATGTATTAGGAACGTGTTTAATAAAAGTGATATTTAAGTAAATTCTAATGTTTCTATAAATAGTATTTTCTATACGTCTTTCCTACTACAACTATATCTACGACTATCTATATCTACGTCTACTACTACTATTACGTCTATTGTATATCTATTCTTCGATTCTTATAATAAGTATATATTTTCTTTATAATCCTTCTATATTATTCTTTTCTAAATTCTTTGTGTAAATCGTATTATTTATATCAGCAATTCATCAATGGCTCGAGGAGGAAATGCAGAGACTGTTGAACAAATGGTGGAACGCCGACTTGCTGAAGTGATGGCTCAAATGAACGAAGCAAGAGGAAATGCCGCTGGTGCATCTAACAGTGAAAACAACGGTATATCATACGATTCCACGATAAAATATTCATTTATTTTCATTTTGTTTTAACCCATTGTTCATTTTCTTTCCTTATTTGTTTAAACTTCGGATCCCAATGCTAATCGTCAAGGTCAGTCGTTTAAGACATTTACGTCCTGTCATCCTCCGACATACTATGGATCTGAAGGTGCCATTGCCATCATCCACTGGATTGAGAAGGTGGAATCTATTTTTAGTATCATCCAATGTGCCCCTGAGAATATGGCGAAGTTTGCTGCTAGCACGTTTTCCAAAGAAGCGTTGTCCTGGTGGAATTCCCAAGTGCAAGTCTTAGGTTATGCTAATGCTGATGCTATGACCTGGTATACGTTCAAGAATCAGTTAACTCAGAATTTTTGTGCAAAAAGAGAGCTACAGAAAGTTGAAGTGGAACTATGGAATCTGTCCATGGTTGGATCTGATATTCTTACCTACACGACTAAGTTCCAAGAACTCGCTCGTCTTCTTCCTCATATGGTTTCCCCTGAATTTAAGCGTATCCAAAGGTATCTTCAAGGTCTTCATGATCTCATTCGTACTCATGTTATTGCTTCTGAACCGACAACTTTCGAAGATGCTGTGAAATGTGCAACAAGGTTGGCTGATGATGCTATGAGAAGTGGATCGTTCAAAGACAAGCTAGTTGTGTCTAGCAAATCCTCTAAAACTTCGAAAAATGAAAATGGGAAGCGTTCCTACGACAACAAGCGTGATTACAAAGGGAACAAGTATCAGAAGACTAAGAATTATGCTACCTCTAATCAGAACAACAATCAGTCTAATTCTGATTCTAAGTCTTATGATGGAAGCAAGTCGAAGTGCAACAAATGTAATTGGCATCATGATGGTCTGTGTGAGAAGTGCTACAAGTGTGACCGCTGTGGTCACAATTTCAGAAAGTGTTCCTCCAACAATCCTCCTAAGAATCCTGTCTGCTACGAGTGTGGTGATCCTAACCACTATCGAAATCGTTGCCCTAAGCTTCAGAACAACAACAAACAGAATGGCAACAACAACAACAACAACAACAATCGCCACAACAATCGCAACAACAATCGCAATGCCAACAACAACAATGATCGTCAGAATGGGCGTGGTAGTACATTTGTTATGAATGCTCAGGAAGCTCGCGAAAATTCTGATATCGTTAAAGGTACGTTTATCGTCAACAATCATGTTGCCTCTATTTTATTTGATTCAGGAGCCGACTTGAGTTTCGTATCGACCGACTTTAGAAGTTTCTTAAATTTGAATCCTGATCGTTTGAAAGTTAAATATGAAATCGAGCTAGCGAATGGCAAAGTCATAGGAATGGATTGGTTATCTAAAAACCGTGCTGAAATAATATGTTACAACAAACAAATCCGAATTCCTTTATTCAAAACAGGAACTTTAATAATTCAAGGTGAACAGCAAAACGAAAACATAAAAATCATAACTTCCATGAAAGCTCAAAAATATCTTCGTAAAGGATGCCAAGCATTTCTTGCTCATGTCGTTGACATAAAGTCCAAAGATCGTAAGATTGAGGACATTCCTATTGTTCGTGAATTTCCTGGCGTATTTCCTAGTGAATTGCCTGGACTGCCGCCTCAGAGACAAGTTGAATTTCGTATTGATCTGATTCCAGGAGCCGCACCTATTGCGCGTTCTCCTTATCATCTTGCACCGTCTGAAATGCAAGAACTTTCATCTCAATTGCAAGAAGTTCTTGATCTTGGTTTCATTCGACCGAGTTTCTCGCCTTAGGGAGCTCCGGTCCTCTTTGTTAAAAAGAAAGATGGTTCAATGAGAATGTGCATTGACAATCGTGAATTAAATAAAGTAAGCATTAAAAATCGATATCCACTTCCCCGTATTGATGATCTATTCGATCAACTCCAAGGATCGAGTTTCTATTCCAAAACTGATCTTCGTTCAGACTACCATCAGTTAAAAGTTCGTGTTGAAGATGTGCCCAAAACTGCTTTCAGAACTCGCTATGGTCATTACGAATTTTTGGTAATGCCATTTGGTTTGACCAATGCACCTGACGTGTTTATGGATCTCATGAACAGAGTGTGCAAGCAATATCTCGATAAATTCGTTATCGTCTTCATAGATGATATTCTTATCTATTCGCATTCGAGAGAAGAGCATGAAGAGCACTTAAGAATCATTCTTGACTTGTTGGATAAGGAGAAGCTGTACGCCAAGTTGTCCAAGTGTGAATTCTGGTTGCGTGAAGTCCAATTTCTGGGTCATATTATCAACGAGGAAGGAATCCACGTTGATCCTTCAAAGATAGAAGCTATAAAGAATTGGGAAGCTCCAAAGACCCCAACTGAAGTAAGACAATTCCTTGGTCTTGCTGGTTACTACAAAGATTCATAGAAAATTTCTCGAAGATTGCAAGGGATTTAACGGTGTTGACACATAAGGATGAGAAATTTGTCTGCTCCTATTCTATCTCTTCCTGATGGAATCGATATTTTTGTGGTGTTCTGTGATGCTTCGCACCAAAGGCTAGGTTGTGTATTGATGCAACATGACAAAGTGATCGCCTACGCCTCTCGACAACTGAAGAACCACGAGAAGAATTATACAACTCACAATCTTGAGTTGGGTGCCGTTATATTCGCGTTGAAGATTTGGAGACATTATCTCTATGGTACCAAGTGCACAATATATACCGATCACAAGAGCTTGCAACATATCTTCAGTCAGAAAGAGCTCAACATGAGACAACGCAGATGGATAGAGTTTATGAATGATTACGAATGTGAGATCAAGTATCATCCTGGTAAAGCTAATGTGGTAGCTGATACTTTAGGTCAAAAAGAGCAACCTAAACCTCGTCGTGTTCGAGCCCTTCCAATCTCTTTTCGTTCTAATCTATCTTCCCAAGTTCATGAATTCCAAGTTGAAGCCTTGAAGGTAGAGAACATCAAAAGTGAAGCTTTGTGTGGTATGGAAAAGCAGTTAGAAGCAAAGGAAGATGGGACCATTTACTTCATGGATCGTTTATGGGTTCCTAGTCATGGAAGTGTTCGCGACGTCATCTTGAATGAAGCTCATCGATCTAAATATTCTATTCATCCTGGTGCTGACAAGATGTATAAAGACGTCAAAGAATTGTATTGGTGGCCTGATATGAAGAAAGAAATCGCGGTTTATGTTAGCAAATGTTTAACTTGTGCCAAAGTGAAAGCAGAGCATCAGAAGTCTTCCGGTCTTCTACAACAGCCAGAGATCCCTGAATGGAAATGGGAAGAAATCTCTATGGATTTTATAACCAAGTTGCCTCGAACGTCTAGTGGTCATGATACAATTTGGGTAATTGTTGATCGATTGACCAAATCAGCTCATTTTATCCCTGTTAAAGAAACTGACCAAATGGAGAAGTTAACGAGAATCTATTTGAAAGAAGTCGTATCTCGACATGGTGTGCCAGTCGCGATCATCTCTGATCGTGATAGCCGCTTTACATCTCGTTTTTGGCAATCATTGCAAAAATCTCTCGGTACTCGCCTCGATATGAGTACTGCTTATCATCCGCAAACCGATGGTCAGACTGAAAGAACAATCCAAACTTTGGAAGACATGCTGAGAGCATGTGTTATTGATTTTGGTGGAAGTTGGGATTCTTATCTCCCTTTTGCTGAGTTCTCGTATAATAATAGTTATCATACAACTATTAAGGCCGCACCATTTGAAGCCCTTTGTGGAAGAAAGTGTCGTTCGCCACTTTGCTGGATTGAAATTGGTGATCGTCAGATTACTGGTCCTGAAATTCTACAAGAAACGACTGACAAGATTTTTAAGATCAAAGATCGCATCAAGGCTGCAAGAGATCGACAAAAGAGTTATGCTGATAATCGTCGAAAGCCTTTAGAGTTCGTTGTTGGCGACCATGTGTTGCTAAAGGTAGCACCTTGGAAAGGTGTTGTACGTTTTGGCAAGAAGGGAAAGCTCAGTCCTCGTTATGTCGGACCGTTTGAAATTCTCGAGAGAATTGGTGCTGTTGCTTATCGTCTTCGTCTTCCTAAAGAGCTCAACAATGTTCACAACACTTTTCATGTGTCTAACTTGAAGAATTTTATTCATGATCCCTCGCTCATTGTTCATGCTAAGGAAATTATCATCGACGACAAACTCCATTTCACTGAGGAACCAATCGAGATATCTGACTGGAAAGAGCAAAAGCTACGAAGAAGAAAGATCAGAATCGTTAAGGTCAGATGGAACTCCAAAAGAGGTCCTGAATTCACGTGGGAACGTGAGGACCAAATGCGAAAGAATTATCCTCATTTATTTCTCGTTGTCTCTCCTGTTCGCTCTTCGTCTTAAATTTCGGGACGAAATTTCTTCAACCAAGGGAGAATGTGACAACTCGATATTTCTGGTATGTAAACTCATTTCATTTCTAAAACTTTCCTTATTTAGAAAATTTCTATTTTTAGACATTTCTATTTCTGGCATGCTAACACACAACAAATTTACATATTTTTACACCATACATTAGTGTTTGATTATTTTAGTCAACACAACATTATTATTTCCTTATGGTAACACATATGATCTTAAAACATTTCTAAAACAATAACATTCTCGATTAAGCAATAAACGTAACAAATTAACTTAAACGTGACCCGAATGTACGAACCAATCTAACCCGACACCAAGGTTTGACCGACCACCTAAGTGGCCGGCCTCCCCCTCCTTGCTTGTGTTGGAATATGCTTCACGCTCATGACATATAGTTATATGGCTAGTTGTATGTGAGCCTAAAGGGTGACACACTTATACACCAAACATCATTTACTATATATAATATAATTAGGGTAATTATATTATTTATATAAACTATAATTACTTGACTAGTTATGTTTTAATTACTCCCTCCGTCCCTAAATAAAGTTCCCATTTCTCCTTCAAGTTTTGTCCCTAAATAAAGTTCCCATTTCACAAACATAAGGGGCCCACTTAATATAATAATATTTTTACCAATACTTTCACCACTAACTATCTCTTTAAAACACTTTCTCTCTCCAATCAAACCTTATATTTTAATCAAAAGTAATACCAAATACCCCACCACTAACTATCTCCTAAAATGTTGTGCCCAACACAAATGGGAACTTTATTTAGGGACGGAGGGAGTAATTGTTAAGTTAAAACGTACTAGTGAGTAATAATAAAGAATCAAAAGGACAAGGGGCTAAGTGTCATATCTCATAACTTGTATTATGGATATAGACTTAGATTAGGGAGCAAGAAAAGATTAACCCAAATCTCACTCCCTAAACCCTACGGCCGAAAACAAAAACCAAAAAATTGAAGCCGTCTCTTTGAAGTACCTTGGTTGCGCCGTAGCCTAAAAAAAACGAAAAGAAAAGAAGGAAATTCCTTGGCTTCTGTTTCGTTTCTTGATCTACGTCCAAACAAATAAAAGGATATAATTCTTTTTGTTCCATGAATTTGGTGATTGTTGTGCACGTGAGGTGCAACCAAGAAAGAGGCGCAAGTTTTCAACTGTTGGATTATTTGATTCTTGACCAAAGGACTAGCATTCTATTTGGTGTTTTTGATATGGTGTAGTGTGGATACTATTAGAGGAATTATACCTTGAATTCTTGGAGTTCTTCATCCTCATTCATTGGAGTAATCAAAGGCTTCAAGGGTATGATTTCTACATGCTAAACTCTTTATCTTTATTGCTTAATTAGATTGTCAATATGTAGATCCTTGATTGGTGATTTATGTTATATTTCCGCTGAGTTTACTTGATTAAACCGTAAATCACTGACAGTGGTATCACGAGTCATCATATTGATGATTTAATTAGCATTTTTTTTGTAAAAAGTAGCAAAATTTTCAATAAAATTGGGTTAAAATTTTGATTTTTAGGAACGCTAATTGCTACTTATTATAAAAACACATCAAGAAATTAATCTAGTTATTGAATTTTTTGATTATTTAGCTTGGATTTACATTTTAATTTAGTTATTTTTGATATGGTAAAACATGTATTTTTGCCATATCCCAAGCCAAAGCCTTGTCAATTGTTGCTTGTTTGTGCAAACCGATGAAAGCCTAGACCTTTGTGAATGAATGTGTTGATTGTTTGGTTGTTTTGGTTGATTTGGGAAAAGTCGTATTTTTGGCTTAAATTGTTGTAATTTTGTTTCAATTTTTTCTTTTATTTTTGGTGCCATATTTTGGGGCAAATTTCTTTGTAAAAGTAATTAGAATAGTTGTATTTTATTTCTTTGTATCTTGTAATCGGTTGACCAAAAATGGAGAGAAAATGAGGATAAAACAACAATTTTCGGCACCTCCTGCGCAGCTGCACGAAAACAGACTTTCCCGGAGATTGGCTATTCCATTGGACCTGAAACCACCGCCAAAACTTCCGCAACTCAGAGACCTACAACTGTACAGAAGGAGGGGAAAACCACCGAAGACTCCTTCAGTGACTTTTCTGGCCTTGAAGTCAGTGTGAATTTTCTGGTAGAATGTATTTTTTCACAAATGTTGGTTTCTACTTGCCCATGAATGTCTGTAACATCCTAAAATCGGCCTACTAGTTTTAGGTATATATTGATATTTGATAAATATCTATTTGACCATATATGGAATAAATTGATTAAATGTTAAATGAATTGTTTGACCGTTTGTCCTTTTGTGATATATTAATCAAGGGATTAAAATATCCGGTTTCTGAAATGTTTAAACGATTTTGTGATTTTTATATCTTTAGATTCCTTGTCGGATTTCGTTCCGGAAATGCTTTCGTTTTTAAAATTGGAGTCCGTTTGCTATTTAAAATAAATTAACTACGAAAGGGACTTTTATATTGTATTGTTTAAAAGTGATAAAAGTCAAGTGGGCCCCCCCTAATGAGGGTCTTCGACAGCCAAAGGAGGGAAGGGGAACCCTTCCTCCTCATTTTGTCATCTCCTCCTCTCTCTCTCTTCGTTATCTCTTTCCCTCTCTCTATAAAAAAACCCCATAACCAATGTTTTAAAACCCGGATTTCTAATCGAACCGGCTAATACTTTAAATACGGTCGAACCGGTCAGACCGGATGAACCGGACGGTTGAACCGGCTCACAACATTGTTGCATAGGTATGATATAACAATCACATAACTGATATATATTAAATAATATAAAGTGAATTGGTAATAAAAAAATTAAAATTACCAATTAAAAACTTGAAAATCTAAAAAGAAAGAAATGGAAAATAAAGTTGTTCGTTCACAGTAGCTATTTTGTTGTCCCACATCGCTGTGTTAATTTATATTACAACGGAAAAGGAGGAAAAATGAAAGCATGCTACACTTCTTCACTTCTTTGTCCCACATCGCTCTCAGAGCAAAAAGGGTACTAGCTTGAAGCAATATATATATTCCATAACCTGCAAGCACTTTTCAACATTTCGATTAGAATCTTGCATTATGTCTTGGTTCTAATTAAAATCCGACAAAACCTGTTTGAAGTCGGGTTTGTTCCGGTTTTTGGAGCCGGTTTGCTCCGGTTTTGTGGCTGGTTTAACCCGGTTTCGTCAAAAACCGGCCGGTTCATTCCGGTTCAGTTTTGGCTTATTGGCCCGGTTACATTGGGCCGGTCTCATGCCATTTTTCCGGTTCGCCCGATCCGACTGGGCGGTCCGACCCGGTCACGAAAACATTGCCCATAACTTCTTCTTGGTGTTCTTGAGCTCCAAGAGAGATTGCTAGCTTGTTTCTTGCTCAATCACAAATCTAATCTCGTTTTCGGATAGCTCTTGAGGTAAGCTTCAACCTATATGTGTTCATTTTTTATTTAATGCAAGTTGATTAAGGTAGGGTTTGAGTTTCTTGATGTTTTGTTAGTGATTCTTGTTGTAGATGTTCTATTTCATGTTTATGCAAGCTTTGACATGTAATATATGATTATTTGTTGGAAGAAACTAAGCTTTGGTGGAACTCAACTTCAAACTCCATTAATGGAGGTTTGGAGAAGATGTGTTTTACCAAACCTTGGATTTCTTAAGATTTTGAGGGTTGTTGTTGTTCATTATGTTATGATAATATGTTTGATGAGTTATTTATGTTGATTGGTGGATTATGACTTGAAATGATGAAATTGTTAGTTAAAAGGTTGTATGTAATTTATGTCTAAATTATAAGCTAGTAAATGGGTTTTTTGTGACAAGTTGGTGTGATTATGTCAAAAATAGGTTTTATGGGGTTTGTTGCTTGTATATGTTAAAATGACATGTTAAATGTGTTAGTTGTATTATGTCAAGTTTTGATGAGGTTGATGAAATGCTAGCTAGTGTTTGGCTAATTGGGTCAAAAGATAGAAATAATGATTTATGGGTAAAATACTTGGTTTAGAGAAGTTATGATCTTGTTGAATTGATTAATTAGTTATGACTTGCTAGATGTGGTGATTATGTGAAAGTTGGTTGATTTCGAAGGTGTAATAATTATATTCGGGTTTTGACCCGTTTGGACCATTTTGGGATAAAAGTGAATTAGTAGTTTGAATTGTGTTAGTATTAGTATTGGTAAGCTTGAAAGGTAAGCTTGAGAAGTGAGCTTGAGAGGTAAGCTTGAGAGGTAAGCTTGAGAAGTGAGCTTGAGCTTGATAGGTAAGCTTGAGAGGTAAGCTTGAGAGGTAAGCTTGAGAGGTGAGCTTGAGAAGTGAGCTTGAGCTTGAGAGGTAAGCTTGAGAAGTGAGCTTGAGAGGTAAGCTTGAGAAGTGAGCTTGAGAGGTAAGCTTGAGAGGTAAGCTTGAGAAGTGAGCTTGAGCTTGAGAGGTAAGCTTGAGAAGTGAGCTTGAGAGGTAAGCTTGAGAAGTGAGCTTGAGCTTGAGAGGTAAGCTTGAGAAGTGAGCTTGAGAAGTGGGCTTGAGAAGTTAGCTTTAGAACTCAACTCGACAACTTAGTTTGACCTGTTGGATGGATAATATGTAAAATGGTTAGTTGACTTGTTAGATATGTATGATATGGTCATGACATTCTTATATGATATTGCAAGTGTTTAGTTATTCATGTGGTGCAAGTGTTAATGTTAAATGTATATTTAACATTGTTTATAATTTGGTGGAATTATGTACTAATTCGGTATTCCTTTGGTGTACAGGAACCTGGATCGAGACTCAGAAACATTAGACCTCTGAGTTCGACAAGTGGAAGTAACAGTGAGTGGATTTAACCTACAACTCGGGTTTCGGTTAATACATTTGGTATATGGTATACTAGAAAAATGCAAGAAAATTGACAGACAGGGAAAGTTCACGCCATGAACTCCAGTTCACGATCGGGAAGTAGCGACAGAGATTATGGTTTTTCATCGCGAAGTTCTTAACGATGGAGTTCCCGACGCGAACTCAAGTTCGCGACTGGGAACTCTTTTGTGACATTTTTCGCGGTATTTTCGTAGCTAGCCTATTTCGTTATGTATGCCTAGGGTTAGGGGATTCTGACTGGGATACTTTTGACGCAGTCTTTCGTAACAAGTTTGTTTGTTGGTACCTGTTTGATCAGGTTAAGTGAGATAGGATATGTGCACATAGATGAAGGGTTTCTACTGGAATAGTAGTGACAACTCGGTTAGTGGTAATCGAGGATAGGTAAGAGGTCAGCGTCGGATGGATAACGGCTGGGCATAGTGTATCGACTAACAGGGTATTCGAGCCTTACCTGTATTTGTTGCATGGTTAAGGGGGGTTTACCCGGGGTGTTGGGTACAGGCTAACGGTTACTGTGGTTTTGGCCAACCACGGTTTAAGGCCCGCAAAGCCACCATTCCTTAGTGATAGTGATTACCCAACGCGGAGATGTAGTAATACTTCCGTGTTTAGCAATCGGAGATGTAGAATTAATTACGTGCTTAGTGATTAGACAGTCAGTGGAACAGTGGTTCTGTGGAACAATGGTTAAGAGGTTCAATGGTTAAGTGGTTACGAGGAGTAACGACCGTGGAGATGTTGTGTTTGCTTGTTGAGGTTTACACAATTTGTAGATTATGTTCATTCACTTAGCTTTGTGCCAATCACTCCTTCGTTGACTCTTTTCAGGTTGATCGGTGCTTTGGACGGAATGGGTGACCAAGCTCAAATGGATATGTTTTGTAAAATGAGTCATGTCGTTAAGTGACACCGTTTAAATATCATTGTTTTGGAGTTTAATTTGGGACGTTTGGTTTGTAAACCTTAACCTAAACTATTCATTAACTTTATGCTTCCGCACACCCTTTAAAAAAAACCTTTTCTAAATTTTGCGGTGTTATAATGTCATGAGGGCAGGTGGGAGCCCATTGGGTTTATGTAGGCCCGTTTGGGTTCATGTTGGCCCGTCCCCCAGTTTGACCCTTCGGTCCGTCGTGATGACTCACGTGACCGAACCTAGGATTTCATCGGTCGAGGTTTGCACAAAATTTGTTGCATGTTTTATTTATGTTTATGGTTGTTTTCTTTTCTATTAGATACAAGTAATAAAACAATTGAAATATGATTTTAGACACAAACATTAAAACATCCAAACCTTTTATCATCTATGATTACTTGTTAATCATTCTTAATTGTTTTGAGATTAAACTAAGTTTAAATACGATTTGAAACTTAACCCTTAATAATCGCTAAATCTTTTTACCGTTTATTAAACGACTTATGAAGAGGTATGAATGAAGTACATGATTCATTCATATCTTAATAAAATTTTGTTAATTAAAATTTAACATACCTAAAATTTAAGTCACGCCGTCCAATCGGTTGATAATCACTTGCTTCTATTTTTGAATTCACGTGAGACGTGGTTTGAATTTAGATCCGAGGTCCTTATTCTCTACGCGTGAGACCTAAAGCTATGTTGACATGATTTCACATTGGATGACTTAATCGAGTTAACGGTGAGACCTTGACTCGAGGTGAAGATGTGACAAACATGCCACTTGACCCTAGATGCTTGTTCACTAGGTGCCATGAAGTCCCATACCTCTAAGAGTTGCACTTGTAATGAAATTGTTGATCGTCACCTACCTATTGGATCTATCATCTCTAGCAGATCAACTGATGCGATTATAGAAGCTCAATGGGATCTTAGCTTTTAATTAAAATTAATTGGGTAGTTAATTGATTAAAAGAAATTATTAATGAAAATACTATTTTTTGAACTTTGTGTGTTATACAGATAACAACAACAAATCAAAACCTAAGTATCTCCACTCTAAAATCAGTTCTTGAAAGCTGAAACTGAGTAATATCAACTTTATCGACTGATATCGAACTCTAAGGATTGTCCTTAGAGATGCGAACAAGTTGATACACCTATAAGAGGCCTTACCTGAGGCACCTCCTGCAAATGCTTCTGCTGCTGTTCGTCAAGCCTTTATCGAAACGTATTAACGAACACCAAGAAGTCGCTACTCCTATGCTTGTGAGCTTGAACCCCGAGATCCGAAAGAACTTCAAGGAACTCACAGCATATGACATGATAAGCGAGTTAAAAATGATATTTCAACAACAAGCAGAACATGAACTGTTCAAAACAGTTAAAGCATTCCACGCTTACAAGCAGGCTAGGCCAATCAAATTGCACTTATATCTTGAATATGAAATGCTATATTGATCAAATGGAACGTCTTGGTTACCCATTGCCACAAGTCTTGGAATGAGCTTGTGAGCATGGGGAGGACAATTGGTGTATTACATGCTATGGTAAAACTGGTTGAGCAAAGGTTACCCTATTCTTTTCTAGAAATCAGGGAAGGTAAATCGCAAGCACAAGGCAAGAGTCTAGGTAAGGGTAAGCTAGTTTACTTTTCCAAACCTACGATTCCCCCACATGCTAAAAAGGAGCACCCTACAAAGGATATTTCTTTCCATCATTGAGATGAAACCGGCCATTGAAGGAGGAACTGTCCTGCCTACTTGGCATAGTTGATGAAGGAAAAATGTGTTCTAGCTAGCACATTAGGTATCTTCATTATAGAACTCTATACTTTTACTAATAAATATTGAGTGTATGACACTAGTTGTGGAACTCACATTTACACAAATGTGCCAGATTAAAAGTAAAGTATAAAGCTAAAATAATGGAAGCTGTGATCTAATCCTTCCTAATGCGTTAATTATTGTTTTGAACAATTGTTAATTATGCATTGTTTAGCTTTATCATTTGTTGAATAATGATTTATTCAAACTATTATGGATTATGATATTTGTTTTATGAAAAATAACATATTTTATAACTATTCCTTGTAATAGTATGCTTGAAATTGATATGCATGATCCAGATTCAAACGATAGTTCTATATAGAAATGTAGCACTCAAGAATCCAAAACGGTTTGGATTCCATTTACCTAGAGCATTGTCATCTTTTCCACATAAACAAGAAACGCATTTTGACACTTCCACACGAAGGGCTTCTTAACAAATGATTATGAATCATTTAAATGCCTCTCTTGTATATTATGGAAAGATAACAAGAAAGCTTTTCTCCCATGTTGGCGAAAGAGCTAAAAATCTACTTGGACTCATACATACTGATGTATGTGGCCCTTTTAGAACTAAGACTAGGGAAGGAGTTACCTACTTTATCACTTCCACTGATGATTTCAGTAGTTATGGTTATGTTTACTTGATTAAACATAAACATAAAATCTTTGAAACGTTCAAAGCTTTCTAAAGTGATGTAGAAAATCACCTCGGCAAGACAACAAAGGATTTCCATCCTAATCGAGGAGGAAAGTACATGAGTCAAGAGTTTCAGGATCATCCAACCCAACGTGAGATTGTCTCACAATTATCTCCTCCATACACTCCACAAGATCATGGTGTGTCTGAAAGGAGATATCGGACCCTGCATCACATGGTTCGATCTATGATGAGTCCTACTACTCTTACTCTATCCTTTTGAGGGGCATGCACTGAAGTGTGCTGCTCGAATACTTAATATGGTTCCGACCAAGAGGTTAAAAAGACACCATATGTGATATGGCTTGGGAAAGTCCCTAGTTTGTCTTACTTGAAGATCTGGGGTTGTGAGGATCTCGTTGAACGAGAAATGCCGAACAAACTTGAGCCCATATCTATCAACTGTATCTTCATTACTATTTTACTACCCACCTGAGAACAAACTGTTGTTGCTCGGTATGCTGAGTTTCTTGAGAACTGTCTCAATTCACAAAGCAAGTGGGTGCACTATAGACTTTGACAAGATTCAAAGCGAAGATGCACAACCTTCTGGTAACACTAGAAAATATCATTATGAGGCTGGACATACAGATGTTGGGCCACAGAATGATGTTGTTCCCATTCGTAGGTCCGCAAGGACACCTTATGCAACTGAACGATATAGATTTATGTCGATGCTGAGGGGCAAAGTTTCGAGGATCATAATGAACCCCCTAACTGTCAAGTTGCATTATCGAATTTTGAATTCGAAAAATGACTTGAAGCTATGAATGCAAAAATGAAATCCATAAGAGACAATCAAGTTTTGAACTCAGTTGGTCTTTCTCAAAACAGTAAGACTGTTGACATGGATGAAAATATACACACCTATAAAGCTCTTGTAGTAGAAAAAGGTTACACTCAATTCTACGAGATTGACAATGATGAAACCTTCTCGCTTGTTACTAAAGACGTTAGGATTCTTATAGCCAAAGTAGTGTACTATGACTATGAGATTTGGTTAATGATGAAATAAAACGTTTGTTTCACCTAAAATCCAAACTGAGCATGTGTATATATGAAAGCTAGTGGGAGCATTGTCATTTCTCAAATCATACATGTTGGTGACATGTCATTCATGTGAAACATATACCATGGCTACAAGATGAAAATCCTGGCTTGGAAATGTTTTGACATGAAGGATTGTAGAAATACGACACACGTATTTGAAGTTAAGAATCTATTGGAATAGATCAAAGCGGTTGATTGGTTTAAGTCAAAGTGCTCACATTGACAAAATTCTAAAATGGTTTAGAATGAATGCTCCCAAACGAGGAAGTCCTCGTATACAACACAATGTAAACTTGAGTGAGACTCAAGGACCTTCCACACCTGATGTGGTGAAGCGAATGAATGTAATCCCCTATGAGTCGGCTATTCCATTCATCATGTACGCTATAAGAAGCACTAGTCCAAACGTAACGTCCTTAAGGGATCTTACTAGAAAATACCAACAGAATCCACGAGAGAGTCACTGGATCACTGTTAAGAACACATTTAAGTATACTTGCTATACTTATGCTAGTTTTGAAATAGGTCGTAATGACGCTAGACCCTATTTACGAATGTTCACTACATTCGAATGATTAATCGAGATATGTGAAATTCGTACTCTTAAAGTTCAAACAGATAACTAACTAGCTGACACTTTATCGAACTCAATGTCTTGTACCAAACATATTGAATATGAATGGAACATTGGACTTCGACAAGCTATTAGTTTCATGTAAATCTGTTTTAGTATTTGGATAATGGAACATTGAGCAGTATTTATGGGAATAAATTGATATATTTTATATGATCGTTTTTATATGAATATCTACTGTGTTCTATATTTGCATGTTTATATACATGAATGTTTACTGCGTTTTATATTCTAAATTGTCCATTGTCATATTAATAATATGGGAATATTATTAAGACAAATCTGAGGGCATTGATGACATTATCTTAGTATGACTAAGGATGATGAAATCAAACTCACATGTTGTTCATAATGATGCACAATTGGACTAACCCAACCTATGATAAATCACTTCCTGGATTTATGTCACAAGTGAATCTCACGAAGGCTTTGTCACTTATCCTCTGACTTGAGATGCAAGTTGGTTTGTGTATGTAGAGGGGCAAACTTTGATGTGGTTAAATGCTGACCTGAATAAGGCTGGTATAACAACCACTATCAGGTTTGTCATTAAGCATTCAGACACGTGTAGTCAATAAAGAATTTATTCCTCCACGTATGTGGATTTGATACTACTGGGCCCCTCGATGATTTGAATAGATGTATGTGTGGCCACACCCAAAAGGTAATCAAGATGAATCTTGATTTGTTTTGGTAATCTACTTTAATGTATAGATCGAGAAACAGAATCATTGAAATTTTAGATTGACATTAATCCTCGTCTAAAATTCAACATGGTATCAGTAACAAAAGGATAACTGCTCGAAAAACTTTGAACAAAGATTTTATGAAACTCCTCATGTACTTCTAGGGGCATTGGCGAGTTGCTAGACTCTAACCTTTGCTTGTATGACTACCTGATGTTATGACGTGCGCAAGTGGGAGCTGTTGGAATATGCTTCACGCTCATGACATATAGTTATATGGCTAGTTGTATGTGAGCCTAAAAAACAACGAAAAGAAAAGAAAGAAATTCCTTGGCTTCTGTTTCGTTTCTTGATCTACGTCCAAACAAATAAAAGGATATAATTCTTTTTGTTCCATGAATTTGGTGATTGTTGTGCACGTGAGGTGCAACCAAGAAAGAGGCGCAAGTTTTCAACTGTTGGATTATTTGATTCTTGACCAAAGGACTAGCATCCTATTTGGTGTTCTTGATATGGTGTAATGTGGATACCATTAAAGGAATTCTACCTTGAATTCTTGGAGTTCTTCATCCTCATTCATTGGAGTAATCAAAGGCTTCAAGGGTATGATTTCTACATGCTAAACTCTTTATCTTTATTGCTTAATTAGATTGTCAATATGTAGATCCTTGATTGGTGATTTATGTTATATTTCCGTTGCGTTTACTTGATTAAACCGTAAATCACTGACAGCTTGACCCCAAACTCGGCCGAACACCCCCCTTAGAGTGAGGTGCAAGTTGTGTTGGCCTTATCTCTTCAATTTGGTCTTTATCCATCTCTCTAAACAAGTCCTTGTGCTACTAGGACTCTACTTCTAAACCCTAATCCTTGAGCACTATAAATACCAATCATTCATTAAACCCTACACTTTTTATTTCTCCGCAATTCGGCCGATCCCCACAAGCATCACCATCATCACCTTCGTCCGATCCCAAGCAAACTCGAGCATCTCCATTCGTTTCTTGATCCGATCGCAAGGTATATCGATTCCCTATATGATTTTCATTTGATTTCTTGTTTATTTCGGTCCCTAGCTTGAACCCGAGACCATGGCCAAGGCCATTTGGTCTCGGTATAAACCCTAACACCCATAAATCCGTAGCCTACATGCATGCTTGTGTATGTGTGTGTTGTTCGTTTAAATCGTTAGAACTCGCTAGATGTGTTGTTGATTCGTTGATCCGTTTGTTTAAACCCTAGATCTTGACCTTTGGCATGATAAACCCTAGATATAGCTTCATAGATTCGAACCCTAACCAATCTAGACACGCAAGCCTCGAACCTAGTTGATCTAGTCCGACCTAGACCACAAACCCGAAGGGTTTTGGCCTTCGGCTAACCCTAGACCGAACCCTAGCCGAACCCTAACCCTAGTTGACTTGCATGTTTGACTTGTTGACCTAGAGTAGCTAGATTTTACTTTTGTTGACCAAATCTTGTGCTAGACTAAACCCTAAATCGGAACCTAAACCCTAGCCGAAATCTAGAACCCAAATGTTCACTATTGTTGACTAATTTTGACCTATGTGGACTTCTAGGATTGACCAATGCTGACCAATAAGTCAAACCGGGTCAAGGCCGGATCTTGACCCAACCGATCAACCCTAACCCGAATACTTAATCGGGCCAAGGCCCGTACCTGGCCCATATCGATCTACCTTAGTCTATCGGGCCCAAACTTTAGTTAGCCCATTAGTATCCAAGCCCATTTGGACCAAAGCCCAAACCTTTGGCCCACTTATACCCAAACCGAACCCAATTAGGCCCAAGCCCAATCCATGGCCCAATCTAATCGGACCTAAGCCCAATAAGAGGCCCAAGTGACCCAATCTAGGCCGATTAAGCCCATTAGGCCCAATCTAGGCCCATTAAGTCTAACCCAAGCGCATTTCATTTCATTTCTTGAGTTTCCTCAAGATCTATATGCTTGCCACTAGGTTCCTTGGATAACAGTTCTCTTTCAAGAAAGACTACCCTTCGAGCAACAAATACCTTGTTCTCGGTAGGTTTGTAAAACAAATATCCAAGTCCCGTTTTAGGATATCCAATGAAATAACACTTTTCAGAACGGGGTTCTAGTTTGTCATCTACCTCATGCTTCACGTAGGCTAGACAACCCCAGACTCTAAGATAGGATAGTGGAGGTTTAATCCCATGCCATATCTCGAAAGGTGTCGTTTCTTCCTTCTTTGTTGGTACGAGATTAAGAAGCTTGCATGCCGTTTCTAGAGCGTATCCCCAAAACCTTATAGGTATTTGGGTCCTTGCCATCATTTATCGAACCATGTCAAGTAATGTTCGATTTCTCCTCTCGGCGACTCCATTCAATTGTGGAGTCCTAGGAGGCGTTAATTGTGAGACAATCCCAAAATTCTTAAGATGGTCAATAAACTCTAGATTAAGATACTCTCCGCCTCTATCAGATCGAAGTATCTTGATTGATTTGCCCAATTGGTTTTCAACTTCATTTTGGAATGTCTTGAACAACTCAATGGTTTCTGACTTATGTTTAATCAAGTAAACATATCCAAACCTACTATATTCATCTATAAAGGTTACGAAGTATCTACAATTATTCCTTGTAAGGTGTTTAAAATGACCACACACATCAGTGTGTATAATGTCTAATAAACCCTTAGCCCTCTCACTAACACCGGTGAAGGGAGCTTTAGTCATCTTGCCTAATAAACAAGATTCACATACATTATTTGAACCATTTTCAAATGATTCCAAGTACCCAATTGCTTGAAGCTTGGAGATGCGAGTCTTGTTTATATGGCCAAGACGACTATGCCATAAGGATAATTTATCCAAAGTATCTTTGGATGTAGAACCAATTTGCATGATTTATCTTTTATTGCTAACATGTGTTATCACCTTATAAATGCCATGACATGGTAAAGCATTAAAATAACAAGTACTATCTTTAAAACAAGAAATAGAACCATTGTTATTAAAGGAAAATACAAAACCATCGTCATACAATGCATGAAAAGAAATAATGTTTCTTGCCACATGAGGCAAATAAAGAACATTTTTCAACAAAATAAAGGAACCAGATTTAAAGGAAAACCTCACGTTTCCTTGAGCTTCAACAGGGACAACATACTTGTTTCCCATGATGAGATCTTGTTCCCCTCTCTTCAACTTCTCACTTTCCAATAGCACCTGAAATTTGTTACAAATATGAGTGCCACAACCGGTGTCTAAAACCCAGTTTTGCGAAGTAGAAGTTTGATAGAGTTCAATCATGTACATACCTTGCTTTGAGGTACCTCCAACTCCTTTAGCTTTTAGCTTGTTGAGTTCCTCAAGGTATGTTGGGCAACTATGGCGGAAATGCCCCTTTTTCCCGCAATAGAAGCAGTCCGCATCTTCCTATGTCTTGGCTTGAGGAACCTTTCCTTTTGCCATCTTTACCGAAGTAGGCTTAGGCTTGGACGCACCAACCTTGCCTTTACCCTTACCTTTAGAGGTAGGGGTGGACTTCTTCTTCTTGGAAACCTTTCCTTCTCGAATTGCAAGGATGGAATGTGATGGGTTAGGCTTTCTTTTGGTCATGGTAGACTCAGCGGTCTTCAACATACTATGAAGCTCCATGATGGACTTGTCCATCCCATGCATATGATAGTTCATTACAAACTGTTCATATGATGTAGGAAGTGACCTAAGGATAAAATCAACGGCCAATTCCTTCCCAATGGAAAAGCCTAACTTCTCCAAGTGTTCCACGTTTGCTTTCATGCGCAACACGTGAGCGCTCACATCCCCGCCTTCGAGGAGTTTAAAATCAAGCACATTCTTGAGGCACTCGTACCGCTCTAGCTTTGCTTGTTGTTGGAACATGTCCCGCAACTGGATAATATCATAAGCGTGCAAATGATCCATTTTCTTTTGCAAATCAGGAGTCATTGTGCTCAACATTAGACATGAAACGTCCTCTTTTTCTTTCATGAGACGTTCATGAGCATCATGTGCTGCTTGAATTGCATCCTCCCTTGGTTCATCGGGAAGAGGTCCTTCAATAACGTGCATCTTTCCTTCATGGCGGAGAACAAGCTTTAGTTGTCTCTCCCAATCAAGGAAATTTGCACCATTGAGTTTCTCCTTTTCAAAGAAAACTCTTAAAGAAACATTGGTGGTGGTGGTGGGGTTTGAAGATGCCATCTATTAAATAGCAAAGTAGTTTTAGTTAGTTTGATGGGCCCTTGTAAATATATTACCCAAAACATTTTATATTTAACAAGGGCTAAGAATCCATATTTCACAATACATTATGACGGGTATGCCGCAGATCATAATGTAAAGCTATTTCCGGCGGTATCCATTGTACCATTGTAATCACCATATGGTACTAATGCCATATTGTACCAATTGTACCAATAATCATATTGTACCAATTGTACCAATTGCATTTATCATGTACCAATTGTCACTTACAACTCTTAGCTTCTTGCGGAATCCCTTGACAACCATTGTGTCAATTGGCATGTTTGATCCCTACATGCACTAACCTCAAATCAAATTTTAAATGCCTCGGTTTCGCTCGACAATCATTTAAACCTAATTTGAAGTTTGTAAATCGACCATCTAGATTCACGATAATTCCATTACCAAATTGGCTCGGTTTCGCTGGACAACTAACTTAAATAAGGAGCTTATACTCACCTTCATCTTGCTTTACAAGGCACCGCTCGGTTTCGCTCGACAACCGACCTTGCTCCACAAGACTTAAGTAGTGACATCCAATGGATAGTGCAAGATTTACATTTTGTGAGAAATCATATAAATCATCCAACATGATACGCGGTGAAACACTTTGACTATAATGGTTCGGCTAATGCACGACTACCAATCATAGAAAAATGAGTCACACTCACCTTCCACACTGTCCATTCAAAGATCAGCTCCGCTAATGCACGACAACTGACTTTGTTTAGCAAGATTTGGGTGGCGTCATCATTTGGACAATATAAATGATATTCTCTAAAAACGAGTTTTTGTTTCTTTTAAAATTTTGTTTAATTACATTTGTGACAAAAACACTTTTCACCTTTTAATTAATCTATAGCGAGTGATATAATTAAACCATTTTTAATTAATTTATTTATTTATTTAACATTGCGAAAATCTAACAACCAAGCAAATAAATAATCATCACACGCATACAACATAAAATTGGTAACCATGCCCAAATCCTATGCGTTTTTCCCGTGAGCAAACCCGGGAAAAACAAGGTCAACTATGGACAATAATGACCTTCCATGTGAGCTCCCACTAAATCCGCCGTCTCCATTAGACTTCATCGAATCCAAGGTTGCCTAGACATCACTTCATGATTCCATTTGGTTGTCTTTTGATCTTCATTTTACAAGTACATAGAAAATATAGAAATGGCTAACAAGCCACAAAATCCTACTAACTAGTACAAATAAAAATGAAAATCAATGGCATGCAAGCCATAATTAATAAACAATACATACCAAAATTAATAGATTATAATTACAAACCATTGTGACAAAGTCACCAAATGAATAACAACCAAACACAAGGCACAAGGTCAAGGGCATGATGGTTACCAATCTACTAGCTACTACATACATGAAAGCTAAAATGGTGTGCCAAAAACCATTGATAAATATTTTGACAAAGATTCGAAATCAAACACTCAAGGCACAAAGAATCTTTGTATGTATTAAATTACATACATCAACACAAATATATGCATGCATGCATTTCATGCCAAAATCATGACAAGCATATAAGTGTGTGAGTCAAAATATTATGGGTTTAACAAAGATGTACTCTAAGAGCACATGCATGGCTAAAACCCCGAAATCTAAAAAATGGCAAAACCGATCCACAAATCGTTTTAAAGCCCGAAATGTGCAAGATTCAGTTAGAGTAGGCTCTGATACCACTGTTCGATTATGGTGGGTTCAAAACACAGCGGAAGAATGTATTTTAAAATTAAAGTTTAACCACCACAATCCACCATATCTCTAAACCGAAAAATGCAACAAAGAAAAGAGAGAACATCATACCCTTGAAGACACCTGCAAGAATGATGATGTTGATGAGTGGATGAAGGTCACTAGTTGGTTCCCCTCTACCGTTGATCCAGACCGAGTTACCATTCCTTTCGAGCCGCTAACCCAACACCGAAAAGCTCAAGATCTTCTTAGTTTTTCGATGAACTAACACATGAATAGTTTTGAGAGAGAAAGTTATGGAAGCCTTAGCTTTCTTTCTACCATGAAGATGATGTATTTAAGGCCACCAAAACATGCATAAGGTGTGGCAAAGAGTCAACATCATCTCTACATGCATTGGACCATAAACTGGTCCAATAGAAAAGAAGCACTAGCTAGTGGAAGAGTAATTATTAAGTCTCCATGCATTGGACCATCAAATGGTCCAATCACATCTTTTAATAAAGTCTTCCATGCATTAATTAAGAGTCTCCCATATTAAACATGGGTCTCTCTTATTAACGGAGCTGCAGTAGGGGCAGCAGTAACTGAGCAGCAGTAGTAGGGGCATCAGTAGTAACTGAGCAGCAGTAACTGTGCATCAGTAGTAGGGGCATCAGTAGTAACTGAGCAGCAGTAACTGTGCATTAGTAGTAGGGGCATCAGTAGTAACTGAGCAGCAGTAACTGTGCAGCATTAGTAGGGGCATCAGTAGTAACGGAGCAGTCCCTTATTAACTAAGGTTCTACTTTATTAACAAAGGTTCTACCTTATTAACTAAGGTTACCCCTTATTAATTCTCTAATATAATCAAGTGTATTCGGAAAGGAATTCCCCCGGTGTGTAACCCGATAGGCTCGTGTATTATCAGCCATGATATCTGAACGCGCGTGTCGGTGGGCACGATTCTAACATTAGGCTCACAAACAACTAGCCATATAACTATATGTTATACGCGTGAATCATATTCCAACACTAATTACGACCAATAACCTATAAGTATCCTTGTTAAACCGTAATTAGCGTCCATAGCCCATACGAATGGCCCGTGAACCATTGTAACCACTGGCTTCGACCAATAACCTATAAGTATCCTTGTTTAACCGTAATTAGCGTCCATAGCCCATACGAATGGGCTGTGAACCATTATAACCACTAGCTATGACCAATAACCTATAAGTATCCATTATAACCACTAGCTTCGACCACTTGCGCACGTGATAACATCAAGTAGTTATACAAGAAAAGGTTAGAGTCTAGCAACTCGCCAATGCCCCTAGAAGTACATGAGGAGTTTCATAAAATCTTTGTTCAATGTTTTTCGAGTAGTTATCCTTTTGTTACTGATACTATGTTGAGTTTTAGACAATGATTAATGTCAATCTAAAATTTCAACGATTCTGTTTCTCGATCTATACATTGAAGTAGATTACCAAAACCAATCAAGATTACCTTTTGGGTGTGGCCACACATACATCTATTCAAATCGTCGAGGGGCCCAGTAGTACTAATCCACATATGTGGAGGAACAAATTCTTTATTGACTACACGTGTTTGCTATATGCTTAATGACAATCCCGATAATGGTTGTAATAGCAGCCATATTCAGGTCAGCGTTTAACCACATCAAAGTTTGCCCCTCTACATACACAAACCAACTTGCATCTCAAGTCAGAGGATAAACGACAAAGACTTTGTGAGATTCACTTGTGTCATAAATCCAGGAAGTGATTTCTCATAGGTTGGGTCAGTCCAATTGTGCATCACAATGAACAACATGTGAGTTTGATTTCATTATCCTTGGTCGTACCAAGATAATGTCATCAATGCCCTCATATTTGTTGTTAAGGCAAAAACCTTGCCCCTTTGGATCTTAAGATAACAAAACAACCTAGACTAGCTTTGATTAATATGTAGAATAATATAGCTAAGTTTAGGTCTGATACTGAGTGATCAGTATTGGAACTCAGTATCAGTACTCAGTATCAGATAGTGATACTGAGTACAAGGACTGAGTGATACTCAGTATAGTAACGGACTAAGATCAAATCCCTTGATCTTAGTCATTTCCCTTATTTAGTCCTTCGGTTACTCCTTTGCTCATTATGTAAGATCTCTATAACACTATAAATAGAGATCATCTTGCAAAGGAGTACTCACCAATTCACACTTTCACGTTCATATCTTGTAATTGATCAGTGGTATTGCTTTTCCGCAGCATACCACACTTAGTGGATTTGTACACCGACTCTAATACTGTGTTTTACACTTTAATTGTCTTTTGTATAATCAATCTAATCAATTAACTAACAAACCAGGGGTGTTGTGACCTAACAACTGGTATCAGAGCAGGCTAAATAAACTCTTATTTAGTCGATCTATAACCCTGGCAGCCATTCCTTATACTTATCCTTCACTTACTCCAAAATTAAAAATGTCTACCATTGTTGCACAAATTATGTCTGGAAAGGGAGTACTCATCTTTGATGGAAAAGACTTTCATCAATGGAAGCTTAAAGCTCAGTGGTATCTTGAATCTATTCATCATGAGATGCTCACTATGCTATATGATGGTCCCATCATTCCACAAACTGTGGAACCTGTTGCTGCTACTGAAGATGCTCATGAGAGCATAAGAACTGTACATAAACTAAAGCACAACTGGACTGATACTGACCGTCAGTTGTATGCTTTAGACTCCAGAGCTAAAGGGGTTATTGGTAATGTTGTTACCAAAGAAATACTTAATGCAATTATGAAATTGCCAACAGCAAAGGATATGTGGGATAGCCTATCAGTCACCTATGAAGGCACAGCAAAGGTGAAGTTGCAAAGAAAAAGCAACATGAGAAGGAAATATGAAAACTTCTTCTCAACTCCTAATGAAGACATCACCACTCTCTATAACAGGTTCAATACTGTTATCCATGATTTAATCAGTGTAGGCATTGTGAAAGAGGAAGGAGAGCTTGTTCAAAAGTTCCTGGATAGTCTTCCTCAACAATTTCTTGACATGACAAACTCTGTCAATGCTGCTAACAACATTGAGTCATACACTCTTCAAACTTTGTATGGTCTAATGTTGAATCATGAGGAGAATAATGCTGCAAGACTGATCAACTGGAAGAAAACTGACAAGTCTTCCACTGGCATGGCTCTAGTTGTGCAACAGGCTTATACTGTGACTGAGCCAGATGAACCAGAAGTTGATCTAGCTGATGCTGAGACAGAAGAGCTTGAAACTCAAATGGCTCTTATGTCTATGAAGCTGGATCAGTTGAAGAAGAAGAGGCTTGGTGTTAGCTCTTCTAATACTGACCCAAGATCAGGTCTTTGCTATAGGTGTGGAAAGCCTGGACATATTGCTGCAAATTGTCATACCAAGTCTTCTGAGACTGACCAAAATGACAAGATTGCATACCGAGCAAAGAGGTATAGAGACAAATATGTCAAGCTGAAGAATTGGAGCAAGGGCAAGAGGGCAGAAGGGAATGGAGCACCTCATCAAGCACTTTACTCAGAAGCATGGATGGATGAAGACTTAAGTGAGATGAGGAAGAGATTGAGAATAAAGCCTTTATGACTTTCACTGAAGATGATTTGAAGAGTTCCTTTGAAAAGGATATCAAAGAGGCTGAGAGGATGAGTGTTCATACTGATTGGGATTCCACTCAGTTGTACAAGGTAAGTTCCTTTCAAACTTATTCAGTGAATGAAAAAAATAAGATTTTTGAGTATATGATTGTTGATCTTAAAACTTCTGTACAAAAAGAAAAAGCTTTAAAATTAACAATTCAAGAACTTGAAAGGGTAAATAATGAAAACTTAGATAAACTAGCAAAGTATAAAGATTTAGAATTAAATTTTTCAGATTTAAAAGACATTAACCAAAGATTAGCTGATAAAGCTCATTTACACAAACTTGAAAAAGAGAAATTTGAAAAACAGTGTAAATCTTGGGGAAATGCTTCAATAAAATTAAATAAATGTTTAAATGATCAATTTCCAGAAAATGTGAGGGCTGCACTTGGTGATGATCCTCAATTTAAAAATAGGAATAATTTTGCTGATTTATTTGAAGAATTTTCTAATATGAACCGTATTAAATTTATAAAAGCCAAAACGTTTTTTGAAGTTGGATGTCAAACCGAGTCAGATGATGAGGAAAATGAAATTTTAGAAAAACCTATTGGTCCCTCTATCTGCTCAAAGTGCTATACTGAGCTACAAGAACCCAGTATTGAATTTTCTATAAAAGAAATTTCTGATACTGAGCTCCCAATAGATCAGTATGACACTTCTGCTGTTCCACCTTTTGAATTATTATTTAATACAACAACTTTTGAATTATATAATGATAATAAAACAACTTCTATCTCCAATGTTTCATCTAATACAGAAGTTGCAGGAACAGAAACATCATATACTGAGAAATCTAAAGAACCTGTTAAAGTTGTTTCTTCAAAACATGATAAACAAAAAACAACTTTAACTAGGTCCTTAGTTGGCAGAGACAAGAAGTCTTACACTAATAAAATTAGAAAGACTTCTATGCCAAATAAAAAGAAGCAACCAGATCCTCCATCTCCTAAATCAGTTAAAAACAATGTTAATACACCTATTAAAAATGACAAAATTAACATTTTAAAAACACTTGGTGATCAGGTCAAATCTTTAAGTAAACAATTTGCAAAACTTGTTCATACTGACCTACCAAAAGTGAAACGTTTTTCTAAAATACCTTATGAAAATATGTTTAGAAATAGACCTAGAAAATATTATAGGTGTCATCATACTGGTCATAAGGGAGATGAATGCTGGACTGATCTCTCAAGTCCTAGGTACTCAGTACCAAAGAGAAGGAGAGAAACTAAGTCAGTATCACCAAAGAAAACTTCTAAAGTTTCCCCCGAAGTGATACTGACCTCTCCACATAAAGAGATCAAGTCAAAATATGTTTATCCCACCAAAGGTCCCATTCAAAAATGGGTTCCTAAAAAGAACTAACTCTTATTTTGTGTCTTGTGCAGGGTGACAGAAAATGGTATTTAGATAGTGGCTGCTCAAGACACATGACAGGCAGTATGGAATACCTTCTCAATTATACTCCAGAGAGGGACCTTCTGTTAAATTTGGAGATGACTCGGTGGGAAAGACAAGAGGTTATGGTGTGATCAAGGCAGGCAACATAACATTTAAAAGAGTTGCCTATGTAGAGGGTCTTAAACACAATCTGCTCAGTATCAGCCAGATGTGTGATGATGACAATGAAGCTCGATTCAGGAATGTTGCAGGAATCATCTACAATGATAAAGGCCAGCCTGTACTCATTGCTAGAAGAGAAAAAGATGTATATGTGGTCAACCTATCTGAAATAGATCAAACTATTCGAGTATGCCTGCTTTCTAAAGTCAAGCCAGAATTGCATTGGCTATGGCACAAGAAACTCTCTCACATCAACTTTAGAAATATCAACGAGCTCAGTATGAAGAAATTGGTGAGAGGGTTGCCCACTATTACTTATTCAAAAGATAAGTTATGCTCAGCATGTGAAATGGGCAAGCAGAAGAAGAGTTCATTCAAGTCCAAAGTCAATCATTCCATTAATGAACCTCTTACTATGATACATATGGATCTTTTTGGCCCCATCAGCACACCATCTTTGGCCAAAAAGATCTATACTCTAGTCTTGGTTGATGAATTTTCAAGATATACTTGGGTCATCTTCCTCAAGACTAAGTCAGATGCAACAACAGAAATCATTGCCTTTATAAAAAGAGAGGAACTTCAAAAAGGCAACAAGGTCAAGCAACTTAGAAGTGACCATGGTACTGAGTTTAAGAACTCAGTATTAGCCGATTTCTGTGAAGAAAAAGGAATCATTCAAAACTTCTCTGCAGCCTACACACCACAACAAAATGGTGTTGTAGAAAGAAAGAATAGAACACTGATTGAAGCTGCAAGAACTTTATTATGCCATGCTGGACTGACACTGAGTTTCTGGGCTGAAGCTGTAAACTGTGCAAACTTCACTCAGAATAGAGCCACTATCGTCCAAAGACATCTGAAGACTCCATATGAGTTATACAATGGCAAGATTCCTAATGTGGAATACTTCCACATCTTTGGGAGTAAATGCTTTGTACTCAGTACAAAACAAAATCTCAACAAATTTTCTCCCAAAGCAAATGAAGGTGTGTTCATGTGCTACTCTCCACACTCTAAAGCTTTCAGAGTGTATATCATCTCAACCAAGATGATTGTAGAATCCATTCATGTCACATTTGATGAAGATCAGAATGAGCACTCTATCTCAGCAAGTGAAGACATAAGTGGCATAGATATTCTATGCAATCCAGAACACTCCATTGCTGAACAGCCCAAGTTTCATCCACACTTTATTCCCAATAAGTTTAATGAAACTGATCAAGTTCAAACTCAGTCTCACTCAACTGCGACTAATACTGAGGTTCCCATAACAGAGGACCTTCATACTGAGTTTCCAACTAATGATCTGAACGACTCTACCTATGAAGAAGGTGAAACATCCAACACTTCACAAGAATCCACATCAACTCTGCAAAATGAAGATGAACAGCAACCTGCGCTGTCTAATACTGACCAGAATTTCACTCACTATCAGACACAAGACACACCAAATCAACAAGATATTGTTGATCCTATTTCAAATGCTCCTTTAGGAAACAATTTAAGGGAACACAGAGACCATCCACACTCAAACATTATTGGTCCTATTGAAGAAGGTGTCCAAACAAGAAGAAAATTAGAATTTCCAACCCAAGCAACTGCAAATTTTTGTTTCTTCTCAAGTTTCCTATCTACCATTGAACCAAAGAAAGCTAATGAAGCCTTATTAGATGAAGATTGGGTAGAGGCTATGCAAGAAGAGCTCTCAGAGTTTGAGAGAAACAAAGTTTGGAACTTAGTACCGCCTCCTACTGGCAAAACTATTATTGGTACTAAGTGGGTGTTCAGAAACAAGATGGACAAGGATGGTGTTGTCATCAGAAATAAAGCAAGGTTAGTTGCTCAAGGTTACATGCAAGAAGAAGGCATTGACTATGATGAAACTTTTGCACCAGTTGCAAGAATTGAAGCTATTAGATTGTATCTTGCATATGTAGCCTTTAAGAATTTCAAAGTTTATCAGATGGATGTCAAAAGTGCTTTTCTAAATGGAAAACTACAAGAAGAAGTTTATGTTAAACAACCTCCAGGTTTTGTTGATCCTAAATTTCCTAATTATGTTTTCCAGCTTGATAAAGCTCTATATGGGCTCAAACAAGCTGCAAGAGCCTGGTATGACACCCTATCTGAGTACCTTATTGAAAATAACTTTACAAGAGGTAAAATTGATAAAACATTATTTTCAAAATGGAAAAGTTCTGACATCTTACTCATTCAGATATATGTAGATGATATTATCTTTGGCTCCACTGACAAGTCAATGTGTGACTGGTTTGCTAAGATAATGTCAACTCAGTATCAGATGAGTATGATGGGAGAACTTACTTACTTTCTTGGTTTACAAGTTGAACAAAAGCCTGATGGCACTTTTATAAATCAAAGTAAGTATGTGCATGACATGTTAAAGAAATACAAATTTGAAAATTTATCTTCCATGCACACTCCTATGGGTACTCAGGATAAGATAAGTAAGGATGAAACTGGTAAACCAGTATGTCAATCCACATACCGAGGTATGATTGGTTCCTTACTTTACTTAACTACTAGCGGGCCTGATATCATGTTTGCCACATGTTTGTGTGCTCGGTATCAGGCTGATCCTAAAGAATCACACATGAAAGCAGTTAAGCGCATCTTTAGATATCTTATAGGTACTCCTAACCTGGGTCTTTGGTATCCCAAAGATTCAAACTTTCACCTTGAAGGGTACACAGATGCAGATTTTGCAGGTTGTAGATTGGACAGAAAGAGCACAAGTGGAGGATGTCAATTCCTAGGTGGAAGACTAGTTGGTTGGTCATCCAAGAAGCAAAATTCGGTAGCAACTTCCACAGCAGAAGCAGAATATGTTGCTGCAGGAAGTTGTTGTGCTCAATTATTATGGATGCAGTATCAACTCTTAGACTATGGGTTCAACTTTCATAAGACTCCCATTCATTGTGATAACAAGAGTGCTATTGCTATCACAGAGAACCCAGTCTATCACTCCAAAACCAAGCACATTGATATCAGACACCACTTTATTCGAGATAATGTGGAAAAAGGTAAGGTTGAGGTAGATTATGTACCAACAGATGAACAATTGGCCGATGTATTTACTAAACCTCTCCCTGAGGAAAGGTTTATGTATTTACTAGGGCAATTAGGTATGTTGAATCCTTAATCTTTCTTAAATTTTCTTTAAAACTGAGCGCTCAGTATCACTCCTGTTGATACTGACCACTCAGTATCACTAGTCTGTTATCATCAAAATTTAAAATTTTTATTTTTTTTTTAATTTCAAGAGTAAATTAATTGTTTTTATATTTTTTTACAATTTTTAAAATTTTTTTTTTTAAACTCAGTATTGGGGTATGACGGCTCTAACACCGAGCTTAATCCTCATACTGCTCAACGGTAACCTTTCTTAATAGGAAAGTTACCGTTGGCAGAGGATAAGGCAGTCAAATTAGCCGTTTTTACTTCCCCATACCTTAATTATCTTTAAATCTCCTATAAATAACCGTTTTTTTTACTTCAAATATTTTTCAACAATTATTTCATTCTTTCATTTAAAATTCTCTCTGCGATTAACGATTTCACTCTTTCTTAGCAAGCAAAACTCTTAAGTCAAAATCGCAGATGGCAAATTACACTTTCGTTGCTCCAGAAGTTGAATCGGAAATCAAATTCCGAAACGATGAACTGCCCAGGAATGCAATGTCCCCTTCTGCAGATTTTTATCACTCATCTTTCAACACTCAATGCCCACACATACTTATGATGAGTTTCATAGTCCAAGGGTTGATCTTCCTCCTCTTAGTGAGAAGATCTTCTTTTACAGACCAAGACAAGGAGAGCCTCTTCTAAGTCCTTCTATGTGGGCCATTGTTCAAGAACACATAAATGATGAAGAAGACATGTCTGATACTGAGTCAGAAAATGATGATGATGATGATAATGATGATAATAGTGGTAATGGAGCACATGCCGGTCAAGATATTGAGATGCAGGATGTTCCACAAGTTCAAGAACCGACTCAACAACATATCTCTCCACCTGCACAGGATCCTGATGCTCCTCATATTGAAAAAGTTTTTGATACTGAGTCCTCCGAAGACACACCACTGGTCCTTCAAAGAAGAAGAAGGAATCTTTCCCCTATCATTATGGGAAACTTATCATCTGAGGAGGTGCAGCCTGCAAATGTTCCATCATTAACTGCATCTCTTCAAGCCCAAAGCTTAGTTGCAGCCACCGCTGACCTTCCAGGTCCAGAACTAATTCCAACAGCTCAACTAATTGAGGAACCTCATGTTCCTCTTGATGTGGAGATTCAATATGAGCAAACTACACTGGAAGGTGCTCAGCAAGAAAGACAAGTCGGTATTGAAGATGTCGGTGCTGCACATCAACAAACACATGATCCTGCACCGACCTCTGCAGATGCTAGAACGGAATCTGACAGAGTCTCAGGTATGAATTTCTAAAAAGCCCTTAACCTTATATATATATATATTTCATTCCCAAATAGAGACTAAGTATTGGCCAGTACCAACTCAATACTGACCAAAGTCTCACACGATCTTTCAAATATATATCCTTTTATGGCCAACATAGCTAGCCCACTGCTGCTATGCAAAATTCATATACTGAGCACCCAATTGATCATTGTCAGTCTACAGTTGTCTCAACATTTAAAGAGACAATGGTGGTTGATGTCACACTGACACCCACTGGTGCTGCTTGAATCATGTCCAACTTATTTTTGAGTTGGATAGCATGATTCAAGAAATGATCACAAACCCTTAAGCCACAAAATCCAAAAATTTTCCATGGGGTTTAGCCACATTTCTGTTATCACTCTAATACCGAGTGATAAACATTGAAAATAACAAGAAGCACATCCTAGACTTCGAATACCCAAACCCAAACCTTTTAGTAAATGTGACTTATCCTATACTGAGCTACTTAAATTTACACACTCACTTTTACTAAAATCTTCTTAAACATGCTATGCCCAAGTCCACAATATTTCATCCTAAACCAGATGAAATACAGACTTCACAAACTCTGTTTATATGATTATAGAATTAAACAACACCACAATTCTATTTGATAAACCTTTCTTTCTAACCAGTTTTATATTTTTGTTTCTTTAGCACCATCTGTGCAGGGTATTCCAGCATCACAGGCTGCAGGAGAACAAGTGACTCTGCAAGCAATCATGCAGAATATTCTGGCCATTCAACACACTCAGAATACAATTTTGGCCAGAATGGACACTATGAGTAGGGACATTGACTCCATCAAACAGTCAGTCTCACTACTCCAACAACAGCATAAGCCTCCATCTCCTCCACCATCCTCACATGGTGGACATAATGAAGAAGGAGAAGGCAATGATGATCCTGCACATATGAAATCACCCTCCCATGCCAATACTGAGGGTGATACTGATGCTGCGACTGAGCCCATGCCATCCCCTACCATTGAAGCACCACAAGGGGACATGGGTGGTGATACTGATCCTCTTCCCTCCCCATCCAATGATAACAATAAGGGGGAGAAGAGACAAAGAGATACTGAGGTTGATCAACCTGAGCCATCTGCTCAGGGGGAGAAAAGAAGACGATTGAATGAAGATCAACCTCCACAACAAGAACAACAACATCAGCAAAGCCCTCATACTGAGCCACTTCGGATTCAGTATGAGAGAAGAAGACAAAGAACTAGGTCAGCATTACAAGTTCAAGGTCAACTTGAGCCATCCGCTCAGGGGGAGATTCACACTGACCAACCACAGCAAGCTTATACTGAGCCATCTGCTCAAGAAGAAAATAACTTGCAAATTGTGGTCTATAGGCCTTTCATCTGGCCTATTGCTGATGATGAAGATGAAGAACATCCAGTGGCATCAGAAGAATTTTTAAACTTTGCACTGAATGAAGCAAATAAAGAAACCTCTTCATCATCATTCTCAGATGATGAAGAGCATACAAGAAAACCTATCTCACCTCAAGCTGAAGGACCTTCTAGAATTCCTAGAAGACCAATAACCAGAAGAATGACAAATGTGGTTATGTCCTCAGAATCTAGTGAAGAACAAGATCCAGCTCCTCTGATCTCAAGACCTAGGAGATCTGCTCAGTTTACTGAGGAAAAGAGTGATGCTGAGGATGAGATTGAGGCCCAGAAATTCTTCCCTGTTAAGGAAGAACCTGAATCTGAGTCTGAAGATGTTCCAAGAAGATCTCATACTGTAAGAAGAACTGGAGATGAATTACTTGAACAGTATTGGAACATTGTGGCACAAAGAACAAGATATAGGGAAACAAGGATGGGTATGCTTAGGAATAAAGCATTTCTAAATGTAAGAGACATATACTGGCTATATGAATTTGTCAACAAAATAAAGGTCAAAACTGTTGATAGATCAATTGTTGCAACTTGCACTGGGCCAGTCAGTCCTCCAATGAAGTTTTTCCTCCATGACATCCAAAATATGGGACTTCAAGATTGGATAAAGATTGCTAGACTGATAAAGGAGATGCCCTCAAAATCCTCTGAAGCCCAAGTGATGATGGATGAAATCTGGGCTGTATCTGCTATATGCTATGAAAAAGGCATTCTTTATGTAGCAGAATATAGGGCACTCAGTGTGATGACTGAAGCTATGAAGAACAACAAACCTGAGTGCCTTAATACTTTCAGAATAATTCCCACATATACTGTTCCCTCTAACCTTATCTTTCAGGATCAAAAGAGCACCATATATCCAACATCTGGATATATGTATACTGACTCAGATGACAGGGAGTGCTTCATTACTGAAGCAGATTTGGCAACAGCTCCTATCAGCCATTTGGTGGGTCTTAAATGGATGATAACCAAGAAAGAAGATGCTTGGTTTAGAAAGAAGATAGTTGCTGTACTAAACAACAGGCAAGATGAACTGAAGAAAAGAGAAGAGTTCATCCATGTGAAGAAAGAAGTCTTCTACGAGTTTGAGTCGATCAACAAAGACTAAAGAAGAAGACTTTGCAGCCTGTAGCTTATTTTGTTTAGTTTCCCTTTGCAGTTGTTTTGTTATCATTAGATAGGGGGAGATTGTTAAGGCAAAAAGCCTTGCCCCTTTGGATCTTAAGATAACAAAACAACCTAGACTAGCTTTGATTAATATGTAGAATAATATAGCTAAGTTTAGGTCTGATACTGAGTGATCAGTATTGGAACTCGGTATCAGTACTCAGTATCAGATACTCAGTATAGTAACGGACTAAGATCAAATCCCTTGATCTTAGTTATTTCCCTTATTTAGTCCTTCGGTTACTCCTTTGCTCATTATGTAAGATCTCTATAATACTATAAATAGAGATCATCTTGCAAAGGAGTACTCACCAATTCACACTTTCACGTTCATATCTTGTAATTGATCAGTGGTATTGCTTTTCCGCAGCATACCACACTTAGTGGATTTGTACACCGACTCTAATACTGTGTTTTACACTTTAATTGTCTTTTGTGTAATCAATCTAATCAATTAACTAACAAACCAGGGGTGTTGTGACCTAACATTTGTATCAATAATATTCCCATATTATTAATATGACAATGGACAATTTAGAATATAAAAGATATTCAAGGATATAAACATGCAAATATAGAACACAGTAGATATTCATATAAAAACGATCATATCAAATATACCAATTTATTCTAATAAGAACTGCTCAATGTTCCATTATTCAAATACTAAAACAGATTACATGAGACTACTAGTCGGTCGAAGCCGAATGTTCCTAGCATGCTCAATATGTTTGGTACATGACATTGGCTTCGTGAAGGGGTCAACTAAGTTGTCATCTGTATGAACTTTGAGCAAGCGTACATCTCCTATTAGGATCGCATCTCTAATGTAGTGAACCTTCCTACGGTAATGTTTGGCGCATTTCTGAACACTAGGTTCGTTGGCAATAATGATAGCACATGTGTTATCACAGTACATATCCATGGGTCTTTCCTTACTGGGGACAACACCAAGCCTAGAAATAAATTTCCTCATCCAAATAACTTCCATTGCAGCTTCAGTAGTTGCAATGTATTCGGCTTCGGTAGAAGACATCGCAATACTGCTCTACTTTCCACTTTTCCAATCAACAGCGCCTCCGTTCAAAATGAAAACATACCCCGTTTGAGATTTGGAATCATCTCGATCAGTCTCAAAACTAGCATTAGAATAACAAGAGACGCTTAACTCATTTTGATTTTCACCACCATAAACAAGAAACATATCTTTAGTATTCCTTAGATACTTCAGTATGTTCTTAACAGCTGTCCAGTGACTCTCACCTGGATTATGTTGATATCGGATTGTAAGGTTCGAGGGTCTTGTTTACCGCACAACATACATGATAGATCCTACTGCCGAGGCATAAGGAACTTCACGCATACGTTTTACCTCATTAGGTGAGGACGGTCCTTGAGTCTTACTCAAGTGTACATTGTGTTGCATAAGAAGATTTCCACGTTTGGAAGCATCCATTCTAAACCGTTTTAGAATTTTATCAATGTACGTACTTTGACTTAATCCGATTAATCGTTTTGATCTATCTCGATAGATCTTTATACCAAGTATATATGCCGCTTCCCCGAGATCCTTCATAGCGAAGCACTTCCCAAGCCAGGATTTTACATCTTGTAGCATCGGAAAGTTATTTCCTCTGAGTAGTATGTCATCGACATATAGGATCAGAAAAAAGACAATGCTTCCACTAACTCTTACATATACATATGGCTCGTTGGGATTCTGAGTAAAACCAAACGTTTTGACTTCCTCGTCAAATCTTTTGTTCCAACTTCTGGATACTTGCGTTAGTCCATAAATGGACCTTTGAAGCTTACATACTTTCTTGGGATGTTTTGTACTTACAAAACCCTCAGGTTGTACCATATAGACATCTTCATCGAGGTGACCATTTAAGATAGCAGTTTTAACATCCATTTGCCAAATCTCATAGTCATAGTACGCTGCTATGGCTATAACAATCCTAATAGCTCTAACGTCAGCAACAGGCGAGAAGGTTTCATCATAGTCAATCCTGTAGGTTTGTCACACCCCGCCAAAAATGAGTTTTACCTCATTTAAAATGTTTTGCGGAAGAACGAGGGTGTAACGTTCATGACAACATAGCAAAAATTAAGTAAACAAACAACCACGCAATAACGAAAAATAAAAGTGTTTTCACTTTCCATAAATAGAAAGTTCCCAAAATAGTAAGTTTCCTAAAATAGAATTTTTTTAAATGAAATGATTGTTCGAAAACTTAATGTTTTAATCATGGCTCACGACAATCCCACTGCTCACGTCCTCCAGTTCCACTGCACCTAATTACCTGGAAAAACATAAATAGTAAAAGGGTTAACAATAATGTTGAGTGAATCCACAAGGTTAATGTAAAAGATAAAGTAAAGTGTTTTGCTACCCAAATTGTTTGTTATGAAAATGGTTTATGACTGAAAATGTATGAAGTTCAACACTCATATAATATGAGAAGTAAGTATGAAAAGTGTAGTGTAATTGTAGGATATCTACAATTACTAGTTATGTTTATGAAAAAGTATTGAACAAATTGTTATGTTTGAACAAATGTATGAAGTTCAACACTCATATAATATGAGAAGTAAGCATGAACTGTTATCCCCAACAGGTAGCTAGTCTATTGAGTTAATATACCAACCCCTAAGTCCACAATCAACACTTCAACTCCAGTATGTTATCGTTCTTTTATGGATATACACTCTCGAAAGATGTCTTGGATATACCAAGTAGTGATCAAATAATGTTGAGAGGATGAGTGTCAGCCAATAGTACTATCTGCATATCCATGGTCTAGATCCACTAGTTAATGATTGCTGGCAAACCTTAGTCTGGTATAATAACTGTTTGTCATGCCAACGCGATAATGAAAATGTATATGTTGTACATTCATAGTAAAACAGTAGCAATTGTGTTTATGTTTTCCACCCCAAAGTTTATAAAACAGTAAACGTAGTAAAAGCGGTTTGTGGACTCACCTGGGAAAAGATTAGCGACGATATTAGGACAAAGCTAATACAGGAGATTCCAGATACGATATAAGTTAAATGATATGAATTCAATGTTATGTTTTATGTTTAGTGGCATCGAATGAACTTGGATCATTGGGCCTTAATGGGTCGAAATGAAATAAAATGAAATGAAATGGGTTTCGAAATGAAATGAAATGAAATGGGCTTGGGTTAGGCTAAATGGGCCTAGATTGGGCCTATTGGGCCTAATGGGCTTAATGTGCCACTAAGTTGGGCTTAATGGACCACTAGGTTGGGCCACTTGGGCCTCTTATTGGGCTTAGGTCCGATTAGGTTGGGCCATGGATTGGGCTTGGGCCCAATTGGGTTCGGTTTGGGTATAAGTGGGCCAAAGGTTTGGGCTTTGGTCCAAATGGGCTTGGATACTAATGGGCCAACTAAAGTTTGGTCAAAACGTAGTATCGATTTTACTACGAGATCATTCTTAAAGTTGGTCCCCAAATCAACTCAGTAGTCATGAGCATGGAATGTAGCTCATCAATGGATTGCTCCATGTTGACTATATAATACTTATAGTCATCTAACAACTAGTTTAATATCATTACTGTTGCTAACTGCAACGGTACTCGGTACCCTATTCATTCAAGATGATCCATGTGCTCTTTCATATCCATGATGTGAGCACTCTCCGATGATCCTTTAACCACCTTGCGAGATTTGAACACTCTACAAGCGTAATACGCTTGCCCAGGTTCATTTCTAGCATTCGCGGTAGGAGCATTTAGTATTGCTTTTTCTAGGACATTTCCTTTTCTCTCATGCCAAAGTGTAATCCGAAGATCACACTTACATTTGAGAAACATTGACCCAGTCAATTCGTCCTTTTCTAGAAACAAGCGTAGTGAGAGATTGTTGGTACATGTCGTTATGGTTGTTGCTGCCATCTACAAATCAAACCCAGTTTAATTAGTAATCATCAATAAACATTATCTAAAATATATTATAAACCCATAATTAATATTTTAGGCCTAAGATCCATATATCACATTCTCGCCGCAAGGTTTGGGCACTTCCCGACGAGACCTGCTGTTTCTGGTAGGTAACGTCCTTACCGATAATATCAAGACTTGACACGATTCCTAGGGGTCGTAGAATCTTTAGACTTATAACTTATTACAAATTTGTACAATCTAATTGTACATTTCTAAGTTAGTAATAAAGTCTAGTATGTTTATTCTACTCAAGTACTTTTTGGGTCGGGACTCCCGATTATCACCAAAATAGATCAGACCATCTAAGATAGTGCGATGCTCTGCGTCGGGACTCCCGATTATCACAGAACCTTATGCACCCTAACACTCGCAATGATTTGAATCCATATCTAAGGTTCTTTTTCCTTACAATATGAATATCGTTTAACAAGTGAGGTGTTCCATTAGGTGGATTGTACTTCGATCTAAGATTTTCTTGGGTTTGTTTAAGTCTTAAACTAAACTTAAACCATTATTCCAATCTTAATCCTTGTTTAAAATGTGTGACTTGTGAATTTAGGAATTCTACAAGACACCTTTTTAAAGCTTAAGAACTATTCTTTAAAACTTATAGTTTCAAGAAATTGCACGATTTTATATGTATTCCTAAATCGAGGTGTACAAAACGTTTTATAAAGTTTTTTTTGTGAAAAACCTTATCTCGGATAAAACTTACTTGTTTTATCTTACTTGAAAAACTTTAAAACTTATGTTAAGCGTTTAATTCTTTTATGATTCATAAACTTGAAACATAAAACTAGTTTAACACATTTAGTTTTTCATATGTCTAATAACGAAATTTCGACATTCGTTTTGACTTATTAGATTCGACCAAAACTTATGTCTTAACGACACACTTACAAACTTTGTGAGTTTCTTGTGTAGCTCCCAGTAGCTCCAACAATCATGATGGAACTTAAGCTAACACAATCACTGATTTACACTTGGTGAAACTAACAAACTTATTATATAAAGACTATATATAATAATTCTTAGTTTGTTTAAACCTTTCTTACATTTAACTTGAACTAGTTAAATATAGGTTCTTGTTATTTATATTTGATCATTAATATAGTATATTACATGACTTGTAAAATACTTATATTATACTTGTATAATTATCTAGCTATAATAACTTATAACTTTATACATCTTAATATATATAACTTTGTATATTTCAAGTTAATCATATAATTTTAATTTGTACAATTTCTAGTTATAATAAAAATATAACTTTGTACTTTCTTGTTTTAATTATATGATAACTTTATACAATAACTAGTTATACTTTTATCTTTTTAAGATCAAAATAATATTACCCTTTTAGTTGTTCCATTTAATCTTGTATTTAATATATTCGTTTATATATATATATATATATATATATACTTGTAACATTGTAATAAGAATATTACATCTTATTTATACGTATGTATTTTAACTTAATCTAATTAAAAATACGTATAAACTTATTTATATCTTTAAAATTCATTTTCTTTAAATATTTAAAATTTCTGAATATTATATATATATATATATATATATATATATATATATATATATATATATATATATATATATATATATATATATATATATAAATATATAATTACTCATTGTTAATTTTAGAACTTAAAAATTAACACTTCTTTTAATCTTATTAATTCCCTATTAATACTTACTTAAACCTTAATCTTGTTCTTGATCAATCAAAACTAGGGTTTTTGACTTTCTTGATCAAAGACATTATTTTATTAAAAGATTAATTTTAATCAATCATATTTAAACAATAAACTTTGTTTAAATTCTAAGATAGATTATAATCTTTAATAACTTTATTTAAACTTTTTAATTTAAACCTTATAAACAATAAAACTTTGTTTAAATTACTAGGTTTAAAGAACTAGTCTTAGTGAATCTATTAAAATAATAATTAAACCTATTAAACATGAACTTGTTTAATTATCTAGGTTTTAGATTATTATTATTCTAATTAATTCTTTTAATTAAACAAAACTAATTTAATCCTAGATTATATCTAGGGTTTCGAAAATTTCCTTAAAGCCTAAGAAACTTTTCCACCAATTAAACTAGGCTAGTTTAACAAACTTGGTGTCCAAGTAACCTCCTTGATTTTGAAATCTTTGAGGAAAAAAGGAAGAGATCCTTTTTGATCAATTAAACCAAAACTTGGTTTAACATACTTGATCCTAGATTTGAAAGATCAAGTAATAAGGAAAGAATCCTCTTGATCAAGAACATTGATGTTCTTGATCCTAGGGTTCTTCCAATTTTTCGAAAATATTAAGGTTAGGAAAAAAAAACCTTTTGATCAATTAAACAAATCTTGTTTAACATACTTGATCCTAGGGTTCTTTAGAATTTTCAAAAATTATAGGGTTCTTCGAAACCTTTTGACCAATTAAACTAGACTAGTTTAATATTCTTGGTCCTAGGGTTCTTACCCTTTTCGAAATTTAAAGAGAAGAAGGAAAAACTTGGAGCAAAAAAAACTTGTAATTAAAAATAAACAAACAAAAGGAACTGTTTATCTAGTTTAGATTTCTAAACCAACGCTCTGATACCACTGTAGGGTTTCACTGTACTCGATCGACCCATAGGACCGACCGCCTAGCATGCTTGGTTCGAACCTTGCTAACCAAGAACATGAACTTGTTCTTGACCGGTTAAACCAACTAGCTGATTTAATCCCTAAATGCGGAACTGGGATTAAACCTAATCCTTAAACCCTAAAGGATTGGGATGTTGGAAATCTAGATTAGATTAACAAGAAAGAAACCTTCTACGAAGAACTCGAACACACACATTGCTTGTGTGGTTCGTTCGACCATCAACCAAAGAACCCTTGGGTTCTTTGGCCGAATTCGTCCAAGAGGGGAGAAGGGAGAAAAATGTTTCCCAAACATACCTTGTTGTTTGCTTAAGATTAGTCCACTGATGATGAACAAATCGAGCGATCTTCTAGTTGATCTAAGAAATGAACTTGTTCTTCAAAACTTGTAGAACACGAAGAACACGAAGAAAGAAGAACACCAAACTTGGGTTCTTGTGTGTTCGGCCGAAATTGAGAGAGAGAGGCAATGGATTTTCGGCTTCAAGGTGTTGTAACCCCATAAGTGATCCCTAAGCCTTCTATTTATAATAGAAGGACTTTCACTTAGGGCCCTTCTAGTTTAATTAAGATTAATCTCTTAATTAAACTTATCCTTTTACACTTCCATCCTTATAGTTTAACTAGTTTATTATTGTTGCAATTAACTATTAAGTCTAGTATTAATACACTAATAATTCGGTACCCATATACACGATTTATATACTTGTATTTATACTTTTAATAATTAATTATATAATAACCTTTATATAATTTATACAACAATATTATCCAATTACTTATATGATTTAATAGCTTTAAATCATATCATGGATAATCTTTGATTAACACATTGTATATTTACTCAACTAGTAAATGTACAAACACTTGTATTAATTAGTTAGTTAAACTAATCTAGTAATAAGTTAAACTTAACTTAATACTTTAACTGATTCATAATGACTATTATGAATCATTCCTCTTCGTAGTATCATTGCTTATCTTGCTCGTATTACATGTAGTCACCGGTGTGACCCTTAAATGTTTCGTAGGCATGGATGTATCATCATAGGTTGACTAACTGTGCACACAAATCCTTCAGGTAGCACCTTCGCTAGTCCTAGTTCGAAATGCGCCACATACATCGGTATGTATGAGTCCAAGTAGATCATTGTCCCTTTCACCTACATGGGATAAAGGCTTGCGCGCCATTTTGCTAGATATACAAGAAACACATTTATCAAATGATTCAGAATCATCTGATTTTATAAGGCCATCGTTTTGTAATTTTAAAACGCGTTTCTTGTTAACGTGGCAAAGGCGACAATGCCATAGGTTAGTAGAATCAAAATTCTTCTTGAATTTCTTATTGCTACATGTATAAATAGAACTACTGTTTGTTACACGATTATGCATGTCAATAACAAAAATACCATCACGAGGAATAGCATTAGAATAAAAAACATTATCCTTCGAAACCGAAATACCATAATCCGTAAAAGTGTGAATAAAACCATTATTCCACAAACATGAAAGCGAAACTATACCCCTAGTAATACTAGGTGCATAGTGACAATTGTCTAGTACAATAATTAAACCACTAGGAAGGATTAAATCATAGCTTCCTATAGCTTCGACCGGTGCACGCATTCCATTGCCTACGTACAAGTCCAAAGCTCCATGGTTTAGCTTTCTACTTCCCTTAGACCCTACATGGTATTACAAATGTGAGTTCCACAACCAGTGTCATATACCCAAGATTTACTAGGGAAAGCATATAGTTATATTGTGAAGATACCTGATGTGCCAACCTTGTTGGCTTTGTTCTTCATCAACTCTTCCAGGTAGGCAGGACAGTTCCTCCTCCAGTGGCCTGTTTCACCGCAGTGATGGCAAGCAAGCTCCTTAGCTGGGTGCTCCTTTTGAGTAGGTGGGGGAACCTTTGGCTTGGGTTGTAAACCTGCTTACCCTTACCTTGGCCCTTAGCAGCTACTTGCGGTTTTAGTTTTTGGATCTTACCTTGCCTTATAGCAAGGACAGTAGGGCATGTTTCACCGCAGTGATGGCAAGCAAGCTCCTTAACAGGGTGCTCCTTTTGAGTAGGTGGGGGAACCTTTGGTTTGGGTTTGTAAACTTGCTTACCCTTGCCTTGGCCCTTAGCAACTACTTGCGGTTTTGGTTTCTGGATCTTACCTTGCTTTATAGCAAGGACAGTAGGGGCAGGAGTTTTCTTGGGTAGCCCAGATTCCGTTTGTTTCAGCATAGCATGTAATTCGGCGAAAGTCTTCCCCATACTATGCATATGATAAGTCATGACAAATGGTGCAAAGTCCTTGTTTAGGGAAGTTGGGATCAAGCTAATCCCAAGGACGTGAGGCATGCAGTAACAAGGTTTCTCCATTTGGTCTAAGTAGCTCTTCATCTTCAAAAGATAAGAGATAACAGACTAACCCTCCTCCTGCTTGCAAGCGTGGAAAGCTTTGACAGTGTCAAAGAGTTCCTGCTCGGCTTGCTTTTGATACGTGGTTTTTAGTTCACGCATCATATCAAATGCTGTGAGGTCCTCGAGATTCTTTTGAATCTCGGGAGTAATGCTCACCAGCATGAGAGCAGCGAGTTCTTGCTTTTCGTTGAACCGTTTAGTATAGGTTGTATGAACAACAGCAGTGGCAGTAGCAACGGGGCAGGGGGCAGCGCCTCTTCCAAATGGTGGTACTTGTGCTCGGCCCTAAGGACAATCCTTAGGTTTCGAGCCCAGTCCACAAAGTTCGTTCCATCAAGTTTCTCTTTTTTGAGAATGGAACGAATGGTGGTGTGTGTTAGGGTTTGATTGTTTGAAGTCATCTACAAAATTACAAAGTTCATTAATTAGTATTTTTAATAATAATTTCTTTTAATAAATTAACTACCCAATTAATTTTAATTTAAAAGCTAAGATTCCATTGAGCTTCTATCACCTCATCAGTTGATCTGCTAGTGATGATAGATCCAATAGGTAGGTGATGATCAACAATTGCATTACAAGTGCAACACTTAGAGGTATGGGACTTCATGGCACCTAGTGAACAACCATCTAGGGTCAAGTGGCTTGTTTGTCGCATCTTCGCCTCGTGTCAAGGTCTCACCTTAACTCGATTAAGTCATCCAATGTGAAATCATGTCAAAATAGATCTAGGTCTCACGCATAGAGAATAATGACCTCGGATCTAAATTCAAACCACGTCTCACGTGAATTCGAAAATAGAAGCAAGTGATTTCATCTGATTGGACGGCGTGACTTAAATTTTTGGTATGAAAAATTTTAAGATAAGATTTTTTTAAAGATATGAATGAATCATGTACTTCATTCATACCACTTCATAAGCCGTTTAATAAACGGTAAAAACTTTTAACGATTACTAAGGTTTAAGTTTTAAATCGTATTTAAACTTTGTTTAATCTCAAAACAAGTTTAGATTAAAGATTAATCATTAATGATTAACAAGTAATCACAGATTATCAAAGATTTTGATGTTTTATTGTTTGTGTCTAAAAATTGTATTTTAATTGTTTTATTATTTGTATCTAATAGAAATGAAAACAACCACAAACATAAAGAAAAACATGCAACATGTTTTGTGCAAAATCTCGACTGATGAGAGCATATGTTCGGTTACGTGAGTCATCACGACGGACCGAAGGGTCAAACTAGGGGACGGGCCAACATGAACCCAAACGGGCCTACATAAACCCAATGGGCTCCCACTTGCTCCAAGACATTATAGGGCAAGTAGGAACCAAAATTTGTGAAAAAGTGTAATCTGCCAGAAATTTCCAGCAGACTTTGAGGCCAGAAAAGTCACTGAAGGAGCCTTCGGTGTCCTTCAGTGGTCTTCCCCGCCTCTGGAAAATTGTAGCCCACGAAATTTCAAGCATTTTAGGCTTTTCAAACGCCCAAAACGGAGTCCGTATGCACCTGGAAAACCTATTTTCGTGCGGTGACAGAAATTTGTTGTTTTCAATTTTCTTCAATCTTGGTCAACAATTTAAAATAAAAATAATAAAGGAATACAAGCTATTCTATTACTTTTACATTACAAATTGCCCCAAAAATTGGCACCAAAATAAAAGAAAAAAAAATAAAAAATTACAACAATTTAACCAAAAACACGGCTTTTCTCAAGACAACCAAACATTCAAACACAATCACATTCAACGATTGCCATGTGAAAGCTCTAAGTCAAGAAGTCAAGCCAGCAAGAAAGTCCGAAAGTTCGAAGGTATGGTTTCATCATCCTAAGCTACCATCACAAACGGTCTAGTTTTCATCGGTTTGCACAAACAAGCAACAATTGACAAGGCTTTGGCTTGGGATATGGCAAAAATAAATGTTTTTCCATATAAAAAAAACGAAATTAAAATGTAAATCCAAGCTAAATAATCAAACAATTCAATAACTAGATTAATTTCTTGATGTGATTTTTAACAAGTGACAATAGGGTTCCAAAAATACAATATTTTAACCCATATTTTTATAAAAAACCAAAAAAAAATAAAAAAAACCCGTATGGTTTTTTCCGTCCGATCGGGATTTTTAAAACACCAAAAAAGATTGGGTTTTGCCACTTTTCACAAAATCTAGCTAATTATATCATTAATATAATGACTCGTGATACCACTAATGGTGATTTTCGATTATTACAAGTAACAAAACGCAGCAGAAAAGTTTAATCACCTTGAACGGATCTAATATCAATCATACAATTAAACTACAAGTAAAATCAAAGAGAATAGATGAACTATTCATACCTTAGTTGCCTTTGATTAGGATGAATTCGGTTGGAGATGGTGACGGACGAAACCAAGGATACCAATGGGGAATCCTTTCAAAGCTAGTCCACACAACACTATAGCAAGAACACCAAGGAGGATGCTAGTCCAATTGTGCAAGCAAAGAAGAACCAAGAACCCTAAAGAGTGAGGGAGGGGGGCGCCGAATTGGGGAGATGGAATGGGGAGCTTGGTTGCCCTAATCTCCCTTAATTAGTTGCACTAGTTAATTAGCCAATGTTCCATTCTAGTCCCTTGCCTTTTGTTCTTCTTATTAAGTTCGCAATTAGTTACAATATTAACATTTAATATTAAACATAATTACATACAAGCTAGTAGCTTATACTAATAAATAATGTAATTACCCTAATTACATTATATATCTAATGGTGTTAAGTGTTTAAGTGTGTTACCCTTTAGGCTCACAAACAACTAGCCATATAACTATATGTTATACGCGTGAAGCATATTCCAACACTAGTTACGACCAATAACCTATAAGTATCCTTGTTAAACCGTAATTAACGTCCATAGCCCATACGAATGGCCCGTGAACCATTATAACCACTAGCTTCGACCAATAACCTATAAGTATCCTTGTTTAACCGTAATTAGAGTCCATAGCCCATACGAATGGCCCGTGAACCATTATAACCACTAGCTATGACCAATAACCTATAAGTATCCATTTTTTAAACTGTAATGGGTGTCTAAAACTCATACGAATGCTCCGTGAACGATTTTGACCAATAGCGATGACCAATAACCTATAAGTATCCATTTTAAACCTTAATTGGTGTCCATTACCCATAGGAATGGCCCGTGAACCATTATAACCACTATCTACGCCCATTAACCTATAAGTATCCATGTTAAAACATAATTGGCGTCCATAGCCCATACGAATGGCGCGTGAACCATTATAACCGCTAGATAAGACCAATAACCTATAAGTATCCCTGTTAAACCGTAATTAGCGTCCATAGCCCATAGGAATGGCCCGTGAACCACTATAACCACTAGCTATAACAATTAGCCTATTAGTATCCATTTTTTAAACTGTAATTGGTGTTGATAACCCATACAAATGGCCCGTGAACCATTATAACAACTAGCTATGACCAATAACCTATAAGTATCCATTTTTTAAATTGTAATTGGTGTCTAGAAACCATACGAATGCCCCCGTGAATGATTTTTACTCTAGCTATGACCAATAACCTATATGTATCCATTTTAAACCTAAATTGTTGTCCATTACCCATACGAATGGCCCGTGAACCATTAGAACCACTAGCTATACCCAATAACCTATAAATATGCATTTTTTAAATTGTAATTGGTGTTGATAACTCATATGAATGACCCGTAAACCATTATAACAACCAGCTATGACCAATAACCTTTAAGTATCCATTTTTTAAACTATAATTGGTGTCTAGAACCCATAAGAATTCCCCGTGAATGATTTTGACCACTAGCTATCACCAATAACCTATACGTGTCTATTTTAAACCTTAATTGGTGTCCATTACCCATTAAAATGGCCCGTGAACAATTATAACCACTAGCTACGACCAATAACCTATAACTATCCTTGTTAAACCGTAATTAGCGTCCATAGCCCATACGAATGACCCGTGAGCCATTATAATCACTAGCTATGACCAATAACCTATAAGTATCCATTTTTTTAAACTGTAATTGGTGTCTAGAAGCCATACGAATGCCCCGTGAACGATTTTAACCACTAGCTAAGACCAATAACCTATAAGTATCCATTTTAAACCTTAATTGGTGTCCATTACCCATACGAATGCCACTTGAACCATTATAACCACTAGCTACGACCAATAACCTATAAGTATCCATTTTAAACCTTAATTCATGTCCATTACCCATACGAATGGCCTGTGAACCATTATAACTACTAGCTTCGACCAATAACCTATAAGTATCCTTGTTAAACCGTAATTAGCGTCCATAGCCCATACGAATGGCCCGTGAACCATTATAACCACTAGCTATGACCACCTATTGATATGCATTTTAAAAACTATAATTAGTGTCTAGAACCCATACGAATGCCCCGTCAACGATTTTGACAACTAGCTATGACCAATAACCTATAAGTATCCTTGTTAAACCGTAATTAGCGTCCATAGGCCATACGAATGGCCCGTGAACCATTATTATCACTAGCTTCAACCAATAACCTACAACTATCCTTGTTTAACCGTAATTAGCGTCCATAGCCCATATGAAATGGCCCGTGAACCATTATAACCACTAGCTATGACCAATAACCTATAAGTATCCATTTTAAACCTTAATTGGTGTCCATTACCCATACGAATGGGCCGTGAACTATTATAACCACTATCACCTATAAGTATCAATGTTAAATCATAATTGGCGTCCATAGCCCATACGAATGGCCCGTGAACCATTATAAACACCAGCTAAGACAAAAAACATATAAGTATCCTTGTTAAACCGTAATTACCATCGATGGCCCATATGAATGGCCCGTGAACCATTATAACCACTAGCTATACCCAATAACCTATTAGTATCCATTGTTTAAACTGCAATTGGTGTTGATAACCCATACAAATGGCCCGTGAACCATTATAACTACTAGCTATGACCAATAACCTATAAGTATCCATTTTTTAAACTGTAATTGGTGTCTAGAACCCATACGAATGCCCCGTGAACCATTATAACCACTAGCTATAACCAATAACCTATTAGTATCTATTTTTTAAACTGTAATTGGTGTTGATAACCCATACAAATGGCCCGTGAACCATTATAACAACTAGCTATGACCAATAACCTATAAGTATCCATTTTGTAAACTGTAATCGGTGTCTAGAACCCATACGAATGCCCCATGAATGATTTTGACACTAGCTATGACCAATAACCTATATGTATCCATTTTAAACCTTAATTGTTGTCCATTACCCATACGAATGGCCAGTGAACCATTAGAACCACTAGCTATACCCAATAACCTATAAGTATGCATTTTTTAAATTGAAATTGGCGTTGATAACTCATACGTATGACCAGTAAACCATTATAACAACTAGCTAAGACCAATAACCTTTAAGTATCCATTTTTGAAACTATAATTGGTGTCTAGAACCCATACGAATTCCCGGTGAATGATTTTGACCACTGGCTATGACCAATAACCTATAAGTATCTATTTTAAATCTTAATTGGTGTCCAATGCCCATAAAAATGGCCCGTGAACCATTATAACCACTAGCTACGACCAATAACCTATATCTATCCCTGTTAAACCGTAATTAGCGTCCATAGACCATACGAATGGCTCGTGAACCTTTATAACCACTAGCTATAACCAATAACCTATTAGTATCCATTTTTTAAACTGTAATTGGTGTTGATAACCCATACAAATGGCCCGTGAACCATTATAACAACTAGCTATGACCAATAACCTATAAGTATCCATTTTTTAAACTGTAATTGGTGTCTAGAACCCATACGAATGCCACGTCAATGATTTTGACACTAGTTATGACCAATAACCTATATGTATTCATTTTAAACCTTAATTGTTGTCCATTACCCATACGAATGGCCCGTGAACCATTAGAACCACTAGCTATACCCAATAACCTATAAATATGCATTTTTTAAATTTTAATTGGCGTTGATAACTCATACGAATGACCCGCAAACCATCACAACAACTAGCTATGACCAATAACCTTTAAGTATAAATTTTTTAAACTATAATTGGTGTCTAGAACCCATACGAATTCCCCGTGAATGATTTTGACCACTAGCTATGACCAATAACCAATAAGTATCTATTTTAAACCTTAATTGGTGTCCATGACCCATAAAAATGGCCCGTGAACCTGTATAACCACTAGCTACGACCAATGACCTATAACTATCCTTTTTAAACCGTAACTAGCGTCCATAGCCCATACGAATGACCCGTGAGCCATTATAATCACTAGCAAAATACCAATAACCTATAAGTATCCATTTTTTAAACTGTGATTGGTGTTGATAACCCATACAAATGGCCCATGAACCATTATAACCACTAGCTATGACCAATAACCTACAAGTATCCATTTTTTATAAACTGCAATTGGTGTCTAGAACCCATACGAATGCCCTGTGAACGATTTTAACCACTAGCTAAGACCAATAACCTATAAGTATCCATTTTAAACCTTAATTCGTGTCCATTACCCATACGAATGGCCCGTGAACCATTATAACCACTAGCTTCGACCAATAACCTATAAGTATCCATTTTAAACATTAATTGGTGTCCATTACCCATATGAATGCCACGTGAACCATTATAACCACTAGCATCGACCAATAACCTATAAGTATCCATTTTAAACCTTAATTCATGTCCGTTACCCATACGAATGGCCCGTGAACCATTATAACCACTAGTTACGACCAATAACCTATAAGTATCCCTGTTAAACCATAATTAGCGTCCATAGCCCATACGAATGGCCCGTGAACCATTATAACCACTAGCTATAACCATTAGCCTATTAGTATCCATTTTTTAAACTGTAATTGGTGTTGATAACCCATACAAATGGCCCGTGAACCATTATAACAACTAGCTATGACCAATAACCTATAAGTATCCATTTTTTAAACTGTAATTGGTGTCTAGAAACCATACGAATGCCCCCGTGAATGATTTTTACACTAGCTATGACCAATAACCTATATGTATCCATTTTAAACCTAAATTGTTGTCCATTACCCATACGAATGGCCCGTGAACCAGTAGAACCACTAGCTATACCCAATAACCTATAAGTATGCATTTTTTAAATTGTAATTGGCGTTGATAACTCATACGAATGACCCGTAAACCATTATAACAACCAGCTATGACCAATAACCTTTAAGTATCCATTTTTGAAACTATAATTGGTGTCTAGAACCCTTACGAATTCCCCGTGAATGATTTTGACCACTAGCTATGACCAATAACCTATACGTGTCTATTTTAAACCTTAATTGGCGTCCATTACCCATTAAAATGGCCCGTGAACAATTATAACCACTAGCTACGACCAATAACCTATAACTATCCTTGTTAAACCGTAATTAGCATCCATAGCCCATATGAATGACCCGTGAGCCATTATAATCACTAGCTATGACCAATAACCTATAAGTATCCATTTTTTTAAACTGTAATTGGTGTCTAGAAGCCATACGAATGCCCCGTGAACGATTTTAACCACTAGCTATGACCAATAACCTATAAGTATCCATTTTAAACCTTAATTGGTGTCCATTACCCATATGAATGGCCAGTGAACCATTATAACCACTAGCTTCGACCAATAACCTATAAGTATCTATTTTAAACCTTAATTGGTATCCATTACTCATACGAATGCCACGTGAACCATTATAATGACTAGCTACGACCAATAACCTATAAGTATCCATTTTAAACCTTAATTCATGTCCATTACCCATATGAATGCCCCTGAACCATTATAACCACTAGTTACGACCAATAACCTATAAGTATCCTTGTTAAACCGTAATTAGCGTCCATAGCCCATACGAATGGCCTGTGAACCATTATAACCACTAGCTTCGACCAATAACCTATAAGTATCCTTGTTAAACCGTAATTAGTGTCCGTAGCCCATACGAATGGCCCGTGAACCATTATAACCACTAGCTATGACCACCTATTGATATGCATTTTTAAAACTATAATTAGTGTCTAGAACCCATACGAATGCCCCGTGAACGATTTCGACCACTAGCTATGACCAATAACCTATAAGTATCCTTGTTAAACCGTAATTAGCGTCCATAGCCCATACGAAATGGCTCGTGAACCATTATAACCAATAGCTATGACCCATAACCTATAAGTATCCATTTTAAACCTTAATTGGTGTCCATTACCCATACGAATGGCCCGTGAACCATTATTACCACTATCACCTATAAGTAACAATGTTAAATCATAATTTGCGTCCATAGCCCATACGAATGGCCCGTGAACCATTATAAACACCAGCTAAGACCAATAACCTATAAGTATCCTTGTTAAACCCTAATTACCATCGATAGCCCATACGAATGGCTCGTGAACCATTATAACCACTAGCTATAACCAATAACCTATTAGTATCCATTGTTTAAACTGCAATTGGTGTTGATAACCCATACAAATGGCCCGTGAACCATTATAACCACTAGCTATGACCAATAACCTATAAGTATCCATTTTTTAAACTGTAATTGGTGTCTAGAACCCATACGAATGCCCCGTGAACCATTGTAACCACTAGCTATAACCAATAACCTATAAGTATCCATTTTTTTAATTGTAATTGGTGTCTAGACACCATACGAATGCCCCCGTGAATGATTTTACACTAGCTATGACCAATAACCTATATGTATCCATTTTAAACCTAAATTGTTGTCCATTACCCATACGAATGGCCCGTGAACCATTAGAACCACTAGCTATACCCAATAACCTATAAATATGCATTTTTTAAATTGTAATTGGCGTTGATAACTCATATGAATGACCCGTAAACCATTATAACAACCAGCTATGACCAATAACCTTTAAGTATCCATTTTTTAAACTATAATTGGTGTCTAGAACCCATAAGAATTCCCCGTGAATGATTTTGACCACTAGCTATGACCAATAACCTATACGTGTCTATTTTAAACCTTAATTGGTGTCCATTACCCATTAAAATGGCCCGTGAACAATTATAACCACTAGCTACGACCAATAACCTATAACTATCCTTGTTAAACCGTAATTAGCGTCCATAGCCCATACGAATGACCCGTGAGCCATTATAATCACTAGCTATGACCAATAACCTATAAGTATCCATTTTTTTAAACTGTAATTGGTGTCTAGAAGCCATACGAATGCCCCGTGAACGATTTTAACCACTAGCTAAGACCAATAACCTATAAGTATCCATTTTAAACCTTAATTGGTGTCCATTACCCATATGAATGGCCAGTGAACCATTATAACCACTAGCTTCGACCAATAACCTATAAGTATCCATTTTAAACCTTAATTGGTATCCATTACTCATACGAATGCCACGTGAACCATTATAACCACTAGCTACGACCAATAACCTATAAGTATCCATTTTAAACCTTAATTCATGTCCATTACCCATACGAATGGCCTGTGAACCATTATAACTACTAGCTTCGACCAATAACCTATAAGTATCCTTGTTAAACCGTAATTAGCGTCCATAGCCCATACGAATGGCCCGTGAACCATTATAACCACTAGCTATGACCACCTATTGATATGCATTTTTAAAACTATAATTAGTGTCTAGAACCCATACGAATGCCCCGTCAACGATTTTGACAACTAGCTATGACCAATAACCTATAAGTATCATTGTTAAACCGTAATTAGCGTCCATAGGCCATACGAATGGTCCGTGAACCATTATTATCACTAGCTTCAACCAAGAACCTACAACTATCCTTGTTTAACCGTAATTAGCGTCCATAGCCCATACGAAATGGCCCGTGAACCATTATAACCACTAGCTATGACCAATAACCTATAAGTATCCATTTTAAACCTTAATTGGTGTCCATTACCCATACGAATGGCCCGTGAACCATTATAACCACTATCACCTATAAGTATCAATGTTAAATCATAATTGGCGTCCATAGCCCATACGAATGGCCCGTGAACCATTATAAACACCAGCTAAGACAAATAACCTATAAGTATCCTTGTTAAACCGTAATTACCATCGATAGCCCATATGAATGGCCCGTGAACCATTATAACCACTAGCTATAACCAATAACCTATTAGTATCCATTGTTTAAACTGCAATTGGTGTTGATAACCCATACAAATGGCCCGTGAACCATTATAACTACTAGCTATGACCAATAACCTATAAGTATCCATTTTTTAAACTGTAATTGGTGTCTAGAACCCATACGAATGCCCCGTGAACCATTATAACCACTAGCTATAACCAATAACCTATTAGTATCTATTTTTTAAATTGTAATTGGTGTTGATAACCCATACAAATGGCCCGTGAACCATTATAACAACTAGCTATGACCAATAACCTATAAGTATCCATTTTGTAAACTGTAATTGGTGTCTAGAACCCATACGAATGCCCCATGAATGATTTTGACACTAGCTATGACCAATAACCTATATGTATCCATTTTAAACCTTAATTGTTGTCCATTACCCATACGAATGGCCAGTGAACCATTAGAACCACTAGCTATACCCAATAACCTATAAGTATGCATTTTTTAAATTGTAATTGGCGTTGATAACTCATACGTATGACCAGTAAACCATTATAACAACTAGCTATGACCAATAACCTTTAAGTATCCATTTTTGAAACTATAATTGGTGTCTAGAACCCATACGAATTCCCCGTGAATGATTTTGACCACTGGCTATGACCAATAACCTATAAGTATCTATTTTAAATCTTAATTGGTGTCCAATGCCCATAAAAATGGCCCGTGAACCATTATAACCACTAGCTACGACCAATAACCTATATCTATCCCTGTTAAACCGTAATTAGCGTCCATAGACCATACGAATGGCTCGTGAACCTTTATAACCACTAGCTATAACCAATAACCTATTAGTATCCATTTTTTAAACTGTAATTGGTGTTGATAACCCATACAAATGGCCCGTGAACCATTATAACAACAAGCTATGACCAATAACCTATAAGTATCCATTTTTTAAACTGTAATTGGTGTCTAGAACCCATACGAATGCCACGTCAATGATTTTGACACTAGTTATGACCAATAACCTATATGTATTCATTTTAAACCTTAATTGTTGTCCATTACCCATACGAATGGCCCGTGAACCATTAGAACCACTAGCTATACCCAATAACCTATAAATATGAATTTTTTAAATTGTAATTGGCGTTGATAACTCATACGAATGACCCGCAAACCATCACAACAACTAGCTATGACCAATAACCTTTAAGTATAAATTTTTTAAACTATAATTGGTGTCTAGAACCCATACGAATTCCCCGTGAATGATTTTGACCACTAGCTATGACCAATAACCAATAAGTATCTATTTTAAACCTTAATTGGTGTCCATGACCCATAAAAATGGACCGTGAACCTGTATAACCACTAGCTACGACCAATGACCTATAACTATCCTTTTTAAACCGTAACTAGCGTCCATAGCCCATACGAATGACCCATGAGCCATTATAATCACTAGCAAAATACCAATAACCTATAAGTATCCATTTCTTAAACTGCGATTGGTGTTGATAACCCATACAAATGGCCCATGAACCATTATAACCACTAGCTATGACCAATAACCTACAAGTATCCATTTTTTTTAAACTGCAGTTGGTGTCTAGAACCCATACGAATGCCCCGTGAATGATTTTAACCACTAGCTATGACCAATAACCTATAAGTATCCATTTTAAACCTTAATTCGTGTCCATTACCCATACGAATGGCCCGTGAACCATTATAACCACTAGCTTCGACCAATAACCTATATGTATCCATTTTAAACCTTAATTGGTGTCCATTACCCATATGAATGCCACGTGAACCATTATAACCACTAGCATCGACCAATAACCTATAAGTATCCATTTTAAACCTTAATTCATGTCCGTTACCCATACGAATGGCCCGTGAACCATTATAACCACTAGTTACGACCAATAACCTATAAGTATCCCTGTTAAACCATAATTAGCGTCCATAGCCCATACGAATGGCCCGTGAACCATTATAACCACTAGCTATAACCATTAGCCTATTAGTATCCATTTTTTAAACTGTAATTGGTGTTGATAACCCATACAAATGGCCCGTGAACCATTATAACAACTAGCTATGACCAATAACCTATAAGTATCCATTTTTTAAACTGTAATTGGTGTCTAGAAACCATACGAATGCCCCCGTGAATGATTTTTACACTAGCTATGACCAATAACCTATATGTATCCATTTTAAACCTAAATTGTTGTCCATTACCCATACGAATGGCCCGTGAACCATTAGAACCACTAGCTATACCCAATAACCTATAAGTATGCATTTTTTAAATTGTAATTGGCGTTGATAACTCATACGAATGACCCGTAAACCATTATAACAACCAGCTATGACCAATAACCTTTAAGTATCCATTTTTGAAACTATAATTGGTGTCTAGAACCCTTACGAATTCCCCGTGAATGATTTTGACCACTAGCTAGGACCAATAACCTATACGTGTCTATTTTAAACCTTAATTGGCGTCCATTACCCATTAAAATGGCCCGTGAACAATTATAACCACTAGCTACGACCAATAACCTATAACTATCCTTGTTAAACCGTAATTAGCATCCATAGCCCATACGAATGACCCGTGAGCCATTATAATCACTAGCTATGACCAATAAACTATAAGTATCCATTTTTTTAAACTGTAATTGGTGTCTAGAAGCCATACGAATGCCCCGTGAACGATTTTAACCACTAGCTATGACCAATAACCTATAAGTATCCATTTTAAACCTTAATTGGTGTCCATTACCCATATGAATGGCCAGTGAACCATTATAACCACTAGCTTCGACCAATAACCTATAAGTATCCATTTTAAACCTTAATTGGTATCCATTACTCATACGAATGCCACGTGAACCATTATAACGACTAGCTACGGCCAATAACCTATAAGTATCCATTTTAAACCTTAATTCATGTCCATTACCCATATGAATGCCCCTGAACCATTATAACCACTAGTTACGACCAATAACCTATAAGTATCCTTGTTAAACCGTAATTAGCGTCCATAGCCCATACGAATGGCATGTGAACCATTATAACCACTAGCTTCGACCAATAACCTATAAGTATCCTTGTTAAACCGTAATTAGCGTCCATAGCCCATACGAATGGCCCGTGAACCATTATAACCACTAGCTATGACCACCTATTGATATGCATTTTTAAAACTATAATTAGTGTCTAGAACCCATACGAATGCCCCGTGAACGATTTTGACCACTAGCTATGACCAATAACCTATAAGTATCCTTGTTAAACCGTAATTAGTGTCCATAGGCCATACGAATGGCCCGTGAACCATTATTATCACTAGCTTCAACCAATAACCTACAAGTATCCTTGTTTAACCGTAATTAGCGTCCATAGCCCATACGAAATGGCCCGTGAACCATTATAACCACTAGCTATGACCCATAACCTATAAGTATCCATTTTAAACCTTAATTGGTGTCCATTACCCATACGAATGGCCCGTGAACCATTATTACCACTATCACCTATAAGTATCAATGTTAAATCATAATTTGCGTCCATAGCCCATACGAATGGCCCGTGAACCATTATAAACACCAGCTAAGACCAATAACCTATAAGTATCCTTGGTAAACCCTAATTACCATCGATAGCCCATACGAATGGCTCGTGAACCAGTATAACCACTAGCTATAACCAATAACCTATTAGTATCCATTGTTTAAACTGCAATTGGTGTTGATAACCCATACAAATGGCCCGTGAACCATTATAACCACTAGCTATGACCAATAACCTATAAGTATCCATTTTTTAAACTGTAATTGGTGTCTAGAACCCATACGAATGCCCCGTGAACCATTATAACCACTAGCTATAACCAATAACCTATAAGTATCCATTTTTTAAATTGTAATTGGTGTCTAGAAACCATACGAATGCCCCCGTGAATGATTATTACACTAGCTATGACCAATAACCTATATGTATCCATTTTAAACCTAAATTGTTGTCCATTACCCATACGAATGGCCCGTGAACCATTAGAACCACTAGCTATACCCAATAACCTATAAATATGCATTTTTAAATTGTAATTGGCGTTGATAACTCATATGAATGACCCGTAAACCATTATAACAACCAGCTATGACCAATAACCTTTAAGTATCCATTTTTTAAACTATAATTGGTGTCTAGAACCCATAAGAATTCCCCGTGAATGATTTTGACCACTAGCTATGACCAATAACCTATACGTGTCTATTTTAACCCTTAATTGGTGTCCATTACCCATTAAAATGGCCCGTGAACAATTATAACCACTAGCTACGACCAATAACCTATAACTATCCTTGTTAAACCGTAATTAGCGTCCATAGCCCATACGAATGACCCGTGAGCCATTATAATCACTAGCTATGACCAATAACCTATAAGTATCCATTTTTTTAAACTGTAATTGGTGTCTAGAAGCCATACGAATGCCCCGTGAATGATTTTAACCACTAGCTAAGACCAATAACCTATAAGTATCCATTTTAAACCTTAATTGGTGTCCATTACCCATATGAATGGCCAGTGAACCATTATAACCACTAGCTTCGACCAATAACCTATAAGTATCCATTTTAAACCTTAATTGGTATCCATTACTCATACGAATGCCACGTGAACCATTATAACCACTAGCTACGACCAATAACCTATAAGTATCCATTTTAAACCTTAATTCATGTCCATTACCCATACGAATGGCCTGTGAACCATTATAACTACTAGCTTCGACCAATAACCTTTAAGTATCCTTGTTAAACCGTAATTAGCGTCCATAGCCCATACGAATGGCCCGTGAACAATTATAACCACTAGCTATGACCACCTATTGATATGCATTTTTAAAACTATAATTAGTGTCTAGAACCCATACGAATGCCCCGTCAACGATTTTGACAACTAGCTATGACCAATAACCTATAAGTATCATTGTGAAACCGTAATTAGCGTCCATAGGCCATACGAATGGTCCGTGAACCATTATTATCACTAGCTTCAACCAATAACCTACAACTATCCTTGTTTAACCGTAATTAGCGTCCATAGCCCATACGAAATGGCCCGTGAACCATTATAACCACTAGCTATGACCAATAACTTATAAGTATCCATTTTTTAAACTATAATTGGTGTCTAGAACCCATAAGAATTCCCCGTGAATGATTTTGACCACTAGCTATGACCAATAACCTATACGTGTCTATTTTAACCCTTAATTGGTGTCCATTACCCATTAAAATGGCCCGTGAACAATTATAACCACTAGCTACGACCAATAACCTATAACTATCCTTGTTAAACCGTAATTAGCGTCCATAGCCCATACGAATGACCCGTGAGCCATTATAATCACTAGCTATGACCAATAACCTATAAGTATCCATTTTTTTAAACTGTAATTGGTGTCTAGAAGCCATACGAATACCCCGTGAATGATTTTAACCACTAGCTAAGACCAATAACCTATAAGTATCCATTTTAAACCTTAATTGGTGTCCATTACCCATATGAATGGCCAGTGAACCATTATAACCACTAGCTTCGACCAATAACCTATAAGTATCCATTTTAAACCTTAATTGGTATCCATTACTCATACGAATGCCACGTGAACCATTATAACCACTAGCTACGACCAATAACCTATAAGTATCCATTTTAAACCTTAATTCATGTCCATTACCCATACGAATGGCCTGTGCACCATTATAACTACTAGCTTCGACCAATAACCTTTAAGTATCCTTGTTAAACCGTAATTAGCGTCCATAGCCCATACGAATGGCCCGTGAACCATTATAACCACTAGCTATGACCACCTATTGATATGCATTTTTAAAACTATAATTAGTGTCTAGAACCCATACGAATGCCCCGTCAACGATTTTGACAACTAGCTATGACCAATAACCTATAAGTATCATTGTTAAACCGTAATTAGCGTCCATAGGCCATACGAATGGTCCGTGAACCATTATAATCACTAGCTTCAACCAATAACCTACAACTATCCTTGTTTAACCGTAATTAGCGTCCATAGCCCATACGAAATGGCCCGTGAACCATTATAACCACTAGCTATGACCAATAACCTATAAGTATCCATTTTAAACCTTAATTGGTGTCCATTACCCATACGAATGGCCCGTGAACCATTATAACCACTATCACCTATAAGTATCAATGTTAAATCATAATTGGCGTCCATAGCCCATACGAATGGCCCGTGAACCATTATAAACACCAGCTAAGACAAATAACCTATAAGTATCCTTGTTAAACCGTAATTACCATCGATAGCCCATATGAATGGCCCGTGAACCATTATAACCACTAGCTATAACCAATAACCTATTAGTATCCATTGTTTAAACTGCAATTGGTGTTGATAACCCATACAAATGGCCCGTGAACCATTATAACTACTAGCTATGACCAATAACCTATAAGTATCCATTTTTTAAACTGTTATTGGTGTCTAGAACCCATACGAATGCCCCGTGAACCATTATAACCACTAGCTATAACCAATAACATATTAGTATCTATTTTTTAAATTGTAATTGGTGTTGATAACCCATACAAATGGCCCGTGAACCATTATAACAACTAGCTATGACCAATAACCTATAAGTATCCATTTTGTAAACTGTAATTGGTGTCTAGAACCCATACGAATGCCCCATGAATGATTTTGACACTAGCTATGACCAATAACCTATATGTATCCATTTTAAACCTTAATTGTTGTCCATTACCCATATGAATGGCCAGTGAACCATTAGAACCACTAGCTATACCCAATAACCTATAAGTATGCATTTTTTAAATTGTAATTGGCGTTGATAACTCATACGTATGACCAGTAAACCATTATAACAACTAGCTATGACCAATAACCTTTAAGTATCCATTTTTGAAACTATAATTGGTGTCTAGAACCCATACGAATTCCCCGTGAATGATTTTGACCACTGGCTATGACCAATAACCTATAAGTATCTATTTTAAATCTTAATTGGTGTCCAATGCCCATAAAAATGGCCCGTGAACCATTATAACCACTAGCTACGACCAATAACCTATATCTATCCCTGTTAAACCGTAATTAGCGTCCATAGACCATACGAATGGCTCGTGAACCTTTATAACCACTAGCTATAACCAATAACCTATTAGTATCCATTTTTTAAACTGTAATTGGTGTTGATAACCCATACAAATGGCCCGTGAACCATTATAACAACTAGCTATGACCAATAACCTATAAGTATCCATTTTTTAAACTGTAATTGGTGTCTAGAACCCATACGAATGCCACGTCAATGATTTTGACACTAGTTATGACCAATAACCTATATGTATTCATTTTAAACCTTAATTGTTGTCCATTACCCATACGAATGGCCCGTGAACCATTAGAACCACTAGCTATACCCAATAACCTATAAATATGAATTTTTTAAATTGTAATTGGCGTTGATAACTCCTACGAATGACCCGCAAACCATCACAACAACTAGCTATGACCAATAACCTTTAAGTATAAATTTTTTAAACTATAATTGGTGTCTAGAACCCATACGAATTCCCCGTGAATGATTTTGACCACTAGCTATGACCAATAACCAATAAGTATCTATTTTAAACCTTAATTGGTGTCCATGACCCATAAAAATGGCCCGTGAACCTGTATAACCACTAGCTACGACCAATGACCTATAACTATCCTTTTTAAACCGTAACTAGCGTCCATAGCCCATACGTATGACCCGTGAGCCATTATAATCACTAGCAAAATACCAATAACCTATAAGTATCCATTTTTTAAACTGTGATTGGTGTTGATAACCCATACAAATGGCCCATGAACCATTATAACCACTAGCTATGACCAATAACCTACAAGTATCCATTTTTTTTAAACTGCAGTTGGTGTCTAGAACCCATACGAATGCCCCGTGAACGATTTTAACCACTAGCTATGACCAATAACCTATAAGTATCCATTTTAAACCTTAATTCGTGTCCATTACCCATACGAATGGCCCGTGAACCATTATAACCACTAGCTTCGACCAATAACCTATATGTATCCATTTTAAACCTTAATTGGTGTCCATTACCCATATGAATGCCACGTGAACCATTATAACCACTAGCATCGACCAATAACCTATAAGTATCCATTTTAAACCTTAATTCATGTCCGTTACCCATACGAATGGCCCGTGAACCATTATAACCACTAGTTACGACCAATAACCTATAAGTATTCCTGTTAAACCATAATTAGCGTCCATAGCCCATACAAATGGCCCGTGAACCATTATAACCACTAGCTATGACCAATAACCTATAAGTATCCATTTTTTAAATTGTAATTGGTGTCTAGAACCCATACGAATGCCCCGTGAACCATTATAACCACTAGCTATAACCAATAACCTATAAGTATCCATTTTTTAAATTGTAATTGGTGTCTAGAAACCATACGAATGCCCCCGTGAATGATTTTTACACTAGCTATGACCAATAACCTATATGTATCCATTTTAAACCTAAATTGTTGTCCATTACCCATACGAATGGCCCGTGAACCATTAGAACCACTAGCTATACCCAATAACCTATAAATATGCATTTTTAAATTGTAATTGGCGTTGATAACTCATATGAATGACCCGTAAACCATTATAACAACCAGCTATGACCAATAACCTTTAAGTATCCATTTTTTAAACTATAATTGGTGTCTAGAACCCATAAGAATTCCCCGTGAATGATTTTGACCACTAGCTATGACCAATAACCTATACGTGTCTATTTTAACCCTTAATTGGTGTCCATTACCCATTAAAATGGCCCGTGAACAATTATAACCACTAGCTACGACCAATAACCTATAACTATCCTTGTTAAACCGTAATTAGCGTCCATAGCCCATACGAATGACCCATGAGCCATTATAATCACTAGCTATGACCAATAACCTATAAGTATCCATTTTTTTTAAACTGCAGTTGGTGTCTAGAACCCATACGAATGCCCCGTGAACGATTTTAACCACTAGCTATGACCAATAACCTATAAGTATCCATTTTAAACCTTAATTCGTGTCCATTACCCATACGAATGGCCCGTGAACCATTATAACCACTAGCTTCGACCAATAACCTATATGTATCCATTTTAAACCTTAATTGGTGTCCATTACCCATATGAATGCCACGTGAACCATTATAACCACTAGCATCGACCAATAACCTATAAGTATCCATTTTAAACCTTAATTCATGTCCGTTACCCATACGAATGGCCCGTGAACCATTATAACCACTAGTTACGACCAATAACCTATAAGTATTCCTGTTAAACCATAATTAGCGTCCATAGCCCATACAAATGGCCCGTGAACCATTATAACCACTAGCTATGACCAATAACCTATAAGTATCCATTTTTTAAATTGTAATTGGTGTCTAGAACCCATACGAATGCCCCGTGAACCATTATAACCACTAGCTATAACCAATAACCTATAAGTATCCATTTTTTAAATTGTAATTGGTGTCTAGAAACCATACGAATGCCCCCGTGAATGATTTTTACACTAGCTATGACCAATAACCTATATGTATCCATTTTAAACCTAAATTGTTGTCCATTACCCATACGAATGGCCCGTGAACCATTAGAACCACTAGCTATACCCAATAACCTATAAATATGCATTTTTAAATTGTAATTGGCGTTGATAACTCATATGAATGACCCGTAAACCATTATAACAACCAGCTATGACCAATAACCTTTAAGTATCCATTTTTTAAACTATAATTGGTGTCTAGAACCCATAAGAATTCCCCGTGAATGATTTTGACCACTAGCTATGACCAATAACCTATACGTGTCTATTTTAACCCTTAATTGGTGTCCATTACCCATTAAAATGGCCCGTGAACAATTATAACCACTAGCTACGACCAATAACCTATAACTATCCTTGTTAAACCGTAATTAGCGTCCATAGCCCATACGAATGACCCATGAGCCATTATAATCACTAGCTATGACCAATAACCTATAAGTATCCATTTTTTTAAACTGTAATTGGTGTCTAGAAGCCATACGAATGCCCCGTGAACGATTTTAACCACTAGCTAAGACCAATAACCTATAAGTATCCATTTTAAACCTTAATTGGTGTCCATTACCCATATGAATGGCCAGTGAACCATTATAACCACTAGCTTCGACCAATAACCTATAAGTATCCATTTTAAACCTTAATTGGTATCCATTACTCATACGAATGCCACGTGAACCATTATAACCACTAGCTACGACCAATAACCTATAAGTATCCATTTTAAACCTTAATTCATGTCCATTACCCATACGAATGGCCTGTGAACCATTATAACTACTAGCTTCGACCAATAACCTATAAGTATCCTTGTTAAACCGTAATTAGCGTCCATAGCCCATACGAATGGCCCGTAAACCATTATAACCACTAGCTATGACCACCTATTGATATGCATTTTTAAAACTATAATTAGTGTCTAGAACCCATACGAATGCCCCGTCAACGATTTTGACAACTAGCTATGACCAATAACCTATAAGTATCATTGTTAAACCGTAATTAGCGTCCATAGGCCATACGAATGGTTCGTGAACCATTATTATCACTAGCTTCAACCAATAACCTACAACTATCCTTGTTTAACCGTAATTAGCGTCCATAGCCCATACGAAATGGCCCGTGAACCATTATAACCACTAGCTATGACCAATAACCTATAAGTATCCATTTTAAACCTTAATTGGTGTCCATTACCCATACGAATGGCCCGTGAACCATTACAACCACTATCACCTATAAGTATCAATGTTAAATCATAATTGGCGTCCATAGCCCATACGAATGGCCCGTGAACCATTATAAACACCAGCTAAGACAAATAACCTATAAGTATCCTTGTTAAACCGTAATTACCATCGATAGCCCATATGAATGGCCCGTGAACCATTATAACCACTAGCTATAACCAATAACCTATTAGTATCCATTGTTTAAACTGCAATTGGTGTTGATAACCCACACAAATGGCCCGTGAACCATTATAACTACTAGTTATGACCAATAACCTATAAGTATCCATTTTTTAAACTGTAATTGGTGTCTAGAACCCATACGAATGCCCCGTGAACCATTATAACCACTAGCTATAACCAATAACATATTAGTATCTATTTTTTAAATTGTAATTGGTGTTGATAACCCATACAAATGGCCCGTGAACCATTATAACAACTAGCTATGACCAATAACCTATAAGTATCCATTTTGTAAACTGTAATTGGTGTCTAGAACCCATACGAATGCCCCATGAATGATTTTGACACTAGCTATGACCAATAACCTATATGTATCCATTTTAAACCTTAATTGTTGTCCATTACCCATATGAATGGCCAGTGAACCATTAGAACCACTAGCTATACCCAATAACCTATAAGTATGCATTTTTTAAATTGTAATTGGCGTTGATAACTCATACGTATGACCAGTAAACCATTATAACAACTAGCTATGACCAATAACCTTTAAGTATCCATTTTTGAAACTATAATTGGTGTCTAGAACCCATACGAATTCCACGTGAATGATTTTGACCACTGGCTATGACCAATAACCTATAAGTATCTATTTTAAATCTTAATTGGTGTCCAATGCCCATAAAAATGGCCCGTGAACCATTATAACCACTAGCTAGGACCAATAACCTATATCTATCCCTGTTAAACCGTAATTAGCGTCCATAGACCATACGAATGGCTCGTGAACCTTTATAACCACTAGCTATAACCAATAACCTATTAGTATCCATTTTTTAAACTGTAATTGGTGTTGATAACCCATACAAATGGCCCGTGAACCATTATAAGAACTAGCTATGACCAATAACCTATAAGTATCCATTTTTTAAACTGTAATTGGTGTCTAGAACCCATACGAATGCCACGTCAATGATTTTGACACTAGTTATGACCAATAACCTATATGTATTCATTTTAAACCTTAATTGTTGTCCATTACCCATACGAATGGCCCGTGAACCATTAGAACCACTAGCTATACCCAATAACCTATAAATATGAATTTTTTAAATTGTAATTGGCGTTGATAACTCCTACGAATGACCCGCAAACCATCACAACAACTAGCTATGACCAATAACCTTTAAGTATAAATTTTTTAAACTATAATTGGTGTCTAGAACCCATACGCATTCCCCGTGAATGATTTTGACCACTAGCTATGACCAATAACCAATAAGTATCTATTTTAAACCTTAATTGGTGTCCATGACCCATAAAAATGGCCCGTGAACCTGTATAACCACTAGCTACGACCAATGACCTATAACTATCCTTTTTAAACCGTAACTAGCGTCCATAGCCCATACGTATGACCCGTGAGCCATTATAATCACTAGCAAAATACCAATAACCTATAAGTATCCATTTTTTAAACTGTGATTGGTGTTGTTAACCCATACAAATGGCCCATGAACCATTATAACCACTAGCTATGACCAATAACCTACAAGTATCCATTTTTTTTAAACTGCAGTTGGTGTCTAGCACCCATACGAATGCCCCGTGAACGATTTTAACCACTAGCTATGACCAATAACCTATAAGTATCCATTTTAAACCTTAATTCGTGTCCATTACCCATACGAATGGCCCGTGAACCATTATAACCACTAGCTTCGACCAATAACCTATATGTATCCATTTTAAACCTTAATTGGTGTCCATTACCCATATGAATGCCACGTGAACCATTGTAACCACTAGCATCGACCAATAACCTATAAGTATCCATTTTAAACCTTAATTCATGTCCGTTACCCATACGAATGGCCCGTGAACCATTATAACCACTAGTTACGACCAATAACCTATAAGTATCCCTGTTAAACCATAATTAGCGTCCATAGCCCATACGAATGGCCCGTGAACCATTATAACCGATAGCTATAACCATTAGCCTATTAGTATCCATTTTTTAAACTGTAATTGGTGTTGATAACCCATACAAATGGCCCGTGAACCATTATAACAACTAGCTATGACCAATAACCTATAAGTATCCATTTTTTAAACTGTAATTGGTGTCTAGAAACCGTACGAATGCCCCCGTGAATGATTTTTACACTAGCTATGACCAATAACCTATATGTATCCATTTTAAACCTAAATTGTTGTCCATTACCCATACGAATGGCCCGTGAACCATTAGAACCACTAGCTATACCCAATAACCTATAAGTATGCATTTTTTAAATTGTAATTGGCGTTGATAACTCATACGAATGACCCGTAAACCATTATAACAACCAGCTATGACCAATAACCTTTAAGTATCCATTTTTGAAACTATAATTGGTGTCTAGAACCCTTACGAATTCCCCGTGAATGATTTTGACCACTAGCTATGACCAATAACCTATACGTGTCTATTTTAAACCTTAATTGGCGTCCATTACCCATTAAAATGGCCCGTGAACAATTATAACCACTAGCTACGACCAATAACCTATAACTATCCTTGTTAAACCGTAATTAGCATCCATAGCCCATACGAATGACCCGTGAGCCATTATAATCACTAGCTATGACCAATAACCTATAAGTATCCATTTTTTTAAACTGTAATTGGTGTCTAGAAGCCATACGAATGCCCCGTGAACGATTTTAACCACTAGCTATGACCAATAACCTATAAGTATCCATTTTAAACCTTAATTGGTGTCCATTACCCATATGAATGGCCAGTGAACCATTATAACCACTAGCTTCGACCAATAACCTATAAGTATCCATTTTAAACCTTAATTGGTATCCATTACTCATACGAATGCCACGTGAACCATTATAACGACTAGCTACGACCAATAACCTATAAGTATCCATTTTAAACCTTAATTCATGTCCATTACCCATATGAATGCCCCTGAACCATTATAACCACTAGTTACGACCAATAACCTATAAGTATCCTTGTTAAACCGTAATTAGCGTCCATAGCCCATATGAATGGCCTGTGAACCATTATAACCACTAGCTTCGACCAATAACCTATAAGTATCCTTGTTAAACCATAATTAGCGTCCATAGCCCATACGAATGGCCCGTGAACCATTATAACCACTAGCTATGACCACCTATTGATATGCATTTTTAAAACTATAATTAGTGTCTAGAACCCATACGAATGCCCCGTGAACGATTTCGACCACTAGCTATGACCAATAACCTATAAGTATCCTTGTTAAACCGTAATTAGCGTCCATAGGCCATACGAATGGCCCGTGAACCATTATTATCACTAGCTTCAACCAATAACCTACAAGTATCATTGTTTAACCGTAATTAGCGTCCATAGCCCATACGAAATGGCCCGTGAACCATTATAACCACTAGCTATGACCCATAACCTATAAGTATCCATTTTAAACCTTAATTGGTGTCCATTACCCATACGAATGGCCCGTGAACCATTATTACCACTATCACCTATAAGTATCAATGTTAAATCATAATTTGCGTCCATAGCCCATACGAATGGCCCGTGAACCATTATAAACACCAGCTAAGATTAATAACCTATAAGTATCCTTGTCAAACCCTAATTACCATCGATAGCCCATACGAATGGCTCGTGAACCATTATAACCACTAGCTATAACCAATAACCTATTAGTATCCATTGTTTAAACTGCAATTGGTGTTGATAACCCATACAAATGGCCCGTGAACCATTATAACCACTAGCTATGACCAATAACCTATAAGTATCCATTTTTTAAACTGTAATTGGTGTCTAGAACCCATACGAATGCCCCGTGAACCATTATAACCACTAGCTATAACCAATAACCTATTAGTATCCATTTTTTAAACTGTAATTGGTGTTGATAACCCATACAAATGGCTCGTGAACCATTATAACAACTAGCTATGACCAATAACCTATAAGTATCCATTTTGTAAACTGTAATTGGTGTGTAGAACCCATACGACTGCCCCGTGAATGATTTTGACACTAGCTATGACCAATAACCTATATGTATCCATTTTAAACCTTAATTGTTGTCCATTACCCATACGAATGGCCCGTGAACCATTAGAACCACTAGCTATACCCAATAACCTATAAATATGCATTTTTTAAATTGTAATTGGCGTTGATAACTCATACGAATGACCAGTAAACCATTATAACAACTAGCTATGATCAATAACCTTTAAGTATCCATTTTTGAAACTATAATTGGTGTCTAGAACCCATACGAATTCCCCGTGAATGATTTTGACCACTGGCTATGACCAATAACCTATAAGTATATATTTTAAATCTTAATTAGTGTCCAATACCCATAAAAATTGCCCGTGAACCATTATAACCACTAGCTACGACCAATAACCTATATCTATCCCTGTTAAACCGTAATTAGCGTCCACAGACCATACGAATGGCTCATGAATCTTTATAACCACTAGCTATAACCAATAACCTATTAGTATCCATTTTTTAAACTGTAATTGGTGTTGATAACCCATACAAATGGCCCGTGAACCATTATAACAACAAGCTATGACCAATAACCTATAAGTATCCATTTTTTAAACTGTAATTGGTGTCTAGAACCCATACGAATGCCACGTGAATGATTTTGACACTAGTTATGACCAATAACCTATATGTATTCATTTTAAACCTTAATTGTTGTCCAGTACCCATACGAATGGCCCGTGAACCATTAGAACCACTAGCTATACCCAATAACCTATAAATATGCATTTTTTAAATTGTAAATGGCGTTGATAACTCATACGAATGACCCGCAAACCATCACAACAACTAGCTATGACCAATAACCTTTAAGTATCCATTTTTGAAACTATAATTGGTGTCCAGAACCCATACGAATTCCCCGTGAATGATTTTGACCACTAGCTATGACCAATAACCTATAAGTATCTATTTTAAACCTTAATTGGTGTCCATGACCCATAAAAATGGCCCATGAACCATTATAACCACTAGCTTCGACCAATAACCTATAAGTATCCATTTTAAACCTTAATTGGTATCCATTACTCATACGAATGCCACGTGAACGATTATAACGACTCGTTACGTCCAATAACCTATAAGTATCCATTTTAAACCTTAATTCATGTCCATTACCCATATGAATGCCCCTGAACCATTATAACCACTAGTTACGACCAATAACCTATAAGTATCCTTGTTACACCGTAATTAGCGTCCATAGCCCATACGAATGGCCTGTGAACCATTATAACCACTAGCTTCGACCAATAACCTATAAGTATCCTTGTTAAACCATAATTAGCGTCCATAGCCCATACGAATGGCCCGTGAACCATTATAACCACTAGCTATGACCACCTATTGATATGCATTTTTAAAACTATAATTAGTTTCTAGAACCCATACGAATGCCCCGTGAACGATTTCGACCACTAGCTATGACCAATAACCTATAAGTATCCTTGTTAAACCGTAATTAGCGTCCATAGGCCATACGAATGGCCCGTGAACCATTATTATCACTAGCTTCAACCAACAACCTACAAGTATCCTTGTTTAACCGTAATTAGCGTCCATAGCCCATACGAAATGGCCCGTGAACCATTATAACCACTAGCTATGACCAATAACCTATAAGTATCCATTTTAAACCTTAACTGGTGTCCATTACCAATACGAATGGCCCGTGAACCATTATAACCACTATCACCTATAAGTATCAATGTTAATTCATAATTGGCGTCCATAGCCCATACGAATGGCCCGTGAACCATTATAAACACCAGCTAAGAGCAATAACCTATAAGTATCCTTGTTAAACCGTAATTACCATCGATAGCCCATACGAATGGCCCGTGAACCATTATAACCACTAGCTATAAACAATAACCTATTAGTATCCATTGTTTAAACTGCAATTGGTGTTGATAACCCATACAAATGGCCCGTGAACCATTATAACCACTAGTTATGACCAATAACCTATAAGTATCCATTTTTTAAACTGTAATTGGTGTCTAGAACCCATACGAATGCCCCGTGAACCATTATAACCACTAGCTATAACCAATAACCTATTAGTATCCATTTTTGAAACTGTAATTGGTGTTGATAACCCATACAAATGGCCCGTGAACCATTATAACAACTAGCTATGACCAATAACCTATAAGTATCCATTTTGAAAACTGTAATTGGTGTCTAGAACCCATACGAATGCCCCGTGAATGATTTTGACACTAGCTATGACCAATAACCTATATGTATCCATTTTAAACCTTAATTGTTGTCCATTACCCATACGAATGGCCCGTGAACCATTAGAACCACTAGCTATACCCAATAACCTATAAGTATGCATTTTTTTAATTGTAATTGGCGTTGATAACTCATACGAATGACCCGTAAACCATTATAACAACCAGCTATGACCAATAACCTTTAAGTATCCATTTTTGAAACTATAATTGGTGTCTAGAACCCTTACGAATTCCCCGTGAATGATTTTGACCACTAGCTATGACCAATAACCTATACGTGTCTATTTTAAACCTTAATTGGCGTCCATTACCCATTAAAATGGCCCGTGAACAATTATAACCACTAGCTACGACCAATAACCTATAACTATCCTTGTTAAACCGTAATTAGCATCCATAGCCCATATGAATGACCCGTGAGCCATTATAATCACTAGCTATGACCATTAACCTATAAGTATCCATTTTTTTAAACTGTAATTGGTGTCTAGAAGCCATACGAATGCCCCGTGAACGATTTTAACCACTAGCTATGACCAATAACCTATAAGTATCCATTTTAAACCTTAATTGGTGTCCATTACCCATATGAATGGCCAGTGAACCATTATAACCACTAGCTTCGACCAATAACCTATAAGTATCCATTTTAAACCTTAATTGGTATCCATTACTCATACGAATGCCACGTGAACCATTATAACGACTAGCTACGACCAATAACCTATAAGTATCCATTTTAAACCTTAATTCATGTCCATTACCCATATGAATGCCCCTGAACCATTATAACCACTAGTTACGACCAATAACCTATAAGTATCCTTGTTAAACCGTAATTAGCGTCCATAGCCCATACGAATGGCCTGTGAACCATTATAACCACTAGCTTCGACCAATAACCTATAAGTATCCTTGTTAAACCGTAATTAGTGTCCATAGCCCATACGAATGGCCCGTGAACCATTATAACCACTAGCTATGACCACCTATTGATATGCATTTTTAAAACTATAATTAGTGTCTAGAACCCATACGAATGCCCCGTGAACGATTTCGACCACTAGCTACGACCAATAACCTATAAGTATCCTTGTTAAACCGTAATTAGCGTCCATAGGCCATACGAATGGCCCGTGAACCATTATTATCACTAGCTTCAACCACCAACCTACAAGTATCCTTGTTTAACCGTAATTAGCGTCCATAGCCCATACGAAATGGCCCGTGAACCATTATAACCACTAGCTATGACCAATAACCTATAAGTATCCATTTTAAACCTTAACTGGTGTCCATTACCCATACGAATGGCCCGTGAACCATTATAACCACTATCACCTATAAGTATCAATGTTAATTCATAATTGGCGTCCATAGCCCATACGAATGGCCCGTGAACCATTATAAACACCAGCTAAGACCAATAACCTATAAGTATCCTTGTTAAACCGTAATTACCATCGATAGCCCATACGAATGGCCCGTGAACCATTATAACCACTAGCTATAAACAATAACCTATTAGTATCCATTGTTTAAACTGCAATTGGTGTTGATAACCCATACAAATGGCCCGTGAACCATTATAACCACTAGCTATGACCAATAACCTATAAGTATCCATTTTTTAAACTGTAATTGGTGTCTAGAACCCATACGAATGCCCCGTGAACCATTATAACCACTAGCTATAACCAATAACCTATTAGTATCCATTTTTGAAACTGTAATTGGTGTTGATAACCCATACAAATGGCCCGTGAACCATTATAACAACTAGCTATGACCAATAACCTATAAGTATCCATTTTGCAAACTGTAATTGGTGTCTAGAACCCATACGAATGCCCCGTGAATGATTTTGTCACTAGCTATGACCAATAACCTATATGTATCCATTTTAAACCTTAATTGTTGCCCATTAACCATACGAATGGCCCGTGAACCATTAGAACCACTAGCTATACCCAATAACCTATAAGTATGCATTTTTTAAATTGTAATTGGCGTTGATAACTCATACGAATGACCCGTAAACCATTATAACAACCAGCTATGACCAATAACCTTTAAGTATCCATTTTTGAAACTATAATTGGTGTCTAGAACCCTTACGAATTCCCCGTGAATGATTTTGACCACTAGCTATGACCAATAACCTATACGTGTCTATTTTAAACCTTAATTGGCGTCCATTACCCATTAAAATGGCCCGTGAACAATTATAACCACTAGCTACGACCAATAACCTATAACTATCCTTGTTAAACCGTAATTAGCATCCATAGCCCATACGAATGACCCGTGAGCCATTATAATCACTAGCTAAGACCAATAACCTATAAGTATCCATTTTTTTAAACTGTAATTGGTGTCTAGAAGCCATACGAATGCCCCGTGATTGATTTTAACCACTAGCTATGACCAATAACCTATAAGTATCCATTTTAAACCTTAATTGGTGTCCATTACCCATATGAATGGCCAGTGAACCATTATAACCACTAGCTTCGACCAATAACCTATAAGTATCCATTTTAAACCTTAATTGGTATCCATTACTCATACGAATGCCACGTGAACCATTATAACGACTAGCTACGACCAATAACCTATAAGTATCCATTTTAAACCTTAATTCATGTCCATTACCCATATGAATGCCCCTGAACCATTATAACCACTAGTTACGACCAATAACCTATAAGTATCCTTGTTAAACCGTAATTAGCGTCCATAGCCCATACGAATGGCCTGTGAACCATTATAACCACTAGCTTCGACCAATAACCTATAAGTATCCTTGTTAAACCGTAATTAGCGTCCATAGCCCATACGAATGGCCCGTGAACCATTATAACCACTAGCTATGACCACCTATTGATATGCATTTTTAAAACTATAATTAGTGTCTAGAACCCATACGAATGCCCCGTGAACGATTTCGACCACTAGCTATGACCAATAACCTATAAGTATCCTTGTTAAACCGTAATTAGCGTCCATAGGCCATACGAATGGCCCGTGAACCATTATTATCACTAGCTTCAACCAATAACCTACAAGTATCCTTGTTTAACCGTAATTAGCGTCCATAGCCCATACGAAATGGCCCGTGAACCATTATAACCACTAGCTATGACCCATAACCTATAAGTATCCATTTTAAACCTTAATTGGTGTCCATTACCCATACGAATGGCCCGTGAACCATTATTACCACTATCACCTATAAGTATCAATGTTAAATCATAATTTGCGTCCATAGCCCATACGAATGGCCCGTGAACCATTATAAACACCAGCTAAGACCAATAACCTATAAGTATCCTTGTTTAACCCTAATTACCATCGATAGCCCATACGAATAGCTCGTGAACCATTATAACCACTAGCTATAACCAATAACCTATTAGTATCCATTGTTTAAACTGCAATTGGTTTTGATAACCCATACAAATGGCCCGTGAACCATTATAACCACTAGCTATGACCAATAACCTATAAGTATCCATTTTTTAAACTGTAATTGGTGTCTAGAACCCATACGAATGCCCCGTGAACCATTATAACCACTAGCTATAACCAATAACCTATTAGTATCCATTTTTTAAACTGTAATTGGTGTTGATAACCCATACAAATGGCCCGTGAACCATTATAACAACAAGCTATGACCAATAACCTATAAGTATCCATTTTTTAAACTGTAATTGGTGTCTAGAACCCATACGAATGCCACGTGAATGATTTTGACACTAGTTATGACCAATAACCTATATGTATTCATTTTAAACCTTAATTGTTGTCCATTACCCATACGAATGGCCCGTGAACCCAATAACCTATAAATATGCATTTTTTAAATTGTAATTGGCGTTGATAACTCATACGAATGACCAGTAAACCATTATAACAACTAGCTATGACCAATAACCTGTAAGTATCCATTTTTGAAACTATAATTGGTGTCTAGAACCCATACGAATTCCCCGTGAATGATTTTGACCACTGGCTAAGACCAATAACCTATAAGTATCTATTTTAAATCTTAATTAGTGTCCAATACCCATAAAAATGGCCCGTGAACCATTATAACCACTAGCTACGACCAATAACCTATATCTATCCCTGTTAAACCGTAATTAGCGTCCACAGACCATACGAATGGCTCGTGAACCTTTATAACCACTAGCTATAACCAATAACCTATTAGTATCCATTTTTTAAACTGTAATTGGTGTTGATAACCCATACAAATGGCCCGTGAACCATTATAACAACAAGCTATGACCAATAACCTATAAGTATCCATTTTTTAAACTGTAATTGGTGTCTAGAACCCATACGAATGCCACGTGAATGATTTTGTCACTAGTTATGACCAATAACCTATATGTATTCATTTTAAACCTTAATTGTTGTCCATTACCCATACGAATGGCCCGTGAACCCAATAACCTATAAATATGCATTTTTTAAATTGTAATTGGCGTTGATAACTCATACGAATGACCAGTAAACCATTATAACAACTAGCTATGACCAATAACCTTTAAGTATCCATTTTTGAAACTATAATTGGTGTCTAGAACCCATACGAATTCCCCGTGAATGATTTTGACCACTGGCTATGACCAATAACCTATAAGTATCTATTTTAAATCTTAATTAGTGTCCAATACCCATAAAAATGGCTCGTGAACCATTATAACCACTAGCTATGACCCATAACCTATAAGTATCCATTTTAAACCTTAATTGGTGTCCATTACCCATACGAATGGCCCGTGAACCATTATTACCACTATCACCTATAAGTATCAATGTTAATTCATAATTGGCGTCCATAGCCCATACGAATGGCTCGTGAACCATTATAAACACCAGCTAAGACCAATAACCTATAAGTATCCTTGTTAAACCGTAATTACCATCGATAGCCCATACGAATGGCACGTGAACCATTATAACCACTAGCTATAACCAATAACCTATTAGTATCCATTGTTTAAACTGCAATTGGTGTTGATAACCCATACAAATGGCCTGTGAACCATTATAACCACTAGCTATGACCAATAACCTATAAGTATCCATTTTTTAAACTGTAATTGGTGTCTAGAACCCATACGAATGCCCCGTGAACCATTATAACCACTAGCTATAACCAATAACCTATTAGTATCCATTTTTGAAACTGTAATTGGTGTTGATAACCCATACAAATGGCCCGTGAACCATTATAACAACTAGCTATGACCAATAACCTATAAGTATCCATTTTGTAAACTGTAATTGGTGTCTAGAACCCATACGAATGCCCCGTGAATGATTTTGACACTAGCTATGACCAATAACCTATATGTATCCATTTTAAACCTTAATTGTTGTCCATTACCCATACGAATGGCCCGTGAACCAATAGAACCACTAGCTATACCCAATAACCTATAAATATGCATTTTTTAAATTGTAATTGGCGTTGATAACTCATACGAATGACCAGTAAACCATTATAACAACTAGCTATGACCAATAACCTTTAAGTATCCATTTTTGAAACTATAATTGGTGTCTAGAACCCATACGAATTCCCCGTGAATGATTTTGACCACTGGCTATGACCAATAACCTATAAGTATCTATTTGAAATCTTAATTGGTGTCCAATACCCATAAAAATGGCCCGTGAACCATTATAACCACTAGCTACGACCAATAACCTATATCTATCCCTGTTAAACCGTAATTAGCGTCCATAGACCATACGAATGGCTCGTGAACCTTTATAACCACTAGCTATAACCAATAACCTATTAGTATCCATTTTTTAAACTGTAATTGGTGTTGATAACCCACACAAATGGCCCGTGAACCATTATAACAACTAGCTATGACCAATAACCTATAAGTATCCATTTTTTAAACTGTAATTGGTGTCTAGAACCCATACGAATGCCACGTGAATGATTTTGACACTAGTTATGACCAATAACCTATATGTATTCATTTTAAACCTTAATTATTGTCCATTACCCATACGAATGGCCCGTGAACAATTAGAACCACTAGCTATACCCAATAACCTATAAATATGCATTTTTTAAATTGTAATTGACGTTGATAACTCATACGAATGACCCGCAAACCATCACAACAACTAGCTATGACCAATAACCTTTAAGTATCCATTTTTGAAACTATAATTGGTGTCTAGAACCCATACGAATTCCCCATGAATGATTTTGACCACTAGCTATGACCAATAACCTATAAGTATCTATTTTAAACCATAATTAGTGTCCATGACCCATAAAAATGGCCCGTGAACCAGTATAACCACTAGCTACGACCAATAACCTATAACTATCCTTGTTAAACCGTAATTAGCGTCCATATCCCATACGAAAGACCCGTGAGCCATTATAATCACTAGCAATTACCTATAAGTATCCATTTTTTAAACTGTGATTGGTGTTGATAACCCATACAAATGGCCCATGAACCATTATAACCACTAGCCATGACCAATAACCTATAAGTATCCATTTTTTTAAACTGCAGTTGGTGTCTAGAACCCATACGAATGCCCCGTGAACGATTTTAACCACTAGCTATGACCAATAACCTATAAGTATCCATTTTAAACCTTAATTCGTGTCCATTACCCATACGAATGGCCCGTGAACCATTATAACCACTAGCTTCGACCAATAACCTATAAGTATCCATTTTAAACCTTAATTGGTATCCATTACTCATACGAATGCCATGTGAACCATTATAACGACTAGCTACGACCAATAACCTATAAGTATCCATTTTAAACCTTAATTCATGTCCATTACCCATACGACTACCCCGTGAACCATTATAACCACTAGCATCGACCAATAACCTATAAGTATCCATTTTAAACATTAATTCATGTCCGTTACCCATACGAATGGCCTATGAACCATTATAACCACTAGTTTCGACCAATAACCTATAAGTATCCTTGCTAAACCGTAATTAGCGCCATAGCCCATATGAATGGTCTGTGAACTATTATAGCCACTAGCTATGACCAATAACCTATAGATATGCATTTTAAACTATAATTAGTGTCTAGAACCCATACGAATGGCCCGTGAATGATTTTGACAACTAGTTATGACCAATACCCTATAAGTATCCTTGTTAAACCGTAATTAGCGTCCATAGGCCATACAAATGGCCCGTGAACCATTATAACCACTAGCTTCGACCAATAACCTACAAGTATCCTTGTTTAACCGTAATTAGCGTCCATAGCCCATACGAATGGCCCTGAACCATTATAACCACTAGCTATGACCAATAACCTATAAGTATCCTTTTTTTTAAACTATAGTTGGTGTCTAGAACTCATACGAATTCCCCGTGAATGATTTTGACCACTAGCTAGGACCAATAACCTATAAGTATCCATTTTAAACCTTAATTGGTGTCCATTACCCATACGAATGGCCCGTGAACCATTATAACCACTATCTACGCCCAATAACCTATAAGTATCCATGTTAAACCATAATTGGCGTCCATAGCCCATACGAATGGCCCGTGAACCATTATAAACACTAGCTAAGACCAATAACCTATAAGTATCCTTGTTAAACAGTAATTAGCATCGGATGCCCATACGAATGGCCCGTGAACCATTATAACCACTAGCTATAACCAATAACCTATTAGTATCCATTGTTTAAACTGTAATTGGTGTTGATAACCCATACAAATGGCCCGTGAACCATTATAACCACTAGCTATGACCAATAAACTATAAGTATCCATTTTTTAAGCTGTAATTGGTGTCTAGAACCCATACCAATGCCCCGTGAACGATTTTCACACTAGCTATGACCAATAACCTATAAGTATCCGTTTTAAACCTTAACTGTTGTCCATAACCCTAAACCCTAAACCATAAACCTATACAAATGGCCCGTGAACCATTAGAACCACTAGCTATACCTAATAACCTATAAATATGCATTTTTTTAAATTGTAATTGGCGTTGATTACTCATACGAATGACCCGTACACCATTATAACCACTAGCTATGACCAATGACCTTTAAGTATCCATTTTTGAAACTATAATTGGTGTCTTGAACCCATATGAATTCCCCGTGAATGATTTTGACCACTAGCTATGACCAACAACCTATAAGTATCTATTTTAAACCTTAATTGGTGTCCATTACCCATAAAAATGGCCCGTGAACCATTATACCCACTAGCTGCGACCAATAATCTATAACTATCCTTGTTAAACCGTAATTAGCATCCATAGCCCATACGAATGACCCGTGAGCCATTATAATCACTAGCAATAACCAATAAGCTATAAGTATCCATTTTTTAAACTGTGATTGGTGTTGATAACCCATACAAATGGCCCATGAACCATTATAACCACTAGCTATGACCAATAATAAGTATCCATTTTTTAAAACTGTAGTTGGTGTCTAGAATCCATACGAATGCCCCATGAACGATTTTAACCACTAGCTATGACCAATAACCTATAAGTATCCATTTTAAACCTTAATTGGTGTCCATTACCATACGAATGGCCCGTGAACCATTATAACCACTAGCTTCGACCAATAACCTATAAGTATCCATTTTAAACCTTAATTGGTGTCCATTACCCATAGAATGGCCCGTGAACCATTATAACCACTATCTACGCCCAATAACCTATAAGTATCCATGTTAAACCATAATTGGAATCCATATCCCATACGAATGGCATGTGAACCATTATAAACACTAGCTAAGACCAATAACCTATAAGTATCCTTGTTAAACCGTAATTAGCATCGATAGCCCATACGAATGGCCCGTGAACCATTATAACCACTAGCTATAACCAATAACCTATTAGTATCCATTGTTTAAACTGTAATTGGTGTTGATAACCCATACAAATGGTCCGTGAACCATTATAACCAATAGCTACAACCAATAACCTATAAGTATCCATTTCTTAAACTGTAATTGGTGTCTAGAACCCATACGAATGCCCCGTGAATGATTTTGACAATAGCAATGACCAATAACCTATAAGTATCCATTTTAAACCTTAATTGTTGTCCTTAATCCTAAACCCTAATCCCTAAACCCATACGAATGGCCCGTGAACCATTAGAACCACTAGCTATACCCAATAACCTATAAATATGCATTTTTTAAATTGTAATTGGCGTTGATAACTTATACGAATGACCCGTAAACCATTATAACCACTAGCTATGACCAATAACCTTTAAGTATCCATTTTTGAAACTATAATTGGTGTCTAGAACCCATACGAATTCCCCATGAATGATTTTGACAACTAGCTATTTCCAATAACCTATAAGTATCTATTTTAAACCTTAATTGGTGTCCATTACCCATAAAAATGGCCCGTGAACCATTATACCCACTAGCTGTGACCAATAACCTATAACTATCCTTGTTAAACCGTAATTAGCATCCATAGCCCATACAAATGACTCGTGAGCCATTATAATCACTAGCAATAACCAATAACCTTATAGGTGGCTATTTCCAATAACCTATAAGTATCTATTTTAAACCTTAATTGGTGTCCATTACCCATAAAAATGGCCCGTGAACCATTATACCCACTAGCTGTGACCAATAACCTATAACTATCCTTGTTAAACCGTAATTAGCATCCATAGCCCATACGAATGACCCGTGAGCCATTATAATCACTAGCAATAACCAATAACCTTTAAGTATCCATTTTTTAAACTGTGATTGGCGTTAATAACCCATACAAATGGCCCATGAACCATTATAACCACTAGCTATGACCAATAACCTATAAGTATCCATTTTTTTAAACTGTAGTTGGTGTCTAGAATCCATACGAATGCCCCGTGAACGATTTTAACCACTAGCTATGACCAATAACCTATAAGTATCCATTTTAAACCTTAATTGGTGTCCATTACCCATACGAATGGCCCGTGAACCATTATAACCACTAGCTTCGACCAATAACCTATAAGTATCCATTTTAAACCTTAATTGGTGTCCATTACCCATAGAATGGCCCGTGAACCATTATAACCACAATCTACGCCCAATAACCTATAAGTATCCATGTTAAACCATAATTGGAATCCATATCCCATACGAATGGCATGTGAACCATTATAAACACTAGCTAAGACCAATAACCTATAAGTATCCTTGTTTAACCGTAATTAGCATCGATAGCCCATACGAATGGCCCGTGAACCATTATAACCACTAGCTATAACCAATAACCTATTAGTATCCATTGTTTAAACTGTAATTGGTGTTGATAACCCATACAAATGGTCCGTGAACCATTATAACCAATAGCTACGACCAATAACCTATAAGTATCCATTTCTTAAACTGTAATTGGTGTCTAGAACCCATACGAATGCCCCGTGAATGATTTTGACACTAGCAATGACCAATAACCTATAAGTATCCATTTTAAACCTTAATTGTTGTCCTTAATCCTAAACCCTAATCCCTAAACCCATACGAATGGCCCGTGAACCATTAGAACCACTAGCTATACCCAATAACCTATAAATATGCATTTTTTAAATTGTAATTGGCGTTGATAACTTATACGAATGACCCGTAAACCATTATAACCACTAGCTATGACCAATAACCTTTAAGTACCCATTTTTGAAACTATAATTGGTGTCTAGAACCCATACGAATTCCCCATGAATGATTTTGACCACTGGCTATGACCAATAACCTATAAGTATCTATTTTAAACCTTAATTGGTGTCCATTACCCATAAAAATGGCCCGTGAACCATTATACCCACTAGCTGTGACCAATAACCTATAACTATCCTTGTTAAACCGTAATTAGCATCCATAGCCCATACGAATGACCCGTGAGCCATTATAATCACTAGCAATAACCAATAACCTATAAGTATCCATTTTTTAAACTGTGATTGCTGTTGATAACCCATACAAATGGCCCATGAACCATTATAACCACTAGCTATGACCAATAACCTATATGTATCCATTTTTTTAAACTGTAGTTGGTGTCTAGAATCCATACGAATGCCCCGTGAATGATTTTAATCACTAGCTATGACCAATAACCTATAAGTATACATTTTAAACCATAATTGGTGTCCATTACCCATACGAATGGCCCATGAACCATTATAACCACTAGCTTCGACCAATAACCTATAAGTATCCATTTTAAACCTTAATTGGTGTCCATTACCCATAGAATGGCCTGTGAACCATTATAACCACTATCTACGCCCAATAACCTATAAGTATCCATGGTAAACCATAATTGGCATCCATAGCCCATACGAATGGCCTGTGAACCATTATAAACACTAGCTAAGACCAATAACCTATAAGTATCCTTGTTAAACCGTAATTCGCATCGATAGCCCATACGAATGGCCCGTGAACCATTATAACCACTAGCTATAACCAATAACCTATTAGTATCCATTGTTTAAACTGTAATTGGTGTTGATGACCCATACAAATGGTCCGTGAACCATTATATCCACTAGCTACGACCAATAACCTATAAGTATCTATTTTAAACCTTAGTTGGTGTCCATTACCCATAAAAATGGTCCGTGAACCATTATACCCACTAGCTACCACCAATAACCTAGAACTATCCTTGTTAAACCGTAATTAGCGTCCATAGCCCATACGAATGACCCGTGAGCATTATAATCACTAGCAATAACCAATAACCTATAAGTACCCATTTTTTAAACTGTGATTGGTGTTGATAACCCATACAAATGGGCCATGAACCATTATAACCACTAGCTATGACCAATAACCTATAAGTATCCATTTTTTTAAAATGTAGTTGGTGTCTAGAACCCATAAGATTGCCCCGTGAACGATTTTAACCACTTGCTATGACCATTAACCTGTAAGTATCCATTTTAAACCTTAATTGGTGTCCATTACCCATACGAATGGCCCGTGAACCATTATAACCACTAGCTTCGACCAATAACCTATAAGTATCCATTTTAAACCTTAATTGGTGTCCATTACCCATACAAATTCCCCGTGAACCATTATAACCACTAGCTATGACCAATAACCTATAACTATCCTTGTTAAACCGTAATTATCATCCATAGCCCATACGAATGACCCGTGAGCCATTATAATCACTAGCAATAACCAATAACCTATAAGTATCCATTTTTTAAACTGTGATTGGTGATGATAACCCATACAAATGGCCCATGAACCATTATAACCACTAGCTATGACCAATAACCTATAAGTATCCTTGTTAAACCGTAATTAGCGACCATAGCCCATACGAATGGCCAGTGAACCATTATAACCACTAGCTTCGACCAATAACCTATAAGTATCCTTGTTAAAACGTAATTAGCGTCCATAGCCCTTATGAATGGCCCGTGAACCATTATAACCACTAGTTATGACCAATAACCTATAGATATGCATTTTTTAAACTATAATTAGTGTCTAGAACACATACGAATTCCCCGTGAACGATTTTGACCACTAGCTATGACCAATAACCTATAAGTATCCTTGTTAAACCATAATTAGCGTCCATAGGCCATACGAACGGTCCATGAACCATAATAACCACTAGCTTCGACCAATAACCAACAAGTATCCTTGTTTAACCATAATTAGCGTCCATAGCCCATACGAATGGCCCTTGAACCATTATAACCACTAGCTCTGACCAATAACCTATAAGTATCCATTTTTTAAACTGTAATTGGTGTCTAGAACTCATACGAATGCCCCGTGAACGATTTTGACCACTAGCTAGGACCAATAACCTATAAGTATCCATTTTAAACCTTAATTGGTGTCCATTACCCGTACGAATGGCCCGTGAACCATTATAACCACTATCTACGTCCAATAACCTATAAGTATCCATGTTAAACCATAATTGGCGTCCATAGCCCATACGAATGGACCGTGAACCATTATAACCACTAGCTAATACCAATAACCTATAAGTATCCTTGTTAAACCGTAATTAGCATCGATAACCTATACGAATGGCCCGTGAACCATTATAACCACTAGCTATAACCAATAACCTATTAGTATCCATTGTTTAAACTGTAATTGGTGTTGATAACCCATACAAATGGCTCGTGAACCATTATAACCACTAGCTATGACCAATAACCTAAAAGTATCAATTTTAAACATTAATTGTTGTCCATAACCCTAAACCCTAAACCCTAAACCCATACGAATGGCCCGTGAACCATTAGAACCACTAGCTATACCCAATAACCTATAAATATGCATTTTTTAAATTGTAATTGGCGATGATAACTCATACGAATGACCCGTAAAACATTATAACAACTAGCTATGACCAATAACTTTTAAGTATCCATTTTTGAAACTATAATTGGTGTCTAGAACCCATACGAATTCCACGTGAATGATTTTGACCACTAGCTATGACCAATAACCTATAAGTATCTATTTTAAACCTTAATTGGTGTCCATTACCCAAAAAAGGCCCGTGAACCATTATACCCACTAGCTACGACCAATAACCTATAACTATTATAACCACTAGTTTCGACCAATAACCTATAAGTATCCATTTTAAACCTTAATTGGTGTCCATTACGCATACGAATGCCCCGTGAACCATTATAACCACTAGCTTCGACCAATAACCTATAAGTATCCATTTTAAACCTTAATTCATGTCCATTACCCATACGAATGGCCCGTGAACCATTATAACCACTAGTTACGACCAATAACCTATAAGTATCCATGTTAAATCGTAATTAGCGTCCATAGCCCATACGAATGGCCCGTGAACAATTATAACCACTAGCTTCGATCAATAACCTATAAGTATCCATTTTAGACCTTAATAGGTGTCCATTACACATACGAATGACTCGTGAACCATTATAACCACTAGCTTCGACCAATAACCTATGTGTATCCATTTTAAACCTTAATTGGTGTCCATTACCCATACGAATTCCTCGTGAACTGTTATAACCACTAGCTACGACCAATAACCTATAACTATCCTTGTTAAACTGTAATTAGCGTCCATAGCCCATACGAATGGCCCGTGAACCATTATAACCACTAGCTATGACCAATAACCTATAGATATGCATTTTTTAAACTGTAATTAGTGTCTAGAAACCATACGAAAGCCCCGTGAACGATTTTGACCACTAGCTATGACCAATAACCTATAAGTATCCTTGTTAAACCGTAATTAGCGTCCATAGGCCATATGAACGGCCCGTGAACCATTATAACAACTAGCTTCGACCAATAACCAACAAGTATCCTTGTTTAACCATAATTAGCGTCCATAGCCCATACGAATGGCCCTTGAACCATTATAACCACTAGCTATGACCAATAACCCATAAGTATCCATTTTTTAAACTGTAATTGGTGTCAAGAACTCAAACGAATGCCCCGTGAACGATTTTGACAACTAGCTATGACCAATAACCTATAAGTATCCATTTTAAACCTTAATTAGTGTCCATTACCCATATGAATGGCCCGTGAACCATTATAACCACTATCTACGCCCAATAACCTATAAGTATCCATGGTAAACAATAATTGCCGTCCATAGCCCATACGAATGGGCCGTGAACCATTATAACCACTAGCTAAGACCAATAACCTATAAGTATCATTGTTAAACCGTAATTAGCATCGATAGCCCATACGAATGGCCCGTGAACCATTATAACTACTAGCTATAACCAATGACCTATTAGTATCCATTGTTTAAACTTTAATTGGTGTTGATAACCCATACAAATGGCCCGTGACCCATTATAACCACTAGCTATGACCAATAACCTATAACTATCCATTTTTTAAACTGTAATAGGTGTGTAGAACCCATACGAATGCCCCGTGATAGATTTTGACGCTAGCTATGACCAATAACCTATAAGTATCCATTTTAAACATTAATTGTTGTCCATAACCCTAAACCCTAAACCCTAAACCCATATGAATGGCCCGTGAACCATTAGAACCACTAGCTATACCCAATAACCTATAAATATGCATTTTTTAAATTGTAATTGGCGTTGATAACTCATACGAATGACCCGTAAACCATTATAACAACTAGCTATGACCAATAACCTTTAAGTATCCATTTTTGAAACTATAATTTGTGTCTAGAACCCATACGAATTCCACGTGAATGATTTTGACCACTAGCTATGACCAATAACCTATAAGTATCTATTTTAAACCTTAATTGGTGTCCATTACCCAATAAAATGGCCCGTTAACCATTATACCCACTAGCTACGACCAATAACCTATAACTATCCTTGTTAAACCGTAATTAGCGTCCATAGCCCATACGAATTACCCTGAGCCATTATAATCACTAGCAATAACCAATAACCTATAAGTATCCATTTTTTAAACTGTGATTGGTGTTGATAATCCATACAAATGGCCCATGAACCATTATAACCACTAGCTATGACCAATAACCTATAAGTATCCATTTTTTTTAACTGTAGTTAGTGTCTAGAACCCATACGAATGCCCCGTGAACGATTTTAACCACTAGCTATGACGAATAACCTATAAGTATCCATTTTAAACCTTAATTGGTCTCCATTACCCATACGATTGGCCCGTGAACCATTATAACCACTAGCTTCGACCAATAACCTATAAGTATCCATTTTAATCCTTAATTGGTGTCCATTACCCATACGAATGCCCCGTGAACCATTATAACCACTAGCTTCGACCAATAGCCTATAAGTATCCATTTTAAACCTTAATTCATGTCCATTACCCATACGAATGGCCTGTGAACCATTATAACCACTAGTTACGACCAATAACCTATAAGTATCCTTGTTAAACCGTAATTAGCGTCCATAGCCCATACGAATGGCCCGTGAACCATTATAACCACTAGCTTCGACCAATAACCTATAAGTATCCTTGTTAAACCGTAATTAGCGTCCATAGCCCATTCGAATGGCCCGTGAACCATTATAACCACTACATATAGATATGCATTTTTTAAACTATAATTAGTGTCTAGAACCCATACGAATGCCCTGTGAACGATTTTGACCACTAGCTAAGACCAATAACCTATAAGTATCCTTGTTAAACCGTAATTAGCGTCCATAGGCCATACGAATGGCCCGTGAACCATTATAACCACTAGCTTCGACCAATAACCTATAAGTATCCATTTTAAACCTTAATTGGTGTCCATTACGCATACGAATGCCCCGTGAACCATTATAACCACTAGCTTCGACCAATAACCTATAAGTATCCATTTTAAACCTTAATTCATGTCCATTACCCATACGAATGGCCCGTGAACCATTATAACCACTAGTTACGACCAATAACCTATAAGTATCCATGTTAAATCGTAATTAGCGTCCATAGCCCATACGAATGGCCCGTGAACAATTATAACCACCAGCTTCGATCAATAACCTATAAGTATCCATTTTAAACCTTAATAGGTGTCCATTACCCATACGAATGACCCGTGAACCATTATAACCACTAGCTTCGACCAATAACCTATGTGTATCCATTTTAAACCTTAATTGGTGTCCATTACCCATACGAATTCCTCGTGAACTGTTATAACCACTAGCTACGACCAATAACCTATAACTATCCTTGTTAAACTGTAATTAGCGTCCATAGCCCATACGAATGGCCCGTGAACCATTATAACCACTAGCTATGACCAATAACCTATAGATATGCATTTTTTAAACTATAATTAGTGTCTAGAACCCATACGAAAGCCCCGTGAACGATTTTGACCACTAGCTATGACCAATAACCTATAAATATCCTTGTTAAACCGTAATTAGCGTCCATAGGCCATATGAACGGCCCGTGAACCATTATAACAACTAGCTTCGACCAATTACCAACAAGTATCCTTGTTTAACCATAATTAGCGTCCATAGCCCATACGAATGGCCCTTGAACAAATTAACCACTAGCTATGACCAATAACCTATAAGTATCCATTTTTTAAACTGTAATTGGTGTCAAGAACTCAAACGAATGCCCCGTGAACGATTTTGACCACTGGCTATGACCAATAACCTATAAGTATCCATTTTAAACCTTAATTGGTGTCCATTACCCATATGAATGGCCCGTGAACCATTATAACCACTATCTACGCCCAATAACCTATAAGTATCCATGGTAAACAATATTTGCCGTCCATAGCCCATACGAATGGGCCGTGAACCATTATAACCACTAGCTAAGACCAATAACCTATAAGTATCCTTGTTAAACCGTAATTAGCATCGATAGCCCATACGAATGGCCCGTGAACCATTATAACTACTAGCTATAACCAATAACCTATTAGTATCCATTGTTTAAACTTTAATTGGTGTTGATAACCCATACAAATGGCCCGTAACCCATTATAACCACTAGCTATGACCAATAACCTATAAGTATCCATTTTTTAAACTGTAATAGGTGTGTAGAACCCATACGAATGCCCCGTGATAGATTTTGACGCTAGCTATGACCAATAACCTATAAGTATCCATTTTAAACATTAATTGTTGTCCATAACCCTAAACCCTAAACCCTAAACCCATACGAATGGCCCGTGAACCATTAGAACCACTAGCTATACCCAATAACCTATAAATATGCATTTTTTAAATTGTAATTGGCGTTGATAACTCATACGAATGACCCGTAAACCATTATAACAACTAGCTATGACCAATAACCTTTAAGTATCCATTTTTTAAACTATAATTTGTGTCTAGAACCCATACGAATTCCACGTGAATGATTTTGACCACTAGCTATGACCAATAACCTATAAGTATCTATTTTAAACCTTAATTGGTGTCCGTTACCCAATAAAATGGCCCGTTAACCATTATACCCACTAGCTACGACCAATAACCTATAACTATCCTTGTTAAACCGTAATTAGCGTCCATAGCCCATACGAATTACCCGTGAGCCATTATAATCACTAGCAATAACCAATAACCTATAAGTATCCATTTTTTAAACTGTGATTGGTGTTGATAATCCATACAAATGGCCCATGAACCATTATAACCACTAGCTATGACCAATAACCTATAAGTATCCATTTTTTTTTAACTGTAGTTGGTGTCTAGAACCCATACGAATGCCCCGTGAACGATTTTAACCACTAGCTATGACGAATAACCTATAAGTATCCATTTTAAACCTTAATTGGTCTCCATTACCCATACGATTGGCCCGTGAACCATTATAACCACTAGCTTCGACCAATAACCTATAAGTATCCATTTTAATCCTTAATTGGTGTCCATTACCCATACGAATGCCCCGTGAACCATTATAACCACTAGCTTCGACCAATAGCCTATAAGTATCCATTTTAAACCTTAATTCATGTCCATTACCCATACGAATGGCATGTGAACCATTATAACCACTAGTTACGACCAATAACCTATAAGTATCCTTGTTAAACCGTAATTAGCGTCCATAGCCCATACGAATGGCCCGTGAACCATTATAACCACTAGCTTCGACCAATAACCTATAAGTATCCTTGTTAAACCGTAATTAGCGTCCATAGCCCATTCGAATGGCCCGTGAACCATTATAACCACTACCTATAGATATGCATTTTTTAAACTATAATTAGTGTCTAGAACCCATACGAATGCCCCGTGAACGATTTTGACCACTAGCTAAGACCAATAACCTATAAGTATCCTTCTTAAACCGTAATTAGCATCCATAGGCCATACGAATGGCCCGTGAACCATTATAACCACTAGTTTCGACCAATAACCTATAAGTATCCATTTTAAACCTTAATTGGTGTCCATTACGCATTAGAATGCCCCGTGAACCATTATAACCACTAGCTTCGACCAATAACCTATAAGTATCCATTTTAAACCTTAATTCATGTCCATTACCCATACGAATGGCCCGTGAACCATTATAACCATTAGTTACGACCAATAACCTATAAGTATCCATGTTAAACCGTAATTAGCGTCCATAGCCCATACGAATGGCCCGTGAACAATTATAACCACTAGCTTCGATCAGTAACCTATAAGTATCCATTTTAAACCTTAATAGGTGTCAATTACCCATACGAATGACCCGTGAACCATTATAACCACTAGCTTCGACCAATAACCTATGTGTATCCATTTTAAACCTTAATTGGTGTCCATTACCCATACGAATGCCTCGTGAACCATTGTAACCACTAGCTACGACCAATAACCTATAACTATCCTTGTTAAACCATAATTAGCGTCCATAGCCCATACGAATGGCCCGTGAACCATTATAACCACTAGCTATGACCAATAACCTATAGATATGCATTTTTTAAACTATAATTAGTGTCTAGAACCCATACGAATGCCCCGTGAACGATTTTGACCACTAGCTATGACCAATAACCTATAAGTATCCTTGTTAAACCGTAATTAGCGTCCATAGGCCATATGAACGGCCCGTGAACCATTATAACAACTAGCTTCGACCAATAACCAACAAGTATCCTTGTTTAACCATAATTAGCGTCCATAGCCCATACGAATGGCCCTTGAACCATTATAACCACTAGCTATGACCAATAACCTATAAGTATCCATTTTTTAAACTGTAATTGGTGTCAAGAACTCAAACGAATGCCCCGTGAACGATTTTGACCACTAGCTATGACCAATAACCTATAAGTATCTATTTTAAACCTTAATTGGTGTCCGTTACCCAATAAAATGGCCCGTTAACCATTATACCCACTAGCTACGACCAATAACCTATAACTATCCTTGTTAAACCGTAATTAGCGTCCATAGCCCATACGAATTACCCGTGAGCCATTATAATCACTAGCAATAACCAATAACCTATAAGTATCCATTTTTTAAACTGTGATTGGTGTTGATAATCCATACAAATGGCCCATGAACCATTATAACCACTAGCTATGACCAATAACCTATAAGTATCCATTTTTTTTAACTGTAGTTGGTGTCTAGAACCCATACGAATGCCCCGTGAACGATTTTAACCACTAGCTATGACGAATAACCTTTAAGTATCCATTTTAAACCTTAATTGGTCTCCATTACCCATCCGATTGGCCCGTGAACCATTATAACCACTAGCTTCGACCAATAACCTATAAGTATCCATTTTAATCCTTAATTGGTGTCCATTACCCATACGAATGCCCCGTGAACCATTATAACCACTAGCTTCGACCAATAGCCTATAAGTATCCATTTTAAACCTTAATTCATGTCCATTACCCATACGAATGGCATGTGAACCATTATAACCACTAGTTACGACCAATAACCTATAAGTATCCTTGTTAAACCGTAATTAGCGTCCATAGCCCATACGAATGGCCCGTGAACCATTATAACCACTAGCTTCGACCAATAACCTATAAGTATCCTTGTTAAACCGTAATTAGCGTCCATAGCCCATTCGAATGGCCCGTGAACCATTATAACCACTACCTATAGATATGCATTTTTTAAACTATAATTAGTGTCTAGAACCCATACGAATGCCCCGTGAACGATTTTGACCACTAGCTAAGACCAATAACCTATAAGTATCCTTGTTAAACCGTAATTAGCATCCATAGGCCATACGAATGGCCCGTGAACCATTATAACCACTAGTTTCGACCAATAACCTATAAGTATCCATTTTAAACCTTAATTGGTGTCCATTACGCATTAGAATGCCCCGTGAACCATTATAACCACTAGCTTCGACCAATAACCTATAAGTATCCATTTTAAACCTTAATTCATGTCCATTACCCATACGAATGGCCCGTGAACCATTATAACCATTAGTTACGACCAATAACCTATAAGTATCCATGTTAAACCGTAATTAGCGTCCATAGCCCATACGAATGGCCCGTGAACAATTATAACCACTAGCTTCGATCAATAACCTATAAGTATCCATTTTAAACCTTAATAGGTGTCAATTACCCATACGAATGACCCGTGAACCATTATAACCACTAGCTTCGACCAATAACCTATGTGTATCCATTTTAAACCTTAATTGGTGTCCATTACCCATACGAATGCCTCGTGAACCATTGTAACCACTAGCTACGACCAATAACCTATAACTATCCTTGTTAAACCATAATTAGCGTCCATAGCCCATACGAATGGCCCGTGAACCATTATAACCACTAGCTATGACCAATAACCTATAGATATGCATTTTTTAAACTATAATTAGTGTCTAGAACCCATACGAATGCCCCGTGAACGATTTTGACCACTAGCTATGACCAATAACCTATAAGTATCCTTGTTAAACCGTAATTAGCGTCCATAGGCCATATGAACGGCCCGTGAACCATTATAACAACTAGCTTCGACCAATAACCAACAAGTATCCTTGTTTAACCATAATTAGCGTCCATAGCCCATACGAATGGCCCTTGAACCATTATAACCACTAGCTATGACCAATAACCTATAAGTATCCATTTTTTAAACTGTAATTGGTGTCAAGAACTCAAACGAATGCCCCGTGAACGATTTTGACCACTAGCTATGACCAATAACCTATAAGTATCCATTTTAAACCTTAATTGGTGTCCATTACCGATATGAATGGCCCGTGAACCATTATAACCACTATCTACGCCCAATAACCTATAAGTATCCATGGTAAACAATAATTGGCGTCCATAGCCCATACGAATGGCCCGTGAACCATTATAACCACTAGCTAAGACCAATAACCTATAAGTATCCTTGTTAAACCTTAATTAGCATCGATAGCCCATACGAATGGCCCGTGAACCATTATAACTACTAGATATAACCAATAACCTATTAGTATCCATTGTTTAAACTGTAATTGGTGTTGATAACCCATACAAATGGCCCGTGACCCATTATAACCACAAGCTATGACCAATAACCTATAAGTATCCATTTTTTAAACTGTAATAGGTGTCTAGAACCCATACGAATGCCCCGTGATAGATTTTGACGCTAGCTATGACCAATAACCTATAAGTATCCATTTTAGACATTAATTGTTGTCCATAACCCTAAACCCTAAACCCTAAACCCATACGAATGGCCCGTGAACCATTAGAACCACTAGCTATACCCGATAACCTATAAATATGCATTTTATAAATTGTAATTGGCGTTGATAACTCATACGAATGACCCGTAAACCATTATAACAACTAGCTATGACCAATAACCTATAAGTATCCATTTTTTTAAACTGTAGTTGGTGTCTAGAACCCATACGAATGCCCCGTGAACGATTTTAACCACTAGCTATGACCAATAACCTATAAGTATCCTTGTTAAACTGTAATTAGAGTCCATAGCCCATACGAATGGCCCGTGAACCATTATAACCACTAGCTTCGACCAATAACCTATAAGTATCCTTGTTAAACCGTAATTAGCGTCCATAGTCCATACGAATGGCCCGTGAACCATTATAACCACTAGTTATGACCAATAACCTATAGATATGCATTTTTTAAACTATAATTAGTGTCTAGAACCCATACGAATGCCCCGTGAACGATTTTGACCACTAGCTATGACCAATAACCTATAAGTATCCTTGTTAAACCGTAATTAGCGTCCATAGGCCATATGAACGGCCGTGAACCATTATAACAACTAGCTTCGACTAATAACCAACAAGTATCCTTGTTTAACCATAATTAGCGTCCATAGCCCATACGAATGGCCCTTGAACCATTATAACCACTAGCTATGACCAATAACCTATAAGTATCCATTTTTTAAACTGTAATTGGTGTCAAGAACTCAAACGAATGCCCCGTGAACGATTTTGACCACTAGCTATGACCAATAACCTATAAGTATCCATTTTAAACTTTAATTGGTGTCCATTACCGATATGAATGGCCCGTGAACCATTATAACCACTATCTACGCCCAATAACCTATAAGTATCCATGGTAAAAAATAATTGGCGTCCATAGCCCATACGAATGGCCCGTGAACCATTATAACCACTAGCTAAGACCAATAACCTATAAGTATCCTTGTTAAACCGTAATTAGCATCGATAGCCCATACGAATGGCCCGTGAACCATTATAACTACTAGCTATAACCAATAACCTATTAGTATCCATTGTTTAAACTGTAATTGGTGTTGATAACCCATACGAATGCCCCGTGAACCATTATAACCACTAGCTTCGACCAATAACCTATAAGTATCCATTTTAAACCTTAATTCATGTCCATTACCCATACGAATGGCCCGTGAACCATTATAACCATTAGTTATGACCAATAACCTATAAGTATCCATGTTAAACCGTAATTAGCGTCCATAGCCCATACGAATGGCCCGTGAACAATTATAACCACTAGCTTCGATCAATAACCTATAAGTATCCATTTTAAACCGTAATAGGTGTCCATTACCCATACGAATGACCCGTGAACCATTATAACCACTAGCTTCGACCAATAACCTATGAGTATCCATTTTAAACCTTAATTGGTGTCCATTACCCATACGAATGCCTCGTGAACCATTATAACCTCTAGCTACGACCAATAACCTATAACTATCCTTGTTAAACCATAATTAGCGTCCATAGCCCATACGAATGGCCCATGAACCATTATAACCACTAGCTATGACCAATAACCTATAGATATGCATTTTTTAAACTATAATTAGTGTCTAGAACCCATACGAATGCCCCGTGAACAATTTTGACCACTAGCTATGACCAATAACCTATAAGTATCCTTGTTAAACCGTAATTAGCGTCCATAGGCCATATGAACGGCCCGTGAACCATTATAACAACTAGCTTCGACCAATAACCAACAAGTATCCTTGCTTAACCATAATTAGCGTACATAGCCCATACGAATGGCCCTTGAACCATTATAACCACTAGCTATGACCAATAACCTATAAGTATCCATTTTTTAAACTGTAATTGGTGTCAAGAACTCAAACGAATGCCCCGTGAACGATTTTGACCACTAGCTAAGACCAATAACCTATAAGTATCCATTTTAAACCTTAATTGGTGTCCATTACCGATATGAATGGCCCGTGAACCATTATAACCACTATCTACGCCCAATAACCTATAAGTATCCATGGTAAACAATAATTGGCGTCCATAGCCCATACGAATGGCCCGTGAACCATTATAACCACTAGCTAAGACCAATAACCTATAAGTATCCTTGTTAAACCGTAATTAGCATCGATAGCCCATACGAATGGCCCGTGAACCATTATAACTTCTAGGTATAACCAATAACCTATTAGTATCCATTGTTTAAACTGTAATTGGTGTTGATAACCCATACAAATGGCCCGTGACCCATTATAACCACAAGCTATGACCAATAACCTATAAGTATCCATTTTTTAAACTGTAATAGGTGTCTAGAAACCATACGAATGCCCCGTGATAGATTTTGACGCTAGCTATGACCAATAACCTATAAGTATCCATTTTAAACATTAATTGTTGTCCATAACCCTAAACCCTAAACCCTAAACCCATACGAATGGCCCGTGAACCATTAGAACCACTAGCTATACCCAATAACCTATAAATATGCATTTTTTAAATTGTAATTGGCGTTGATAACTCATACGAATGACCCGTAAACCATTATAACAACTAGCTATGACCAATAACCTATAAGTATCCATTTTTTTAAACTGTAGTTGGTGTCTAGAACCCATACGAATGCCCCGTGAACGATTTTAACCACTAGCTATGACCAATAACCTATAAGTATCCTTGTTAAACTGTAATTAGAGTCCATAGCCCATACGAATGGCCCGTGAACCATTATAACCACTAGCTTCGACCAATAACCTATAAGTATCCTTGTTAAACCGTAATTAGCGTCCATAGTCCATACGAATGGCCCGTGAACCATTATAACCACTAGTTATGACCAATAACCTATAGATATGCATTTTTTAAACTATAATTAGTGTCTAGAACCCATACGAATGCCCCGTGAACGATTTTGACCACTAGCTATGACCAATAACCTATAAGTATCCTTGTTACACCGTAATTAGCGTCCATAGGCCATATGAACGGCCGTGAACCATTATAACAACTAGCTTCGACTAATAACCAACAAGTATCCTTGTTTAACCATAATTAGCGTCCATAGCCCATACGAATGGCCCTTGAACCATTATAACCACTAGCTATGACCAATAACCTATAAGTATCCATTTTTTAAACTGTAATTGGTGTCAAGAACTCAAACGAATGCCGCGTGAACGATTTTGACCACTAGCTATGACCAATAACCTATAAGTATCCATTTTAAACCTTAATTGGTGTCCATTACCGATATGAATGGCCCGTGAACCATTATAACCACTATCTACGCCCAATAACCTATAAGTATCCATGGTAAACAATAATTGGCGCCCATAGCCCATACGAATGGCCCGTGAACCATTATAACCACTAGCTAAGACCAATAACCTATAAGTATCCTTGTTAAACCGTAATTAGCATCGATAGCCCATACGAATGGCCCGTGAACCATTATAACTACTAGCTATAACCAATAACCTATTAGTATCCATTGTTTAAACTGTAATTGGTGTTGATAACCCATACAAATGCCCCGTGACCCATTATAACCACAAGCTATGACCAATAACCTATAAGTATCCATTTTTTAAAATGTAATAGGTGTCTAGAACCCATACGAATGCCCCGAGATAGATTTTGACGCTAGCTATGACCAATAACCTATAAGTATCCATTTTAAAGATTAATTGTTGTCCATAACCCTAAACCCTAAACCCTAAACCCATACGAATGGCCCGTGAACCATTAGAACCACTAGCTATACCCAATAACCTATAAATATGCATTTTTTAAATTGTAATTGGCGTTGATAACTCATACGAATGACCCGTAAACCATTATAACAACTAGCTATGACCAATAACCTTTAAGTATCCATTTTTGAAACTATAATTTGTGTCTAGAACCCATACGAATTCCACGTGAATGATTTTGACCACTAGCTATGACCAATAACCTATGAGTATACATTTTAAACCTTAGTTGGTGTCCATTACCCATACGAATGCCTCGTGAACCATTATAACCACTAGCTACGACCAATAACCTATAACTATCCTTGTTAAACCGTAATTAGCGTCCATAGCCCATACGAATGGCCCGTGAACCATTATAACCACTAGCTATGACCAATAACCTATAGATATGCATTTTTTAAACCATAATTAGTGTCTAGAACCCATACGAATGCCCGGTGAACGATTTTGACCACTAGCTAAGACCAATAACCTATAAGTATCCTTGTTAAACCGTAATTAGCGTCCATAGGCCATATGAACGGCCCGTGAACCATTATAACAACTAGCTTCGACCAATAACCAACAAGTATCCTTGTTTAACCATAATTAGCGTCCATAGCCCATACGAATGGCCCTTGAACCATTATAACCACTAGCTATGACCAATAACCTATAAGTATCCATTTTTTAAACTGTAATTGGTGTCAAGAACTCAAACGAATGCCCCCAGAACGATTTTGACCACTAGCTATGACCAATAACCTATAAGTATCCATTTTAAACCTTAATTGGTGTCCATTACCGATATGAATGGCCCGTGAAACATTATAACCACTATCTACGCCCAATAACCTATAAGTATCCATGGTAAACAATAATTGGCGTCCATAGCCCATACGAATGGCCCGTGAACCATTATAACCACTAGCTAAGACCAATAACCTATAAGTATCCTTGTTAAACCGTAATTAGCATCGATAGCCCATACGAATGGCCCTTGAACCATTATAACTACTAGCTATAACCAATAACCTATTAGTATCCATTGTTTAAACTGTAATTGGTGTTGATAACCCATACAAATGCCCCGTGACCCATTATAACCACAAGCTATGACCAATAACCTATAAGTATCCATTTTTTAAAATGTAATAGGTGTCTAGAACCCATACGAATGCCCCGTTATAGATTTTGACGCTAGCTATGACCAATAACCTATAAGTATCCATTTTAAAGATTAATTGTTGTCCATAACCCTAAACCCTAAACCCTAAACCCATACGAATGGCCCGTGAACCATTAGAACCACTAGCTATACCCAATAACCTATAAATATGCATTTTTTAAATTGTAATTGGCGTTGATAACTCATACGAATGACCCGTAAACCATTATAACAACTAGCTATGACCAATAACCTTTAAGTATCCATTTTTGAAACTATAATTTGTGTCTAGAACCCATACGAATTCCACGTGAATGATTTTGACCACTAGCTATGACCAATAACCTATGAGTATCCATTTTAAACCTTAATTGGTGTTCATTACCCATACGAATGCCTCGTGAACCATTATAACCACTAGCTACGACCAATAACCTATAACTATCCTTGTTAAACCGTAATTAGCGTCCATAGCCCATACGAATGGCCCGTGAACCATTATAACCACTAGCTATGACCAATAACCTATAGATATGCATTTTTTAAACTATAATTAGTGTCTAGAACCCACACGAATGCCCGGTGAACGATTTTGACCACTAGCTAAGACCAATAACCTATAAGTATCCTTGTTAAACCGTAATTAGCGTCCATAGGCCATATGAACGGCCCGTGAACCATTATAACAACTAGCTTCGACCAATAACCAACAAGTATCCTTGTTTAACCATAATTAGCGTCCATAGCCCATACGAATGGCCCTTGAACCATTATAACCACTAGCTATGACCAATAACCTATAAGTATCCATTTTTTAAACTGTAATTGGTGTCAAGAACTCAAACGAATGCCCCGTGAATGATTTTGACCACTAGCTACGACCAATAACCTATAAGTATCCATTTTAAACCTTAATTGGTGTCCATTACCGATATGAATGGCCCGTGAAACATTATAACCACTATCTACGCCCAATAACCTATAAGTATCCATGGTAAACAATAATTGGCGTCCATAGCCCATACGAATGGCCCGTGAACCATTATAACCACTAGCTAAGACCAATAACCCTATAAGTATCCTTGTTAAACCGTAATTAGCATCGATAGCCCATACGAATGGCCCGTGAACCATTATAACTACTAGCTATAACCAATAACCTATTAGTATCCATTGTTTAAACTGTAATTGGTGTTGATAACCCATACAAATGGCCCGTGACCCATTATAACCACAAGCTATGACCAATAACCTATAAGTATCCATTTTTTAAAATGTAATAGGTGTCTAGAACCCATACGAATTCCCCGTGATAGATTTTGACGCTAGCTATGACCAATAACCTATAAGTATCCATTTTAAAGATTAATTGTTGTCCATAACCCTAAACCCTAAACCCTAAACCCTAAACCCATACGAATGGCCCGTGAACCATTAGAACCACTAGCTATACCCAATAACCTATAAATATGCATTTTTTAAATTGTAATTGGCGTTGATAACTCATACGAATGACCCGTAAACCATTATAACAACTAGCTATGACCAATAACCTTTAAGTATCCATTTTTGAAACTATAATTTGTGTCTAGAACCCATACGAATTCCACGTGAATGATTTTGACCACTAGCTATGACCAATAACCTATGAGTATCCATTTTAAACCTTAATTGGTGTCCATTACCCATACGAATGCCTCGTGAACCATTATAACCACTAGCTACGACCAATAACCTATAACTATCCTTGTTAAACCGTAATTAGCGTCCATAGCCCATACGAATGGCCCGTGAACCATTATAACCACTAGCTATGACCAATAACCTATAGATATGCATTTTTTAAACTATAATTAGTGTCTAGAACCCATACGAATGTCCGGTGAACGATTTTGACCACTAGCTAAGACCAATAACCTAAAAGTATCCTTGTTAAACCGTAATTAGCGTCCATAGGCCATATGAACGGCCCGTGAACCATTATAACAACTAGCTTCGACCAATAACCAACAAGTATCCTTGTTTAACCATAATTAGCGTCCATAGCCCATACGAATGGCCCTTGAACCATTATAACCACTAGCTATGACCAATAACCTATAAGTATCCATTTTTTAAACTGTAATTGGTGTCAAGAACTCAAACGAATGCCCCGTGAACGATTTTGACCACTAGCTATGACCAATAACCTATAAGTATCCATTTTAAACCTTAATTGGTGTCCATTACCGATATGAATGGACGTGAAACATTATAACCACTATCTACGCCCAATAACCTATAAGTATCCATGGTAAACAATAATTGGCGTCCATAGCCCATACGAATGGCCCGTGAACCATTATAACCACTAGCTAAGACCAATAACCTATAAGTATCCTTGTTAAACCGTAATTAGCATCGATAGCCCATACGAATGGCCCGTGAACCATTATAACTACTAGCTATAACCAATAACCTATTAGTATCCATTGTTTAAACTGTAATTGGTGTTGATAACCCATACAAATGGCCCGTGACCCATTATAACCACAAGCTATGACCAATAACCTATAAGTATCCATTTTTTAAAATGTAATAGGTGTCTAGAACCCATACGAATGCCCCGTGATAGATTTTGACGCTAGCTATGACCAATAACCTATAAGTATCCATTTTAAAGATTAATTGTTGTCCATAACCCTAAACCCTAAACCCTAAACCCATACGAATGGCCCGTGAACCATTAGAACCACTAGCTATACCCAATAACCTATAAGTATGCATTTTTTAAATTGTAATTGGCGTTGATAACTCATACGAATGACCCGTAAAACATTATAACAACTAGCTATGACCAATAACCTTTAAGTATCCATTTTTGAAACTATAATTTGTGTCTAGAACCCATACGAATTCCACGTGAATGATTTTGACCACTAGCTATGACCAATAACCTATGAGTATCCATTTTAAACCTTAATTGGTGTCCATTACCCATACGAATGCCTCGTGAACCATTATAACCACTAGCTACGACCAATAACCTATAACTATCCTTGTTAAACCGTAATTAGCGTCCATAGCCCATACGAATGGCCCGTGAACCATTATAACCACTAGCTATGACCAATAACCTATAGATATGCATTTTTTAAACTATAATTAGTGTCTAGAACCCATACGAATGCCCGGTGAACGATTTTGACCACTAGCTAAGACCAATAACCTATAAGTATCCTTGTTAAACCGTAATTAGCGTCCATAGGCCATATGAACGGCCCGTGAACCATTATAACAACTAGCTTCGACCAATAACCAACAAGTATCCTTGTTTAACCATAATTAGCGTCCATAGCCCATACGAATGGCCCTTGAACCATTATAACCACTAGCTATGACCAATAACCTATAAGTATCCATTTTTTAAACTGTAATTGGTGTCAAGAACTCAAACGAATGCCCCGTGAACGATTTTGACCACTAGCTATGACCAATAACCTATAAGTATCCATTTTAAACCTTAATTGGTGTCCATTACCGATATGAATGGACGTGAAACATTATAACCACTATCTACGCCCAATAACCTATAAGTATCCATGGTAAACAATAATTGGCGTCCATAGCCCATACGAATGGCCCGTGAACCATTATAACCACTAGCTAAGACCAATAACCTGTAAGTATCCTTGTTAAACCGTAATTAGCATCGATAGCCCATACGAATGGCCCGTGAACCATTATAACTACTAGCTATAACCATTAACCTATTAGTATCCATTGTTTAAACTGTAATTGGTGTTGATAACCCATACAAATGGCCCGTGACCCATTATAACCACAAGCTATGACCAATAACCTATAAGTATCCATTTTTTAAAATGTAATAGGTGTCTAGAACCCATACGAATGCCCCGTGATAGATTTTGACGCTAGCTATGACCAATAACCTATAAGTATCCAATTTAAAGATTAATTGTTGTCCATAACCCTAAACCCTAAACCCTAAACCCATACGAATGGCTCGTGAACCATTAGAACCACTAGCTATACCCAATAACCTATAAAAATGCATTTTTTAAATTGTAATTGGCGTTGATAACTCATACGAATGACCCGTAAAACATTATAACAACTAGCTATGACCAATAACCTTTAAGTATCCATTTTTGAAACTATAATTTGTGTCTAGAACCCATACGAATTCCACTTGAATGATTTTGACCACTAGCTATGACCAATAACCTATGAGTATCCATTTTAAACCTTAATTGGTGTCCATTACCCATACGAATGCCTCGTGAACCATTATAACCACTAGCTACGACCAATAACCTATAACTATCCTTGTTAAACCGTAATTAGCATCCATAGCCCATACGAATGGCCCGTGAACCATTATAACCACTAGCTATGACCAATAACCTATAGATATGCATTTTTTAAACTATAATTAGTGTCTAGAACCCATACGAATGCCCGGTGAACGATTTTGACCACTAGCTAAGACCAATAACCTATAAGTATCCTTGTTAAACCGTAATTAGCGTCCATAGGCCATATGAACGGCCCGTGAACCATTATAACAACTAGCTTCGACCAATAACCAACAAGTATCCTTGTTTAACCATAATTAGCGTCCATAGCCCATACGAATGGCCCTTGAACCATTATAACCACTAGCTATGACCAATAACCTATAAGTATCCATTTTTTAAACTGTAATTGGTGTCAAGAACTCAAACGAATGCCCCGTGAACGATTTTGACCACTAGCTATGACCAATAACCTATAAGTATCCATTTTAAACCTTAATTGGTGTCCATTACCGATATGAATGGCCCGTGAAACATTATAACCACTATCTACGCCCAATAACCTATAAGTATCCATGGTAAACAATAATTGGCGTCCATAGCCCATACGAATGGCCCGTGAACCATTATAACCACTAGCTAAGACCAATAACCTATAAGTATCCTTGTTAAACCGTAATTAGCATCGATAGCCCATACGAATGGCCCGTGAACCATTATAACTACTAGCTATAACCAATAACCTATTAGTATCCATTGTTTAAACTGTAATTGGTGTTGATAACCCATACAAATGGCCCGTGACCCATTATAACCACAAGCTATGAACAATAACCTATAAGTATCCATTTTTTATAATGTAATAGGTGTCTAGAACCCATACGAATGCCCCGTGATAGATTTTGACGCTAGCTATGACCAATAACCTATTAGTATCCATTTTAAAGATTAATTGTTGTCCATAACCCTAAACCCTAAACCCTAAACCCATACGAATGGCCCGTGAACCATTAGAACCACTAGCTATACCCAATAACCTATAAATATGCATTTTTTAAATTGTAATTGGCATTGATAACTCATACGAATGACCCGTAAAACATTATAACAACTAGCTATGACCAATAACCTTTAAGTATCCATTTTTGAAACTATAATTTGTGTCTAGAACCCATACGAATTCCACGTGAATGATTTTGACCACTAGCTATGACCAATAACCTATGAGTATCCATTTTAAACCTTAATTGGTGTCCATTACCCATACGAATGCCTCGTGAACCATTATAACCACTAGCTACGACCAATAACCTATAACTATCCTTGTTAAACCGTAATTAGCGTCCATAGCCCATACGAATGGCCCGTGAACCATTATAACCACTAGCTATGACCAATAACCTATAGATATGCATTTTTTAAACTATAATTAGTGTCTAGAACCCATACGAATGCCCGGTGAACGATTTTGACCACTAGCTAAGACCAATAACCTATAAGTATCCTTGTTAAACCGTAATTAGCGTCCATAGGCCATATGAACGGCCCGTGAACCATTATAACAACTAGCTTCGACCAATAACCAACAAGTATCCTTGTTTAACCATAATTAGCGTCCATAGCCCATACGAATGGCCCTTGAACCATTATAACCACTAGCTATGACCAATAACCTATAAGTATCCATTTTTTAAACTGTAATTGGTGTCAAGAACTCAAACGAATGCCCCGTGAACGATTTTGACCACTAGCTATGACCAATAACCTATAAGTATCCATTTTAAACCTTAATTGGTGTCCATTACCGATATGAATGGCCCGTGAAACATTATAACCACTATCTACGCCCAATAACCTATAAGTATCCATGGTAAACAATAATTGGCGTCCATAGCCCATACGAATGTCCCGTGAACCATTATAACCACTAGCTAAGACCAATAACCTATAAGTATCCTTGTTAAACCGTAACTAGCATCGATAGCCCATACGAATGGCCCGTGAACCATTATAACTACTAGCTATAACCAATAACCTATTAGTATCCATTGTTTAAACTGTAATTGGTGTTGATAACCCATACAAATGGCCCGTGACCCATTATAACCACAAGCTATGACCAATAACCTATAAGTATCCATTTTTTAAAATGTAATAGGTGTCTAGAACCCATACGAATGCCCCGTGATAGATTTTGACGCTAGCTATGACCAATAACCTATAAGTATCCATTTTAAACATTAATTGTTGTCCATAACCCTAAACCCTAAACCCTAAACCCATACGAATGGCCCGTGAACCATTAGAACCACTAGCTATACCCAATAACCTATAAATATGCATTTTTTAAATTGTAATTGGCGTTGATAACTCATACGAATGACCCGTAAACCATTATAACAACTAGCTATGACCAATAACCTTTAAGTATCCATTTTTGAAACTATAATTTGTGTCTAGAACCCATACGAATTCCACGTGAATGATTTTGACCACTAGCTATGACCAATAACCTATAAGTATCTATTTTAAATCTTAATTGGTGTCCATTACCCAATAAAATGGCCCGTGAACCATTATACCCACTAGCTACGACCAATAACCTATAACTATCCTTGTTATACCGTAATTAGCGTCCATAGCCCATACGAATTACCCGTGAGCCATTATAATCACTAGCAATAACAAATAACCTATAAGTCTCCATTTTTTAAACTGTGATTGGTGTTGATAATCCATACAAATGGCCCATGAACCATTATAACCACTAGCTATGACCAATAACCTATAAGTATCCATTTTTTTAAACTATAGTTGGTGTCTAGAACCCATACGAATGCCCCGTGAACGATTTTAACCACTAGCTATGACCAATAACCTATAAGTATCCATTTTAAACCTTAATTGGTCTCCATTACCCATACGATTGGCCCGTGAACCATTATAACCACTAGCTTCGACCAATAACCTATAAGTATCCATTTTAATCCTTAATTGGTGTCCATTACCCATACGAATGCCCCGTGAACCATTATAACCACTAGCTTCAACCAATAACCTACAAGTATCCATTTTAAACCTTAATTCATGTCCATTACCCATACGAATGGCCTGTGAACCATTATAACCACTAGGTACGACCAATAACCTATAAGTATCCTTGTTAAATCGTAATTAGCGTCCATAGCCCATACGAATGGCCCGTGAACCATTATAACCACTAGCTTCGACCAATAACCTATAAGTATCCTTGTTAAACCGTAATTAGCGTCCATAGCCCATTCGAATGGCCCGTGAACCATTATAACCACTACCTATAGATATGCATTTTTCAAACTATAATTAGTGTCTAGAACCCATACGAATGCCCCATGAACGATTTTGACCACTAGCTAAGACCAATAACCTATAAGTATCCTTGTTAAACTGTAATTAGCGTCCATAGGCCATACGAATGGCCCGTGAACCATTATAACCACTAGCTTCGACCAATAACCTATAAGTATCCATTTTAAACCTTAATTGGTGTCCATTACGCATACGAATGCCCCGTGAACCATTATAACCACTAGCTTCGACCAATAACCTATAAGTATCCATTTTAAACCTTAATTCATGTCCATTACCCATACGAATGGCCCGTGAACCATTATAACCACTAGTTACGACCAATAACCTATATGTATCCAATGTAAACCGTAATTAGCGTCCATAGCCCATGCGAATGGCCCGTGAACAATTATAACCACTAGCTTCGATCAATAACCTATAAGTATCCATTTTAAACCTTAATAGGTGTCCATTACCCATACGAATGACCCGTGAACCATTATAACCACTAGCTTTGGCCAATAACCTATGAGTATCCATTTTAAACTTTAATTGGTGTCCATTACCCATACGAATGCCCCGTGAACCATTATAACCACTAGCTACGACCAATAACCTATAACTATCCTTCTTAAACCGTAATTAGCGTCCATAGCCCATACGAATGACCGTGAGCCATTATAGTCACTAGCAATAACCAATAACCTATAAGTGTCCATTTTTTAAACTGTGATTGGTGTTGATAACCCATACAAATCGCCCATGAACCATTATAACCACTAGCTATGACCAATAACCTATAAGTATCCATTTTTTTAAACTGTAGTTGGTGTCTAGAACCCATACGAATGCCCCGTGAACGATTTTAACCACTAGCTATGACCAATAACCTATAAGTATCCTTGTTAAACTGTAATTAGAGTCAATAGCCCATACGAATGGCCCGTGAACCATTATAACCACTAGCTTCGACCAATAACCTATAAGTATCCTTGTTAAACCGTAATTAGCGTCCATAGCCCATACGAATGGCCCGTGAACCATTATAACCACTAGTTATGACCAATAACCTATAGATATGCATTTTTTAAACTATAATTAGTGTCTAGAACCCATATGAATGCCCCGTGAACGATTTTTACCACTAGCTATGACCAATAACCTATAAGTATCCTTGTTAAACCGTAATTAACGTCCATAGGCCATATGAATAGCCCGTGAACCATTATAACCACTAGCTTCGACCAATAACCAACAAGTATCCTTGTTTAACCATAATTAGCATCCATAGCCCATACGAATGGCCCTTGAACCATTATAACCACTAGCTATGACCAATAACCTATAAGTATCCATTTTTTAAACTGTAATTGGTGTCTAGAACTCATACGAATGCCCCGTGAACGATTTTGACCACTAGCTATGACCAATAACTTATAAGTATCCATTTTAAACCTTAATTGGTCTCCATTACCCATATGAATGGCCCGTGAACCATTATAACCACTATCTACGCCCAATAACCTATAATTATCCATGTTAAACCATAATTGGCGTCCATAGCCCATTCGAATGGCCCGTGAACCATTAGAACCACTAGCTATACCCAATAACCTATAAATATGCATTTTTAAATTGTAATTGGCGTTGATAACTCGTACGAATGACCCGTAAACCATTATAACAAATAGCTATGACCAATAACCTTTAAGTATCCATTTTTGAAACTATAATTGGTGTCTAGAACCCATACGAATTCCACGTGAATGATTTTGACCACTAGCTATGACCAATAACCTATAAGTATCTATTTTAAACCTTAATTGGTGTCCATTACCCATACAAATGGCCCGTGAACCATTATACCCACTAGCCACGACCAATAACCTATAACTATCCTTGTTAAACCGTAATTAGCGTCCATAGCCCATACGAATTACCCGTGAGCCATTATAATCACTAGCAATAACCAATAACCTATAAGTATCCATTTTTTAAACTGTGATTGGTGTTGATAATCCATTCAAATCGCCTATAAACCATTATAACCACTACCTATGACCAATAACCTATAAGTATCCATTTTTTTAAACTGTAGTTGGTGTCTAGAACCCATACGAATGCCCCGTGAATGATTTTAACCAGTAGCTATGACCAATAACCTATAAGTATCCATTTTAAACCTTAATTGGTCTCCATTACCCATACGATTGGCCCGTGAACCATTATAACCACTAGCTTCGACCAATAACCTATAAGTATCCATTTTAATCCTTAATTGGTGTCCATTACCCATACGAATGCCCCGTGAACCATTATAACCACTAGCTTCGACCAATAACCTATAAGTATCCATTTTAAACCTTAATTCATGTCCATTACCCATACGAATGGCCTGTGAACCATTATAACCACTAGTTACGACCAATAACCTATAAGTATCCTTGTTAAATCGTAATTAGCGTCCATAGCCCATACGAATGGCCCGTGAACCAATATAACCACTAGCTTCGACCAATAACCTATAAGTATCCTTGTTAAACCGTAATTAGCGTCCATAGCCCATTCGAATGGCCCGTGAACCATTATAACCACTACCTATAGATATGCATTTTTTAAACTATAATTAGTGTCTAGAACCCATACGAATGCCCCGTGAACGATTTTGACCACTAGCTAAGAGCAATAACCTATAAGCATCCTTGTTAAACTGTAATTAGCGTCCATAGGCCATACGAATGGCCCGTGAACCATTATAACCACTAGCTTCGACCAATAACCTATAAGTATCCATTTTAAACCTTAATTGGTGTCCATTACGCATACGAATGCCCCGTGAACCATTATAACCACTAGCTTCGACCAATAACCTATAAGTATCCATTTTAAACCTTAATTCATGTCCATTACCCATACGAATGGCCCGTGAACCATTATAACCACTAGTTACGACCAATAACCTATATGTATCCAATGTAAACCGTAATTAGCGTACATAGCCCATACGAATGGCCCGTGAACAATTATAACCACTAGCTTCGATCAATAACCTATAAGTATCCATTTTAAACCTTAATAGGTGTCCATTACCCATACGAATGACCCGTGAACCATTATAACCACTAGCTTCGACCAATAACCTATGAGTATCCATTTTAAACTTTAATTGGTGTCCATTACCCATACGAATGCCCCGTGAACCATTATAACCACTAGCTACGACCAATAACCTATAACTATCCTTGTTATACCGTAATTAGCGTCCATAGCCCATACGAATGACCGTGAGCCATTATAGTCACTAGCAATAACCAATAACCTATAAGTGTCCATTTTTTAAACTGTGATTGGTGTTGATAACCCATACAAATGGCCCATGAACCATTATAACCACTAGCTATGACCAATAACCTATAAGTATCCATTTTTTTAAACTATAGTTGGTGTCTAGAACCCATACGAATGCCCCGTGATCGATTTTAACCACTAGCTATGACCAATAACCTATAAGTATCCTTGTTAAACTGTAATTAGAGTCCATAGCCCATACGAATGGCCCGTGAACCATTATAACCACTAGCTTCGACCAATAACCTATAAGTATCCTTGTTAAACCGTAATTAGCGTCCATAGCCCATACGAATGGCCCGTGAACCATTATAACCACTAGTTATGACCAATAACCTATAGATATGCATTTTTTAAACTATAATTAGTGTCTAGAACCCATATGAATGCCCCGTGAACGATTTTGACCACTAGCTATGACCAATAACCTATAAGTATCCTTGTTAAACCGTAATTAGCGTCCATAGGCCATATGAATAGCCCGTGAACCATTATAACCACTAGCTTCGACCAATAACCAACAAGTATCCTTGTTTAACCATAATTAGCATCCATAGCCCATACGAATGGCCCTTGAACCATTATAACCACTAGCTATGACCAATAACCTATAAGTATCCATTTTTTAAACTGTAATTGGTGTCTAGAACTCATACGAATGCCCCGTGAACAATTTTGACCACTAGCTATGACCAATAACTTATAAGTATCCATTTTAAACCTTAATTGGTCTCCATTACCCATATGAATGGCCCGTGAACCATTATAACCACTATCTACGCCCAATAACCTATAATTATCCATGTTAAACCATAATTGGCGTCCATAGCCCATTCGAATGGCCCGTGAACCATTAGAACCACTAGCTATACCCAATAACCTATAAATATGCATTTTTAAATTGTAATTGGCGTTGATAACTCATACGAATGACCCGTAAACCATTATAACAACTAGCTATGACCAATAACCTTTAAGTATCCATTTTTGAAACTATAATTGGTGTCTAGAACCCATACGAATTCCACGTGAATGATTTTGACCACTAGCTATGACCAATAACCTATAAGTATCTATTTTAAACCTTAATTGGTGTCCATTACCCATACAAACGGCCCGTGAACCATTATACCCACTAGCCACGACCAATAACCTATAACTATCCTTGTTAAACCGTAATTAGCGTCCATAGCCCATACGAATTACCCGTGAGCCATTATAATCACTAGCAATAACCAATAACCTATAAGTATCCATTTTTTAAACTGTGATTGGTGTTGATAATCCATTCAAATGGCCTATAAACCATTATAACCACTACCTATGACCAATAACCTATAAGTATCCATTTTTTTAAACTGTAGTTGGTGTCTAGAACCCATACGAATGCCCCGTGAATGATTTTAACCAGTAGCTATGACCAATAACCTATAAGTATCCATTTTAAACCTTAATTGGTCTCCATTAGTCATACGAATGGCCCGTGAACCATTATAACGACTAGCTTTGACCAATAACCTATAAGTATCCATTTTAAACCTTAATTGGTGTCCATTACCCATACGAATGCCCCATGAACCATTATAACCACTAGCTTCGACCAATAACCTATAAGTATCCATTTTAAACCTTAATTCATGTCCATTACCCTTACGAATGGCCCGTGAACCATTATAACCACTAGTTACGATAAATAACCTATAAGTATCCTTGTTAAACCGTAATTAGCGTCCATAGCCCATCCGAATGGCCCGTGAACCATTATAACCACTAGCTTCGACCAATAACCAATAAGTATCTTTGTTAAACCGTAATTAGCGTCCATAGCGCATTCGAATGGCCCGTGAACCATTATAACCACTAGCTATGACCAATAACCTATAGATATGCATTTTTTAAACTATAATTAGTGTCTAGAACCCATACGAATGCCCCGTGAACGATTTTGACCACTAGCTAAGACCAATAACCTATAAGTATCCTTGTTAAACCGTAATTAGCGTCCATAGGCCATACGAATGGCCCGTGAACCATTATAACCACTAGCTTCGACTAATAACCTATAAGTATCCATTTTAAACCTTAATTGGTGTCCATTACGCATATGAATGCCCCGTGAACCATTATAACCACTAGCTTCGACCAATAACCCTTAAACTTTAATTCATGTCCATTACCCATACGAATGGCCCGTGAACCATTATAACCACTAGTTACGACCAATAATCTATAAGTATCCATGTTAAACCGTAATTAGCGTCCATAGCCCATACGAATGGCCCGTGAACCATTATAACCACTAGCTTTGATCAATAACCTATAAGTATCCATTTTAAACCTTGATTGGTGGCTATTACCCATACGAATGACCCGTGAACCATTATAGCCACTAGCTTCGACCAATAACCTATGAGTATCCATTTTAAACCTTAATTGGTGTCCGTTACCCATATGAATGCCCTGTGAACCATTATAACCACTAGCTATGGCCAATAACCTATAACTATCCTTGTTAAACCGTAATTAGCGTCCATAGCCCATACGAATGACCCGTGAGCCATTATAATCACTAGCAATAACCAATAACCTATAAGTGTCCATTTTTTAAACTGTGATTGGTGTTGATAACCCATACAAATGGCCCATGAACCATTATAACCACTAGCTATGACCAATAACCTATAAGTATCCATTTTTTTAAACTGTAGTTGGTGTCTAGAACCCATACGAATGCCCCGTGAACGATTTTAACCACTAGCTATGACCAATAACCTATAAGTATCCTTGTTAAACTGTAATTAGCGTCCATAGCCCATTTGAATGGCCCGTGAACCATTATAACCACTAGCTTCGACCAATAACCTTTAAGTATCCTTTTTAAACCGTAATTAGCGTCCATAGCCCATATGAATGGCCCGTGAACCATTATAACCACTAGTTATGACCAATAACCTATAGATATGCATTTGTTAAACTATAATTAGTGTCTAGAACCCATATGAATGCCCCGTGAACGATTTTGACCACTAGCTATGATCAATAACCTATAAGTATCCTTGTTAAACCGTAATTAGCGTCCATAGGTCATATGAATGGCCCGTGAACCATTATAACCACTAGCTTCGACCAATAACCAACAAGTATCCTTGTTTAACCATAATTAGCGTCCATAGCCCATACGAATGGCCCTTGACCCATTATAACCACTAGCTATGACCAATAACCTATAAGTATCCATTTTTTAAACTGTAATTGGTGTCTAGAACTCATACGAATGCCCCGTGAACGATTTTGACCACTAGCTATGACCAATAACCTATAAGTATCCATTTTAAACTTTAATTGGTGTCCATTACCCATATGAATGGCCCGTAAACCATTATAACCACTATCTACGCCCAATAACCTATAAGTATCCATGTTAAACCATAATTGGCGTCCATAGCCCATACGAATGGCCCGTGAACCATTATAACCACTAGCTAAGACCAATAACCTATAAGTATCCTTGTTAAACCGTAATTAGCATCGATAGCCCATAAGAATGGCCCGTGAACCATTATAACCACTAGCTATAACCAATAACCTATTAGTATCCATTGTTTAAACTGTAATTCGTGTTGATAACCCATACAAATAGCCCGTGAACCATTATAACCACTAGCTATGACCAATAACCTATAAGTATCCATTTTTTAAACTGTAAATGGTGTCTAGAATCCATACGAATGCCCCGTGAACGATTTTGACACTAGCTATGACCAATAACCTATAAGTATCCATTTTAAACATTAATATTTGCCAATAACCCTAAACCCATACGAATTGCCCGTGAACCATTAGAACCACTAGCTATACCCAATAACCTATAAATATGCATTTTTAAATTGTAATTGGCGTTGATAACTCATACGAATGACACGTAAACCATTATAACAACTAGCTATGTCCAATAACCTTTAAGTATCCATTTTTGAAACTATAATTGGTGTCTAGAACCCATACGAATTCTACGTGAATGATTTTGACCACTAGCTATGACCAATAACCTATAAGTATCTATTTTAAACCTTAATTGGTGTCCATTACCCATAAAAATGGCCCGTGAACCATTATACCCACTAGCCACGACCAATAACCTATAACTATCCTTGTTAAACCATAATTAGCGTCCATAGCCCATACGAATTACCCGTGAGCCATTATAATCACTAGCAATAACCAATAACCTATAAGTATCCATTTTTTAAACTGTGATTGGTGTTGATAATCCATAAAAATGGCCCATAAACCATTATAACCACTAGCTATGACCAATAACCTATAAGTATCCATTTTTTTAAACTGTAGTTGGTGTCTAGAACCCATACGAATGCCCCGTGAATGATTTTAACCAGTAGCTATGACCAATAACCTATAAGTATCCATTTTAAACCTTAATTGGTCTCCATTACTCATACGAATGGCCCGTGAACCATTATAACCACTAGCTTCGACCAATAACCTATAAGTATCCATTTTAAACCTTAATTGGTGTCCATTACCCATACGAATGCCCCGTGAACCATTATAACCACTAGCTTCGACCAATAACCTATAAGTATCAATTTTAAACCTTAAATCTTGTCCATTACCCATACGAATGGCCCGTGAACCATTATAACCACTAGTTACAACAACTAACCTATAAGTATCCTTGTTAAACCGTAATTAGGGTCCATAGGCCATCCGAATGGCCCGTGAACCATTATAACCACTAGCTTCGACCAATAACCAATAAGTATCTTTGTTAAACCGTAATTAGCGTCCATAGCGCATTCGAATGGCCCGTGAACCATTATAACCACTAGCTATGACCAATAACCTATAGATATGCATTTTTTAAACTATAATTAGTGTCTAGAACCCATACGAATGCCCCGTGAACGATTTTGACCACTAGCTAAGACCAATAACCTATAAGTATCCTTGTTAAACCGTAATTAGCGTCCATAGGCCATACGAATGGACCGTGAACCATTATAACCACTAGCTTCGATCAATAACCTATAAGTATCCATTTTAAACCTTAATTGGTGTCCATTACCCATATGAATGCCCCGTGAACCATTATAACCACTAGCTTCGACCAAGAACCTATAAGTATCCATTTTAAACCTTAATTCATGTCCATTCATACGAATGGCCCGTGAACCATTATAACCACTAGTTACGACCAATAACCTATAAGTATCCATGTTAAACCGTAATTAGCGTCCATAGCCCATACGAATGGCCCGTGAACCATTATAACCACTAGCTTCGATCAATAACCTATAAGTATCCTTGTTAAACCGTAATTAGTGTCCATAGCCCATACGAATGGCCCGTGAACCATTATAACCACTAGCTATGACCAATAACCTTTAGATATGCATTTTTTAAACTATAATTAGTGTCTAGAACCCATACAAATGCCCAGTGAACGATTTTGACCACTAGCTATGACCAATAAGCTATAAGTATCCTTGTTTAACCGTAATTAGCGTCCATAGCCCATACGAATGGCCCTTGAACCATTATAACCACTAGCTATGACCAATAACCTATAAGTATCCATTTTTTAAACTGTAATTGGTGTCTAGAACTCATACGAATGCCCCGTGAACTATTTTGACAACTAGCTATGACCAATAACCTATAAGTATCCATTTTAAACCTTAATTGGTGTCCATTACCCATACGAATGGCCCGTGAACCATTATAACCACTAGCTTCGACCAATAACCTCTACGTATCCATTTTAAACCTTAATTCATTTCCATTACCCATACGAATAGCCCGTGAACCATTATAACCACTAGTTACGACCAATAACCTATAAGTATCCATTTAAAACCTTAATTGGTGTCCATAGCCCATACGAATGCCCCGTGAACCATTATAACCACTAGCTTCGACCAATAACCTATAAGTATCCATTCTAAACCGTAATTCATGTCCATTACCCATACGAATGGCCCGTGAACCATTATAACCACTAGTTACGACCAATAACCTATAAGTATCCATGTTAAACCGTAATTAGCGTCCATAGGCCATACGAATGGCCCGTGAACCATTATAACCACTAGCTTCGAGCAATAACCTTTAAGTATCCTTGTTAAACCGTAATTAGCGTCCATAGCCCATACGAATGGCTCGTGAACCATTATAACCGCTAGCTATGACCAATAACCTATAAGTATCCATTTTTAAACTGTAATTTGTGTCTAGAACTCATACGAATGCCCCGTGAACGATTTTGACCACTAGCTTTGACAGATAACCTATAAGTATCCATTTTAAACCTTAATTGGTGTCCATTACCAATACGAATGCCCCGTGAACCATTATAACCACTAGCTTCAACCAATAACCTATAAGTATCCATTTTAAACCTTAATTGGTGTCCATTACCCATACGAATGCCTCGTGAACCATTATAACCACTAGCTTTGACTAATAACCTATAAGTATCCATTTTAAACCTTAATTCATGTCCATTACCCATACAAATGGCCCGTGAACCATTATAACCACTAGCTATGACCAATAACCTTTAAGTATCCATTTTTGAAACTATAATTGGTGTCTAGAACCCATACGAATTCTACGGGAATGATTTTGACCACTAGCTATGACCAATAACCTATATGTATCTATTTTAAACCTTAATTGGTGTCCATTACCCATAAAAATGGCCCGTGAACCATTATACCCACTAGCCACGACCAATAACCTATAACTATCCTTGTTAAACCGTAATTAACGTCCATAGCCCATACGAATTACCCGTGAGCCATTATAATCACTAGCAATAACCAATAACCTATAAGTATCCATTTTTTAAACTGTGATTGGTGTTGATAATCCATACAAATGGCCCATAAACCATTATAACCACTAGCTATGACCAATAACCTATAAGTATCCATTTTTTTAAACTGTAGTTGGTGTCTAGAACCCATACGAATGCCCCGTGAACGATTTTAACCAGTAGCTAAGACCAATAACCTATAAGTATCCATTTTAAACCTTAATTGGTCTCCATTACTCATACGAATGGCCCGTGAACCATTATAACCACTAGCTTCGACCAATAACATATAAGTATCCATTTTAAACCTTAATTGGTGTCCATTACCCATACGAATGCCCCGTGAACCATTATAACCACTAGCTTCAACCAATAACCTATAAGTATCCATTTTAAACCTTAAATCATGTCCATTACCCATACGAATGCCCCGTGAACCATTATAACCACTAGCTTCGACCAATAACCTATAAGTATCCATTTTAAACCTTAATTCATGTCCATTACCCATACAAATGGCCCGTGAACCATTATAACCACTAGCTATGACCAATAACCTATAAGTATCCATTTTTTAAACTGTAATTGGTGTCTAGAATCCATACGAATGCCCCGTGAACGATTTTGACACTAACTACGACCAATAACCTATAAGTATCCATTTTAAACATTAATTGTTGTCCATAACCCTAAACCCATACGAATGGCCCGTGAACCATTAGAACCACTAGCTATACCTAATAACCAATAAATATGCATTTTTAAATTGTAATTGGCGTTGATAACTCATACGAATGACCCGTAAACCATTATAACAACTAGCTAAGTCCAATAACCTTTAAGTATCCATTTTTGAAACTATCATTGGTGTCTAGAACCCATACGAACTCCACGGGAATGATTTTGACCACTAGTTATGACCAATAACCTATAAGTATCTATTTTAAAACTTAATTGGTGTCCATTACCCATAAAAATGGCCCGTGAACCGTTATACCCACTAGCCACGACCAATAACCTATAACTATCCTTGTTAAACCGTAATTAACGTCCATAGCCCATACGAATTACCCGTGAGCCATTATAATCACTAGCAATAACGAATAACCTATAAGTATCCATTTTTTAAACTGTGATTGGTGTTGATAATCCATACAAATGGCCCATAAACCATTATAACCACTAGCTATGACCAATAACCTATAAGTATCCATTTTTTTAAACTGTAGTTGGTGTGTAGAACCCATACGAATGCCCCGTGAACCATTATAACCACTAGCTTCGACCAATAACCTATAAGTATCCATTCTAAACCTTAATTCATGTCCATTACCCATACGAATGGCCCGTGAACCATTATAACCACTAGTTACGACCAATAACCTATAAGTATCCATGTTAAACCGTAATTAGCGTCCATAGGCCATACGAATGGCCCGTGAACCATTATAACCACTAGCTTCGAGCAATGACCTATAAGTATCCTTGTTAAACCGTAATTAGCGTCCATAGCCCATACGAATGGCTCGTGAACCATTATAACCACTAGCTATGACCAATAACCTATAAATATCCATTTTTTAAACTGTAATTTGTGTCTAGAACTCATACGAATGCCCCGTGAACGATTTTGACCACTAGCTTTGACAGATAACCTATAAGTATCCATTTTAAACCTTAATTGGTGTCCATTACCCATACGAATGCCCCGTGAACCATTATAACCACTAGCTTCAACCAATAACCTATAAGTATCCATTTTAAACCTTAATTGGTGACCATTACCCATACGAATGCCCCGTGAACCATTATAACCACTAGCTTTGATTAATAACCTATAAGTATCTATTTTAAACCTTAATTCATGTCCATTACCCATACAAATGGCCCGTGAACCATTATAACCACTAGCTATGACCAATAACCTTTAAGTATCCATTTTTGAAACTATAATTGGTGTCTAGAACCCATACGAATTCCACGGGAATGATTTTGACCACTAGCTATGACCAATAACCTATATGTATCTATTTTAAACCTTAATTGGTGTCCATTACCCATAAAAATGGCCCGTGAACCATTATACCCACTATCCACGACCAATAACCTATAACTATCCTTGTTAAACCGTAATTAACGTCCATAGCCCATACGAATTACCCGTGAGCCATTATAATCACTAGCAATAACCAATAACCTATAAGTATCCATTTTTTAAACTGTGATTGGTGTTGATAATCCATACAAATGGCCCATAAACCATTATAACCACTAGCTATGACCAATAACCTATAAGTATCCATTTTTTTAAACTGTAGTTGGTGTCTAGAACCCATACGAATGCCTCGTGAACGATTTTAACCAGTAGCTAAGACCAATAACCTATAAGTATCCATTTTAAACCTTAATTGGTCTCCATTACTCATACGAATGGCCCGTGAACCATTATAACCACTAGCTTCGACCAATAACCTATAAGTATCCATTTTAAACCTTAATTGGTGTCCATTACCCATACGAATGCCCCGTGAACCATTATAACCACTAGCTTCAACCAATAACCTATAAGTATCCATTTTAAACCTTAAATCATGTCCATTACCCATACGAATGCCCGTGAACCATTATAACCACTAGCTTAGACCAATAACCTATAAGTATCCATTTTAAACCTTAATTCATGTCCATTACCCATACAAATGGCCCGTGAACCATTATAACCACTAGCTATGACCAATAACCTATAAGTATCCATTTTTTAAACTGTAATCGGTGTCTAGAATCCTTACGAATGCCCCGTGAATGATTTTGACACTAACTACGACCAATAACCTATAAGTATCCATTTTAAACATTAATTGTTGTCCATAACCCTAAACCCATACGAATGGCCCGTGAACCATTAGAACCACTAGCTATACCTAATAACCTATAAATATGCATTTTTAAATTGTAATTGGCGTTGATAACTCATACGAATGACCCGTAAACCATTATAACAACTAGCTAAGTCCAATAACCTTTAAGTATCCATTTTTGAAACTATCATTGGTGTCTAGAACCCATACGAACTCCACGGGAATGATTTTGACCACTAGTTATGACCAATAACCTATAAGTATCTATTTTAAAACTTAATTGGTGTCCATTACCCATAAAAATGGCCCGTGAACCGTTATACCCACTAGCCACGACCAATAACCTATAACTATCCTTGTTAAACCGTAATTAACGTCCATAGCCCATACGAATTACCCGTGAGCCATTATAATCACTAGCAATAACCAATAACCTATAAGTATCCATTTTTTAAACTGTGATTGGTGTTGATAATCCATACAAATGGCCCATAAACCATTATAACCACTAGCTATGACCAATAACCTATAAGTATCCATTTTTTTAAACTGTAGTTGGTGTGTAGAACCCATACGAATGCCCCGTGAACCATTATAACCACTAGCTTCGACCAATAACCTATAAGTATCCATTCTAAACCTTAATTCATGTCCATTACCCATACGAATGGCCCGTGAACCATTACAACCACTAGTTACGACCAATAACCTATAAGTATGCATGTTAAACCGTAATTAGCGTCCATAGGCCATACGAATGGCCCGTGAACCATTATAACCACTAGCTTCGAGCAATGACCTATAAGTATCCTTGTTAAACCGTAATTAGCGTCCATAGCCCATACGAATGGCTCGTGAACCATTATAACCACTAGCTATGACCAATAACCTATAAGTATCCATTTTTTAAACTGTAATTTGTGTCTAGAACTCATACGAATGCCCCGTGAACGATTTTGACCACTAGCTTTGACAGATAACCTATAAGTATCCATTTTAAACCTTAATTGGTGTCCATTACCCATACGAATGCCCCGTGAACCATTATAACCACTAGCTTCAACCAATAACCTATAAGTATCCATTTTAAACCTTAATTGGTGTCCATTACCCATACGAATGCCCCGTGAACCATTATAACCACTAGCTTTGATTAATAACCTATAAGTATCTATTTTAAACCTTAATTCATGTCCATTACCCATACAAATGGCCCGTGAACCATTATAACCACTAGCTATGACCAATAACCTTTAAGTATCCATTTTTGAAACTATAATTGGTGTCTAGAACCCATACGAATTCCACGGGAATGATTTTGACCACTAGCTATGACCAATAACCTATATGTATCTATTTTAAACCTTAATTGGTGTCCATTACCCATAAAAATGGCCCGTGAACCATTATACCCACTATCCACGACCAATAACCTATAACTATCCTTGTTAAACCGTAATTAACGTCCATAGCCCATACGAATTACCCGTGAGCCATTATAATCACTAGCAATAACCAATAACCTATAAGTATCCATTTTTTAAACTGTGATTGGTGTTGATAATCCATACAAATGGCCCATAAACCATTATAACCACTAGCTATGACCAATAACCTATAAGTATCCATTTTTTTAAACTGTAGTTGGTGTCTAGAACCCATACGAATGCCTCGTGAACGATTTTAACCAGTAGCTAAGACCAATAACCTATAAGTATCCATTTTAAACCTTAATTGGTCTCCATTACTCATACGAATGGCCCGTGAACCATTATAACCACTAGCTTCGACCAATAACCTATAAGTATCCATTTTAAACCTTAATTGGTGTCCATTACCCATACGAATGCCCCGTGAACCATTATAACCACTAGCTTCAACCAATAACCTATAAGTATCCATTTTAAACCTTAAATCATGTCCATTACCCATACGAATGCCCGTGAACCATTATAACCACTAGCTTAGACCAATAACCTATAAGTATCCATTTTAAACCTTAATTCATGTCCATTACCCATACAAATGGCCCGTGAACCATTATAACCACTAGCTATGACCAATAACCTATAAGTATCCATTTTTTAAACTGTAATCGGTGTCTAGAATCCTTACGAATGCCCCGTGAATGATTTTGACACTAACTACGACCAATAACCTATAAGTATCCATTTTAAACATTAATTGTTGTCCATAACCCTAAACCCATACGAATGGCCCGTGAACCATTAGAACCACTAGCTATACCTAATAACCTATAAATATGCATTTTTAAATTGTAATTGGCGTTGATAACTCATACGAATGACCCGTAAACCATTATAACAACTAGCTAAGTCCAATAACCTTTAAGTATCCATTTTTGAAACTATCATTGGTGTCTAGAACCCATACGAATTCCACGGGAATGATTTTGACCACTAGCTAAGACCAATAACCTATAAGTATCTATTTTAAAACTTAATTGGTGTCCATTACCCATAAAAATGGCCCGTGAACCGTTATACCCACTAGCCACGACCAATAACCTATAACTATCCTTGTTAAACCGTAATTAACGTCCATAGCCCATACGAATTACCCGTGAGCCATTATAATCACTAGCAATAACCAATAACCTATAAGTATCCATTTTTTAAACTGTGATTGGTGTTGATAATCCATACAAATGGCCCATAAACCATTATAACCACTAGCTATGACCAATAACCTATAAGTATCCATTTTTTTAAACTGTAGTTGGTGTCTAGAACCATACGAATGCCCCGTGAACCATTATAACCACTAGCTTCGACCAATAACCTATAAGTATCCATTCTAAACCTTAATTCATGTCCATTACCCATACGAATGGCCCGTGAACCATTATAACCACTAGTTACGACCAATAACCTATAAGTATCCATGTTAAACCGTAATTAGCGTCCATAGGCCATACGAATGGCCCGTGAACCATTATAACCACTAGCTTCGAGCAATGACCTATAAGTATCCTTGTTAAACCGTAATTAGCGTCCATAGCCCATACGAATGGCTCGTGAACCATTATAACCACTAGCTATGACCAATAACCTATAAGTATCCATTTTTTAAACTGTAATTTGTGTCTAGAACTCATACGAATGCCCCGTGAACGATTTTGACCACTAGCTTTGACAGATAACCTATAAGTATCCATTTTAAACCTTACTTGGTGTCCATTACCCATACGAATGCCCCGTGAACCATTATAACCACTAGCTTCAACCAATAACCTATAAGTATCCATTTTAAACCTTAATTGGTGTCCATTACCCATATGAATGCCCCGTGAACCATTATAACCACTAGCTTTGACTAATAACCTATAAGTATCCATTTTAAACCTTAATTCATGTCCATTACCCATACAAATGACCCGTGAACCATTATAACCACTAGCTATGACCAATAACCTTTAAGTATCCATTTTTGAAACTATAATTGGTGTCTAGAACCCATACGAATTCCACGGGAATGATTTTGACCACTAGCTATGACCAATAACCTATATGTATCTATTTTAAACCTTAATTGGTGTCCATTACCCATAAAAATGGCCCGTGAACCATTATACCCACTAGCCACGACCAATAACCTATAACTATCCTTGTTAAACCGTAATTAACGTCCATAGCCCATACGAATTACCCGTGAGCCATTATAATCACTTGCACTAACCAATAACCTATAAGTATCCATTTTTTAAACTGTGATTGGTGTTGATAATCCATATAAATGGCCCATAAACCATTATAACCACTAGCTATGACCAATAACCTATAAGTATCCATTTTTTTAAACTGTAGTTGGTGTCTAGAACCCATACGAATGCCCCGTGAATGATTTTAACCAGTAGCTAAGACCAATAACCTATAAGTATCCATTTTAAACCTTAATTGGTCTCCATTACTCATACGAATGGCCCGTGAACCATTATAACCACTAGCTTCGACCAATAACCTATATGTATCCATTTTAAACCTTAATTGGTGTCCATTACCCATACGAATGCCCCGTGAACCATTATAACCACTAGCTTCAACCAATAACCTATAAGTATCCATTTTAAACCTTAAATCATGTCCATTACCCAAACGAATGCCCCGTGAACCATTATAACCACTAGCTTCGACCAATAACCTATAAGTACCCATTTTAAACCTTAATTCATGTCCATTACCCATACAAATGGCCCGTGAACCATTATAACCACTAGCTATGACCAATAACCTATAAGTATCCATTTTTTAAACTGTAATTGGTGTCTAGAATCCATACGAATGCCCCGTGAACGATTTTGACACTAACTACGACCAATAACCTATAAGTATCCATTTTAAACATTAATTGTTGTCCGTAACCCTAAACCCATACGAATGGCCCGTGAACCATTAGAACCACTAGCTATACCTAATAACCTATAAATATGCATTTTTAAATTGTAATTGGCGTTGATAACTCATACGAATGACCCGTAAACCATTATAACAACTAGCTAATTCCAATAACCTTTAAGTATCCATTTTTGAAACTATCATTGGTGTCTAGAACCCATACGAATTCCACGGGAATGATTTTGACCACTAGCTATGACCAATAACCTATAAGTATCTATTTTAAAACTTAATTGGTGTCCATTACCCATAAAAATGGCCCGTGAACCGTTATACCCACTAGCCACGACCAATAACCTATAACTATCCTTGTTAAACCGTAATTAACGTCTATAGCCCATACGAATTACCCGTGAGCCATTATAATCACTAGCAATAACCAATAACCTATAAGTATCCATTTTTTAAACTGTGATTGGTGTTGATAATCCATACAAATGGCCCATAAACCATTATAACCACTAGCTATGACCAATAACCTATAAGTATCCATTTTTTTAAACTGTAGTTGGTGTCTAGAACCCATACGAATGCCCCGTGAACGATTTTAACCAGTAGCTAAGACCAATAACCTATAAGTATCCATTTTAAACCTTAATTGGTCTCCATTACTCATAGGAATGGCCCGTGAACCATTATAACCACTAGCTTCGACCAATAACCTATAAGTATCCATTTTAAACCTTAATTTGTGTCCATTACCCATACGAATGCCCCGTGAACCATTATAACCACTAGCTTCGACCAATAACCTATAAGTATCAATTTTAAACCTTAAATCATGTCCATTACCCATACGAATGGCCCGTGAACCATTATAACCACTAGTTACAACAAATAACCTATAAGTATCCTTGTTAAACCGTAATTAGCGTCCATAGCCCATCCGAATGGCCCGTGACCCATTATAACCACTAGCTTCGACCAATAACCAATAAGTATCTTTGTTAAACCGTAATTAGCGTCCATAGCGCATTCGAATGGCCCGTGAACCATTATAACCACTAGCTATGACCAATAACCTATAGATATGCATTTTTTAAACTATAATTAGTGTCTAAAACCCATACGAATGCCCCGTGAATGATTTTGACCACTAGCTAAGACCATTAACCTATAAGTATCCTTGTTAAACCGTAATTAGAGTCCATAGGCCATACGAATGGCCCGTGAACCATTATAACCACTAGCTTCGACCAATAACCTATAAGTATCCATTTTAAACCTTAATTGGTGTCCATTACCCATACGAATGCCCCGTGAACCATTATAACCACTAGCTTCGACCAATAACCTATAAGTATCCATTTTAAACCTTAATTCATGTCCATTCATACGAATGGCCCGTGAACCATTATAACCACTAGTTACGACCAATAACCTATAAGTATCCATGTTAAACCGTAATTAGCGTCCATAGCCCATACGAATGGCCCGTGAACCATTATAACCACTAGCTTCGATCAATAACCTATAAGTATCCTTGTTAAACCATAATTAGCGTCCCTAGCCCATACGAATGGCCCGTGAACCATTATAACCACTAGTTATGACCAATGACCTATAGATATGCATTTTTTAAACTATAATTAGTGTCTAGAACCCATACGAATGCCCCGTGATCAATTTTGACCACTAGCAATGACCAATAACCTATAAGTATCCTTGTTAAACCGTAATTAGCGTCCATAGGCCATACGAATGGCCCGTGAACCATTAAAACCACCAGCTTCGACCAATAACCTACAAGTATCCTTGTTTAACCGTAATTTGTGTCCATAGCCCATACGAATAGCCCTTGAACCATTATAACCACTAGCTTTGACCAATAACCTATAAGTATCCATTTTTTAAACTATAATTGGTGTCTAGAACTCATACCCCGCGAACGATTTTGACCACTAGCTATGACTAATAACCTATAAGTATCCATTTTAAACCTTAATTGGTGTCCATTACCTATACGAATGGCCCGTGAACAATTATAACCATTATCTACGCCCAATAACCAATAAGTATCCATGTTAAACCATAATTGGCGTCCATAGCCCATACGAATGGCCCGTGAACCATTATAAACACTAGCTAAGACCAATAACCTATAAGTATCCTTGTTAAACCGTAATTAGCATCGATAGCCCATACGAATGGCCCGTGGACAATTATAACCACTAGCTATAACCAATAACCTATTAGTATCCATTGTTTAAACTGTAATTGGTGTTGATAACCCATACAAATGGCCCGTAAACCATTATAACCACTAGCTATGACCAATAACCTATAAGTATCCATTTTTTAAACTGTAATTGGTGTAAAGAACTCATACGAATGCCCCATGAATGATTTTGACCACTAGCTATGACCAATAACCTATTAGTATCCATTTTAAACCTAAATTGGTGTCCATTACCCATATGAATAGCCCGTGAACCATTATAACCACGATCTATGCCCAATAACCTGTAAGTATCCTTGTTAACCCGTAATTAGCGTCCATAGCCCATACGAATGACCCGTGAGCCATTATAATCACTAGCAATAACCAATAACCTATAGGTTTCCATTTTTTAAACTGTGATTGGTGTTGATAATCCATACAAATGGCCCATGAACAATTATAACCACTAGCTATGACCAATAACCTATAAGTATCCATTTTTTTAAACTGTAGTTGGTGTCTAGAACCCATACGAATGCCCCGTGAACGATTTTAACCACTAGCTATGACCAATAACATATAAGTATCCATTTTAAACCTTAATTGGTCTCCATTACTCATACGAATGGCCCGTGAACCATTATAACCACCAGCTTCGACCAATAACCTATAAGTATCCATTTTAAACCTTAATTGATGTCCATTACCCATACGAATGCCCCGTGAACCATTATAACCACTAGCTTCGACCAATAACCTATAAGTATCCATTTTAAACCTTAATTCATGTCCATTACCCATACGAATGGCCCATGAACCATTATAACCACTAGTTACGACAAATAACCTATAAGTATCCTTGTTAAACCGTAATTAGCGTCCATAGCCCATCCGAATGGCCCGTGACCCATTATAACCACTAGCTTCGACCAATAACCAATAAGTATCTTTGTTAAACCGTAATTAGCGTCCATAGCGCATTCGAATGGCCCGTGAACCATTATAACCACTAGCTATGACCAATAACCTATAGATATGCATTTTTTAAACTATAATTAGTGTCTAAAACCCATACAAATGCCCCGTGAATGATTTTGACCACTAGCTAAGACCATTAACCTATAAGTATCCTTGTTAAACCGTAATTAGAGTCCATAGGCCATACGAATGGCCCGTGAACCATTATAACCACTAGCTTCGACCAATAACCTATAAGTATCCATTTTAAACCTTAATTGGTGTCCATTACCCATACGAATGCCCCGTGAACCATTATAACCACTAGCTTCGACCAATAACCTATAAGTATCCATTTTAAACCTTAATTCATGTCCATTCATACGAATGGCCCGTGAACCATTATAACCACTAGTTACGACCAATAACCTATAAGTATCCATGTTAAACCGTAATTAGCGTCCATAGCCCATACGAATGGCCCGTGAACCATTATAACCACTAGCTTCGATCAATAACCTATAAGTATCCTTGTTAAACCATAATTAGCGTCCCTAGCCCATACGAATGGCCCGTGAACCATTATAACCACTAGTTATGACCAATGACCTATAGATATGCATTTTTTAAACTATAATTAGTGTCTAGAACCCATACGAATGCCCCGTGATCAATTTTGACCACTAGCAATGACCAATAACCTATAAGTATCCTTGTTAAACCGTAATTAGCGTCCATAGGCCATACGAATGGCCCGTGAACCATTATAACCACTAGCTTCGACCAATAACCTATAAGTATCCTTGTTAAACCGTAATTAGCGTCCATAGCCCATTTGAATGGCCAGTGAACCATTATAACCACTAGCTATGACCAATAACCTATAGATATGCATTTTTTAAACTATAATTAGTGTCTAGAACCCATACGAATGGCCCGTGAACCATTATAACCACCAGCTTCGACCAATAACCTATAAGTATCCATTTTAAACCTTAATTGATGTCCATTACCCATACGAATGCCCCGTGAACCATTATAACCACTAGCTTCGACCAATAACCTATAAGTATCCATTTTAAACCTTAATTGGTGTCCATTACCCATACGAATGCCCCGTGAACCATTATAACCACTAGCTTCGACCAATAACCTATAAGTATCCATTTTAAACCTTAATTCATGTCCATTACCCATACGAATGGCCCGTGAACCATTATAACCACTAGTTACGACCAATAACCTATAAGTATCCATGTTAAAATGTAATTAGCGTCCATAGCCCATACGAATGGCCCGTGAACCATTATAACCACTAGCTTCGATCAATAACCTATAAGTATCCATTTTAAACCTTAATTGGTGTCCATTACCCATACGAATGGCCCGTGAACCATTATAACCACTAGCTTCGACCAATAACCTATGAGTATCCATTTTAAACCTTAATTGGTGTTTATTACCCATACGAATTCCCCGTGAACCATTATAACCACTAGCCACGACCAATAACCTATAACTATCCTTGTTAAACCGTAATTAGCGTCCATAGCCCATACGAATGACCCGTGAGCCATTATAATCACTAGCAATAACCAATAACCTATAGGTGTCCATTTTTTAAACTGTGATTGGTGTTGATAATCCATACAAATGGCCCATGAACCATTATAACCACTAGCTATGACCAATAACCTATAAGTATCCATTTTTTTAAACTGTAGTTGGTGTCTAGAACCCATACGAATGCCCCGTGAACGATTTTAAACACTAGCTATGACCAATAACCTATAAGTATCCATTTTAAACCTTAATTGGTCTCCATTACTCATACGAATGGCCCGTGAACCATTATAACCACCAGCTGCGACCAATAACCTATAAGTATCCATTTTAAACCTTAATTGATGTCCATTACCCATACGAATACCCCGTGAACCATTATAACCACTAGCTTCGACCAATAACCTATAAGTATCCATTTTAAACCTTAATTCATGTCCATTACCCATACGAATGGCCCGTGAACCATTATAACCACTGGTTACGACAAATAACCTATAAGTATCCTTGTTAAACCGTAATTAGCGTCCATAGCCCATCCGAATGGCCTGTGAACCATTATAACCACTAGCTTCTACCAATAACCAATAAGTATCCTTGTTAAACCGTAATTAGCGTCCATAGCGCATTCGAATGGCCCGTGAACCATTATAACCACTAGCTATGACCAATAACCTATAGATATGCATTTTTTAAACTATAATTAGTGTCTAGAACCCATACGAATGCCCCGTGAACGATTTTGACCACTAGCTAAGACCAATAACCTATAAGTATCCTTGTTTAACCGTAATTAGTGTCCATAGGCCATACGAATGGCCCGTGAACCATTATAACCACTAGCTTCGACCAATAACCTATAAGTATCCATTTTAAACCTTAATTGGTGTCCATTACCCATACGAATGCCCCGTGAACCATTATAACAACTAGCTTCGACCAATAACCTATATGTATCCATTTTAAACCTTAATTCATGTCCATTACCCATACGAATGGCCCGTGAACCATTATAACCACTAGTTACGACCAATAACCTAAAAGTATCCATGTTAAACCGTAATTAGCATCCATAGCCCATATGAATGGCCCGTGAACCATTATAACCACTAGCTTCGATCAATAACCTATAAGTATCCTTGTTAAACCGTAATTAGCGTCCATAGCCCATACGAATGGCCCGTGAACCATTATAACCACTAGTTATGACCAATAACCTATAGATATGCATTTTTTAAACTACAATTAGTGTCTAGAACCCATACGAATGTCCCGTGAACGGTTTTGACCACTAGCTAGGACCAATAAGCTATAAGTATCCTTGTTTAACCGTAATTAGCGCCCATAGCCCATACGAATGGCCCTTGGACCATTATAACCAGTAGCTTCGACCAATAACCTATAAGTATCCATTTTAAACCTTAATTCATGTCCATTACCCATACGAATGGCCCGTGAACCATTATAACCACTAGTTACGACCAATAACCTATAAGTATCCATGTTAAAACGTAATTAGCGTCCATAGCCCATACGAATGGCCCGTGAACCATTATAACCACTAGCTTCGATCAATAACCTATAAGTATCCATTTTAAACCTTAATTGGTGTCCATTACCCATACGAATTGCCCGTGAACCATTATAACCACTAGCTTCGACCAATAACCTATGAGTATCCATTTTAAACCTTAATTGGTGTTTATTACCCATACGAATTCCCCGTGAACCATTATAACCACTAGCCACGACCAATAACCTATAACTATCCTTGTTAAACCGTAATTAGCGTCCATAGCCCATACGAATGACCCGTGAGCCATTATAATCACTAGCAATAACCAATAACCTATAGGTGTCCATTTTTTAAACTGTGATTGGTGTTGATAATCCATACAAATGGCCCATGAACCATTATAACCACTAGCTATGACCAATAACCTATAAGTATCCATTTTGTTAAACTGTAGTTGGTGTCTAGAACCCATACGAATGCCCCGTGAACGATTTTAACCACTAGCTATGACCAATAACCTATAAGTATCCATTTTAAACCTTAATTGGTCTCCATTACTCATACGAATGGCCCGTGAACCATTATAACCACCAGCTTCGACCAATAACTTATAAGTATCCATTTTAAACCTTAATTGATGTCCATTACCCATACGAATGCCCCGTGAACCATTATAACCACTAGCTTCGACCAATAACCTATAAGTATCCATTTTAAACCTTAATTCATGTCCATTACCCATACGAATGGCCCGTGAACCATTATAACCACTAGTTACGACAAATAACCTATAAGTATCCTTGTTAAACCGTAATTAGCGTCCATAGCCCATCCGAATGGCCTGTGAACCATTATAACCACTAGCTTCGACCAATAACCAATAAGTATCCTTGTTAAACCGTAATTAGCGTCCATAGCGCATTCGAATGGCCCGTGAACCATTATAACCACTAGCTATGACCAATAACCTATAGATATGCATTTTTTAAACTATAATTAGTGTCTAGAACCCATACGAATGCCCCGTGAACGATATTGACCACTAGCTAAGACCAATAACCTATAAGTATCCTTGTTTAACCGTAATTAGCGTCCATAGGCCATACGAATGGCCCGTGAACCATTATAACCACTAGCTTCGACCAATAACCTATAAGTATCCATTTTAAACCTTAATTGGTGTCCATTACCCATACGAATGCCCCGTGAACCATTATAACCACTAGCTTCGACCAATAACCTATAAGTATCCATTTTAAACCTTAATTCATGTCCATTACCAATACGAATGGCCCGTGAACCATTATAACCACTAGTTACGACCAATAACCTATAAGTATCCATGTTAAAACGTAATTAGCGTCCATAGCCCATACAAATGGCCCGTGAACCATTATAACCACTAGCTTCGATCAATAACCTATAAGTATCCATTTTAAACCTTGATTGGTGTCCATTACCCATACGAATGGCCCGTGAACCATTATAACCACTAGCTTCGACCAATAACCTATAAGTATCCATTTTAAACCTTAATTGGTGTCCATTACCCATACGAATTCCCCGTGAACCATTATAACCACTAGCTTCGACCAATAACCTATAAGTATCCATTTTAAACCTTAATTCATGTCCATTACCCATACGAATGGCCCGTGAACCATTATAACCACTCGTTACGACCAATAACCTATAAGTATCCATGTTAAACCGTAATTAGCGTCCATAGCCCGTACGAATGGCCCGTGAACCATTATAACCACTAGCTTCGACCAATTACCTATAAGTATCCATTTTAAACCTTAATTCATGTCCATTACCCATACGAATGGCCTGTGAACCATGATAACCACTAGTTAAGACCAATAACCTATAAGTATCCTTGTTAAACCGTAATTAGCGTCCATAGCCCATACGAATGGCCCGTGAACCATTATAACCACTAGCTTCGACCGATAACCTATAAGTATCCTTGTTAAACCGTAATTAGCGTCCATAGCCCATTTGAATGGCCCGTGAACCATTATAACCACTAGCTATGACCAATAACCTATAGATATGCATTTTTTAAACTATAATTAGTGTCTAGAACCCATACGAATGCCCCGTGAACGATTTTGACCACTAGCTAAGACCAATAACCTATAAGTATCGTTGTTAAACCGTAATTTGCGTCCATAGGCCATACGAATGGCCCGTGAACCATTATAACCACTAGCTTCGACCAATAACCTATAAGTATCCATTTTAAACCTTAATTGGCGTCCATTACCCATACGAATGCCCCGTGAACCATTATAACCACTAGCTTCGACCAATAACCTATAAGTATCCATTTTAAACCTTAATTCATGTCCATTACCCATACGAATGGCCCGTGAACCATTATAACCACTAGTTACGACCAATAACCTATAAGTATCCATGTTAAAACGTAATTAGCGTCCATAGCCCATACGAATGGCCCGTGAACCATTATAACCACTAGCTTCGATCAATAACCTATAAGTATCCATTTTAAACCTTAATTGGTGTCCATTACCCATACGAATGGCCCGTGAACCATTATAACCACTAGCTTCGACCAATAACCTATGAGTATCCATTTTAAACCTTAATTGGTGTTTATTACCCATACGAATTCCCCGTGAACCATTATAACCACTAGCCACGACCAATAACCTATAACTATCCTTTTTAAACCGTAATTAGCGTCCATAGCCCATACGAATGACCCGTGAGCCATTATAATCACTAGCAATAACCAATAACCTATAGGCGTCCATTTTTTAAATTGTGATTGGTGTTGATAATCCATACAAATGGCCCATGAACCATTATAACCACTAGCTATGACCAATAACCTATAAGTATCCATTGTTTTAAACTATAGTTGGTGTCTAGAACCCATACGAATGCCCCGTGAACGATTTTAACCACTAGCTATGACCAATAACCTATAAGTATCCATTTTAAACCTTAATTGGTCTCCATTACTCATACGAATGGCCCGTGAACCATTATAACCACTAGCTTCGACCAATAACCTATAAGTATCCATTTTAAACCTTAATTGATGTCCATTACCCATACGAATGCCCCGTGAACCATTATAACCACTAGCTTCGACCAATAACCTATAAGTATCCATTTTAAACCTTAATTGGTCTCCATTACTCATACGAATGGCCCGTGAACCATTATAACCACCAGCTTCGACCAATAACCTATAAGTATCCATTTTAAACCTTAATTGATGTCCATTACCCATACGAATGCCCCGTGAACCATTATAACCACTAGCTTCGACCAATAACCTATAAGTATCCATTTTAAACCTTAATTCATGTCCATTACCCATACGAATGGCCCGTGAACCATTATAACCACTGGTTACGACAAATAACCTATAAGTATCCTTGTTAAACCGTAATTAGCGTCCATAGCCCATCCGAATGGCCTGTGAACCATTATAACCACTAGCTTCGACCAATAACCAATAAGTATCCTTGTTAAACCGTAATTAGCGTCCATAGCGCATTCGAATGGCCCGTGAACCATTATAACCACTAGCTATGACCAATAACCTATAGATATGCATTTTTTAAACTATAATTAGTGTCTAGAACCCATACGAATGCCCCGTGAACGATTTTGACCACTAGCTAAGACCAATAACCTATAAGTATCCTTGTTTAACCGTAATTAGCGTCCATAGGCCATACGAATGGCCCGTGAACCATTATAACCACTAGCTTCGACCAATAACCTATAAGTATCCATTTTAAACCTTAATTGGTGTCCATTACCCATACGAATGCCCCGTGAACCATTATAACCACTAGCTTCGACCAATAACCTATAAGTATCCATTTTAAACCTTAATTCATGTCCATTACCAATACGAATGGCCCGTGAACCATTATAACCACTAGTTACGACCAATAACCTATAAGTATCCATGTTAAAACGTAATTAGCGTCCATAGCCCATACAAATGGCCCGTGAACCATTATAACCACTAGCTTCGATCAATAACCTATAAGTATCCATTTTAAACCTTGATTGGTGTCCATTACCCATACGAATGGCCCGTGAACCATTATAACCACTAGCTTCGACCAATAACCTATAAGTATCCATTTTAAACCTTAATTGGTGTCCATTACCCATACGAATTCCCCGTGAACCATTATAACCACTAGCTTCGACCAATAACCTATAAGTATCCATTTTAAACCTTAATTCATGTCCATTACCCATACGAATGGCCCGTGAACCATTATAACCACTCGTTACGACCAATAACCTATAAGTATCCATGTTAAACCGTAATTAGCGTCCATAGCCCGTACGAATGGCCCGTGAACCATTATAACCACTAGCTTCGACCAATTACCTATAAGTATCCATTTTAAACCTTAATTCATGTCCATTACCCATACGAATGGCCTGTGAACCATGATAACCACTAGTTAAGACCAATAACCTATAAGTATCCTTGTTAAACCGTAATTAGCGTCCATAGCCCATACGAATGGCCCGTGAACCATTATAACCACTAGCTTCGACCGATAACCTATAAGTATCCTTGTTAAACCGTAATTAGCGTCCATAGCCCATTTGAATGGCCCGTGAACCATTATAACCACTAGCTATGACCAATAACCTATAGATATGCATTTTTTAAACTATAATTAGTGTCTAGAACCCATACGAATGCCCCGTGAACGATTTTGACCACTAGCTAAGACCAATAACCTATAAGTATCGTTGTTAAACCGTAATTTGCGTCCACAGGCCATACGAATGGCCCGTGAACCATTATAACCACTAGCTTCGACCAATAACCTATAAGTATCCATTTTAAACCTTAATTGGCGTCCATTACCCATACGAATGCCCCGTGAACCATTATAACCACTAGCTTCGACCAATAACCTATAAGTATCCATTTTAAACCTTAATTCATGTCCATTACCCATACGAATGGCCCGTGAACCATTATAACCACTAGTTACGACCAATAACCTATAAGTATCCATGTTAAAACGTAATTAGCGTCCATAGCCCATACGAATGGCCCGTGAACCATTATAACCACTAGCTTCGATCAATAACCTATAAGTATCCATTTTAAACCTTAATTGGTGTCCATTACCCATACGAATGGCCCGTGAACCATTATAACCACTAGCTTCGACCAATAACCTATGAGTATCCATTTTAAACCTTAATTGGTGTTTATTACCCATACGAATTCCCCGTGAACCATTATAACCACTAGCCACGACCAATAACCTATAACTATCCTTTTTAAACCGTAATTAGCGTCCATAGCCCATACGAATGACCCGTGAGCCATTATAATCACTAGCAATAACCAATAACCTATAGGTGTCCATTTTTTAAACTGTGATTGGTGTTGATAATCCATACAAATGGCCCATGAACCATTATAACCACTAGCTATGACCAATAACCTATAAGTATCCATTGTTTTAAACTGTAGTTGGTGTCTAGAACCCATACGAATGCCCCGTGAACGATTTTAACCACTAGCTATGACCAATAACCTATAAGTATCCATTTTAAACCTTAATTGGTCTCCATTACTCATACGAATGGCCCGTGAACCATTATAACCACTAGCTTCGACCAATAACCTATAAGTATCCATTTTAAACCTTAATTGATGTCCATTACCCATACGAATGCCCCGTGAACCATTATAACCACTAGCTTCGACCAATAACCTATAAGTATCCATTTTAAACCTTAATTGGTCTCCATTACTCATACGAATGGCCCGTGAACCATTATAACCACCAGCTTCGACCAATAACCTATAAGTATCCATTTTAAACCTTAATTGATGTCCATTACCCATACGAATGCCCCGTGAACCATTATAACCACTAGCTTCGACCAATAACCTATAAGTATCCATTTTAAACCTTAATTCATGTCCATTACCCATACGAATGGCCCGTGAACCATTATAACCACTGGTTACGACAAATAACCTATAAGTATCCTTGTTAAACCGTAATTAGCGTCCATAGCCCATCCGAATGGCCTGTGAACCATTATAACCACTAGCTTCGACCAATAACCAATAAGTATCCTTGTTAAACCGTAATTAGCGTCCATAGCGCATTCGAATGGCCCGTGAACCATTATAACCACTAGCTATGACCAATAACCTATAGATATGCATTTTTTAAACTATAATTAGTGTCTAGAACCCATACGAATGCCCCGTGAACGATTTTGACCACTAGCTAAGACCAATAACCTATAAGTATCCTTGTTTAACCGTAATTAGCGTCCATAGGCCATACGAATGGCCCGTGAACCATTATAACCACTAGCTTCGACCAATAACCTATAAGTATCCATTTTAAACCTTAATTGGTGTCCATTACCCATACGAATGCCCCGTGAACCATTATAACCACTAGCTTCGACCAATAACCTATAAGTATCCATTTTAAACCTTAATTCATGTCCATTACCCATACGAATGGCCCGTGAACCATTATAACCACTAGTTACGACCAATAACCTAAAAGTATCCATGTTAAACCGTAATTAGCATCCATAGCGCATATGAATGGCCCGTGAACCATTATAACCACTAGCTTCGATCAATAACCTATAAGTATCCTTGTTAAACCGTAATTAGCGTCCATAGCCCATACGAATGGCCCGTGAACCATTATAACCACTAGCTATGACCAATAACCTATAGATATGCATTTTTTAAACTACAATTAGTGTCTAGAACCCATACGAATGTCCCGTGAACGGTTTTGACCACTAGCTAGGACCAATAAGCTATAAGTATCCTTGTTTAACCGTAATTAGCGTCCATAGCCCATACGAATGGCCCTTGGACCATTATAACCACTAGCTATGACCAATAACCTATAAGTATCCATTTTTTAAATTGTAATTGGTGTCTAGAACTCATACGAATGCCCCGTGAACGATTTTGACAACTAGCTATGACCAATAACCTATAAGTATCCATTTTAAACCTTAATTGGTGTCCATTACCCATACGAATGGCCCGTGAACCATTATAACCCCTAGCTTCGACCAATAACCTATAAGTATCCATTTTAAACCTTAATTGGTGTCCATTACCCATACGAATTCCCCGTGAACCATTATAACCACTAGCTTCGACCAATAACCTATAAGTATCCATTTTAAACCTTAATTCATGTCCATTACCCATACGAATGGCCCGTGAACCATTATAACCACTGGTTACGACCAATAACCTATAAGTATCCATGTTAAACCGTAATTAGCGTCCATAGCCCGTACGAATGGCCCGTGAACCATTATAACCACTAGCTTCGACCAATAACCTATAAGTATCCATTTTAAACCTTAATTCATGTCCATTACCCATACGAATGGCCTGTGAACCATGATAACCACTAGTTAAGACCAATAACCTATAAGTATCCTTGTTAAACCGTAATTAGCGTCCATAGCCCATACGAATGGCCCGTGAACCATTATAACCACTAGCTTCGACCAATAACCTATAAGTATCCTTGTTAAACCTTAATTAGCGTCCATAGCCCATTTGAATGGCCCGTGAACCATTATAACCACTAGCTATGACCAATAACCTATAGATATGCATTTTTTAAACTATAATTAGTGTCTAGAACCCATACGAATGCCCCGTGAACGATTTTGACCACTAGCTAAGACCAATAACCTATAAGTATCGTTGTTAAACCGTAATTTGCGTCCATAGGCCATACGAATGGCCCGTGAACCATTATAACCACTAGCTTCGACCAATAACCTATAAGTATCCATTTTAAACCTTAATTGGTGTCCATTACCCATACGAATGCCCCGTGAACCATTATAACCACTAGCTTCGACCAATAACCTATAAGTATCCATTTTAAACCTTAATTCATGTCCATTACCCATACGAATGGCCCGTGAACCATTATAACCACTAGTTACGACCAATAACCTATAAGTATCCATGTTAAAACGTAATTAGCGTCCATAGCCCATACGAATGGCCCGTGAACCATTATAACCACTAGCTTCGATCAATAACCTATAAGTATCCATTTTAAACCTTAATTGGTGTCCATTACCCATACGAATGGCCCGTGAACCATTATAACCACTAGCTTCGACCAATAACCTATGAGTATCCATTTTAAACCTTAATTGGTGTTTATTACCCATACGAATTCCCCGTGAACCATTATAACCACTAGCCACGACCAATAACCTATAACTATCCTTGTTAAACCGTAATTAGCGTCCATAGCCCATACGAACGACCCGTGAGCCATTATAATCACTAGCAATAACCAACAACCTATAGGTGTCCATTTTTTAAACTGTGATTGGTGTTGATAATCCATACAAATGGCCCATGAACCATTTTAACCACTAGCTATGACCAATAACCTATAAGTATCCATTTTTTTAAACTGTAGTTGGTGTCTAGAACCCATACGAATGCCCCGTGAACGATTTTAACCACTAGCTATGACCAATAACCTATAAGTATCCATTTTAAACCTTAATTGGTGTCCATTACCCATATGAATGGCCCGTGAACCATTATAACCCCTAGCTTCGACCAATAACCTATAAGTATCCATTTTAAACCTTAATTGGTGTCCATTACCCATACGAATTCCCCGTGAACCATTATAACCACTAGCTTCGACCAATAACCTATAAGTATCCATTTTAAACCTTAATTCATGTCCATTACCCATACGAATGGCCCGTGAACCATTATAACCACTCGTTACGACCAATAACCTATAAGTATCCATGTTAAACCGTAATTAGCGTCCATAGCCCGTACGAATGGCCAGTGAACCATTATAACCACTAGCTTCGACCAATAACCTATAAGTATCCATTTTAAACCTTAATTCATGTCCATTACCCATACGAATGGCCTGTGAACCATGATAACCACTAGTTAAGACCAATAACCTATAAGTATCCTTGTTAAACCGTAATTAGCGTCCATAGCCCATACGAATGGCCCGTGAACCATTATAACCACTAGCTTCGACCAATAACCTATAAGTATCCTTGTTAAACCGTAATTAGCGTCCATAGCCCATTTGAATGGCCCGTGAACCATTATAACCACTAGCTATGACCAATAACCTATATATATGCATTTTTTAAACTATAATTAGTGTCTAGAACCCATACAAATGCCCCGTGAACGATTTTGACCACTAGCTAAGACCAATAACCTATAAGTATCGTTGTTAAACCGTAATTTGCGTCCATAGGCCATACGAATGGCCCGTGAACCATTATAACCACTAGCTTCGACCAATAACCTATAAGTATCCATTTTAAACCTTAATTGGTGTCCATTACCCATACGAATGGCCCGTGAACCATTATAACCCCTAGCTTCGACCAATAACCTATAAGTATCCATTTTAAACCTTAATTGGTGTCCATTACCCATACGAATTCCCCGTGAACCATTATAACCACTAGCTTCGACCAATAACCTATAAGTATCCATTTTAAACCTTAATTCATGTCCATTACCCATACGAATGGCCCGTGAACCATTATAACCACTCGTTACGACCAATAACCTATAAGTATCCATGTTAAACCGTAATTAGCGTCCATAGCCCGTACGAATGGCCAGTGAACCATTATAACCACTAGCTTCGACCAATAACCTATAAGTATCCATTTTAAACCTTAATTCATGTCCATTACCCATACGAATGGCCTGTGAACCATGATAACCACTAGTTAAGACCAATAACCTATAAGTATCCTTGTTAAACCGTAATTAGCATCCATAGCCCATACGAATGGCCCGTGAACCATTATAACCACTAGCTTCGACCAATAACCTATAAGTATCCTTGTTAAACCGTAATTAGCGTCCATAGCCCATTTGAATGGCACGTGAACCATTATAACCACTAGCTATGACCAATAACCTATAGATATGCATTTTTTAAACTATAATTAGTGTCTAGAACCCATACGAATGCCCCGTGAACGATTTTGACCACTAGCTAAGACCAATAACCTATAAGTATCGTTGTTAAACCGTAATTTGCGTCCATAGGCCATACGAATGGCCCGTGAACCATTATAACCACTAGCTTCGACCAATAACCTATAAGTATCCATTTTAAACCTTAATTGGTGTCCATTACCCATACGAATGCCCCGTGAACGATTATAACCACTAGCTTCGACCAATAACCTATAAGTATCCATTTTAAACCTTAATTCATGTCCATTACCCATACGAATGGCCCGTGAACCATTATAACCACTAGTTACGACCAATAACCTATAAGTATCCATGTTAAAACGTAATTAGCGTCCATAGCCCATACGAATGGCCCGTGAACCATTATAACCACTAGCTTCGATCAATAACCTATAAGTATCCATTTTAAACCTTAACTGGTGTCCATTACCCATACGAATGGCCCATGAACCATTATAACCACTAGCTTCGACCAATAACCTATGAGTATCCATTTTAAACCTTAATTGGTGTTTATTACCCATACGTATTCCCCGTGAACCATTATAACCACTAGCCACGACCAATAACCTATAACTATCCTTGTTAAACCGTAATTAGCGTCCATAGCCCATACGAATGACCCGTGAGCCATTATAATCACTAGCAATAACCAATAACCTATAGGTGTCCATTTTTTAAACTGTGATTGGTGTTGATAATCCATACAAATGGCCCATGAACCATTATAACCACTAGCTATGACCAATAACCTATAAGTATCCATTTTTTTAAACTGTAGTTGGTGTCTAGAACCCATACGAATGCCCCGTGAATGATTTTAACCACTAGCTATGACCAATAACCTATAAGTATCCATTTTAAACCTTAATTGGTCTCCATTACTCATACGAATGGCCCGTGAACCATTCTAACCACCAGCTTCGACCAATAACCTATAAGTATCCATTCTAAACCTTAATCGATGTCCATTACCCATACGAATGCCCCGTGAACCATTATAACCACTAGCTTCGACCAATAACCTATAAGTATCCATTTTAAACCTTAATTCATGTCCATTACCCATACGTATGGCCCGTGAACCATTATAACCACTAGTTACGACAAATAACCTATAAGTATCCTTGTTAAACCGTAATTAGCGTCCATAGCCCATCCGAATGGCCCGTGAACCATTATAACCACTAGCTTCGACCAATAACCAATAAGTATCCTTGTTAAACCGTAGATAGCGTCCATAGCGCATTCGAATGGCCCGTGAACCATTATAACCACTAGCTATGACCAATAACCTATAGATATGCATTTTTTAAACTATAATTAGTGTCTAGAACCCATACGAATGCCCCGTGAATGATTTTGACCACTAGCTAAGACCACTAACCTATAAGTATCCTTGTTTAACCGTAATTAGCGTCCATAGGCCATACGAATGGCCCGTGAACCATTATAACAACTAGCTTCGACCAATAACCTATAAGTATCCATTTTAAACCTTAATTGGTGTCCATTACCCATACGAATGCCCCGTGAACCATTATAACCACTAGCTTCGAACAATAACCTATAAGTATCCATTTTAAACCTTAATTCATGTCCATTACCCATAGAATGGCTCGTGAACCATTATAACCACTATCTGCGCCCAATAACCTATAAGTATCCATGTTAAACCATAATTGGCATCCATAGCCCATACGAATGGCCCGTGAACCATTATAACCACTAGGTTCGATCAATAACCTATAAGTATCCTTGTTAAACCGTAATTAGCGTCCATAGCCCATACGAATGGCCCGTGAACCATTATAACCACTAGCTATGACCAATAACCTATAGATATGCATTTTTTAAACTATAATTAGTGTCTAGAACCCATACGAATGCCCCGTGAACGATTTTGACCACTAGCTAAGACCAATAACCTATAAGTATCCTTGTTTAACCGTAATTAGCGTCCATAGGCCATACGAATGGCCCGTGAACCATTATAACCACTAGCTTCGACCAATAACCTATAAGTATCCATTTTAAACCTTAATTGGTGTCCATTACCCATACGAATGCCCCGTGAACCATTATAACCACTAGCTTCGAACAATAACCTATAAGTATCCATTTTAAACCTTAATTCATGTCCATTACCCATAGAATGGCCCGTGAACCATTATAACCACTATCTACGCCCAATAACCTATAAGTATCCATGTTAAACCATAATTGGCATCCATAGCCCATACGAATGGCCCGTGAACCATTATAACCACTAGGTTCGATCAATAACCTATAAGTATCCTTGTTAAACCGTAATTAGCGTCCATAGCCCATACGAATGGCCCGTGAACCATTATAACCACTAGCTATGACCAATAACCTATAGATATGCATTTTTTAAACTACAATTAGTGTCTAGAACCCATACGAATGTCCCGTGAACGATTTTGACCACTAGCTATGACCAATAAGCTATAAGTATCCATGTTTAACCGTAATTAGCGTCCATAGCCCATACGAATGGCCCGTGAACCATTATAACCCCTAGCTTCGACCAATAACCTATAAGTATCCATTTTAAACCTTAATTGGTTTCCATTACCCATACGAATTCCCCGTGAACCATTATAACCACTAGCTTCGACCAATAACCTATAAGTATCCATTTTAAACCTTAATTCATGTCCATTACGCATACGAATGGCCCGTGAACCATTATAACCACTCGTTACGACCAATAACCTATAAGTATCCATGTTAAACCGTAATTAGCGTCCATAGCCCGTACGAATGGCCCGTGAACCATTATAACCACTAGCTTCGGCCAATAACCTATAAGTATCCATTTTAAACCTTAATTCATGTCCATTACCCATATGAATGGCCTGTGAACCATGATAACCACTAGTTAAGACCAATAACCTATAAGTATCCTTGTTAAACCGTAATTAGCATCCATAGCCCATACGAATGGCCCGTGAACCATTATAACCACTAGCTTCGACCAATAACCTATAAGTATCCTTGTTAAACCGTAATTAGCGTCCATAGCCCATTTGAATGGCCCGTGAACCATTATAACCACTAGCTATGACCAATAACCTATAGATATGCATTTTTTAAACTATAATTAGTGTCTAGAACCCATACGAATGCCCCGTGAATGATTTTGACCACTAGCTAAGACCAATAACCTATAAGTATCGTTGTTAAACCGTAATTTGCGTCCATAGGCCATACGAATGGCCCGTGAACCATTATAACCACTAGCTTCGACCAATAACCTATAAGTATCCATTTTAAACCTTAATTGGTGTCCATTACCCATACGAATGCCCCGTGAACCATTATAACCACTAGCTTCGACCAATAACCTATAAGTATCCATTTTAAACCTTAATTCATGTCCATTACCCATACGAATGGCCCGTGAACCATTATAACCACTAGTTACGACCAATAACCTATAAGTATCCATGTTAAAACGTAATTAGCGTCCATAGCCCATACGAATGGCCCGTGAACCATTATAACCACTAGCTTCGATCAATAACCTATAAGTATCCATTTTAAACCTTAATTGGTGTCCATTACCCATACGAATGGCCCGTGAACCATTATAACCACTAGCTTCGACCAATAACCTATGAGTATCCATTTTAAACCTTAATTGGTGTTTATTACCCATACGAATTCCCCGTGAACCATTATAACCACTAGCCACGACCAATAACCTATAACTATCCTTGTTAAACCGTAATTAGCGTCCATAGCCCATACGAATGACCCGTGAGCCATTATAATCACTAGCAATAACCAATAACCTATAGGTGTCCATTTTTTAAACTGTGATTGGTGTTGATAATCCATACAAATGGCCCATGAACCATTATAACCACTAGCTATGACCAATAACCTATAAGTATCCATTTTTTTAAACTGTAGTTGGTGTCTAGAACCCATACGAATGCCCCGTGAACGATTTTAAACACTAGCTATGACCAATAACCTATAAGTATCCATTTTAAACCTTAATTGGTCTCCATTACTCATACGAATGGCCCGTGAACCATTATAACCACCAGCTTCGACCAATAACCTATAAGTATCCATTTTAAACCTTAATTGATGTCCATTACCCATACGAATACCCCGTGAACCATTATAACCACTAGCTTCGACCAATAACCTATAAGTATCCATTTTTAACCTTAATTCATGTCCATTACCCATACGAATGGCCCGTGAACCATTATAACCACTGGTTACGACAAATAACCTATAAGTATCCTTGTTAAACCGTAATTAGCGTCCATAGCCCATCCGAATGGCCTGTGAACCATTATAACCACTAGCTTCTACCAATAACCAATAAGTATCCTTGTTAAACCGTAATTAGCGTCCATAGGCCATACGAATGGCCCGTGAACCATTATAACCACTAGCTTCGACCAATAACCTATAAGTTTCCATTTTAAACCTTAATTGGTGTCCATTACCCATACGAATGCCCCGTGAACCATTATAACCACTAGCTTCGACCAATAACCTATAAGTATCCATTTTAAACCTTAATTCATGTCCATTCATACGAATGGCCTGTGAACCATTATAACCACTAGCTTCGACCAATAACCTATAAGTATCCTTGTTAAACCGTAATTAGCGTCCATAGCCCATACGAATGGCCCGTGAACCATTATAACCACTAGCTTCGATCAATAACCTATAAGTATCCTTGTTAAACCGTAATTAGCGTCCATAGCCCATACGAATGGCCCGTGAACCATTATAACCACTAGCTATGACCAATAACCTATAGATATGCATTTTTTAAACTACAATTAGTGTCTAGAACCCATACGAATGTCCCGTGAACGATTTTGACCACTAGCTATGACCAATAAGCTATAAGTATCCTTGTTTAACCGTAATTAGCGTCCATAGCCCATACGAATGGCCCTTGGACCATTATAACCACTAGCTATGACCAATAACCTATAAGTATCCATTTTTTAAATTGTAATTGGTGTCTAGAACTCATACGAATGCCCCGTGAACGATTTTGACAACTAGCTATGACCAATAACCTATAAGTATCCATTTTAAACCTTAATTGGTGTCCATTACCCATACGAATGGCCCGTGAACCATTATAACCCCTAGCGTCGACCAATAACCTATAAGTATCCATTTTAAACCTTAATTGGTGTCCATTACCCATACGAATTCCCCGTGAACCATTATAACCACTAGCTTCGACCAATAACCTATGAGTATCCATTTTAAACCTTAATTGGTGTTTATTACCCATACGAATGCCCCGTGAACCATTATAACCACTAGCCACGACCAATAACCTATAAGTATCCATTTTAAACCTTAATTCATGTCCATTACCCATACGAATGGCCCGTGAACCATTATAACCACTCGTTACGACCAATAACCTATAAGTATCCATGTTAAACCGTAATTAGCGTCCATAGCCCGTACGAATGGCCCGTGAACCATTATAACCACTAGCTTCGTCCAATAACCTATAAGTATCCATTTTAATCCTTAATTCATGTCCATTACCCATACGAATGGCTTGTGAACCATGATAACCACTAGTTAAGACCAATAACCTATAAGTATCCTTGTTAAACCGTAATTAGCGTCCATAGCCCATACGAATGACCCGTGAACCATTATAACCACTAGCTTCGACCAATAACCTATAAGTATCCTTGTTAAACCGTAATTAGCGTCCATAGCCCATTTGAATGGCCCGTGAACCATTATAACCACTAGCTATGACCAATAACCTATAGATATGCATTTTTTAAACTATAATTAGTGTCTAGAACCCATACGAATGCCCCGTGAACGATTTTGACCACTAGCTAAGACCAATAACCTATAAGTATCCTTGTTAAACCGTAATTTACGTCCATAGGCCATACGAATGGCCCGTGAACCATTATAACCACTAGCTTCGACCAATAACCTATAAGTATCCATTTTAAACCTTAATTGGTGTCCATTACCCATACGAATGGCCCGTGAACCATTATAACCACTAGCTTCGACCAATAACCTATGAGTATCCATTTTAAACCTTAATTGGTGTTTATTACCCATACGAATGCCCCGTGAACCATTATAACCACTAGCCACGACCAATAACCTATAACTATCCTTGTTAAACCGTAATTAGCGTCCATAGCCCATACGAATGACCCGTGAGCCATTATAATCACTAGCAATAACCAATAACCTATAGGTGTCCATTTTTTAAACTGTGATTGGTGTTGATAATCCATACAAATGGCCCATGAACCATTATAACCACTAGCTATGACCAATAACCTATAAGTATTCATTTTTTTAAACTGTAGTTGGTGTCTAGAACCCATACGAATGCCCCGTGAACGATTTTAACCACTAGCTATGACCAATAACCTATAAGTATCCATTTTAAACCTTAATTGGTCTCCATTACTCATACGAATGGCCCGTGAACCATTATAACCACCAGCTTCGACCAATAACCTATAAGTATCCATTTTAGACCTTAATTGATGTCCATTACCCATACGAATGCCCCGTGAACCATTATAACCACTAGCTTCGACCAATAACCTATAAGTATCCATTTTAAACCTTAATTCATGTCCATTACCCATACGAATGGCCCGTGAACCATTATAACCACTAGTTACGACAAATAACCTATAAGTATCCTTGTTAAACCGTAATTAGCGTCCATAGCCCATACGAATGGCCCGTGAACCATTATAACCACTAGCTTCGATCAATAACCTATAAGTATCCTTGTTAAACCGTAATTAGCGTCCATAGCCCATACGAATGGCCCGTGAACCATTATAACCACTAGCTATGACCAATAACCTATAGATATGCATTTTTTAAACTACAATTAGTGTCTAGAACCCATACGAATGTCCCGTGAATGATTTTGACCACTAGCTATGACCAATAAGCTATAAGTATCCTTGTTTAACCATAATTAGCGTCCATAGCCCATACGAATGGCCCTTGGACCATTATAACCACTAGCTATGACCAATAACCTATAAGTATCCATTTTTTAAATTGTAATTGGTGTCTAGAACTCATACGAATGCCCCGTGAACGATTTTGACAACTAGCTATGACCAATAACCTATAAGTATCCATTTTAAACCTTAATTGGTGTCCATTACCCATACGAATGGCCCGTGAACCATTATAACCCCTAGCGTCGACCAATAACCTATAAGTATCCATTTTAAACCTTAATTGGTGTCCATTACCCATACGAATTCCCCGTGAACCATTATAACCACTAGCTTCGACCAATAACCTATAAGTATCCATTTTAAACCTTAATTCATGTCCATTACCCATACGAATGGCCCGTGAACCATTATAACCACTCGTTACGACCAATAACCTATAAGTATCCATGTTAAACCGTAATTAGCGTCCATAGCCCGTACGAATGGCCCGTGAACCATTATAACCACTAGCTTCGACCAATAACCTATAAGTATCCATTTTAAACCTTAATTCATGTCCATTACCCATACGAATGGCTTGTGAACCATGATAACCACTAGTTAAGACCAATAACCTATAAGTATCCTTGTTAAACCGTAATTAGCGTCCATAGCCCATACGAATGACCCGTGAACCATTATAACCACTAGCTTCGACCAATAACCTATAAGTATCCTTGTTAAACCGTAATTAGCGTCCATAGCCCATTTGAATGGCCCGTGAACCATTATAACCACTAGCTATGACCAATAACCTATAGATATGCATTTTTTAAACTATAATTAGTGTCTAGAACCCATACGAATGCCCCGTGAACGATTTTGACCACTAGCTAAGACCAATAACCTATAAGTATCCTTGTTAAACCGTAATTTACGTCCATAGGCCATACGAATGGCCCGTGAACCATTATAACCACTAGCTTCGACCAATAACCTATAAGTATCCATTTTAAACCTTAATTGGTGTCCATTACCCATACGAATGGCCCGTGAACCATTATAACCACTAGCTTCGACCAATAACCTATGAGTATCCATTTTAAACCTTAATTGGTGTTTATTACCCATACGAATGCCCCGTGAACCATTATAACCACTAGCCACGACCAATAACCTATAACTATCCTTGTTAAACCGTAATTAGCGTCCATAGCCCATACGAATGACCCGTGAGCCATTATAATCACTAGCAATAACCAATAACCTATAGGTGTCCATTTTTTAAACTGTGATTGGTGTTGATAATCCATACAAATGGCCCATGAACCATTATAACCACTAGCTATGACCAATAACCTATAAGTATTCATTTTTTTAAACTGTAGTTGGTGTCTAGAACCCATACGAATGCCCCGTGAACGATTTTAACCACTAGCTATGACCAATAACCTATAAGTATCCATTTTAAACCTTAATTGGTCTCCATTACTCATACGAATGGCCCGTGAACCATTATAACCACCAGCTTCGACCAATAACCTATAAGTATCCATTTTAAACCTTAATTGATGTCCATTACCCATACGAATGCCCCGTGAACCATTATAACCACTAGCTTTGACCAATAACCTATAAGTATCCATTTTAAACCTTAATTCATGTCCATTACCCATACGAATGGCCCGTGAACCATTATAACCACTAGTTACGACAAATAACCTATAAGTATCCTTGTTAAACCGTAATTAGCGTCCATAGCCCATCCGAATGGCCCGTGAACCATTATAACCACTAGCTTCGACCAATAACCAATAAGTATCCTTGTTAAACCATAATTAGCGTCCATAGCGCATTCGAATGGCCCGTGAACCATTATAACCACTAGCTATGACCAATAACCTATAGATATGCATTTTTTAAACTATAATTAGTGTCTAGAACCCATACGAATTCCCCGTGAACGATTTTGACCACTAGCTAAGACCAATAACCTATAAGTATCCTTGTTTAACCGTAATTAGCGTCCATAGCCCATACGAATGGCCCTTGGACCATTATAACCACTAGCTATGACCAATAACCAATAAGTATCCATTTTTTAAATTGTAATTGGTGTCTAGAACTCATACGAATGCCCCGTGAACGATTTTGACCACTAGCAATGACCAATAACCTATAAGTATCCATTTTAAACCTTAATTGGTGCCCATTACCCATACGAATGGCCCGTGAACCATTATAACCACTAGCTTCGACCAATAACCTATAAGTATCCATTTTAAACCTTAATTTGTGTCCATTACCCATACGAATTCCCCGTGAACCATAATAACCACTAGCTTCGACCAATAACCTATAAGTATCCATTTTAAACCTTAATTCATGTCCATTACCCATACAAATGGCCCGTGAACCATTATAACCACTCGTTACGACCAATAACCAATAAGTATTCTTGTTAAACCATAATTAGCGTCCCTAGCCCATACGAATTGCCCGTTAACCCTTATAACCAGTAGTTATGACCAATATGCATTTTTTAAACTATAATTAGTGTCTAGAACCCATACGAATGCCCCGTGATCGATTTTGACCACTACCTATGGCCAATAACCTATAAGTATCCTTGTTAAACCGTAATTAGCGTCCAGAGGCCATACGAATGGCCCGTGAACCATTAAAACCACCAGCTTCGACCAATAACCTACAAGTATCCTTGTTTAATCGTAATTAGCGTCCATAGCCCATCCGAATAGCCCTTGAACCATTATAACCACTAGCTTTGACCAATAACCTATAAGTATCCATTTTTTATGTAACGCCCTGAAATTTGTAGGATTTAAATAATGTGATTCTAACCACATTTTTATTTGTAGTATAAATTATTTAGTTAATTAGACATGTTGGGTTAATTAATTAAGTAATTATTACTTAATTTTATTCAAGTTGGCAAATTGATAGTTAGTTAATTCGTATTATCTAGACAACCTGTAGTTAGACGGTTCGTATTATTTAGACATTTTAATTTAGACACTCTATAATTTAATAGAATATATTTATTAGCAAGTGTGCTCGGGTTTTAGTTTGAATTATTTAATTGATTGGGCCGAGCAAAAGAGAAAAGAAAAAGGCTTTGGTAGCCTTGTGCATTAAGTTAATTAGAAAGGGTTTTGCCCTAAATCTATTTTTTCCCTAAGTCAGTGGTTCGGCCGACTTCTACCCCATTCCCCTTTTTCCTTTTTGTCGATCGAAGTCAACCACCAGACACAAGAAGCAAAGAAGCTAAAATCTCAATTTTGAATCTTGGAATGCGTGCGTGGAGATGCAACACCAAAACTTAACATGTATTTTTCTTTTGTTTTGGTGGTCACGTGAGGGTTAAGAAGAAAGAAAAAAAAAGGAAATTTATTCCTTTTGGAGGAGGCAGATCCCTTAAGCCGTTTGCACGTTTAATTTACGTTGGTCCGTGTGGTGGTTCGTGTGATACCGTCTTTCTCGTGATTTGATTCGTAGGGTATAATCTCTAACCCTTTTCTTTTGATGTTTCTGATTGTTTGTTCATTCGATCTCTACGGCTTGTGGCGCTGTCGGGTATCTCGGGAATAAACAGTTGATGTCGGGAATTAAAACGGGTTTTTAACGTCATGCTGGATTTTGGACAGAAACTGTAGTCTGGGTTTAAGTCCGTTTTTGTCACACTTAAGATACGTTTATGGATTTTTGGCCCATGCTGGTTTCTAGGTTTCCGAGTCCTCTTTCCAACGACGCTAACGGCTCGTTAATCTGATTTACGATTTAAAAGTTATCGCTGTTTTAGTAAACCATCACAGACTAGTTTTCGGTTCAGCTATTCTGTCTTGTGAGACTGTTTTGAGACACTTAGAGTCTGTTTTAGCCAGTGACCGTCTCACAGAGATATGTAGTTCTGGTTGTCTACTTTTCATGGTAAAAATATGGGATAAATCTACTGCAGAGTTTAAGAGTTATAGCAGTTTCCGTGAGACCGACGGGTGCTGCCAGTTTTCTAAATTGAGTCCTTAGAACGGATTGTAATTCGGGTTTCATTTTTATGCTTTTAGGATCATCTAGGAATAACCGAGCAGCGCCTTAGAGTATTGAGGATCCTTTGGAGCTTATGTTTCTCGAGGTGAGTATTCTCACCGTGTATTCAGTTATAACGATACGTGCATGACTCATATGGTTAACTGTTTTGATCTGTTGTACTTTCTGTGTGTTGATCTGTTATCTGAGTGACTGTTTTTGCATACTACTGATCTGAGACGGACGTGCCGAGTATCTGAGCCGGTACCAAGTCATTTTGTGCTACTAAGTGATAGGGCTATCTGTGTGGTTTATGTTAGAAGTTGAAAACATAAAAATAATTAATAAATCTCAGTGGAAATTCTGTGTGGTGGCCTGAGTGGCAAATTCTGTGTGGGCCCTTGTGGCAAATTCTGTGTGGGCCCTTGTGGCATTTTAGTGTAAGGAGAGGCGAGGTTGATCTCTCGACTCGAGTTACACAAGCGCGCTATATAAATTTAAAAGATACAAAAACTGAGAAATTAACTTAGTGGTAAATGATTAGGAGTTCACCTGTGTGCCCTCATGTATTGTATGTTGTAGTTGTTTGCATTTTGAGTTTATTCACTCAGCTTCCCCGCTGACCCAAAAAACTCCCTCCCATTTTTCAGGTACTAGTAAAGGAAAGGAGAAGGTGGACGGTTGACTGTTGTATTACTTCTTAGTGCTGATGTGAAACGTTTTTATTATTTCAAAACTCTGAATTTTATTTAAGACATTTCCGCATTAAATACATTTTATATTAAATAATCATTTTGGGGGATTATTTATGGGACCTTTTTGATTATAATTTTGAATTTAAAAATTTTAAAAATCTTGTAAATTTTAGGGTGTTACAAGTTGGTATCAGAGAACTGACTTGAGGGATTTGGATTCACAATGGGTGAATTCAAACTCAAGTTTGAGTTACGAGTTTTTAAAATGAGAAATGAGTAAAATATTGTCTGATTATAGATTCCACATCAAGTATGCAGCATGTCACGTCGACCTCTCGCTTTTCCAGTTGCCGGTAATATTTTAGAGCTTTTATTTATTTGGGAATTTCGTTGTAGTCTGAGTTTTGAGGAATGACAAATATGAGGATTGTTGTTATTATTTTGAGTATAATTCTGATTCAACTCTGAGTGTATTTCGCGACGAGGATTGCTTTTCTGATTATATTTTTTTTTGTGTGTAATTCTGAGTGCATCCGCGTCATATACGCTAAATATTATAATTAGATATAATTTTATATAATCTGTGAGATTTTATAATTCTGAGAAATTTTAACCAAAAGGGGTAATAAATGGATATGAAATTATGATATAAATTCCATAAAATATTTAATGAGAACATGTCTTGGGTAAAAAAAAAAATGAAAAAAAAAAATTCATATTGAGAAAATATTAAAATCTTTCGTTTTGGAAAAGCACTTAATAAGAAGAGTTATTGAAACGAGTAAACTGTGAAACGAGTAAACGACAAATATTTTTATTATCAAATGATTTCAAAAAAATATTTTTATGATGGTTTACCAACTCGAGTAGAGTGAAAATACCGAGAACATATTTTTATATAAAAAAAAATTTATATAAAATTGATAATTATTTAAAATTATTTACATTTGAGTTAGACGAGAAATCTTAACTAGAATTGGCTTTTATTTTTATCTGTTATTTCATAGTCGTTTTAGTTTTAATTTTTAAACTTCAATTGTATTAAATATGTTTTTAAATGTTGAATTATCATTTGAGATTCTATTTGGTGGAACCTTTCATTTTTTTATCAAATTTAATTTTTTTTTTTTTTTTTAAATTCTGAGAATTTCGGGTATTATGAAATCTTTGGACAATTAAAAAGTATAAAGAGATGAGACACGATGTATTGAGAAAATCTTTTTGCTGGGAAAATAATAAGCTGAGATTTATTAAATTGAGGTCAAATGACAACTTTTAAAAGTATAGGATCTAAATAGCTGAGTGTGAAAATCCAATATATTTTTTTTTAATAAGTTCAATGAGAGATTATTAAATCAACCCAAAGATATTGAATAAACTATATAAGTTGTCATACTGACTAATCGAGGATTGCCGAGTCAAATTAAACAGAAATTATTCAAGTTTACCTTAAAGGGTATTTATTAAAAGTGAACTAAAGGGAGACTATTATCATGAATTCGGTGATGATTTATTTAAAAATGAATCAGAAGAGCTTATTAGTTATATTATGTTCTGAGTTAAAAACATAATAAAATACTTTGGATGAGTGCCTTTTTGCTGATTGCATTTATGAGTAATTTTATAAGATTTTGAGTAATTTATCAGATATGAAAGTAAAATTTTCTTCCTTTTTAGTGTGATTTGCTGGTGGATTTATGTGTGGGAAGTTGTGAACTTTGGGATTGACCCGTGACCAAACAAAGGTAGGTGTCGAAAGTAATAGAGGGCCCCCATTACCGTACACACAGGACTTTTGGTTTGTTATGGGGAGATTTTGAGGGGAACGATGGACCAATGCTTGCTATTGTGAATTTATTATATGCATATTTGCTTGAGTGAGGGGATATTGTTGTATTATTATGATAGAGAATTCTAGCGCCAAACTCGAGGACGAGTTTTCTCCAAGTGGAGTTGAGTAGGAGTAAAAAGGGCAATTTCCAAAATAATAATAATTATCATCGGGAATTATATATAAAAATTGTTATGAGCATATATATTCATATTATTGGCTAGAGAGTTTATACGAGTAACTTTTAAATCGTGAAACTATTCATATGAGAAAATAATGAGATGATAAGAGGTTATTAAAATAGGAGCATTTATTATGAATTAGTCAAATCGAGTTAATTGAGGAAAACACTATTATGAGAAAATTATAAAGATTCCACTTGAGAACATTGTGGAGCCAAATTATTGTGTTGAGTGATAGATATATGCGCATGTGATTAGAGTATTTATAAGAATAATGAAGAATAATTAATTTCACGTAATGGTATAATTATCAAGTTATAAGAAATTCATAAATCGAGATATTTTAAACTTAGAATAATAAGAATATTGGTTAATGAGTCGGTCATGAGAAGATCGCCATAATAAATTATGTGAAAAATTTTATTATTACTGAGAAATTACCGAGCTAATAAATCAAGTTAGACAGATAAATTATTAGAATGAACCATATGATAAAATGTTATTTATGAACAATATTAAATTAAAAACTAAGGAGAAGTATCGAGTTAAATTATCAAATTGAAAATCACCAAATATTGTGCGGTATTGAATAATTGCTAAACTGATAATAGTTATTGAGATGAGCAATTGAGAAAAATATATAAGTCTATTGGACAATAAAATTTTCATGAATTTCTAAATCGAGGAGGAGCTAAAAATATAAAGTATTGAGGAAATTTTTATGGAGAACGCGATAATAATTGAGTAATCAAATACATGGGGATTAATGAGGTAAGTAATTGACAAATTAATTCATCGAGTAAAGAGAAAAACATTGAGTTGAGATGTTTGAAACTAAAAAATAACATGAGATTTATAAGTGGACAATTAGTCAGATTGATCAGGAGACAAATTAAACGAGAACAAAGCGAGAAGTTAATTAATGAACTAAATGATAAAATCGGTACACGAGTTGATGAGTATTATTAAAATGAGTTGAACGAGCAATATTAAAAAGAGTCAGCGAGAATTTGTTAAATACGAGTTTACAAGAGCACTAATAACACAGCTTAAAAGAGAAATTATATGTTCGAGTAGCCTGATAATTAAATTTGATCACGTGAAAAAAAAAAAATAAATAAAAATAAAATAATAATAATGTAAAAGCGAGTAAATGTATACATTGTGTTGACTGGTGAGAAGTCATTAAACAAGATTTGAGTTTAAATTGATAATATAGCTTGCGTTGAGCTAAAAACAAGTTTTAGAGATTTGATGTGAGTGCACTTGAGTATATGCAAATTGAGTAAAAGGCATTAGTTGCCTACTATCTGGGGTTTATGTGTGATGAAATACATCTATGTGAAATCTGTACTTGTGGTGTAGTGACTGATAGTGGTGCGAACCGCTAAAATTTTTATTTTGCTTTAAAACAAACTAATATCCCATAAACAGAGGACCTTGAGATATCATTCTTGGCGGAGATTGATAATAATAAAAAAAAAATTCCGGTGTAAATTATGTAGAAGTAATACCTTGTTAGATCTGTGCGATAAGTTCTTCTCATAAAAACTTATTTTATCGCCGTAAGAGGACCAAGTATGATTGTGGGCACGAGTTGGACAACCGAGTACTACGCTGAGATCATCTGTCGCCACAAACAAAACTGTAACAAATCTCTAAGTGGAGTTGAATCGGAGATTCAACACAACGTTAATCGCTGAGTGCAGAAAATGTGTCTGACTACGAGAGCAAGAAGACGTCTTTAACAGAGTATCGTGTATTATTTTGTATTTCAATCGTCATCCTTTTCATGTTAAGATAAACTGAGATCCTAAGAGAACATTCCAAATTTGAGCTTTATCATTTTGCGCCGTTAGAGAAGGAAAAACTGTATGTGCGGTTGTGAGAGCCGGAGTTTATTCTGATCGAGTAGGTCGCCCTGAAGAACTTCTATTTATTCATAACCTTTTTCGTATCTCCCCATTTGAGGATGTGTGTCGTCGACGGGCCTGAGTCTGAGATGCGAGATTGCTACCCTGAGCTTCTTCCGAGCGATGACTTCGGGGACGAAGTCTATTTCAAGTGGAGTTGAGTTGTAACGCCCTGAAATTTGTAGGATTTAAATAATGTGATTCTAACCACATTTTTATTTGTAGTATAAATTATTTAGTTAATTAGACATGTTGGGTTAATTAATTAAGTAATTATTACTTAATTTTATTCAAGTTGGCAAATAGATAGTTAGTTAATTCGTATTATCTAGACAACCTGTAGTTAGATGGTTCGTATTATTTAGACATTTTAATTTAGACACTCTATAATTTAATAGAATATATTTATTAGCAAGTGTGCTCGGGTTTTAGTTTGAATTATTTAATTGATTGGGCCGAGCAAAAGAGAAAAGAAAAAGGCTTTGGTAGCCTTGTGCATTAAGTTAATTAGAAAGGGTTTTGCCCTAAATCTATTTTTTCCCTAAGTCAGTGGTTCGGCCGACTTCTACCCCATTCCCCTTTTTCCTTTTTGTCGATCGAAGTCAACCACCAGACACAAGAAGCAAAGATGCTAAAATCTCAATTTTGAATCTTGGAATGCGTGCGTGGAGATGCAACACCAAAACTTAACATGTATTTTTCTTTTGTTTTGGTGGTCACGTGAGGGTTAAGAAGAAAGAAAAAAAAAGGAAATTTATTCCTTTTGGAGGAGGCAGATCCCTTAAGCCGTTTGCACGTTCAATTTACGTTGGTCCGTGTGGTGGTTCGTGTGATACCGTCTTTCTCGTGATTTGATTCGTAGGGTATAATCTCTAACCCTTTTCTTTTGATGTTTCTGATTGTTTGTTCATTCGATCTCTACGTCTTGTGGAGCTGTCGGGTATCTCGGGAATAAACGGTTGATGTCGGGTATCTCGGGAATAAACGGTTGATGTCGGGAATTAAAACGGGTTTTTAACGTCATGCTGGATTTTGGGCAGAAACTGTAGTCTGGGTTTAAGTCCATTTTTGTCACACTTAAGATACGTTTAAGGATTTTTGGCCCGTTCTGGTTTCTAGGTTTCCGAGTCCTCTTTCCAACGACGCTAACGGCTCGTTAATCTGATTTACGATTTAAAAGTTATCGCTGTTTTAGTAAACCATCGCAGACTAGTTTTCGGTTCAGCTATTCTGTCTTGTGAGACTGTTTTGAGACACTTAGAATCTGTTTTAGCCAGTAACCGTCTCACAGAGATATGTAGTTCTGGTTGTCTACTTTTCATGGTAAAAATATGGGATAAATCTACTGCACAGTTTAAGAGTTATAGTAGTTTCCGTGAGACCGACGGGTGCTGCCAGTTTTCTAAATTGAGTCCTTAGAACGGATTGTAATTCGGGTTTCATTTTTATGCTTTTAGGATCATCTAGGAATAACCGAGCAGCGCCTTAGAGTATTGAGGATCCTTTGGAGCTTATGTTTCTCGAGGTGAGTATTCTCACCGTGTATTCAGTTATAACGATACGTGCCTGACTCATATGGTTAACTGTTTTGATCTGTTGTACTTTCTGTGTGTTGATCTGTTATCTGAGTGACTGTTTTTGCATACTACTGATTTGAGACGGACGTGCCGAGTATTTGAGCCGGTACCAAGTCATTTTGTGCTACTAAGTGATAGGGCTATCTGTGTGGTTTATGTTAGGAGTTGAAAACATAAAAATAATTAATAAATCTCAGTGGAAATTCTGTGTGGTGGCCTGAGTGCCAAATTCTGTGTGGGCCCTTGTGGCAAATTCTGTGTGGGCCCTCTGTGTGGGCCCTTGTGGCATTTTAGTGTAAGGAGAGGCGAGGTTGATCTCTCGACTCGAGTTACACAAGCGCGCTATATAAATTTAAAAGATACAAAAACTGAGAAATTAACTTAGTGGTAAATGATTAGGAGTTCACCTGTGTGCCCTCATGTATTGTATGTTGTAGTTGTTTGCATTTTGAGTTTATTCACTCAGCTTCCCCGCTGACCCAAAAAACTCCCTCCCATTTTTCAGGTACTAGCAAAGGAAAGGAGAAGGTGGACGGTTAACTGCTGTATTACTTCTTAGTGCTGATGTGAAACGTTTTTATTATTTCAAAACTCTGAATTTTATTTAAGACATTTCCGCATTAAATACATTTTATATTAAATAATCATTTTGGGGGATTATTTATGAGACCTTTTTTATTATAATTTTGAATTTAAAATTTTTTAAAATCTTGTAAATTTTAGGGTGTTACATTTTAAACTGTAATTGGTGTCTAGAACCCATACGAATGCCCCGTGAACGATTTTAACCACTAGCTACGACCGATAACCTATAAGTATCCATTTTAAACCTTAATTGGTCTCCATTACCCATACGAATGGCCCGTGAACCATTATAACCACTAGCTTCGACCAATAACCTATAAGTATACATTTTAAACCTTAAATGGTGTCCATTACACATACGAATGCCCCGTGAACCATTATAGCCACTAGCTTCGACCAATAACCTATAAGTATCCATTTTAAACCTTAATTGATGTCCATTACCCATATGAATGCCCCGTGAACCATTATAACCACTAGTTTCGACCAATAACCTATAAGTATCCATTTTAAACCTTAATTCATGTCCATTACCCATACGAATGGCCCATGAACCATTATAACCACTAGTTACGACAAATAACCTATAAGTATCCTTGTTAAACCGTAATTAGCGTCCGTAGCCCATCCGAATGGCCCGTGAACCATTATAACCACTAGCTTCGACCAATAACCAATAAGTATCCTTGTTAAACCGTAATTAGCGTCCATAGCGCATTCGAATGGCCCGTGAACCATTATAACCACTAGCTATGACCAATAACCTATAGATATGCATTTTTTAAACTATAATTAGTGTCTAGAACCCATATGAATGCCCCGTGAACGATTTTGACCACTAGCTAAGACCAATAACCTATAAGTATCCTTGTTTAACCGTAATTAGCGTCCATATGCCATACGAATGGCCCGTGAACCATTATCACCACTAGCTTCGACCAATAACCTATAAGTATCCATTTTAAACCTTAATTGGTGTCCATTACCCATACGAATGCCCCGTGAACCATTATAACCACTAGCTTCGACCAATAACCAATAAGTATCCATTTTAAACCTTAATTCATGTCCATTACCCATACGAATGGCCCGTGAACCATTATAACCACTCGTTACGACCAATAACCTATAAGTATACATGTTAAACCGTAATTAGCGTCCATAGCCCGTACGAATGGCCCGTGAACCATTATAACCACTAGCTTCGACCAATAACCTATAAGTATCCATTTTAAACCTTAATTCATGTCCATTACCCATACGAATGGCCTGTGAACCATGATAACCACTAGTTAAGACCAATAACCTATAAGTATCCTTGTTAAACCGTAATTAGCGTCCATAGCCCATACGAATGGCCCGTGAACCATTATAACCACTAGCTTCGACCAATAACCTATAAGTATCCTTGTTAAACCGTAATTAGCGTCCATAGCCCATTTGAATGGCCCGTGAACCATTATAACCACTAGCTATGACCAATAACCTATAGATATGCATTTGTTAAACTATAATTAGTGTCTAGAACCCATACGAATGCCCCGTGAACGATTTTAACCACTAGCTAAGACCAATAACCTATAAGTATCGTTGTTAAACCGTAATTTGCGTCCATAGGCCATACGAATGGCCCGTGAACCATTATAACCACTAGCTTCAACCAATAACCTATAAGTATCCATTTTAAACCTTAATTGGTGTCCATTACCCATACGAATGCCCCGTGAACCATTATAACCACTAGCTTCGACCAATAACCTATAAGTATCCATTTTAAACCTTAATTCATGTCCATTACCCATACGAATGGCCCGTGAACCATTATAACCACTAGTTACGACCAATAACCTATAAGTGTCCATGTTAAACCGTAATTAGCGTCCATAGCCCATACGAATGGCCCGTGAACCATTATAACAACTAGCTTCGATCAATAACCTATAAGTATCCATTTTAAACCTTAATTGGTGTCCATTACCCATACGAATAGCCCGTGAACCATTATATACACTAGCTTCGACCAATAACCTATGAGTATCCATTTTAAACCTTAATTGGTGTTTATTACCCATACGAATGCCCCGTGAACCATTATAACCACTAGCCACGACCAATAACCTATAACTATCCTTGTTAAACCGTAATTAGCGTCCATAGCCCATACGAATGACCCGTGAGCCATTATAATCACTAGCAATAACCAATAACCTATAGGTGTCCATTTTTTAAACTGTGATTGGTGTTGATAATCCATACAAATGGCCCATGAACCATTATAACCACTAGCTATGACCAATAACCTATAAGTATCCATTTTTTTAAACTGTAGTTGGTGTCTAGAACCCATACGAATGCCCCGTGAACGATTTTAACCACTAGCTATGACCAATAACCTATAAGTATCCATTTTAAACCTTAATTGGTCTCCATTACTCATACGAATGGCCCGTGAACCATTATAACCACCAACTTCGACCAATAACCTATAAGTATCCATTTTAAACCTTAATTGATGTCCATTACCCATACGAATGCCCCGTGAAACATTATAACCACTAGCTTCGACCAATAACCTATAAGTATCCATTTTAAACCTTAATTCATGTCCATTACCCATACGAATTAGCCGTGAACCATTATAACCACTAGTTACGACAAATAACCTATAAGTATCCTTGTTAAACCGTAATTAGCGTCCATAGCCCATCCGAATGGCCCGTGAACCATTATAACCACTAGCTTCGACCAATAACCAATAAGTATCCTTGTTAAACCGTAATTAGCGTCCATAGCGCATTCGAATGGCCCGTGAACCATTGTAACCACTAGCTATGACCAATAACCTATAGATATGCATTTTTTAAACTATAATTAGTGTCTAGAACCCATACGAATGCCCCGTGAATGATTTTGACCACTAGCTAAGACCAATAACCTATAAGTATCCTTGTTTAACCGTAATTAGCGTCCATAGGCCATACGAATGGCCCGTGAACCATTATAACCACTAGCTTCGACCAATAACCTATAAGTATCCATTTTAAACCTTAATTCATGTCCATTACCCATACGAATGGCCCGTGAACCATTATAACCACTAGTTACGACCAATAACCTAAAAGTATCCATGTTAAACCGTAATTAGCATCCATAGCCCATACGAATGGCCCGTGAACCATTATAACCACTAGCTTCGATCAATAACCTATAAGTATCCTTGTTAAACCGTAATTAGCGTCCATAGCCCATACGAATGGCCCGTGAACCATTATAACCACTAGCTATGACCAATAACCTATAGATATGTATTTTTTAAACTACAGTTAGTGTCTAGAACCCATACGAATGTCCCGTGAACGATTTTGACCACTAGCTATGACCAATAAGCTATAAGTATCCTTGTTTAACCGTAATTAGCGTCCATAGCCCATACGAATGGCCCTTGGACCATTATAACCACTAGCTATGACCAATAACCTATAAGTATCCATTTTTTAAATTGTAATTGGTGTCTAGAACTCATACGAATGCCCCGTGAACGATTTTGACAACTAGCTAAGACCAATAACCTATAAGTATCCATTTTAAACCTTAATTGGTGTCCATTTCCCATACGAATGGCCCGTGAACCAGTATAACCCCTAGCTTCGACCAATAACCTATAAGTATCCATTTTAAACCTTAATTGGTGTCCATTACCCATACGAATTCCCCGTGAACCATTATAACCACTAGCTTCGACCAATAACCTATAAGTATCCATTTTAAACCTTAATTCATGTCCATTACCCATACGAATGGCCCGTGAACCATTATAACCACTCGTTACGACCAATAACCTATAAGTATCCATGTTAAACCGTAATTAGCGTCCATAGCCCGTACGAATGGCCCGTGAACCATTATAACCACTAGCTTCGACCAATAACCTATAAGTATCCATTTTAAACCTTATTTCATGTCCATTACCCATACGAATGGCCTGTGAACCATGATAACCACTAGTTAAGACCAATAACCTATAAGTATCCTTGTTAAACCGTAATTAGCGTCCATAGCCCATACGAATGGCCCGTGAACCATAATAACCACTAGCTTCGACCAATAACCTATAAGTATCCTTGTTAAACCGTAATTAGCGTCCATAGCCCATTTGAATGGCCCGTGAACCATTATAACCACTAGCTATGACCAATAACCTATAGATATGCATTTTTTAAACTATAATTAGTGTCTAGAACCCATACGAATGCCCCGTGAACGATTTTGACCACTAGCTAAGACCAATAACCTATAAGTATCCTTGTTAAACCGTAATTTGCGTCCATAGGCCATACGAATGGCCCGTGAACCATTATAACCACTAGCTTCGACCAATAACCTATAAGTATCCATTTTAAACCTTAATTGGTGTCCATTACCCATACGAATGCCCCGTGAACCATTATAACCACTACCTTCGACCAATAACCTATAAGTATCCATTTTAAACCTTAATTCATGTCCATTACCCATACGAATGGCCCGTGAACCATTATAACCACTAGTTACGACCAATAACCTATAAGTATCCATTTTAAACCTTAATTGGTGTCCATTACCCATACGAATGGCCCGTGAACCATTATAACCACTAGCTTCGACCAATAACCTATGAGTATCCATTTTAAACTTTAATTGGTGTTTATTACCCATACGAATGCCCCGTGAACCATTATAACCACTAGCCACGGCCAATAACCTATAACTATCCTTGTTAAACCGTAATTAGCGTCCATAGCCCATACGAATGACCCGTGAGCCATTATAATCACTAGCTATGACCAATAAGCTATAAGTATCCTTGTTTAACCGTAATTAGCGTCCATAGCCCATACGAATGGCCCATGAACCATTATAACCACTAGCTATGACCAATAACCTATCAGTATCCATTTTTTTAAACTGTAGTTGGTGTCTAGAACCCATACGAATGCCCCGTGAACGATTTTAACCACTAGCTATGACCAATAACCTATAAGTATCCATTTTAAACCTTAATTGGTCTCCATTACTCATACGAATGGCCCGTGAACCATTATAACCACCAGCTTCGACCAATAACCTATAAGTATCCATTTTAAACCTTAATTGATGTCCATTACCCATACGAATGCCCCATGAACCATTATAACCACTAGCTTCGACCAATAACCTATAAGTATCCATTTTAAACCTTAATTCATGTCCATTACCCATACGAATGGCCCGTGAACCATTATAACCACTAGTTACGACAAATAACCTATAAGTATCCTTGTTAAACCGTAATTAGCGTCCATAGCCCATCCGAATGGCCCGTGAACCATTATAACCACTAGCTTCGACCAATAACCATTAAGTATCCTTGTTAAACCGTAATTAGCGTCCATAACGCATTCGAATGGCCCGTGAACCATTATAACCACTAGCTATGACCAATAACCTATAGATATGCATTTTTTAAACTATAATTAGTGTCTAGAACCCATATGAATGCCCCGTGAACGATTTTGACCACTAGCTAAGACCAATAACCTATAAGTATCCTTGTTTAACCGTAATTAGCGTCCATATGCCATACGAATGGCCCGTGAACCATTATAACCACTAGCTTCGACCAATAACCTATAAGTATCCATTTTAAACCTTAATTGGTGTCCATTACCCATACGAATGCCCCGTGAACCATTATAACCACTAGCTTCGACCAATAACCTATAAGTATCCATTTTAAACCTTAATTCATGTCCATTACCCATACGAATGGCCCGTGAACCATTATAACCACTCGTTACGACCAATAACCTATAAGTACCCATGTTAAACCGTAATTAGCGTCCATAGACCGTACGAATGGCCCGTGAACCATTATAACCACTAGCTTCGACCAATAACCTATAAGTATCCATTTTAAACCATAATTCATGTCCATTACCCATACGAATGGCCCGTGAACCATGATAACCACTAGTTAAGACCAATAACCTATAGATATGCATTTTTTAAACTACAATTAGTGTCTAGAACACATACGAATGCCCCGTGAACGATTTTGACCACTAGCTATGACCAATAAGCTATAAGTATCCTTGTTTAACCGTAATTAGCGTCCATAGCCCATACGAATGGCCCTTGGACCATTATAACCACTAGCTATGACCAATAACCTATAAGTATCCATTTTTAAATTGTAATTGGTGTCTAGAACTCATACGAATGCCCCGTGAACGATTTTAACCACTAGCTACGACCAATAACCTATAAGTATCCATTTTAAACCTTAATTGGTGCCCATTACCCATACGAATGGCCCGTGAACCATTATAACCACTAGCTTCGACCAATAAACTATAAGTATACATTTTAAACCTTAAATGGTGTCCATTACCCATACGAATTCCCCATGAACCATTATAACCACTAGCTTCGACCAATAACCTATAAGTGTCCATTTTAAACCTTAATTGATGTCCATTACCCATACGAATCGCCCGTGAACCATTATAACCACTAGTTACAACCAATAACCTATAAGTATCCTTGTTAAACCGTAATTAGCGTCCATAGCCCATACGAATGGCCCGTGAACCATTATAACCACTAGCTATGACCAATAACCTATAAGTATCCATTTTAAACCTTAATTCATGTCCACTACCCATACGAATGGCCCATGAACCATTATAACCCCTAGTTACGACCAATAACCTATAAGTATCCTTGTTAAACCGTAATTAGCGTGCATAGCCCATACGAATGTCCCGTGAACCATTATAACCAACAAGTATCCTTGTTTAACCATAATTAGCGTCCATAGCCCGTACGAATGGCCCTTGAACCATTATAACCACTAGCTGTGACCAATAACCTATAAGTATCCATTTTTTAAAATGTAATTGGTGTCTAGAACTCATACGAATGCCCCGTGAACGATTTTGACCACTAGCTATGTCCAATAACCTACAAGTATCCATTTTAAACCTTAATGGGTGTCCATTACCCATATGAATGGCCCGTGAACCATTATAACCACTATCTACGCCCAATAACCTATAAGTATCCATGTTAAACCATAATTGGCGTCCATAGCCCATACGAATGGCCCGTGAACCATTATAACCACTAGCTTCGATCAATAACCTATAAGTATCCTTGTTAAACCGTAATTAGCGTCCATAGCCCATACGAATGGCCCGTGAACCATTATAACCACTAGCTATGACCAATAACCTATAGATATGCATTTTTTAAACTACAATTAGTGTCTAGAACCCATACGAATGCCCCGTGAACGATTTTGACCACTAGCTATGACCAATAAGCTATAAGTATCCTTGTTTAACCGTAATTAGCGTCCATAGCCCATACGAATGGCCCATGAACCATTATAACCACTAGCTATGACCAATAACCTATAAGTATCCATTTTTTTAAACTGTAGTTGGTGTCTATAACCCATACGAATGCCCCGTGAACGATTTTAACCACTAGCTATGACCAATAACCTATAAGTATCCATGTTTAACCGTAATTAGCGTCCATAGGCCATACGAATGGCCCGTGAACCATTATAACCACTAGCTTCGACCAATAACCTATAAGTATCCATTTTAAACCTTAATTGGTGTCCATTACCCATACGAATGCCCCGTGAACCATTATAACCACTAGCTTCGACCAATAACCTATAAGTATCCATTTTAATCCTTAATTCATGACTATTACCCATACGAATGGCCCGTGAACCATTATAACCACTAGTTACGACCAATAACCTAAAAGTATCCATGTTAAACCGTAATTAGCATCCATAGCCCATACGAATGGCCCGTGAACCATTATAACCACTAGCTTCGATCAATAACCTATAAGAATCCTTGTTAAACCGTAATTAGCGTCCATAGCCCATACGAATGGCCCGTGAACCATTATAACCACTAGCTATGACCAATAACCTATAGATATGCATTTTTTAAACTACAATTAGTGTCTAGAACCCATATGAATGCCCCGTGAACGATTTTGACCACTAGCTATGACCAATAAGCTATAAGTATCCTTGTTTAACCGTAATTAGCGTCCATAGCCCATACGAATGGCCCTTGGACCATTATAACCACTAGCTATGACCAATAACCTATAAGTATCCATTTTTTAAATTGTAATTGGTGTCTAGAACTCATACGAATGCCCCGTGAATGATTTTGACCACTAGCTATGACCAATAACCTATAAGTATCCATTTTAAACCTTAATTGGTGCCCATTACCCATACGAATGGCCCGTGAACCATTATAACCACTAGCTTCGACCAATAACCTATAAGTATCCATTTTAAACCTTAATTGGTGTCCATTACCCATACGAATTCCCCATGAACCATTATAACCAGTAGCTTCGACCAATAACCTATAAGTATCCATTTTAAACCTTAATTCATGTCCATTACCCATACGAATGGCCCGTGAACCATTATAACCACTCGTTACGACCAATAACCTATAAGTATTCTTGTTAAACCATAATTAGCGTCCCTAGCCCATACGAATTGCCCGTTAACCCTTATAACCAGTAGTTATGACCAATATGCATTTTTTAAACTATAATTAGTGTCTAGAACCCATACGAATGCCCCGTGATCGATTTTGACCACTACCTATGGCCAATAACCTATAAGTATCCTTTTTAAACCGTAATTAGCGTCCAGAGGCCAGACGAATGGCCCGTGAACCATTAAAACCACCAGCTTCGACCAATAACCTACAAGTATCCTTGTTTAATCGTAATTAGCGTCCATAGCCCATCCGAATAGCCCTTGAACCATTATAACCACTAGCTTTGACCAATAACCTATAAGTATCCATTTTTTAAGCTATAATTGGTGTCTAGAACCCATACGAATGCCCCGTGAACGATTTTAACCACTAGCTACGACCACTAACCTATAAGTATCCATTTTAAACCTTAATTGGTCTCCATTACCCATACGAATGGCCCGTGAACCATTATAACCACTAGCTTCGACCAATAACCTATAAGTATACATTTTAAACCTTAAATGGTGTCCATTACACATACGAATGCCCCGTGAACCATTATAGCCACTAGCTTCGACCAATAACCTATAAGTATCAATTTTAAACCTTAATTGATGTCCATTACCCATACGAATGGCCCGTGAACCATTATAACCACTAGTTACAACCAATAACCTATAAGTATCCTTGTTAAATCGTAATTAGTGTCCATAGCCCATACGAATGGCCCTTGAACCATTATAACCACTAGCTATGACCAATAACCTATAAGTATCCATTTTAAACCTTAATTCGTGTCCATTACCCATACGAATGGCCCATGAACCATTATAACCCCTAGTTACGACCAATAACCTATAAGTATCCTTGTTAAACCGTAATTAGCGTGCATAGCCCATACGAATGTCCCGTGAACCATTATAACCAACAAGTATCCTTGTTTAACCATAATTAGCGTCCATAGCCCGTACGAATGGCCCTTGAACCATTATAACCACTAGCTATGACCAATAACCTATAAGTATCCATTTTTTAAACTGTAATTGGTGTCTAGAACTCATACGAATGCCCCGTGAACAATTTTGACCACTAGCTAGGTCCAATAACCTACAAGTATCCATTTTAAACCTTAATGGGTGTCCATTACCCATATGAATGGCCCGTGAACCATTATAACCACTATCTACGCCCAATAACCTATAAGTATCCATTTTAAACCTTAATTGGTGTCCATTACCCATACGAATGCCCCGTGAACCATTATAACCACTAGCTATGACCAATAACCTATAAGTATCCATTTTAAACCTTAATTGGTGTCCATTACCCATACGAATGCCCCGTGAACCATTATAACCACTAGCTTCGACCAATAACCTATAAGTATCCATTTTAAACCTTAATTCATGTCCATTACCCATACGAATGGCCCGTGAACCATTATAACCACTAGTTACGACAAATAACCTATAAGTATCCTTGTTAAACCGTAATTAGCGTCCATAGCCCATCCGAATGGCCCGTGAACCATTATAACCACTAGTTTCGACCAATAACCAATAAGTATCCTTGTTAAACCGTCATTAGCATCCATAGCGCATTCGAATGGCCCGTGAACCATTATAACCACTAGCTATGACCAATAACCTATAGATATGCATTTTTTAAACTATAATTAGTGTCTAGAACCCATATGAATGCCCCGTGAATGATTTTGACCACTAGCTAAGACCAATAACCTATAAGTATCCTTGTTAAACCGTAATTAGCGTCCATAGGCCATACGAATGGCCCGTGAACCATTATAACCACTAGCTTCGACCGATAACGTATAAGTATCCATTTTAAACCTTAATTGGTGTCCATTACCCATACGAATGCCCCGTGAACCATTATAACCACTAGCTTCGACCAATAACCTTTAAGTATCCATTTTAAATCTTAATTCATGTCCATTACCATACGAAAGGCCCATGAACCATTATAACCACTAGTTATGACCAATAACCTAAAAGTATCCATGTTAAACCGTAATTAGCGTCCATAGCCCATACGAATGGCCCGTGAACCATTATAACCACTAGCTTCGATAACTATAAGTATCCTTGTTAAATCGTAATTAGCGTCCATAGCCCATACAAATGGCCCGTGAACCATTATAACCACTAGCTATGACCAATAACCTATAGATATGCATTTTTTTAACTATAATTAGTGTCTAGAACCCATACGAATGCCCCGTGAACGATTTTGACCACTAGCTATGACCAATAAGCTATAAGTATCCTTGTTTAACCATAATTAGTGTCCATAGCCCATACGAATGGCCCTTGAACCATTATAACCACTAGCTATGACCAATAACCTATAAGTATCCATTTTTTAAACTGTAATTGGTGTCTAGAACTCATACGAATGCCCCGTGAATGATTTTGACCACTAGCTATGACCAATAACCTATAAGTATCCATTTTAAACCTTAATTGGTGTCCATTACCCACACAAATGGCCCGTGAACAATTATAACCACTACCTTCGACCAATAACCTATAAGTATCCATTTTAAACCTTAATTGGTGTCCATTACCCATACGAATTCCCCGTGAACCATTATAACCACTAGCTTCGACCAATAACCTATAAGTATCCATTTTAAACCTTAATTCATGTCCATTACCCATACGAATGGCCCGTGAACCATTATAACAACTCGTTACGACCAATAACCTATAAGTATCCTTGTTAAACCATAATTAGCGTCCCTAGCCCATATGAATGGCCCGTTAACCATTATAACCACTAGCTATGACCAATAACCTATAGATATGCATTTTTAAACTATAATTAGTGTCTTGAACCCATACGAATGCCTCGTGATCGATTTTGACCACTAACTATGACCAATAGCCTATAAGTATCCTTGTTAAACCAGTTTTTGCGTCCATAGGCCATACAAATGGCCCGTGAACCATTAAAACCACCAGCTTCGACCAATAACCTACAAGTATCCTTGTTTAACCGTAATTAGCGTCCATAGCCCATACGAATAGCCCTTGAACCATTATAACCACTAGCTTTGACCAAAACCTATAAGTATCCATTTTTTAAACTGTAATTGGTGTCTAGAACCCATACGAATGCCCCATGAACGATTTTAACCACTAGCTACAACCAATATCCTATAAGTATCCATTTTAAACCTTAATTGGTCTCCATTACCCATACGAATGGCCCGTGAACCATTATAACCACTAGCTTCGACCAATAACCTATAAGTATACATTTTAAACCTTATTTGGTGTCCATTACCCATACGAATGCCCCGTGAACCATTATAGCCACTAGCTTCGACCAATAACCTATAAGTATCCATTTTAAACCTTAATTCATGTCCATTACCCATACGAATGGCCCGCGAACCGTTATAACCACTAGTTACGACCAATAACCTATAAGTATCCTTGTTAAACCGTAATTAGCGTCCATAGCCCATACGAATGGCCCGTGAACCATGAGTGTGGGTCAGCAGAGAGGTGGCTTAGAAAGGTGGCTATGAGTGTGGGTCAGCAGAGACTCTTGCTTTGACTGTGCTAGAGCCAGTCGATCGACAGCTGGTTGGAGAGGAGACACCTTGGAGGTCAAGGTATCCAGCTGTCGTGCAATTTTGGCTTCTGTGGCCCGAGCTTCGGAGAGAAACTTGTCTTTTTCGACTCTGTCAGATTCACGAATTGAGTTCAACTCTCGATGAATATACTTTTTGAGAGTGATGAACTCGCTTGTGTTGCAGCGAATTTGATCAGCAAGAATAGCCAGCCGAGGACTCTGAGTGTGAACCTCAGCGTGCAGAGAAGTTATGCTGGAAGAGAGGTTCTCAGCAGTTGTGGCAAACTTCTTTGGAACATCCCTGCAAAGGATGTCCATCTGCTGACTCAGCCTGGCCATCCCAGGTCGAATCTAGGATGATACAACTCTAGACATCAGAGCAGCAATGGCTCTGATGGGAATGCTTCCTCCAGCTTTGCTAGATTCAGCATGGGACACTTGGACGCTTTGGGAGAGGGGGTCCGACATGTCTCCAGCTTGAGGGGTAACCTCAGCTGTGGGAGTGGGTGTTCCTGAGTTAGGAGGAATCGCTCCTATGGGATGCTCAGAAACTATGGGGGTGGGTTGGGTCCAGCTGAAACTTCTGGGGTTATAACAGAAGTGATGTCATCAGCTGTCAAAACAGGTTGAAGCCTAGGATTTACTTCTTCGTCAGATGACGAATAGTAAGACTGAATATGATCATCAGTCGACTCAAACATCATATGAAATGTTGTTTGGTCCTCTGGAGCTTCGGTCTCACCAGCCGGCGATACTGGTATAGAGACTGGAGGAAGAGTTCATCGGGTTGGTGTGTTAGCTGCCTCACAGCTCTGTTGGCGACTACGTTCGCGATCACTGGCAGCTTGGGTAGATGCCTCAGTAACAACTTGGTCTAAAGTTGTCTCTTCATTGGCGGTGGTGGTTTCCTCAATCACCTGCTGGTTTAAGCTGGTGACGTTGTGGGAAACAGAAGGAACAGCTTCAAGATTGACTTGGTTTTCAGTCAATCTATCATCAGCTGGTGACTCAGAAAGTGATGAAGAAATTGGGGGTGGTGTGTGTGCAGCTGACTCACGGGTGGCTTGGGTTGAGCTGAAAAATTCACCAGCAGTCTGTCGAGAGACTGAGCTTGCTTGTGGAGTTTGTCCCCTTGTTACAACGACTGATAATGAATCAGTCGAGGACCTACGCAGAGGGTTGGAGCCGTCACTAACTCCTAAAGAACGAAATTGTCGCTTTGAAGTCTGCTGACTTGTTGAGAAATCAGCAGAGGAGAGTGGATGAAAGGAAAGGAAGGTGTGACCAGCCGAGAGTGTTCGACTAGGAACTCCGATTTTTGGTGGAGTTCCTTGAGAAACACTGTAAAAGTGAAAATAAGAAGGATTGCTCTCAGCAGCTGACATAGCTTCTGATCGTAATCCATCCAATCTGGGACTCGAGTGAGTACCATGAGGATCCTGGCTGAATCCTGATGATGCTGCTGTCGCCAGCTCAACATCATCAATTACCATCTCTTCTCCACGGGTAGCAGACCTTCTTACCTCCAGCAGAGGAGAAAAAGGAGGTAGAGACATGGGAGAAGATGATAAAAAGAATGAAGAAGAAGGAGAGCGATGAGCGGCTCGCTTAACTCGCTTCTTCACCACCAGAGGAAGATCATCTGCATCAGCAGAATCCTCCTTTTCAGGGATTGAGATCCCTGTTGAGGTGGTGGATTTCCCATCAGCAGCTGGGGATGGTTGCCCATTTGAGGGAAAACTCTTCATATGAGAAGAGGACATACCTTCTTGTAGGGCCGATTCCTTCGATGTTGCGCCCTTTGTTCGATCCTTTTTGGATCTCGTCCATTCATCAATGATCTTCAGCATGTACGAGGTGAGATGAAAAGCTTTTTCATCATCCTTCTTCTGGAAGATGATGTTGGAGATGGTACGGACCATCACTGATTCGTCTGGAAGGTCTTCATAATCGATCTTCAGCTTCTCAAGCATCACATGTGCGATGCACAATATTCTTCTCCAGGTTGCAGATACTCGAACTCGCAAGCAGATCGGAAATCAACAATAGTAATGGTGATTTGATGATCTCCAACTTGCGCTACGATGTCGTCTCCTGAAACGGAGGCAGACATCCAGAAATCACGCAAGAGTTCGATGATACTCTTGGTGAATCTGATAAATGCACCACCGATAGGGCAGTGACGCAAAAACTTCCCAACCGGTCGATAAGCATTGACAAGATCCTTCGGTGGAGAAGTGTTGGCTACAAGGTTGGAGTTCTGGGTGAACTCAATGGCAGCCCTAGTAATAGAAACTTTGGAAACTTTCTTCGACATTTTTGGAAGAGGGAAGAAAGATAAAAGCTTGAAAGAGAGGGTTTTTGAGAGAGAATTTTGGGAGTAATGAGGATGACATGAGGGAAATGGATGGGTATTGATAGGGGATTATGGGACGGTTTGGGTAAATATTTGAATTTAAATCGGGCCATTAATGGATAGTTGCAAACCAACTATAGACATGTTGGTTATCAGGAAAAAGTGGTGGTTGGATGTGACAGAGAGGGGTAGTGGAGCTGTTTCTTGTGTCAGGGTGTCTTGTCCCACATAAATGCCAAATATTTTCACTCGAGTGGAAATATTTGCCACAGAAAACGTATGGATAGGGATAAAAGATGCCTTTTTATGGAGAACCAAACGTTTTAACTTATAAAACACGATAAGTTATCATTTAAGAGATTTTATTCCGCTGACGGATGAATTCAAAACAGTTTTAGTTAGCAGAATGTACTAAGTGACAAGGAGAACTTATCAGCTGCTGATAGTACTTCAGCAGTTGATTTAAGCATTCAACATACCAAGCTCGCTGATCAAAAAATTGAATTGTTTTTCATCTAAAGGCTTAGTGAATAAATCAGCTAGCTGAAGGTCTGTTGAAATGAAATGGAGTTCCACGTCACCTTGTTCAATGTGATCTCTAATAAAATGATACCTTATGTCGATATGTTTGGTTCTTGAGTAAGAACTGGATTGTTGCTGATTGCAATAGCACTTCTGTTATCACAGTAGATAGGAACTTTGCAGAAGTTCATATCGAAATCAACAAGCTGATTCTTCATCCAAAGGAATTGAGCACATCAGCTTCCAGCAGCAACATATTCTGCTTCAGCTGTGGAGGTAGAAACAGTACATTGTTTCTTGCTTGTCCAGCTGACTAGCTTTCCTCCAAGCAGCTGACATCCTCCAGTGGTGCTCTTTCTATCCATTTTGCAACCTGCAAAGTCTGAATCTGAATAGCCAATTAGATCAAACCCGGAGTCTTTGTCATACCAAAGACCTAGGCTTGGAGGACCCTTAAGGTACCTAAAAATTCTTTTAGCAGCTATTTAGTGAGATTCTCTAGGATCAGCTTGATACCTAGCACACATGCAAGTAGAAAACATAATATCTAGTCTGCTGGCAGTGAGATAGAGTAACGATCCAATGATTCCTCTATAGAACGTGACATCAACTGATTTCCAAGTTATGTCAGCATCTAGGTTGTTTGGAGGAGCCATTGGGGTTTTCATGGATGATGATGAATTCATATCAAAATTCTTTAAAAGATCTTTGATATATTTTTCTTGATTTATAAAAATTCCATTTTTAGATTGCTTAACTTGTAAGCCAAGGAAATAAGTTAATTCACCCATCATACTCATCTCATACTTTGTAGACATAAGTTTTGAAAAACGTCTACAAAGTTTTTCATCAGTAGCACCAAAAATTATGTCATCCACATAAATTTGAACAAGAATGATATCACCTTTGATTTTGCGAATGAATAAGGTTTTATCAATCTTTCCTCTGGTGAAATCATTTGCTATGAGGAACGTGGAGAGTGTATCATACCATGCACGAGGAGCTTGTTTCAACTCATACAGCGCCTTATCCAGTTTAAACACATAGTCTAAATACTTAGGATTTTCCAACCCTGGTGGTTGCTTAACATATACTTCCTCTTGCAGCTTCCCGTTCAAGAACGCACTCTTTACGTCCATCTGAAAAACTGTGAAGTTCTTTTACGCAGCGTAGGCTAGAAATATTCTAATAGCCTCAAGTCTAGCCACTGGAGCATATGTTTCATCGAAATCGATTCCTTCCTCTTGTCTATATCCTTGTGCAACAAGTCTAGCCTTGTTGCGAATAACCACACCTTCTTCATCCATTTTATTTCTAAATACCCATTTTGTACCAATTGTAGTCTTTCCAGCTGGTGCGGGCACTAGCTGCCATACCTTGTTGACCTCAAATTGGCTAAGTTCTTCCTGCATCGCTTGAATCCAGCTTGAGTCTTCTAAAGCAGCTTTAATATTTTTCGGTTCTTTAGTTGCTAAGAAACAAGACCATAAGCAGAGATTGCATGATGCTTTACTTCTCGTGACAACTCCTTGCTGTGGATCTCCAATGATTAGATCTATTGGATGTTCTGAGGTCCACTTTGATTGAGGAGCAGCTGTAGAAGAGGAAGATTCAGCAGAATTAGATTCTTGTTGAGCGGCTGATTGCTGAGCAAGATGAATTACTTCATTTTGAATGGATCTTCTTGAAGTATGAAGAGGTAGCTTTGAGATAGCCTTTGATGATGCTCTAGCTGTTGGAATTTCTTGTTGAACAACTGCAATATCTACAAGATATGTAGGAGCATCATGGAACGTCTCATCTGATTCATTTATGGGAACATCAAAGAGGTTTAAAGCATCCGAGAATGCTTCAGCTGTATCATCAGGAGATGGTTCAGCTAATCTCTGAAATGCATCAGACGAGTCAACAGAGGTGGGGTTCAAGGCCTTTGAGTGTTCTTCAAAAGTAACATTTATGGACTCTTCCAACGTTTGTCTTCTTTTGTTGAAAACTCTATATGCCTTGGATGAAGTGGAATATCCCAAGAAAATGGCGTCATCAGCTTTAGGGTCAAATTTACTTAGCTGATCTCGTGTGTTTAATACAAAACACACACAACCAAACACATGAAAGAAACCGATGAAGGGTTTCCTTTGACGAAAAATCTCATAAGAAGTCCTCTTGTGTCTCTTCATGTAGAGAGACCTATTTTGAGTAAAACAAGCTGTGTTAACAGCTTCTGCCCAAAATTGCTTAGGCATGTTTGACTCAGCAATCATTGTTCTTGCAGATTCTATTAGGGTTCTGTTTCTTCTTTCAGCAACACCATTTTGTTGATGTGTTCTAGCAGCTAAGAAGTTTTGGGAGATCCCAGCATCTGAACAGAAGTCTTCTAAAGTCTTGTTCCTGAATTCAGTACCGTTGTCTGATCTCAGCATCTTGACTCTAGACCCATTTAGAAGTTCCATCCTTTTGATGAACTTGATAATCTCTTCAGCTGCATCACTTTTGTGACGAAGAAATATTACCCAAGTATATCGTGAATATTCATCAACGATAACAAGTGTATACTTCTTTCCACCTAGACTTTCAGTACTCATAGGGCCAAAGAGGTCCATATGGAGCATGTGAAGGCAGCTGTCGATGGAAAAACATTGCTTCGATTTGAAGGAGCTTTTATGCTGTTTACCTTACTAACAAGCTAAGCAAAGCTTATCCTTTTCATACTTGGTTTGTGGTAGACCATTCACCAGCTAACCTCGAGCCAGCTTCGAAATATTTTTGAAGTTTAGGTGAGATAGCCTTTTGTGCCACAATCAGTTCATCTCTTTAGTAGAATGAGAGAATAGACAAACTTCTTGATTTTGAGGATTCATGTCAAGTGTATAAACATTCTTGGTTCTTGGAGCAACCAATACTACATTTCCACTTTAATCCGTCACCGTTCCTCTGTATTCATTAAAGTTCACTGAGAACTTTGCATCACAAAGTTGGCTAATGTTGATTAGATTATGTTTCAGCCCATTCTTGTGATTTTTACGGATCCATTGGAAATGGTTCCATAACCTTCAGTTGAGCCTCTACCATTATCACCAAAAATTACTGAGGGACCAGCACAAACTTCAAACTCTTCCAGCAGGGATTTGTATCCAGTCATGTGTCTCGAGCAACCACTGTCTAAGTACCAGACATGTTTGCTTTCATCACCGTGCACATAAATTAAAAGAGTTAGTTCTTTTTGGGAACCCACACTTCGGTGGGTCCTTGTGACTTTTCACTGGAACTTACAGGGGTTGATTTTTCAGTAGGCTTACATGCTGAAGATGGGGATGGTCTTAAGCATGTGCTGTCACACTCACTTGCCATATGCCCACGATCTCCACACTTATAGCATTTTCTGTTTCTTTGCAGTGGAGTGGAAGGCGAGGCAATGGGTTTGGGAACTGGACCCAAAATCGCTTTCATTTTCTGATTATCAGAGATAGCCAGAGTTTGAACGAGTGATGTCAGCTTGCTGACCTTTCCTTTCAGCCGTCTGACAGACACAGCTGAAAAAGGACTTGGAGTGTTTTTAGGAACACTCTTACCTTTTTTCTTTGCAGCTCGAGTACAAACTCCAACTGGCTCACCCTTGGAGGGTGTAAGAACAGTTTTCTTTCCTGCTGTTCTGCTAGTCTTCTGTCAGGTCTAGCAGAAGATGCAGCAAGTGCTGAACCCAAGATATATTTTCTTGGTTTAACGATTACTACAGTAGGTGTCCTAACAACGATGGCAGAGGAGTCAGCTGATGACTCTTCACCAGTAGCTACAAAAGGGTCATCTGAGGACATCTCAGTAGCAAAGGTTTTGGTAGACCTAACAAAGGAACCAAAAACCAACTCTTCAGCTGGCACAGAAGCATCAGCTGATGAGTAGTACAGATCATCTGTACTCCTGTTAGGTACAACGGCTACAGCAAGGAAGTCTCCTCCTAGTATAGCTTGAACTTGACTAGGGATTTGTGAGTTAACACATTCACTCACACGTTTGGATGAACGAGACCATGATTCACAAATCTTTTTAATTGTTTCAAGTTCTTTAACTTTTTCACTTAGATCATGGTGAAGAAATGAGTTTATAAATTTTGTTTCAGAAAGGTCTTCTTTTAAAGTTTTGTGGCCAATTAAACGTTCTTTTAAAAATGCATTTTCACGTAGAATAGCACTATGTTTATCCAAACATTCACCTTTCAGCTGATCAATGAAGTGCAAGTCACAAATAATGGAATCAACAATGTCATTGGCTTTAGTAGCCTCAGCAAAGATTAGAGAGGTTACCTTTTTATGAACAATGTTGACCCATTTATAAGAACTAGCATCATCAGTTGTAATACTTTCATCATCATCAGCACGAGTCATCAAACGCATTGTGGCCATTTGTTCATCATCATCAGATGAGCTGTCACCTGAGTCAGCCCAGTCGTGAGTTTCAGCTACGAGACCCTTGTCAGCAGCTTTGCCTTCAAGTGCCTTCTTTTCTTCTAGAATCTTTTTGGTGAAGGCTTGTAGCTTTTTGTATTTCTCTTCAATGGACTCACCAGTTGAAGATGATGAACTTGCTTTCTTCTGCTTGCAGTCGTTAGCATAGTGTCCATTCTTGTTACAGTTGTAGCAAGTTATCTCAGAGATGTCAGGTGTACTCCCAAAGGGTCTGGAAGGTACAGCTGATGAGATAGATCTGCTACTTGAGCCTCTAGCTGAGGAGCCAGACTTGTTTTTAAAGAATTTTCTATTTTTAACAAGTAAGGCAAGCTCAGATATAAGGGCATCGTTGTCTTCGTCTTCATCGACTTCTTCGATGCTGACTTCAGGCATGTTGAACAAACCAACAGCTGAAGTGTTGTCAGCTTCATCATCTGATGGAGGATATTCGATTCTGCTGGGCATGTTTAGAGAAACAAGAGCAGTCGAAGATCCAGAGGGACTCACTTTAGAGTCCTTTGGAGGTTGAAATTTGTTGAGTACGGTTCTCTCATGGCTTAGAAACATACCATAGAGAGAAGAAAGAGTATAGTCTTTCAAAGTAGGGGATGTACTCATGCAAGTTATGATGGTAGCCCATTTAGAAGGTAATGCTGCCATAAACTTACACATTTTGGACATATCGTCCTTATCAACCCCATGAGACTTCAGCTCGTTTAACAGAATGTTATAACGATTGAAAGTTTGAGCTATAGTCTCACTTGGCTTGGCTTTAAACAATTCATAATCATGTATGAGCATGTTTTTGTTGTGTTCAGACACAACTGATGTGCCTTCATAAACTTCAGCCAGCCTCTCCCACATTTCTTTAACTGAGTAACAAATTTGAATATTGTGATACAGTTCATCACCAACTGCTTGAAAAAGCATATCCCTACCCTTGTTCTCAAGATGAACAAGACGTTTTTCAGCGTCTGTCCATTGAGCCTCAGACTTCACCACATAGTGTTCTGGTATTTCAGAAGTACCAGGGATGAGGGTTTTGGGTACATATTTTCCTATCGTGATGTTATCTTGAAGTTTTGGTGATAGGTAACCATGTGGGACAACATACGGGTTTTCCACATAGGATAGTTGGTTTGAGTGAATTTAGGAGGTTTTCCAGATGATGGAAGATCTGATGATGTAGGTTCAGCCATAACAGATGCCCAAAATTGATGGAAAACAATTCTGATACCAGTTGTTGGATCCCAACAACACTAACGTGTTGCATTAAGACTGATCTACGAAGATAAGATAATGAACAACAAGATTTCAATGATTAAGAGTTTATTAAAACAACTTAATACAGTACAAAGTTTGCGGAAATAGATAGTACACACTAACTAAAACTCAACACTTGAAATGACACTTTAAATCGCTCAAAAGTAGAAGACTATGCAAGGAGAGTATCAGCTGATACTAACAGCTGATATCAATGTCCGAGTAATAACTATGGAGGAGTTAATACTTAGACAAATAACTAACTCTAAGAGAATGTTCTTGTGCTATGAATGCTCAAAAGGTGTGTGTAAATGCAAGCATTTATGTCTCTATATATAGCCCAAGATCCATGTTCCTTTGCCCACAAGTTAGACGACGTGTAAACATATTATTTGTCGATGTGGACTTGTCCATGAAACATTAAATGCTCTTGTATAAGTTATTGTCCCAAGTGTACTTTTTGTCAATTACTTCCGGTACCCTTTCTGACGCACAGTGAAAGGTGTACTACATAAGTACAGAAATAGTTGACTTACCCTTTACATGCTTGGAGGGACAAACGATGATGATGTACTGACATTATCTTCTATTCCAAAATAGAAGATCGTCATCGTTTTCTTCTTCTTTGAGCGGGAAAGGGAATGTTCAAAGTGCCAAGAACATTTCCTTTAAGTCTTCATCTGCAGCAGGTACTATCAGCAGATTCCACAATCAGCTGAATAGTCTTATTCTTGTCTTTGTCCTTTGGTCATAGACTTCGAATGAACTCTCGTGAATAGCTACTGATTTGACTTGGTTTCCTAAAGCTATGTAAGTACTCAGCTGAAGGGTTATTGCATATACTTTCTTCAGCTGAGATACATACTTCAGCTGATATTTATTCTTCTTGGCTATCGACCATCAAATCTTATTTACGTAGTCATGGGACTAACAATGACTATAGTAGGTTTGGATATGTTTACTTGATTAAACATAAGTCAGAAACCATTGAGGTGTTCAAGACATTCCAAAACGAAGTTGAAAACCAATTGGGCAAATCAATCAAGATACTTCGATCTGATAGAGGCGGAGAGTATCTTAATCTAGAGTTTATTGACCATCTTAAGAATTGTGGGATTGTCTCACAATTAACGCCTCCTAGGACTTCACAATTGAATGGAGTCGCCGAGAGGAGAAATTGAACATTACTTGACATGGTTCAATCAATGATGGCAAGAACCCAAATACCTATAAGTTTTTGGGGATACGCTTAGAAACGACGTGCAAGCTTCTTAATTTCGTACCAACAAAGAAGGTAGAAAAGACACCTTTCGAGATATGGCATGGGAGTAAACCTCCACTATCCTATCTTAGAGTTTGGGGTTGTCTAGCCTACGTGAAGCGTGAGGTAGTTGACAAACTAGAACCCCGTTCTGAAAAGTGTTATTTCATTTGATATCCTAAAACGGGACTGGGATATTTGTTTTACAAACCTACCGAGAACAAGGTATTTGTTGCTCTAAGGGCAGTCTTTCTTGAAAGAGAACTATTATCCAAGGAACCTAGTGGGAAGCATGTAGATCTTGAGGAAACTCAAGATATATTCATTGAACTACCTAATGTTGGCACTAGCACACAACCTTAAGAGGTTGGTACCTATCAAGAGGATGTGGTAGAAACTGACGTTCCACCATTATCTCTTCGTAGATCTGGTAGAACTCGCACTCAACGAGAGAGATATGGGTTTCTCATATCTGAGGGTAGCGAGTTACTAGGGGATCATGATGAACCCTCTACCTACCAGGAAGCGATGGCAGGCCCAGAGTCTGACAAATGGAGAGATGCAATGGAAGTCGAGATGCAATCCATGAAGGACAACCAAGTATGGGAACTGGTTGATCCTACACCCAGCTGTACGCTTGTGGGGTGTAAATGGGTCTATAAAGTAAAGACCGGCATGGATGGACAGATTGATACTTTCAAAGCACGACTGGTCGCAAAAGGCTTCACTCAAACCCATGGTGTTGACTATGATGAAACCTTTTCCCTAGTGGCTATGTTGAAATCTATCAGGATACTTTTGGCTATTTCCGCCTTTCATGATTACGAAATTTGGCAAATGGATGTAAAAACCGCCTTCCTTAACGGGAAGCTTTCAGAAGAGGTATATATGAAACAACCTGAGGGTTTTGTACATCCCAAGTATCCTAGTAAAGTCTGTCAGCTTAAGAAGTCCGTTTATGGACTTAAGAAAGCATCTCGAAGTTGGAATCTTTGCTTTGATGAGAAAATCAAGGAATTTGGATTTTCTAAAAGTAAAGATGAACCTTGTGTATACGTCAGGGCTAGTGGGAGTGCAATTGTATTCCTAGTCCTATATGTTGATGACATCTTACTCATTGGGAATGACATTCCGATTTTGAGTGATGTCAAGACATTTCTTGGAGAATGTTTTGTTATGAAGGACTTAGGAAATGCAATGTACATCTTGGGAATTAAGATCTATCGAGATAGATCTAAAAGACTTCTCGGGTTGAGTCAAAGTGCATATATTGACAAAGTTCTAAAGCGGTTTAGAATGGAAGACTCCAGGAAAGGAAATCTTCCTATGTTGCATGGAGTGACTTTGAGCAAGGCTCAATGTCGAAGTTCCGATAAGGAACGTGACGTAATGAAGAAGATCCCTTATGCTTCGGCAGTTGGATCTATCATGTACGCCATGCTATGCACAAGACCTGATGTATCATGTGCGTTGAGCGTGACAAGTAGGTATCAGGCAAACCCTGGAGAAGCTCATTGGATAGCCATCAAGAACATCTTGAAATATCTTCGAAGAACGAAGGATATGTTCTTGGTATATGGTGGTATGGAAGAGTTGCGTGTAGTTGGATACACAGACACAAGCTTCCAAACTGATAGGGATGATTTCCGATCGCAATCGGGTTATGTATTCCTATTGAATGGTGGTGCCGTGAGTTGGAGGAGCTCCAAGCAAGACACAGTTGCTGATTCCACGGCAGAATCATAATACATTGCAGCAAGCGAAGCTGCAAAGGAAGTTGTGTGGATGAGGAAATTCATCAATGACTTGGTAGTTGTCCCTAGCATTTCCGACCCCATTGAAATATTTTGTGACAATGAGGGTGCGGTAGCCTTAGCTAAGGAAGATAGAGCTCACAAAAGAACGAGGCATATTGCTTGTAAATACCACGTTATCAGAGATAAGACTGAAAGTGGTGATGTTATCATAAGCAAGGTAGTATCGGAAGAGAACCTTGTCGATCCGTTTACTAAGCCGTTGTCACAGGCTGTACACAATTCACACACTAGAGGAATAGGTGTGAGATTAGCCAGTGATTTAGCTTGAGTACTGTTTTAGTTTGAATTTGATGATTATTTTGGGAACTTGAAGCAGTATTGTTATTTTTTATTGTATTGACGTATAAATATGTCTATACATATGCGTGTTGCATTTACTTTCAAAGTCTTTATTGTGTTCCATCTTTGCATGTTTAAACACTTCCTAGATTTTTATCTAAACATCCACAGTCAGTCATACTTAAATGGAAGTAAGTTATGAATGAAGACTGAGGCAATGTGTTGGTTATGAGATATAGACGCAACAATTGCCTGTGCTTGAAATGAGTTTCTAGTGACTGGAGACCCACACCAAAGTTTACTTCATGGAAACTGTCACAAGTAACTCGGGAGAATCATTTTCATCTTTAGACCAGAGATTCATGAGATTCCGAAGTATAAGTTTACTTTACTTAGATTAATGCTCTAACGCGGTTCGTAAATGGCCGTTATAAGGGGCTTAGTTGGGTAAGGATAACTTATGTGGAGGGACTATGTAGTCAAAAGGATTTGTACCTCAATGAAGAGAGATATCCATGTGCCCCTCGATGATTTAGCGCTGACACCCAAAAGCATGGCCATGCTCGAGTTATATTGAAAGTGGTTCAATTACAACTCAATTTGGACACCACTAAATATTAGATCGAGAAACATAATCGTGAACGATCTGGAGAATGACGACATTAATCCATGTCTCGTGTTCACAAGGATATCGTGTACAAAGGGATGATATGATCACTTATCTATAGGACCATCATTAAAATGATCGGTGATTGTCGTTATCATGGATGACAAACTCGTGTTGACTTAGGGACAAAGATGCCTAGCTAAGGCCGCTCTTTGTTTGTGATACATAAAACACGTCGCGTCGTGTGCAAGTGGGAGTTTGTTAGAATCGTGCCCACCGACACACGCGTTCGGGTATCATGGCTGATAATACACGAGCCTATCGGGTCACACACCGGGGGAATTCCTTTCCGAATACACTTGATTATATGAGAGAATTAATAAGGGGTAACCTTATTTAATAAGGTAGAACCTTAGTTAATAAGGTAGCACCTTAGTTAATAAGGTACTGCTCAGTTACTACTGATGCCCCTACTACTGCTGCATAGTTACTACTACTCAGTTACTACTGATGCCCCTACTACTGCTGGACAGTTACTACTGCTCAGTTACTACTGATGCCCCTACTACTGCTGCACAGTTACTGCTGCTCAGTTACTACTGATGCCCCTACTACTGCAGCTCAGTTACTGCTGCCTCTACTGCAGCTCCATTAATAAGGGAGACCCATGTTTAATATGGGAGACTCTTGATTAATGGATGGAAGACTTTAGTAAAAGAGGTGATTGGACCATTTGATGGTCCAATGCATGGAGACTTAATAATTACTCTTCCACTAGTTAGTATTTCTTTCCTATTGGACCACTTTATGGTCCAATGCATGTAGAGATGATGTTGACTCTTTGCCACACCTTATGCATGTTTTGTGTGGCCTTAAATACATCATCTTCATGGCAGAAATGAGGCCATGGTTTCCATGATTTTCTATCTCAAAAATATACAAGTGTTAGTTCACCGAAAAACTAAGAAGATCTTGAGTTTTCTGGTGTTGGGTTAGCGGCTCGAAAGGAACGGTAACTCGGTGGGGATCAACGGTAAAGGGGAACCAACTCGTGACCTTCATCCACTCATCAACATCATCATTCTTGCGGGTGTCTTCAAAGGTATGATGTTCTCTCCTTTCTTTGTTGCATTTTTCAGTTTAGAGATATGGTCCTTGGTGGATTGTGGTGGTTAAACTTTAATTTTAAAATACATTCTTCCGCTGCGTTTTGAACCCACCATAATCCAACACACCTATTACTTGTAAAATGGATATCTATAAGCTATTGGTTATGGCTAGTAGTTATAATGGTTCAAGGGCCATCGCTATGAGTTTTGGACATGTAGTGATTACACTGGTTCAAGGGCCATGGTTATGGTTGTAATGTGGATATTTATAGGCTATTGGTCATGGCTAGTAGTTATAATCGTTCAAGGGCCATCGGTATGCGTTATGGACATCTACTGGTTATAATGGTACAAGGGTCATGTGTATGGGTTACGGACACCTATTACTTGTTAAAAGGATATATATAGGCTATTGGTCATGGCTATTAGTTATAATGGTTCAAGGGCCATCGGTATGAGTTATGGACATCTAGTGGTTATGATGGTTCAAGGGCCATGGTTATGGGTTATGGGCACCTATTACTTGTAATGTGGATATCTATACGCTATTGGTCATGGTTAGTAGTTATAATGGTTCAAGGCCCATCGGTATGAGTTATCGACATCTAGTGATTATAATGGTTCAAGGGCCATGATTATGGGTTATGGACACCTATTACTTGTAAAATGGATATTTATAGGCTATTGGTCATGGCTAGTAGTTATAATTGTTCAAGGATCATCTGTATGAGTTATGGACATCTAGAGGTTATAATGGTTCAAGGGTCATGGTTATGGGTTATGGACACCTATTACTTGTAAAATGGATATCTATAAGCTATTGGTCATGGCTAGTAATTATAATGGTTCAAGGGCCATCGGTATGAGTTATGGACATCTGGTGGTTATAATGGTACAAGGGTCATGTGTATGGGTTACGGACACCTATTACTTGTTAAATGGATATCTATAGGCTATTGGTCATGGCTTGTAGTTATATTGGTTCAAGGGCCATTTCTATGAGTTATGGATTTCTAGTGGTTATAATGGTTCAAGAGCCATGGTTATGGTTGTAATGTGGATATCTATAGTTATAATGGTTCAAGGGCCATCGGTATGAGTTATGGACATCAAGTGGTTATAGGTTATTTGACAGCTATTACTTGTAAAATGGATATCTATAAGCTATTTGTTATGGCAAGTAGTTATAATGGTTCAAGGGCCATCGGTATGAGTTGTAGACATCTAGTGGTTATAATGGTACAAGGGTCTATTGGTCATGGCTAGTAGTTATAATGGTTGAAGGGCCATCAATACGAGTTATGGACATCTAGTGGTTATAATGGTTCAAGGGTCATGGTTATTGGTTATGGACACCTATTACTTGTAAAATTGTTAGCTAGCCATTGGTCATGGCTAGTAGCTATAATAGTTCAAGGGTCATCGGTATGAGTTATGGACATCTAGTGGTTATAACTGTTCAAGGGCTAAGGTTATGGGTTATAGACACTTATTACTTCTAAAATGGCCATCTATAGGTTATTGGCCATGGCTAGTTGTTATAAGTTTAAGAGCCATGGTTATGGGTTATAGACACCTATTAGTTGTAAAATGGATATCTATAGGCTATTGATCATGGCTACTAGTTAAAATAGTTCAAGGGCCATCGAAATGAGTCTTGGACATCTAGTGGTTATAATGGTTCAAGAGCCATGGTTATTGGTTATGGACACCTATCACTTCTAAAATGGAAATCTATAGGCTATTGGTCATGGTTATTAGGTATAATGGTTCAAGGGCCATCGATATGAGTAATGGACATCTAGTGGTTATAATGGTTCAATGGCCATGGTTATGGGTTTCAGACACCTATTACTTGTAAAATAGATATCTATAGGCTATTGTTCATGGATAGTAGTTATAATGGTTCAAGGGCCATCGATAGGAGTTACGGACATCTAGTTGTTATAATGGTTCAAGGGTCATGGTTATGGGTTATGAACACCTATTAGTTGTAAAATGGATATCTATAGGCTATTGGTCATGGCTAGTAGCTATAATAGTTCAAGGGTCATCGGTATGAGTTATGGACATCTAGTGGTTACAATGGTTCAAGGGTCATGGTTATGGGTTATTGACACCTATTACTTGTAAGATGGATATCTATAGGCTATTGGTCATGGCTAGTAGTTATAGTGGTTCAAGGGCCATCGATATGAGTTATGGACATCTAGTGGTTATAATGGTTCAAAAGTCCTGGTAATGGGTTATGGACACCTATTACTTGTAAAATTGTTATCTATAGGCTATTTGTCTTGGCTAGTAGCCATATTAGTTCAAGGGTCATCGGTATGAGTTATGGACATCTAGTGGTTATAATGGTTCAAGGGCTAAGGTTATAGACACTTATTACTTGTATAATGGCCATCTATAGGCTATTGGCCATGGCTAGTTGTTAGAATGGTTCAAGAGCTATGGTTATGGGTTATGGACACCTATTAGTTGTAAAATGGATATCTATAGGCTATTGGTCATGGCTAGTAGTTATAATGGTACAAGGGTCATCGTATGAGTTATGGACATCTAGTGGTTATGATGGTTCAGGTGCCATGGTTATGGGTTATGGACACCTATTACTTGTAAAATGGGTATCTATAGGCTATTGGTCATGGCTAGTAATTATAATTGTTCAAGGGCCATCGGTATGAGTTATGGAAATCTAGTGGTTATAATGGTTCAATGGCCATGGTTATGGGTTACAGACACCTATTACTTGTAAAATAGATATCTATAGGCTATTGTTCATGGATAATAGTTATAATAGTTCAAGGGTCATCGATTGGAGTTATGCACATCTAGTGGTTATAATGGTTCAAGGGTCATGGTTAGGGGTTATGAACACCTATTACTTGTAAAATGGATATCTATAGGCTATTGGTCATGGCTAGTAGCTATAATAGTTCAAGGGTCATCGGTATGAGTTATGGAGATCTAGTGGTTACAATGGTTCAAGGGTCATGGTTATGGGTTATGGACACCTATTACTTGTAAGATGGATATCTATAGGCTATTGGTCATGGCTAGTAGTTATAATGGTTTAAGGGCCATTAATATGACCAAAGAATCTTTTGGTTGTTTTAATATTTATCGTATTAGATTGACCAAATTTCGTTGTATTATTGGTTGATGGGTAGACATTCAGTCTTTGGTTAAGCGGTGAATCTTTCGAGTTTTACGATTAGGGAAATGAGAAATTAGGATTAAGTTTGTGATACTCATGTGAGGAACATTTGTGAGAAGGATATATATAATGTATATATTGTGTGAGATGAGTATAAATATAGTGTGCGATTAAGATACGTGGTGCACGTAGATAGGTGTTTATTGTGCAAAGTCATATGATGATGTGTCATGATGCTCATTGTCCCAAAATTTATTGTAGATGTTCGGTAGAAATTTTCGAATTCGTGTTTTCGTGTAAATGATTAGTGAGTGTAGGTAAGATATCCAATTTAGGTATAGTGTTCGTGGAGTAAGTGTGGAGTTAATAGTGTAGTGTAGTGTAGTGTATTGAGTATACGATATAGTTTAATTAATAAGTTCCACGTATAGTTTCACGTAAAAGTATCCTATAATATAAGAGTGCTCTATCTAATGTAACACTAAGGCAAGTAAAGCTCCTAGTAGTAGGTCAAAGGAGGGATATGATATGCGACTCAACATGTAATGCAAATTTTATGTGTAATGCAACTCTATATGATTTGAAAATGTTTTGACCCAAAATCTTTTCGGTTATAGACTAATCTCACGCTAATTCACTATAACCAACGGCTCTGATACCAATCTATCACACCGCGCCAAATATGGTATTGCGGAAGAACGAGGTGCGACTAATTAGCAACATTACACATCGATACATAGTAAAACAACACAATCATAGTAAATATCCAAAGTTGTTTACAAAAATGTAATTGAAAAAGTTGAAAACATTTCAACCAAATAAACCAAGTTTGAAAAATAGGTGATATCTAAACTTAGACTTAGTCCTTGAAATATGCTTGACGACCCACGACTTATGCATTGCTTAAAAGATTACTTTCCGTTACCTGAGAAAACATATTAGAAAAAGTGTCAACACAATGGTTGGTGAGTTCACAGGTTTTGTGACTCCAAATTCATATCGTTTAAAAATCGTTACGTACAAAATCGTACGATTTGTATCGTCGTTCTGAAATATTGAACAAAAATAGTTTTAAGGTGCAATTCATAATCCCTTGACATGCTTGCAATACATTCAAGTTAAGGTATAATCAAAGAGCCTATAATCACACCGAAATCTAAAATCGTTAGAATATAAAGCTCAAACTCAGTTGGGCTAGCGCATAACTAACCATGAGCGGGGGATCAATCCCGATAGTACTATCTCTATATTCCTTGGCTAACACACATAGTTAATGATTACGGTTAAACGTGGACTCGTAGCATGGTCCTTTGTCCTTAATTGTTAGGTACGTGTACACAACAATGATTATACAAAGATTATTTATCACAAAATAGTTGAGTAGTTATATGTTTTCTCCCCCAGATAAAATAGTTATAAAAACAGTAAAAGTGTGGCCGTGAAACTCACCTGATGCGAAGCTAGCAAAATGCAATCAATGATAGTTGGAGTTTCCTACCAAACAATCCCGCGTCCTAAATGCATAGGAATAAATAAATGAGTGACGGTCTAAATGACTCTTCTATGCTAAATGATGCAAATTGGTTCCCTAAGAGGGAATTAGACTCGAGCGATACGTTGGTGATAATTGTAAGGATTGCGTATTTTAAACACATTTGTTCAGGTATATAAATTTTGGAAATGGTTTATACTTTGACCGAAGATACCCAGTAGTTGGTCATTCGATTTTAAATAGTTATAAATGAATAATTATTAGATAATAACTATTTATTAAATGATTAAACAATTTGGAAAAACATTTTATATATAAACGTCATTTAGTTGTTAACATGTACAGATACAAAATCTGATTTCCATTTTAGCTAAAGACTAAGACTCAAATTAGTCCGTTGGGCTTACGATTTCGCTGGGCCAGCCCAAGGTCAGAGCCCAGCTCGACAACACAGGCTCGAATTGGGCTCGGTTTTGTAACGGGTTTTGGTATTTATTGATATCGGGCTAAATCATTATTGATGGGCCAGATTTAAAGAAAATAGTTGGGCTAACTAATGTTATTTCGGGTCATATTAATAAAAACAAAAGGTGGACTTTAGACCTTATTAGGCTGACATTTAGATTAGACTGTGTTGTTGGGTTTATTGGTCACGAGGACATGAAAATGAGACGGAAAACAGGTATAAACTGAGGCAGGCGATACCCATGCATGAAAAATCTTAAAAATGAAAGAATAGGTTTGGAGTTATACATAGCGGGAGATGGATATGATCGAGATCACCGTGATAGCTCGTCGGATCTATTTGAGTCTGGCCGGAATTGTTGTCTTGCTCGTCGGGGAGATCAGAAACGGATAAGATGGTGCGGGTGGTTGTAATGTGGACATCTAGTGGTTATAATGGTTCAAGGGTCATGTGTATGGGTTACGGACACCTATTACTTGTTAAATGGATATCTATTGGCTATTGGTCATGGCTATTAGTTATAATGGTTCAAGGGCCATCGGTATGAGTTATGGACATTTAGTGGTTATGATGGTTCAAGGGCCTGGTTTTGGGTTATGGACACCTATTACTTGTAATGTGGATATCTATAGGTTATTGGTCATGGCTAATATATATAACGGTTCAAGGGCCATCGGTATTAGTTATGGACATCTAGTGGTTATGATGTTTCAAGGGCCATGGTTATGAGTTATGGACACCTATTGCTTTTAATGTGGATATCTATTGGCTATTTGTCATGGCTAGTAGTTATAATGGTTAAAGGGCCATCGGTATGAGTTATGGACATCTAGTGGTATAATGGTTCAAGGGCCATGGTTATGGGTTATGGACACCTATTACTTGTAAAATGGATAACTATAGGCTATTGGTCATGGCTAGTAGTTATAATGGTTCAAGGGCCATCGGTATGAGTTACGGACATCTAGTGGTTATAAGTTTTCAATGGCCATGGTTATGGGTTATGGACACATATTACTTGTAAAATGGATATCTATAGGCTATTGATCATTGCTAGTAGTTATAATGGCTCAAGGGCCATCGCTATGAGTTATGGATTGTAGGAAAACCTTGTAGTATTCACATGGCAGCACTTGAATACCACATTACTGGATGTCTACTGCACCACCTGGACACGCTGCAAGACCGCGTTGTACCAACAATGCAATACACAAAGACTTGTGTGTGTGTGTGTCTGTGTTCGTCGAACCGAACAAGCAAAAGCCGAAAACCCCTTGGGGTTCTTTTCGTTCGTCCGACCAAAGAGGAGAGGGAGAGGCTAGGGTTTTTAGTGTATTGTAATGTGTAACCTAAAACCCTCACATAAGCCTTCTATTTATAAGGCTAGATGTTACGGTTTAGTCCTTGGAGTTTAATTATGATTAATCTCATAATTTAACTTCCTATTAACACTTTAAACCCTTGGACTTTTTCTAGTTAATTAATTAACTATTAATTAACTGTCCGTTAAATACTTAACCTAATATTTAACCATCCTCAATAATAATTAACTTATTATTATTTATTCTCTTCTTTATAATTAACTTAACTAGATAATTATTCTACACAACTTACTTTATTCGGTTGTCCAATATTGGGTGTGTAGTGGTGTGACCCTTTAGTGTCTTATAACATTGGACACAGTGACACGTGTACTTATCTATGCACATAAATCCTTCAGACTCCCACTTGTGCAAGTTAAGAAACACTTTCTGATCATCGTTGGCCTAAAGCGGTCCCTAGCCAGACATTTAGGATAACCAGGTCATAAGAACTCTTACATCCAGAGATAATATTCAAAAATGAATAACACTAACAGATTTTCCTTTCGCATCATGATAATTCTTAATTTGAGTAATAGACATGGAGCATGGATCTTGTTCTATATACTCGAATTTTCTCGTCTCTGATTTCGACTTTCTGCAGTAACGGATTACCAAATGATCTAATCATTCTCCGAGCGCGGCCACGCATTTCAGTAGTCTTAATCGTCGAGCGACCATGAAATATCTCTTCTAGTTAAAGAAGGTGCAAATTCCATCTTGACATTTGCGTTATCTTGCCCACGACTTCCGCTGTCTTAGTCAAGTTCCTTATGATCACCCTTTTATGGTGTGACGGTAGATAAATGCTAAAGATCAGAAGTCATCATGTCTCAAACCAAAACGTCTCAGGTCAGAGGACATCTACTCGAAATTACTCATGCTTAGGCTCCATGAAGTAATCTCGATCTTTTGGTCACGTCTAATGTTTAGCAAACTCTGAAACATTAACGAATATTTATTTTAACAACCCTTGTTTCTCTATTCAATAACTATGAAATAGATAAATATTCATAATGGTATGAACTCTTGAATCTAGCTCCCACTAAATTCAAGCAACCACAGACAATTTAGATACTCAAAAACTTTGTGTATCAAGGATATGTTTAAAACATGTTAAGAATAGACAATGTGAAAATATTACGTAAAACTTTCTATTTCAATCCTATGAAATGTTATTACATAATGTATCGATTTCAAATATGTCTATGATTCTAATCAAAATTACTAGCTACCAATATTTAGGTACTGCATGCCTATAGCGTGCGCATGTTTCTCATGCTTTGGTCCAGCTTGTGGTTTTGTCAACGGGTCAGCGACGTTGTCATCCGTTGGTATTTTCTTAATTACAATATCACCTTCTTTTACATACTCACGTATGCGGTGATATTTCCTGCGTACATGCCTGGTCTTTTGATGCTCTCTTGGTTCAACAGCTTGCGCTATTGTCCCACTATAGTCACAGAATGTTTCGATGGGTCTAGAGATACTGGCAATAACTCTAAGATCCTCGATAAAATTCTTAAGCCACATGGCTTCTTTCCCAGCATCATTTGCGGCAATGTACTCAGCCTCTGTAGTCAAATCTGCTATCGTATCTTGTTTCTGACTCTTCCAAGATATAGCTCCTCCGTTTAGTGTGAAGACAAATCCCGATTGAGATTTGTAATCGTCTCTGTCGGTTTGGAAGCTTGCATCTGTGTAACCAGTTACACGCAATTCTTCCAACGAACCTCTAAAGACCAAGAACATTTCTTTCGTCCTTCTCAAATACTTGAGAATGTTCTTGACAGCCACCCAATGGGGTTCACCGGGATTCTTTTGATATCTGCGTGTGAGACTTATGGAGTAAGCAATATCGGGCCTAGTACATAACATGGAATACATGATTGATTCAATTGCCGAAGCATATGGTACCAAACTCATCCTAGCTATTTCCTTGCTAGATGTGGGACTCTGAGCTTTGCTCAGTGTAATGCCATGTGTCATTGGAATGAGTCCTCTCTTGGAATCACTCATACTGAATCTCTTCAGTACTTTGTCAATGTATGTACTTTGACTAAGTCCAATAAGCCGCCTAGATCTATCTCTATAGATCTTTATGCCCAATATAAATGCGGCTTCTCCCAAGTCCTTCATCTGGAAACATTTAACTCACCAGGATTTTACTCCTTGTAATGCTGGTATATCGTTTCCTATAAGCAGTATGTCATCAACATACAAGACTAGGAAGATTACTATGCTCCCACTGAATATTGTATAGACACACGCCTCGAACTCACTCTTGACAAAACTAAATTCTTTGATTCTTTTGTCAAAGTGTAAGTTCCAACTTCTAGATACTTGCTTCAATCCATAAATGGATTTTAGCAATTTACATACTTTATTAGGATTCTTTGGATCGGAAAAACCATCTGGTTGTATCTGAAGGAATTATGTGCACAGTCAGTCAACCTATGATGATACATCCATGCCTACGAAACACTTAAGGGTCACACCGGTGAGTGCATGTAATACGAGCAAGATAAGCAATGATACTACGAAGAGGAATTATTCATAATAGTCATTATGAATCAGTTAAGTATTAAGTTAAGTTTAACTTATTACTAGATTAGTTTAACTAACTAATTAATACAAGTAGTTGTACATTTACTAGTTGAGTAAATATACAGTGTGTTAATTATAGATTATCTATGATATGATTTAAAGCTATTAATTTATATAGTAATTGGATAATATTGTTGTATAAATTATATAAAGGTTATTATATAATTAACTATTAGAAGTATAAATACAAGTATATAATTCGTGTATATGGGTACCGAATTATTAGTGTATTAATACTAGACATTTAGTAGTTAAGTGCAACAATAATAAACTAGTTAAACTATAAGGGATGGAAGTGTTAAAATGGATATCTATAGGCTATTGGTCATGGCTAGTAGCTATAATAGTTCAAGGGTCATCGGTATGAGTTATGGAGATCTAGTGGTTACAATGGTTCAAGGGTCATGGTTATGGGTTATGGACACCTATTACTTGTAAGATGGATATCTATAGGCTATTGGTCATGGCTAGTAGTTATAATGGTTTAAGGGCCATTAATATGACCAAAGAATCTTTTGGTTGTTTTAATATTTATCGTATTAGATTGACCAAATTTCGTGGTATTATTGGTTGATGGGTAGACATTCAGTCTTTGGTTAAGCGGTGAATCTTTCGAGTTTTACGATTAGGGAAATGAGAAATTAGGATTAAGTTTGTGATACTCATGTGAGGAACATTTGTGAGAAGGATATATATAATGTATATATTGTGTGAGATGAGTATAAATATAGTGTGCGATTAAGATACGTGGTGCACGTAGATAGGTGTTTATTGTGCAAAGTCATATGATGATGTGTCATGATGCTCATTGTCCCAAAATTTATTGTAGATGTTCGGTAGAAATTTTCGAATTCGTGTTTTCGTGTAAATGATTATTGAGTGTAGGTAAGATATTCAATTTAGGTATAGTGTTCGTGGAGTAAGTGTGGAGTTAATAGTGTAGTGTAGTGTAGTGTATTGAGTATACGATATAGTTTAATGAATAAGTTCCACGTATAGTTTCACGTAAAAGTATCCTATAATATAAGAGTGCTCTATCTAATGTAACACTAAGGCAAGTAAAGCTCCTAGTAGTAGGTCAAAGGAGGGATATGATATGCGACTCAACATGTAATGCAAATTTTATGTGTAATGCAACTCTATATGATTTGAAAATGTTTTGACCCAAAATCTTTTCGGTTATAGACTAATCTCACGCTAATTCACTATAACCAACGGCTCTGATACCAATCTGTCACACCCCGCCAAAAATGGTATTGCGGAAGAACGAGGTGCGACTAATTAGCAACATTACACATCGATACATAGTAAAACAACGCAATCATAGTAAATATCCAAAGTTGTTTACAAAAATGTAATTGAAAAAGTTGAAAACAATTCAACCAAATAAACCAAGTTTGAAAAATAGGTGATATCTAACCTTAGACTTAGTCCTTGAAATATGCTTGACGACCCACGACTTATGCATTGCTTAAAAGATTACTTTCCGTTACCTGAGAAAACATATTAGAAAAAGTGTCAACACAATGGTTGGTGAGTTCACAGGTTTTGTGACTCCAAATTCATATCGTTTAAAAATCGTTACGTACAAAATCGTACGATTTGTATCGTCGTTCTGAAATATTGAACAAAAATAGTTTTTGACATGCTTGCAATACATTCAAGTTAAGGTATAATCAAAGAGCCTATAATCACACCGAAATCTAAAATCGTTAGAATATAAAGCTCAAACTCAGTTGGGCTAGCGCATAACTAACCATGAGCGGGGGATCAATCCCGATAGTACTATCTCTATATTCATTGGCTAACACACATAGTTAATGATTACGGTTAAACGTGGACTCGTAGCATGGTCCTTTGTCCTTCATTGTTAGGTACGTGTACACAACAATGATTATACAAAGATTATTTATCACAAAATAGTTGAGTAGTTATATGTTTTCTCCCCCAGATAAAATAGTTATAAAAACATTAAAAGTGGGGCCGTGAAACTCACCTGATGTGAAGCTAGCAAAATGCAATCAATGATAGTTGGAGTTTCCTACCAAACAATCCCGCGTCCTAAATGCATAGGAATAAATAAATGAGTGACGGTCTAAATGACTCTTCTATGCTAAATGATGAAAATTGGTTCCCTTAGAGGGAATTAGACTCGAGCGATACGTTGGTGATAATTGTAAGGATTGCGTTTTTTAAACACATTTGTTCAGGTATATAAATTTTGGAAATGGTTTATACTTTGACCGAAGATACCCAGTAGTTGGTCATTCGAATTTAGATAGTTATAAATGAATAATTATTAGATAATAACTATTTATTAAATGATTAAACAATTTGGAAAAACATTTTATATATAAACGTCATTTAGGTGTTAACATGTAAAGATACAAAATCTGATTTCCATTTTAGCTAAAGGCTAAGACTCAAATTAGTCCGTTGGGCTTACGATTTCGCTGGGCCAGCCCAAGGTCAGAGCCCAGCTCGACAACACAGGCTCGAATTGGGCTCGGTTTTGTAACGGGTTTTGGTATTTATTGATATCGGGCTAAATCATTATTGATGGGCCAGATTTAAAGAAAATAGTTGGGCTAACTAATGTTATTTCGGGTCATATTAATAAAAAAAAAAGGTGGACTTTAGACCTTATTAGGCTGACATTTAGATTAGACTGTGTTGTTGGGTTTATTGGTCACGAGGACATGAAAATGAGACGGAAAACAGGTATAAACTGAGGCAGGCAATACCCATGCATGAAAAATCTTAAAAATGAAAGAATAGGTTTGGAGTTATACATAGCGGGAGATGGATATGATCGAGATCACCATGATAGCTCGTCGGATCTATTTGAGTCTGGGCGGAACTGTCGTCTTGCTCGTCGGGGAGATCAGAAACGGATAAGATGGTGCGGGTGGTTGTAATGTGGACATCTAGTGGTTATAATGGTTCAAGGGTCATGTGTATGGGTTACGGACACCTATTACTGGTTAAATGGATATCTATAGGCTATTGGTCATGGCTATTAGTTATAATGGTTCAAGGGCCATCGGTATGAGTTATGGACATCTAGTTGTTATGATGGTTCAAGGGCCTGGTTTTGGGTTATGGACACCTATTACTTGTAATGTGGATATCTATAGGTTATTGGTCATGGCTAATAGATATAACGGTTCAAGGGCCATCGGTATTAGTTATGGACATCTAGTGGTTATGATGTTTCAAGGGCCATGGTTATGAGTTATGGACACCTATTGCTTTTAATGTGGATATCTATTGGCTATTTGTCATGGCTAGTAGTTATAATGGTTAAAGGGCCATCGGTATGAGTTATGGACATCTAGTGGTATAATGGTTCAAGGGCCATGGTTATGGGTTATGGACACCTATTACTTGTAAAATGGATAACTATAGGCTATTGGTCATGGCTAGTAGTTATAATGGTTCAAGGGCCATCGGTATGAGTTACGGACATCTAGTGGTTATGATGATTCAAGGGCCATGGTTATGGGTTATGGACACCTATTGCTTGTAATGTGGATATCTATTGGCTATTTGTCATGGCTAGTAGTTATAATGGTTAAAGGGACATCGGTATAAGTTATGGATATCTAGTGGTTATAAGTTTTCAATGGCCATGGTTATGGGTTATGGACACATATTACTTGTAAAATGGATATCTATAGGCTATTGATCATTGCTAGTAGTTATAATGGCTCAAGGGCCATCGCTATGAGTTATGGATTGTAGGAAAACCTTGTAGTATTCACATGGCGGAACTTGAATACCACATTACTGGATGTCTACTAGTCAATAAGATCACGAGAAATAGAAGATGACGAACATTACCTTTAGATAGCTAAAGAAGTGATCCACTCTACTGCACCACCTGGACACGCTGCAAGACCGCGTTGTACCAACAAAGCAACACACAAAGACTTGTGTGTGTGTGTGTCTGTGTTCGTCGAACCGAACAAGCAAAAGCCGAAAACCCCTTGGGGTTCTTTTCGTTCGTCCGGCCGAAGAGGAGAGGGAGAGGAGAGGCTAGGGTTTTTAGTGTATTGTAATGTGTAACCTAAAACCCTCACATAAGCCTTCTATTTATAAGGCTAGATGTTACGGTTTATTCCTTGGAGTTTAATTATGATTAATCTCATAATTTAACTTCCTATTAACACTTTAAACCCTTGGACTTTTTCTAGTTAATTAATTAACTATTAATTAATTGTCCGTTAAATACTTAACCTAATATTTAACCATCCTCAATAATAATTAACTTATTACTATTTATTCTCTTCTTTACAATTAACTTAACTAGTTAATTATTCTACACAACTTACTTTATTCGGTTGTCCATTATTGGGTGTGTAGTGGTGTGACCCTTTAGTGTCTTATAACATTGGACACAGTGACACGTGTACTTATCTGTGCACATAAATCCTTCAGACTCCCACTTGTGCAAGTTAAGAAACACTTTCTGATCATCGTTGGCCTAAAGCGGTCCCTAGCCAGACATTTAGGATAACCAGGTCATAAGAACTCTTACACCCAGAGATAATATTCAAAAATGAATAACACTAACAGATTTTCCTTTCGCATCATGATATTTCTTAATTTGAGTAATAGACATGGAGCAGGGATCTTCTTCTATATACTCGAATTTTCTCATCTCTGATTTCGACTTTCTGCAGTAACGGATTACCAAATGATCTAATCATTCTCCGAGCGCGGCCACGCATTTCAGTAGTCTTAATCGTCGAGCGACCATGAAATATCTCTTCTAGTTAAAGAATGTGCAAATTCCATCTTGACATTTGCGTTATCTTGCCCACGACTTCCGCTGTCTTAGTCAAGTTCCTTATGATCACCCTTTTATGGTGTGACGGTAGATAAATGCTAAAGATCAGAAGTCATCGTGTCTCAAACCAAAACGTCTCAGGTCAGAGGACATCTACTCGAAATTACTCATGCTTAGGCTCCATGAAGTAATCTCGATCTTTTGGTCACGTCTAATGTTTAGCAAACTCTGAATCATTAATGAATATTTATTTTAACAACCCTTGTTTCTCTATTCAATAACTATGAAATAGATAAATATTCATAATGGTATGAACTCTTGCATCTAGCTCCCACTAAATTCAAGCAACCACAGACAATTTAGATACTCAAAAACTTTGTGTATCAAGGATAGGTTTAAAACATGTTAAGAATAGACAATGTGAAAATATTATGTAAAACTTTCTATTTCAATCCCATGAAATGTTATTACATAATGTATCGATTTCAAACATGTCTATGATTCTAATCAAAATTACTAGCTACCAATATTTAGGTACTGCATGCCTATAGCGTGCGCATGTTTCTCATGCTTTGGTCCAGCTAGTGGTTTTGTCAACGGGTCAGCGATGTTGTCATCCGTTGGTATTTTCTTAATTACAATATCACCTTCTTTTACATACTCACGTATGCGGTGATATTTCCTGCGTACATGCCTGGTCTTTAGATGCTCTCTTGGTTCAACAGCTTGCGCTATTGTCGCACTATAGTCACAGAATGTTTCGATGGGTCTAGAGATACTGGCAATAACTCTAAGATCCTCGATAAAATTCTTAAGCCACATGGCTTCTTTCCCAGCATCATTTGCGGCAATGTACTCAGCCTCTGTAGTCAAATCTGCTATCGTATCTTGTTTCTGACTCTTCCAAGATATAGCTCCTCCGTTTAGTGTGAAGACAAATCCCGATTGAGATTTGTAATCGTCTCTGTCGGTTTGGAAGCTTGCATCTGTGTAACCAGTTACACGCAATTCTTCCAACGAACCTCTAAAGACCAAGAACATTTCTTTCGTCCTTCTCAAATACTTGAGAATGTTCTTGACAGCCACCCAATGGGGTTCACCGGGATTCTTTTGATATCTGCGTGTGAGACTTATGGAGTAAGCAATATCGGGCCAAGTACATAACATGGCATACATGATTGATCCAATTGCCGAAGCATATGGTACCAAACTCATCCTAGCTATTTCCTTGCTAGATGTGGGACTCTGAGCTTTGCTCAGTGTAATGCCATGTGTCATTGGAATGAGTCCTCTCTTGGAATCACTCATACTGAATCTCTTCAGTACTTTGTCAATGTATGTACTTTGACTAAGTCCAATAAGCCGCCTAGATCTATCTCTATTGATCTTTATACCCAGTATAAATGCGGCTTCTCCCAAGTCCTTCATCTGGAAACATTTAACTCACCAGGATTTTACTCCTTGTAATGCTGGTATATCGTTTCTTATAAGCAGTATGTCATCAACATACAAGACTACGAAGATTACTATGCTCCCACTGAATATTGTATAGACACACGCCTCGAACTCACTCTTGACAAAACCAAATTCTTTGATTCTTTTGTCAAAGTGTAAGTTCTAACTTCTAGATGCTTGCTTCAATCCATAAATGGATTTTAGCAATTTACATACTTTATTAGGATTCTTTGGATCGGAAAAACCATCCGGTTGTATCTGAAGGAATTATGTGCACAGTCAGTCAACCTATGATGATACATCCATGCCTAAGAAACACTTAAGGGTCACACCGGTGAGTGCATGTAATACGAGCAAGATAAGTAATGATACTACGAAGAGGAATGATTCATAATAGTCATTATGAATCAGTTAAGTATTAAGTTAAGTTTAACTTATTACTAGATTAGTTTAACTAACTAATTAATACAAGTAGTTGTACATTTACTAGTTGGGTAAATATACAATGTGTTAATTATAGATTATCTATGATATGATTTAAAGCTATTAAATTATATAGTAATTGGATAATATTGTTGTATAAATTATATAAAGGTTATTATATAATTAACTATTAGAAGTATAAATACAAGTATATAATTCGTGTATATGGGTACCGAATTATTAGTGTATTAATACTAGACATTTAGTAGTTAAGTGCAACAATAATAAACTAGTTAAACTATATGGGATGGAAGTGTTAAAAGGATGTTTAATTAAAGTTCTAATATTAATTAAACTAGAAGGGTTCTAAGCGTAACTTATTTGTATATAAATAAGAGGCTTAGGGTAAACCCTAAACCCTTAACACACATACACAAGCCACGAAAATACTTGCCTCTCCTCTCCCTATTTTCGGCCGAACAAGAAACAAGGGAAGAACAGTAGTCTTGTGTTCTTCGTGTTCTTCGTGTTCTTCGTTCGTTCTTCGTGTTCTTCAAGTTTTGAAGAACAAGTTCATTGCTTAGATCAACTAGAAGATCGCTCGATTTGTTCATCATCAGTGGATCAATCTTAAGCAAACAACAAGGTATGTTTTGGGAAACCCTTTACTCCCTTCTCCCTCTTGGACGAATTTCTGCCAAAGAACCCTAGGGTTCTTTGGTTGATGGTCGACGAATACACACAAGAAATGTGTGTGTTCGAGTTCTTCGTACAAGGTTTCTTTTCTTGTTAACCTAATCTAGAATTCCAACATCCCAATCCTTTAGGATTTAAGGATTAGGTTTAATCTCAGTTCCGCATTTAGGGATTAAATCAGCTAGTTAGTTTTAACCGGTCAAGAACAGGTTCATGTTCTTGGTCAGTCATGGTTCGAACTCGTGTACTAGGTGGTCGACCCAAGTGGTTGATCAGTCGCATGGTGCGTAGTAAATCCCTATATTGGTATCAGAGCGTTGGTTTAGAAATCTAGACTAGATTAACAAAGGTTGTTTGTTTACTTTAATTTACAAGTTTTTTTTGTTTCAAGTTTTTCTTCTTTCTTCTTCATGTTTTTCGAAAATAAGGGAAGAAACCCTAAGACCAAGAACATTAAACTAGTCTAAGTTTAATTGGTCAAGAAGGTTTCTAGAAAACCCTAGCAAATTTTCGAAACCCTAGAAAGAACCCTAGGATCAAGTATGTTAAACAAGATATGTTTAATTGATCAAAATGATTCTTTCCATAAACCCTAGAATTTTCGTGACCTGGAAAGAACCCTAGGATCAAGTATATTAAACAAGATATGTTTAATTGATCAAAAGGATTCTTTCCTAATTACCTTAGAATTTTCAAAATCTAGAGGATTACTTGGACACCAAGTTTATTAAACTAGCCTAGTTTAATTGGTGGAAAAGTATCCTAGTCTTAAGTTTTCGAAAACCCTAATAACCGTAGAACACTAAACTAGTTTAAGTTTAATAGTTTGAAAGTATTAATTAGGATACTAATCTAAAATCTAGTTAATTAGACAAGTTTATGTCTAATAGGTTTAATTATTATTTTGATAGGTTTATTAAAGCTAGTTCATTAAACCTAGTAATTTAGACAAAGTTTTATTGTCTATAAGGTTTAAATTAAAGAGTTTAAATAAATTTATTAAAAGTTATAATCTATCTTAGAATTTAAACAAAGTTTATTGTTTAAAAGGATTGATTAAAATTAGTCTTTTAATTAAAATAATGTCTTTGATCAAGAAAGTCAAAACCCTAGTTTTGATTGATCAAAAACAAGATTAGGGTTCATCTAATTAATTTGGGAATTGATAAAGAAGGTATTAATTTTTAAGTTCTAAAATTAACAAGGTGTATTTAATTATGTATAAATATATATATGTATTTAAATTTTCGTTTTTTTTTATTATTAAGTAAAATTGAATTTTAAAAGATATAATAAGTTTATACACATTTTAATTAGTTCAAGTTAAAATGTGTAAGTATAAATTAGGTGTAATATTCTTAATAGAATGTTACAAGTTTATTATTATAAATATACATATATACGAATTTATATATATATATATATATATATATATATATATATTAAATACAAGATAAAATGAAACAATTAAAAGGATAATGTTATTTTGATCTTTAAAGAAATAATAGTGTAACTAGTTATTGTATAAGTTATAATATAATTAAAACTAGAATGTACAAAGTTATGATTTAATTATAACTAGTAATTGTACAAGTTGAAATTATATTATTAACTAGAAATATACAAAGTTATATTGTTATATATATCAAGGTGTATAAAGTTATAAGTTATTATAACTATATAATTATACAAGTATGATATAAGTATTTTACAAGTTATGCAATATACTAGATTAATGATCAAGTATAAATAACAAGAACCTATATTTAACTAGTTCAAGTTAAATATAAGAAAGGTTTAAACAAACTAGAGAATTATTATATATAGTTTTTATATAATAGGTTTATTATTTTTACCAAGTATAAACCGGTGATTGTGTTAGCTTAAGTTTCATCATGGTTGTTGAAGCTAGTGGGAGCTACACAAGAAAATCACAAAGTTTGTAAGTGTGTCGTTATGGCATAAGTCATGGTCGAATCTAATAAGTATAACAAGTGTTTAATTTCATTATTAGACTTATGAAAAACTAGGTGTGTTAAACTAAGTTTATGTTTCAAGTTCATGAATCATAAAAGTTTTAAAAGTTTAACATAAGTTTATAAGTTTTTCAAGTAATATAAAACAAGTAAGTTTTATTAGAAAGAAGGTTTCTCACAAAACCTAGTAAAACGTTTTGTACATCTCGTTTTAGGCATAGATCTTATGTTTAAAAAAAGGTGTCTTGGAGAACCATTCAATTCACAAGTCACACATTTTTTAAACAATGATTAAGATTGGAATAAAAGTTTAAGTTTAGTTTTAAGACTTAAACAAACCCAAGAAAATCTTAGATCGAAGTACTATCCACCTAATGGAACACCTCACTTGTTCAACGCTATTCATATTGTAAGGATAAAGAACCTTAGATATGGATTCAAATCATTGAGTGTGTTAGGGTGCGTAAGGTTCTGCGATAATCGGGAGTCCCGCCCAGAGCATCGCACTGTCTTAGATGGTCTGATCTACTTTGGTGATAATCGGGAGTCCCGGCCCAAAAAGTACTTGAGTAGAATAAACATACTAGACTTTATTACTAACTTAGAAATGTACAATTAGATTGTACAAAGTTGTAATAAGTTATAAGTCTAAAGATTCTACGACACCTAGGAATCGTGTCAAGTCTTGATACGATCCGTAAGGAAGTTACCTACCAGAAATAGCATGTCTCGTCGGGAAGTGCCCAAACCTTGCGGCGAGAATGTGATATATGGATCCTAGGCCTAAAATATTAATTATGGGTTTATAATATATTTTAGAGAATGTTTACTGATGACAACTAATTAAACTGGGTTTGATTTGTAGATGGCAGCAACAAACACAACGATAACCTACAACAAACTCTCGCGACATTTCTCTCTAGGAAAGAAAGAAAAGACTGGGTCAAATTTCCTCAATTGGAAGCGTGATTTTAAGATCATGCTCAGACAAGAGAGGGAAAGGATTGACCAAGAGAGAAACGTGTTGAAAACCCCTGCCAAGGATGAAGAAAACGAACCAGGACAAGCGTTTTATGCTTGTAAGGCGTTCGCTTCTTGCAAGATGGCTGAGGGAGCATCAGTAGGTGCACATGTCATGAGAATGAAAGTGCACGTTGATCACCTTACTAGACTTGGTCACCACATGCCATTGCAGTTTGCAATTGACATGATACTCAACTCATTGTCCGATGACTACAAGTCCTTTGTGGCCAACTACAGCAAACGTAATATGGATAATTCCATTCCCGAGCTACAATCAATGCTCGAGGCTGTTGAGTTGAATATTGAGACCAATTCTAAAAGGGGTCGCATAACTGATGGCAGCAATGAGGATATGCATAGTGGTAAAGGAAAGGGTAAAACCTATCCTAACCAAGGAGTGCCAAATGGTAAAGGTGTCAAACAAAAGGTCAAGAAGGTTAAGCCTAACACTGCGAGGACCGAGAACCGGTGCTTTAAGTGTGGTGAGGCTGGGCATTGGAAAAGAAATTGTCCAAAGGGTGCAATTGGTAGGGGAGGAAACGCAAGTTCCTCAGGTAACACAACCACACTTCTTAATCACTTTAAGATACTTGTAAAGTACATTACGAGTAATCTAACTTTTGCAATCGTTTATTGCAGGAGATGGAAAGTGATGGTGACCGGCATGAGATGGTGATGATCCCACGAGCACCAAGTTTTTATAATTCAGTTTTTTTTTCAGTGGATTCGTTTTAAACAATTTACTTTATTGTTTGGATAATTTTTTTTATGTTAAAACAAGTTTCATTTTGGTTTTAATTAAATTTTCGAATCCATGGTTGAATTATATTGTGTGCATGTGTGATAATTACACTAGTCAAGGTTTATGACTAGATTGTAAGTCAAGTTTTGATTTACTTATGTTTCATGTTTATATTTATATATTTGTTTGATTGTTGTATAAATAATGTCTTGATAGCTCAAGGTATTTAGATACTAGTAATTAGAAAGTTTTTCTAATGAAAGTATTTAAAAGTTTTATGGAAGCATAAGGTTCAAAGGTTATTGAACTTAGTTAAAACATCTTAAGTAATAGTCATTACTTATTATTGAAAGTTTTAAAGTATTAGTATAGTATGATTATATTGGATATAATCAAGGTATGCTTTAAGAGTATTATTACAAGTCTTTTACACTTGTAGTAAAGGTTTTAATGAAGTCATAATTCCCTAGTAGGAATAATTGGATATTCGTATAATCCAAGTAAAATGACTTAGACATTAAATGACTCTTAAAAGGGACATAACTATATTAAAATCTTTAAGAATTAAAAGGTATTATTGCAAGTCTTTTATACTTGTAATAAATACAATATTTAATCAAGTCATAATTCCCTAATAGGAATAATGGATATTTGACAAATCCAAGTGATGACTTTGGCATTAAATGAAGTTCTTAAAGAGTACTAATGTATTTAAGAATTGATAGTATCATTTCAAGTGTTTTATACCTGTTAAATACAGTAATCAATAAAGATCATAATTCCCTAAACAGGAATGTTGGTTATTCACAAATCCAAAGTATGATCTTAATTATTGATAGAATTCTTAAAAGATTAAACTACAAGTTATTGACTAGGTCAAAGTAGTAGTTTAAGAGATGCTTAAGTTCCATAAAAGTAAGTGGGAGCTAAGACTAACGTAATTCATTAAAGATGTTAGTGAATTCAGTAAGTTAGTAAGACATTAACAACAAGGTTTTACCAAGTCGTTAGCCAAAGAGTTAAGAGAAATAATAAATGATCGATTAGATTATTGCAAACCTAATAGCGTGATCACAAGTCTTGTGATTAATTATTGCATATCTAATAGGTTGTTGAACACTACAGTGGATAACACAATCATTTAAGGAAATTTCTTTAACTAATAAAGATATCTACAAATCAAGTAACTAAAAGAGACTTTAGTTACAAGGATGATTTATGAATTCAAGAAACTAAGGAGTTAATTTTCAATCCTCCTGTGTTTACCAAATTACATAAAAGGCAAGACTAGAATATGTTCTAGATTGTTGCAAGAACAATATCTAGCAAAGGCAAAAGTAATAGTATTCCTAAATACTCGTCTTATGTCTTTAGTTTAATAGAAATGATTGGTTTAGTGATGAAGTTACAATCTAGGTTGTAAAATCATTAAGTAATCAACGTGAACGAAAGGAATAAGTAATGATCCAGTAATAATTCAGTATCTATGTCCAGTGAGGAATAATACTTGAGTTAGTATCATTCTTATTCAGACTGTGTATGTTTTACAAGATCCATGAATAAAAGTATATTTATTCAAGAAGACACAAAATCCGTGACTACTCGTCTTGGTGGGAACCTCGATGGGACGTTAACGTCATCGTGGTATTTGGTGGTAGATTCTAAGTTCTTCGAAGATAGCTACACAAGTGTTGTGTAACCAAATATCGGTGATATTCTGTTGGAGGCTCAACGAATATTGGATTGACCACCGTGACAATACTTCATGGTTGAAAAGTTCAAAAGTATTGTTCACTAGGATTGTCCTTAAGCCTGAGGTATTTGGTTTAGGATACAATGACTAATGTGCTTTGGTTCAACTTAGACAATACTGAAATACGTTTGTCATACGAGGCGATACTGGGTACAAAGGAAGTTGTATTTTAAATCGAAATATACAAGATGGTAATTGCACCTCCTCTTTAGGAGAGATATTTGTAGGTCCTTTGACGTGATGAGATAACTGGAAAGTGCATGGCCATGCCCAAACGAACTGATTTGTTCTTTGTCGTTTATCACAACAGTTTGAATCAAGAAGTCATGAAATGATTTCGAATACAGGAGTTGATAATTTCTACCATGCTCGTATTCGTTATCACAAATATCGTGCTGCAAGGGATGAGCCTAACATAGTTTGCCCAAGAAGTAGAGACAGAGTGTTCTTTACTAGGAGACGCTATTAAAGAGTTTTTCATAAACCATACCTGGGTTACGTAAGCTGTTTTTATGGGGTTGGTTACCTACATGCCCATCTAGAAGGCCGATGTAGCTCCTATCATTAAGACAAAGGTTACAGACTTGCACAAGTGGGAGTCTGAAGGAATTATGTGCACAGTCAGTCAACCTATGATGATACATCCATGCCTACGAAACACTTAAGGGTCACACCGGTGAGTGCATGTAATACGAGCAAGATAAGCAATGATACTACGAATAGGAATGATTCATAATAGTCATTATCATTTAAGTATTAAGTTAAGTTTAACTTATTACTAGATTAGTTTAACTAACTAATTAATACAAGTAGTTGTACATTTACTAGTTGAGTAAATATACAATGTGTTAATTATAGATTATCTATGATATGATTTAAAGCTATTAAATCATATAGTAATTGGATAATATTGTTGTATAAATTATATAAAGGTTATTATATAATTAACTATTAGAAGTATAAATACAAGTATATAATTCGTGTATATGGGTACCGAATTATTAGTGTATTAATACTAGACATTTAGTAATTAAGTGCAACAATAATAAACTAGTTAAACTATAAGGGATGGAATTGTTAAAAGGAAGTTTAATTAAAGTTCTAATATTAATTAAACTAGAAGGGTTCTAAGCGTAACTTATTTGCATATAAATAAGAGGCTTAGGGTAAACCCTAAACCCCTTAACACACATACACAAGCCACGAAAATACTTGCCTCTCCTCTCCCTATTTTCGGCCGAACAAGAAACAAGGGAAGAACACAAGTCTTGTGTTTTCGTGTTCTTCGTTCGTTCTTCGTGTTCTTCAAGGTGCGATTCCTCCTTTCTGATACGCCATTCATCTGAGGCGTATACGGAGGTGTGAGTTGTGAAACAATCCCACATTCCTTCAAATGATCGTCGAACTCTTGGCTCAAATATTCGCCTCCTCGGTCAAACCGAAGTGACTTAATTTTTTTACCTAGTTGGTTCTCTACTTCCCTCTGATATTCTTTGAACTTGTCAAAGCTCTCAGACTTTAGTCTCATAAGAAAGACATAGCCATACCTACTGAAGTCGTCAGTAGAGGTAATGAAGTAGCGGTATCCTCCTCTAGCTTCTGGAGTAAAGGTGTCACACCCCGCCAAAAATGGTTTTGCGGAAGAACGAGGTGCGACTAATTAGCAACATAACACATCAATAATAGTAACTTCACATTAATTGAAAAATGGACTACCAATGTCGTTACAAAAACCAAAAAGAAATTGTTTTAACATTAACCAAAAATAAATGTTGTAAATGAAAAACTTGCGTCATTAAGACTTATTCTTGAAACTAATGCATGATAATCCTTGACCAAAATAGAACCTTGAAAAGACTTAGTTTCCATTACCTGAGAAAACATATAGAAAAAGTGTCAACACAATGGTTGGTGAGTTCACAGGTTTTGTGACTCCATGAAAAGTATCATCAAAGTAGTTCAGTACAAATCATGTACAAAATAGTTTTGTGTGCAATGCATAATCCCTTGACATGTTTGCAGTACATTCAAGTTAAGGTATAATCAAAGAGCCTATAATCAAACCGAAATCTAAAATCGTTAGAATATAAAGCTCAAACTCAGTTGGGCTAGCGCATAACTAGCCATGAGCGGGGGATCAATCCCGATACTACTATCTCTATATTCCTTGGCTAACACATTAGCTAATGATTACTGTTAAACGTGGACTCGTAATATGGTCCGTTGTCCTTCATGGTAGGTACGCGTTTACAACAATGATTACACAAAGATTATTTATTGCAAAATAGTTGAATAGTATATGTTTTCTCCCCCAGGTAAAATAGTTATAAAAATAGTAAGAGTGGGGCCGTGAAACTCACCTGATACGAAGCTAGCATAGTGCAATCAACAATAGTTGGGTTTCCAACCAAACAATCCTGGCGTCCTAAACGCATAATAATAAACAAATAAGTGAGGGTCTAAATGACACGCCTAAGCTACATGATGCACAAATGATTCCCTCAACACGAATCTAGACTCGAGCAATATGTTGGTGACTCGGTAGGGTTGGGTTCATATATTAAATACGTTTGTTTATTTTAAACAAGTTTGAAACCTTCTACACTTTGATTCGAAAGTAATCTAATTGACTATTTCATAGATAATTATTTAAATATAATTATTTAAATAATTAACATTTATTATTAAATAATTAATTATTAAATAAAGAAAATTAGTATCATTATCAATTAATGATTAAAAATTATTAAATAATTCATTACGGTATTAATTAACAAATATTTGTTATATAAGTAATAACTTTAAAATAAAATAAGAAAAATGTTTATAGACTTTCAATACAAGAATAGAAACGATGGGCTAGAACATAATTGCTTGCATTTTGGTTATTGGGCTTGGACTACTGATCGAACACGACGGGCTAAAGAAACACTGGTTTGGGCTAAGATGGCTACAAAGAAATTAAACGAATACAGTCTCCTTCACCCGAGACTCTACCGGAGGTGTCACCGGACAGATTCCGGCACACACACACACACACACCAAAACTCGAGTATAAGTGGCGTAAATGTTATGACACACGGGTATTTTCAAAACAATGACCGATACAACCAACCCACACGATTACACTTGACTCGCCTGAGATCGGGTCGTCGAGAAAACCCAGAAATTCACACACGCATGCATGCTTAAATAAAAGAATAGAATGGTAAAAAGTTATACCTATCGAGAGAGAAAGATGGCACCGAGAGAGAGACGTCGGAGATGTGTGATATTCGCCGGAATTGTCTTGACTTCACCGGTGCTGTTTGATCCCGTAGGGTATGGTAAAACCGAAACAAAAGAGCGTAGTTTTCTGGTTTCTTTCATAGAGAGAGACAACGTGGGGTATAAAGGTAATCGCCGGAGATGGCTCTTGTTTGATCGCCGGAAATTCGAAGGGAGTAGAAGGCTGTGATGATTCACATTAAAAGAGACGAGAGAGACCTGAGGTGATTCTTGTGTCACCGGAAAAACAAAAGGGGGAGGGCGGTGGTTTATGGTTACGCCGGAAGTGGGATCAAAAGATAGAGAGTGGGGTTGTACGAGTAGGTTTATAGGGAGGAATAGGTTTAGGTAGTACACATATATCTATCTTTAATTCAAGAAATTCGGAAGGTTTGTTTAAAAGGACGAGAACGTGTACACCTGGAGAAATAGGATGATAAGAGTGATTTTCAAATTTTCAATGGTCATTGTAACTGGTCATAGGATTTAGGATTTGTATTTTATTATAAAAATATCATAAGATTATACGAAAATCATGGGGAATTTGGTACCAGCTTATAGAACATATGATGATGGATAAGAATTAATTTTTGAATTTATTTAAACTTTCAATGCATGAATTTGGTACTAGCTTAGCACCATTTTTAGCATTTTAACCATAATTACCTTTTGGTTCAATATTCCATTTGTATTTTTATATTTTAATATTATAATCTGTACAACTTTTCATCTCAATCATTTTAGTTTACTTACAACTTTATTATAAAATATAAAGTTTATGATTATAGTATGAGTTTGGTCACCAAATCGCTAAGTTATGGTTACCATTGTACAACATAAATAAATAATTTATTGCGCCACTATTTATGTGTACGAATAGTACATAACATGTATGTTTTGCTAGATTTATATGCAAAATGAGAACTTTATTAGTTATACATAAATTGTTTACTAATTTAGGTTGAAATAAGTGTCGGTTAATTACCTGATTTCGTGGGTTGTCACAAAAGGGTCTACACACATCTGTGTGTATAATCCCTAATAACTCGCATGCCCTTTCATTGTAATGATTGAAAGAGTCTTTCGTCATCTTGCCAGATAAACAAGCTTCGCATATAGCATATGATTCCAAATCAAATGGCTCTAGAATTCCATCATCGTGGAGCTTCTTAATGCGAGTCTCGTTTATATGACCTAAACGACAATGCCAAAGATAAGTTTGATTCAAGTTACTGTTGGATCTTTTACTTATATGATAAATGTCTCGTTCTATGTTATTTAGATTTAACGTGTATAGACCATTATGAGAGTTTGCGTTAAAATATAAAATGTCATCTTTTAAACACGAAATTTGTAACATCCCAAAAAATCAGAGGAAATTTAAAATTTTTAATTAATAAAACATATTAATTTTCTCAAAGTACAAGTAACTTAAAGGTCCTAATTCATTAATCAAAATATAAAACCGTCTCGTGGTTTAAATGCGGAATAATTAAAGGTTTTGAAGACAAAACATGTTTGACTCGAAATAAATATTTTAATCCAAATCCATAAATATAAAAATAGAAACGCAGCTCATCAACCATTGACCTTCCCTTTGCCCTTGCTAGTACCTGTAAAATGGGAGGAGTGATTGGGGTCAGCCACCGCTGAGTGAATAATATCAAAATAAATAAGTAATTACAAACAACTCAAGCCACATAAGTGATCCCTAGAGACTCTACTCAATTCTCATTTGCTCAAGTTTATTTTCTCAGATTTTAAATTTATATAGCGCGCTTGTGTAAATCGGGTCGAGAGATCAACCTCGCCCCTCCTTACACCAGAATGCCACTCAGGCTACCACTCAGAATTGTCACTCAGGCTACCACTCAGATTTGTTATTATTGTTATGTTTTCAACTTATAACATAAACCACTCAGATCACCCTAACACATAGTAACAAATAATGACTCTGTACCGGCTCAGATACTCGGCACGTCTGTCTCAGATCAGTGGTAAGTAAATGCAACAACTAGCAACTCAGATAACGGATCAATCACACAGAAAGTAAAAGCAGATCAACAGTTAACCACTTAAGCCATGCACGTATCGTTATAACTGAATAAATGGTGAGAATACTCAAGCTCAATCAACAAGGCAATTCACAACACATAGCACAAAATCATGGATCGAAAGTAAGTACAAGTTTATAGTGAGATTACCCACCTCGAATAACCGTAAGCTCCTAAGTATCCTCGGCACTGAAGAGCGTCTCTAACCGGTCCTAGAAAGTCCTACAATGTACAAGGAAGCTCGGGTTATGATTAGGCTCAAAGGTTGTTTCAGCAGAAACTAAACAGCACTCAGCACTTTCGCGGGAACCGCTATAACTCTCAAACCGCTCACTAGATATTATTCAAATTTTTACAGTAGTTAAATGACTCAGAGGACTACAATTTTACAGAAGGCTTCGGAAGCTAGATCCAAACAGAAAAGGCTCAAAACAGGCTCGCAAGACAGAATAGCTGAACCGAAAACTATCCAGCGAAGGTTTATTAAAACATCAATAGCTTTTAAATCGTAAATCAGATTAACGAGTCGTCAGCGTCGTTGGAAAGAGGACTCAGAAACCTAGAAACCAACACGGGCCAAAAATACAGAAACGTATCTTAGGTGTGACAAAAACGGACTTAAACCCAGACTACAGTTTCTGCCCAAAGTCCAGCATGACGTTAAAAACCCGTTTTAATTCCCGACATCAACCGTTTATTCCCGAGATACCCGACAGTCCCAAAAACAACTTTCTCTCACAGCAGCTCAGAAATCTTATTTATTTAGAAAATTTCCGATTTGGGGAACCAAGAACCCTACGGGTTCGGTTTTCCGGTTCTCGATCAATAAAACGTCTATGTAATTAACAAAAGGTTTTTACCCAAACCAAATCCCGAATCTCATAAATTTCAGTGGTTTAAACCCGCAACACAACTCTACAAAGTCACAAAAATAAAGACTCATAATTTCGTAAAACTAGAATTTCTAAAACCCGAATTTCAACATAATTCAAAACACAATTTGAAGTAAAATCGGAAGACCGTAACTTTCTACTCGGTACCCCGAATGACACCAAATTTTTACAGTATATAGTATACATAATACACTAGAAACCGTCTATATAAAGTTCGTCCCGGTTCTGCCCCGAAGGGTCCCGAAACAGGCCCGCAACAGGCAAATTCGTTCAGTATTTCAGCACTGCAGTCAGTTAAAAAAAGGGGTCGTATCTCACAAACCGTTAACTCAATTAACGAGCGGTCGGCGGAGACGGAAAGCTATCTCAGAGAACTAAAACATTAGAGAAGGACGGGAATTCAAATTCCGGCTCTAACCTATCCAAAAACAGACACGAACCTGCCAGACAGAATCTGCTCAAACCGAACAGCATGCTAAAAACGAATCAAAACTAGACCCGCAATTACTAAATCACAACAACAACAATTTAGCAACGGGACACAGAAAAACAAAAAGGACAAAAGGGAAAAATGAGCTACCGAAACAAAGCTACAATCCGATTTGGCTAGAACAACAACACCACACCACTCGATCACCAAAACTCCTCCTGCTCGGGATCAAACATTTCTGCTCGTGATCGAACACACAAAGGAATAAACAATTTAATACTCAGGGGATTAGGAAATCACAGAATTTATGTACACGGGATAGAAGAGAAAAGAATCCTACCGAAACAAGAAAGAGGAGCACGGCTAGGAAGGTTTCTGCTCGGGATCGCTCGGAGGTTCCTCCTGTTGCTGGTCGCTAGGTTTGTTGTTCAATGCCTTCCTCATAACCCATCCCCCATGCACAATACAACCAACTCAGAACTAATAATAAAAGAATCGAAGGAAGTAGAGGAGCTTAAACTTAGTTTCTTACCGTGAACTAATCTCTAGGTTACTACTCGATCACACCTTCTTCTCAGCTTCAAGGATTGACGAGCAGGGAGAACAGGCTAGGGATGTTTGTGTCTTGCAGCTGAAGAGAGCACAACAAATGGCGGTGTCTAGGGATTAGCATAAAGGCTTGGTTTAAATATTTCTTTCTTGGGGCTTAAGATGGGTTCAAACATTCGGCCTTAATAGAGTAAATTGGGCTTAGTCCTTTATTGCTTCTTTGACCGACCCACACAAGAGATTCCACCCCCAAGCTTCTAGAACTTCTCGTGACTACATGCTACTCCTCCACTTCGTATCCCAATTTGCACCATCTCAAACGAATTTCGAAAGTGTCGGCAGGGGTGGTTTGGTCGATATCACAGAGGAGAGAAGAGTTTTAGTGTTTGTTTTTCGTTAGCTAACGGATCATTTAATCACTTTATAGGCCTTAAGCCCGAAACATCTTAAACCCAACAATGAAAGATTTAGTCTTGGCCTTCGGCCGGCCCGAGTCAAGAGAATATCACTCCACTCTTGGAATATAAATCGACTAACTAATTAATTAACTCAATAAAATAAATAATTATGAAACGTCCCATTAACTACAAATAACGTCTAACAAAACTCTAAATAATGTGAACCGCTTAATGACAGGTCATCCCATAAATACATTAGTGACTAGTATTAAATATTTAAAATGTATAATTCAATAATTTACTAATTAAAACTAATTAATTATATAATCAAAATTTCGGGGCGTTACAACTCAATTGAGTGTAACCTTTTGCCACCAACCGAGCTTTATAGGTGTGTACATTGCCATCCATGTCGGTCTTCTTCTTGAAGAGCCATTTGCTACCAACAGTCTTACTGTTAGGAGGAAGATCAACCAAAGTCCATACTTGGTTATCTTTCATGGATTGCATTTCCCCGTTCATAGCATCAAGCCATTTGTCAGATTCAGAATCTGCTAATGCAGCTCGATAGTTAGGGGGTTCATTATGATCCACTTAAAATAGACTTCGTCCCCGAAGTCATCGCTTGGAAGAAACTCAGGGTATCGATCTCGCATCTCTAACTCAAGCTTGCCATCGACCACATCCTCGAATGGGGAGACACGTAGAAGGTCATGAATAAAAAGAAACTCTTAGGGCAACCTACGCGATCAAAATAAACTCCAGCTCTTGCAACTGCTCGTAAAATCTTCTGTCTCTAACGGCGCAACAAGATAAGGCTAAAAGAGATAGAATCAGGATGCTCTCTAAGTATCTCGGTTATTGATGAAAAGAAAATAAGCACAAATTAACCACGATACTCTGTTAAAGGCGTCTTCTTGCTCTAGTAGTCAGACACAGTTGCTGCACTAAGCGATTAACGTTGCGTTGAATCTCCGATTCAACTCCACTTGGAGTTTTGTTACGGTTTGGTTTGTGGCGGCAGAAGATCTCGGCGTGATACCCGGTTGTCCAATGCGTGCTCAAAATCACACTCGGCCCCGTCATGGCGATAAAATAAGTTTTTAGAGGAAAACGTTCTTGCACAGTTCTAACAAATTTTTACTTTTACGTTATATCAACATATAAAATCTTATTATTGACAATCTCTACCAATAAGCATCGTCTCAAGGTCCTCTACTCTATAGGACATTAGTTTGTTTTAAGCATAAGAACAATTTAGTGGTTCACACCACTATTAAACAATACCTAACAAGTATAAAAAATCACTGAATGTATTTCATCACAAAAATCTCAGATAGTAGGCAACTCATGCCTCTTACTCAAGCTGCATATACTCAATTGCACACACCTCAAATCTCCACAACTTGTTTTTAACTCAACGCAAGCTTATCTCATCAATTTAAACTCAAATCTCGTTTAATGACTTCTCACCAGTCAACACAATGTATACATTTACTCGATTTTACATTTTTCTTTTCACGCGATCAAATTTAATTATCAAGCCACTCGAACATATAATTTCTCTTTTAAGTTGCGTTATTAGTGCTCTTGTTAACTCGTATTTAACAAATTCCCGCTGACTCTTTTTAATATTGATCGCTCAACTCATTTTAATGATACTTATCAATTCTCATAATAATTTTATCATTTATCTCGTTAATTATTTTCTTGCTTTGTTTTTATTTAAATTGTCTCCTGATTAATTTGACTAATTGTCCACTTATAAATCTCATTTTATTTTGAAGTTCGAACACCTCAATTAAATGATTTCTCTTTACTCAATTAATTAACTCGTTATTTCTCATGTACTTAATTACTCAATTATTTTCGCGTTCTCCATAAAAATTTCCTCAATACTTTATATTTTTAGCTCCTCCTTGATTTAGAAATTCATGAAAATTTTATTGTCTAATAGACTTATATATTTTTCTCAATTGCTCATCTCAATAACTATTAACAGTTTAGTAATTATTCAATACCGCACAATATTTGGTGATTTTCAATTTGATAATTTAACTCGATACTTCTCCTTAGTTTTTAATTTAATATTTGTTCTTAAATAACATTTTATCATATGGTTCATTCTAATAATTTATCTGTTTAACTTGATTTATTAGCTCGGTAATTTCTCAGTAATAATAAAATTTTCCACATAATTTATTATGGCGATCTTCTCATGACCGACTCATTAACCAATATTCTTATTATTTCAAATTTAAATGTAACGCCCTAAATTTTCTTGTATTTAAATTATTTACATTTTATTAAATAAAGTATGTGGTATTTAATTAATTATGAGATTATGTGTTATGCGATTTTATGTGCATTTAATTTGAGTGATTTAAATGCGTAGTGTTTCATTTAATGACAAGGGTGTCGTTTAATTCCAGCGATTTTATGTGTTAGTCGTTTCGAGATTTCTCAATGATTGTGAGTTTCTTATATTTGTCTTAGACGTTATTAGATTCCGATTGGCCAAGGCTTTGATTCCGTTTCCTTTCGATTTAACCGGACCAAGCTAATAATTCTAGTTCGGCCTTGTGGCTTTGTGTGTCGACCAAAAGAATGGGACCGAGCCCACTTGCCTTGTGATGATTCGGTCACGAGTATTAAACCTTTGCACATCTCCTGGTCCAGTCCACCATACTTCCTTTAGCCCGAGTTAAATATTGTTACGGTTTCTATGGCCCAAGCAAAGAGAGTTGAGGCCTTGTACGTCTAGTTTCCTTAGTGAAGAAGTTTTCCCTTATTTTTGGACGTAATCCTCTCTTTTACTCCTTTCCATTACCGAATTATTCCCTCACTTGTACCCTAAAATGCCCGCTACCTCCTCCTCTCTTCTCCTTGTGCGTTCGAAGAAAAGAAGAACCCTACAGCTGATCGAAGAAGGAGTTGTGTAGGCATTGTTTCAGTATTGTTTTCTCCAATCTTTTTCATTCCTTATTTGTTCCATGTGTTGGGGTTTTAATCCCTGTTTCTTCTTCTTATCTTTGCGTGTTCGAACAGAAGTAGAAGCAAGTCACGTGTATAAGCTCTCATGGTTGACGGTGGGAGTTTATAAAATTGATTAGTGGTAAAAGGAAGTAAATTGCAGCGGTGGAAGCAAGCTTGATTGTTGTTGTATTTTATTATTTGTGACGGAAAGTAAAGAGAGCAGGCTTTGAACGTAAATGGTGGCTATCTTGATTATTTGGACGGCAAGCATGTCACGTGAATATTGCTTCTGATTGTCGATGGTTGTATGCTAACATGGGACGGTAAGCTCCTCTAATTAATTAGAGGAGGCTGCTTGGTTGCTATGGTAGAAGTCAAGGACGGCAAGCTCCTCTATTTAATTAGAGGAGGCTGCTTGCTACATCAAATAAAAGGGAATGATCGAGGGTCCTTCGCGCGACGGATTGTGCAGATCGGAGCAGGAGGATTTGTGGAGCAGATTGGTGTCGGTGTTGGGTCCGAGTGCGCACCGTGACTGATTGACTGCAGCTTGTCCAAAGGGTATATGATTTGTACCTTCCTTATTCTGTTATTTATTTTCGATTCATTGATCATTTCCGTTTTTGAGGTCTAACCTGTTTGTCTAGAGTAGTTTGGAGGTTGCGGGTTTTGTTAACACCTTTTGCTCAAATGACCTACACGTTTATTAATCGAAAAACCGGAAACCGAACCCGTAAGGTTCTTGGGTTCCTAAACCGAATAGTTTTCTTAAACGAATTAAATAGATTATGTAAATGTAATCTTCTGTGGTAAAAAGAAATTTTTGGGGCTGCCGGGAAGTCTCGGGAATAAACTAGTTGATGTCGGGAATTTAAAACGGGTTCTATTTTAATATGCTGAATTTTAACAGAATCTGTTTGCTGACTTCGGGGCTGTTTTTACGACACTTAAAATACGTTTTTGGATTTTTGGCCTGTGCTGATCTCTAGGTTTCTGAGTCCTCTTTCCAACGACGCTGGCGGATCGTTAATCTGATTCACGGTTTAAAAGTTATTGCTGATTTAGTAAACCTTCGCTGGATAGTTTTCTTTTCAGCGATTTTGTCTCGTGAGCCTGTTTTGAGCCTTTTACGGTTGGATCTAGCTTCCGAAGTCTTCCGTAAAATTGTAGTCCTCTGAGTCATTTAACTATCGTAAAAATTTGATTAATATCTAGTGAGCGGTTTGAGAGTTATAGCCGTTCCCGCGAAAGTGCTGAGTGCTGTTTAGTTTATGCTGAAACAACCTTTGAGTCTAATCCTAACCCGAGCTTCCTTGTACATTGTAGGACCTTATAGGACCGGTTAGAGACGCTCTTCAGTACCGAGGATATTTAGGAGCTTACGGTTATTCGAGGTGGGTAATCTCACTATAAACTTGTACTTACTTTCGATTCATGATTTTGTGCTATGTGTTGTGAATTGAGTTGTTGATTGAGCTTGAGTATTGATCGGTCTTTGATTTGAGTTATCTGGAGCCTGAGTTATCTGAGTTTTGAGTTCTTGAGTTAAAACATTAAACATAATATACTTGAGTTGTCTTGGCACCGAAGAGTACTGGTGCCAGACGATTTGACTCAACACCGAAGAGTACAAGTGTTGAGCCTTGAGTTGTGTGAGGCGGCTCGAGGTTGATCTCTCGTCCCAAGTCACACAAGCGCGTTATATAAATTTAAAATATGAGAAAATAAACTTGAGTAATTGAGAATTGAGTAGAGTCTCTAGGAATCACTTATGTGGCTTGAGTTGTTTGTATTTATTTGTTTATTTTGATATTATTCACTCAGCGTTGGCTGACCCCAATCACTCCCCCATTTTTCAGGTACTAGTAAGCGCAAATAGAAGGTCAACGGTTGATGGGCTGCATCTTTATTTATTGGATTTGGAGTTTTTAAAAGTTTGTTTTGAGTCAAACATAATTTTTAACCTTTTTATTTATTTCCGCATTAAAGACCATGAGACGGTTTATATTTTTATCTGAGTTGGGACCTTTTCATTACTTGTACTTGGGGAAATTTTATTAATTAAATGTTTTAAAAAAAATTTAAATTTCTCCTGATTTTTGGGTTGTTACATTAAAATTTCTCGATTTATGAATTTCTTACAACTTGATAATTATACCATTACATGAAATTAATTATTCTTCATTATTCTTATAAATACTCTAATCACATGCGCATATATATATCACTCAACACAATAATTTGGCTCCACAATGTTCTCAACTGGAATTTTATAATTTTCTCACAATAGTGTTTTCCTCAATTAACTCGATTTGAATAATTCATAATAAATTCTCCTATTTTAATAACCTCTTATCATCTCATTATTTTCTCATATGAATAGTTTCTTGATTTAAAAGTTACTCGTATAAACTCTATAGCCAATAATATGAATATATATGCTCATAACAATAACAATTATAAATAACACACAACAAAAAAAATTCTCTTGGTAAATCTCTTAATTTACTCCTACTCAACTCCACTTGGAGAAAACTCGTCCCCGAGTTTGGAATTGGCACTCAAAATCTCATAGAACTCGTTACGAACACTCGATAGTTCGGTTTATTGATTCGCATTGGTTTTTCTCAATTATAACTCTTCTCTATCATTGTCTCATTAACAATTAGTCATTTGATGATTTCTCATAAGTCAAGCTCGTTAAATTTATTAGCACCACAAATCTTTATTTCGCGTTACACATTCACGATTATTTCTTGTTCAAATCTGAGTTTTAAATTCTCATTTTAGCTTACTCATAGCGTGTTTGGTATTGTTATAACCATGTAACAATTTGTCGTTAAATAGAATTCTCATTTTATTCGTAGTGAACAAATCTCGTAAATTTTCTTTTGTCAATTAACTCATTAATTAACTTGTCTTGGGTTTCTCATCTCATCCAATCAGTGATATTTTAGCTTTACAACTTTTATTAACCATATCAAAGTTTTATCTCTTACTCAATTAATTGCATAACTTCTTATTACTCCATTAACAATTCCAGTCATTTGATGTCATTTACTAATAAAACCTAATTCTCTATTTTTTTTTACTGAAAACTTTGAATAACCAGTTATATTTATTCGGCACAACTATTTATTAGATCAAACATTTTGACTCAAATTAGTAGTTACTTATGTTGGAATATGCTTCACGCGTATAACATATAGTTATATGGCTTGTTGTTTGTGAGCCTAAAGGGTCACACACTTAAACACTTAACACCATAAGATATATAGTGTAATTAGGGTAATTACATTATATATTAATATAAGCCACATGCTTGTATATATTAAAGTTTAATATTAATTGTTAATATTAAAACTTTATTGTGAGCAAACTAGAAGGAACAAAAGATAGGGACTAGACTGTAAATAATCATTTATGATTATGGGAAGTCATTAAAAGGGAATCAAGGCAAGACAATTCTTACCCCTTGGAACCCTATTCGGCCGTCACCCCCATAACACATTCTCTAGACTTTTGTTCTCTTTGCTTGAAGATTGGACTAGCATCCCTTGGTGTTCTTGCACAAGTGTTGTGTGGACTAACTTTGGAGGAACTCCCCATTGGTGTTCTTGGTTTCCGTCGTACCACATCTCCGTCCGATTCGTATTATACAAAGGCTTCAAGGGTATGATTTATTCATCTTAACTCTTTGTATTTATTAGTTTAATTGTATGATTGATATCAAGATCCGTTCATTGGTGATTAAACTATTTTCCGCTGCATTTATGTTACTTGTTTAACCGAAAATCTCCATTAGTGGTATCACGAGTCATTATATTAATCATATAATTAGCTACTTTTTTGTGAAAAGTGGCGAAAATCCTAACGGCAAAATATAAGAACCCTAGGGTTCTTTATTTTTTCAAATTTTTTAAAATAATATTGGGTTAAAAATACGATTTTTTGGAACCCTTATCGCCACTTATTACAAAAACACATCAAAAAATTAATCTAGTTTATTGAATTTTTTGATTATTTGGCTTGGAATTACTTGTTTAATTTTGTTTTTGATATGGCAAAACATGTATTTTTGCCATATCCCAAGCCAAAGCCTTGTAAATTGTTGATTGTTTGTGCAAACCGATGAAAGCCTAGACCTTGTGATTGATTGTGGTTGAATGTTTGGTTGTTTTGGGAAAGCCGTGTTTTTGGCTAAATTTGGTTGTAATCTTTTAATTCTTTCTTTTATTTTGGTGCCATTTTTTGGGGCAATTTGTAATGTAAAAGTAATAGAATAGATTGTCTTTCTTTATTTTCTTTTTATTGTAAATTGTTGACCAAAATTGAAGACAAATGAAGAAAACAACGATTTCCGTCACCAACGCGAGGGCTGCACGAAACCAGGTTTTCCAGAGGCATACGGACTCCGTTTTGGGCGATTCAAAAGCCTAAAATGCTTGCAAAGTCGTGGGCTACAACTTTCCAGAAGGCCGGGAAGACTATTGAAGACTCCTTCAGTGACTTTTTGAGCTTCAAAGTCTGCTGGAATTTTCTGGCAGATTGCAATTTTTCACAAGTATTGGTTTCTACTTGCTCAAGAATGTCTTGGAGCAAGTGGGAGCTCATTGGGTTCATGTTGGCCCGTCCCCTAGTTTGACCCTTTCGGTCCGTCGTGATGACTCACGTGACCGAACCTAGGATTTCATCGGTCGAGGTTTGCACAAAATGTGTTGCATGTTTTATTATATGTTTGTGGTTGTGAAATAATTTCTATATGATACAAATAATAAACAACTAAAAATATGATTTTTTGAAACACAAACATTAAAACATCCAAAATTTTAATCATCAATGATTACTTATTAATCATCGATGATTATTGATTAATCACTTATGATCACTGTTTAATCATCAATGATTACTAGTTAATCATCGATGATTACAGTTCAATCATCTATGATCACGAAATTAATCTAAACTTGTTTTTGAGATTAAGACAAAAGTTTAAATATGATTTGAAACTTATGATTTAATAATCGCTAAACGTTTTTACCGCTTATTAAACCGACTTATGAAGTGGTATGAATGAAGTACATGATTCATTCATATCTTAATAAAATTTTATCAATTAAAATTTAAACATACCTAAAATTTAAGTCACGCCGTCCAATCGGTTGATAATCACTTGCTTCTATTTTTGAATTCACGTGAGACGTGGTTTGAATTTAGATCCGAGGTCATTATTCTCTACGGTGAGACCTAGATCTATTTTGACACGATTTCACATTGGATGACTTAATCAAGTTAACGGTGAGACCTTGACTTGAGGCGAAGATGCGACAAACATGCCACTTGACCCTAGATGCTTGTTCACTAGGTGCCATGAAGTCCCATACCTCTAAGAGTTGCACTTGTAATGCAATTGTTGAACGTCACCTACCTATTGGATCTATCATCTCTAGCATATCAACTGATGCGATGATAGAAGCTCAATGGGATCTTAGCTTTTAATTAAAATTAATTGGGTAGTTAATTGATTAAAAAATATTATTATTGAAAAAACTAATTAATGAACTTTGTATTTTTGTAGATGACTACTACTAATCAAACCCTAACACACACCACCATTCGTTCCGTTCTCGAAAAAGAGAAACTTGATGGAACGAACTTTGTGGACTGGTCTCGAAACCTAAGGATTGTCCTTAGGGCCGAGCACAAGTACCACCATTTGGAGGAGGCGCTGCCCCCTGCCCCTGCTACTACCGCCACTGCTGTTCGTGCAGCCTATACCAAAAGGTTTAACGAATAACAGGAAGTCGCCGCGCTTATGCTAGTGAGCATGATTCCTGAGATTCAAAAGAATCTCGAGGACCTCACTGCATTTGATATGATGCGTGACCTAAAGGCCATGTATCAAAAGCAAGCCGAGCAGGAACTCTTTGACACTGTCAAAGCCTTCCACGCTTGCAAGCAGGAGGAGGGACAGTCTGTTAGCTCTTATCTCTTGAAGATGAAGAGCCACTTAGACCAAATGGAGAGGCTTGGTTACGCTATGCCGCACATCCTTGGGATTAGCTTGATTCTAACGTCCCTAAACAAGGATTTTGCACCGTTTGTCATGACTTATCATATGCATAGTATGGGGAAGACATTCGCCGAATTACATGCTATGCTGAAACAAACAGAAGCAAGCCTACCCAAGAAAACTCCGGCCCCTACTGTCCTTGCTATAAGGCAAGGAAAGATCTAAAAACCAAAACCGCAAGTAGTTGCTAAGGGCCAAGGCAAGGGAAAGCAAGTTTACAAGCCCAAGCCAAAGGTTCCCCCACCTACTCATAAGGAGCATCCTGCTAAGGATCTTGCTTGCCATCACTGCGGTGAAACAGGCCATTGGAGGAGGAATTGTCCTGCCTACCTGGCGGAGTTGATGAAGAACAAAGCCAATAAGATTGGCACATCAGGTATCTTCACAATAGAACTATATGCCTTCCCTAAGAAATCATGGGTATATGACACTGGTTGTGGAACTCACATTTGTAATACCATGCAGGGTCTAAGGTGAAGTAGAAAGCTAAACCATGGAGCTTTGGATTTGTACGTAGGCAATGGAATGCGTGCACCGGTCAAAGCTATAGGAAGCTATGATTTAATCCTTCCTAGTGGTTTAATTATTGTATTGGACAATTGTCACTATGCGCCTAGTATTACTAGGGGTATAGTATCGCTTTCATGTTTGTGGAATAATGGTTTTATTCATACGTTTACGGATTATGGTATTTCAGTTTCAAAGGATAATGTTTTTTACTTTAATGCTATTCCTCGTGATGGTATCTTTGAGATTGATATGCATAATCGTATCACAAACAGTAGTTCTATTTATACATGTAGCAACAAGAAATCCAAGAAGAACTTGGATTCTACTTACCTATGGCATTGTCGTCTTTGCCATGTTAACAAGAAACGCGTTTTAAAACTACAAAACGATGGACTTATAAAATCAGATGATTCTGAATCATTTGATAAATGTGTTTCTTGCATATCTGGTAAAATGGCGCGCAAGCCTTTCTCCCATGTAGGCGAAAGGGCCAATGATCTACTTGGACTCATACATACTGATGTATGTGGCCCTTTTAGAACTCAAACTAGGGAAGGTGCTACCTACTTCATTACTTTCACTGATGACTTTAGTCGTTATGGTTATGTTTACTTGATTAAACATAAACATGAAACCTTTGAAATGTTCAAAGCTTTCCAAAATGAAGTAGAAAATCAACTCGGCAAGAAGATAAAGGCTCTTCGTTCTGATCAAGGAGGAGAGTACATGAGCCATGAGTTTCAAGACCATCTAAAGAATTGTGGGATTGTTTCACAATTCACTCCACCGTATACACCACAGCATAATGGTGTATCGGAAAGGAGAAATCGCACCTTGCTTGACATGGTCCGATCGATGATGAGTCCTACAACTCTGCCTCTATCCTTTTGGGGTTATGCACTCAAATCGGCTGCTCGCATACTGAATATGGTTCCCACCAAAAAGGTTGAAAAGACTCCATATGAGATATGGCATGGGAAAGTCCCTAACTTGTCTTACTTGAAGGTCTGGGGTTGTGAGGCTCTCGTAAAACGAGACACACCGAACAAACTTGAACCCAGAGCTGTCAAGTGCATCTTTGTAGGATACCCTGAGGGAACGATGGGTTACTATTTCTACTACCCACCTGAGCAAAAAGTAATTATTGCTCGTTATGCTGAGTTTCTTGAGAGCAATCTCATTTCACAAGAAGCAAGTGGGAGTACCATCGACTTTGACGAGATTCCAAGCGATTAAGATGCACAACCTATCGTAGAGACTAGCGAACATCAAGATGAGGCTGAACATGAAACTGTTCCTGTTGCACCTCAAAATGATGGAGTCCCCGTTCGAAGGTCCGCAAGGACACCTCATGCACCTGAACGATATGGTTTCCATGTCGATGCTGAGGAGCTAAGTTTAGGGGATCATAATGAACCCCCTAACTATCGAGCTGCATTATCAGATTCTGAATCTGACAAATGGCTTGATGCTATGAACGCGGAAATGCAATCCATGAAAGATAACCAAGTATGGACTTTGGTTGATCTTCCTCCTAACAGTAAGACTGTTGGTAGCAAGTGGCTCTTCAAGAAGAAGACCGACATGGATGGCAACGTACACACCTATAAAGCTCGATTGGTAGCAAAAGGTTACACTCAAACCTACGGGATTGACTATGATGAAACCTTCTCGCCTGTTGCTGACGTTAGAGCTATTAGGATTGTCATAGCCATAGCAGCGTACTATGACTATGAGATTTGGCAAATGGATGTTAAAACTGCTTTCTTAAATGGACATCTTGATGAAGATGTTTATATGGTTCAACCTGAGGGTTTTGTTAATCCAAAACACCCAAAGAAAGTATGTAAGCTTCAAAGGTCCATTTATGGACTAAAGCAAGCATCCAGAAGTTGGAACAAAAGATTCGACGAGGAAGTCAAAACGTTTGGCTTTATTCAGAATCCCGACGAGCCATGTGTATATGTAAGAGCTAGTGGGAGCATTGTTGTCTTTCTAATCCTATATGTCGATGACATATTACTCATAGGAAATAACATTCCAATGCTACAAGATGTAAAATCCTGGCTTGGGAAGTGCTTCGCAATGAAGGATCTTGGGGAAGCGGCATATATACTTGGTATAAAGATCTATCGAGATCGAACAAAGCGGTTAATCGGACTAAGTCAAAGTGCGTACATTGATAAGATTCTAAAACGGTTTAGAATGGATGCTTCCAAACGTGGAAATCTCCCTATGCAACACAATGTACACTTGAGTAAGACTCAAGGACCGTCCTCACCTGATGAGATGAAACGTATGCGTGATGTCCCCTATGCCTCGGCAGTAGGGTCAATCATGTATGCTGTACGGTACACAAGACCTGATGTAGCGTTCTCTCAGAACCTTACAAGTCGATACCAACAGAATCCAGGTGAGAGTCACTGGACTGCTGTTAAGAACATACTAAAGTATCTTAGGAATACTAAAGATATGTTTCTTGTTTATGGTGGTGAAAGTCAAGATGAACTAAGCGTCACTTGTTATTCTGATGCTAGTTTTGAGACTGACAGAGATGATTCCAAATCTCAAACGGGGTATGTTTTCGTTTTGAACGGAGGCGCTGTTGATTGGAAAAGTGCGAAGCAGAGCACTATCGCCATGTCTTCTACAGAAGCTGAATACATTGCAACTACTGAAGCTGCAATGGAAGCTGTTTGGATGAGGAAATTCATTTCTGGGCTTGGAGTTGTCCCCAGTAATGAAAAACCTATGGATATGTACTGTGATAACACAGGTGCTATCATCATTGCCAACGAACCCGGTGTTCAGAAAGGCGCCAGACATTATCGGAGGAAGCTTCACTACATTAGAGATGCGATCCTAATGGGAGATGTACGCTTACTCAAGTTCATACAGATGACAACTTAGCTGACCCCTTCACGAAGCCAATGCCATGTACCAAACATATTGAGCATGCTAGAAACATTGGGCTTCGACCAGCTAGTAGTTTCATGTAATCTGTTTTAGTATTTGGATAATGGAACATTGAGCAGTTTTTATTGGAATAAATTGATATATTTGATATGATCGTTTTTATATGAATATCTACTGTGTTCTATATTTGCATGTTTATATCCATGAATATTTACTGCGTTTTATATTCTAAACTGTCCATTGTCATATTAATAATATGGGAATATTATTAAGACAAATATGAGGGCATTGATGACATTATCTTAGTATGACTAAGGATGATGGAATCAAACTCACATGTTGTTCATATTGATGCACAATTGGACTGACCCAACCTATGAGAAATCACTTCTTGGATTTATGTCACAAGTGAATCTCACAAAGGCTTTGTCGCTTATCCTCTGACTTGAGATGCAAGTTGGTTTGTGTATGTAGAGGGGCAAGCTTTGATATGGTTAAACGCTGACCTGAATAAGGCTGCTATAACAACCATTATCGGGTTTGTCATTAAGCATATGACAGACACGTGCAGTCAATAAAGAATTTGTTCCTCCACGAAAGTGGATTAGATACTACTGGGCCCCTCGATGATTTGAATAGATGTATGTGTGGCCACACCCAAAAGGTAATCACGATGAATCCTGATTGGTTTTGGTAATCTACTTCAATGTATAGATCGAGAAACAGAATCGTTGAAATTGTAGATTGAACTTAATCCTTGTCTAAATTTCAACATAGTATCAGCAACAAAAGGATAACTGATTGAAAAACTTTGAACAAAGATTTTATGAAACTCCTCATGTACTTCTAGGGGCATTGGCGGGTTGCTAGACTCTAACCTTTGCTTGTATAACTACTTGATGTTATCACGTGCGCAAGTGGGAGCTGTTGGAATATGCTTCACGCGTATAACATATAGTTATATGGCTAGTTGTTTGTGAGCCTAAAGGGTCACACATTTAAACACTTAACACCATAAGATATATAGTGTAATTAGGGTAATTACATTATATATTAATATAAGCCACATGCTTGTATATATTAAAGTTTAATATTAATTGTTAATATTAAAACTTTATTGTGAGCAAACTAGAAGGAACAAAAGATAGGGACTAGAGTGTAAATAATCATTTATGATTATGGGAAGTCATTAAAAGGGAATCAAGGCAAGACAATTCTTACCCCTTGGAACCCTATTCGGCCGTCACCCCCATAACACATTCTCTAGACTTTTGTTCTCTTTGCTTGAAGATTGGACTAGCATCCCTTGGTGTTCTTGCACAAGTGTTGTGTGGACTAACTTTGGAGGAACTCCCCATTGGTGTTCTTGGTTTCCGTCGTACCACATCTCCGTCCGATTCGTATTATACAAAGGCTTCAAGGGTATGATTTATTCATCTTAACTCTTTGTATTTATTAGTTTAATTGTATGATTGATATCAAGATCCGTTCATTGGTGATTAAACTATTTTCCGCTGCGTTTATGTTACTTGTTTAACCGAAAATCTCCATTAGTGGTATCACGAGTCATTATATTAATCATATAATTAGCTACTTTTTTGTGAAAAGTGGCGAAAATCCTAACGGCAAAATATAAGAACCCTAGGGTTCTTTATTTTTTCGAATTTTTTTAAATAATATTGGGTTAAAAATACGATTTTTTGGAACCCTTATCGCCACTTATTACAAAAACACATCAAAAAATTAATCTAGTTTATTGAATTTTTTGATTATTTGGCTTGGAATTACTTGTTTAATTTTGTTTTTGATATGGCAAAACATGTATTTTTGCCATATCCCAAGCCAAAGCCTTGTCAATTGTTGATTGTTTGTGCAAACCGATGAAAGCCTAGAACTTGTGATTGATTGTGGTTGAATGTTTGGTTGTTTTGGGAAAGCCGTGTTTTTGGCTAAATTTGGTTGTAATCTTTTAATTCTTTCTTTTATTTTGGTGCCATTTTTTGGGGCAATTTGTAATGTAAAAGTAATAGAATAGATTGTCTTTCTTTATTTTCTTTTTATTGTAAATTGTTGACCAAAATTGAAGACAAATGAAGAAAATAACGATTTCCGTCACCAACGCGAGGGCTGCACGAAAACAGGTTTTCCAGAGGCATACGGACTCCGTTTTGGGCGATTCAAAAGCCTAAAATGCTTGCAAAGTCGTGGGCTACAACTTTCCAGAAGGCCGGGAAGACTATCGAAGATTCCTTCAGTGACTTTTTGAGCTTCAAAGTCTGCTGGAATTTTCTGGCAGATTGCAATTTTTCACAAGTATTGGTTTCTACTTGCTCAAGAATGTCTTGGAGCAAGTGGGAGCTCATTGGGTTCATGTTGGCCCGTCCCCTAGTTTGACCCTTTCGGTCCGTCGTGATGACTCACGTGACCGAACCTAGGATTTCATCGGTCGAGGTTTGCACAAAATGTGTTGCATGTTTTATTATATGTTTGTGGTTGTGAAATAATTTCTATATAATACAAATAATAAACAACTAAAAATATGATTTTTTGAAACACAAACATTAAAACATCCAAAATTTTAATCATCAATGATTACTTATTAATCATCGATGATTATTGATTAATCACTTATGATCACTGTTTAATCATCAATGATTACTAGTTAATCATCGATGATTACAGTTCAATCATCTATGATCACGAAATTAATCTAAACTTGTTTTTGAGATTAAGACAAAAGTTTAAATATGATTTGAAACTTATGATTTAATAATCGCTAAACGTTTTTACCGCTTATTAAACCGACTTATGAAGTGGTATGAATGAAGTACATGATTCATTCATATCTTAATAAAATTTTATCAATTAAAATTTAAACATACCTAAAATTTAAGTCACGCCGTCCAATCGGTTGATAATCACTTGCTTCTATTTTTGAATTCACGTGAGACGTGGTTTGAATTTAGATCCGAGGTCATTATTCTCTACGGTGAGACCTAGATCTATTTTGACACGATTTCACATTGGATGACTTAATCAAGTTAACGGTGAGACCTTGACTTAAGGCGAAGATGCGACAAACATGCCACTTGACCCTAGATGCTTGTTCACTAGGTGCCATGAAGTCCCATACCTCTAAGAGTTGCACTTGTAATGCAATTGTTGAACGTCACCTACCTATTGGATCTATCAACTCTAGCAGATCAACTGATGCGATGATAGAAGCTCAATGGGATCTTAGCTTTTAATTAAAATTAATTGGGTAGTTAATTGATTAAAAAATATTATTATTGAAAAAACTAATTAATGAACTTTGTATTTTTGTAGATGACTACTACTAATCAAACCCTAACACACACCACCATTCGTTCCGTTCTCGAAAAAGAGAAACTTGATGGAACGAACTTTGTGGACTGGTCTCGAAACCTAAGGATTGTCCTTAGGGCCGAGCACAAGTACCACCATTTGGAGGAGGCGCTGCCCCCTGCCCCTGCTACTACCGCCACTGCTGCTGTTCGTGCAGCCTATACCAAAAGGTTTAACGAACAACAGGAAGTCGCCGCGCTTATGCTAGTGAGCATGATTCCTGAGATTCAAAAGAATCTCGAGGACCTCACTGCATTTGATATGATGCGTGACCTAAAGGCCATGTATCAAAAGCAAGCCGAGCAGGAACTCTTTGACACTGTCAAAGCCTTCCACGCTTGCAAGCAGGAGGAGGGACAGTCTGTTAGCTCTTATCTCTTGAAGATGAAGAGCCACTTAGACCAAATGGAGAGGCTTGGTTACGCTATGCCGCACATCCTTGGGATTAGCTTGATTCTAACGTCCCTAAACAAGGATTTTGCACCGTTTGTCATGACTTATCATATGCATAGTATGGGGAAGACATTCGCCGAATTACATGCTATGCTGAAACAAACAGAAGCAAGCCTACCCAAGAAAACTCCGGCCCCTACTGTCCTTGCTATAAGGCAAGGAAAGATCTAAAAACCAAAACCGCAAGTAGTTGCTAAGGGCCAAGGCAAGGGAAAGCAAGTTTACAAGCCCAAGCCAAAGGTTCCCCCACCTACTCATAAGGAGCATCCTGCTAAGGATCTTGCTTGCCATCACTGCGGTGAAACAGGCCATTGGAGGAGGAATTGTCCTGCCTACCTGGCGGAGTTGATGAAGAACAAAGCCAATAAGATTGGCACATCAGGTATCTTCACAATAGAACTATATGCCTTCCCTAAGAAATCATGGGTATATGACACTGGTTGTGGAACTCACATTTGTAATACCATGCAGGGTCTAAGGTGAAGTAGAAAGCTAAACCATGGAGCTTTGGATTTGTACGTAGGCAATGGAATGCGTGCACCGGTCAAAGCTATAGGAAGCTATGATTTAATCCTTCCTAGTGGTTTAATTATTGTATTGGACAATTGTCACTATGCGCCTAGTATTACTAGGGGTATAGTATCGCTTTCATGTTTGTGGAATAATGGTTTTATTCATACGTTTACGGATTATGGTATTTCAGTTTCAAAGGATAATGTTTTTTACTTTAATGCTATTCCTCGTGATGGTATCTTTGAGATTGATATGCATAATCGTATCACAAACAGTAGTTCTATTTATACATGTAGCAACAAGAAATCCAAGAAGAACTTGGATTCTACTTACCTATGGCATTGTCGTCTTTGCCATGTTAACAAGAAACGCGTTTTAAAACTACAAAACGATGGACTTATAAAATCAGATGATTCTGAATCATTTGATAAATGTGTTTCTTGCATATCTGGTAAAATGGCGCGCAAGCCTTTCTGCCATGTAGGCGAAAGGGCCAATGATCTACTTGGACTCATACATACTGATGTATGTGGCCCTTTTAGAACTCAAACTAGGGAAGGTGCTACCTACTTCATTACTTTCACTGACGACTTTAGTCGTTATGGTTATGTTTACTTGATTAAACATAAACATGAAACCTTTGAAACGTTCAAAGCTTTCCAAAATGAAGTAGAAAATCAACTCGGCAAGAAGATAAAGGCTCTTCGTTCTGATCAAGGAGGAGAGTACATGAGCCATGAGTTTCAAGACCATCTAAAGAATTGTGGGATTGTTTCACAATTCACTCCACCGTATACACCACAGCATAATGGTGTATCGGAAAGGAGAAATCGCACCTTGCTTGACATGGTCCGATCGATGATGAGTCCTACAACTCTGCCTCTATCCTTTTGGGGTTATGCACTCAAATCGGCTGCTCGCATACTGAATATGGTTCCCACCAAAAAGGTTGAAAAGACTCCATATGAGATATGGCATGGGAAAGTCCCTAACTTGTCTTACTTGAAGGTCTGGGGTTGTGAGGCTCTCGTAAAACGAGACACACCGAACAAACTTGAACCCAGAGCTGTCAAGTGCATCTTTGTAGGATACCCTGAGGAAACGATGGGTTACTATTTCTACTACCCACCTGAGCAAAAAGTAATTATTGCTCGTTATGCTGAGTTTCTTGAGAGCAATCTCATTTCACAAGAAGCAAGTGGGAGTACCATCGACTTTGACGAGATTCCAAGCGATGAAGATGCACAACCTATCGTAGAGACTAGCGAACATCAAGATGAGGCTGAACATGAAACTGTTCCTGTTCACCTCAAAATGATGGAGTCCCCGTTCGAAGGTCCGCAAGGACACCTCATGCACCTGAACGATATGGTTTCCATGTCGATGCTGAGGAGCTAAGTTTAGGGGATCATAATGAACCCCCTAACTATCGAGCTGCATTATCAGATTCTGAATCTGACAAATGGCTTGATGCTATGAACGCGGAAATGCAATCCATGAAAGATAACCAAGTATGGACTTTGGTTGATCTTCCTCCTAACAGTAAGACTGTTGGTAGCAAGTGGCTCTTCAAGAAGAAGACCGACATGGATGGCAACGTACACACCTATAAAGCTCGATTGGTAGCAAAAGGTTACACTCAAACCTACGGGATTGACTATGATGAAACCTTCTCGCCTGTTGCCGACGTTAGAGCTATTAGGATTGTCATAGCCATAGCAGCGTACTATGACTATGAGATTTGGCAAATGGATGTTAAAACTGCTTTCTTAAACGGACATCTTGATGAAGATGTTTATATGGTTCAACCTGAGGGTTTTGTTAATCCAAAACACCCAAAGAAAGTATGTAAGCTTCAAAGGTCCATTTATGGACTAAAGAAAGCATCCAGAAGTTGGAACAAAAGATTCGACGAGGAAGTCAAAACGTTTGGCTTTATTCAGAATCCCGATGAGCCATGTGTATATGTAAGAGCTAGTGGGAGCATTGTTGTCTTTCTAATCCTATATGTCGATGACATATTACTCATAGGAAATAACATTCCAATGCTACAAGATGTAAAATCCTGGCTTGGGAAGTGCTTCGCTATGAAGGATCTTGGGGAAGCGGCATATATACTTGGTATAAAGATCTATCGAGATCGAACAAAGCGGTTAATCGGACTAAGTCAAAGTGCGTACATTGATAAGATTCTAAAATGGTTTAGAATGGATGCTTCCAAACGTGGAAATCTCCCTATGCAACACAATGTACACTTGAGTAAGACTCAAGGACCGTCCTCACCTGATGAGATGAAACGTATGCGTGATGTCCCCTATGCCTCGGCAGTAGGGTCAATCATGTATGCTGTACGGTGCACAAGACCTGATGTAGCGTTCTCTCAGAACCTTACAAGTCGATACCAACAGAATCCAGGTGAGAGTCACTGGACTGCTGTTAAGAACATACTAAAGTATCTTAGGAATACTAAAGATATGTTTCTTGTTTATGGTGGTGAAAGTCAAGATGAACTAAGCGTCACTTGTTATTCTGATGCTAGTTTTGAGACTGACAGAGATGATTCCAAATCTCAAACGGGGTATGTTTTCGTTTTGAACGGAGGCGCTGTTGATTGGAAAAGTGCGAAGCAGAGCACTATCGCCATGTCTTCTACAGAAGCTGAATACATTGCAACTACTGAAGCTGCAATGGAAGCTGTTTGGATGAGGAAATTCATTTTTGGGCTTGGAGTTGTCCCCAGTAATGAAAAACCTATGGATATGTACTGTGATAACACAGGTGCTATCATCATTGCCAACGACCCGGTGTTCAGAAAGGCGCCAGACATTATCGGAGGAAGCTTCACTACATTAGAGATGCGATCCTAATGGGAGATGTACGCTTACTCAAAGTTCATACAGATGACAACTTAGCTGACCCCTTCACGAAGCCAATGCCATGTACCAAACATATTGAGCATGCTAGAAACATTGGGCTTCGACCAGCTAGTAGTTTCATGTAATCTGTTTTAGTATTTGGATAATGGAACATTGAGCAGTTTTTATTGGAATAAATTGATATATTTGATATGATCGTTTTTATATGAATATCTACTGTGTTCTATATTTGCATGTTTATATCCATGAATATTTACTGCGTTTTATATTCTAAACTGTCCATTGTCATATTAATAATATGGGAATATTATTAAGACAAATATGAGGGCATTGATGACATTATCTTAGTATGACTAAGGATGATGGAATCAAACTCACATGTTGTTCATATTGATGCACAATTGGACTGACCCAACCTATGAGAAATCACTTCTTGGATTTATGTCACAAGTGAATCTCACAAAGGCTTTGTCGCTTATCCTCTGACTTGAGATGCAAGTTGGTTTGTGTATGTAGAGGGGCAAGCTTTGATATGGTTAAACGCTTACCTGAATAAGGCTGCTATAACAACCATTATCGGGTTTGTCATTAAGCATATGACAGACACGTGCAGTCAATAAAGAATTTGTTCCTCCACGAAAGTGGATTAGATACTACTGGGCCCCTCGATGATTTGAATAGATGTATGTGTGGCCACACCCAAAAGGTAATCACGATGAATCCTGATTGGTTTTGGTAATCTACTTCAATGTATAGATCGAGAAACAGAATCGTTGAAATTGTAGATTGACATTAATCCTTGTCTAAATTTCAACATAGTATCAACAACAAAAGGATAACTGATTGAAAAACTTTGAACAAAGATTTTATGAAACTCCTCATGTACTTCTAGGGGCATTGGCGGGTTGCTAGACTCTAACCTTTTCTTGTATAACTACTTGATGTTATCACGTGCGCAAGTGGGAGCTGTTGGAATATGCTTCACGCGTATAACATATAGTTATATGGCTAGTTGTTTGTGAGCCTAAAGGGTCACACACTTAAACACTTAACACCATAAGATATATAGTGTAATTAGGGTAATTACATTATATATTAATATAAGCCACATGCTTGTATATATTAAAGTTTAATATTAATTGTTAATATTAAAACTTTATTGTGAGCAAACTAGAAGGAACAAAAGATAGGGACTAGAGTGTAAATAATCATTTATGATTATGGGAAGTCATTAAAAGGGAATCAAGGCAAGACAATTCTTACCCCTTGGAACCCTATTCGGCCTTCACCCCCATAACACATTCTCTAGACTTTTTTTCTCTTTGCTTGAAGATTGGACTAGCATCCCTTGGTGTTCTTGCACAACTGTTGTGTGGACTAACTTTGGAGGAACTCCCCATTGGTGTTCTTGGTTTCCGTCGTACCACATCTCCGTCCGATTCGTATTATACAAAGGCTTCAAGGGTATGATTTATTCATCTTAACTCTTTGTATTTATTAGTTTAATTGTATGATTGATATCAAGATCCGTTCATTGGTGATTAAACTATTTTCCGCTGCGTTTATGTTACTTGTTTAACCGAAAATCTCCATTAACTTATAACTTTAAATACAATTTCCCATTTAATTCGTTTAAATAAACGCTCATTCATCTCTTGATTTATTAATTTCTCATAATTCATAATTTCTCGCTCAAAACGAATTACTTATTCTCCATTTCCAAACATTTAATTTACTTCTACATTACGCAGATAAGAATTTATCATTAATGAATCTTACTCAATTTGGTGTAATAAACCTTCACTTGATTTGTTTGGATAACTCCTTATCACTTAACATTTTTCTTATTTTCTCATTTATTTTGCTTTAACGATTGTTCAATCATTCTCGATAACTCAATTAAATCATTTATCGAATTCAACCCAATTTAGTTTATTAGTCTCTCTCTTGACATGTTTTGATAACTCTTTATCAATTCGTGTTTGATGATTCTCTTATTCAATTGATTGCACTTTTTATCATAAGTGGTATCAGAGCCAGACCCGGGCCGATGTGCACAACGAGGGCGTTGTGTCCCAAGGGGGAGAATTGTAAGATTCGTCCCACATTGGTTGGAGAGGGGAACAAAACACTCCTTATAAGGGTGTGGACACCTCTCTTAGCATGAGGCCTTTTGGGTGGAAGTGGTCCATACCAAGAACAAAACCGTGTGCCGGTGGGCAAAGCGGACAATATTGTGGTACGGGGTTCTGGGATGTTTCAAAATTGTTTTTCCATAAAACTCATAATAAAAACCAGTGTCTATAAGTAAATCAAAAGAAATAAAATTCTTAATAAGTCTAGGAACATAATAACAATCTTTAAGTTCCAAGACTCTTCCTGAAGGCAACTTGAGAAGATATGTTCCTACGGCTTCAGCTCCAACCTTGGAACCTTCGCCTACTCGTAGTTCAACATCCCCTCGTCCCAGCCTCCTGTTCTTCTTAAATCCATGCAAATGATTGCAAATGTGATGACCACATCCGGTATCCAATACCCAGGATTCACTAGAAGTAACGAGACAATCAATCATAAAGATACCTGAATCGCTGACAAAGTCAGCAAAGTCATTCAACCACTCTTGAAAGTCGTCCTCCTGAATCTCGGGGAGAGCCTTTGAACATCGCGTATACACAATAGATTCTCGTGTAGACCTGCGACACTCAACTCAAAATTCCCGACTATACGTACTACCCTGTCCTGATAGTACTGAGTGAGAGATCCAAACAGGAACATGACTTGTTCATGCTCGTTTGATGTGCCAGTAACTAGGGTGAGACAATCTAGTAACCTCCTTATGTTGATAAGGTGATCACTCAGTGGTTGATCATCTTTCATTTTTGACGAAATGATTTCTTGTAAAATGAATTGCTTGCTATCTCTAGTACTATCACGTACAGTAGATTCTGTGCTTTTAGGTAACTCCTAAAGTGCACTTTAAAACTTTGTAGTTCGGACCAGTAAGCTTCCATTTTCCAGTGATTAACTTTCGCGATTCGTTCGGTGAGTAAAATGGAATTTCTGACGGTACAGACATCTATAAGAAAAACAACAAATGGTTAGTAAGACTAGATAAATAAATAACTTCTAACATTATTACCTTTTAATAATAATTGTTAGACTAGGACCCATATTTCACGTCCTCTAATGCAAGGTTTGGGCACTTCCCATTAGAGCCACGCTATTTCTGGTAGGTATAGCCATACCGATCGCCTCTAGACTAGAAACGATTCCTATATCCTCGGGATATCAAGTTGAACAACAATCTTGTACATGTTTTAATCCCTCTGGTGCATTTTGGGCCGGGACTCCCGATTATCACCAAAATATATCGTACCACCTAAGACAGTGTGATGCCTTGCGCCGGGACTCCCGATTATCACAAGACCCTACGTACCCTAACACTCGCAATGAGGTGTTCAATTACAATGTGAATATCGTTTAACAAGTGAGGTGTTCGATTAGGTGGGTTGCACTCTGATCTATGATTTTCTAAAAAGGATTTTCCTTTGTTCGAAAAAGTTAGCCAGTTTTTAATTACTTGGTTTTATAAACTAACTGTTTATAAATTCCATTTTTAATTTGTCTTTTATAAAACTTGGTTTATAAACAAACTGTTTACTTTACCATTATTAATTTAAAACTTGGTTTTCTAAACAAACTGTTTATAATCACCATTATATTAATTTATACCTTGGTTTTCTAAACAAACTGTTTATAATTACCATATTATGTTTCATATTATAATAAATAAATGAAAAATAAATAATACTTGCAATTTCGAAAAATTGCCATGCCATAACCCCAAAGACTTGTTTTTGTGTCTTGTTTATTTAAAAAAAACTTTATAAAAATTTCCGAAAAATAAAAATAATTCCGAAAAATAAAAATAATTCCGAAAAATTTAAAGTAAAAACAATATCACTCCTTTTGGGTTATGTCATTCTAATTAAATAAATAAACTGATAATTTAAATTACCAAACTGATAATTATTAAATTACCCATAAACCGGTTTCTTATTTCCTCCTTAATTTCATAATTATCTTGATTTTAATAACTATTAAAATCATTAGGTTTGTTTTAATTGTTTATTAAACTTTATTGTTATTAATTAACAAAAATGATAAAGTAGTCAAAAATTATTTAAAAGATTTGACTATTAATGATAAAATCTTACATTAGACACTTGTAGACTTTATCCCTTATTTAGGATCACATACTTCCCAAAAACGTTGGGAAATCTTGGACCAAAAATAAAAGTTTCTTGACCACGAAGTTACCCCAACCGAAACTCGGTAGGATGGTGTTCGACGGCCACTCGATGGTCGAGCCTTGCTTCGACCGAAACTCGGTTGAGGCGGGTTCGACTATCGTAAAATATATATATATATATATATATATTTTTTTTATTTTTTTCGGTAATAATAACAATAATAAACAAATAAACGTTAAATTTTATAAACGTAAAATCTAACATAACCTTTTCTTAATTTTGTCTTAAAACCTTTTTTATTCCAATTATCCAAGATCTTTGAATAACATACTTGGATTAAAAGTACTAGGTTTTATTTTACTAAACAAAAAAAGAAACCTAATTTTTTTTATCTTGAAACCTATTCAATCCAATTGTTCATAAACTTGAACAATGTTCTTGAATTAAATTTACTAGGGTTCTTTCTAAGATAAAAAAAACTTAAATATATGTATATCTATGTACACGAATTCGGAAAAAACAAGGAAGAAAAAACAGAAGCCTAATTTCTTTTTATCTAGAACCCTATTCAAACCATTTGTTCATAAACTTGAACAATGTTCTTGGCCGAAAATTCTAGGGTTCTTTTCTAGATGAAAAAAAACTCAACCGAATCTCATTGAGATTAGTAGAAAGCTCTGATACTACTGTAGGAAAACCTTGTAGTATTCACATGGCGGAACTTGAATACCACATTACTGGATCTCTACTAGTCAATGAGATCACGAGAAAGAGAAGATGATGAACATTACCTTTAGATAGCTAAAGAAGTGATCCACCTCTACTGCACCACCTGGATACGCTGCAAGACCGCGTTGTACCAACAAAGCAACACACAAAGACTTGTGTGTGTGTGTGTGTGTGTGTTCGTCGAACCGAACAAGCAAAAGCTGAAAACCCCTTGGGGTTCTTTTCATTCGTCCGGCCGAAGAGGAGAGGGAGAGGAGAGGCTAGGGTTTTTAGTGTATTGTAATGTGTAACCTAAAACCCTCACATAAGCCTTCTATTTATAAGGCTAGATGTTACGGTTTAGTCTTTGGAGTTTAATTATGATTAATCTCATAATTAAACTTCCTATTAACACTTTAAAACCTTGGACTTTTACTAGTTAATTAATTAACTATTAATTAACTGTCCGTTAAATACTTAACCTAATATTTAACCATCCTCAATAATAATTAACTTATTATTATTTATTCTCTTCATTATAATTAACTTAACTAGTTAATTATTCCACACGACTTACTTTATTCGGTTGTCCATTCTTGAGTGTGTAGTGGTGTGACCCTTTAGTGTCTTATAACATTGGACACAGTGACACGTGTACTTATCTGTGCACATAAATCCTTCATGGACATCTAGTGGTAATAATGGTTTAAGGGCCATGGTTATGGGTTATGGACACCTGTTACTTGTAAAACGGATATTTATAGGCTATTGGTCATGGCTAGTAGTTATAATGGTTCAAGGATCAACTGTATGAGTTATGGACATCTAGTGGTTATAATGGTTCAAGAGCCATGGTTATGGGTTATGGACACCTATTACTCGTAAATGGATATCTATAATCTATTGGATATGGCTAGTAGTTCTAATGGTTAAAAGGTCATCGGTATGAGTTATGGACATCTAGTGGTTATAATGGTTCAAGGGCCATGGTTATGGGTTATGGACACCTATTACTTGTGAAGTGGATATCTATAGGCTATTGGTGATAGCTAGTAGTTTTATTAGTTAAAGGGCGATCGGTATGAGATATGGACATCTAGTTGTTATAATGGTTTAAGGGCCATGGTTATGGGTAATGGACACCTATTACTTGTAAAATGAATATCTATAGGCTATTGGTCATGGCTAGTTTTTATAATGATTCAACGGCCATCACTATGAGTTATGGACATCTAGTGTATATAATGGTTCAAGGGCCATGGTTATGGGTTTTGGACACCTATTACTTGTTAAATGGATATCTATAGGCTATTGGTCGTGGCTAGTAGTTATAGAGATTCAAGGGCCATCGACATGAGTTATGGACAACTAGTGGTTATAGTGGTTTTAGGGCAATGGTTATGGGTTATGGACACCTATTACTTGTAAAATGGATATTTTATGCTATTGGTCATGGATAGTAGTTATAATGGTTCAAGGATCAACTTTATGAGTTATGGACATCTAGTGGTTATGATGGTTCAAGGGCCATGGTTATGGGTTATGGACACCTATTACTTGTAATGTGGATATCTATAGGCTATTGGTGATGGCTAGTAGTTATAATGGTTCAAGAGCCATCGGTATGAGTTATGGACATCTAATGGTTTATGGGCCATGGTTATGGTTTATGGACCCGATTAGTTGTAAAATGGATATCTATAAGCTATTGGTCATGGCTAATAGTTATAATGGTTCAAGGATCATCTGTATGAGTTATGGACATCTAGTGGTTATAATGGTTCAAGGGCCATGGTTATGGGTTATGAACCCCTATTAGTTGTAAAATGGATATCTATAAGCTATTGGTCATGGCTAGTAGTTATAATGGTTCATGGTCCATCGGTATGAGTTATGGACATCTAGTGGTTATGATGGTTCAAGGGTCATGGTTATGGGATATGGACACCTATTACTTGTAATGTGGATATCTATAGACTATTGGACATGGCTAATAGTTAATGGTTTAAGGGCCATCGTTATAAGTTATGGACATCTGGTGATTATAATGGTTCAAGGGCCATGGTTATGGGTTATCGACACCTATTACTTTTAAAATGGATATTTATAGGCTATTGGTCATGGCTAGTAGTTATAATGGTTCAAGGATTATCTGTATGAGTTATGGACATCTAGTGGTTATAATGGTTCAGGGGCCATGGTTTTAAGTTATGGACACCTATTACTTGTAAAATGGACATATATAAGCTATTGGTCATGGCTAGTAATTATAATGGTTCAAGGGCCATCGGTACAGTTATGGACATCTAGTGGTTATAATGGTTCAAGGGTCATGTTTATGGGTTACGGACACCTATTACTTGTTAACTGGATATCCATAGGCTATTGGTCATGGCTAGCAGTTATGATGGTTCAAGGGCCATCGGTATGAGTTATGGACATCTTGTGGTTATGATGGTTCAAGGGCCATCGGTATAGGTGTGGACATCTAGTGGTTATGATGGTTCAAGGGCCATGGTTATGGGTTATGGACACCTATTAATTGTAATGTTGATATCTATAGGTTATTTGTCATGGCTAATAGATATAATGGTTCAAGGGCCATCGGTATGAGTTATGGACATCTAGTTGGTATGATGGTTCAAGGGCCATGGTTATGAGTTATGCACACCTATTGCTTGTAATGTGGATATCTATTGGCTATTTGTCATGGGTAGTAGTTATAATGGTTAAAGGGTCATCGGTATGAGTTATGGACATCTAGTGGTTATAATGGTTCAAGGGCCATGGTTATGGGTTATGGACACCTATTTGTTGTAAAATGGATAACTATAGGCTATTTGTCATGGCTAGTAGTTATAATGGTTCAAGGGCTATCGGTATGAGTTACGGACATCTAGTGGTTATGATGGTTCAAGGGTCATGGTTATGGGTTATGGACACCTATTGCTTGTAATGTGGATATCCATTAGCTATTTGTCATGGCTAGTAGTTATAATGGTTATAGGGCCATCCGTATAAGTTATGGACATCTAGTGGTTATAATGGTTCAATGGCCATGGTTATGGGTTATGGACACCTACTACTTGTTAAATGGATATATATCGGCCATTGATCATTGCTAGTTGTTATAATGGTTCAAGGGCCATCCGTATAAGTTATGGACATCTAGTGCTTATAATGGTTCAATGGCCATGGTTATGGGTTATGGACACCTATTACTTGTAAAATGGATATCTATAGGCAACTGGTCATGGCTAGTGGTTATAATGGTTCAAGGATCAACTGTATGAGTTATGGACATCTAGTGGTTATAATGGTTCAAGAGCCATGGTTATGGGTTATGGGTTATGGACACCTATTACTTGTAAAATGGATATTTATAAGCTATTGGATATGGCTAGTAGTTATAATGGTTCAAGGGTCATCGGTATGAGATATGGACATTTAGTGGTTATAATGGTTCAAGGGCCATGGTTATGGGTAATGGACACCTATTACTTGTGAAATGGATATCTATAGGCTATTGGTGATGGCTAGTAGTTATCATTGTTCAAGGGCCATGGTTATGAGTTATGGACACCTATTGCTTGTAATGTGGATATCTATTGGCTATTTGTCATGGCTAGCTGTTATAATGGTTAAAGGGCCATCGGTATAAGTTATGGATATCTAGTGGTTATAATGGTTCAAGGGCCATGGTTATGGGGTATGGACACCTATTACTTGTAAAATGGATAATTATAGGCTATTGTTCATGGCTAGTAGTTATAATGGTTCAAGGGCCATCGGTATGAGTTATGGACATCTAGTGATTATGATGGTTCAAGGGCCATGGTTATGGGTTATGGACACCTATTGCTTGTAATGTGGATATCTATTGGCTATTTTTCATGGCTAGTAGTTATAATGGTTAAAAGGCAATCGGTATGAGTTATGGATATCTAATGGTTAAAATGGTTCAATGGCCATGGTTGTAGTTATAATGGTTCAAGGGCCATCGCTATAAGTTATACATCTAGTGGTTAAAATGGTTCAAGAGTCATGGTTATGGTTGTAATGTGGATATCTATAGTTATAATGGTTCAAGTGCCGTCGGTATGAGTTGTGGACATCTAGTGCTTATGATGGCTTAAGGGCCATGGTTATGGGTTATGGACACCTATTACTTGTAATGTGGATATCTATAGGTTATTGGTGATGGCTAGTAGTTATAATGGATCAAGGGCCATCAGTATGCGTTATAGATATGTAATGGTTACGATGGTTCAAGGGCCATGGTTATGGGTTATGGACACCTATTGCTTGTAATGTGGATATCTATTGGCTATTGATCATGGCTAGTATTTATAATGGTTAAAGGGCTATCGGTATGAGTTATGGATATCTAGTGGATATAATGGTTCAGGGGCCATGGTTATGGGTAATGGACACCTATTTCTTGTAATGTGGATATCTATAGACTATTGGTCATGGCTAATAGTTAATGGTTCTAGGGCCATCGTTATGAGTTATGGGCATCTGGTGATTATAATGGTTCAAGGGCCATGGTTATGGGTTATGGACACCTATTACTTGTAAAATGGATATCTATAGGCTATTGATCATGGCTAGTAGTTATAATGCTTCAAGGGCCATCGGTATGAGTTATGGACATCTAGTGGTTATGATGGTTCAAGGGCCATGGTTATGGGTTATGGACACCTATTGCTTGTAATGTGGATATCTATTGGCTATTTTTGATGGCTAGTAGTTATAATGGTTAAAGGGCCATCGTTATGAGTTATGGATATCTAGTGGTTAAAATGGTTCAATGGCCATGGTTATGGGTTATGGATACCTATTACTTGTAAAATGGATATCTATAGGCTATTGATCATTGCTAGTACTTATAATGGTTCAAGGGCCATCGCTATGAGTTATGGACATCTAGTTGTTATAATGGTTTAAGGGCCATGGTTATGGGTTACGGACATCTAGTGGTTATAATGGTTTAAGAGTCATCGTTATGGGTTATGGACACCTATTACTTGTAAATGGATTGTAACACCCTAAAATTTACAAGATTTTTAAAATTTTTGAAAACAAAATTATAATCAGAAGGTCCCATAAATAAATCTCAGATATTAATATTTAACATTTAAAACGTATTTATTGCGGAAATAGTTAAAATAAAGTAAAGTGTTTTAAAATATTAAATGATGTCCACATCAGTAATGAAAAGATACAGCGGTCAACCGTCCACCTTCTCCTTTGCTTTGTTGGTACCTGAAACAATGTGGGGGAAAGTTTGGGTCAGCTGGGAAGCTGAGTGAATAATCTCAAAATGTAAACAATTATAACATACAACACATGAGGGCACATCGGTGTACTCCTAATCAGAATCTACTCGGTTAATTACTCAGATTTATTTCTCGGATTTTATTTACTCAGATTTTAATTTATATAGCGCGCTTGTGTGATTTGGGACGAGAGATCAACCTCGCCCCTCCTCACACCTCAGATAGGCGTAAGCCAAAACTCAGACGGGAGTGATCCCAAAACTCAGACGGGAATAATCCCAAAAACTCAGACGGGAGGTGATCCCAAGATAGGCATATAGCCAAAAACTCAGATGTGTGTTATTATGTTTTATTATCTCTTTAACATAATTATCTCAGATTGCCCTAGCAAGTAGTAGCACATAATGACCCTGTGCCGAGCTCAGTTACCCAGGCACAATGTCTCAGATCAAAAATTAATAACCAGATGCTCAAATGCTCAGATAACAAATCAAACTCAGATAGCAATTATGGTGCAAGTAATGTAACACATAAGTCATGCATGTACACCGTTAAAACTGAATACACGGTGAGAATACTCACCTCGAGAAACGTAAGCTCCAACGGGTTCACGGGAAATCAAAGATGCAGCAAGTTATCTCCTAGACGGTCCTAAAACATAAAGCGAAACCCCGGATTAAAAACCAATCCCTTATCTTTATTTTAGAAAACTGGCAGCGCCCGTCGGTCTCACAGAAACTGCCATAGTTACTAAACTGTGCAGTAGATTTATCCCATATTTTTACCATGAAAAGTAGACAACCAGAACTACATACGTCTGTGAGACGGTCACTGGCCAAAACAGATTCTAAGGGTCTCAAAACAGTGTCGCAAAACAGACATATCGTACAGGTCATATTCCTAACAGCAACATACTAAATTAGCTATAACTTTCAAACCGTAATTCGGATTGACGAGAGGGTTGCGGTTTTGAAAAGCTAACTCAGAAATCAAGGTTCCAGCACGGGCCGAAAACCCTAAAGATTATTTTAAGCACCTCAAAAACAGTTTAGAACAGGAGGGCAGATTCTGCCAGAAAAGTGTTGATTTATAAAACCCGTTTGAAATCCCGACGCCAACCTGTCTATTCCCGAGACACCCGACAGTCTCGTAAACCCTTTTTATCACAGTAACTTATTTTCACAATAATCTAATCGATTTGTTTAATAGAAAACTTTTAATCGGTTTCCGTTTTTCTCGATCAACAAAATGACAAGTAAATCATCAAATGGTTTTTGCCCAAACCTCATCCGCCCTTTAGGAAATCGGTGACTAAACCAATCATGACCTGAGACAAAACAGATTAATATGGAACTCGATGGAGACGACAACCAAAACTAACAATTTCTCGGTACCACAATTAACCTAGTAAAACTCGATAACAATTGCCCACAACAACAAATTAATTAGACAAACAACTTAACACAACCCGACACTAATGCTTTAAAAAAATATACCGAGACTTCAAGGATATTATTTATATGGGTTCCTCAAGCTCGGCTTGATCCCAATTCAAAACTAATAAAAGAATAAGAAAACGCATAAATTACCATGCCTGCTTGCTAGCTTGCTTAAATTAATTGACGAGCCTTGTTGCTTGCTTGCTTCCTCACGTCAAACAACCACCGCTTGAAATTTACAAACTCATCACCACCACTGAATGACTAACGTACGTGGCTGCCTTATCTTGTTCGCTGACAACAAAATTCCCAAAGAAAAACACTTATCAGCAGCCAACTCCATGTGCTCCTCTATTTACTTCTTGCTCCTCTTCGCCGATTAACAAAAGTCCAGAATCGAGACCAACAAAACACACCCAAAACAGACTTGATTATTTCCGATTCAATAAAAATACGGGTGAAAGAAAAGGGGGAAAAGCTATACCGATTATCCTCAAGATGTGACCACCGCTCGACTTCCATGCTTGGCCGTCTCCTGCTGCTCGACGATTTAGAAAGAAAGAATGGGGAGCAAAAATAACGAGTGCAAAAATGACGGCATCTAGGGATTGGGGAAAAATAATACTCGTCATTAGCTGGTGATTGTATTTGGGCTTAAGATGATCATCGGGCTTGGAGGGGGAATTAACTCGGGCCTTCTCACACTTGGACAGAATAACGAGTAACAAAAATCAGAGGGGTTCGGCCCTTAACCTCTTTGGCCGAATTTTATAGTGGTGGGATAAAGATATGCGAGTCGAGTCTCGGCCCTTGGCCTACGGCCGGCCTCAACCCGACACCTTCTAATCTCAGGAAAATACATACGGTCAAAGCTCGGGATTTAAGATGACTAGAAAAAATAATAATTAACACCTGATAAATAACTACAATTCGTCGCACATTTAATCATTATAACTTATTAACTAATCACGAGACGGTACACATTCGCTACTAAAATCATTAAATTACTTATCGCATAATTTAAATTAATTTAAAGGTATTATTTAATTACTTAAAAATTCGGGGCGTTACAACTCAACTCCACTTGAAATAGACTTCGTCCCCGAAGTCATTGCTCAGAAAAGTTCAGGGCAGCGATCTCGCATCTCAGACTCAGGCTCTTCAACGACACCCATCTTCAAATGGGGAAATATAAAAAAATTTATGAAACAAAAAAAATATAAGCTCTTCGGTGTCCTACTCGACCAGGATGAACTCCGGCTATCGCAACTGCTCCCTGAAATCCTATATCTCTGGCGGTGCGAGACGATATGGCAAAAAGTCAGAACGCTCTTTAAGATCTCGGTTTGTCTCAAAAGGAACAGGATGACGGTAGAAATACAAAATGATCTATGACACTCTGTTAAAGATGTCTTCTTGCTCTCGTAGTCAGGCACAGTTGTTGCACTCAGCGATTAACGTCGCGTTGAATCACCGATTCAACTCCACTTGGAAATTTACTATTGATTTGTTGACGGTACCAGATGCTCAGCGTAGTACCAGGTCATCCAAACCATTTGCACAATCACTCTCAGATCTCTTATGACGATAACAAGTTTTTATGGAAAATTTTCTTCTCGCACAACTCCATCAAATGACCACTTACACATTTTAGCAACAGGTAAAAATTTCATTATCGACAATTTTCTACCAAAATGACTCGGAAGGTCCTCTACTCTATGGGTCAACAGTTTGTTAACAGCATAATAAATAATCTAGCGGTTTACACCATTATCAATTAATATAAAAACCATGCACATAAATTACAAGGAATATACATATCTCACAGAATTCTCATATACTCAGGTATATAACTCCAAAATATGATCTGGAAATATAACTCAGAAGTCCCACTCAGAAATAACTCAAAACATATCTCAGGAGTATAACTCAAAAATGTATAACTTAGGAGCAAACTCATAAATCTTAACTCAGAAGCAAACCCAAAACTCTAACTCAGTAACAACTCATAAGGTAATAATATTTACAAGTAATAGCATTAGGTATAAATCACATTTTTACTCATTCTTATTACTACTCGCGTGTTCCATTTTACCAGCTTATAATACTTGGAATGATATACTCTCTCTCTCAACCGTGTTATTGGTTCTCAAAATAACTCTTCTTTAACATTATATTGTTACCTTACTCTATTAGGTTTGCATATTACCGATGTTGATAACCCTTTAAATAGCTCAAATTAACGATCTTGTCATTTAATTTCCTTTAATAGGTTCTCATTCTATTACATTTAGTGGTTTCTCGATAATATTTTAATAGATGTTTTCTCATTCATCTAGTTTAACGATCCTTTAATAGACCGTTTCACTGATTTTACACAATTTAAAATGTCTCTTAATTATTTTGACCATATCTACTCATTAATTTCATGTTACCCACTAAAAATTCCAATTAAATTTCATACTCTTATTTATAATGATTTCTCGTTACTCAATTCACAGTTACACTTTATTCTAAATCTTACGGTTTACTCATGGTTCATCAATTCTGTACATTCTCGTGTTTTCGAAATTTCTCCTAAGTTCAATATAAATTTATTGAATAGTTGTTCTCATCTCAAGTTTAAGAATTATTCATAAATAGAGTTTTCTCATATAATTTTGTAATAGTTTAATAATTTCTTATAACTCAAAATTACTCCATTATTAATCAAAATAAAATTTTATCATTTAGCTTGTTTTAATAATAACTCATTATCAGCAAATTACCGCTCTCATTTTAACTCATTTTCCTCAAAATTTCATTGTAGCAGTTTTCTCATATTCGACTCATTAATAAGTTTTCATCACTTTAATTTAATGATTTCTCATTATCACATTTATAACCACCCAAGAATAAGTATACTGTCTTATTTTGTATATAATTGTAGTATTACTACTTTCCTTTTGCACGATATTCATTCAACCCAATTAACTTGATTTGTTAATTTCTCCAGTAAACCCGATCTATCATTTTGTTGTAAACTCTATAATTACCCATAGAATAAATTTAATTATTCTCAACTGCTTGATTTGATAGTTACTCTTATAATTTATTTGATCAATTATATGTATCTAGATTTCGCACTTTAAATTCATACCAACAAAATCTCTCTGTATAAGCATCATGCTCATATTATTTATAAATAATAATTAATGATAATTATTTCTTGACAATTTTCCTTTTTTACCCCTACTCAACTCCACTTGGAGAAGAACTCGTCCTCGAGTTTGGAACTAGTATCGTCTACCAAAATAAACAAGCAAGTATGTAGTCACACAAACAATTAGGATACACATACTAAATTCACAATAACAAGCATTGGTCCATCGTTCCCTTTAAAATTTCCCCCTAACCAACCAAAAGTCCTGTGTGTACGGTAATAGGGGCCCTCTATTACTTTCGACACATGCTTTTGTTTGGTCACGAGTCAATCCCAAAGTTCACAACTTCCCACACAAAAATATCCACCAATAAATCATATTCCGAAGACAGAAAAATAAATTATTTTTCCGTATTTGCTAATTCGATAAGTACAGATATGCACTCAGCTGTGGGTACTCAAAACCTCATAAACATTACTCAGAAAATCATGCGTATATTTAGTCTCATACGCGATACTCGGATAACTCAGATTCATAGAAATATTTCCACTTTGTTACTTTCACAATACGAATTTCGTTTTATCTTTTACTCTTAGTTATCTCATTTATCATTTCTCATGAATCACGTTTACTCTTTCTCAAAATTTTATCCGATTTATTGCCGTCTCGAGCGACAATTAATATTTTCTAGTTCAACATTCTCGGTTAATTATTCTAATAAGCTTATATAGCTCGCTTCAAGAAATACACTTTTAATATAAATTAAATTTTCTAAAAATTTTGATGTAACTATTTCTCATTATTTAGACATACACCTGTATATCGTTTTTTTAAAACTATGCTCAATCATTTTCCCTTTTAATTTAAATCGATTAATTCTTACAACCTTTTATAAGTTTTCTCTTTCACTCGTGCTTCATTACTTCTTATACTCTTGTCTCAATACTGTTTCGGTTAATTCAAAACACAAAAGATTACTCTTTGTTTCATCAAGATCACCACATAAATTTTTTTTTTTTTTCTCTAATACCTTTTATAGATTCTTACACAAATTTGGAATTCCATATTAATGTATCTTTTGGTTGCTTAATCTTGATTCAATAACTTCTTATTATGCATACTCATTTTATTATCAAAATTTGGTTCGATATATTTTCGTTTAGCTAAAATGTACTTATTTCCCATTTTATTGCTTCCATAATCCTCCCTTTTACTCAACTTGGAAAATCCTCATAAAAATATTCTTAATCAATTTGATTTACTAATCTCTGACTTACTCATTTAAATGACTTGGTCTATTAAGTGTTTTCTCCCATATGAAAGTTTTTAATATTTCCCAATACGAAAATTTAATACTCCTCTTTAATATTAATAATTTTCCCTTTTCTCGTTTACTCAAAGCATGCGAATCATAAATTAATATCCCGTTATTACACTTTTGGTTAAAATTTCTCAAATCTTATAAAATCTCATTTCAACTCTATTAGGTATTCCTCTAAATTGGAAACTTTTATTAATCTCATTAAAGTTTATAATTCCTCTAGTATGCGCATTTGTATATGCATAAATATATTAACCACTGGGAATTAATTCATTAAATCCTGAATTTTACTCAGAATTATGCTCTAAATTATACTCAAAATTATCAAAACCTCGTATTCGTATATCTATATATACATAGTATTTAATCGTACTATTCATATGTACTTTTCGCATGTTATTATAACTTTTAGGGTTTATTTCACAGATGTAATCAGAAACAACACTCGGAAAAATATACTTAGAAAATAAACACATAAATCTCAGACTACTCTACTCATCCATACTCAGAATACAACATACATCTCAGATAAATAAAAACAATTCAATATTACCAGCAATGGGAAAAGCGAGAGGTCGATGTGACATGCTGTATGTTTGATGTGGAAACTTTTCTCAGAAAATATTTTACTCAGTTTGCGTTTTGAAACTCGAGACTCAAACTTGAGATTGAATCCACCCCTTGTGAATCCAAATCCCTCAAGTCAGAGCTCTGATACCAACTTGTAACACCCTAAAATTTACAAGATTTTTAAAATTTTTGAAAACAAAATTATAATCAGAAGGTCCCATAAATAAATCTCAGATATTAATATTTAACATTTAAAACGTATTTATTGTGGAAATAGTTAAAATAAAGTAAAGTGTTTTAAAATATTAAATGATGTCCACATCAGTAATGAAAAGATACAGCGGTCAACCGTCCACCTTCTCCTTTCCTTTGCTGGTACCTGAAACAATGTGGGGGAAAGTTTGGGTCAGCTGGGAAGCTGAGTGAATAATCTCAAAATGTAAACAATTATAACATACAACACATGAGGGCACATCGGTGTACTCCTAATCAGAATCAACTCGGTTAATTACTCAGATTTATTTCTCGGATTTTATTTACTCAGATTTTAATTTATATAGCGCGCTTGTGTGATTTGGGACGAGAGATCAACCTCGCCCCTCCTCACACCTCAGATAGGCGTAAGCCAAAACTCAGACGGGAGTGATCCCAAAACTCAGACGGGAATAATCCCAAAAACTCAGACGGGAGGTGATCCCAATATAGGCATATAGCCAAAAACTCAGATGTGTGTTATTATGTTTTATTATCTCTTTAACATAATTATCTCAGATTGCCCTAGCAAGTAGTGGCACATAATGACCCTGTGCCGAGCTCAGTTACCCAGGCACAATGTCTCAGATCAAAAATGAATAACCAGATGCTCAAATGCTCAGATAACAAATCAAACTCAGATAGCAATTATGGTGCAAGTAATGTAACACATAAGTCATGCATGTACAACGTTAAAACTGAATACACGGTGAGAATACTCACCTCGAGAAACGTAAGCTCCGACGGGTTCACGGGAAATCAAAGATGTAGCAAGTTATCTCCTAGACGGTCCTAAAACATAAAGCGAAACCCCGGATTAAAAACCAATCCCTTATCTTTATTTTAGAAAACTGGCAGCGCCCGTCGGTCTCACAGAAACTGCCATAGTTACTAAACTGTGCAGTTGATTTATCCCATATTTTTACCATGAAAAGTAGACAACCAGAACTACATATCTCTGTGAGACGGTCACTGGCCAAAACAGACTCTAAGGGTCTCAAAACAGTGTCGCAAAACAGACATATCGTACAGGTCATATTCCTAACAGCAGCATACTAAATTAGCTATAACTTTCAAACCGTAATTTGGATTGACGAGAGGGTTGCGGTTTTGAAAAGCTAACTTAGAAATCAAGGTCCCAACACGGGCCGAAAACCCTAATGATTATTTTAAGCACCTCAAAAACAGTTTAGAACAGGAGGGCAGATTCTGCCAGAAAAGTGTTGATTTATAAAACCCGTTTGAAATCCCGACGCCAACCTGTCTATTCCCGAGACACCCGACAGTCTCGTAAACCCTTTTTATCACAGTAACTTATTTTCACAATAATCTAATCGATTTGTTTAATAGAAAACTTTTAATCGGTTTCCGTTTTTCTCGATCAACAAAATGACTAGTAAATCATCAAATGGTTTTTGCCCAAACCTCATCCGCCCTTTAGGAAATCGGTGACTAAACCAATCATGACCCGAGACAAAACAGATTAATATGGAACTCGATGGAGACGACAACCAAAACTAACAATTTCTCGGTACCACAATTAACCTAGTAAAACTCGATAACAATTGCCCACAACAACAAATTAATTAGACAAACAACTTAACACAACCCGACACTAATGCTTTAAAAAAATATACCGAGACTTCAAGGATATTATTTATATGGGTTCCTCAAGCTCGGCTTGATCCCAATTCAAAACTAATAAAAGAATAAGAAAACGCATAAATTACCATGCCTGCTTGCTAGCTTGCTTAAATTAATTGACGAGCCTTGTTGCTTGCTTGCTTCCTCACGTCAAACAACCACCGCTTGAAATTTACAAACTCATCACCACCACTGAATGACTAACGTACGTGGCTGCCTTATCTTGTTCGCTGACAACAAAATTCCCAAAGAAAAACACTTATCAGCAGCCAACTCCATGTGCTCCTCTATTTACTTCTTGCTCCTCTTCGCCGATTAACAAAAGTCCAGAATCGAGACCAACAAAACACACCCAAAACAGACTTGATTATTTCCGATTCAATAAAAATACGGGTGAAAGAAAAGGGGGAAAAGCTATACCGATTATCCTCAAGATGTGACCACCGCTCGACTTCCATGCTTGGCCGTCTCCTGCTGCTCGACGATTTAGAAAGAAAGAATGGGGAGCAAAAATAACGAGTGCAAAAATGACGGCATCTAGGGATTGGGGAAAAATAATACTCGTCATTAGCTGGTGATTGTATTTGGGCTTAAGATGATCATCGGGCTTGGAGGGGGAATTAACTCGGGCCTTCTCACACTTGGACAGAATAACGAGTAACAAAAATCAGAGGGGTTCGGCCCTTAACCTCTTTGGCCGAATTTTATAGTGGTGGGATAAAGATATACGAGTCGAGTCTCGGCCCTTGGCCTACGGCCGGCCTCAACCCGACACCTTCTAATCTCAGGAAAATACATACGGTCAAAGCTCGGGATTTAAGATGACTAGAAAAAAATAATAATTAACACCTGATAAATAACTACAATTCGTCGCACATTTAATCATTATAACTTATTAACTAATCACGAGACGGTACACATTCGCTACTAAAATCATTAAATTACTTATCGCATAATTTAAATTAATTTAAAGGTATTATTTAATTACTTAAAAATTCGGGGCGTTACATGGATATCTATAAGCTATTGGATATGGCTAGTAGTTATAATGGTTCAAGGGTCATTGGTATGAGTTATGGACATCTAGTGCTTATAAAGGTTCAAGGGCCATGGTTATGGGTAATGGACACCTATTACTTGTAAAATGGATATCTATAGGCTATTGGTCATGGCTAGCAGTTATAATGATTCAAGGGCCATCACTATGAGTTATGGACATCTAGTGTATATAATGGTTCAAGGGTCATGGTTATGGGTTAAGGACACCTATTACTTGTTAAATGGATGTCATGGCTAGTAGTTATAATGGTTCAAGGGCCATTGGTATGAGTTATGGACATCTAGTGGTTATAATGGTCCAAGGGTCATGTGTACGTGTTATGGACACCTATTACTTGTAAAATGGATATTTTTAAGCTATTGGTTACGGCTAGTAGTTATAATGGTTCAAGGATCAACTTTATGAGTTATGGACATCTAGTGGTTATAATGTTTCAAGGGCCATGATTATGGGTTATGGACACATATTACTTGTAAAATGGATATCTATAGGCTATTCGTCATGGCTTGTTGTTATAATGGTTCAAGGGCCATCGCTATGAGTTATACATCTAGTGGTTAAAATGGTTCAAGAGCCATGGTTATGTTGTAATGTGGATATCTATAGTTATAATGGTTCAAGTGCCATCGGTATGAGTTGTGGACATTTAGTGGTTATGATGGCTTAAGGGCCATGGTTATGGGTTAAGGGCACCTATTACTTGTAATGTGGATATCTATAGGCTATTGGTGATGGCTAGTAGTTATAATGGATCACGGGCCATCGGTATGAGTTATAGATATCTAATAGTTACGATGGTTCAAGGGCCATGGTTATGGGTTATGGACACCTATTGCTTGTAATGTGGATATCTATTGGCTATTGATAATGGCTAGTAGTTATAATGGTTAAAGAGCTATCGGTATGAGTTATGGATATCTAGTGGTTATAATGGTTCAGGGGCCATGGTTATGGGTAATGGACACCTATTACTTGTAATGTGGATATATATAGACTATTGGTCATGGCTAATAGTTAATGGTTCAAGGGCCATCGTTATGAGTTATGGACATCTTGTGATTATAATGGTTCAAGTGCCATGGTTATGGGTTATGGAGACCTATTACTTGTAAAATTGATATCTATAGGCTATTGATCATCGCTAGTAGTTATAATGGTTCAAGGGCCATCAATATGAGTTATGGACATCTAGTTGTTATAATGCTTTAAGGGCCATGGTTATCGGATATGGACAACTAGTGGTTATAATGGTTTAAGAGCCATCGTTATGGTTTATGGACACCCATTACTTGTAAATGGATATCTATAAGTTATTGGATATGGCTAGTAGTTATAATGGTTCAAGGGTCATCGGTATGAGTTATGGACATCTAGTGATTATAAAGGTTCAAGGGCCATGGTTATGGGTAATGGACACCTATTACTTGTAAAATGGATATCTATAGGCTATTGGTCATGGCTAGTAATTATAATGATTGAAGGACCATCACTATGAGTTATGAACATCTAGTGTATATAATGGTTCAAGGTCCATGGTTATGGGTTATGTGAAGGAATTATGTGCACAGTTGGTCAACCTATGATGATACATCCATGCCTACGAAACACTTAAGGGTCACACCGGTGAGTGCATGTAATACGAACAAGTTATGCAACGATACTACGAAGAGGAATGATTCATAATAGTCATTATGAACCAGTTAAGTATTAAGTTAAGTTTAACTTATTACTAGATTAGTTTAACTAACTAATTAATACAAGTATTTGTACATTTACTAGTTAAGTAAATTTACAATGTGTTAGTTATAGATTATTCATGATATGATTTAAAGCTATTAAATCATATAGTAATTGGATAATATTATTGTATAAATTATATAAAGGTTATTATATAATTAACTATTAAAAGTATAAATACAAGTGTATAATTTCGTGTATATGGGTACCGAAATTATAGTGTGTTAATACAAGACATTTGATAGTTAAGTGCAATGATAATAAACTAATTAAAACTATAAGGGATGGAAGTGTAAAAAGGAAGTTTAATTATGAATTAATCTTTATTAAACTAGAAGGGCCCTAAGTGAAAGTCCTTCTATTATAAATAGAAGGCTTGGGGTTCCCTTGTAAAGTTCTCATTCCCTCAACCGTAGCCACGAAATTTTGGCCTCCCTTCCTCCCTATTTCGGCCGAACACAAGGAAGAACACAAGCCTGGTGTTCTTCGTGTTCTTCGTGTTCTTCATTCGTTCTTCGTGTTCTTCGAGTTTCGAATATCAAGGATCGTTGCAAGTGATCATCTAGAGGATCGTGTGTCGTGTTCATCATCATTGGATCAATCTTAAGCATTAACCTAAGGTATGATTCATGGAACACTCTTTCTTCCTCTCCTCTTGTTCGAAGTCGAACCAAGAACCCTAGGGTTCTTGGTAGTAGTCGACGAACACACACAAGTATGTGTGTGTGTTCGAGTTCTTCGTACAAGGTTTCTTTCTTGTTAACCTAATCTAGTTTTCCAATATCCCAATCCTTTAGGATTTAAGGATTCGGTTTAATCCCAGTTCCACATTTAGGGATTAAATCAGCTAGTTAGTTTTAACCGGTCAAGAACAAGTTCATGTTCTTGGTCGACCCAAGTGGTTGATCAGTCGCATGGTGCGTAGTAAATCCCTACAGTGGTATCAGAGCGTTGGTTTAGAAATCTAGACTAGATTAACAAGAATTGTTTGTTTACTTTGATTATTCTTTTGTTTCAAGTTTTTTCCTTCTTTCTTCTTCTTCATAATTTTCGAAAATAAGGGAAGAAACCCTAAGACCAAGAACATTAAACTAGTCTAAGTTTAATTGGTCAAGAAGGTTTCTAGAAAACCCTAGCAAATTTTCGAAACCCTAGAAAGAACCCTAGGATCAAGTATGTTAAACAAGATATGTTTAATTGATCAAAAGGATTCTTTCCATAAACCCTAGAATTTTCGTGACCAAGGAAAACCCTAGGATCAAGTATGTTAAACAAGTTTTGTTTAATTGATCAAAAGGATTCTTTCCTAAATCCCCTAAAGATTTCGAAATCTAGAGGATTACTTAGACACCAAGTTTATTAAACTAGCCTAGTTTAATTGGTGGAAAAGTATCCTAGTCTTAAGTTTTCGAAAACCCTAAAGAACCCTAGAACATTAAACTAGTTCAAGTTTAATAGTTTAAAAGTATTAATTAGGATAATAATCTAAAACCTAGTTAATTAGACAAGTTTATGTCTAAAAGGTTTAAATTATTATCTTGATAGATTTATTAAAGCTAGTTCTTTAAATCTAGTAATTTAGACAAAGTTTATTGTTTATAAGGTTTAAATTAAAGAGTTTAAATAAATTTATTAAAATTTATAATCTATCTTAAAATTTAAACAAAGTTTATTGTTTAAAAGGATTGATTAAAATTAGTCTTTTAATTAAAATAATGTCTTTGATCAAGAAAGTCAAAACCCTAGTTTTGATTGATCAAAAGCAAGATTAGGGTTCATCTAATTAATTTAGGGAATTTATAAAGAAGGTGTTGATTTTTAAGTTCTAAAATTAACAAGATGTATTTATTTATGTATGAATATATATATGTATTTAAATTTTTCGTTTTTTTATTAAGTAAAATTGAATTTTAAAAGATATAATAAGTTTATACACATTTTAATTAGTTCAAGTTAAAATGTATACGTATAAATTAGATGTAATATTCTTATTAGAATGTTACAAGTTTATTATTATAGATATACGTATATACGAATTTATATATATTAAATACAAGATAAAATGGAACAATTAAAAGAATAATGTTATTTTGATCATGAAGCATAATATTATAATTAGTTATTGTATAAGTTATAATATAATTAAAACTAGATTGTACAAAGTTATGATTTCATTATAACTAGAAATTATACAAGTTGAAATTATATGATTAACTAGTAATATACAAAGTTATATATATTATTATATATTAATATGTATAAAAGTTATAGATCATTATAACTAGATAATTATACAAGTATAACATAAGTATTTTACAAGTTATGTAATATACTAGATTAATGATCAAGTATAAATAACAAGAACCTATATTTAACTAGTTAAAGTTAAATATAAGAAAGGTTTAAACAAACTAAAGAATTATTATATATAGTTTTTATATAATAGGTTTATTAGTTTCACCAAGTATAAACCGGTGATTGTTAGGTTAAGTTTCATCAAGGTTGTTGAAGCTAGTGGGAGCTACACAAGAAAATCATAAAGTTTGTAAGTGTGTCGTTAAGGCATAAGTTATGGTCGAATTTAATAAGTAAGAAATAAATGTTTAATTTCATTATTAAACATATGAAAAACTAGGTGTGTTAAACTAAGTTTATGTTTCAAGTTCATGAATCATAAAAGTTTTAAAAGTTTAACATAAGTTTATAAGTTTTTCAAGTAATATAAAACAAGTAAGTTTTATTAGAAATAAGGTTTCTCACAAAACCAAGTAAAACGTTTTGTACACCTCGTTTTAGGTATACATGTAAAATCGTGTGAATTCTTGAAACTATAAGTTTTAAAGAATAGTTCTTATGTTTAAAGAAGGTGTCTTGGAGAACCATTCAATTCACAAGTCACACTTTTTTAAACAAGGATTAAGATTGGAATAAAAGTTTAAGTTTAGTTTTAAGACTTAAACAAACCCAAGAAAATCTTATATCGAAGTACTATCCACCTAATGGAACACCTCACTTGTTAAACGATATTCATATTGTAAGGATAAAAAACCTTAGATATGGATTCAAATCATTGCGAGTGTTAGGGTGCGTAAGGTTATGTGATAATCGGGAGTCCCGGCGCAGAGCATCGCACTGTCTTAGATGGTCTGATCTACTTTGGTGATAATCGGGAGTCCCGGCCCAAAAAGTACTTGAGTAGAATAAACATACTAGACTTTATTACTAACTTAGAAATGTACGATTAGATTGTACAAAGTTGTAATAAGTTATAAGTCTAAAGATTCTACGACCCCTAGGAATCGTGTCAAGTCTTGATACGATCGGTAAGGAAGTTACCTACCAGAAATAGCATGTCTCGTCGGGAAGTGCCCAAACCTTGCGGCGAGAATGTGATATATGGATTCTAGGCCTAAAATATTAATTATGGGTTTATAATATATTTTAGAGAATGTTTATTGATGATTACTAATTAAACTGGGTTTGCTTTGTAGATGGGAGCAACAAACATAACGACACATACCAACAATCTCTCACTACGCTTGTTTCTAGAAAAGGACGAATTGACTGGGTCAATGTTTCTCTATTGGAAGCATGATCTTCGGATTATGCTTACGCATGAGAGAAAAGGAAATGTCCTAGAAAGAGCAATACTAAGTACTCCTGCCGTAAATGATAGAAATGAACCAGGATAAGCATATTACGCTTATAGGGTGTTCAAATCTCGCAAGGTGGTTAATGGGATCATCGGTAAGTGCTCACGGCATGAAAATGAAAGAGTACATGGATCATATTAGGTCACCCAGTATCGTTGCAATTGGCAACAGTAATGATACTCAACTCGTTGTTAGATGACTATAAGTCTTATGTAGTCAACTACAACATGCATAACATGGAGCAATCCATTGTTGAACTACATTCCGTGCTCAAGACTACTGAGTTGATTTGGGGACCAAGTTTAAGAATGATCTCGTAGTAACCGATGATGGTAGTGATCAGAGAAAGAGGCGCAGTGGAAAGGGAAAGGATAAAACCGATCCCAGCCACGGCGTGCCTAAAGGGTAATGGAGTCAAACAAAAAAGGTCAAGAAGGTAAAGCCAAACAAGGACCGAGAAATGGTGTCTTGGTTGTGGCAAGGGTCAAAGGGTTGGAGGCAATTCTTGCTTCTTAGTTGACTTGACCAACTTCTAGAGACTCACTTCCTACTTGTAAAAGTTTGTTACAAGTAACTCAACTTTAGCAATCGTTTATTGCATAAGATGGAAAGTGATAGTGACCGGCATGAGATGGTGATGATCCCACGAGCACCAAGTTTTATAATTCAGTTTTTTGTGGATTCGTTTTAAACAATTTTAGTTTATTGTTTTTGGATAATTTAATTTTATGTTAAAACAAGTTTTATTTTGGTTTTAAATAAATTTCGAATCCATGGTTGAATTTTATTGTGTGCATGTGTGATAATTACACTAGTCAAGGTGTATGACTAGATTGTAAGTCAAGTTTTAACTTACTTATATTTCATATTTTATATATATTTGTTTGATTGTTGTATAAATAATGTCTTGATAGCTCAAGGTATTTATGCTAGTAATTAGAAAGTTTTTCTAATGAAAGTGTTTAAGAGTTTTATGGAAGCATAAGGTTCAAAGGTTATTGAACTTAGCTAAACATCTTAAGTAATAGTCATTACTTATGATAGAAAGTTTTAAAGTATTAGTATTAATATAGTATGATTATATTGGATATAATCAAGATAGAATCTAAAGAGTATTATTACAAGTCTTTCATACTTGTAGTAAAGGATTTAATGAAGTCATAATTCCCTAATAGGAATAATTGGATATTCGCATAATTCAAGTAAAATGACTTAGACATTAAATGACTCTTAAAAAGGGACATAACTATATTAAAGTATTTAAGAATTAAATGGTATTATTGAAAGTCTTTTATACTTGTAATAAATACAATATTTAATCAAGTCATGATTCCCTTATAGGAATAATGGATATTTGAGAAATCCAAGAAATGACTTTGGCATTAAATAAGATTCTTAAAAGAGTACTAATGTATTTAAAAATTGATTGTATCATTTCAAGTGTTTTATACTTGTTAGATACAGTAATCAATAAAGATCATAATTCCCTAAACGGGAATGTTGGATATTCGCAAAATCCAAAGGATGATCTTGATTATTGATAGAATTCTTAAAATATTGAACTACAAGTTATTGACTAGGTCAAAGTAGTAGTTTAAGAGATGCTTAAGTTCCATAAAAGTAAGTGGGAGCTAAGACTAACGTAATTCATTAAAGATGTTAGTGAATTCAGTAAGTTAGTAAGACATTAACAACAAGGTTTTACCAAGTCGTTAGCCAAAGAGTTAAGAGAAATAATAAATGATCGATTAGATTATTGCAAACCAAATAGCGTGATCACAAATATTGTGATTGATTATTGCATATCTAATAGGTTGTTAAACACTTCAGTGGATAACACAATCATTTAAGGAAATTTCTTTAACTTGTAAAGATATCTACAAATCAAGTAACTAAAAGTAGCTTTAGTTACAAGGATAAATTTATGAATTCAAGAAACTAAGGAGTTAATTTCCAATCCTCCTATGTTTACCGAATTACATAAGAGGAAAGACTAGAATATGTTCTACATTGTTGCAAGAACAATATCTAGCAAAGGTAAAAGTAATAGTATTCCTAAATACTCGTCTTATGTCTTTAGTTTAATAGAAATGATTGTTTTAGTGATAAAGTTACAATTAAGGTTGTAAGAATCATTAAGTAATCAACACAAACGAAAGGAATAAGTAATGATCCAGTAATAATTCAGTATCTATGTCCAGTGAGGAATAGTACATGAGTTAGTATCATTTTTTATTACGACTTTGTATGTTTTACAACATCCATGAATAAAATTCTATTTTATTCAAAAGATATAAAATCTGTGACTACTCGTCTAGGTGGGAACCTCGATGGGACGTTAACGTCATCGCGGTATTTGGTGGTAGATTCGAAGTTCTTCGAAGATCGCTACACAAGTTTTGTGTAAACCAAATATCGGTGATATTTTGTTGGAGGCTCAACGAATATTGGATTAACCACCATGACAATACTTCATGGTTGAAAAGTTCAAAAGTATTGTTCACTAGGATTGTCCTTAAGCCTGAGGTATTTGGTTTAGGATACAATGACTAATGTGCTTTGGTTCAACTTAGATAATTCTGAAATACGTTTGTCATACGAGGCGATACTGGGCACAAAGGAAGTTGTATTTTAAATCGAAATATAACAAGATGGTAATTGCACCTCTTTTTTAGGAGAGATATTTATAGGTCCTTTGACGTAATGAGATAACTGGAAAGTGCATGGCCATGCCCAAACGAACTGATTTGTTCTTTGTCGTTTATCACAAAGTTTGAATCAAGAAGTCTTGAAATGATTTCGAATACAGGAGTTGATAATTTCTACCATGCTCGTATTCGTTATCACAAATATCGTGCTGCAAGGGATAAGCCTAACAACGTTACCCAAGAAGTAAAGACAGAGTGTTCTTTACTAGGAGACGCTATTAAGAGTTTTTCATAAAACTACACCAAGGGTTACATAAGCTGTTTTTATGGGGTTGGTTACCTACATGCCCATCTAGAAGGCCACTGTAGCTCGTATCATTAAGACAAAAGTTACAAACTTGCACAAGTGGGAGTCTGAAGGAATTATGTGCACAGTTGGTCAACCTATGATGATACATCCATGCCTACGAAACACTTAAGGGTCACACCGGTGAGTGCATGTAATACGAACAAGTTATGCAATGATACTATGAAGAGGAATGATTCATAATAGTCATTATGAATCAGTTAAGTATTAAGTTAAGTTTAACTTATTACTAGATTAGTTTAACTAACTAATTAATACAAGTAGTTGTACATTTACTAGTTAAGTAAATTTACAATGTGTTAGTTATAGATTATTCATGATATGATTTAAAGTTATTAAATCATATAGTAATTGGATAATATTATTGTATAAATTATATAAAGGTTATTATATAATTAACTATTAAAAGTATAAATACAAGTGTATAATTTCGTGTATATGGGTACCGAAATTATAGTGTGTTAATACAAGACATTTGATAGTTAAGTGCAATGATAATAAACTAATTAAAACTATAAGGGATGGAAGTGTAAAAAGGAAGTTTAATTATGAATTAATCTTAATTAAACTAGAAGGGCCCTAAGTGAAAGTCCTTCTATTATAAATAGAAGGGTTGGGGTTCCCTTGTAAAGTGCTCATTCCCTCAACCCTAGCCACGAAATTTTGGCCTCCCTTCCTCCCTATTTCGGCCGAGCAACACAAGGAAGAACACAAGCCTGGTGTTCTTCGTGTTCTTCGTGTTCTTCATTCGTTCTTCGTGTTCTTCGAGTTTCGAATATCAAGGATCGTGGCAAGTGATCATCTAGACGATCGTTCGTCGTGTTCATCATCAGTGGATCAATCTTAAGAATTAACCTAAGGTATGATTCATGTAACACTCTTTCTTCATCTCCTCTTGTTCGAAGTCGAACCAAGAACCCTAGGGTTCTTGGTAGTAGTCGACGAACACACACAAGTATGTGTGTGTTCGAGTTCTTCGTACAAGGTTTCTTTCTTGTTAACCTAATCTAGTTTTCCAACATCCCAATCCTTTAGGATTTAAGGATTTGTTTAATCCCAGTTCCGCATTTAGGGATTAAATCGGCTAGTTAGTTGTAACCGGTCAAGAACAAGTTCATGTTCTTGGTCAGTCATGGTTCGAACTCGTGTACTAGGTGGTCGACCCAAGTGGTTGATCAGTCGCATGGTGCGTAGTAAATCCCTACATTATGGACACCTATTACTTGTTAAATGGATGTCATGGCTAGTAGTTATAATGGTTCAAGGGCCATTGGTATGAGTTATGGACATCTAGTGGTTATAATGGTCAAAGGGTCATGTGTACATGTTATGGAAACCTATTACCTGTAAAATGGATATTTTTAAGCTATTGGTTATGGCTAGTAGTTATAATGGTTCAACGATCAACTTTATGAGTTATGGACATCTAGTGGTTATAAGGTTTCAAGGGCCATGATTATGGGTTATGGACACCTATCACTTGTAAAATGGATATCTATAGGCTATTCGTCATGGCTTGTTGTTATAATGGTTCAAGGGCCATCGCTATGAGTTATACATCTAGTGGTTATAATGGTTCAAGAGCCATGGTTATGGTTGTAATGTGGATATCTATAGTTATAATAGTTCAAGTGCCATCGGTATGAGTTGTGGACATCTAGTGGTTATGATGGTTTAAGGGCCATGGTTATGACACCTATTACTTGTAATGTGGATATCTATAGGCTATTGGTGATGGCTAGTAGTTATAATGGATCATGGGCCATCGGTATGAGTTACAGATATCTAATGGTTACGATGGTTCAAGGGCCATGGTTATGGGTTATGGAAACCTATTGCTTGTAATGTGGATATCTATTGGCTATTAATCATGGCTAGTAGTTATAATGGTTAAAGGGCTATCGGTAGGAGTTATCGATATCTAGCGGTTATAATGGTTCAGGGGCCATGGTTATTGGTAATGGACACCTATTACTTGTAATGTGGATATCTATAGACTATTGGTCATGGCTAATAGTTACTGGTTCTAGGGCCATCATTAGGAGTTATGGACATCTGGTGATTATAATGGTTCAAGGGCCATGGTTATGGGTTATGGACACCTATTACTTGTAAAATGGATAACTATAGGCTATTGGTCAAGGCTAGTAGTTATAATGGTTCAAGGGCCTTCGGTATGAGTTATGGACATCTAGTGGTTATGATGGTTCAAGGGCCATGGTTATGGGTTATGGACACCTATTACTGTTAATGTGGATATCTATTGGCTATTTTTCATGGCTAGTAGTTATAATGGTTAAAGGGCCATCGGTATGAGCTATGGATATCTAGTGGTTAAAATGGTTCAATGGCCGTGGTTATGGGTTATGGATACCTATTACATGTAAAACGGATATCTATAGGCTATTGATCATTGCTAGTAGTTATAATGGTTCAAGGGCCATCTCTATGAGTTATGGAAATCTAGTTGTTATAATGGTTTAAGGGCCATGGTTATGGGTTATGGACATCTTGTGGTTAAAATGGTTTAAGAGCCATCGTTATGGGTTATGGACACCTATAACTTGTAAATGGATATCTATAAGCTATTGGATATGGCTAGTAGTTATAATGGTTCAAGGGTCATCGGTATTAGTTATGGACATCTAGTGATTATAAAGGTTCAAGGGCCATGGTTATGGGTAATGAACACCTATTACTTGTAAAATGGATATATATAGGCTATTGGTCATGGCTAGTAGTTATAATGATTCAAGGGCCATCACTATGAGTTATGGACATCTAGTGTATTTAATGGTTCAAGGGCCATGGTTATGGGTTATGGACACCTATTACTAGTTAAATGGATGTCATGGCTAGTAGTTATAATGGTTCAAGGGATATTGGTATGAGTTATTGACATCTAGTGGTTATGATGGTCCAAAGGTCATGTGTATGTGTTATGGACAACTATTACTTGTAAAATGGATATTTCTAAGCTATTGGTTATGGCTAGTAGTTATAATGGTTCAAGGATCAACTTTATGAGTTATGGACATCTAGTGGTTATAATGTTTCAAGGGCCATGATTATGGGTTATGGACACCTATTATTTGTAAAATGGATATCTATAGGCTATTCGTCATGGCTTGTAGTTATAATGGTTCAAGGGCCATCACTATGAGTTATACATCTAGTGGTTAAAATGGTTCAAGAGCCATGGTTATGGTTGTAATGTGGATATCTATAGTTATAATGGTTCAAGTGACATCGGTATGAGTTGTGGACATCTAGTGGTTATGATGGTTTAAGGGCCATGGTTATGGGTTATGGACACCTATTACTTGTAATGTGGATATCTATAGGCTATTGGTGATGGCTAGTAGTTGTAATGGATCAAGGCCCATCAGTATGAGTTATAGATATCTAATGGTTACGATGGTTCAAGGGCCATGGTTATGGGTTATGGACACCTATTTCTTGTAATGTGGATATCTATTGGCTATTGATCATGGCTAGTAGTTATAATGGTTAAAGAGCTATCGGTATGAGTTATGGATATATAGTGGTTATAATTGTTCAGGGGCCATGGTTATGGGTAATGGACACCTATTACTTGTAATGTGGATATCTATAGACTATTGGTCATGGCTAATAGTTAATGATTCTAGGGCCATCGTTATTAGTTATGGACATCTGGTGATTATAATGGTTCAAGGGCCATGGTTATGGGTTGTGGACACCTATTACTTGTAAAATGGATAACTATAGGCTATTGGTCATGGCTAGTAGTTATAATGGTTCAAGGGCCATCGGTATGAGTTATGGACATCTAGTTGTTATGATGGTTCAAGGGCCATGGTTATGGGTTATGGACACCTATTACTTGTTATGTGGATATATATTGGCTATTTTTAATGGCTAGTAGTTATAATAGTTAAAGGGCCATCGGTATGAGTTATGGATATCTAGTGGTTAAAATGGTTCAATGGCCATGGTTATGGGTTATGGATACCTATTAGTTGTAAAACGGATATCTATAGGCTATTGATCATTGCTAGTAGTTATAATGGTTCAAGGGCCATCACTATGAGTTATGGACATCTAGTTGTTATAATGGTTTAAGGGCCATGGTTATGGGTTATGGACATCTAGTGGTTATAATGGCTTAAGAGCCATCGTTATGGGTTATGGACACCTATTACTTGTAAATGGATATCTATCAGGAATTGGATATGGCTAGTAGTTATAATGGTTCAAGGGTCATCGGTATGAGTTTTGGACATCTAGTGATTATGAAGGTTCAAGGGCCATGGTTATGGGTAATGGACACCTATTACTTGTAAAATGGATATCTATAGGCTATTGGTCATGGCTAGTAGTAATAATGATTCAAGGGCCATCACTATGAGTTATGGACATCTAGTTTATATAATGGTTCAAGGGCCATGGTTATGGGTTATGGACACCTATTACTGGTTAAATGGATGTGAGGGCTAGTAGTTATAATGGTTCAAGGGACATTGGTATGAGTTATGGACATTTAGTGGTTATGATGGTCCAAGGGTCATGAGTACGTGTTATGGACACCTATTACTTGTAAAATGGATATTTCTAAGCTATTGGTTATGGCTAGTAGTTATAATGGTTCAAGGATCAACTTTATGAGTTATGGACATCTAGTTGTTATAATGTTTCAAGGGCCATGATTACGGGTTATGGACACCTATTACTTGTAAAATGGATATCTATAGGCTATTCGTCATGGCTTGTAGTTATAATGGTTCAAGGGCCATCGCTATGAGTTATACATCTAGTGGTTAAAATGGTTCAAGACCCATGGTTATGGTTGTAATGTGGATATCTATAGTTATAATGGTTCAAGTGCCATCGGTATGAGTTGTGGACATCTAGTGGTTATGATGGTTTAAGGGCCATGGTTATGGGTTATGGACACCAATTACTTGTAATGTGGATATCTATAGGCTATTGGTGATGGCTAGTAGTTATAATGGATCAAGGGCCATCGATATGAGTTATAGATATCTAATGGTTACGATGGTTCAATGGCCATGGTTATGGGTTATGGACACCTATTGCTTGTAATGTGGATATCTATTGGCTATTGATCATGGCTAGTAGTTATAATGGTCAAAGAGCTATCGGTATTAGTTATGGATATCTAGTGGTTATAATGGTTCAGGGGCCATGGTTATGGGTAATGGACACCTATTAATTGTAATGTGGATATCTATAGACTATTGGTCTTGGCTAATAGTTAATGGTTCTAGGGCCATCGTTATGAGTTATCGACATCTGGTGATTATAATGTTTCAAGGGTCATGGTTATGGGTTACGGACACCTATTACTTGTAAAATGGATAACTCTAGGCTATTAGTCATGGCTAGTAGTTATAATGGATCAAGGGCCATCGGTATGAGTTATGGACATCTAGTGGTTATGATGGTTCAAGGGCCATGGTTATGGGTTATGGACACCTATTGCTTGTAATGTGGATATCTATTGGCTATTTTTCATGGCTAGTAGTTATATTGGTTAAAGGGCCATTGGTATGAGTAATGATATCTAGTGGTTAAAATGGTTCAATGGTCATGGTTATGGGTTATGGATACCTATTACGTGTAAAACGGATATCTATAGGCTATTGATCATTGCTAGTAGTTATAATGGTTCAAGGGCCATCGCTATGAGTTATGGACTTCTAGTTGTTATAAGGTTTAAGGGCCATGGTTATGGGTTATGGACATCTAGTGGTTATAATGGTTTAAGAGCCATCGTTATGGGTTATGGACACCTATTACTTGTAAATGGATATCTATAAGCTATTGGATATGGCTAGTAGTTATAATGGTTCAAGGGTCATTGGTATGAGTTATGGACATCTAGTGATTACAAAGGTTCAAGGGCCATGGTTATGGGTAATGGACACCTATTACTTGTAAAATGGATATCTATAGGCTATTGGTCATGGCTAGTAGTTATAATGATTCAAGGGCCATCACTATGAGTTATGGACATCTAGTTTATATAATGGTTCAAGGGCCATGGTTACGGGTTATGGACAAATATTACTTGTTAAATGGATGTCATGGCTAGTAGTTATAATGGTTCAAGGGCCATTGGTATGAGTTATGGACATCTAGTGGATATAATGGTCCAAGGGTCATGTGTACGTGTTATGGACACCTATTACTTGTAAAATGGATATTTTTAAGCTATTGGTTTTGGCTAGTAGTTATAATGGTTCAAGGATCAACTTTATGAGTTATGAACATCTAGTGGTTATAATGTTTCAAGGGCTGTGATTATGGGTTATGGAAACCTATTACTTGTAAAATGGATATCTATATGCTATTCGTCACGGCTAGTAGTTATAATGGTTCAAGGGTCATCGCTATGAGTTATACATCTAGTGGTTAAAATGGTTCAAGAGCCATGGTTATGGTTGTAATGTGGATATCTATAGTTATAATGGTTCAAGGGCCATCGGTATGAGTTGTGGACATCTGGTGATTATGATGGTTTAACGGCCATGGCTATGGGTTATGGACACCTATTACTTGTAATGTGGATATCTATAGGCTATTGGTGATGGCTAGTAGTTATAATGGATCAAGGGCTATCGATATGAGTTATGGATATCTAGTGGTTATAATGGTTCAGGGGCCACGGTTATGGGTAATGGACACCTATATCTATACACTATTGGTCATGGCTAATAGTTAATGGTTCAAGGGCCATCGTAATGAGTTATGGACATCTGGTGATTCTAATGGTTCAAGGGCCATGGTTATGGGATATCGACACCTATTACTTTTAAAACGGATATTTATAGGCTATTGGTCATGGCTAGTAGTTATAATGGTTCAAGGATTATCTGTATGAGGTATGGATATCTAGTGGTTATAATGGTTAAAGGGCCATGGTTATGGGTTATGGACACCTATTACTTGTAAAATCGATATCTATAAGTTATTGGTCATGGCTAGTAGTTATAATCGTTCAAGGGTCATCGGTATGAGTTATGGACATCTAGTGGTTATAATGGTTCAAGGGCCATTGTTATGGGTTATGGACACCAATTACTTGTTAAATGATATCTATAAGCTATTGGTCGTGGCTAGTAGTTATAATGGTTCAAGGGCCATCGGCATGAGTTATGGACAACTAGTTGTTATAATAATTGAAGGGCAATGGTTATGGGTTATGGACACCTATTACTTGTAAAATGGATATTTATAAGCTATTGGTCACGGCTAGTAGTTATAATGGTTCAAGGATCAACTTTACGAGTTATTGACATCTAGTGGTTATAATGGTTCAAGGGTCATGATTATGGGTTATGGACACCTATTACTTGTAAAATGGATATCTATAGGCTATTGGTCATTGCTTGTAGTTATAATAGTTCAAGGGACATCCCTATGAGTTATGGGCATCTAGTGGTTATAATGGTTCAAGAGCCATGTTTATGGTTTTAATGTGGATATCTATAGTTATAATGGTTTAAGGGCCATCGGTATGAGTTATGGACATCTACTGGTTATAATGGTTCAAGGGTCATGGTTATGGGTGATGAAACACCTATTACTTGTAAAATGTGTATTTATAGGCAATTGGTCATCGCTAGTAGTTATAATCGCTCAAGGATCATCTTTATGAGTTATGGACATCTAGTGGTTATAATAGTTTAAGGGTCATGGTTATGTGTTACGGACACCTGTTACTTGTAAAATGGATATTTATAAACTATTGGTCATGGCTAGTAGTTATAATGGTTCAAGGGCCATCGGTTTGAGTTATGGACATCTAGTGGTTATGATGGTTCAAGGGTCATGTGTACGTGTTATGGACACCTATTACTTGTTAAATGATATCTATAGGTTATTGGTCATGGCTAATAGATATAATGGTTCAAGGGCCATCGGTATGAGTTATGGACATCTAGTGGTTATGATGGTTCAAGGGCCATGGTTATGGGTTATGGACACCTATTGCTTGTAATGTGGATATCTATTGGCTATTTGTCATGGCTAGTGATAATGGTTAAAGGGCCATCGGTATGAGTTATGGGCATCTAGTGGTTATAATGGTTCAATGGCCATGGTTATGGGTTACGGACACCTATTACTTGTAAAATGGATATCTATAGGCTATTGATCATTGCTAGTAGTTATAATGGTTCAAGGGCCATCACTATGAGTTATGGATATCTAGTTGTTATAATGGTTCAAGGGCCATAGTTATGGGTAATGGACACCTATTACTTGTAAAATGGATATCTATAGGCTATTGGTCATGGGTAGTAGTTATAATGATTCAAGGGCCATCACTATGAGTTATGGACATCTAGTGTATATAATGGTTCAAGGGCCATGGTTATGGGTTATTGACACCTATGACTTGTTAAATGAATATCTATAGGCTATTTGTCATGGCTAGTAGTTATAATGGTTCAAGGGCCATTGGTATGAGTTATGGGCATCTAGTGATTCTAATTGTTCAATGGTCATGTGTACGTGTTATGGACACCTATTACTTGTTAAATGATATCTATAGGCTATTGGTCGTGGCTAGTAGTTATAATGGTTCAAGGGCCATCGGCATGAGTTATAGACAACTAGTGGTTATAATGGTTTAAGGGCAATGGTTATGGGTTATGGACACCTATTACTTGTAATATGGATATTTTTAAGCTATTGGTCTGTTGGAATATGCTTCACGCTAATAACATATAGTTATATGGCTAGTTGTTTGTAATCCTAAAGGGTCACACACTTAAACACTTAACACCATAAGATATATAGTGTAATTAAGGTAATTACATTATATATATTACTATAAGCTACATGCTTGTATATAATATAGTTTAATATTAATTGTTAATATTGAAACTTAATTGTAAGCAAATAGAAGAAACAAAAAACAAGGGACTAGAGTGCAAATAAAACAATGGTTTATGGAAATCATTGATGAGTGATTATGGCACCATTAAAGAGTGTTGATGGCTCCATAAAATCCTTGCTCCCTCCCCTCTTTGACCGTCCACTCTCTCTCTCTCTCTCTCTCAAGAGTGTTGGTTTTCTTCTTTGCTAGCCAAAGGACTAGCATCCCCCTTTGGTGTTCTAGCAAGTGTTGTGTGGATTACTTTTAGAGGTATTCCTGTTAAATACTTGGTTTCAATACGTCCATATTCATCCACACGAATCATCAAGATCAAAGGCTTCAAGGGTATGAAATGTTCATCTAATCTATTTGATTTTGATTGTAGTTTAATTGTATGATTAATATCAAGATCCGTTCATGGTGATTAAATTCTTTCCGCTGCGTTTTGTTAATTATTTTAACCGAAAATCACCATTAGTGGTATCACGAGTCATTATATTAATCATATAATTAACTAAAACCATACGGGTTTTTTTACATCTTTCAGTTTTTTTTTATAAAAATGAGGGTTAAAATAATGTATTTTTGGAACCCTATTGTCACTTGTTACAAAATCGAATCAAAAAATTAATCTAGTTTATTGAATTTTTTTATTATGAGGGTTAAAAAAATGTATTTTTTGTTATGGCAAAACATGTATTTTTGCCATATCCCATGCCAAACCTTGTCAAATTGTTGCTTGTTTGTGCAAACCGATGAAAACCTAGACCTTTGTGAATGAATGTGTTCATTGTTTGGTTGTTTTGGTTGACTTGGGAAAAGCCGTGTTTTTGTTGTTTCAATTTTTTCTTTTATTTTTGGTGCCATGTTTTGGGGCAAATTTCATTCTAAAAGTAATTAGAATAGTATTATTTTATTTTTTTGTATTTTGTAATTTGTTGACCAAAGATGGAGAGAAAATGAGGACAAAACAACAATTTTCGGCACCTCCTGCGCAGCTACACGAAAACAGACTTTACCGGAGATTGGCTATTCCGTTGGACCTGAAACCACCGCCAAACTTTCCACAACTCAGACACCTACAACTTTACAGAAGGCGGGGAAGACCACCGAAGAATCCTTCAGTGACTTTTCTGGCCTTGAAGTCAGACTGAATTTTCAGGCAGAATGTATTTTTTCACAAATGTTGGTTTCTACTTGCCCATGAATGTCATGAGGGCAAGTGGGAGCCCATTGGGTTTATGTAGGCCCGTTTGGGTTCATGTTGGCCCTTCCCCTAGTTTGACCCTTCGGTCCGTCGTGATGACTCACGTGACCGAACCTAGGATTTCATCGGTCGAGGTTTGCACAAAATTTGTTGCATGTTTTATTTATGTTTGTGTTATTTTCTTTTCTATTAGATACAAGTAATAAAACAATTAAAATATGATTTTAGACACAAACATTAAAACATCCAAACCTTTTATCATCTATGATTACTTGTTAATCATTAATGATTAATCTTTAATCTAAAATTGTTTTGAGATTAAACTAAGTTTGAATACGATCTGAAACTTAACCCTTAATAATCGCTAAATGTTTTTACAGTTTATTAAACGACTTATGAAGTGGTATGAATGAAGTACATGATTCATTCATATCTTAATAAAATTTTATTAATTAAAATTTAAACATACCTAAAATTTAAGTCACGCCGTCCAATCGGTTGATAATCACTTGCTTCTATTTTTGAATTCACGTGAGACGTGGTTTGAATTTAGATCCGAGGTCATTATTCTCTACGGTGAGACCTATATCTATTTTGACATGATTTCACATTGGATGACTTAATCGAGTTAACGGTGAGACCTTGACTCGAGGCGAAGATGCGACAAACATGGTGCCTCGAGGCGAAGATGCGACAAACACTTAACCCTAGATGCTTGTTCACTAGGTGCGATGAAGTCCCATACCTCTAAGAGTTGCAATTGTAATGCAATTGTTGAACGTCACCTACTTATTGGATCTATCATCTCTAGCAGATCAACTGGTGCGATGATAGAAGCTCAATGGGATCTTAGCTTTTAATTAAAATTAATTGGGTAGTTAATTTATTAAAAGACATTATTATTGAAAATACTAATTAATGAACTTTGTAATTTTGTAGATGACTTCAAACAATCAAACCCTAACACACACCACCATTCGATAAACAATAGACCGTATTTTTACATTATCAACCACGGTCTGGGTTTCAATGATAAAATGTTGTAAATATTGATTCGTTCAAAATATGAATATATCATTATTCAACACATTTTTATCAGTGGGCATCTTCATTTTCAACCTATTTCTTTCCTTAAATAGAAGATTCTTTCTAATTCTAACTCGTAGAACTTCACATTTTACATGATGAATCAGAATAATCTTATTCATCATGAGGGGGAGAAGATACATTACAGAAATTCTTTTTAAAAAGAATTGATACTTTCAGATAAAAATTCTTCTAAAGCTCAATCTGCGGGAACAAATTTAGGGAATCCTTTAATTTTATGGAGATTATCGATACGTTATCCCAGTTTACTCCACAGTAATAAGATATATGCACCAGTTAAAGGGGAGTAAACAAGAAACCAAATACCAAATGAAGATTTCAAACAACTTTCATACTTGAATTAGGAAAATCGTTCACCGGGGAGTAAATATTAAAACGTATAATCCAACTCCCGTGAAGAAATAATTGTTTGTTTGAGGGGGAGCGTAAGCGTTATCAACATGTTACCTCAACAACAATTATCAAGAATCATAGATCGACATAAAGCTACAAACTTTAAGAAAAGACTTCCGCTGTTAATCTCTCTATCATTATGGGTCTTATTTTTAGTTGATCAATATGTATCTTGAGTAAAAAGTCTTCAAAATACTTCTTGTTGGTTGAAAAGCTACAAGAAGTATTCATTTTGATATCCAAAGAAAGCTTAAACTGATCCTGATACGGAATTATATAAACGAAAAATATACAAGGTTCAGTTTTTGCTAAAGATGAAGACTTTAAAGATACGCTTCCCAGACTATTGTTACAAAGGGGGAGATTGTTAGGTCACATTTGTTGTACCCAATAGTCCAGGGACCATTGTGTAATTAGTCTAAACTCAGGCTTGGTATAAATACCTAGGTCATAGCTAATTACTCTAACCTTTGCCCTAATTTGTAATTATCATATCCATAGCAAAGTATTGTTCAAGTTTCTATCCATCTAAATCTTCCAATTCTTAATTGTTCATGGTTAATCAATAGTTTAATCATCGAATACGGATCCACATAAAATGATGAAGGATCATGTCTAATGTATTTATTGTTCTTGACCCATGTTATCATTGCGACAAATGTATTTTAGATTAATATCTTCAAAGAAGATTTCACATTTTTTAATTATAATAATATTAGTATTATTAGTTATATAGGGATGAATTACAACATTAATAGTTTTTAATCGATATATAGTGTAAGTTATTAACTATTTTATTTAGAATAAAACATTTTTAACTTTTGTTACTGTTTACTTAGTTTGTAGGGCTGAAAAATAGAATCGAAAACTAACTGAAACCAAACACCTGTAACTAGTTTGGTTTTCGGTTTTGTAATTTCATGATATTTTAATTCGGTCAGGTTCGGTCCAGTTTCTGGATAAGGGTGAGCATTTGGACTGGAAAAACCAAAACTGAAACTGCAGCAAACTAAACCAAAATCGAGAACATGTGACTGGTTCGGTTTTTGGTTTTGAGAATTCATCATTATTAATTTTGGCCCTATCGATTTCAATGCAGTTTGGTTCGGTTTCTAGACCCGGGTCATATATCAAAATCGGAGCTTTAGATAACTATGTATAATGAAAATGCAGGAAACAAATTACATGTGTTGTAATTCATCGCAATCACCTAACGTTAAGAAAAATATGAGTTTATTAATGATCACGATACTGATAACTCTATATTTTATCATAAATTAAGCTAAACATTTTTACTGATGTTTCAAGAGTTCAAAACCGTTGAGCTAGATTTATATTACGAAGTTTATTTAATTAATTGAGTTATATAATGCTACAAAAGCATTATAAATAAACACCATTACAAAACACTATTTAATATAATCATATATAACCGCTAAAAATAAAAATAATATATATATATATATATATATATATATATATATATATATATATATATATATATATATATATATATATATATATATATATATATATATATATATATATATATATATATATATATATATATATATATATATATATATATATATATATATATATATATATATATATATATATATATATATATATATATATATATATATATATATATATATATATATATATATATATATATATATATATATATATATATATATATATATAGGGTGCGATTCAAGGCAGAACCGATTTTATCGACAGAACCACAGAACCGGTATGCAGCCAATCAGATTACAGCAAATGAAAAACAAAAATGGAATTAATTAAAAAGAAGGGAAAGGGTATTTTAGTCCACTTGCAATTCCGTTTTATATGGTAACAATATCATATTACGTATGATTCCTTAAAACATGGGATTTAGGTTTCTTTTAGATTACCACGATCATTAACAAATTCCACAGCCGTTTTTTATCAACAATCGACTGTTCTATTCGGAACCCTAAAGAACGATAAAAATCAGTAACACGTATAGCAAAAAAATGAATGAGCAAGGAATAACAACAATTTCACAAGAAACCGAGTATGAAGACTACCAAGAAGAACGATCACCAGAACAAATAACAGATGGTGTTGATGAACTTCTGGGTATGTTTTAGGTTTTTTTCAATTTGGTAAATTTTGTAACTTGCGAATATTACCGATATTGCAATTGATATTAAAAACATAATGTACATGAATCTTAATGTTGTTAAATGTTAATGTCATTGGATGTTAGTGTTATATATATTGCATAGTATGTTTAATACAGTTTATTTTTTAAAAATATTGTAAAGCGTATTTAATTGCATTATATGTCATATACAGGTTGTGTATAATGTTATTGTAAGTAGATGTTAACTGCGTTGGATGTTTTACATAATAATAGTGTAAAGCGAATTTAAGTGCAGTATCTGTTTTTATTGTGTATAATAATATATTAGAACAATAGTGTAAAACGAATTTAAGTACATTAGAGGTTATATACAGCTTGTGTTTAATGTTATTGTAATTTAATGCTAACTGCATTGGATGTTCAAGGCAATATGTTTAGGAGGATAGTTTGGAAAAAAATGTCAAACTACTTTGGATGTTAAATTGTACATATGATGTTAAATTTACATATGATGTTATATTGTATTATTAATCTAATTATGTATTTTTTAAAAAAAAAATTAAAAGCAGGTATCGATACAAGTAATGTAGAGCTCTTGCCAACACCGGAAGGTACTAAATATTGGATACCAGAAGTCCCTGATGTTGATATACCAAAAGTGGGTACGGTGTACGAGAATTTTGATAAATGTTATGAGATGTACAAACAATATTCGCAATTGGCAAGATTTAACATAAGAAAAGACGGTGTAAAATGGTATAAGGGGGAAATAACACACAAGTATGTTGTTTGCAGCCGTGGAGGTAAGCCAAGGACGAAAATCGATAAAAATACATTAAATGATTCTTTAAACGATAAAACATCCGTTGACGGGAAGATTAAAAAAAGAAGAAGAACATCTTCTAAAATCACAGGTTGTCCCGCTAAGATTGGGTTTACTGCGGTTAGGGGAACACAAGCGTTTACAATATCAGTGTTTGTTGAAAACCACAATCATGAGTTAATGAATAAACGAAACATGGATTTGTCTAAAGCACGAAGAGAGTTAAAATATTCGGAATTTAAATTCATGCATCAGGCAGCTTTGGCAAATCTGAGTGCCACAAAGGCGCATAGGTTAAAAGTTTCGTTAATGGGCGGATACGACGGTGTGCGGGGAATACCACAAGATTGGAGGAATTTTAGGAGAGCGGTCAATAAGTTTATCGGAGAAGATGACGCTCAGATGATAGTTGATAAAATGATGAAAAGGCAAGCACATGTTCCCGGTTTCTCATTTGAGTACCTCCTAAAAGATTCGGAGCTTGTATGTATGTATTGGGCTGATGAAACCATGAAGGCGAACTATGACGTATTCGGTGACGTTTTGTCATTTGATGCAACATTCCAAACAAACAAGTACGATACATATGTTGTTATGATTATAATTTTCCCCAATTATAAATACAGTAAGAACACTAACACTTAATGTTATTGTTTGTAGGTATGATTTTATTTTTGTCCCTTTCACCGGGATCGATAACAACACCAAATGTGTGACATTCGGTGCAGCTCTACTATCAGACGAAACAGTTGAATCGTACTCGTGGATGCTCGAGGCTTTTAAGAAGGTTCATGGTAAACAACCACCATTGGTTGTGACCGACCAAGACCCAGCTTTAAGGATTGCCATAGTTAATCAATTACCTGAATCAAGACACAGATTATGTATGTGGCATATTACACAAAAACTTCCGGGACGGGTATGATAAATGTTTTAATCATCTTATTAATTTTAATTGTTGGATACATTGAATGTTGTGTAAATTATTAACTTCATTATATACAGGTACTTGGTGATTTACCCGTTGACACTTTGTTTAGGAAAGATTTTCACAAATTGATATGGAATGTTTATATTGAGCCTGAAGTTTTTGAAGAACGATGGGCTGAATTGATAAGTAAATACAACCTAGCAGGTAACAAATGGTTGTCTGATATGTATACACTGAGACCGTTGGATACCGGCATACTTTAAAGACTACCCAATGTGCGGGTTAATGAAGACAACATCTCGATCTGAAAGTTCGAATAAGTTTTTTCAAATGTTTGAAGATAGTGGCAGCACATTTGTTCACTTCATGCTATATTTTGAACAAGCGATGGAGTTGCAAAGATACCACCAGCGTACAACGGAGAACAAGGATGACGGGACGAAATTGATAAAACGTACCGACCTGCCCATTGAGAAACATGCTAGCCAAATATACACACAAGCGGTGTTTAGAGATGTTCAAAATGAAATATATAAAGGTCTTTATTCATGTTCGCAAATTCAAACAGGTGATGAAGGTGACATGCAATGGTCAATGATTGAACAAAGGGAAAAATCATTAAAAGTTGTTGTAACAACGAAGGTAATTTTATAAATCTGTCGATAACATCATATGTATATATTTTGTCGCATTATATATTAATATTTACAACATTAAATGCAGGTTACTTATGATACAAGTGACGGAACAATGACTTGCTCGTGTGGTCATTTTGTCCGGCATGGTTATTTGTGTCGCCATATATTTTGTGTGTTGAAGAAGAATTGCGTAGACAGGATACCAGAACGTTACATCAAAACGCGATGGACAAAAAATGCACTACCGTCACACCTACTAGAAAACAGGTACCGATATGGGCCATGTTTAGCAGAAACCGATAAAATGGCTTCAGATCTTCATTCTCTAGTTGATGACTGTGTTAATATGGCGCGTCACAATATTCCGAAGTTAAAAGAATATATAATGTATTGGGAAAACATGAAAAAAGATCTTGAAGGAGACGGACAGTCGTCAAAAATAGTTGAGACACAGGAAGAACTAATGGAAGAAATGTATGATGTTGATGTACCTAAAAAGCGTGTTATCAAACTTGCTAAAAAATCAACAAATAAGGGTAGAAAAAGGATTAAGAGTGCAGTTGAGTTAGCCACATCCGGTAAGAAACGTAAAACAACCCGGAAACTTCCATTCAAGTCGCGTCAATGTAGTATTTGTCAAAATTACGGTCATAACAGACGTGGACATGCAAATTGGTTAAGGAATAAAACATTAGATGATGATGAAGGTATCGAGGATGAAGACGGAAGCGAAGACGAAGACGATGAACTAGTAAATGATGATAACCGTAATGAAGAAGATGATGAAAATAACAATGATGATGCAACGGATGAGTGTTACAGTTCTGAATAATTTAAAATGTTTTGGTTGTTTAAGAATTTTTTTATGTTATACTTTGTGTTTCAATTTATATGCAATTTGTTTTGAACAATTAGACGTTTTTGAATTAAAACATATTATAGGTTGATTATTTTTTGTAAATCGTAAAGATAAAAGCTACATACTTCCTGGAAACATCTAATGTTAGTATTTAATAACCGAAAAGAACCACAGTTGTGAATGAAACATCTAATGTTAGTAGTTTAACAAATATGTAATGTTAATATTTAATAAACGAAAAGTTAAAAACTACATACTTCCATGAAACATCTAAATTTGAGTTAGAACATATTTATACATATTTTTTTTTTTAAATCTTAAAGTTAAAAGTTACATACTACCTTGAAACATCGAATGTTAATATTTAATAAACGCAAAGACCCACAGTTGTTACTGAAACATCTAATGTTAAAACGTAATAAACATCCAACACAATTACCATTGCCAATACTCATCTTAAGGCACCACTGTTCTCGCCTAAAACAATCACCTTTGTTAATGAAACATCTAAAACAATCACCGTTGAAAATAAACATCTAAATCACCCACTGTTTTTTTGCCTAAACCAACCACCAGTGTTAATGAAACATCTAATGTTAATAGCTAATAAACACAAAAAAACCAGTACCATAGATAAACAAAAACAAAAAACAAGTATTAAACAACCAAAATCAAGTAATCACAGTTCTAACGGATTAATAAAATGATCTCAAATCATCCATTCGTACCACCTTCTACCTTGCTGATGCGTCAGCCATTTTCTTCATTTCCTTCTTCGCCATGTTGTCGTCTGACATCAAAATACGGGTAACATACTTTTGTTTCAGTAAGTCCAACTGGTTTCCAAACTTGGACTTAGTAAAACCACAATCAAACTTCCTTAAATCCTCCCCGAAATAAGCCTCCATAATTCGCATAATAACTAACCCGTTTACACTTTCCTTGTATCGAGTTGTTTGCCAGTCAAATTCAGCTACTTCCAGTTGGGATTCACTTTCTATTTTCTTTCCTATCGGACATCGGATGCTTAACAGATATAGACCAAAAAGTTTTTTCTGTTTATGTTAAGGAAAAAAAGTTATAACATTCAAAATTGTGTATTTAAAAAATACTTGCAAAAATGTAATATATTAAACGCAACTTACAATTTGGAGAGCAACATTGGTTGTTTGGTACTGCCAACGGGAACGTTTAATAATTTTTCCTATTGGATGTGCATTTTTCTTTCCATCAAACAAAACAACAGCACCGGATCTCATATCAAACGATAGCAATAGAAGTTGTTCATGATTGTCCACCGGTAAAAACACCTACAACAAATCAAAAATAATACAGAAGCACTACCAACAAAAAAGAATATTGAATGGGTAAATTACCAAATCAACCGTGTTGACCTGCCTTTTAGCATTTCTGTGGATACCAAGACTGTCCATATATAATTTGAAAAATCTTGACTGATGATATTCTGCTAATATATTTATGTCGTTACCTTCTTGCTTCTGCAAATAACAAAACATTGGATGTTAAAAATGAATTCAGTACAATTTAATTATATTAGTAAGTAATATTTAATTACCATTTGGAAAACAGGCAAAAATAGCCTACTTGGTGAATCTGGGCTCTTAGATTCCTCCATGTTATTTAGCACACATGACCACGTAGATATGAGGTTGGCATGGACCATATCATCAGTCAAACGTTCAATATCACTATCCGTTGATATGTGTCCATTAGAAGACGCAAACATAACAATACTGAATGTGTAAACAAAAAAACATTAAATGATTCACAAAGTTATATAATTTTATAGAAACAATAACATAAAGGGAAAAATGACATATAATTAAGACTTACTTAGTTTCTGTGTTTACCCCTACAAAACGAACAAACTTTTTTTCTTCAGCATTTAACCCTCGATCCACATCAACCAATCTTTTAATATAAGGAGACCGTAAGACAACTGATTTTGTGGGAACCCGACGACCTCGGAACATCACTGTTCCATCTACAGCAAATCTAGGTGAAACCATCCGTACCGGTACTGGAGTTGGAAAAATTTCAGGTTCGTTCTCAAAAGCCGGCACGTTACCACCTTCCCTTGTGACAACATCTGTTTCTTTTAAAACTTGCTTGCCCTTTTCCTTATGATGATCAACGTATTCACCTACCGGAACTATTTCTTGAGTGAGGCCGAGACTAAAACTAGGATAATCTTCAGTTGAAAGCCTTTTCTTCTCAGCACTTAATCTATCAATTTCATCAAAAGATTGAATTATTTTGAGCTGTGTTGCGGGGCCACCCATACCATCATCAAATTCATCAAAATTATCCATGTCGATATCTTCCCAATTAATGTCATCAGATGTTTTATTCTTTTCCGATGTTGAACCAGAAGGTAAATCAGGGTTTCCTGTTGTGACACAAGTTTGAAAACTACTATACATCGCATGTTGGGATGTTGAAGTAGTTTTAGGGGTTGTACCGGTTTGTAAACTGGAAATCAGGCCACCAACGTCACTAACATTTCCTGTTCGATCAATTTCCTTTAAGGATACATTTGGTGTATTACCATGCCTGAAATGTTGGTGGGACATACCAACACCGTCAACCTCGGTGTGTACATTCTGAACCGATTGAGGGTCACGTCGTGTGGTTGACGTCTGCCCAACACGAGTAAAATTGCCACCGACAAACTGATTTCCGTCATTCTCACGTCTTAACCTAACCTCAGATTTTTCTAGAATACTACTATAGCTGAACTTTAACATGTTCTCGTACCTATCTAAAAGAGTGTCAACTTCAGTGCTATCAGGGAACATTTGTTTTGCGGCTAAAACAGTTCTATCAAAATCAGCAATTCCATTACCAACAGTCTTAATAAACGCTTTCATATTCCATAAACACCCCTGCAAAAGGTTTTTATCAGTAATGTAATTATTTTTAATAAAACTATATTTACAAAATTAAACAATAAACCGATACGTAACCTCTAGATCCTCTGGGATTAACTCTCCTCCGTCTACAACCGTTGTATCATCGACCTCACCGATCCCAAAAGCACCATTGTTAATCTCTGCCGATTCACGAATACACAGTAACTCATAATTCCAAACTGAGACCGGAGGTCTCTTAGTTGACACCTTAAACGCTTCACATTTACACTTATCAACATAACACATCTGTGGAAAAAAAAGATAAAATGTAAGAATATGTGAACAAGTAAGACAAATAACATCTTAATATCAATCCTAAAGAATATAAAAACACTATGTGTAAAAAAGGCAGTCATGAAACATACAATGTTGTATTAAAACATCGAATGTTGGTAACTGATATTGTACAAAATATTAGACAACAGGTTATCTCTTACCACAAGCAAAGTCAGCGGCCCCCTGAAAAACGAATCTTTCTTACCCTTCACCCATCCTTTCTTGCAATTCTTCAAACATTGGAACAAATAATCACACCAATTTATGTTGGTGAAATCTGTTGTGGATTCCAAAAAAGACAATATTGTTACATCACATACGCCGCCTGGTTTAATTGTACCCATTATATTACAGAATAACACAATGAAATCTAGCTTAAAATTTATGTCCGCAACCTCCGAACGTCGGATGTTTAATTTAATATCAGGTGGTTTCACCTCCTTACAACCGGTATATTGACCTAACCATTCTTGAAACAAAGTATCATCTTCCTTAACAGGCAAATCAGAAATTTTTATCCCCGAGTTTTCTAACCCCATCATTTCAGCAATCAATTCATGTGTTATTCTAATAGATCCATTGGGCAACTTTATCTCCATACTTTCCGGATTAAAAGAATCGACAACAAATAAAGCGAGCTTCGTAGGGATGCTATCAACACTAAAATCAATAAACCCGGTGAACCCCATAACATCTAAACAAGCCTTCTGACTTGGATTCAAAGTTGACATTACTGAACTTAAAGTCTTGGGGCTAGATCGAGTGTGAAAAAATTCGTTTTTAATTGCAGCAGTGACACCATTTCCTTCATCTCGGTTAGATGTTTCACCAACCTTGCCTTTCCCTTTCCTTTTACGATTAATTCGATCTTCTTCATCGTCTAAATCTGAACAAAACCATACATTATACAAAATTCACATCCAATGTAAATAAAACAAACTTACCGGATAAGACAACAGGTTTTGGCCTGCTACTTTCATTATAATTAACTGATCTTGGTTTTTTCCTACCGCTTCTTCTGATACCTGCAATTGCAAATAAAATTTCAAAATGAAACATACAATGTCAAACTGCTCCTATATAACTGAAAAACACACAATGTCATTAAACAAAAAAACATACTATCCTATAGAACATGTTTCAAATCATAAATCTTATATTATAATCAAAAACCCTATAATCAAAAACCCTAAAATGAAACATACAATGTCAAAACCGATCCTATATAACTGAAAAACATACAATGTCATTAACACATACAATGTGAAACTGAAAAAACATACAATGTCATTAAATAAAAAAACATACTATCCTATAGAACATGTTTCAGAACATAATTCTTATATGATAATTGATAATCAAATTAATATCACCAAAAAAATGTCATTTCAGTAACCTAAACAAATCAAGGAAATCAAAATGTACAAGCCAGTATTATAATAGCTCATAACAATAAAAATGTGATCAAAATTGACATAATCTTCCAAAAATCCATGTATCTGGCCACGAGTTTACTAACCAACAATCGAACCATAACCAAATAATCCACAATCGCATAAAGAAATCAAGAAATACAACAGAAATACCAATCAAAATTTAAGATATGCAGTTCGTTAATTAAAATCAAAATCAAAATCAAGAACATGTTTTCCACAGAAATAACAATCAAAATTTTGTTCAAAATTTACATTCTTAAATTTATAATTAAAAAATGAATTACAAGCTAAATAAATAGATATGCAGTTCGTTACTATTTCGGGAAAAAAACCCTAAAATTCACAATCAAAAACCCTATAATCACTAAAAACGAACCATATAAAACACAAAAAAGCAAGAATCACTAACCTGACATCGTTATTGAACCTTGAAATTGAAAATCGGAAACCCTAAAATCGCCTGAAAAAAACCCTTGACGACAGCGGCTGAAAGATACAAATTCAACGTAATTTCGTGATTTATATATCGACAATCAAACAATGTCAATGATTTCGGAGAATCAGTTGTCGTTTTTACCGATTGTGATTTTGGAATGTGATAAGTGGAAGATGAAGTCAAAATCGTGGATCCGGTTTCCTAGCGACTGCTTTGACTAAGGATTCAATAAGATCGGTTATTTTTTTAAAGGATATCCACTCTATAGAAAATTCCAAATATACCCCTCCTTTATTTATAATATCCGAAATTTAATTAAAATTTATGGCAAAATTCGGTTATATAATGTCAACCGTAGATGAAAAGATGGACGCTCTAGATTAGCCTAAAAAATGGTTCTGTGGTTCTGTCACTAAAATCGGTTCTGCGCTGAATCGGACACCAAATATACCCCTCCTTTGTTTATAATATCCGAAATTTAATTAAAATTTATGGCAAAATTCGGTTATATAATGTCAACCGTAGATGAAAAGATGGACGCTCTAGATTAGCCTAAAAAATGGTTCTGTGGTTCTGTCACTAAAATCGGTTCTGCGCTGAATCGGACACTATATATATATATATATATATATATATATATATATATATATATATATATATATATATATATATATATATATATATATATATATATATATATATATATATATATATATATATATATATATATATATATATATATATATATATATATATATGGGGGAGGGTTCCATTGAGAATTGATATATTAGGTGAGAATGTGAGAATTAGGCAAAAAGACGCGCGGTGACATTTTTGTAATTAAGTCTAACTTTTCTTTAATCATCGATGATTAAACTTGGTGTAATGTTTAATCATCAATTATTAAAACTTTTGAGATTTGTTTTTAATTATCGATGATTAAACTGGGTGTAGTGTTCAATCATCAATGATTAATAGAACAATTTTGTCTTTAAAATCAAAGATGCTGTTTAATCATCGATGATTAAACTTGTCTCCATTTTTTAGATTCTTAATTCTTTAAAAGATGTTGTTTAATCATCGATGATTAGCGTGTCTGCTTTCTTTATTATTTGATTAAACTTTTCTTTAATCATCGATGATTAAACTGGGTGTAGTGTTTAATCATAGATGATTAAACTTTATTTGTGTAATAATCATAAGATGCTCTTTAATCATCGATGATTAAACTGGGTGTAGTGTTTAATCATCGATGATTAAACTTTATCTGTGTAATAATCATAAGATGCTCTTTAATCATCGATGATTAAACTTGATAATGTGTTTAATCATTAACGATTAAACTTGAGGTTGGGTTTAATCATCGATGATTAAAAACAATCTCAAAAGTTTAATAATTGATGATTAAACACTACACCCAGTTTAATCATCGATGATTAAAGAAAAGTTGGACTTAATTACAAAAATGCCACCGCGTGTGGGACAGAAAAAAGTTTAATCATCGATGATTTAAGAAAAGTTGGACTTAATTACAAAAATGCCACCGCGTGTGGGACAGAAAAAGTTGGACTTAATTACAAAAATGTCACCGCGCGCGTGAGGGCTGGAAGCAGATGAGAGGCTGAGATCTATTCTCACATTCTCACCTAATATATTAATTCTCAATGGAACTCACTTATATATATATATATATATATATATATATATATATATATATATATATATATATATATATATATATATATATATATATATATATATATATATATATATATATATATATATAGAGAGCGGTTCATGCGAGAACCACTAAAATTGCGAGAACTGCGAGAACCACTTTCTGGCCAATCATTTTGCTTAATTACATTTTTTAATCTAAAGGGCATTTTAGTCTTTTTAACACTAAAATCTTTTTATTAAATCCAGTTTCCTTAATTAAATTAATTTATTTTTAACCTCAATCCTATTTTTTAGGATCCGAATTTTGTAATTTGTAATTTTTTTCGCAATTCGTATGTGTTCATTGATGAATGCCTAAAAATAGCTAATATTTTTTTTACCATATTTAACCTGTTCAGCATATTAATAATGTGTTCAATTTGCAAAATTTACAAATTTACTAATGAAGAAATCTATAATATACATAATGAACATAATGAACAAGTTTGACAGGGAATTTTATTAACCTTATTTAATGTATTCAATGATGAACGAATGAACAAAGTTACAAACTATGAACCCTTAGACTGATACAAATCTGAAATTACAAACCGATGAAATATGATGAACATTGATCATTAATGAACACAACCTTCTTCCTATGGTTATCTTTACTTTCCATCAAAATGGTGACCGATGATACTTGGTTTGAACTTTGAGATTGTTTGGATTTATAAAAACAATCATTCATGTAAGCAACATATATAAAATTAATAAGACACATATAAACTATTAAAATTAATATAAAAATCAGAAGCTTTCTTTCATTGCTTTATCATGGTCTTCTACCATGATTTTGGAACTTGTAAATAAACCATTATGCCCTTCCATCCCTTATAAAAATCTGAAGAACAAAAAACAGTTGGTGTTCATCAGATTAGTATCATCAATGCAAAATTAGAATCCCAAATCTGCGACAGGCAAACAAATAAATCGATTAGTATCATCAATGCAAAATTAGTAACACTCTAAGAAGAACAAAAACAGTTGGTGTTCGTCAGAGTTTCTCACCGTTCATCTGAACCCATAGGATCGTACCCTTTGAAAGTTGTTGCGTCGACTTCATCGGAGTACTCATCGTTCATCGAACCCTAGCCGCCGCCGTCAATCGGAACCATAATCGTTGTAACACAACCTCATTCATCTCGTCGATCTAAACCAGGGCGATAAATCCCAACAAACTCGAATAGAAACCAGTTGACCTAAATGGTTGAACAGATCATAATCAGTCACATTCCATTCCAGATCGCCGTAAATCGCTACAAACTCGAAAAGATGTAGCGCTAACCGTCCTACTCCTTCCAGTCACGGATCTGGAAGGCGGAAAGGCGGAATCATTCGGTTTCTGGAAACCCTAGACATCGGTGGTGGTGGTCTGTAATGTTTGTAATGTTTCCAGATCTAGGGTTTTTAGGTGGTGGAGGCGGAGTTTGAGGGAGAGAAAGAGAGAGGAAGGTTGTGTTGCAGGTGGCAGATGCATTTTTTGGAAGAGATCGAAGGTGGAGGAGACATTAGGTGGATGTGGAGGTGGTGATCGGAGTGCAGGTTTTAGTCGCCGCCAGAGAGAGGGAGATCGGTGGAGGATGACAGCAAATAAACCTACTTTAATGAAAATGAGTTTTCCATTGTGTATTTAATATCATTAAAATGTACCATAATTAAATTACGAAGCATGTGACCATAATACCCTTTAGCCCCTATATTTTTATCCTTTCTTTCCCACTTATCTACAAGAATGCCATCCCTGATCTTAACCCTTAATTTCTTAATCTAATGGTTCAAAATTTGTTCTCGCAGTTCTCGCAATTTTAATGGTTCTCGCATGAACCCTTGTCTATATATATATATATATATATATATATATATATATATATATATATATATATATATATATATATATATATATATATATATATATATATATATATATAAGTGGGATCCTGTGAGGACTCCAAAAACGGTGAGGACTCGCGAAGACACCTCAAAAACATTCCAAAAAATTCCGAAAAAAATATATATAACCCCTATGATTATTACTACATTTGACAAAAAAAAAATTGAAAAAAAAATTAAGATCCGCTTTTTTTTGCGGATCATAACAATGATCCATATTTTTTTGTGGATCATTATTATGATCAACATTATTTTTTGGATCATTTTTTTAAAATTTTTATTTATTTTTTGATCTTATATGCTGCGATTTTAATGTTTAAAAAAGAAAGTTTTTGAAAAAAGTTTGTTTTGGATCATTTTTAGAGTTTTTTTGGAGTCCTCGCAGTACTCAACGGGAAAAGAGTCCTCACCGGATCCGGACCCTATATATATATATATATATATATATATATATATATATATATATATATATATATATATATATATATAGAGAGAGAGAGAGAGAGAGAGAGAAGTAGGATCGAGTGAGGACTCTTTTTTGGGTGAGGACTGCGAGGACAAATCTAAGCCTTTAATCCATCAAAATTAATGGCTAGGATTGAATGTGGAAAAGATAAACAATGGTTGAAGTTTGAGGGGGTTTTGTGTAAAGTTTACCAAAATAATGGTGGGAAAAAGAAAATTTAGAGGGTTAAAATAGTCATTTGCAAACACTTTCTCTCTCCTAGTGCCACATGTCAAGCCTTGATTTGATGGGTTTTTTTTACCCCCATCTTTGTATTTCGGCCATAACTTTTTTTCTTTGTAAAAAAAAACTAAAAACGCCAAAGTTCTTAAAATTAAATTATCTACAAAATGAGTATAGTCATGAAAATTTGGAAAAAAAAAACCCGGATAAAATATTGGATCATTTTGTTAAATTTGGATCATGGTCAAAGTTTTGAATCATTTTGTTAATTTTGGATCATTGTCATAATTTTGGATCATTTTGTTATTTTTGGATCATTGTTAATCTTGCATAAACATAATTTTGCATAAATAATTAATCAAATAATATATCATATACTTCCTCCGTAAAAAAATATGTGACACAAATTGGCTTACACGTTTTTTAAGGTAAAAGATTAAACTAGAGGTTAAAATAGATTAAAGTACATAGTTAGTGGAGAATGAGTCTCACTATTTCTTGAATATAGTGATATTAATGAGTTTTAAAAGTAAAAGTAAGGGTATGAGGGTATTTTCACTTTATTAAAGTGGATAGTTAGTGGGTATGGGTCCCACTATTTTTACCAAATAAGGAAAGTTTTCAAAGTGTGTCACTTATTTTGATACACCCCAAAATGGAAAGTGTGTCACTTATTTTGATACGGAGGAAGTATAATTTTGGATTATTTTGTTCATTTAGGATCATTTTATTTACTTTGTAAGATTGTTAATTTTTGAATCATTTTGTTATTTATGGATCATTGTCAATTTTGGATCATTTTTTTTTCAAATTTTCATAACTATACTCATTTTTTAGAAAATTTAATTTTAAAATTTATGGCATTTTTAGATTTTTTATTTTACAAATAAAAAAAAGTTATGGGCGGAAAATGAAGTGCGGGGGAAAAACTCACTTCCAATTATAGGAGGACAAGTGGCAAAAGGAGGAAAGTAGGGTTTCGAAAATGACCTTTATGCCCTTTTTAAGATGAGTGGACGAAAATTATCCTCGCAGTCCTCACCGGAAAAAAAGTCATCACCGGATCCGGACCCTATATATATATATATATATATATATATATATATATATATATATATATATATATATATATATATATATATATATATATATATATATAGGGTTGAATTATTTTCAGAACCAATTAAGGCTACAGAACCATCATAACTCAATCTAAACCATTGATTTTTTTGAAATGAAATGATCATGGAAGACACATTAGTATACATGTATGTATATGTTTTCATGTATGTATACATAAGTGTTATCTATACATGTATGTATACATGCATGAATGACATCCATGCAAACCAATATTTGAGGGTCCCTCATCAAATACATTAATGTGTCTTCCATGATCATTTCATTTCAAAAATCAATGGTTTAGATTGAGTTATGATGGTTCTGTAGCCTTAATTGGTTCTGAAAATAATTCAACCCTATATATATATATATATATATATATATATATATATATATATATATATATATATATATATATATATATATATATATATATATATATATTAAGAAAGAAGCTTGGTTTTTTAAAGAACTTAAAGAAGCAATTAGGAGCATTGGTTTCATTAAAACATTCAAGGGCACTTAAGGGCATGATTGTTATTTTCACTCCTCCTTTAACAATACCTTCTTTTTTTCAAGTTCCCCTCATTATATAGTGTTTTTCAATTGTATGTGCATCATCTTCTCCACATCTCATCTATAGCTCTATCAATGGCTTCCTCCACAACTCCTCCATTAGAACCACATATTAACCACGTTTAATGTCTGATTCAGCTCAAGGCACGAACCCTAATTATTTCCTTCTGATTTCAACATTACTAACTAGGTCGCAAATTCAGATCTGAACCAGGTAGCTGATTTGAATAATTAACGAACCTCCTTCAGCTCCTCAATTTCTTCATTTGATTCCTATAGATTTCACCATTTCTGCACATTCAGATCTGATCTATGTCGCTAATTTGAACCAGGTATGGACCCTCAATTTCTTCATTTGTTTCCTTCCAATTTGAATCACTTATGCTTATGTAGATTTGAAACAGGCGATTTTGATTCATATCCAGTAGTAATTGTCATTGCATATATCAATTTCTTCATGAGTTTCATGTATTAGCTCAATATCTCAAAAAATTTCTTCAATGGCTACCAAAACTGATATCTAATTTGATCCAAATCTGCATACCGATGGTAATTCGTTGAATCCAGTAATGTTTTTTACTTAAATAAAGTTTAATTGATTGTTTAGTATGTTGTGTTTATGTATGATAGCTTGTTTAATTGATCAATATAATGTGTGTGATTTTGAAATTGGGGAAGATGATGAATTATTGTTCATTTGCATTTGCATTTTCGTTATTTGTATATGTTTCTTATTTTGAAATTGGGGAAGATGTTGATAGTTGCAGTTGCATTTTCAATAGATGTTTAGAATTTTACAACATTAGGACACAAAATTTTTCATTTTCATTGTTGGAGTTGCATTTTCATTTTAAACACTTGTTTCAAATACTGACATTTTCATTTTTAAACTTGTAGTTGCATTTTCATTTTAATTTGCATATTCATTTTAATTTGCATTTCATTTTTTATAGTTTCATTTTGCATTTTCAAACTTGCATCTACGTTTTCATCTTCATTACACCTAGTTATTCCATTAAATTTTATACAAAATTTTGAAATACTATCATTTGCATTTGCATACTATTAGTTGCATTTTCATTTATGTAGTTATTTTTAAAAGTTTCACATTCTTTTTAATTTTTATTTATTTTGTTTTTTATATAGATTTTGATTATGTTCCGGTTTCTCTTCGCATTGGTTTTGAAAACATATCTTCTCTTAGTGATAAGTATTGGGTTCCTAAAGTTCATTATTCTAAAAGACCTGTTATTGGTATGAAATTTGATTCTATGGGCGATGCTTGAAATTTCTAAAGAGATTATGCTATTGTAGGTGGCTTTGAGCCCATTTAATATACCCTAAATGTTCTCGCATTAAGGAATGGTGAATTTGCTGCTCTTAAGATTTTTAGGTGTTCAAAGCATGGTAAGAATGTAAATATTAGTAAATTGGTGGACATTTAGTATGTAAAATAGAATAAGATTTTTAGATTACTTCTACGACTATCCATCAATCCATATAAAAAAAGCCAACCTAAAAAACAACCAACCACCAATATCCAACAATCCATTTGATAAAAGAAAATAATAACCAACAACCTATTTTATAGTTATTAATAAAATATTTTTCTTTTTCATCTCTTCAGTTGTTTCTTTAAACTTTCATTTGCCTATTGCCTACCCTTTTCTTCTCTTTTAAAATCTTCTTCTTCTTCATCTCTCAATTGTTTCTTCATCTTCCTTTACAGATTTAAAAATTTCCCCTGCCTCTTTTCTCCCTCTACATTTTCACTTTTTTGTGCATTCGTATGTTCACTTTTCTCTACATTCGCATTTAGCTTTCTCTACATTTGCATTTTCACTGCTTTGTGCATTTGCATTTGCATTTTCACCTCCTCCTGCATTGTCATATTAAATACCCATAAATACAAATTAAAATAACCGTTACACGCAAATCAGACTCGTTTTTAACTTCATATTTCATACACACACAACGTGAAAATGCATAGAGACAGACTTATACCTTTCGTTTGCTTATCTGTTTCTAGTTTCTTCTTCTTTGTAGTTCCTTTTGCTTTACTACTTCTTTATCTGGATTTCAGCTTTTATAAATAAGAGTGGGCGTGTTTTGTAAGCTTTTAATCTAGTCCCTCCATCTATTGATCTAAAGGCTGTCATTGTTTCCTTATACTCCCTCCGTCCCACAAAGAAGTTTACATTTCTCTTGGGCACAAATATTTAGGTGATAGTTAGTGGTGGGGTATTTTTTAATATTTTTGATTAAATATAAGGTTATTTGGAAAGAGAAAGTGCTTTTAGGAGAAAATTAGTGATAAAGTACATGAAAATAATAGTGTATTATTAAGTGGCCCCTCATATTTGAGAAATTTCTGCGCCTACTTTTTTTTAAAAAGCTAGCTTGAAGGGGTATTTCCGCAAAAAAGTGTTGGTTCAATAACGAAGATATATCATTAATTTAATACAATATTATCTTTCCTCTATCCTCAACAAACAACCACTTTACCACATTCTCTCTCAGTTGAAGACATCGCCGACGAGGGAAGAAAATGAACGGAAAAAACACCGAAATCAAACAAACAAAGCAAAGAAAATGACAAATCCGGGGTCAGAATTCACCAGAAGAAAGATGTTAGGTACGATTTACGTTTCGTTCGGTTTCATTTAATGTTTTAGGGTTTTGATTTGAAATTTTTTTTCGACTTCTGTTTTTTTTTTTTTTCTCATTTCAGATTTTGAACAAAGCGATATGGTTTTATGTGGGTTTTTAAGGTTATGTTAATGGAAAAAAAAATTCAAGTAATTGTGAAGTTTATAAACAAACAAGTGACGTTTCTAAGTGTTCATCTTTTTTGAAGTTATCATGTAATTAGGTAAAGTTTTTGGGATTTTGAAGTGACGCTTGTCGAAGATAACATGGAACAAAATATCAACAAAGAAAACATGGAACAAAATATCAACAAAATAAAAATCAGTGAAAGGATGACAAAAAGAATTATATGTGTGGTGAATAAAAATTGTTATTTGTACAAATTTAAATAATTAAAATGCTATTTTGTTGGACCATCACATTCTTAATTATATGTAACACAATGTTCATTAATTTATTTGAATAGTAATAACAGTAAACATTTTTCAAGTTAATGAACACTGTTATGATAATAGTGAATGTTTTTTTATACGTGAATAATGTTCATAGTAGTGAACATTTTTATGAAGGAAGCTGAAGATACAACGTAAGGAGTTGCATGATATGAACATTTCATAACTTTTTTTATTTTGACAAGTTATTTTTCTATTTATAATGTTTGTGATTCACGATTTGTTTAATTGATAACATGTTTAAGATTTTGTTTTGTTTACCGACATTGGATTTAAGGGTTTACAATTTATTTAAATTCATGTTTACTGAATATTACTTTTCTTAACAACGGTAATTTTGTTTTACATGCTGATAGAATATGATCAACGATGAACATTAAAGTTGATGCTACTAATGAACAAAAAAGTTCAGGGGTGTTCGAAACATCGAACATAAACATGAAATTTATTGAACATTTTCAACTATAAATAGTGGATAACTAATTCGTAAATAATGAATTACACGCTAGATAAACATGCAGCTACAAGTGAACAAAAAGTTAAAAGGGTGTTTGAAATGTCGATTATGAACATGAATTTTAGCGGACATTATATTCGGCTTACAATATGCACTTTGAACAAAAAACAGAACAATCTAAATGATGACAATAACCAAATTAACACTATAAATCCAAAATTAACACAGATCACGATTTTAACATAAATATACACATAATAAAATCACAATAATCCATATATGCTCACTGATGCAACACATATCTCTAACGCCGAAACCCTAAATCCGCTAGCACCGCCCTTGCCAGAAACCAGAAGCATATGTCGACCAAACCGAACAACCAAATTCACTGTTTTACCAAGCAAGACTTTTGTCACTACTGAACAACCAAAATCACTAGTGAACTGAGGAGGTGGAAGGAGGTGATTTGAATATCTTGTACATGTAAATCATTGTGACTAGGGACCAAATATAAATCTCTGTAACTAATGAAATATGATGAAGGTTGATCACTAATGAAGAGATCCAAGATAAAAATGATGAACAAAACCTTCAGTGTTGCTCCTTACGCAAACGGGACGAAAAGTCAAATTTGTGACAATAAGCACAAACAAGAATAGAAACCGCTACAAACCTACAACAACTTCAGAAAAATTAATATGATCATCAATAGCTATAAATGTTTGTTTAATCACAAACCAACCAAATCAACATAACCAGAAATATTGACTCAACATACACAAGTCAAAAGTAAAGAAAACTCACAAAATTATGGAAAGCGCCTGTGATAATAACCAAATATGAATTATGTGAAAGAAATCCGTGATTAGAAAAAATGAAAACTAGGTGGAGCTAAGTTTGATTATGCAAAGTCATCAATGTGATAAAAAAAAGCTTGAATGCAAAAAACAAAAACTATTTGTGATAAAATCAGCCATGTTATGATTTAAAACACCAAATTGAATTCTTATATTATATCAAAATGATTTTTTTACTTTTTCACATACTTTCTGACGCATAACTTCAAAACAGAAAACAAAAACCTCAAGCATGAGAAATTGATGATTTACCCATTAATTAAACTAACCACAAATTTCTACAATTACGTTATAATGAAAATAATTAACGATAATGATTAATTAGGTTTACCGGTTTACCGCCACAAGCTGCTCCGTCGCCAAGCTGCCCCATCGCAAAAATCAAAACTTTTCATGCCTGGTGAATGGGTTCGATGGGGAAGACGGTTGCTTTAGGAGATAATATGGAATCCCAATAAAATAGGAATGTTGGTTATTGCCAGGTTATTAAATATCCGGTTTCTTAAATAAAGAAATTAAATTAATTAATTAAATTATGCATGGACAAAACTACCCCTATCTGTTTGAATATAAATGAATTTAATCTTATGGCCAGAATTGGTTCTCGCAGTTCTCGCAATAATATAGGTTCTCGCATGAACGCTCACCTATATATATATATATATATATATATATATATATATATATATATATATATATATATATATATATATATATATAGTGAAGAATTAGTTTCAGAACCAATTAAGGCTACAGAACCAGCAGAACTCAGTCTAAACCATTGATTTTTGAAATGAAATGATCATGGAAGACACATTAATGTATTTGATGAGGGACCCCCAAATATTGGTTTGCATGGATATCATTCATGCATGTATACATATATGTTATTGCGTATGTATGTTTTCATGTATGTATACATAAGTGTTATCTATACATATATGTATACATGCATGAATGACATCCATGCAAACCAATATTTCGGGGTCTCTCATCAAATACATTAATGTGTCTTCCATGATCATTTCATTTCAATAATCAATGGTTTAGATTGAGTTCTGCTGGTTCTGTAGCCTTAATTGGTTCTTATTTTAATTCTACACCACACACGTTATTTTTTAGCTCAATAGTACGGGTTAATCTGCACGATGATGCGGGGGATTTTCATATGATACCCAAAAGATTATTTTGTTATATTCTTACACCATCCAAAAGATTATTTTATATTAAGAAAACAAAATATGGGTTCCAAGATATTTCATTTGCGTGATATTTACTATGGCAAAACTCTCAAATAAACCCATTAAAGCCACAGAGGTTTACACACGCCTACTCAAACTACCCGTAAAGTGTGTGGTCGTCCTTGAATCAGTCGGTTCGCAAAGCGAGTCGAAACACATCTTACCAAAAAAAGGCATGCTAGTTTAAAAAGAAAGAAAGATAAATTAAAATATTATTTTAGTATTTATTATTTAATATCCAACTACTCAGTGGCGTTCCTAGGGGGTGGGCAAGGTGGGCAGATGCCCACCCTAAACTTTTTCCAATTAGTATAAAATTTTTTTGGCTCTGCTTATTTTTGGTTTTTGCTCATCAAAATATATATAATGTGCGGGCGATAACTAATTCACGTCGTATATTAGCTTTGTGGTTAACTCATTTATCCTAAAACATATAACATTCGGTTCAAGTCCCTTTTATATGCATTTTTCTAAAATTTATTTTGTCCTTAAATTTTTTTAATGTTTCTTTTGCTATATCTACCATTAAAATTTTCTTTTGACTAATTTCCCCCTAGTAACATACTAGTAACATACTTCCTACGATTCAAAATAAGTGATACACTTTTCATATTTTGGTAAAATAAGTGATACACTTTAAAATTTTACCTTATTTGGTAAAAAGTAGTGAGTTCCACATCCATTAACTACCTACTATATAAAGTGAAATGACCCTTATACCCTTACTTTTTACTTTTAAACATCATTAACCTTACTTTATTAAAAAAATTGTGGGACCTATTCCCCACTAAACATCCAGTTAATCTAATTTAACTCTCACTATAATCTTTTGCCTCAAAAACCGTGAAATCCAAAACGTATCACTTATTTTGAATCGGAGGAAGTATTAGTCTACTTCCACTTTAAAATTTTGCATGCGTTTAAAATATCTCTTGGTACCGCCCTGCAACTACTGTTATATTACTAATTAACTTTTTAACATCTAATATGTTATTGTAAAACCAATAAAAATAAAAGGTTAAATTGCAAAAATCATCTACGTAGTTTGGCCCAAGTGCAGACACAACACCAATTTTAAAACATTTGTTTCATTTTGGCTAAAGTGAGTATCAATTTTAAAATCTTTTGTTCATTTTGATCCATCTCATCCAACATAAAATGTCATCCCTTAGCTAGATGTACTTTTCTCCATTTACTTAATATTGATAGGTATCTAAACTTCAAGGATCATTTTGTAATTTATTAAAACTTTAATAATAGATAATCATCATCTACTCTTCTTCACACGTCGAATAAAGTGCTCTTGTTTTGTTAGTCAATAAAACTGTCTCTTTCTACAAACAAAATTTATGGATAATAATAATTAAATTACATGTGTAAAATTGTGAACAGTGAGAGCACTATTCACCCGTTCTTAAATGTAGTATAGTATAATATAATACTACCTCCGTGTCAAAATAAGTGATACACTTTCTAGTTAGGGGTGGAACAAAATAAGTGATACACTTTCAAAGCTTACCTTATTTGGTAAAAAAAGTGGGACTCATTCTCCAGGAACTATCTATTTTAATAAAGTGAAATTACCCTTTTACTCTTACTTTTACTTTTAGACATCATTAATAATACTTAATTCAAATGAAGTGGGACTCATTATCCACTAATTGCTCCACTCTAATATATTTTAAACCATTTTTTAATTTTTTGCCTCAAAAACCGTAATTCTTCAAGTGTATTACTTATTTTGATACAGAGGTAGTATATAATATCATATAAGTTGTATTTGATGAATTTTTGTTATCTTAGAATATGAGTTTTTTATCGCAGGGTCATTAGAGTTTTCTTGGTTGAGGAGCAGAATCTACCGACTTTGCTAGTCTCAATCGGTTATTTATTGTACTATGTGCCTTTTTTGTTGTACTATGTAAGATTAGAAGGAAATTATTAAGAAAAGAAATAAAAAAATACCAATCAATAGGATAAGAGTGAACAGTAAAATATAATTTTTTATTATGACAATTGTATTAAAGGGGTAAGACCGGTGCCAACGGTCCGCCGGTTTGGCACCGCCGGTACCAGCGTCGTTGGCACGGGCCGCCGGTTGGTCCGCCGGTTTGGCTGCAGCCGATTTCAAGACGGGAGAAGAGACGGAAGGAGGAGCGTGCATGTGGGGCCCTTGGTACCCGGTAGCCAATAAAAAAAATCTTTTTTTTTAAAAAAAACGGTAATAAATTCAAAAAAATTCAAAAAATTATTATAACTAGTAAATAATACAAGTATAATATAAGTATATTACGAGTCACGTAAGATACTAGATTAGTGATCATAAGTTAAATAACTAGAAAACTTTATAACATATATTTAACTAGTACAAGTTAAATATAAGAATGGTCTAAACAAACTAATTTATTATTATATATAGTTTTTATATAATAAGTGTAGTATTATTATTTGCCAAGTGTAAACCGGTGATTGTGTTTGCTCGAGTTCCACCATAGTTGTTGGAGATAGTGGGAGTCACACAAGAAATCATAAAGCTTATCAAGATGTCCTTAGGACATAGTTTTTGGCGAACCTCATAAGTTAAAAAATATAAGTTTAATAATTCTTATTATTAGACAGTGAAAAATTAGATGTGTTAAACTAGAATTATGACTTAAGTTCATAAGTCATAAAAGAATAAAAATTCATATTGTTTAACATAAGATTAAGTTTTTCAACTAAATAAAACAAGTTTGTTTTATAACGAAAATGTTTTTTTCTCAAAACTTAGCAAAGCGTTTTGTACACCTCGTTTTAGGTATACATGTAAAGTCGTACACATTTAGAACTATAAGTTTTAAAAGAAAAATGTTTCAAATTTAAAACACGTCTTGTACAATTCTTGAGTATACAAGTCATACGTTTTAAACCAATTAAAACTGGAATAAGATTTAAGTTTAGTTTAAGACTTAAACAAACCCAAGAAAATCTTAGATCTAAGTACTACCCACCTAATGAAACACCTCACTTGCTCAACGATATTCACATTGTAAGGAGAAAGAACCTTAGATGTGTATTCAAATCATTGTGAGTGTTAGGGTGCGTAAGGTTCTTAATAATCGGGAGTCCCGGCACAGATCAACTCACTGTCTTAGATGGTATTATCTACTTTGGTGATAATCGGGAGTCCAGGCCCAAAAAGAACTTGAGTAGAATTAAACATACTATATTTTATTACAATTAGAAATGTACAAAGTTATAAGTCTATTATAAATAGATTGTACGAAGTTGTAATATTTTAAAATCTATATATTCTACGACCCCTAGGAATCGTGTAAGTGTGGTGCGATTGGTAAGGATGTTACCTACCAGAAATAACATGTCGCGTCGAGAAGTGCCAAACCTTGCGGCGAGAATGTGAAATATGGATCCTAGGTCTAAAATAATATTTATGGGTTTCTAATATATGTTAGAAATGTTCATTGATAATTACTAATTAAACTGGGTTTGATTCGTTGATGACAACAACCAACACAACGACAAGTACCAACAATCTCTCGCTTCGCTCAATCCTAGAAAAGGACAAGTTGACTGGGTCAAACTTTCTCAATTAGGAGCGCAATCTTCGCATTGTACTCAGGCATGAGAGAAAGTGGTATGTCTTGGAAAGAGCTTTGCCAAATGTCTCTGCCGCGAATGCTAGAGCCGAAACAAGGCAAGCTTATGATAAGCATGTCAGTGATGCACTTGATGTGAGTTTTCTTATGCTCACAACCATGAGTCCTTAGTTGCAAACCGGACTTATGGATGTATCAACGTATGAGATGATCCAGCAGCTAAGGGATACATTTCAAGAGCAAGCTCGCACTAAAAGATTCGATGTCAATCGAGCCCTTAATTCGTGCAAGATGGTCAAAGGAACACCGGTGACCGCCCATGTCATGAAAATGAAAGGGCACATGGATCACCTTGCTAGAAACAATCACCCTATACCATTGCAGTTGGCAATAGATACTATACTCAACTCATTGTTTGATGACTAAAAGCCTTTTGTAGTCAACTACAACATGCATAATATGGAGAAATCCGTTGATGAGCTACATTCCATGCTCAAGACCACTGAGTTGAGTTTGGGGACCATGTCTAAAGATGTTCTCGTGGTAACTGATGATGTCAGTAAGAAGAGAAAGAGGCAAGGTGGAAAAGGAAAGGGTAAAACCAATCCTAGCCAAGTTGTGCCTAGCGGTAAATATGTCAAACAAAAGGTCAAGAGGGTAAAGCCAAGCAAGACAAGACCGAGAATCAGTGTCTTGGCTGTGGCGAGGGTCAAAGGGTAGGAGGCGATGTAAGCTCCTCAGGTGACTTGACCAACTTCTAGATATTCACTTTCGACTTGTAAAGTTTATTACGAGTAATCTAACTCTCGCAATCGTTTATTGCAAAAGGTGATGTAAAGTGAAGACGACCTAGCATAAGATGATGATCCCACAAGCACTTTGATCTTGGTTCTAATAATTCAGTATTTTCATTGGATTCATAAACAATTGTTTCTATTTTTGGATAAGTTTTTATTATGTTAAAACTCGTTTTTTGGTTTTATCGGTTTGAATCCATTAATGAAATATTTTAATCTATGCGCATGTGTGATTATTACACTAGTCAAGTTTATGACTAAATTATAAGTCAAATTTTGACTTATTAATGATCTTATGTTCTACAGTTATTTGAGTGTTTGATGTAAAATAATATTTTAAGAGCTCATTTGCTTAGATACTTGGAAAATTAGAAAGTTCTTCTAATAAAGGTATTTAAGCGTTTTATGGAAAGGTGTAGTTCAAAGTTTATTGAACTTATTTAAAACATCTTAAGTAATAACCAGTGCTTATGATAGTACGTTTTAAAGCTTTAGTATTAATATAGTATGATTATAATGGTTATAATCAAGATAGAATTTAAGAGTATTATTACAAGTGTTTCATACTTGTGATAAAGGAATTTAATAAAGTCATAATTCCCTGATAGAAATATTGGATAATCGTGAAATCCAAAGAATGAATTAGATATTAAATAAACTCTTAAAAGGTCAAGCTATATTAAATCATTTAAGAATTATATATTTTAATACAAGTGTTTCATACTTGTAATTAATACAGTTTTTAATTAAGTCATAATTCCATAATAGGAATACTGAACATTTATGAAGTCCAAAGAATGACTTTGACATTAAATGAAGTTCTTAAAGGATACTAAGATATTTAAGAATTTGATGTATCATCACATGTGTTTCATACTTGTTAGATACAATATTCAATAAAGTCGTAATTCCCAAAAAAGGAACATTAGATATTCGTAAAATCCAGAGGATGGTTTTAATAATTGATAAATTCTTAAAAGATTAAACTATAGGTTTTGACCAAGTAAGTTAAAGTCTTGACTTAGTCAAAGTAATAGTTTAAGTAATGCTTATTTTCCATAAAAGTTAGTGGGAGCTATGACTAACATATTCATTAAAAAAATTTATTAAGTTAGTAAGTTAAAAGATATTACCAACGAGAAATTATCAAGTCGTTAGATAAAGTTACGAGAAATAATAAATGCTCGTAAATTAGATTATCGTAAACCTAATAGCGCACTCACAAGTCTTGTTATTGATCATTGCAAATATAATAGAATATTCACAATCTAGTAAATGGTTAATCATTTAAGGGTATTTCTTTAACTAGTGATAATATATGTACAAATCAGTAGCTAAAAGGATTTTAGTTACAAGGTGAGTTTTATGAATTCCGGAAACTAAGGAGTTAATTTCTAATCTTCCTACGTTTACCGAATTCCATAAAAGAAAAAGACTAGAACTTGTTCTACTGTTAGAAGAACAAGATCTAGCAAAGACAAAAGTAATATCATCTTTTAAAATACTCGTCTTATATCTTTAGTTTAATAGAAATGAATTGTAATTCGTGATAAAGTTACAACTATAAAAGTCATTAAGTAATCAACACGAACAAAAGGAATAAATAATGATACAGTAATAATTCAATATCTTGGTCAAGCTAGGAATGATACATGAATTAGCGACATTGTTATTCACACTTTGTATGTTTTAGAATATACATGAATAAAAGCTATTTTGTTCAGAAGGGATAATCTGTGACTACTCGCCTAGGTGGGAACCTTGATGGAATGCTAACGTCATCGCGATATTTGGTGGAGATTCGAAGTTTCTCGAAGATAGCTACAAAAGTTTCGTTGTAAACCAAATATCGGTGATATTCTGTCGTATCGTCGAATATTGGATTGACCGCTGTGATAATACTTCGTGGTTAAAAGTTTAAAAGTATTAATCACCAGAATTGTCCTTAAGCCTAGGATTGTCCTTAAGCCTGAGGTATTTTATTTGGGATACAATGACCAATTTGCTTTAGTTCGTCTTAGGCACTCCGTGAAAGGATTGTCATACGAGACCTTACTGCGTACAGAGGAAGTCGTAGTCTCAAATCGAAATATAACAAGATGGTAATTGCACCTCCTTTTTAGGAGATATTTTTGGGTCCCTTTACATGATGAAAAACTGGTAGAATGCTCAAACGCACTGATTTGTTCTTTGTCGTTATCACACAGATTAAATCAAGAAGTCAAGAAATGATTTTGAATATATGAGTTGACAAGTTCTACCATTATCGTATTCGTTATCACAAATATCGTGCTGCAAGGGATAAGCCTAACACGTTACCCAGGAAGTAAAGACGGAGTGTTCTTTACTAGGTGAAGCTATTAAAGAGTTTTTAACCAAAACTATACATTGGTTACAAAGTAGTTTCTATGGGGTTGGTTATCCTGTATTTAGGGGCCGCTGCAGTCTAGTGTCATCAAGCAAAGGTTACGAACTTGCACAAGTGGGAGTCTGTTGGGCATATGTGCAAAGTTAGTCAACCTATGATGATGCGTCCATGCCTACGAAACACTTAAGGGTTACAACGGTGAGTACACATTATACAAGTAAGTTATGCAATAATACTTGGAGAGGAATGATTTATAATAGTTATTATAAATCAGTAAGTATTAAATTAAGTTTAACTTATTACTAGATTAGTTTAACTAACTAATTAATACAAGTATTTGTACATTTACTATTGAGTAAATATACAATGTGTTAATTATAGATTATCCATAATATGATTTAAAGCAATTAAATCATATAGTATTTGGATAATATTATTGTCTAAATGATATAAAGTTTATTATATAATTAATTATTTAAAGTATAAAATACAAGAATATTTTGTGTATATAATACCGAATTATATAAGTGTATAATACTAGACATTTAATAGTTAAGTGACATTAATAATAAATAGTTAAACTATAAGGGTTAGAAACTAAAAAGTGAAAGTTTAGTTAAGTATTAAACTTAATTAAACTAGAAGGGTTCTAAGTGAAAGTTCTTCTATTAAAAATAGAAGGCTTAGGCTTAACCTAATTACTTTTGATTGCTTAACCTAAAAAGAACACTAGCCTCCTTCCTCCTCCTCCTCCCCTGCGATCGGCCGAACCACAAGAACACAAGCATTTTGTTCTTCGTTCTTCGTTCGTTCTTCGTGCTCTTCAAGTCTTGAAGATCAAGGATCGTTGCTACAACGGGCTAGAAGGTTTCTTGTCCTGTTCATCACCAGTGGACTAACTTAAGCAGTTAAGATATTAATTGGAAAACCCTCTTTTCTCCCCCTTGTTCGATCAACGAAACCAAGAACCCTTGTTCGTCGAATACACACAAGCAATGTGTGTGTTCGAGTTTTTCATACAAGCTTCTTTTCTTGTTAATCTACTCTAGATTTCCAACATCCCCAATCCTTTAGGGTTTAAGGATTAAGTTTAACCTCAGTTCCGCTTTAGGAATTAAACTAGCTAGTTGTTTCAATCAGTATGAACAAGTTCATGTTCATACCAGTTATGGTCGAATCAGGTGACTAGGTGGTTGACCCAATGGGTTGATCACTATTATAAAACCCTACACTTTAGGCATTCTTGGTTGCTTTATTGGTTTTGTTTTTTACTCTATATGTTTTTTATGGGTGATTAGTACTTGTTTAGAGAGTGGTTATAGAGTTATGAGTTTGTTTTTGGCCTAATTGGGAGGTCAAGAAGGTTATTTTCAAATAGGTTGTTTTACCCATTTTGTCTTGTAAATAACTTATTTTGATGTTATATATTTTGTCGGGCTTAGTCCCTTTACCAAAAAATAAAACCCTAAACCCCAAACCCGAAATCCTAAACCCTACCGGCTGTATAATGGATTAACATGTAAAATTGTCAATTGGAAACCTATTATATATTTTAATTTTGTTAGTTTACGTTTGGCAGGAATATAGACCCGGTCCTTACACCTTTCTTTTTTCTAAAATCGAATAGACTTTACTTATATTCCTGGTCCTTACACCTGTGGTATTCCTGATTCTGCTTTTTTGTCCCTAAACTTTTTTCTTCGGATTTTTTGTCCCTAAACAATTTTAAATTACGGTTTTTTATCCTTCCATCCAATTTTCACCATTAACTAACCTCAGATGTCAAGCATATGAGGATATTTTGGTCATTTTCCATTTCTTCATCCACAAACCCTCCCTACTGATGAACCCTAAAATTAAATCAAAATTAAAATTTTCCATCAACCACTTTAAATTGTGAACTCTATTGTAGGTGATAATCATTTCCATTCAAAAATCTCCACTCAAAAATCTCCATTGAAGAATCAAATCAGCCTTAACCTATATTCAAAAATTGGAATCGCACTTAAGTTTCACATGTCTGGGCCGTAACCTCCATTGAAAAATTAAAATCACCTTCAATTTTTCCGGATCAAAATTCCTTCAATTTTACAATCTAGTAACGTGAAGAAGATGGAAGAGGGCTGTGAAAATCACCTTCAATTTTTGTAAAGCTCCGACGGTCAGAGGTCGGCAAATCATTGCAGGTATGTTTCCTTTAACATAGGAGCTGACGACCGTTGCAAATTGGCAAATCGTTGCAGCTACCGAATCAGATTTTACCGGAGGAGAAGCTAACGAATAAGATTCCACCGGAGGAGAAGCTGACGATTGATTACATCGATTGATTCTTAAGAAGATGCAAGAAGACGATGGTGGTATTGACGATCGATTACATCTCTTATTTCTGGTTCTGCAAGAAGATGACGGGATGCAAGAAGACGATGGTGGTGTTGTACAATTGCAGAGAAGAGAGGGATTGAGGGAATGATTTATTGTTTAGATTCAGTTTTAGGTTTATAACAATCAGTGTAGACTAGATGTAGAAGGTGGTTGAAAAATTAAATTAAAAAAAAGAATAAAATAATTAAAAATTTTCAAAAAAGTTAAATATAAGGGTTTTTGGTCATTTTGATTTAATAGGACGAAAGTTGTCTTACTTTTTGGCAGTTCACGTTAGTTAACGAAGTTTTAGGAACAAAAAGTCCGAATAAAAAAATTTATGGATAAAAACGTAGAATCAGGTGTATTACAGGACAATTTCTGTAATTACTCTTATAAGTATAGATAGATATCCCAATTTCATTGTCATTTTCATCCGCCATTTCGTTTCCATGTTCATTTGAATCCTCATATACACTACTAACTAATAGCATACATAGATCAATAGTTACTCTATTTTTAGCACTAATTTTACCCCTTTCATCAATCCTTAAAGGTGTTTAGGACTTTTAGTCTGTTCCTAATACCCTTTCCAGGTAATAATTAAGAAGTAGTTCACCCAGTCAACACCAACATCCAGTCGTCAATCATATCTTCAGTTACGTTTTCAAAATTCTATGGAGTCTTCTCAAGAACGAATTGTGTGGTGGAACATTACCATTGCGTGGTGTTAAGTTAAACACCCTTAATTTGCTATGTGAATCTGCGAGAAGCAATTAAGTTTTTTCGATTAAGTGTGTGAGAACGAGTAGTAAATATGCGTATTCGATTAGTAGTAAATATGCGTTAGTAGTAAATATGTGTATTCGATTTTATAGGTATACCTACGTACAACAATTTGACAGCTAAGCAAAATACAGTCGTGCCATCAAATTTTAGAATGTTAAAAGAGTAATGGTACTGATGTCTACTTTTTATGTCTATTTATGTATCTACCCACTTGATCAAAACCTATGTTAAAATCAAGGACTAATATTAAAAAAAGTGAATTATTAATTACATATGAATCTTATAAAATAGATATACACATTAGTAAGCATAAAAAGGTAGGAATCAATAACATTATTAGACCACCCGTAACGCTCGACCAAACGAGCGGTCGCGACCGCCACATCGGACCTCCCCGACGCGTCCCACCCGTTACGCCGGCCCGTGCTCGACGCGTCGACCGTGCCCAACGGTCGACTATTCGACCGTTCGAACTCGTCTCCAACGGCTCCAAAAACCCACTTTCAAACTTAATTTTTACCCATTTTTTTACCTTATAAATACCCAATTATTTTCTAAAAACATTCACACTTCTCATTTCTTTTCTTCATACTTACTCACATCACACACACTATCCTAAAAATGAGTTCCGACGATGAAATGGATGTCGCTAATTTCATTTTTGGCGACGAGGAAGAGGACAGGGTTATACATCTCGGTTTTTTACAAACGGCGGTCGCGTTTCTTGAAGGTTCTAGTTCTACTATCCCTACAACTCCTAGAAGATACGTGAATAGGGACCGTGGCGGTGCGAATGACCGTCTCGTGGCAGCTTACTTCGCTGAAAATCCGACGTATAACGAGCATGAATTTCGCAAACGTTTCAGGATGAGTCGTGATCTTTTCACACGCATTGTTCGCGATCTCACTAATACCGTCCCATTATTTGCGCAACGGTATGATGCACTTGGGAACCCAGGTACTTCTCCGCTAATGAGGTGCACGTCTGCAATTCGTCAGTTAGCATACGGGACCGTACCGGATGCTCTAGACGAATACTTACAAATTGGTGAGAAAACTAGCCGTGATAGTCTCGCAGAGTTCTGTAAAGGGGTTATGCACTTGTATGGAGATGAGTTTCTGCGAAAGCCTACTCATACTGATGTGGCGAAGCTATACACTTTTCATGAGGAGAAACATGGGTTTCCCGGTATGCTAGGAAGCATTGATTGTACTGATTGGCCTTGGGCTCAATGTCCAAATGCTTACCGTGGGCAATATGTTAGAGGGGATCACGGGAACGAACCATTCATCTTACTTGAAGCGGTTGCCTCACAAGATTTGTGGATTTGGCACGCGTTCTTTGGTGTCGCCGGGTCGAACAATGACATCAACGTGTTACGAGCATCCCATATTTTCAATGATCTCAAAGACGGGAAAGCACCTGAGGTACCCTTTTTGGCAAACGGGGTGTCTTACAAATGGGGATATTATCTTACTGACGGGATATATCCGGAGTGGTCGGTTCTTGTTAAGTCCATTTCACACCCAAATGCGAATGATGTTAAGCGGGTGAACTACAAGAAAGCACACGAAGCTGCAAGGAAAGACGTAGAACGAGCATTTGGCGTTCTAAAGAAAAAAATGGGGTATAATAAAAACGGCTGCAAGGTCCCAAAATGCTAACAAAATAAGGGATATAATGTACACTTGTATCATATTACATAATATGATTATCAAAGACAGAGGCAGGGCCATATGTCCCGATTTTCATCCGGAAGAGCGACATAGTGAAGCCGACCCCGTACGATCACATCAAGAAGTATTGCAAGTTATCAGGGAGATCAATAATCAACAAACTCATCTTAATCTTAGATCTAATTTGGTGGAACACATTTGGAATCGACAAAACCACCAGTAGTTTTTTTAAAGTTTTTTTAATTATGTTTAATGTAATGTTTTAAATTATTTTTAATGTAATGTTTTAATTATTAATGAAATTTAAATTTAAAAAAAAAAAGAAAAAAAAAGTCGATCGGTCACCCATTACGGGCATTTGGTCGCTGTCTGGTCGTGTGTTTGATCAGGAGAGAGTAAGCTGATATGGCGCAGATGTGGCAGGGGTGACCAAACTGGGTTTGGTCACCTATTACGCACAATCTTATGTTAAAATTCAAATGGTAACCAGCAATATGTGGAATTCGTGGTTTACCCCCTTTTTAGAAAAGAAGGGGAGATTATCAACCTTTTAGGTGAGAAAATTATTTCTACCATGTTTTAAAAAATTGTTACAATAGGGTGTCTTTGAGGAGGTGCAGCCGCACATGGTCCATATTTTGTAGGGGCCCAATTTTTATATATATCTTATATATATAATATTAAAATTTAAGCCAACTTAATAATTTAATAAAAAAATTAGAAAGTCTTACTTTTATATAAAATCATGTATTCTGGGGGCCCATTTTTGTGTTTTCGCATAGTCCACTTAAAATCTCGGAGACGTCTATGTGTTAGAATTATTACCCTCTTGTTTAGTAAAGAAAAAAACACCTTAATTTATGTTATATTAGGTTTTGATAACGATAACCCTTAGAGCTGTCATACGACATGCTTTATAAACTTGTACATCAATCTATAACAAACTACTTAATTTAACGAATTACTCCCATATACAACTTTTTTACACTTAAAGACAGCGCTTAGGATTATCATGGTCAAAACTCATGTTATATTTTCTCTTTTCACAGGTTAAATGGACCAAATCCAAAAGTTCACTTAATCAACGAAAGGTCAAATGAGTCAAACAAACATAAGTCACCAAAAGGCTATATTAATGTCATAATGTGTGCAAAATGGTTTCATGTTTTTTTAAATCATATTTCCTTATATATACAATTCTCATTCAGGGACACTGTTCATTACAACTATTACGGAACGGTATTGACGTAACGGAGGGAGCAAAACAGTGTTGAAGTTTTTGTGTTTTAGTGGATATTTTATACGAAGTATATATAAAACTTGACAGAGAGAGACAGATGAAAAAGAAAACAATTTTAAGTTTCTGCATGTGTTTCTTTCTGGTGACATGATTTATTTCTTCTTTTACATAAATATCCCCTATGATAGGGGTGTTTTGGTAAGTGTGTATAAAATTTTCACCCCTATGTTTTTATTAATTAAGAAAAAATTATAGCTACTAATATGAATTGACATTTTTAATCATATAAAATGAGATATTTTTTTTTCTAAAATGTAACTATACCATGACGTAAAAGCTTTAGTATAAGTCATGAATAATGATTTAAATGTTTGCTAACATACACTAATTTAATATATATTTAGATAAGAGTTTCATTTCATTTAAAAAATATGTATGAGTAGATACCGCCGCAACACGCGGAATATTATACTCGTTTAACATATAATGCATAAAAAATTATAATTTGAATAAGAGTTTATGGTCAACCAAACCATGGGCTTAATATACCGTTGACTGAAAACATTTAAATCTTTTAGGGGTGTCGATACTTTCACCGAGCTCAAGCTTAAAAATTCAAGTTCGTCAAGTATTGAGCTCGAGTTTTAGTTGGTAAGTCGAGCTCGAGCTTAGCAGAACTCGACTCGACACAGATCGGTTACACCCTTGTGAACGAGATTATCCTCATGATGTATGCGACCTAAGCGTTATCATGATCATTTTCGAAGCTTCAATGACCATCTGATAAATATTTACCCAATGAATGTTCAACCACCACTAGCTGGTTATTAATTAATTTTATTTTTATTTAAAAGGATGTTAAAATGACTGCTAGAGTGACCAATCTTATACTCATGATGTACACAACCTACCAATTGGATTTCATTAAACCAATTTCCCTGTTTGTATAGAACAAGTATTGTGGTCCCCGCACGTTGTTGCGGGTTTTTAGATGTAACTTGTTTCTTGTTGATATTATGATTCCTTTTTGACATAAGAATTAATTTTTTTTTTTATTTATGAATAAGTAAAATGTTGGGTCACATTTCTTGTAACCAATAGTCTAGGGACCATTTTGTAATTAGTCTAAACTTAGATTTGGTATAAATACCTAGGTCATGGGTAATTACTCTAACCTTTGCCCTAATTTGTAATTGTCATATCCATAGCAAAGTATTGTTCAAGTTTCTATCCATCTAAATCTTCCAATTCTTAATTGTTCATGCTTAATCAATAGTTTAATCATTGAATGCATACCCACAGTTGGTATCAGAGCACAAATTCACTCTGAATTCGGTCCATATCCATTGCTTGTTGTCCAAATCATAAGATCTATTGGGTTTTTCAAGTTTTTGAAGAATAAGGAGTCAAAAATCAAAATCCGGATTTAAGGTATATTTGCTTGTTGTTATGGCTTCAATATGTTCTTATTGTTATCTTATTAAGCTTAGAATCAAGTTTCAATCAATTCCAATCTGGTTTGATTTAAGTAAAACTCCATTAAAGCTTTGAACTCCAAGTTTCCAGTCTTTAAATTTGAAATTTGGATCAGATTTTGTTTGTTTTTGGTCAAAATTATTGGAATGGATTGAAGGAAAACGATTTTAGAACAATTTGCAAAAAGAATCAATCATTTTGGTTAAGATTTGAGCAAGTTAGGATCATTTTAGTGGGATTATATCACTCTCAGTAGTGTTCTGCTCGAAAACGACGTTAGTGTTCTCGACTCGAGATCCTCAAGAACAATCTCGACTCGAGATCCTCCAACTTCTCGACACAAGATCCTTCAACATCTCGGCTCGAGAAAATCCAACATCTCGGCTCGAGAACTTTCCTGACTTCGACTCGAGAACTTCCAACATCTCGACCCGAGATCTTTCAGCTACTCGACTCGAGAACTTCTAACATCTCGACCCGTGATCTATCATCAACTCGACTCAAGAAACATTTTCTCCATTTTATCCTAAGTCAAACTGCGGGTCCATTAATCCTCGACTCCCTTGAGAATGGACCGGCAAAACTCTACCGAATCGTGGTTGCTACTCTAAACTCAGAGCCACCGGTAACTGGTGGTGTGTTCGAAATTCCCCCTGTGGAATACAATCAACAACATAAAGAAAGGGAAAGGGATGATGTATATTCACACTCATACATGCTGCAAGGTCTTACAAATGAAATATACAGCAGTCTTGACAGTTTCGGGACTGGAAAAGAACTTTGGGATGAAATCCGCAAACAAATGGAGGGAACTGACCTAGGCAACAAAGCAAAAATGGTCTCAACCCTGAATGCTTACGGTCAGTTTAAAGCCAACACTGGAGAAGAACTGGAACTCACCTATCACAGGTTCTGCAGTATGTTGAATGATCTTCGCTAGAACAACCTGAAAAAAGGAAAATCTTGAAATCAACATAAAATTCATCTAATCCCTTCTTCCTGAATGGGAAATGTACGGCAACAATGCAATGCAGCACAAAGATTTGAGCCTGATAGATGTTCATGAACTATATGAATATTTACATCAGAATGAGCCGATGGTAAAAGGAATTGCCAAATCCAGGCAAGACAATACTGACACACTTGCACTGCTGGCTAAGAAAAACCAGGCACTAAACAAAGGAATTAATGATGCTCTAATGGCCGCCCAATCAAAGGAAGTTGTCAAGGAAGAACCTGAGACTCTTATTCCTGAGGGAACAAATGAAGAAATTGAGTTTGTTCGCCAGGGTATTGCTCTCATCTCAAACTACAACAGCAAATATCACAACAAGCCAACAAAAAACAACCTCAGATCTTCATCGAACTTCAAATTTAACTCATCTTCCCAAACCCCAAACAACAAAACTTCATATTCCACTACTGAGCCACCGAAAAAGTGCTACAACTGTGGCATGACTGGGCACTTCGCCAAAGAATGCAAGAAGCCAAAGGCTAAAGATTCTGAATACTTCAAAAGAAAAATGCTCCTGGCTAAGCACATCGAGAATGCAAAGTCCTACTGGTAGAGGATAGGCAGTGGTTGGAAGACTCTGATGATCAGGAGGAAGAACAATACACATCTAGTCTGACTCTTATGGCTAGATCAAATGAATTGAGAGTTGAGTTGGGATCCCTGAGAATGATGAGAACGAGGTACACCTTTCTCCCTTAGATTCTTCTCTAACTGACTCAGACGCTGATCTATCTGATAATTCCTTGTTTAATGAAAATTTTTTACATGAAATTGACGAGAAAGCTCAATTGACCAAACAAATAATAGATTTAGAGACTGAAAAGGCAACAATTTTAAATGATTTAAGTCAATGTTCTCTTCAATTAAAACAACTGCAGTCCTTAGAACAAATAAACAAGGAATTACAAAATCAGCTGTCTACGTCACAATCTGATTTTCAATTTAAAATATATGCATTACAAGAAAGTTTACAACAAGTAAGCTCAAATAATACTTCAAATGCACAAATCACTAATTTAAAAGTAGAAAATATGATGATTCGTCGACAACTTGAAACACTTGTTCCTCAAGTTAATCAAAATAACTCTTCTCATCAAAAAACACAAGAGTTACAAAAACAGTTGTCGACTTTTCATGTTGCTCACACCGGTGAGGTCAATCGATTAAATCAATTAATCAATGAGAAAAAATTTGAAATATCAAATCCTAAAAACATGAAAACAACGTCAAGTGATAACGAGGAATCCAGGAAGTTACTCAAAAACTTATCTGCTCAATTACAAAGAGAGCAAGAGTGGGTAAAGGCTGCCGAATCCAAGATGAAAGAATATCAAGACCAATTGAAGACGGCTGCCACATAAATTCAAAACTTAAATGAACAAATTAAAGAAGTAACCAACACTTTTAAAAAGGAAATCGATGAACAATCAGCCACAATACACAGTCTCACTATCAAAAAGGAAAATGCTGAAGAACACATCACAAAACTGGAGCAGACGATTGTTAAAGTCGGTCATACAGAACAGACGATCAAGTTCAATGAACCAAAAGAGTTCAGATCCTACAAATCAAAAGTGGGTCTCGGAGTAGAAAATCCTCGTAATCTGGAGAAAGCTGTTGATGTTCTTCCTACAATGTACAATTACGACTATATGAATTTGGGAATCTGGCAAAGCTTTCTTCATATGCCAGACGATGAAGCAGAAATTGAGAAGTTCAATAGAGGAAAGGAAGAATATGCTCAGATCAGCTTCAATTATGATGCTTTAAACTCCACATACGAAAAGAAGAAAGCGAAATTCGAACATAATGAATATTTTCCAATCATCACACTAGAAAATTTTTCCATTCCAGATAATGAAGTTTTAAAGCAAACCAATGAACCAAAGCTTTATGTTCCACCATTGATTTTGGAAAAGAAAATCGTCCAACTCGAATCAGAAATTGATGAAACCCACAAAGCCTTTGATAAAGAAAAAGAAAATCTTCAAATTAAGATACATAAATTAGACGACACAATTTTATAATTGAAACCTAAAACCGACAAAAATGTCTTTAAAAATTCTAAATCTTCTTTAATAGGATCGGCACCAGTTAATCTTGTTCCAATCATCCTGAGGAGAAGCTCTAATCCAAGTGTTTTGACTCTTGCAGATCAAAAATTAGAGTCCCAGAAGAAGAAGTCTATGAAGCCCGATGGAGTCACAAGAGCCAAGCAGTCCAAGAAGTCTATTTAGACTGGACCTAGTATGCTTAAGAAGCCTTGCGTGCTTAAGAAGTCTAGTCCACTTACATATGTAGTTTCTTCTTTTTCTGTTCAAAATAAATGTAATAACTCTAAACATGTGAAAACTCCTGCTATAGCTGTTAGAACAATTTATGATGCTTCTATTTATCGTCCTGTTCCTTATTCTCCTGATTTTGATTTTGTGTTTCGCTAAAACTGATAAATTTGGAACAAAGAAATTGTTTGATAAAGTCACAAAGAAACAAATTACTCAGACTGGTGATCGAGTTTTTGTAAGATTAGGTGCTCCATGTGGTATAAAAGTCAATAAATATCACAAATCTAGTAAAATTATAAAATTATGTAAAACCTGTCAACCACATCCATGCAAATCAAACATCTCGATTCCATCAATATCTAATCAAAAGATTTCATCGTCACCGGTTTCCAAACAATCGAAGAAATCTTCCAAAAACCCACCAACCTCTGATTCCCACTCGTCTTCTCGTCGCAAAAATTCTCGAGGAAATTTCGCACCTAAGCCAAAATCTTCAGGTTCCTCAAAATGCGACAACGAAACGTCTACTAAATCTTCAACTTATGTGAAATATAGCTGGATTAAGAATGAAATATCTCATTGAATTGTTCAATCCTCTGAAAAATATTTTAAATGGGTCATCAAATCCACAAAATCTGAACTGCCTCCTAGCAGTTCTCCAAAGCTCTAAATTGATCATAACATAAAATCTACATAAAACATCTAACACTAATCGTTCTTGATCCATACATCATTGGGTACCTAAAATGTTTTATTTGTTTTATGTAGAATATATGGTACCTTGACTCGGGCTATTCAAGGCACATGACAGGAAACACAAATCTTCTGACCAACTTTCGGAAAGATATTTGTGAACGGTCAAATTTGGAAATGATCATTTAGCTGCTATTTTAGGACTCGGTGATATCATTCGTCCTAACCTCATAATCAGAAATGTTGCTTTTGTTGAAGATCTCTCTCATAATCTTTTTAGCATCGGAAAATTCTGCGACAAAACTCTGGAAGTCAATTTTCGCACAAAAAAGTGTGATGTTCGTACATATGACGGAGAAGAACTTCTAACTGGAACTCGTGATACAAATTTATTCACCATTAATCTTAATGATGTTGCTCCACTTGAAGAAGTATGTCTCGTATCAAAAGCTACTTCCAATGAGTCATGGTTATGGCATCGTCGTTTGTCCCATCTTAACTTCAAAACCATGAACAAACTAGTGAAAGGAGGTCATGTCTCTGGATTACCTGATGTTGCTTTTGACAAAGATCATAAATGTTCGTCATGTGAAATGGGAAAAATGACTAAAAAGTCTCACAAACCTAAACCTGCACCAAGTACTTCTAGGCCTCTTGAATTACAGCACATGGACTTATGTGGTCCAATGAGCGTTCAAAGTCTTGCTGGTAAACGATATGTACTGGTTATTATTGATGACTTTTTAAGATACACATGGGTCCATTTCCTTCGCTCTATGGATGAAGCCGCAGAGATCATCATCGCATTTATCAACAAAACTCAAGTGAACATGGAATTAAATGTTCAAACAATTCGTACTGACAATGGTATTGAATTTAAGAATCGAGTTCTTGACTCGTATCTTGAATCTGCTGGCATCACTCATCAGTTTTCCGCTGCACAAACTCCCCAACAGAACGGTGTAGTCGAAAGATGAAACCGTACGCTAGTTGAAGCTGCACGTACAATGCTTTCACTTTCAAAACGTCCACTGTCTTTATGGGTAGAAGCTATCAGCACCGCATGTTTTACTCAAAACCGCTCCATCATCAACAAAACATACAGCAAAACTCCATATGAGCTAATTAACAATCGAATACCAAATGTCAACTTCTTCCATATTTTTGGTAGTTGATGCTTCATTCTAAATGACAAAGATAAACTCAACAAGTTTGAAGACAAAGCTAATGAAGGAGTCTTTACTGGATATTCAAAGGAATCAACTTCATTCAGAGTGTACAACCGATCAACCAGATTGGTCAGAGAAAGTGTCAATGTCTCATTCGATGAAACCTTTCCGCTTGATTCATTGACCAATGGCATTGAAAGGCCTCTACCCACAACCTCCGATGATCATTCAACATCTCTGAATGATCTTGAAATCTTATTTGAACATTTCTATGATGAATATCACAACATCAGACATCCACCTCCACCCCCACCTCCACCTCCGGTTGATGTTCAATCAATCACTGCTACGGAAATAAACACTCCAACCACAAATGAATCTCCATCACCCACCTCACCTGCTCCAACATCACCGATACCCACAGGAAATACTAGTCCTTCAACTGCCACACTAGAAACTCAATCTACACCAGCTGATCTTCCACCTCCGTCAAATATTGCTGCTCCACTGGTGATTGACTTCTCTAAATTTCAACTTCCACGTGTTCAACCGCCACAACAGATTCAACCCCCAAATCTTCAAACTGCTATCATCCCACATCCTGCTTTCACTAATAATTCAAGCATTAACCCTGGTCAACTTCCACTTCCACATTCAACTAAGTGGACCAAGGAACATCCTTTGGATCTAATCATCGGAAACCCAAAGTCATCCGTCCAAACTCGAACGGACACAGCGGATGAATGTCATTACGCTTCTTTCTTAAGTTCCACTGAGCCTAAGAAAGTCAGTGAAGCTCTGTCTGATCCAGACTGGATAATTGCCATGCAGGAAGAAATTAATCAATGTGAAAGATTAAAGGTCTGGCGCTTAGTTCCAAAAACTCCAGGATCATCTGTCATTGGAACTAAGTGGATTTTCAAGAACAAGAAAGATGAAAATGGAATTGTCATTCGTAACAAAGCAAGGTTGGTTGCTAGAGGTTACGCTCAACAGGAAGGGATTGATTACGAAGAAACATTTGCTCCTGTCGCACGAATTAAAGCCATTCTCATTTTCTTGGCATATGCAGCTCACAAAAACTTTACAGTCTATGAGATGGACGTAAAGACTGCATTCTTAAATGGAATTCTGAAAGAGGAGGTGTTTGTCCATCAACCAGAAGGGTTTGTAGATCCCTAATTTCCAGATCATGTATATGTTCTCGACAAAGCTCTATATGGTTTAAAACAGGCCCCTCGGGCATGGAAAGATGTTCTTTCCCAATTCTTGGTCGAATCTGGTTTCTCAAAGGGAAAGGTCGATACCACTTTGTTCATCAAACGTCAAGGGGAAGATATCATATTAATTCAAATCTATGTCGATGATATAATCTTTGGCTCTACAAATCCCAAATACTGCAAACGTTTTTCCGATCTCATGGTAAAACGTTTTGAAATGAGCATGATGGGGGAAATGAACTTCTTCCTAGGACTTCAAATTCGTCAACTTCCGACTGGCATCTTCATCAATCAAACAAATTATATCTCTGATCTACTGACGAAGTATCTCATGGACGATTGCAAACCTATTCCAACACCAATGTCCTCGGGCACCAAACTCCATGCTCATCTTGATGGTAAACCGGTAGATGTTATGAACTATCGGGGTATGATTGGATCCTTACTTTATTTAACTGCCAGCCGTCCGGACATTATGTTCTGCACATGCATATGTGCTCGGTATCACGCAGCTCCTAAAGAATCTCACTTTCTGGCTCTCAAACGAATCTTTCGTTACCTCAAAGGCACCACAGATCTTGGTCTTTGGTACCCAAAGGAGACATCATTCGATCTTTCTGCCTTCTCTGATGTTGATCATGCCGGGTGTATGCTGGATAGGAAGAGTACCTTTGGAGGAGTTCAATTCTTAGCAGATAAGCTAGTCAGCTGGTCATCACGAAAGCAAAATTGTGTGTCACTATCAACTGCTGAAGCAGAATATGTTGCGGCCGCTAGCTGTCTGTGATATGGATGCAATCACAATTAAATGACTATGGCTTTTCCTATAGCCGTAGTCCTTTATATTTTGATTACAGAAGTGCAATTGCAATATCTTGCAATCCGGTTCAACATTCCAAAACTAAACATATTGATCTTCGATATCATTTCATTAAAGATCACGTTGAACTGGGCAATGTTGAATTGTACTTCGTATCCACCGATTTTCAATTGGCAGATTTGTTTACCAAGGCTTTAGAGGAAAAACGTTTTAACTATCTGGTCTCAAAGCTTGGTATGCTAAATCTCAAAATTTAACTGTTTAAAATTTTCATTTATCAATCTGTTAAGTCGTTGAATTTTCCGTATCATCGCAATGGGTTTCAAGAAATTCGTATTGAAACCCGATCGTCAAAAGTCGTCATCTGTCAAGGGGAGAAATATTAATTCTAGGAAGAAAATTAGTTTTTTCCAAGGGGAGAAAATTTAGAAAACCAAAACAAAAATACCCAACTGGATAATCAAACAAAAAATCTTTCATAAGAAATACCTTCCCATGGTTTGCCAGATCAGGCCTTACCTTCCCAGGGAAATATTTTTCTGCCAACTAGTAAATGTGAGGGTATACGTCTAGGGTATATTACTAGGTGAGTGCAAGCTGATGTGAAAATATGATAACTTTAAGAGAACACATTGAGTGCATCCAAACTATCAATAAACCGGGTAACTATACAAAAAAGGTGATCATTCATACATTGAATGTTTCACTAGACTTTACTGGCCCAGTAAAGCAAATGCACGCCACCACCAACCACTCAAATTCCTCTCAACAGGAATTTGTTTCAATTCATTAGGGGACGTAGTACAAAATCTACTGACTACTAATTTGGAGTGTGTCGGTATTGAAAAATATACCTCCTTCCCCGGGTTAAGTCTCTTTTGTATCCAAAGTGTGTCTAGTTCTCACCCTAAAAAATTTCCAATATAGGACACATGCACTACAATAATGGATCTCCGTGAATCCATCGGAACACTCGTAGTGGCATCATAATCTGATTTTTCACGAGGATCGAGTGGAAATCCTGCTAGAGCTAAAACCACGCCAACTCTGAACGCGGGTCACACATTTGGATCAACGGTTGTGCAAACGACTACCGATTCATACGGTATGCAAACGGATACTCTATGTGAGTCCGGTGTTACCCAAAAAGAACAAGTTGTTGTGCCTTATCATCATCAATCAAATAGGCAACAACTTATACCGGAAACACATAAGATTCCGATGAAAATTCCATGTGAACTACTCTCAAAAAGTAACATCTTAAAAAAGTTGATTATATTCCACACGAGGGTTATAGTCCACTCTCAAATAAATCCTATGATCTGTTATATCCTGCATGATCTTCTCCGGAGCCACCGACAATATAGGAACTAAAAACTGAGGTTCCCTAGGTCTAGGTGAGCATAATCAAGTATCAAGGGATCTTGATTGGGGTGAACTGAGATAAAAGTTGAGAGGGGGTATGAAGTATGGGGTGCAAATCAACTTATAGGTAAAACAAAATGAGGGACTAGTAGAAAATGAAATACCACGTACATTAAACATAATGTACTTACTTTCGATTCATGATTTTGTGCTATGTGTTGTGAATTGTCTTGTTGATTGAGATTGAGTATTGATTGTGTGATTTATTTGAGTTATCTGTGATCTGAGCTATCTGTAAACTGAGTTATCTGAGTTCTGAGTTCTTGAGTTAAAACATTAAACATAATATACTTGACTTGACACCGAAGAGCACTGGTGTCAGATGCTGTCTTGGCACCGAAGAGTACTGGTGCCAGACGTTTTGACTTAATACCGAAGAGTATAGGTGTTGAGCCTTGAGTTGTGTGAGGCGGGTCGAGGTTGATCTCTCGTCCCAAGTCATACAAGCGCGCTATATAAATTTAAAATCTGAGAAATAAATTTGAGTAATTGAGAATTGAGTAGAGTCTCTAGGGATCACTTATGTGACTTGAGTTGTTTGTATTTATTTGTTTATTTTGATATTATTCACTCAGCAGTGGCTGACCCCAAACACTCCCCCCATTTTTTTTAGGTACTAGCAAGGGCAAAGAGAAGGTCAACGGTTGATGGGCTGCATCTTTATTTATTGGATTTGGAGTTTTTAAATGTTTGTTTTGAGTCAAACATAATTTTTAAACTTTTTTATTTATTTCCGCATTAAAGACCATGAGACGGTATTATATTTTATCAATGAGTTGGGACCTTTTCATTACTTGTACTTAGGGAAATTTTATTAATTAAATGTTTTAAAAAATTTTAAATCTCTCCTGATTTTTGGGATGTTACACATAAGCACGGAGATTACCACGTACACTATCAACATCTCATTTGGAGATTGTTTGAAAAAGTGGGCCCACCTCCATTCCTCGCCTTCGTTTGTCCAAGAATAGAGTCTAGAACCGAATTAAATATTTGTAGGACACAGGCATTCTACCAAGCATGTCTTTGTGATATTGCCGGAACATTCATAGTGATACAAAAAAAAATGGTATTCCAGATGATTGAATGGAAATCCTACCAGTGCTAACATCAAATCCAACACTGAACGTAGGTCACACAATTTTTGTAATTATTGTTCTAACAGGAAATCTATTTGATCCTGGGTTACCCTGATACATTCCAGTGCGAAGATCTGACGCCTGTACTCCATTCTTATCAACAACAGTCAATATGTCAGATAGAGGATCTGATGATTGTACTCCATTCTTATCAACAATAGTCAATACATTAGATAAGGGATTCTATGACCGTACTCCAACATTATCAACAACGGTCAGAAAATCCAAAATAAATCAAAAATACTGCACTTCTACGACATCAGCAAATATCAGAAACCAAGGATCATCAACAAGTCGACAAAGGCACAACTTCAAGAAAAGGCTTCCATTGCTAACTGCTCAATCTACGGGTCTACATTTTGTTGATTTACTTGAAGTCTTCTAGAGTACATTCAATTGGCTGAAAAGCCAACTAAAAGTATTGTTATCACCAATCATCAAAAGCTGAATTTGATTCTTCAACAAAATTACACAACGTTTTATCACTCAGTTCCAGCATTACAATCAAAGAAGACTTCTAATAAATGCAACCTAGACTATTGTTACAAAAGGGGAGATTGTTAGGTCATATTATATTGTAATACATAGTCTACGGGGTAATATTGCCAACATTGTATAGTTACTAAGAATAATCATTCAGACTAATTAGGCGATTAGTGATAGACTAATTAGGCAATAGTCATTAGGACTAACAGAGAGAATGAAGTATGGGGTGCAAATCAGCTAATCACATGGTAAAACAAAACGAGGGAGTACGTAGTTGAAAAATGAAAAGGTGAGATTGTGTGAGGAGAGTGTGACAGGGTTAAAGAAAACGAAAACCCTTACCAAACCGATTAAAAGCCGGGTAGCCACGTCTCTATCAGATTGCATATGTTGCTCTCTGATATTGAAAAGGACATCATGGACCCAGTGATGCGATGCACAACCCCCCCCCCCCCCCAGCCACTCAAGTACTTCTTAAAAAGTACTTGTTACATTTTCACGGAGACTAGCTCATATGCTATCGACTAGCTCATATAGCAAATGGCACGCAACAGACCAACCGCCGAGGAGATTCGCAACATGATTGACGAGGCTATGGGACAGAGACTACCGGAAATGTTTCAGCAAATGTTTACTGAGATAACTGGGCAGGTCGGCACCTTGATGGAGGAGCGTCTCACGAACCATGCTGCAGCAGGCACTCAACAACGACCACCAAAAGAGTTCACTTACCGCGACTTCTCCGTTTGTTCACCCCCAGAATTCCACGGAGAAACTGACCCTAAAGTTGCTATTCGATGGCTCGCCGACGTATAAAAAGTGTTCCGAGTCTCCAAGTGCCTAACGAACCTGAAGACTACCTATGCGTCACACTTGTTGAAGAAAGAGGCAAATGACTGTTGGGAGGAAATGACCGCGAAAATGACCGATGAGGAACTGAATGCTATGACTTGGGAAACATTTTCTGAGCAATTCAAGAAACAATACGTAGCACGTGCTGAGGTAGAGAGGATTACTAGAGACTTCTTGGAGCTCAAGCAGACTACGGAGTCGGTGAATAAGATTACTGCTAAATTTCGTGAGTTGGCCGCCTTTTGTCCTGATCATGTGGCTACGGAGGAAATGAAGATGACGCGCTACAAGTCCATGCTGCGTAGTGACATTAGGTGAGCATAGTGCCTCGCAATACACTAGAGGAGATGATTGATACCGCCCGAAACCGGGAGCTAGAGCTTGACCAACAGAGGCGTGAAAGCAAGAGGGCCGCGCCAGCTTCTACAGGTAACGTGACACAAGGAAACCATAAGCGTCACAAAATCGAGTTTAAGCCTTACAGTGGGGGCAACGCACGTGGAGGTGCAAGGCGTGGCGATGAGAAGAAAGATGTCCGGGGTGGCGGTTCCAGTGGAGGGATGCTTGATCCGATTTGTTACAAATGTGGGCAGAAGGGACACATGGCTAATGATTGCAGTGTCAAAGGGGCAGTGTGCTTTTACCGTCACAAGGAGGGTCACGTGAAGACTGAGTGCCCGGAGTTGCAGGGTAGAGGTACACGATAACCTATTTGTTTATTTAATTGATGTGTTATATATGTGTTTACAATTTGTGATACGTGATTATTTGCTAGAAGGAGGTGGATACGGGGTAGTGAAAAACCCTGCTCCAGCCACCTTGGGGATTACCGACGGGGTGCAGACCAGAGCTCGGGGGCGAGCTTATACCATGACCGGGGAGGAGGCAAAGAGGGCCCCTAACGCCGTTACTGGTACTATTTCTTTTATACTTGAGTAACATTATTTGAGCTATAATGTTTGTGACGAGATTTTTATATATATGTGAGATTATATGTATTATGTGATAGGTACATTCCGTGGAACAATGTGCCTGCTTTTGTGTTGTTTGATAGTGGGGCCACCCACTCTTTTGTGTCTTATGCTTTTAGCACCGTGTTGAGCCATATGGTAGGGGACCTGAGTATGCCTTTGACGATAGATGTAGCTAATGATAAGACTCTGTCCGTGACAAAAGTATACTGTGACTGCACAATGGAGTTGTGCGGGGAGAAATTCCCCATTGATCTTATTCCTATTGCCATGCGAGAGTTGTGCGTCATAGTTGGGATGGATTGGATGTCAGAGTACCGTGCCGAGATTCTTTGCCACATCAAACAGATCCGTATCAAACCTCCAAGTGGAGTTGAGCTGTCGATCCAGGGGGATGTTGATCGATTGGTGTCGGCACTGTGTTCGGCTGCGAGAGCGAGGAGACATCTTCAACACGGTGCCGTGGGGTTTTTGTGTTATGTGATTGATACGATTCTTGAGAACAAACCGAGAATGATCAGGGACGTGCTGATCGTGAGTGAGTTCGCAGATGTTTTTCCTGATGATTTACCTGGAATCCCTCCGGAGAGACAGGTTGAGTTCCGCATTGATTTGGTATCGGGAGCGGCGCCGGTTGCCAAAGCTCCTTATCGTCTAGCACCACCTGAGATGAAAGAGTTATACGATCAGTTGCAAGAGCTACAAGAAAAAGAGTTTATTCGCCCTAGTAGTTCACCATTGGGAGCTCCTATTCTTTTTGTGAAGAAGAAGGATGGGTCACAGAGGATGTGCATCGACTACCGTGAGTTGAATAAACTTACGGTGAAGAACCATTATCCACTACCGAGGATCGATGACCTATTTGATCAGTTGCAGGGGGCATCTTGGTTTTCCAAGATTGATTTGCGTTCGGGGTATCATCAGATGAGAGTGATAGAAGATGACATTGAGAAGACCGCCTTCAGAACGCGATACGGTCATTATGAGTTTGTAGTGATGCCTTTTGGACTCACTAATGCACCGGCAGCGTTCATGGATCTTATGAACCGAGTATGCAGTTCCATGTTAGACCGCTTCGTCATTGTTTTCATCAACGACATCCTTGTCTACTCGAAGACCAAGGAAGAGCACGAGAAACACCTGCGCGAGGTGTTAGAAGCATTAAGGAAAGAAAGTTTGTATGCAAAGTTTTCCAAGTGCGAGTTTTGGTTACGTGAGGTTAAATTCTTGGGGCATGTAGTGAATGAATAAGGTATCAAGGTGGATCCGGCGAAGATTTCAACAGTGATGAAATGGGAGGTGCCAAAGACGCCAACAGAGATTCGTAGTTTCTTGGTTTTAGCGGGTTATTATCGACGATTCATCAAATATTTCTCCAAGATCGCGTTGCCATTGACCAAGTAGACCAAGAAATCATCAGCGTTCAGTTGGGGAGAGAAACAACAAGAGGCTATCGAGGTGCTAAGGAAATGCTTGTGCGAGGCGCCGATGCTTTCACTACCAGAGGGTGTAGAAGATTTTGTGGTATACTGCGATGCGTCTATTCAGGGTTTGGGTGCAGTGTTGATGCAGCGGGGAAAGGTGATTGGCTACGCGTCTAGACAGTTGAAGCCTCATGAAGGCAATTACCCCACGCATGATCTCGAGTTGGGAGCAGTGGTGTTTGCTCTCAAGATTTGGAGGCATTATCTCTATGGTGTGAAGATCACGATTTTTACCGACCACAAGAGTTTGAAGTATTTGATGGATCGGCAGAACTTGAATATGCGTCAGAGACGGTGGTTAGATTTTTTAAAGGATTATGACTGTGAGATTCTTTATCATCCGGGTAAAGCTAATGTGGTAGCAGACGCACTGAGCAGAAATCCGATTCGTGGCATTTGTATGAGGCTTACAGCGGTGGCACCTTTGCTAGAGTCGATTCGTACAGCACAGATAGAGGCTTCAGAGACCGATCAGACCAAGAAAGAGCGTGTTTATGGTATTATTTCTGATTTCGCGAAGGACGGCAGAGGTTTATTGACACATATGGGTCGAGTATGGGTTCCTTCTCATGGAGGAAATCGTATTATCTTATTGGACGAGGCGCATAAGTCCAATTTTTCTATTCATCCCGGGGCGACAAAGATGTATCGGGACCTTCGTGACAGTTATTGGTGGCCGGGCATGATGCTTGAGGTAGCGGAGTATGTAGAGAAATGCTTGACTTGTTGGAAAGTCAAGGCTGAGCACCAGAAACCACATGGGTTGTTGCAGCCGTTAGAGGTACCGGTTTGGAAGTGGGAGCAGATAACCATGGATTTGATCACCAAGTTACCAAATACTCTGGGTGGTTTTGATGCTATATGGGTGGTGGTCGATCGTTTGACCAAGAGTGCTCACTTTATTCCTATTCGTGAGGCGTCGTCAGCAGAGAAGATGGTCGATATATTTGTGAAGGAGGTTGTGTCGAGACACGGGGTGCCAGTGTATATTGTTTCTGATAGAGATACGCGTTTCACATCGCGATTTTGGGCGAGATTTCAGGGAGAGATGGGTACGAGAATCCATTTCAGTACGGCTTTCCATCCGCAGACTGATGGGCAGAGTGAGCGTACGATTCAGACGTTGGAGGATATGTTGCGGGCATGTGTGTTAGACTTCGGGGGTACCTGGGATAAATACCTACCGTTGGCCGAGTTCTCCTACATCAACAGTTTTCATTCGAGTATAGGTGCGTGAACCTCATATTTTCTTTCTTCTCTTTCGTTTTCTCTATGAATTGTTCTAACTTATTGCCTTTCCAGTTAGGAGTGGCGCCGTTTGAGATGTTGTATGGCAGAAAGTGCAGGACGCCAATTTGTTGGGGCGAGGTTGGCCACAAAGTACTCGGTAGTACGGAGATTGTGCTTAAGACTGCCGAGTTGATTCAGCAAGTTCGTGAAAGACTTGTCACCGCACAGAGTAGACAAAAGAGTTACGTTGACAAGAGGCGGTCAGTGTTGGAGTTTCATGTCGGTGATTATGTTTTGCTCAAAGTTTCCCCATGGAAGGGAGTTATTCGGTTTAGGAAAAGGGAAAAATTGGGACTCCGTTATATTGGTCCCTATCAGGTGATCGCATGAGTAGGCAGGGTGGCCTACATATTAGAGTTGCCCGGCGAGTTACGCCTAATTCACAATACATTTTATGTATCTCAGCTGAGGAAATGTATTGTTGACGAGTCAGAGATTGTACCATTAGAAGATATCCAGATTGACGAGAAGCTGAACTACATCGAGAAACCTATTGCCATCTTGGATCAAAAGATGAAGACCTTGCGTAATAAAGAGATTCCTATTGTGAAGGTGCAGTGGAAGCACCGAAAGGGTTCAGAGTGGACCTGGGAGCCCGAGGCTGAGATGAGAGAGCATTATCCTGAGCTGTTTTCAAGCGAGGACTTCGGGGACGAAATCTGATTCAAGTGGAGTTGAGTTGTAACGCCTTAAAAATTCTTGTAATTGAACTAATTACTTTTATTTTGATAAATTGTGTGATACTTATTTTTTTAAGTCTATACGTGTATGTGTTGTGTATTAATTGGGGGCAAATTAATATATGACCTATTAATTAAATAATTAGGGTGTTATTTAATTTGTGTGAAATTATTATAAGATTAATTAAGGTAAGTTTATTTAATAACTAGGGCGTTATTAAATCATGAGTAATTATCTATGAGTGATAGGGATATTGTTGTGACGTTTTATCCCGAGACTGGGTGTCGGGTTTGTGTTCGGGGATGGTCGGCCGAAGGCCAAGGCCTCCCTAATTATTCTATTCTATCCATTCTTCCTTTGTTCGATCCCTAGAGGTACACTTACGTTTTGATCATCCCATATTCGATTGAGTTAGTCTAGCTCAAACAAAAGAGATCCATATTTCCGTGTACACAATCTAGTGGGGCAGATCTGTGTTGCTTCTTTAGCCCATCCGAAATCACCAGGTTATGGCCTTGTGTGTGTCGACCAAGAGAAATAATGGGGCAGGGCCCATTCTGCAATTAAAAACCAAACACCTTGATCAGTGTGGCCCACCCGGATAACAAAGTCGGTGTTCCTTGGGGACTAAGCTTTATTATTTTTGGTTATGATTCCCTCTTCATTGCGTGATAACATTGAATTCCCCCTAACCCTATATTCTTCCCACTCAGCCGCACACTCTAATCATCTCCCCATTCTTGTTCGTTCGTAGCAGAAGCAGCAAGCATCTCCATTGTTTTCCTACCTTGTTCATCGGGCATCTCCAATCAAAATTCTCATCTTGTTCCTTGAGTTTTGGTTTAGCAGAAATATTTTTGGGTAAGTGTTTTCTTTGTCTACTTCCTTTGAATGCTTCCTCATTGAAAGCTTATTATAAACTAGCTGTGGTTTTCTTTCTGTGATAAACCATCGAACAGGGACCAAGCAAGAGTGAAGGAAAACAAGCCTATCGTCTCATCGATCAACCCGGAGGTGGCGTAGTCAAGTCGTGACCCTGTTTCGGTATAACTTCTGTCCTTGGTTCCATTCAATGATATTCAAATATTGGTTTGCTTGTACCATTCTAATCCCGTGTCCTGTGTAGGTTTTTGGCAAGTTAAGACCGAGCCAATGAGGGCTCGGTAATTGTTGTGTGCTTGCCTTATCGGTTGTTGTTTGGTGGATGTTGACAATTCCTTTTCGTTTTCCTTGATTATTCGTTCTGTCTAGCCTTCTCTTCAATTGTAGGTTGGGTTTAAGTCACTGGAATTTCGTGGGTTGTAAGTCTTGGGTTGGGTAAAACTGTGATCGTTACTACTAAACGTTATTATATAACCGAAAAACCGGGAGCCGAACCGTAGGTTCTTGGTTCCCTAATCCGAAATACATTTCTAAATAAAAACACTATCAAGTTGGTAAACATAATTCTGAGATTAAAAAGTGATTTTGGGGCTGTCGGGCATCTCGGGAATAAGCGGGTTGTTGTCGGGTTTTAAAAAGAAGTTTTAAATATCAAACCAAAATATTGACAGAATCTGCTCGCCCTGTTTGAACCCGTTTTTAACACACTTAAAATACGTTTCTGGAATTTTGGCGCCTAGCAGTCTCTAGTTTTCTGAGTCCTCTTTCCAATACCGCTGAGGGCTCATTAATCCGATTTGTCGTTTAGAAGAAATCCCTGTTTTAGTAAAACCATCGCAGAATAGTTTTCGGTTCAGCTATTCTGTCTTGTAAGCCTGATTTGAACCTTTTCTGTTTGGATTCAGTTTCCGAGGTCTTCTGTAAAATCGTAGATCTCTGAGTCATTTAGCTTTTATAAAAATTTGAATAAAATCTAGTAAGCGGTTTGAGAGTTATAGCCGTTCCCGCAAAAGTGCCGAGTGCTGTTTAGATTCTGCTGAAACAACCTTTGAGCCAAATCCTAACCCGAGCTTCCTTGTACCTTGTAGGACCTTCTAGGACCTGCTAGGGACGCTCAACTGTACCGAGGATATTTAGGAGCATACGTCTATTCGAGGAGGGTAATCTCACTATAAACTTGTACTTACTTTCGATTCATGATTTTGTGCTATGTGTTGTGAATTGTCTTGTTGATTGAGCTTGAGTATTGATTGTGTGATTTATTTGAGTTATCTGTGATCTGAGTTATCTGGAGACTAAGTTATCTGAGTTCTGAGTTCTTGAGTTAAAACATTAAACATAATATACTTGACTTGACACCGAAGAGCACTGGTGTCAGATGTTGTCTTGGCACTGAAGAGTACTAGTGCCAGACGTTTTGACTCAACACCGAAGAGTGCAGGTGTTGAGCCTTGAGTTGTGTGAGGCGGGTCGAGGTTGATCTCTCGTCCCAAGTCATACAAGCGCGCTATATAAATTTAAAATCTGAGAAATAAATTTGAATAATTGAGAATTGAGTAGAGTCTCTAGGGATCACTTATGTGACTTGAGTTGTTTGTATTTATTTGTTTATTTTGATATTATTCACTCAGCGGTGGCTGACCCCAAACACTCCCCCCATTTTTTTCAGGTACTAGCAAGGGCAAAGAGAAGGTCAACGGTTGATGGGCTGCATCTTTATTTATTGGATTTGGAGTTTTTAAATGTTTGTTTTGAGTCAAACATAATTTTTAAACTTTTTTATTTATTTCCGCATTAAAGACCATGAGACGGTTTTATATTTTATTAATGAGTTGGGACCTTTTCATTACTTGTACTTGGGGAAATTTTATTAATTAAATGTTTTAAAAGTTTTTAAATCTCTCCTGATTTTTGGGATGTTACACATAATCACGGAGATTACCACATACACTATCGACATCTCATTTGGAGATTGTTTGAAAAAGAGGACCCACCTCCATTCCTCGCCTTCATTTGTCCAAGAATAGAGTCTAGAACCGAATTAAATATTTGTAGGACACAGGCATTCTACCAAGCATATCTTTGTGATATTGCCGGAACATTCATAGTGATACCAAAAAAAATGGTATTCCAGATGATTGAATGGAAATCCTACCAGTGCTAACATCAAATCCAACACTGAACGTAGGTCACACAATGTTTGTAATTATTGTGCTAACAGGAAATCTATGTGATCCTGGGTTACCCTGATACATTCCAGTGCGAAGATCTGACGCCTGTACTCCATTCTTATCAACAACATTCAATATGTCAGATAGAGGATCTGATGATTGTACTCCATTCTTATCAACAATAGTCAATACATTAGATAAGGGATTCTATGACCGTACTCCAACATTATCAACAACGGTCAGAAAATCCAAAATAAATCAAAAATACTGCACTTCTACGACATCAGCAAATATCATAAACCAAGGATCATCAACAAGTCGACAAAGGCACAACTTCAAGAAAAGGCTTCCGTTGCTAACTGCTCAATCTACGGGTCTACATTTCGTTGATTTACTTGAAGTCTTCTGGAGTACATTCTATTAGCTGAAAAGCCAATTAAAAGTATTGTTATCACCAATCATCAAAAGCTGAATTTGATTCTTCAACGAAACTACACAACGTTTTATCACTCAGTTCCAGCTTTACAATCAAAGAAGACTTCAAAGAAATGCAACCTAGAGTATTGTTACAAAAGGGGAGATTGTTAGGTCATATTATATTGTAATACATAGTCTACGGGGGTAATATTGCCAACATTGTATAGTTACTAAGAATAATCATTCAGACTAATTAGGCGATTAGTGATAGACTAATTAGGCAATAGTCATTAGGACTAACAGGGGGAATGAAGTATGGGGTGCAAATCAGCTAATCACATGGTAAAACAAAACGAGGGAGTACGTAGTTGAAAAATGAAAAAGTGAGCTTGTGTGAGGAGAGTGTGACAGGGTTAAAGAAAACGAAAAACCCTTACCAAACCGATTAAAAGCCGGGTAGCCACGTCTCTATCAGATTGCATATGTTGCTCTCTGATATTGAAAAGGACGTCATGGACCCAGTGATGCGATGCACAACCCCCCCCCCCCCCCAGCCACTCAAGTACTTCTTAAAAAGTACTTGTTACATTTTCACGGAGACTAGCTCATATGCTATCGACATCTCACTTGGAGATTGTTGATATTGAACAAGAGCACACTTCTCTCCAGTCCTCGCCTTCATTTACCCACTAATTGAGTGTAGAGACATATCAAACACCATTAGGACACAGGCACTCTACCCAGCACATCTTTGTGATATTGTCGGAACATTCATAGTGATATCAAATATATTGATATTTCACAATGATTGAATAGAAATCCTACCAGTGGTAACATCAATGCCAACGTTGAACGTAGGTCACATAGGTTCTGTAACTGTCGTATTAACGGGAAATCTATGAGATCCCGGATTACCCTGATTGTTAGTGGTGTAAGGATTTGATGACCGTACTCCAATATTATCAACAACAGTCTGAGAGCCAAATGAAAATTATAAGATTGTACTTTCATGTCATCAACGGTCAAGAAGAATTAAACGACAACAAGATTAGACTGTAATCCTACACTATCAAAAATGTTCAAGATGTCAACTGACAAATGAACGACCGTACTCTTATGTCATCAACAACGATCAAGGAATTAATCGATAAATAATAGACCATATTTTTACATTATCAACCATGGTCTGGGTTTCAATGATAAAATGTTGTAAATATTGATTCGTTCAAAATATGAATATATCATTATTCAACACATTTTTATCAGTGGGCATCTTCATTTTCAACCTATTTCTTTCCTTAAATAGAAGATTCTTTCTAATTCCAACTCGCAGAACTTCACATTTTACATGATAAATCAAAATAATCTTATTCGTCATGAGGGGGAGAAGATACATTACAGAAATTCTTTTTAAAAAGAATTGATACTTTCAGATAAAAATTCTTCTAAAGCTCAATCTGCGGGAACAAATTTAGGGGATCCTTTAATTTTATGGAGATTATCGATACGTTAGCCCAGTTTACTCCACAGTAATAAGAGATATGCACCAGTTAAGGGGGAGTAAACAAGAAACCAAAGACCTAATGAAGATTTCAAAAAACTTTCATAGTTGAATTACGAAAATCGTTCACCGGGGAGTAAATATTAAAACGTTTAATCCAACTCCCGTGAAGAAATAATTGTTTGTTTGAGGGGGAGCGTAAGCGTTATCAACATGTTACCTCAACAACAATTATCAAGAATCATAGATCGACATAAAGCTACAAACTTTAAGAAAAGACTTCCGCTGTTAATCTCTCTATCATTATGGGTCTTATTTTTAGTTGATCAATATGTATCTTCAGTAAAAAGTCTTCAAAATACTTCTTGTTGGTTGAAAAGCTACAAGAAGTATTCATTTTGATATCCAAAGAAAGCTTAAACTGATCCTGATACGGAATTATATAAACGAAAAATATACAAGGTTCAGTTTTTGCTAAAGATGAAGACTTCAAAGATACGCTTCCCAGATTATTGTTACAAAGGGGGAGATTGTTAGGTCACATTTGTTGTAACCAATAGTCTAGGGACCATTGTGTAATTAGTCTAAACTCAGACTTGGTATAAATACCTAGGTCATAGCTAATTACTCTAACATTTGCCCTAATTTGTAATTATCATATCCATAGCAAAGTATTGTTCAAGTTTCTATCCATCTAAATCTTCCAATTCTTAATTGTTCATGCTTAATCAATAGTTTAATCATTGAATACGGATCCACATAAAATGATGAAGGATCATGTCTAATGTATTTACTGTTCTTGACCCATGTTATCACTGCGACAAATGTATTTTAGATTAATATCTTGAAAGAAGATTTCACATTTTTTAATTATAATAATAATAGTATTATTAGTTATATAGGGATGAATTACAACATTAATAGTTTTTAATCGATATATAGTTATAAGTTATTAACTATTTTATTTAGAATAAAACATTTTTAACTTTTGTTATTGTTTACTTAGTTTGTAGGGCTGAAAAATAGAATCGAAAACTAACTGAAACCAAACACCTGTAACTAGTTTGGTTTTGGGTTTTGTAATTTCATGATTTTTTAATTCAGTCAGGTTCGGTCCAGTTTCCGGATAAGGGTGAGCATTTGGACTGGAAAAACCAAAACTGAAACTGCAGCAAACTAAACCAAAATCGATAACATGTGACTGGTTCGGTTTTTGGTTTTGAGAATTCATCATTATTAGTTTTGGGCCTATCGATTTCAATGCAGTTTGGTTCGGTTTCTAGACCCGGGTCATATATCAAAATCGGAGCTTTAGATAACTATGTATAATGAAAATGCAGGAAACAAATTGCATATGTAGTAATTCATCGCAATCACCTAACGTTAAGAAAAATATGAGTTTATTAATGATCAGGATACTAATAACTCTATATTTTATCATAAATTAAGCTAAATATTTTTACTGATGTTTCAAGAGTTCAAAACCGTTGAGCTAGATTTATATTATGAAGTTTATTTCATTAATTGAGTTATATAATGCTACAAAAGCATTATAAATAAACACCATTACAAAACACTATTTAATATAATCATATATAACCGCTAAAAATAAAAATTATATATATATATATATATATATATATATATATATATATATATATATATATATATATATCTTCTCCTATATATGAGCCTACATTTGATTTTTGCATGACAACTCATCAGTTTGAAGCTATACCATTGGTCCAATATGCCACGTGGAATTGTACCATTGGTCCGTTCTTATCTCTACCTATAATTTAATTATAGTAATTTTTGTAAATCCCTCTACTTCGTTTTTTGATTATAACTTTGTTTTTTCTTTGTAAACAAAAATTTTTAAAAATGTTAAAGTTCTTAAAATTAAATTTTCTACAAAATGAGTATAGTCTTGAAATTTTGAAAAACCAATGTTATGATTCAATTAAAACATATTATGAACCAAAAGTTTTATTATTTAAAAATGTAATGATCTAAATTTTGTATGATCGCCCAAATATTATGTTCTTAATCTTCTCCTATATATGAGACTACATTTGATTTTTGCATGACAACTCATCAGTTTGAAGCTCTACCATTGGTCCAATATGCCACGTGGAATTGTACCATTGGTCCGTTCTTATCTCTACCTATAATTTAATTATAGTAATTTTTGTAAATCCCTCTACTTCGTTTTTTGATTATAACTTTGTTTTTTCTTTGTAAACAAAAAATTTTAAAAATGTTAAAGTTCTTAAAATTAAATTTTCTACAAAATGAGTATAGTCTTGAAATTTTGAAAAACCAATGTTATGATTCAATTAAAACATATTATGAACTAAAAGTTTTATTATTTAAAAATGTAATGATCTAAATTTTGTATGATCGCCCAAATATTATGTTCTTAATTAAATAAAATGAGTATTGTTTATTATTTCCTAAATAAAACAAAATTCAATTATTGGTTTTGAAAGTTTCAGATGTCTACTCTTATTGACTGTAAATATCGGACCAAGTATATAACATTATTTATTAATTTGGTAACATTTTCATTATTATCACATAAATTTTAAGAAAGATAAATTACATTAAATATATATATATATATATATATATATATATATATATATATATATATATAATTTCAAACCAAATTACAATCTAACACCTATATACGGAGCTAATCATGACAATTTCATGATGTCATGTCCATTCTCATCGCTTGATTGATCTTTTTGATGACGTGTGATGCTGACTGAAAGAGGCTTTTGGTCATTTGTGTGATTTCAAAATTTAAATTTTAATAGAATTTCTAAAATATATGGATGGAATTCCTATTAGAATCTTTACTATATTTAAAAAAAATAAAAATTCAAGAAATTAAATGAATATAAATTTGAATAGAATTTAAATTCAAACGATTTGATTTCTTAAAATATAGTAAAGATTTTAAGAATTTTTCTAAAATAGGAATTTCATTAAAGTTTCTAATAAATATCACAAGGCAGCCATACGGTTAATATTTCCAGAATTCAGAAAGAAATGTGAAATTTCCTCCTTTATGATATTTCTAAATTAAAATGCATTCAAAATTAATGAAAGTTAAGAGCAAAAAATAATTAAAAGTTATTTGTTGCGATCAAGATGACACTTACACTAACTCAACAACAAATATCGTATACAAAGAAGTTTTATTTTATTTCTAAATTTTATATACCATTTGTGATATGTATCAAAACACGTTTATCATCATTTCAATAATAGATTACTATATGATTTCTTAAGTTTTTTTTTTTTTTTTTTGTATTTTCCTTTTATTTTTCGAAGCATGTCCGCCCATGCGGGCGGGCTATGAAGCTAGTATATATATATAAAAGTGGGATCCTGTGAGGACTCCAAAAACGGTGAGGACTCGCAATGACACCTCAAAAACATTCCAAAAAATTCCGAAAAATATATATATAACCCCCTATGATTATTACTACATTTGACAAACACTTTCTCTCTCCTAGTGCCACATGTCAAACCTTGATTTGATGGGGTTTTTTTACCCCCACCTTTATTTTTCGGCCATAACTTTTTTTTTTCTTTGTAAAAAAAACTAAAAATGTCAAAGTTCTTAAAATTAAATTATCTACAAAATGAGTATAGTCATGAAAATTTGAAGAAAAAAAAACCCGGATAAAATATTGGATCATTTTGTTAAATTTGGATCATTGTCGAAGTTTTGAATCATTTTGTTAATTTTGGATCATTGTCATAATTTTGGATCATTTTGTTATTTTTGGATCATTGTTAATCTTGCATAAACATAATTTTGAATAAATCATTAGTCAATAATATATCATATACTTCCTCCGTAAAAAAAAAGTGACACAAATTGGCTTACACATTTTCTAAGGTAAAAGATTAAACTAGAGGTTAAAATAGATTAAAGTATATAGTTAGTGGAGAATGAGTCTCACTTTTTTTCTTGAATATAGTGATATTAATGAGTTTTAAAAGTAAAAGTAAGGGTATGAGGGTATTTTCACTTTATTAAAGTGGATAGATAGTTAGTGGGTATGGGTCCCACTATTTTTACCAAATAAGGAAAGTTTTCAAAATGTGTCACTTATTTTGATACACCCCAAAATGGAAAGTGTGTCACTTATTTTGATACGGAGGAAGTATAATTTTGGATTATTTTGTTCATTTAGGATCATTTTATTTACTTTGTAAGATTGTTAATTTTTGAATCATTTTGTTATTTATGGATCATTGTCAATTTCGGATTATTTTTTTTTTCAAATTTTCATAACTATACTCATTTTGTAGAAAATTTAATTTTAAAATTTATGGCATTTTTAGATTTTTTATTTTACAAATAAAAAAAAAGTTATGGGCGAAAAATGAAGTGCGGGGGAAAAACCCACTTCCAATTATAGGAGGACAAGTGGCAAAAGGAGGAAAGTAGGGTTTCGAAAATGACCTTTATGCCTTTTTTTAGAGGAGTGGACGAAAATTATCCTCGCAGTCCTCACCGGGAAAAAAGTCATCGCCGGATCCGGACCATATATATATATATATATATATATATATATATATATATATATATATATATATATATATATAGTGTAGGATTCAACGCAGAACCGATTTAAGCTACAGAACCGCAGAACCCAATCTCATACCATTAAAATTTTAAATCAATGGTTAGATTAAACGATGGCATTTTGGTAAATTAAATAAGTCATGTTTTGTATAATAAATAAATATAAATGGTATAATCGTAATCGTGTAAAAATAAAAGGGGTACAAAACCGTTTCTCTCTCACACAAAATTAAAGATCGTGTCTTTCATTTGCAGGTTTCACATCGTCAATTTCTATGGTTTCGCCATAACCCCCAATTCTTCCGCTCTCCACCTCCAGTCTCCATCGTCGTTGTTAATTACTCCACTTTCGCTGTCAGAGATTTATTCATTTTCTTATCCAAAATGGGTAAATCTCAGATCTCAGAAATTCGCTATGGATTCTACCCTTGGATCCTCCACCCCGAAGTGAGTATGATTTCATGTTCGTTTAATTAAATTGGTTTTATTTATTTCGTGAGAGATTAAATGGGAGAGATTAAACATTAAAAATTTTACTTCTATTATCCTATTTTGATTTTGATTGATGTTTTTTTTTTCTATCGAATTTTTGATTTGAATGTGTGATGATTCTTCCTTAATAAGGTAAATATTTATTCTATATGCTTAATAATGAGATGTTCCACTGGGATGATGACCAATACTATGTTTTTTTAGATGAGTCATCGATGTACACCAAATTCTTAGATAACTGCATAAAGTAATTTGGTGAATAATGGTGCAGGTATTGAAAGTGTTCGCAAAGTCGATAAGTAACAGTTCAGTTTGCTATAAGGAGTACACTTGTATTCTTAATGTGGACATTATATCTTCACAAGTGACTTAAATTAGTGGCGCACAGGTACTTGCAGATCAGCAAAATCATGATGATTTGTAGTTGTTTTTTTTAGGGTTTAATAAACATTGGATGTTGGGTTTACTAAAACATCGGATGTTAATCGTTTATGTACTTGTATCGTTTTCTGTTTTTGAATATGGGCAATTTTGTAGCGGATGTTAATCGTTATTTCGTCAGTAAAGGATGCATGTTATTTTATAGAAAACATCTGATGTTAAACATCGGATGTTATTTTACCAGTCCTTGTACATTATATGTTTTTCAAGTGTATTTGACTTTGAATGTAATGTTGTATAAATCCATTACATTGATGTACATTTTCAAGTTGAGACATTTATGTACATTTTAAAGTTGTTACATTTATGTACATTTTAAATTTGAGACATTAATGTAATTAACATTCAATGTATTAAGTCATCTAAGTCATCTGCTACATCAAATGTTGTTCGCTACATCAAATGTTGTTCGTTGTTGATCTTCCTATGTGTTTTCATAAACATCAATGGAGCACATATCGTTCTATACAAAGAAAAAGATAATGATTTGATTGATTAAGGAGATAATTAGTGTAATAACTAAAATGCTTAATTTTAGGAAGCATTATTCAAAAAGATACGGTTTCCATATTGTTGAAATTCCAAAATTGCCCTCAACAATTAATGATTAAAAAAATATATTAAATCAAATTTCCTGCATTTTGATTGGTTAAAAAATAGTTCTGCAGTTCTGTAGCTTAAAATGGTTCTACGCTGAATCCGACCCTATATATATATATATAGGGTTGAATTTTTTTCAGAACCAATTAAGGCTACAGAACCAGCATAACTCAATCTAAACCATTGATTTTTGAAATGAAATGATCATGGAAGACACATTAATGTATACATGTATGTATATGTTTTCATGTATGTATACATAAGTGTTATCTATACATGTATGGTTTAGACTTAAAATCAGAACCAATTAAGGCTACAGAACCAGCATAACTCAATCTAAACCATTGATATTTGAAATGAAATGATCATGGAAGACACATTAATGTATTTGATGAGGGACCCTCAAATATTGGTGTGCATGGATGTCATTCATGCATGTATACATACATGTATAGATAACACTTATGTATACATACATGAAAACATATACATACATGTATACATTAATGTGTCTTCCATGATCATTTCATTTCAAAAATCAATGGTTTAGATTGAGTTATGCTGGTTCTGTAGCCTTAATTGGTTCTGAAAAAAAATCAACCCTATATATATATATATATATATATATATATATATATATATATATATATATATATATATATATGGATCAAGAAAGAAGCTTGGTTTTTTAAAGAACTTGAATAAGCAATTAGGAGCATTGATTTCATTAAAACATTCAAGGGCACTTAAGGGCATGATTGTTATTTTCACTCCTCCTTTAACAATACCTTCTTTTTTTCAAGTTCCCCTCATTATATAGTGTTTTTCAATTGTATGTGCATCATCTTCTCCACACCTCATCTATAGCTCTATCAATGGCTTCCTCCACAACTCCTCCATTAGAACCACATATTAACCACGTTTAATGTCTGATTCAGCTCAAGGCACGAACCCTAATTATTTCCTTCTGATTTAAACATTACTAACTAGGTCGCAAATTCAGATCTGAACCAGGTAGTTGATTTGAATAATTAACGAACCTCCTTCAGCTCCTCAATTTCTTCATTTGATTCCTATAGATTTCACCATTTCTGCACATTCAGATCTGATCTATGTCGCTAATTTGAACCAGGTATGGACCCTCAATTTCTTCATTTGTTTCCTTCCAATTTGAATCACTTATGCTTATGTAGATTTGAAACAGGTGATTTTGATTCACATCCAGTAGTAATTGTCATTGCATATATCAATTTCTTCATGAGTTTCATGTATTAGCTCAATATCTCCAAAATTTGCTTCAATGGCTACCAAAACTGATATCTAATTTGATCCAAATATGCATACCGATGGTAATGCGTTGAATCCAGTAATGTTTTTTACTTAAATAATGTTTAATTGATTGTTTAATATGTTGTGTTTATGTATGATACCTTGTTTAATTGATCAATATAATGAATGTGTGATTTTGAAATTGGCGAAGATGATGAATTATTGTTCATTTGCATTTGCATTTTCATTATTTGTATATGTTTCTTATTTTGAAATTGGGGAAGATGTTTCAAATACTGACATATTCATTTTCAAACTTGTAGTTGCATTTTCATTTTAATTTGCATATTCATTGTAATTTGCATTTCATTTTTAATAGTTTCATTTTGCATTTTCAAACTTGCATCTACGTTTTCATCTTCATTGCACTTAGTTATTCCATTAAATTTTAAACAAAATTTTGAAATACTATCATTTGCATTTGCATACTATTAGTTGCATTTTCATTTATGTAGTTACTTTTAAAAGTTTCACATTCTTTTTAATTTTTATTTATTTTGTTTTTTTATAGATTTTGATTATGTTCCGGTTTCTCTTCGCATTGGTTTTGAAAACATATCTGCTCTTAGTGATAAGTATTGGGTTCCTAAAGTTCATTATTCTAAAAGACCTGTTATTGGTATGAAATTTGATTCTTTGGGCGATGCTTGAAATTTCTAAAGAGATTATGCTATTGTAGGTGGCTTTGAGCCCATTAAATATACCCTAAATATTCTCGCATTAAGGAATGGTGAATTTGCTGCTCTTAAGATTTTTAGGTGTTCAAAGCATGGTAAGAATGTAAATATTAGTAAATTGGTGGACATTTAGTATGTAAAATAGAATAAGATTTTTAGATTACTTCTACGACTATCCATCAATCCATATAAAAAAAGCCAACCTAAAAAACAACCAACCACCAATATCCAACAATCCATTTGATAAAAGAAAATAATAACCAACAACCTATTGTATAGTTATTAATAAAATATTTTTCTTTTTCATCTCTTCAGTTGTTTCTTTAAACTTTCATTTGCCTATTGCCTACCCTTTTCTTCTCTTTTAAAATCTTCTTCTTCTTCATCTCTCAATTGTTTCTTCATCTCCTCCTGCATTGTCATATTAAATACCCATAAATACAAATTAAAATAACTGTTACACACAAATCAGACTCGTTTTTAACATCATATTTCATACACACACAATGTGAAAATGCATAGAGACAGACTTATACCTTTCGTTTGCTTATCTAGTTTCTAGTTTCTTCTTCTTTGTAGTTCCTTTTGCTTTACTACTTCTTTATCTGGATTTCAGCTTTTATAAATAAGAGTGGGCGTGTTTTGTAAGCTTTTAATCTAGTCCCTCCATCTATTGATCTAAAGGCTGTCATTGTTTCCTTATACTCCCTCCGTCCCACAAAGAAGTTTTCATTTCTCTTGGGCACAAATATTTAGGTGATAGTTAGTGGTGGGGTCTTTTGTAATATTTTTGATTAAAATATAAGGTTATTTGGAAAGCGAAAGTGCTTTTAGGAGAAAATTAGTGATAAAGTACATGAAAATAATAGTATATTATTAAGTGGTCCCTCATATTTGAGATATGTAATATATATATATATATATATATATATATATATATATATATATATATATATATATATATATATATATATAGGGGAGGGTTCATGCGAGAAGTGCGAGAAGTAATCCTAACCACTAATCTATTCAAATCAACTTTCAAGTTTACAAGGGTATTAATGTCTTTACATTAATTTCTGGAAATTAATAATAAATTCAAATAACTTCCAACTCCTAGATTTGTGGATCGAATTAAAAAATGGACGGTTATTTCACATCCAATAAAGTCACTTTTTCATTTGGACGTGTTCAATAGTCCTGTTCAACAGTCCATGCAAATTATTGGAACAATTTTCAATAGGAATCAATTATCAATGAATCTTATCAAATTTTAATGGAATTATTGAAAATAATTTCTTGATTAATAGTTCGATAGCCCAATTATCAGTTAAATTTTCCATAAAATTAGTTAATGGTGAACGTTTTTGTATAGAAAAGACGAAATTATAACATTATAATGCAATTAAATATAATTAGTTCATTAGTGAATCATATCAATAAAGCGTAAAACGTATATTCATTAATGAACGTCAGTCCAAAAGAAATGTGATTGAAAATTTTATTAATAATTCATGACTTAACATATCAATTAATAATTCATTACTGAACATAAACACTTCACAAAATTATGAATAAGTCATTACATAACATAAACACTAACAAAATTACTAATAATTCATTACTGAACATAAACCCTTCACAGAAAAACAGTGAACGACATATGACATCAATGAACAATAGCAAAATAACAAATGAACATCACAAATAAATAGAGATCATAAATGAAAACATTAATCACAAATGAATATCTCTTGTTTCAAAAAAAATAATTTTATAACTTCTTCCCATTTATGCAAACTCCTCTTTTGCTTGATTCCGTTCACGATATACTGACATGATTTTATTTCCTGCAACTTCTAGATCTTTTTCTTCTTCTTTTTTTATTTTTTTTTTTGGTTAAAACACTTAGTTTTGTTTGAAGATCCGATTCCAACTTTCCAAGAATGCATTAAGAACAACAAAAAATTAAGCTTCAGATGAACAAACTGTACAAATCTGGATGAACAAACCAAAATCTGAATGAACCAAATCACAATATTTACAAACTAAAAAAAACAACAGTATTTATAAATATCAATCTAAAGTGAAATTGAGGAACATATAGTTACCTCTTGACAATCTCGTTCGATAGTTTTACATTCCAAGCTGCATCGATCGTCAAAATCTTCTTCAACAAGCCGCCAGTGGACCAGATTAACATACGAGGGGGAGATTTTGGCGGTGGGGAGTTGTAACGCCCTAAAAGTTATTGTAATTGAATTATACCATTTTTATTTAAATAAATTATGTGATTTCTATTTATTTGAGACTTATATGTGTTATGTACATTTAGGTGCTTAAAGTGAATAATTAGTGCTTCATTTAATGACAAGAGTGTCATTGAATCCACGTTTAATTAATCACGAGGTTTAATTAAATTGATAGACGTTAAATCCCGAGATAATAATCTTAGTCTTTCATTAGAAACCCGAGGCCGGCCGATAAGGCCAATGCCTCTTCTTATAATGTTTGTTCCTAGCTCGAGCAGCACCCTTGTTTCGATTATTCTTTTATCAGTTTTCATAAGGCCGGATTTGATGTATTGTGGAGCTTGATCTTGTAGTAAGGCTGGTCACAAGTGTGCGTGTCCATCTAATAGGGCCCAATTTCCAATGTGAAGAGTCGGCCCCAAAGTGAAGTGATAATCGGGCTTGTGGCTTGGAGTTTTAAACTTGGAGATTAAGTCATCTCATTTGTACCCTATTTTTTTTCCACTTCCAGCCGTGGCCACCCTCCCCCTTCTCCCATTTTCGTTTTTCTTCCTTCTCCATCTCCATTCTTTTATGTTGAGCAAACCGCCAAGAGCATCTTCCATTTCGATTTTTCTTCCAGCCGAGAAGGCGAGAACTAAGCAGATTGAAGCCGAGCAAATGATGGTTGCGTGTTTGTGGCTATCAACTCGAGGGTGTTGAGGCATGTTTCTCTCCATGAGTGGTGACCGAATGTGGATTTCTAACTGAGAATTGCAGTCAAGATAGAGCAAGCAGAAACGTGGAGCAAGTGATTGAATCGGGGGTCTACAATCGTCGAGCCATACAAATCGTGATTCGGGCTGCGAGACTCGGGATTTTTCCCGACCCATATTGGTGGTGTTCGATCTTAGCGAAGAGTGATGAAACCAAGACCAAACAGTGAGCATCATCGGGTTCTGGAGTTTGTAGTTCTAGCCGAGCCTGGACTGAATTCATGGGTCTTCTAGGAACTGAGTTGTGACTTGTACGTGCCGAGGATACTTCCAGGAGCTTACGGTTATTCGAGGTGAGTTTTCTCACCGTGTATTCAGTTATAACGATACGTGCATGACTTATGTGGTTAACTGTTTTGATCTATTTTACTTTCTGTGTGATTGACCTGTTATCAGAGTATCTGAGTGGCTGTTTTATCTATCACTGATCTGAGACAGACGTGCCGAGTATCTGAGCCGGTACCGAGTCATTTTGTGCTACTATGTGACAGGGCTATCTGGGTGGTTTATGTTAGGAGTTGAAAACATAAAGATAATTAATAAATCTCAGTGGAAAATCTGTGTGGTAATTCTGTGTGGTAATACTGTGTGGAAATTCTGTGTGGTAGCCTTAGTGGCATTTTAGTGTAAGGAGAGGCGAGGTTGATCTCTCGACTCGAATTACACAAGTGCGCTATATAAATCTAAAAGATACAAAAACGGATAAATTAACTGAGTAGCAAATGAGTAGGAGTTCACTTGTGTGCCCTCATGTATTGTATGTTGCAGTTGTTTACATTTTGAGTTTATTCACTCAGCTTCCCCGCTGACCCAAAAACTCCCTCCCATTTTTCAGGTACTAGCAAAGGAAAAGAGAAGGTGGACGGTTGACTGCTGTATTACTTATGAGTGCTGATGTGAAACGTTTTTATTATTTCAAAACTCTGAATTTTATTTAAGACATTTCCGCATTAAATACATTTTATATCAAATAATTATTTTGGGGTTATTTATGGGACCTTTTTTATTATAATCTTGCACACGAAAATTTTAAAAATCTTGTAAATTTTAGGGTGTTACAAATTGGTATCAGAGCACTGACTTGAGGGATTTGGGTTCGCAAGGGGCGAATTCAAACTCAAGTTTGAGTATCGAGTTTTTAAAACGAGAAAAGAGTCAAATATTTTTTTTCTGAGAAAAGTTTCCACATCAAACATACAGCATGTCACGTCAACCTCTCGCTTCCTACTGCCGGTAATATTTTAGAGTATTATTTATTTGAGATTTTGCTATATTCTGAGTGTAGACGAGTAGCGTATTCTGAAAATTTTCAGCTTATTCCCTGAGAGAATTACCTATGAATTGTATGGATAAACGTATATGTATATAAATATATTAATACAAGATTCTATAATTATGAGTATTATTTAGAGCTTAATTTGAGCATAGTTTTGGTTTTAATTTATTAGAGTTCTATATATTTATATATACAAAAACATACAATGAAGAAATGTGAAATTATAAATTTCAATGAGAAAGTAATAAAAGTTTTCAATTTAGAGAAACACTTTATAGAGTTGAAGTGAGATTTCATAAATTCTGAGACAATTTAACCAAAAGTGTAATAAATGGATATAAACTGAGGATATAAAATCCCATAAATTATTTTATGAGAACATGTTATGGGTAAATAAGAAATGAAGAATAATGAATTTGTCACATTGAGAAAATATTAAAATCTTACATTTTGGGAAAGCACCTAATAAAAAGAGTTATTGAAACGAGTAAACTGTGAAACGAGTACATAAAATATATTTATACTATCAACTAATTTAAAGAATATTTTTTTATGATGGTTTATCAAGTGGAGTAAAGTGAAAATACCGAGGATATATTTTTTGTTGTGTTAAAACTTCAGTTGGCTTAATCATGTTTTTAAATGTTAAATTATCATTTGAGATTTTATTTAGTGAAACTTTTTCAGTTATTCATCAAATTTAGAATTTGTGAAATTTTTAGAATTTCGGGTGTTATAAAATCTTGGGACAATTAAAAAGGAAAATGTTTTTATAAAGAGATGAAACGCGAGTATTGAGGAAAAATCATGCTAGGAAATAATAAACTGAGATTTATTATATTGAGATCAAATAAGAAAACCTTTAAAGTATGTGATTTAAAAAGCTGAGTATGAAAATCCTTCAATTTTTCTTTATGTGATTAATGAGTTCAATGAAGAATTATTAAATTAACGCAAAGATATTGAATAAACTATATAAGTTTGCTATATTAATTCATCGAGAATTTCCGAGCTGAATTAAAGATAAGTTATTCAAATTTATCTTAAATGGTATCTATTAAAAGTGAACTAAAGGGAAACTATCATCATTAATTCGGTGGTGATCTATTTAAAACGAATTAAAAGAGTTTATGAGTTATATTATGTTCTGAGTTTAAGAGTTGAAAACATAATAAAATATTTTGGCTGAGTGCCTTTTGCTGGGTGCCTTTTGCTGAGTGCCTTTTGCTGAGTGCCTTTTGCTGAGTGCCTTTTTGCTGAGTGCCTTTTGCTGAGTGCATTTCTGAGTAATGTTTATAAGATTTTGAGTAATTTATCGGATATGAAAGTAAAATTTTCTTCCTTTTTAGTGTGATTTGCTGGTGGATTTATGTGTGGGAAGTTGTGAACTTTGGGGTTGACCCGTGACCAAACAAAGGTAGGTGTCGAAAGTAATAGAGGGCCCCTATTACCGTACACACAGGACTTTTGGTTGGTTATGGGGAGATTTTGAGGGGAACGATGGACCAATGTTTGCTATTGTGAATTTATTATATGCATATTATTTGCTTGAGTGAGGGGATGTTGTTGTATTATTATGATAGAGAATTCTAGCGCCAAACTCGAGGACGAGTTTTCTCCAAGTGGAGTTGAGTAGGAGTAAAAAGGGCAATTTCCAAAATAATAATAATTATCACCGGGAATTATATATATAAATTGTTATGAGCATATATATTCATATTATTGGCTAGAGAGTTTATACAAGTAACTTTTAAATCGAGAAATTTTAAACTTAGAATAATAAGAATATTGGTTAATGAGTCGGTCATGAGAAGATCGCTATAATAAATTATGTGGAAAATTTTATTATTACTGAGAAATTACCGATCTAATAAATCAAGTTAAACAGATAAATTATTAGAAGGAACCATATGATAAAATGTTACTTATGAACAATATTAAATTAAAAACTAAGGAGAAGTATCGAGTTAACTTATCAAATTGAAAATCACCAAATATTGTGCGGTATTGAATAATTGCTAAACTGATAATAGTTATTGAGATGAGCAATTGAGAAAAATATATAAGTCTATTAGACAATAAAATTTTCATGAATTTCTAAATCGAGGAGGAGCTAAAAATATAAAGTATTGAGGAAATTTTTATGGAGAACACGATAATAATTAAGTAGTTGAGTAAATGAGAAATAGAGAACGAGTTAATTAATTGAGTAAAGAGAAACCATTTAATCGAGGCAGTTAAAACTTAAGATAAAATGAGATTTATGAGTGGGCAATTAGTCAAATTTATCAAGAGACAAGTTAAATGAGAGCAAAGCGAGTTGTAGAAATTTGAGATGAGTGCATCCTGAGTATATGCAAATTGAGTAAGAGGCAGAAGTTGCCAACTATCTGAGGTTCTGTGTGATAAAACATTTCTTGAGAATAATGTGTTTGTGTATTATTTGATAGTGGTGTGAACCACTAAATTGTTTCTTATGCCTTAGACAAACTAATGTCCTATAGAGTAGATTGCATTGAGATGCCGTTTAGTGGCATGGATTGCCAATAATAAGTTTTAATTGTTGATAAAATGTAAAACTGATAATTTGTTGGAACTGTGCGGGCAAGTTCTTCCCATAAAAATTTATTTTTATCGCCGTGAGAGGGCCGAGTATGATTGCAAACACGAGTCGGACGACCGAGTACCATGCCGAGACCATCTGTCACCATGTTCCAAACCATAACTAATCTCCAAGTGGAGTTGAATCAGAGATTCAACGCAACACCAAACGCTGAGTGCAGCAACTTGGTCTGCCTACGAGAACAAGAAGACGTCTTTAACAGAGTATCGTAGATCATTTTGTATTTCTATCGACATCCTCTTTCTTTTTGAGATAAACCGAGATCCTTAGAGAGCACTTCGATTTTCTATTCTTTTAACCTTATCATTTTGCGCCGCGAGAGACAGTAGAATTATATGAGCAGCTGCGAGAGTCAGAGTTCATTTTGATCGAGTAGGTCACCCCTGACGAGTTTCTTTTATTCATAACCTTATCGTTTTCTTGTATTGCGGATATGTGTCGTTGGTGAGCCTGAGTCTGAGATGCGAGATCGCTACCCTGAGCTTCTTCCGAGCCATGACTTCGGGGACGAAGTCTATTTTAAGTGGAGGTGAGTTGTAACGCCCTAAAAGTTATTGTAATTGAATTATACCATTTTTATTTAAATAAATTATGTGATTTCTATTTATTTGAGACTTATATGTGTTATGTACATTTAGGTGCTTAAAGTGAATAATTAGTGCTTCATATAATGACAAGAGTGTCATTGAATCCGCGTTTAATTAATCACGAGGTTTAATTAAATTGATAGACGTTAAATCCCGAGATAATAATCTTAGTCTTTCATTAGAAACCCGAGGCCGGCCGATAAGGCCAATGCCTCTTCTTATAATGTTTGTTCCTAGCTCGAGCAGCACCCTTGTTTCGATTATTCCTTTATCAGTTTTCATAAGGCTGGATTTGTTGTATTGTGGAGCTTGATCTTGTAGTAAGGCTGGTCACAAGTGTGCGTGTCCATCTAATAGGGCCCAATTTCCAATGTGAAGAGTCGGCCCCAAAGTGAAGTGATAATCGGGCTTGTGGCTTGGAGTTTTAAACTTGGAGATTAAGTCATCTCATTTGTACCCTATTTTTTTTCCACTTCCAGCCGTGGCCACCCTCCCCCTTCTCCCATTTTCGTTTTTCTTCCTTCTCCATCTCCATTCTTTTATGTTGAGCAAACCGCCAAGAGCATCTTCCATTTCGATTTTTCTTCCAGCCGAGAAGGCGAGAACTAAGCAGATTGAAGCCGAGCAAATGATGGTTGCGTGTTTGTGGCTATCAACTCGAGGGTGTTGAGGCCTGTTTCTCTCCATGAGTGGTGACCGAATGTGGATTTCTAACTGAGAATTGCAGTCAAGATAGAGCAAGCAGAAACGTGGAGCAAGTGATTGAATCGGGGGTCTACAATCGTCGAGCCATACAAATCGTGATTCGGGCTGCGAGACTCAGTATTTTTCCTGACCCATATTGGTGGTGTTCGATCTTAGCGAAGAGTGATGAAACCAAGACCAAACAGTGAGCATCATCGGGTTCTGGAGTTTGTAGTTCTAGCCGAGCCTGGACTGAATTCATGGGTCTTCTAGGAACTGAGTTGTGACTTGTACGTGCCGAGGATACTTCCAGGAGCTTACGGTTATTCGAGGTGAGTTTTCTCACCGTGTATTCAGTTATAACGATACGTGCATGACTTATGTGGTTAACTGTTTTGATCTATTTTACTTTCTGTGTGATTGACCTGTTATCTGAGTATCTGAGTGGCTGTTTTATCTATCACTGATCTGAGACAGACGTGCCGAGTATCTGAGCCGGTACCGAGTCATTTTGTGCTACTATGTGACAGGGCTATCTGTGTGGTTTATGTTAGGAGTTGAAAACATAAAGATAATTAATAAATCTCAGTGGAAAATATGTGTGGTAATTCTGTGTGGTAATACTGTGTGGAAATTCTGTGTGGTAGCCTGAGTGGCATTTTAGTGTAAGGAGAGGCGAGGTTGATCTCTCGACTCGATTTACACAAGCGCGCTATATAAATCTAAAAGATACAAAAACGGATAAATTAACTGAGTAGCAAATGAGTAGGAGTTCACTTGTGTACCCTCATGTATTGTATGTTGTAGTTGTTTACATTTTGAGTTTATTCACTCAGTTTCTCCGCTGACCCAAAAACTCCCTCCCATTTTTCAGGTACTAGCAAAGGAAAAGAGAAGGTGGACGGTTGACTGCTGTATTACTTCTGAGTGCTGATGTGAAACGTTTTTATTATTTCAAAACTCTGAATTTTATTTAAGACATTTCCGCATTAAATACATTTTATATCAAATAATTATTTTGGGGTTATTTATGGGACCTTTTTGATTATAATCTTGCACGCGAAAATTTTAAAAATCTTGTAAATTTTAGGGTGTTACAGGAGTGGAGGAGGCGGTGGTGGGCGGCATCGGAGATGGTTAGGGCGGCGTCGGAGACGGTGATGGAGGCGTCAAAGTTGCTGTCTTTGCCATTTTTTAGGTTTTTGATCGATGAATTCCGCCCAATTTAGGGTTTTCTGGTGTACAATCTGAAATTTATGGTTGTATATGAGTATACCGTATGCTTAGGGATATGAAATCAAGTAATTAGGAAATGAGCGACTTTTTCTAATGCAATTAAGAAAATACCATTTAATTTGGTGTCCACTATTCCGATAATACGCTTCCACATCTACCTATTAATCCATGTAGGTTCATCTATTTACAAAATTGGCACACTTCATATTAACCACTGATCTTATGATCTAATGCTCCTAATTAGTTCTCGCACTTCTCGCAAAAAAACCACTTCTCGCATGAACCTTTCCCTATATATATATATATATATATATATATATATATATATATAGGGGAGCGTTCATGCGAGAACCTAAGTTATTGCGAGAATTGCGAGAACCGCTTTTGATCATTAGATTTTATGATGAGTGGATGAGTTAAAAAGGAAATCCTTGAAATTTATGCGCCTACTTTTATTTAAAAAGCTAGCTTGAAGGGGTATTTCCGCAAAAAAGTGTTGGTTCAATAACGAAGATATATCATTAATTTAATACAATATTATCTTTCCTCTATCCTCAACAAACAGCCACTTTACCACATTCTCTCTCTCTCTCTTGAAGACATCGCCGACGAGGGAAGAAAATGAACGGAAAAAACACCGAAATCAAACAAACAAAGCAAAGAAAATGACAAATCCGGGGTCAGAATTCACCAGAAGAAAGATGTTAGGTACGATTTACGTTTCGTTCGGTTTCATTTAATGTTTTAGGGTTTTGATTTGAAAATTTTTTTCGACTTCTATTTTTTTTCTCATTTCAGTTTTTGAACAAAGCGATATGGTTTTATGTGGGTTTTTAAGGTTATGTTAATGGAAAAAAAAATCAAGTAATTGTGAAGTTTATAAACAAACAAGTGACGTTTCTAGGTGTTCATCTTTTTTGAAGTTATCATGTAATTAGGTAAAGTTTTTGGGATTTTATTTGGATTGCGACTGCTAGGGTTTAAGCGATTTGGGGATTTTGGCGATACTTGTGATTACCTTAGTGATTATCAACATGTGAATCATTTTTTGTCTAAAAAACCCTTTTTTTCTTTCTGTGCAATGATTTATACGATTTGGGTTTATGCGATTTGGGGTTTACAAAGGTTGTAAATTATCATAGCTGGACCCAACACATTCTTAATGATATGTAACAAAAGTGTTCATTAATTTATTTGTATAGTAATTAAAGTGAACATTTTTCAAGTTAGTGAACACTTTTTTGATAAGAGTGAACATTTTTTGATAGGTGAACAATGTTCATAGTAATGACCATTTTTATGAAGGAAGCTGAAGATACAAAGTAAGGAGTTGCATAATATGTTCCTATTACTGGTGAAACTCCGCTTGTCGAAGACAACATGGAATAAAATATCAACAAAGAAAACATGGAACAAAATATCAACAAAATAAAAATCAGTGAAAGGATGACAAAAAGAATTATATGTGTGTGGTGAATAAAAATTGTTATTTGTACAAATTTAAATAATTAAAATGTTATTTTGTTGGACCCATCACATTCTTAATTATATGTAACAACAATGTTCATTAATTTATTTGTATAGTAATAACAGTAAACATTTTTCAAGTTAGTGAACACTGTTATGATAATAGTGAACGTTTTTTTATATGTGATTAATGTTCATAGTAGTGACCATTTTTATGAAGGAAGCTGAAGATACAACGTAAGGAGTTGCATGATATGAACATTTCATAACTTTTTTTATTTTGACAAGTTATTTTTCTATTTATAATGTTTGTGATTCGCGATTTGTTTAATTGATAACATGTTTAAGATTTTGTTTTGTTTACCGACATTGGATTTAAGGGTTTACAATTTATTTAAATTCATGTTTGCTGAATATTACTTTTCTTAACAAAGGTAATTTTGTTTTACATGCTGATAGAATATGATCAACGATGAACATTTACAGTTGATGCTACTGATGAACAAAAAAGTTCAGGGGTGTTCGAAACATCGATCATAAACATGAAATTTGTTGAACATTTTCAACTATAAATAGTGGATAACTAATTCGTTAATAATGAATTACACGCTAGATAAACATGTAGCTACATGTGAACAAAAAGTTAAAAGGGTGTTTGAAATGTTGATTATGAACGTGAATTTTAGCGGACATTATATTCGGCTTACAATATGCACTTTGAACAAAAAACAGAACAATCTAAATGATGACAATAACCAAATTAACACTATAAATCTTAAATTAACACAGATCACGATTTTAACATAAATATACACAATAATAAAATCACAATAATCCATATATGCTCACTGATGCAACACATATCTCTAACGCCGAAACCCTAAATCCGCTAGCACCGCCCTTGCCAGAAACCAGAAGCATCTGTCGACCAAACCGAACAACCAAATTCACTGTTTTACCAAGCAAGACTTTTGTCGCTACTGAACAACCAAAATCACTAGTGAACTGAGGAGGTGGAAGGAGGTGATTTGAATATCTTGTACATGTAAATCATTGTGACTAGGGACCAAATATAAATCTCTGTAACTAATGAAATATGATGAAGGTTGATCACTAATAAAGAGATCCAAGATAAAAATGATGAACAAAACCTTCAGTGTTGCTCCTTACGCAAACGGGACGAAAAGTCAAATTTGTGACAATAAGCACAAACAAGAATAGAAACCGCTACAAACCTACAACAACTTCAGAAAAATTAATATGATCATCAATAGCTATAAATGGTTGTTTAAACACAAACCAACCAGATCAACATAACCAGAAATATTGAATCAACATACACAAGTCAAAAGTAAAGAAAACTCACAAAATTATGGAAAGCGCCTGTGATAATAACCAAATATGAATTACGTGAAAGAAATCCGTGATTAGAAAAAATGAAAACTAGGTGGAGCTTAGTTTGATTATGCAAAGTCATCAATGTGATAAAAAAAAGGTTGAATGCAAAAAACGAAAACTATTTGTGATAAAATCAGCCATGTTATGATTTAAAACACCAAATTGAATTCTTATATTATATCAAAATGATTTTTTTACTTATTTCACATACTTTCTGACGCATAACTTCAAAACAGAAAACAAAAACCTCAAGCATGAGAAATTGATGATTTACCCATTAATTAAACTAACCACAAATTTCTACAAATACGTTATAATGAAAATAATTAACGATAATGATTAATTAGGTTCACCGGTTTACCGCCACAAGCTGCTCCGTCGCCAAGCTGCCCCATCGCAAAAATCAAAACTTTTCATGCCTGGTGAATGGGTTCGATGGGGAAGACGGTTGCTTTAGGAGATAATATGGAATCCCAATAAAATAGGAATGTTGGTTATTGCCAGGTTATTAAATATCCGGTTTCTTAAATAAAGAAATTAAATTAATTAATTAAATTATGCATGGACAAAACTACCCCTATCTGTTTGAATTTAAATGAATTTAATCTTATGGCCAGAATTGGTTCTCGCAGTTCTCGCAATAATATAGGTTCTCGCATGAGCGCTCACCTATATATATGTATATATGTATATATATATATATATATATATATATATATATATATATATATATATATATATATATATATATATATATATATATATATATATATATATATATGTATATATATATATATATATATATATATATATGTATATATATGTATATATATATATATATATATATATATATATATATATATATATATATATATATATATATATATATATATATATATATATATATGTATATATAGGGTCCGATTCAGCGCAGAACCGTTTAAAGGTGCAGAACCGCAGAACCATCCTAACATCCAATGTTTTCTATGTTATACATAAGGTGTACATTTTCATACACGCTGTAACACATTTATACATTCAATGTTTCCAATTTTTTATACACATAATATATAAACATATTTATATACTATTTGTATAAAAAATTGGAAACATTGGATGTTAGGATGGTTACAGCGTGTATGAAAATTTACAGCTTATGTATAATATAGAAAACATTGGATGTTAAGATGGTTCTGCGGTTCTTCACCTTTAAACGGTTCTGCGCTGAATCGGATACTATATATATATATATATATATATATATATATATATATATATATATATATATATATATATATATATATATATATATATATATATATATATATATATATATATATATGTGTGTGTGTGTGTGTGTGTGTGTGTGTGTGTGTGTGTGTGTGTGTGTGTGTGTGTGTGTGTGTGTGTGTGTGTGTGTGTGTGTGTGTAGTGAAGAATTAGTTTCAGAACCAATTAAGACTGCAGAACCAGCAGAACTCAATCTAAACCATTGATTTTTGAAATGAAATGATCATGGAAGACACATTAATGTATTCGATGAGGGACCCCCAAATATTGGTTTGCATGGATATCATTCATGCATGTATACATATATGTTATTGCGCATGTATGTTTTCATGTATGTATACATAATGTTATCTATACATATATGTATACATGCATGAATGACATCCATGCAAACCAATATTTCGGGGTCTCTCATCAAATACATTAATGTGTCTTCCATGATCATTTCATTTCAATAATCAATGGTTTAGATTGAGTTCTGCTGGTTCTGTAGCCTTAATTGGTTCTGATTCTAATTCTACACCACACACGTTATTTTTGAGCTCAATAGTAAGGGTTAATCTGCACGATGATGCGGGGGATTTTCATATGATACCCAAAAGATTGTTTTGTTATATTCTTACACCATCCAAAAGATTATTTTATATTAAAAAAACAAAATATGGGTTCCAATATATTTCATTTGTATGATATTTACTATGGCAAAACTCTCAAATAAACCCATTAAGGCCACAGAGGTTTACACACGCCTACTCAAACTACCCGCAAAGCGTGTGGTCGCCCTTGAATCAGTCGGCTCGCAAAGCGAGTCGAAACACATCTTACCAAAAAAAGGCATGCTAGTTTAAAAACAAAGAAAGATAAATTAAAATACTATTTTAGTATTTATTATTTAATATCCAACTACTCAGTGGCGTTCCTAGGGGGTGGGCAAGGTCGGCAGATGCCCACCCTAAACTTTTTCCAATTAGTATAAAATTTTTTTGGCTCTGCTTACTTTTGGTTTTCGCTCATCAATATATATAATGTACGAGCGATAACTAATTCACGTCGTATATTAGCTTTGTGGTTAACTCATTTATCCTAAAACATATAACATTCAGTTCAAGTCCCTTTTATATGCATTTTTCTAAAATTTATTTTGTCCTTAAATTTTTTTTAATGTTTCTTTTGCTATATCTACCATTAAAATTTTCTTTTGACTAATTTCCCCCTAGTAACATACTAGTAACATACTTCCTACGATTCAAAATAAGTGATACACTTTTCATATTTTGGTAAAATAAGTGATACACTTTAAAATTTTACCTTATTTGGTAAAAAGTAGTGAGTTCCACATCCACTAACTACCTACTTTATAAAGTGAAATGACCCTTATACCCTTACTTTTTACTTTTAAACATCATTAACCTTACTTTATTAAAAAATATGGGTCCTATTCCCCACTAAGCATCCAGTTAATCTAATTAACTCTCATTATAATCTTTTGCCTCAAAAACCGTGAAATTCAAAACGTATCACTTATTTTGAATCGGAGGAAGTATTAGTCTACTTCCACTTTAAAATTTTGCCTGCCTTTAAAATATCTCTTGGTACCGCCCTGCAACTACTGTTATATTACTAATTAACTTTTTAACATCTAATATGTTATTGTAAAACCAATAAAAATAAAAGGTTAAATTGCAAAAATCATTTACGTAGTTTGGCCCGAGTGCAGACACAACACCAATTTTAAAACATTTGTTTCATTTTGGCTAAAGTGAGTATCAATTTTAAAATCTTTTGTTCATTTTGATCCATCTCATCCAACATAAAATGTCATCCCTTAGCTAGATGTACTTTTCTCCATTTACTTAATATTGATAGGTATCTAAACTTCAAGGATCATTTTGTAATTTAATAAAACTTTAATAATAGATAATCATCAGCTACTCTTCTTCACACGTCGAATAAAGTGCTCTTATTTTGTTATTCAATAAAACTGTCTCTTTCTACAAACAAAATTTATGGATAATAATAATTAAATTACACTGTAAAATTGTGAACAGTGAGAGCACTATTCACCCGTTCTTAAATGTAGTATAGTATAATATAATACTACCTCCGTATCAAAATAAGTGATACACTTTCTATTTAGGGGTGGAACAAAATAAGTGATACACTTTCAAAGCTTACCTTATTTGGTAAAAAAAAGTGGGACTCATTCTCCAGGAACTATCTATTTTAATAAAGTGAAATTACCCTTTTACTCTTACTTTTACTTTTAAACATCATTAATAACACTTCATTCAAAAGAAGTGGGACTCATTATCCACTAGTTGCTCCACTCTAATATATTTTAAACCATTTTTAAATTTGTTTGCCTCAAAAATCGCAATTCTTCAAGTGTATTACTTATTTTGATACAGAGGTCGTATATAATATCATATAAGTTGTATTTGATGAATTTTTGTTATCTTAGAATATGGGTTTTTTTATCGCAGGGTCATTAGAGTTTTCTTGGTTGAGGAGCAGAATCTACCGACTTTGCTAGTCTCAATCGGTTATTTATTGTACTATGTGCCTTTTTTGTTGTACTATGTAAGATTAGAAGGAAATTATTAAGAAAAGAAATAAAAAAATACCAATCAATACGATAAGAGTGAACAGTAAAATATAATTTTTTATTATGACAATTGTATTAAAGGGGTAAGACCGGTGCCAACGGTCCGCCGGTTTGGCACCGCCGGTACCGGCGCCGTTGGCACGGGCCGCCGGTTGGTCCACCGGTTTGGCTGCAGCCAATTTCGAGACGAGAGAAGAGACGGAGGGAGGAGCGTGCATGTGGGGCCCTTGGTACCCGGTAGCCAATAAAAAAACCTTTTTTTCAAAAAAAAAAAACGGTAATAATTCAAAATAAATGGTAATAAATACAAAAAAACGGTAATAAATTCAAAAAAATTCAAAAAAATTCAAAACAAATCCCCCACATTTACATCTATAAATACCCACTCATTTCTTCTATTTTTTACACCACATTCACCTTTTTTATCTCTCAAAAAAAGCATACTTCCTCCCAAACTTGAAAAAATGTCCAAAAGACGTCAATCATCGGTATCCAACGACGTGTGGGAGCTATTTAATTCAACACCGATTGACGCCCCACCCTCACCGGCCCGTTCTTCGTCGGGTCAAACAAGCAACCCGACACCATCGCTTGGTTTTGGGGCTTACTCTCAACCACCACCAAACTACCAATACCAACAACCACCACCAAACTTTCAATACCAACAACCACCACCCAACTTCCATTATTCTCAACCACCAAACTTTCAATACCAACAACCACCACCAAACTTTCAATACCAACAACCACCACCCAACTTCCAATTCCAACAACCTCCTCCAAACACACCTCTCTTTTCACAAAATTTTCAATCACCATCACCAACCGAAAATGTGGGGGACACCCAACCAGAACCGACACCCACAAGAAAAGGGAAAGAAAAAAGGAAGGAAAAAGGGAAAGAAAAAGCCGCGCCAAAAAGGGTACAAACAAAGTGGTCAACCCCTGACGAGGTGATTTTAGCCAAACGTTGGATTCATAACTCTGAAGATGGTGTTAAGGGGAATAGCAAAAAAATATCGTCCATTGGGGTCAAATTCTCGCGGACTTCAACTCGGTTGCTTCTGTGAAGCGTAACATGAACCAACTAACGGGCAAATGGTCCAAAATAGCGCATGACGTGAAAAAATTCAGTGCTATATACAATTCTTTAAACGACATTCGTGGAAGCGGTACGCGAGACGAGGACGTTCTAAAAGCTTCTCGTCAACAATTCCGTGATAATGTTGGCCGTTATAAAGTGGTAAAAGATTGCCCAAAGTTCTATTTTTCAGTAGGCGTCATGGATACCGAGCCGATAAGCCTCGATGAAGACACCGAACCGGTTAGCATGGATACAAGGACGACGGCACCGGCTAACATGCATGCAAGGACGACGGCATCGGCTAACATGCATGCGTTGTTCCAAGATGACCCGTTGAGGCGCCCCCCCCCCCCCCCCCCCCCCCGGCCGCAGTCTTAGTAAGAAAAGTCAAAAAACTTCGTCTTCGTCCGATGTCGCAACTTCCCAAAGGTCCATTAAGTTGGACACTTTGGACGTGGTTAGACAAACCTCTCATAAGCAATCTAACGCTATCGCTAAGGTTGCAAAAATGGCTAAGCAAAAATTAATTTTGAAACTTGGAAATTCCTAGCCACAAAAGTACCGAACGACCTTAGCGAAAGTCGTAAGCAAATGCTTGAAGACGCTCAAGAATCAATTGCAAGGAAATTTCATAAGGATTTGGCGATTTTTAACGAGGATGACAATGAGGGTGACGGTGAGGGTTCGGGAACCCAAGGACCGGTTGCGAAGACGAAGACGACAATGAATCTCTTGACTAGTATTTTTTTTTTAATTAATGTCTTTTTTTAATTAATGTGTTTTTTTAAGTAATGTTTTTTTTTTTTAATTAATGTCATTTTTTTTAATTAATGTCTTTTTTTTTAATTAATGAATTTATTTTTATTAGTTATATGTTTTAATTAGTTGTATATTTTTATTAGAACAAGAAAAGTAAATGGTGGGACCCAAATTTGGTGAAGTGACGGAGTGTTGTTGGCATGGTTACGTCAGTTTAGTGTTAGTTAGTTTGTCTGAAGATGTGGCGCTGAGTTGGCAGCAACTGACGGCGTCAGTTGCCGCCACCATTGGCACCGGTTTAATAATACACATTCCATTACAAAGTCTTTTACAAGCACCCAGTATACAACATTTGAAAGTTGCTGAAAATCACACTTGAAACATGAAGATGATGAATGGCTTATTGACGACACCTAAGTCGCAAAAACAAATAATAAGTTTGATAACTGCCATCAACGGGAAAAGGATCAAAACAAAAGAGTTAGTTGACAATTTGCTTGAATTTGATGATGCATTCCAAAGCTCGGTCAAAATCAGCATCTTCGAGGGCTAATGTGAACCGACAATAATTTGGAATCCCAGTCCAAGATGGACCGTTGATGCACAATCCTGTGGCTCTAAACATTGCTTCTCGAATGTTGGTTTCATTCAGTTTGGTTTCCCACGTTGAACCATCTTTATTGAGCTTAAAGCTTTTGCCAAAATAAGCACGTGGCTTTGCGATTACAGAAACGCCCCCACGTGCTTCTATTACTTCCCACCCACAATTCTCGAGCGTCTATTTATACCACATGCAAAACAAGCAATGGATTGATACAAAATTTTCAACATAATATGCACCATCTTATATCTATTTTTTGAATTTCTAGATATTACAAGTCAAGGATACAATAGTAAGCTTATTTGTGTGTTTATGTCTGTGTATTGCAAAGTGATTAAATAAAAAGATAAACATTTCACGACGCTTATTATTCCATTTTAAACCCCAAACGTGTGAGGGTACTTATGTCAATATCTACTTTGTCAATATCTCTAGTGGTTCAAACATGTAAGTAAACAGTGTATTTTAATGCATCTCTAAAAAATTTATTTAAGAAAAAAATTGGTAAATGAAATTAAATGATTACCTCTTTCAAACGCTTGAATCTATCAGCCAGCAATTTTGCCTGTTGTTGATCAACACCTATCAAATCCACTTTCTGCTCTCTAAGATCCAACAATTTCTTAGCAGTGTAGCCAATAGTACCATGAGGTTTACTCAACCCTGAAAAACTGTGAAATTCATCAGCCAAAAACCCTTGTTTTAGAACCAAAAACCCGTAAGCAAGCCCTCCTGTAGGTATTTTAGAAAACAACCCTCCAAGCAAACAAACGGGTTTTCCAGCTAAATTTTCATCCAAATTCCACCTGTCACAGCCTTTAGAACTAAACTCCAGACCAGAAAATGAAGTGTCAATAATCACACGGGCCCCGAATTTAGCACAAGCTGTCAACAAACTTTTGATTTCTTCATTACTGTAAATTAAGCCTGTTGGGTTTATTGTTGGACCCGAAATATACACCCAGGGTTTTTCTTTACCAACAGTCTCCAATGTATCAACAAGTTGCTTTTCGGTTAATTTGAAACCTAATTTGGCTTTTGTAGGGATGGAAACAATGTTTGCGTTTAGGAATTTAGCAGATGAGACATAATTTCCATTTGAACCATGTGGTATGCATAAAGTTCCTTTTTCTTCAATGCAACAGTAAACAAGTTTGTTAAAAAGTGCCAACGGGAAATCCGCATATATGAATTCGGAAGTTTGATCGACTGAAAAATTGTAGGCATTTTTGAGGAATTTTTTAAGGCTGGGTGTGATGTCACGTTCTGATTCGGTTACATTTTGTCGTGCAAAGCTTTCGAAAATGGCGGCTTTGACTGGAGTCGGTATCGGTAGGAATATTTGGTCAACGTCCATGTGGATTAAGGACGAATTGTTTGTTTTTTTTATTGATAATTCCGATTCGTTTAGGACTGAGATCACGGGATTTGAGAATCCGATCAATTTTGAAGGTTTTGGGTTCTCGGATTCCGATTCTCGCTCGGCAGGTGGACGTCTGTCGGGAAGTTGAAACGACAGAAGCTCGTGGAAAAGACAACCGTAATAATATTGGCTGATTAAAGCAGTATTGCCTTGTAAAAGCTCCACACTCCTTGATAATGCATCTAAGATGCTTTCTTCTTCTGATATCACAAAAGCTACTTCAAGATCTGTATAAACCTGAGATAACATGATTATTATTTAGGGCATAAAATGTACATTCAACAATAACTGTAAATTACATAAATGGTCCTTTAGGTTTGTCCCATATTTAGTCCTTTAGTTTCATAAATTACACTGATAGTCCTTGTTTATGAAACTATCGACACGTTTGGTCCTTTACCTAAAGCAGATGTTTATTTATCCCGTCAAGTATGGTCACGTGTGATGCACGAGGGGGTAAGTAAATATGTCCTTTTCCTTTCCCCTTCACCAATTTGAAACCCATAAAAACCCGTCTGTTTGACGCGAAAAGTTAATCTCTGTTTATGTAAAGGACCAAATGTGCAATAGTTTCAGAAATAAGGACTAATGGTGTAATTTATGAAACTAAAGGACAAAATATGTAATTTGATACAAACCTAAAGGACCATTTGTGTAATTTACTCTACAGTCATTAAATTTACTGTTTGCATCTGTTAATTGGATACAAGTAGGCAACTGCATATGTTTTTTTCTCTGATTCTTGAATTTATTAGAGGTCCAATCGTCAATTCGGTTATTCTTTTCTCTCTAACGGGTGAAACATATAAAATAAAAATAGCAACAAAAGAAAGGGTCAAATGGGTATAATGAGTCAAAAGTTTCAGAAAGTCTATGTTATTGCGTAAAACCTCCCAAGTGAATGAGATTATTGTTGAAGGATGATTTTCTAATCATATTAATAATTCATAAATAAATTTTAAAGAGTAAATTGCATAAATCATCCTTATGGTTTGCACGAAATTATGCCGTCCGTTGACTTTCATATTACACAAATAGTCCCAAATTTAGAAGCTTGTAAAACGGTTCAGCCCCTAATTAAAAAGGCCGTTAAGTTTTCAGGCACAATTGACGTTACAAGATTCAAAATTAAGGACTATTTGTGTAATAAAACAAGTTTAGGGACGAATCCATAATTCCATACAAACCACAGGTAAAACCTCCTACATTATTTGTAGAAAAAAATAGATTATTACTGAAAGATGATTTTCGTAATCACATTCGACACACTAATTATTCATAAACAAATTTCAAGTTCCCTTGACACGTACTGGAAAATCGCCCGTTTTCCATTTTACTAAGAAAATAAAAAATAAAAGACTAAATTAATTGTCTGTGTGGTATTCCAAATTCTACGATTTTGTCCATGTACTTTCTAATTTCGTTAGTTTTGTCCCTATGGTCTTCAAATTTCACTATTTTTTTGTATGTTTTGACATAAAATAACCAAAATACCCTTATTTTTATATTATTTCAATTTTAGTCATTTTATGTTAGAATAGACAAAAAAAATGAAATTTGAAAACCACAGGGATAAAACTCTAAAAAATTAAAAAGTACAGAGACAAAAAAAAAAGAAATTAAAAAAGTACAGGGACAAAATCGTAGAATTTGGAACATCACAGGGACAATTTCTGTACTTAACTGAAAATAAAAAATAAAAAATTTTATAAAAAAAAATAAAATAAAATAACCTGATTTCTTAGCAGGCCACATATTATGGCAGCATGAGAAGGCAGTGGAGTTCTAGCAAGACATTTTAAAACACCAATTGAATTAGGAAGGCTGGAAAGCTCAAATTGGTCAGAAATATCTATAAAAAGGCGGGACCCGATTTCTCTTGTAATACTTAAAAGATGCTCAAAAGCTGAACTTGTAACTGCCTCAGATTGAGCAATTCCTGTAACTACCACTTGTGGTTTTAATTTTTTTATTAATTCAATCAGTAAATCTGACTGACATGGTGCTTCGATTACAGTTATTCCGTCTTTGCTCTCCTTTTTCTCCTGAAATTACCACAAAATTAGGGGTTAAAAAAAAATATTTTGATTTCTCCGTAAAATATGGATAAAATTACACAATTTGATGGCGATGGCATGGGTTAGGCAGGCAACCCGACCCGGACTGATCGACCCAGACGAATCAGTTCGGTTGAACTTATCTCTCGTATTTTTATTATTATTATTATTAGTTAACCAAACAAGGTTTGGTTAACTAATAATAATAATAATAAAAATACGAGAGATAAGTTCAACCGAACTGATTCGTCTGGGTCGATCAGTCCGGGTCGGGTTGCCTGCCTAACCCATGCCATCGCCATCACAATTGGTCCTTTAGGTTTTGAAACTATTGACAGCTTTGGTCTTAATCTAAACAGACATTAACTTTTCCCGTCAAACAAACGGGTTTTTATGGGTTTCAAGTTAGTGAAGGGAAAGGGAAAAGGACAGATTTACATTTACCCCCTCGCGCATCACACGTGACCATACTTGACGGGAAAGGTTAACGTTTGTTTAGGTAAAGGACCAAATGTGTTAATAGTTTCAAAAATAAGGACTACCAGTGTAATTTATGAAACTAAAGGACTAAATATGTAATATGGTACAAATGACCATTTGTGTAATTTACTCTAAAATTTACTTTGTGGGTGGCTTAGATGATATTGTATGATTAATTATTGAGGGATGTTTGGTATACCATCTCTTATATTCCTATAACAAATTAAGGGGCTGTTTACTTGTAAATAATTCTAGAAACGTTTCCAAGGAAAACTCGAAAAACAGAAAACATATACAAAATTGGAATTTTAAGAAAAGTTCCCAAAGAGAAGAGAAAACTCACTTTTCGACTTTAGACCTAAAGTTAACTATTTTCCTTTCCAGAAATAAAACAAAAAGTGATACACTCTCGGGTACCCCACCCTTGAGGTATACTTATTCTAGAAGGAATAAGAAGGATGGGTCCAAGTGAGGAGTTTGTTAGAGAGTTTGTTATTTCCCGCTTAATATAAGGAGTTGAGTAATAATGAGTAGGCATGCTTGTTGAACTGTTAAAGTTAGAAGTTAGCCTAGCTGTAGAATAATTCTCTCAATTTCCTTTTGTATTCATTCCATTTCACAATCAATCTCAATACAATTGATTGTTGCTTTCATTCCACTGTTCGATACTACTTGTGTGTATCAATTGGTATCAGAGACACTCGATCCCATGGCTGCTACTCGTGCAAATTCATCCAGTAATACTCGTTTGGAAGAAATGGATGCATCCATTAATGCGATACAATCAGAGATGGTGCAGATGCGTAATATGATGCAATCAACAATGAATACGGCGCAAACTCAGTATGAGAAGAGCGATCTGTTACTGAAACGAGTTGAGGGTACGCAGATGAATACCAAACCAGGTGATGATTCACGTTTTTTTGCGATCAAAGGACGGAAGCTGGAATTACCGATTTTCGATGGCACCGATCCAGATAGCTGGATATTACGAGCGGAACGGTATTTTGCTTTGAATCGACTGACAAATGATGAACAATTGGAGGTTTCGGTGATCGCTTTTGAAGGCGATGCACTACGTCGATTTCAATGGGAGAACAAACGTCTTCCAATTCGAAATTGGAGAGACATGAAATTGATGTTATTAAATCGATTCCGTTCTACTGCCAACGGTACTCCATGTGAACAATTTCTGGCATTAAAACAGGAAGGATCGGTGACGGAATATGTTCGCAATTACGTCAATCTGGCGGCACCTTTGGAAGGAGTTTCGGAAGAGGTGTTCCTTTCCCAATTTATTAACGGTTTGGATCCGATAATCAGATCGGAGGTTCGCTTATTGAATCCGGTCAATCTAAATGCGGCGATGGAGTTGTCAGCAAAGGTCGAAGAGAGGAATCACGTGATTAATCAGGGCAGACAGACTGATAGAATCAAATCGATATGATATTAATTCGTAACAAAAATAACGTAACAATGATAGTGCCGGCAATTGGAGAAGCCGGTGATCTCCCTAGGAACGAACGAGCAAAGAAAAATACGTAAATCTCTGAATGAGGTGGCCATATGCGGCGCCTTACCCTAATAGGGCAACCCAAAACGAAATTAGTCCATCCGGGCCCCTATTAAATTAAAACATAACACTAAACTAATTAATATGAAAGATCTTGATATCTGACAGTTCCGGTCCCTCATTCTTGTTCTTTTTGCGCCGGCTATATGTCTTCCCGTATCGGGTCATATCATCACTCCCCCCCCAAACACCCACCTTGTCCTCAAGGTGGAAAGATGGAAACTGGCGTTGGATTGTCTCAAAGCTTTCCCAGGTAGCTTCGGCTGGCGATTGGCCGTTCCACTCGATCAGTACTTCCCGATGGTCATCCTTGACCCGAACGCCCAAGACCGCAGCAGGGTTAAAACCCATATCTGCTTGCGGTTCCGTCAAACAGGGTGGTAATGGGGAGACCGCATCCCCTGTACCCAACGCTTTCTTGAGTTGCGACACGTGGAAAACCGGGTGGATTCGGGAACTGTCTGGTAGCTGCAGTTTATAGGCGACGGCCCCGATTTTCTGTAATACTGGATACGGACCATAATACCGGGGAGCTAACTTTTCATTCCGCTTACCGGCGACTGTGAGCTGTCGGTAAGGTCTCATTTTTAAATATACCGTATCACCTACGTCGAACTGGACATTCCGCCTATGCCCATCCGCCCGTTCTTTCATAATTTGTTGGGCCCGTAATAACGATCCTTTGAGCTCATCTAACAGTTCATCTCGCTCAACCAAATAACTATCAACCTCGAAGGTAACGGCTGCACCATGATCGTACCGTAACAGTGCCGGTGGATCGCGCCCGTACAACACGCGGAACGGGGTAGTTTTCAGCGAAGAGTGATAGGAGGTGTTGTACCAATATTCCGCCCATGGAAGCCATTTATTCCACACTTTGGGCCGGTGGGAGGAGAAACAACGTAAATAAATTTCCAAACTGCGATTCACGACTTCTGTCTGACCATCAGTCTGAGGATGATATGCGGTACTACGTTTCAGCACGGTACCCTGCTGTTTAAAAATTTCGCGCCAAAATAAGCTCAGAAATACCTTGTCACGGTCAGACACGATAGAACGGGGTATGCCATGTAACCGGACTATCTCACGTATGAAGGCAGTGGCGACACCGGCGGCGGTAAACGGGTGTTTCAGCGGAATAAAGTGTGCAGACTTGCTAAGTCGGTCTACTACGACAAAAATGACCGTGAACCCGTATGATTTCGGTAACCCTTCGACGAAATCCATGGTAATATCCTCCCAAATACGGTTAGGGAGGTCTAAAGGTTGTAGCAGGCCGGCGGGGGCGAGATTGGAGCACTTGTTACGTTGGCACACGTCACATTCGGCAACCCGTTTAGCAATATCGGCTTTCATGCCCGTCCAATAGAATTCTGCAGCTAGGCGTTGGTACGTTTTTTGCGTACCGCCATGTCCACCGATCGTTCCGCCATGATATTCTTGAAACAAGGTGGCTACCCATGGTGAGTCACGAGGTATCACCACCCGGTTGTTGTACATGACCAACCCGTTCGTCACTGAATACCCGGTTAACCCATCTTCATGTGCCTCTACTCGTGCTCGTAACGCTAAGATGTGGGCATCTCGCTGTAACTCGGCCTCTAACCCCGAATGAACTTTTGTGACGGTGGCGGTGAGTTGCGACAGGGTTGCACCCCCCTCCCGGCGAGACAGGGCATCCGCCACGCCGTTTTCTTTTCCCGGGCGGTATATAATATCGAAATCATACCCCGAGAGTTTCGAGATCCATTTCTGATGATCCCCCGCTATAACTCGCTGTTCTAATAAAAATTTCAGGCTTTTCTGGTCGGTAATCACGGTAAATTTACGGCCCAATAAATACGATCGCCACTTCTGTATTGCAAACACGATAGCCATTAACTCGCGTTCATAAACTGATTTCAACCTTGCACGAGTACCCAGAATTTGACTGAAATACGCAATGGGGCGTTTTTCTTGAATCAACACTGCCCCAATACCGTAGCCGGATGCATCCGTCTCAACCGTGAACTGTTTAGAGAAATCAGGCAAAGCCAGAACCGGTACGTGTGTCATCGCGTGTTGCAGTTTTTGAAACGCTTCGTTTGCCTCGGGTGACCACACAAACCCGTCTTTTTTTAAGAGATCGGTTAACGGCCGTGCGATTTTGCCATAATCTTGCACGAATTTCCGGTAGTACCCGGTCAATCCCAAAAAACCGCGTAGCCCGCGAAGGTTTTTGGGCCTCGGCCATGTCAGCATTGCTTCCACTTTTGCCGGGTCTGCCATCACCCCGTCTTTAGACACGATGTGCCCTAAATAATCCACCTGTGTGCGGCCGAACTCGCACTTTTTCCTGTTGCAATATAGCTGTTCTTCGCGGAGCTTCTCGAAGACCACCTGTAAATGATGTAAGTGCTCCTCGAGTGACCTGCTATACACAAGAATATCGTCAAAAAAAACAAGCACAAATTTCCGTAAATAGGGACGGAAGATACGGTTCATCAACGATTAGAACGTTGATGGTGCGTTTGTCAATCCAAAAGGCATAACGAGGAACTCGTAATGACCCTCATGTGTGCGAAACGCCGTTTTGGGCACATCATCCGGCCGCATTCTGATTTGGTGGTATCCGGACTTAAGATCGAGTTTGCTAAAAATGGTGGCTCCGTGCAGCTCGTCCAACAGCTCGTCTATCACCGGAATAGGGAATTTGTCGAGTACCGTCGCCTTGTTCAGGGCACGGTAATCCACACAGAACCGCCAACTACCATCTTTTTTCTTGACTAGAAGGACCGGGCTCGAGAAAGGGCTAGTACTGGGTCGAATGATCCCTGACCCGACCATTTCACCGACTAGCTTTTCAATTTCATCTTTCTGTATTTGCGGGTAGCGGTACGGTCGTACGTTAATAGGTTCGGTACCCCCTTTTAGCACTATGGCGTGTTCGTGACCGCGTTTTGGGGGTAACCCTTCCGGCATCTCAAACATTTCCGCAAAACGGTCCAAAATCGGTACCAGTTCCGCCGGTGGGAGCTGATCCGGGGGCGGTTCGGCCTCGATTCGGGCTAAACTGACCAAAAACCCTCCTGAAACTCCCTCCATGTCGCGGGTCATTGCCCGTAACGATGTCTCGGCGCGGGTCAGCCCCGGTTCACCCTTAAGGGTCACTTTGCCGTCCGGGCCGTCAAAAATCATCGTAAACGTTTTCCAGTTTACGTACATATCACCCAACGATTCCAGCCAGTTATACCCCAGTATCATATCAATGCTTCCCAGTTCCATGGGGTAGAAATCTTCCACCACTCGCAACCCTGGCAGGCGTAACAGCACGGCACGGCACAAGCCCGTGCTTTTGTCAAACTTCCCATTACCCAATCGGATTCGGTACGGGTGGGTATTGTCGATCCGCAGCCCTAACAATGACACCATCTGTAATGACACAAAATTGTGCGTAGCCCCACTATCAATCAAAATTACCACCTCTTGTTTTCCCAGTGTGCCTCGGATTTTCATGGATCGGGAACTAGTGAACCCCCAGACCGAGTTAGCTGACACTTCGATCGTTTCTAGCTGGATCGGTTCGATATCCTCTCCAGACGGTTCGTCCTCTTCTTCTTCGGATTCGCCATCATAAATGACCATCACCTGTAAGGATTTTTCCGGACACTTGTGCCCGGTCATGTACCGACCGTCGCAGCGAAAGCATAACCCCTTCGCTTTCTTGTCTGCGAATTCCGTGTCCGACATTCGGCGGTATGGTTGCCCGGTGTTACTCGTCCCGGTTTTAGATCCCGTGGGGCCCGTGGGTGGTGTATACGACCGATTCATGCTGCTGCTATTTTTAGTTAGAGGCTTAGCGGCCGGCGGTTTTCCCCCTTCGCCCCCTGAGCGGTTTTCGTCTACCACCAAGGCTAACTGAATAGCTTCTGTCACTCCCCTCGGTTGCATGGTACGTACCGCGTTACGTAGTTCTGGTTTCAACCCTTTAATAAATGTACCCACTAGTACCTCTTCCTGTAATCCGCCCAACTGCGCTGCCATTTTCTCGAATAAGGCCACGAAGTCTCGGGCGGTGCTTTCTTGGCGAATATTGAGGAATTGCTCGAATAAGCTACCCTCTTGTGAGGGTTGAAACCTAAGCAGCAATTGGGATTTTAACTCTTCCCACCCCCGGAACGGACTGCGGTTATCGGTCCACCTAAACCAAGCGAGAGCCGGACCCTCCAGGCTCAGAACGGCTGCTCGGAGTCGATCACCGGACGTCTGCAACCCTTGAACCTCAAAGTACCTTTCAGCCTTGTAAACCCAGCCGAAAACATCCTCACCATCACATATAGGCATCTTGAGCTTTCGCATCCTATAGTCGTTGCCTTGACCCCAACCTCGATCATGACTAGTACCCGAATTATGTGGGTGCGTCTGACCGATAAACCCGCTGTTGGGACCCCCAGACATATCTGTAAAATTCTGATTTGACCTCTCCTGGTGTCGGGGTCGATGCGGAATCTCCCAGGTGGGCTGCGGAAAACCCTGCGAATCGAATTTCAACCCTGAAAAACTCGTATATGCCGCAGACTGCGGTACGGTCGTGCTTACGATCGAAACTGTCGGCTGGACAACCCCGCGATACGGGGAACTAACGATCGGCACGGTGCTGCTGCCAGCGATTGCGGCTGACGCGGCCGTAGCGGCTACGCTGCTCGACGGCGGAATGGGGTGGTGTATCAGCGGCTGTAGGTTTTTTAAGATTTTGAGGATTTCGGCAATCTGCTTTTCGTTCTCCGCCATGGCGGTCTTATTCTGATCCATAGAAGCCTGCAGCGATGACAGCTGCTCTCGTGTTTCGGCCTGATTTGCTGTCGTATCAGCCTTAAACTGAATCAGATCGGCATCGACCTCAATAACCTTCCGGGCCATCTTAATTCCGATTCCACAGCCCTGAGGACGACTGCTCTGATACCAATTTGATAGAATCAAATCGATATGATATTAATTCGTAACAAAAATAACGTAACAATGATAGTGCCGGCAATTGGAGAAGCCGGTGATCTCCCTAGGAACGAACAAGCAAAGAAAAATACGTAAATCTCTGAATGAGGTGGCCACATGCGGCGCCTCACCCTAATAGGGCAACCCAAAACGAAATTAGTCCATCCGGGCCCCTATTAAATTAAAACATAACACTAAACTAATTAATATGAAAGATCTTGATATCTGACAGTTCCGGTCCCTCATTCTTGTTCTTTTTGCGCCGGCTATATGTCTTCCCGTATCGGGTCATATCACAGACCTTCTCTTCATACCAACGATCTACAAATGTATTCAATCCATCAAATGATTCTAAGGCCTTGAAGGCAGAAACAACTATTGGTAAGCCTCCTACTACTTTTCGCCGTTTAACTGATAAAGAGCTTCAACTTAAACGATCTATGGGATTATGTTTTAAATGTGATGATAAGTATGTTCCTGGTCACATTTGTAAACAGAAAGAGTTGAGTGTCTTAGTTTATCAGGAAGGGGAGGATGGGATGGAATTATTATTGACTGATGGAGATTTAGCTCCTGGTGATCCACCACCAGTCCACAGGTGGCAGTTGAAACAGTGGAAATAGGTCCACCTGTAGCTGTATCGTTGGATTCCACTGTAGGATTCACAAGCCCTAAAACTATGAAACCCGAAGGGCGAATTCAGGATCAACGAGTAGTAGTGTTGATTGATTGTGGTGCAACACATAATTTTGTCTCAAAATTATTGGTTGACAACCTGAATTTGAAAGTAGTGAAAACTCTGGAGTATAACATCGCTATGGGCTCGGCGATGTCGCTGGTCAGTTCCGGCGTATGCCGAGATGTTCAGTTGGGAATTCAAGGGTTAGAAATAGTTGATGAATTTCTGCCGCTTGAACTGGGCAATTCAGATGTTATATTGGGTATGCAGTGGCTTGAAACTCTAGGAGAAACTAGGGTGAATTGGAAAACGAAGGTGATGAAGTTCCAATGTGGGGATGGTACCGTTACACTCAGGGGTGATCCTTCCCTTGGGCGCTCTATGGTTTCTCTGAAATCGATTAGTAAGACTATTGTGCAGGAAGGGCACGGTGTGTTGGTGGAATTTGGTTTATTAAGAGAAATCGGATAGCATTGATGTCGACAGTGATGATAAGGCACACAAGCTGTTGGCTGATTTTGAGCAGGTTTTTAATATGCCTGTTGGTCTTCCTCCCGAGAGGGGCTTTGAACATGCTATAGTCCTTAAGGACGGTTGTGGGCCTATTAATGTGAGGCCCTATCGCTATGCCCATTACCAAAACGATGAAATAGAAAAATTGGTGAAGGAAATGTTGACTGCCGGTATTATTCGCCCTAGTAAGAGCCCGTTTTCTAGTCCGGTATTACTAGTAAAGAAAAAAGATGGAAGTTGGCGGTTTTGTAACGATTATCGTGCTTTGAATAAAAGCACGATTCAAGATAAATTTCCTATTCAGGTTATCGATGAATTGCTAGATGAGTTAAATGGAGCGACTTATTTTTCCAAGTTGGATTTAAAGTCGGGATACCACCAAATTCGTATGAAGGAACAAGATGTGCCTAAAACGGCCTTTCGAACACATGAGGGACATTATGAATTTATGGTCATGCCCTTTGGATTAGTTAATGTGTCGGCTACTTTCCAAGGTTTAATGAATGAAGTTTTTAAGCCACATTTAAGAAAATTTTTGCTAGTTATCTTTGATGACATTTTGATCTTTAGTAAAACTAAGGATGACCATTTTGTGCATTTACGAATTGTGTTTGATTTAATGGCTCAAAACAAACTGTATGCTAATAAGAAGAAATGTGAGTTTTTTAAAGAACGTTTGGGGTATTTGGTCCATGTAATTTCGGGCCGTGGTGTTGAGATGGATATGGAAAAGGTCCAGGCTATGTTAGATTGGCCTATTCCAGGGAGTGTGACTGAACTTCGTGGATTTTTGGGCCTATCGGGTTATTACAGAAAATTTATACGAGGTTATGGGTTCTTAGCAGGCCCATTAACAGATTTGCTTAGAAAGAAGCAGTTTATTTGGAGCCCAAAAGCAGATGAGGCTTTTAGGGCACTTAAACACGCTCTGACCTCAGCTCCCGTTTTATGTTTGCCGGATTTCTTGAAACCTTTTGTGATTGAAACAGACGCATGTGGGTACGGCCTTGGTGCAGTGTTGATGCAAGATGAGCACCCGATCGCGTATTTCAGTCAAGCTTTAGGGTTACGAGCACGGGAGAAGTCTGTTTATGAAAAGGAACTAATGGCAGTGGTTCTTGCAGTTCGAAAATGGAGACCTTACTTGATGGGTAAGCGTTTTTTGGTTCGGAGTGACCGACAGAGCCTCAAATATTTACTTGATCAACGTGTGATCGAACCCGAATATCAGAAATGGCTACGCAAATTACTGGGTTATGAGTTTGATATAGTTTACAAACCGGGAAAAAGTAATGGTGCTGCAGATGCTCTTTCCCGTCAGCCAGTTACGGTGGAATGTGCGACCATGGGGGGCCACAATGGAGGCAATGGGCTGTGTTACAGAAAGAAATTGAGGAAGACAAGGTTTTGGCTAAAATTCGTTCAGATTTAGCGATTGATGCTTCTTCACATAAGGGGTTTGTGTTGACTAACGATTTACTGTTCTTCAAAGATCGTTTAGTTCTTCCGCGTACCTCGAGTTTGATTCCCATCCTATTTGAGGAATTTCATTCGAGCCCTACTGGTGGTCATTCAGGGGAAGATAAAACCTACCAACGAATTGCTGCAGAGTTATTTTGGCAGGGCCTTAAAAGATATATTGTGCAAAGAGTTAAGGCTTGTGAGGTGTGTCAACGGAATAAAAACCTTACAGGTTCGGTGCAAGGGTTGTTACAGCCTTTACCATTGCCCCTACAGGTTTGGGCTGAAATTTTTATGGATTTTGTGGATGGATTACCAAATTCTGGTGGTGTTAATTCGATTTTAGTGGTGGTTGATCGATTAACTAACTATGCACATTTTATTGGTCTTAAACATCTGTATACTGCCACAACTGTAGCTGTTGTATTTGTTAAAGAGGTGGTGCGTTTACATAGCATTCCAGAGATTATTGTGTCTGATAGGGGCACAATCTTTTAACTCAGTTTTGGAAGGAAGCCTTTCGTCTCCAGGGTACTAAGCTGCACTACAGCACAGCTTTTCATCATGGCCAAACGGAGGTTGTTAATCGATGTGTGGAACAATATCTTCGTTGTATGACTTCTTCCTCTCCTAAACATTGGGGTAAGTGGTTAGCATGGGTTGAATTGTGGTACAATACTTCGTATCACTCTAGTTTGAAGACTTCTCCCTTGAAGGCTCTGTATGGTAGGGACCCACCACCTCTGGTTCGTTATAAAATGCATTCTGCTCATAATGCAGCGTTGGATTTTGAGTTGGCTCAACGGGAGGATGTTTTAGCTGAGCTCCGTTTGAATCTCATCAAAGCTCAGCATCGTATGAAGCAAAATGCCGATTTGGGTCGAAGGGAAGCTGAGTTTAATGTGGGTGATATGGTTTTTTTTTAAGCTTCGCCCGTATCGCAGGAAGTCCTTACATGCTCATAGTCATCCCAAGCTTGCTGCTCGTTTTTATGGCCCTTTTGAGGTATTGGCCAGAGTGGGTAAGGTGGCTTATAAGCTTCGTTTGCCTAATTCTACGTCTATCCACCCCGTTTTCCATGTTTCTGAGTTAAGGAAAGCGGTTGGTGATTTGGCTTCTGTCTCGCCGTTGCCATCACAGTTGACAGAGGATTTAGAATTGAAGGTGCGTCCTGCAGATATTTTGGCAATTCGATCTGCTGCTCAAGTGGGAAAATTGGAAGGTTTGATTCAATGGCATCGACTGTCCTTGGCTGATACTACATGGGAATCTTTGAATGACCTCTTTATGCAGTTCCTGATACTCACCTTGAGGACAAAGTGGTTGTTTTACGGGGGGGTATTGATACACTCTCGGGTACCTCACCCTTGAGGTATACTTATTCTAGAAGGAATAAGAAGGATGGGTCCAAGTGAGGAGTTTGTTAGAGAGTTTGTTATTTCCCGCTTTATATAAGGAGTTGAGTAATAATGAGTAGGCATGCTTGTTGAACTGTTAAAGTTAGAAGTTAGCCTAGCTGTAGAATAATTCTCTCAATTTCCTTTTGTATTCATTCCATTTCACAATCAATCTCAATACAATTGATTGTTGCTTTCATTCCACTGTTCGATACTACTTGTGTGTATCAAAAAGAAAGAAAAAACTTCTTGTATTATAAACTAGAAAATTAAAGCATTAGTACATGTTTTGGAGATAAGAAGAAAAAAAAACACCTCCCATTTTCTAGAAAAATGGAGATAAAAATTATATGCACTGAATATGTATTCACTAATTGAGATTTCAAGATTTTCAAAGTTGAGAAATTTGATCACAAATGATTGCTTTGGGATCTAAAGATAATTTCGCCATGGAAAGAAGTAAAACATAAAATACAATTAAACTAAAATCCTTTATCTTTTAATTGGTATATTAACACTAAAATAAAAAAATAAATAATGGCTATTATAATTATACCTCCATTTCTAATGAAGTTAACCATTGTTTGGGTAGATGTCTGGTTAAATGTTCATCAACAATGGCAAGACGTGGAGTGAACAACCGAAGAGCATTCTCAATAGCTGTAGCCCTTGAAGGAAATATTGCAACATTCTTGCAAAATAATAAAATAAAATAAAACAATTACTTATAAACACAAATAAAATAAATATAATAGGTGTCTTCAAGGTAGTCCCAAAAGACTAATCTCACCATTGATCAATTATAATTAATTGTCAAGATTAATCACGTATTTTATAAATGAAGGGGTATTTTGGTCATTTGACACTTACATATTTTTTTATATTTAATTATTTATCTATTTTTAATTATTAATTTTTCATAAAAAAAGAAAATATCATGTGATAATCACATGTGATTGTATACTTGATCACATATGATTATACAAAAACATCACATGTGATCAAGTCTACAATCAAATGTGATTCTATAAAAAGTTAAAAACATCACATTTGATTAAGTATACAATCACATATGATAAATAAAATTGTTTTTTTAACAAAACAAAATTTAAAAAAATTGGATTAAAATTTAAGTGGGTGTGAAATGACCAAAATAACCCTCCATATATAAAATATATGACTAATCCTGATCATTAATTGTTATTGATCAATCTTGATCATTAACAAATTCTCTATCTGATTATGATATTAATATCACCTAATTACTTATAAACACAAATAAAAATATAAAAATAATAAGTGTGCTTACATCAGCACTAAGAGGTACATGGTGGTATGTTTTCATGAATCCTGCAATAAGATCACGAAACCTTTTGCTTCCAGTTGGTGGCTCATATGGAAAACGAGAGCGATCTTTCAAAACGCCAGCAAGATACGCTAAAAAAGGTATTTTTTCATCTGCAACAGATTCATCTTCAAAAGATAAATCTAGGGAATTGCTGATGTCATGAAACTCGTTCTTCAGAAAATCAAAGATTTTCTTAACCTGTCAGATTAGTTTCTTAAAGTTTAATTCCATTAACAGATTACTTCATGCTAAAAGGGTCAAATAACAAGATCTGGTAATAACATAAAGGCCTAATTGGTCAAAGTCAACCACATTAAATGTCTCCCAGATTTTATTGAAATGCTTACGGCTTCCAAAACCGTCTTGGCGTCTTATCTTAAAATTTTATATTAGTAATGTACTTTTTGCGATCGTATTAATTTAACGAATTATATATTTACAGATATGGACCAAAAAATTGCATTAACCGTTCACCAGGACCAATTTTCTCCTATTACCCAACCCACCTAACCAAACATTTTGCATCTGATTCTTTAATCATCAAACTTTTACTGATTTGGTGTTTTGAGTCTACATTTTGCAATGGTTTTATCCTAAACATTTTGCATCTGATTCTTTAATCATCTCATAGGTATTACTTGTGATTAACCTGTGATAATGATTTTCTTAACAGCTTAAGCAAAGTTAAGGGTCTAAATTGTGCAAAACGAAGTTTAAGTGTTTAAATGCCAAAATTGGTATATATATATACAGCCAATAATATAATACTTCCTCCGATTCAAAATAATTGATACACTTTCCTTTTTTGGGTGAATCAAAATAAGTGATGCACTTTGAAAAATCACTTTATTTGGCAAAAAATAGTGGGACCCACTTCCACTAAGCATCTACTTTACCAAAGTGAAATGACCTATTTACCCTTACTTTTACTTTTAAACATCATTAACTCCATTTTATTCAAAAAATGTGGGACCCATTCCCCACTAACCATGCAATTAATCTAATTTAACCATCATTATAATCTTTTGTCTCAAAAACCGTGAACTCAAAGTATTTTGATCAATAGTAAGGACCTGATTGGGATGTCTGAGGTGGCAACTGTAAACAGACAAAGCATGAGAAATTCTTCCACCAGCTTTACCAAAAGCCCAAGCAGTTCGAGCACAAATCGGTTGGTCACCAACAAGTCCCATAAAAAACTCAAAACGATGCGGATTATTTTTCTCAATTTCAACCAAAGCTGATATATCTGTATCTGATGCTTGAAGAATTTTGGTTTGCCATAATTTGTTCACACGGAGCCCACGTCTTTCAAACAACCGTTTGCAGACACCTTGACCTGGCCGACCTCCCATATTGAAAATCATAATTCCCATTGGCTTTATTACATCAATTCCTTCTTCAACTGCTCGAGCAATTAGACCTAATCCAAATTGATCCTCCACAAATCCCTTTAAAAAAAAAACAAAACTTGTTATGAATCAAAATACATCAGAATTAATTGAATTTCGTGACATACCTGAAGTGCACAATAGTTACTCAATGAATGTAAAAACTCTTCACTCGCATTTTCTGTGATAAGCTTAGACATTGCATCTGGATTTGGGTTAAGAATCTAGAAAACAAAAAATTAAAACCATATGGAGCATAAGAAATTACACGTATGGTCCTTTACTTTAAAAAATTACATTGGTAGTCCTTTTTTTGGAAACCTTTTGCATCTACAGTCCTTTAGCCTAACGCATGTTATATATTTTAACAGAAAAAGGACTACCAGCGTAATTTTAAAGGACTATCTGTGTAATCTTTAAGTGAAACATTTAACGAACGTAGGCTAAAGGACTTTAGGTGTAAAAAGTTTCAAAAAAACGACTACTAGTGTAATTTTTTAAACCAAAGGACCATAGATGAAATTTGGTGTAAACCTCAGGGACCGTCTTTACTTTAAGAAATTACATTGGTAGTCCTTTTTTTGGAAACCTTTTGCATCGACAGTCCTTTAGCCTAACGCCCGTTAAATATTTTAACAGAAAAAAGACTACCAGTATAATTTTAAAGGACTATCTGTGTAATTAATTAAGTGAAACATTTAATGAACGTAGGCTAAAGGACTTTAGGTGTAGAAAGTTTCCAAAAAAGGACCATAGATGAAACTTGGTGTAAACCTCAGGGACCGTCTTTGTAATTTACTCAGCAAAAAATAAACAGAAATAGAATACCTGTGGTATGCATCCAACAATGCGTTCAAGCTCTATGTTGTTATCTTTGCAGTAAGATAGTAAATCAGATTCATAAAATTCCACCCGGTCAAGCAAAGTTTTCTTCTCATGGTCATAAACGGGCTGCCCGTTTTCATCAAAAGCATTTAAATACAAATTTATCCATGAGATCTTTACTGCTCTTGGATTTATATCAAGCCCATAAACCTGCAAGAAATTAATTATTCACAGAAAATTAACAATTCGCAAATCAAATAAATAAAAAGAACTTTTTAATTACCTTCAATGGCAACCACTTCTCAGCAATGGCTATGGATATCCATCCGTTTCCACAACCAAGCTCTGCAACTGTTTTATCCTTAAAAATAGAGTCTGGATGCCTATTTAAACCCTCAAAGAAAGTAAAAGACCAGTCCTCAGGCATAAAGATACTCGGTATCACCATCATGGTTAACTTTCTTCTCTTCTGGTAACCTGCATCAATAAGTAGATATTTCAACAGCTTTTTTTTTTTTTTGGTTTAAACAGATATGAATTGTATAAGTTAGGATAAAGAGGTTGAAAATCGATGTTATTAAAGCATTCAACAGATTTAAAAATAAAGTTCATGAGAAGAATTTTTACATTTGTATGCCTTCCTAGATCCAAATTTTTACACTAATTAGAGAAGTTTAAAATGGAGAAATTAGCGGAGAGATATTAAAAATTTGTTCAGGAATAAGACAATAATAGGTCACAGATTCACATAAATAAAGGATTTTAATAGTTTTGTTTTGCGATGATCCCAAATTCAGGATGATTTAAGATCTACAAGTCCGTATGATTTCATTTTAGGTCTATGTCAATTACTTTTGGATGAAACTGTTGCTATCAATTTCTGGATAATACTTTTACTGCGTCAAAATCTTCCACAAAAATAGGTATACGAACAAATTTACGGATTGTACCAAAAACACAAACACAAGTAAACAGACACACACATAGATTAATAAGCATATTGATAAATAGATGGATAATACAGATAAGAAACCTTCATTTCGTTCGAGGTATATATCCTGGATTTGGAAATGGTAAGTATCGAGGCAATGGTGTGAGGCACCATCGCTATCGATCTTTTTCTGTAGATGTGCGAAGAAGATCCTGGCTTCGGTTCGGGTCTCCGGGTTCTCGAGACGCTCCAATAATGATCTTAATGCACTGTAGGCAGAGTCACCTGACTCTGAACACTGCTTCAAGAACTCATCTATTGATCCATACAATCCTTTCACTGCAGCCATTGATAGCAATTGAATCGAATTTCCGGAGAATGTGTGTGTGTGTGTGAAAGAGAGACTTTGTTACACACAGTTGAAGATCGACTAGGAGAAATCGATGGAGGATGTTCGCGGGATTATAATATAAAAGGCATGTTAGTGAATTTACGCTTTTGCCCTTGTTCACTCACAAGGATTCCCTTTTTCATTGATGCTTGTTCCTTTTGATTTGAATACGAGAAAATATATGACAATCATTAACAATATATTCTCAAACTTATTTTATAGTAAAATATAGCATAAAAATGTGTCATGATAATGGCCTTTGCTTTTTGATTATTCAACTGCTTTGCTTTTTATTATGTTATGTCTTATAATGGTAAAAGTAATTTATAAATGGAACATTGAAAACATACTATATAATGGTGCATCTCATTAAATTAACAGATTATCGGCTCAAATCGCTTGTCGGAGTTTTTAATCTCTTAGACGCCCGCCATTTTTTCTTTTTATTCGCCTCTTTTCCCCTTGCCAAGTGAACAGGTGTACTGCGATGACACTTGGGGCAGCCTGGATTGGTGTCAGGAGTGGGTGTTGAGTCAGGGTGTGTCGATCGTAATAATAATAAAGGCCTAATGATAAAGATAATTGAGTAGGGTTTGTTAGGACTCGGTTTATGTGTATGCGTGTTACATATATGATTATTTATGTATGTGGTTGCGGTTATTCACTCAGCTTTAGCTTACCCTAAAACTCCCCACGTGTGCGGTGTACTAGTAGGAAGGGAAAGGAAAAGGTGGATGGCTAACGTTGATAGGCTTCTCTGATCTTGGATGAATTTCATTAATGAACATTTTTATTTTAAACGTTTTGTTTTCCGTATTTACGATAATGTTTGATTGTTTGAGTGATTTATTGTGACCATTTATGAAATGATAAGGAATTATATATTATAAAAAGTTTTAAGTTTTACGGAAATTTTAAGGGTTTTATAATTGACAATTTCTCGAATGCGCTTTGATTTCCATACGCGAACTGTCATATCACTAACATCTCTCTGATAATCAGTCGCGTCATAATCGATCATTAAATCGTAACGTCAAATTCATCATCATTTACGGTCCCAGAATCTTCAACATCGTCATTATCACCTTACATTTTCCTTTCTCCTATTAAAATTTCAGATTAAGTTGCTTCAGAGCTTCGACCACTGTCTTCATACACGGTGGAATCTGAAGAATGAATTTAGTGAGATGAAAAATTGAAAATTTTAGGGATTTTCGTTGTGATGGATGCTTCGCTTCTGTTTATTATTATTTATTTCCGTTAGAACATCGGGAATCTATCTTATTAAATTATAATTTTTTCAAGTGTTTCTTAAATTATAAATTAGCAACTTAGTCAGAGACTTGTTTGAGCAAGTCATAAATTAGCGATTTGGTTAGTGACTTTTTTGAGAAAGTCACGAATTATCGACTTGGTTAGAAACTTGTATGAGCAAGTCACGAAGCAACTTGGTTAGTGAATTTTTTGAGAAAGACACAAAATTAGCGACTAGTTTAGTGTCTTTTTTAAGCAAGTCAAAAAATTAACAACTTGACTAGAGACTTGTTTGAGCAAGTCATAATTTAGCAATTTGCTTGGTGACTTTATTAAGCAGGTCACAAAATTAGCGACTTACTTGGTGACTCATTTGAGCAAGTCACAACATTATCAACACAATTAACAACACAATTTTCCGACTTTGTGTATTTAATAACATAATTTCTGACGTGGAAAACTTCATCGTCGCTAGAACTGTCAATAACTTTGTCACAATTTTGTGACGTTAAATTTTATGTCACAAAAAATGTCGCTAAATGACTTTTTTCTTGCAGCGATTACATCCTTAAAACAACGTGTAATAAAAAGAATTTATAGTTAGCAACATATATGCCACTACTTTTGACAGTACTTAGATTATGTAACCATCAAAGCCGAGTTCAAGTCAGGAACCGTGGTTTGAGTCATAATTTACTTCAAATGTTGTAAACTGAATCGATGTATGGAATCGTTAAAGGTGAGGATTGTTTTTTACATGTGTGCATCTCGAATTTAAATGAACTTATAATTGATAATTTTGAGCCACAATGAAGTTAGATAGGTGTACTGTTGACCCTTGAGCTAAAAGGACTTCAAAGTCTTGTACTAAGTTATTCTTCACACTAATATATTGTTTTCATGTTGTTTTAAATATAAAAGTGAATCTGCTGGTAAAACATAAGAAAAACGTAAGAGACAACCATGGATTTGTCATGTAAATAACTTTAAAATAAAGAAGAAAGGCAAAGAAACTTGGTCATCTATAAGACCATTGTCAGCGGGAAGGAGAGATAACGTCGATTGAAATTTCTTTTTGGGGTTACCGTTGGCATGGCCCGTCCCTTGATGGCGTTAGTTTGTTGTTGTGGGTTGGGGACGGGAAGGAGGGGAGAGATCGGTTGGTGAGGTGGGGCCCAAAAGGGTATTTTGTGTGTGTATTTCGTAATGGTGGATCCCAAAAAACTGAAGGAAAGATGTATTATTGGTATGAGTATGTTAATTTAATGTCGGTTGGAGTATGAGTTGACGTAGCACTTATTTGACAAAAACTGACGGTGTCAGTTTGTCACTGTTGGGACCACTCTAAGAACCATCTGAATACCATTTGTCTAGTTCATTTTTTCAAACATATACAGGTTGACGCCGTACAAGAAAAATGCCTTAGCGACACAAGTCTTGGTGTCGCTACAAAGAGATCGCATATTTGCGTCACCCAATAATACGCCAAAGAGATCGCATATTTGCGTCACCCAATAATACGCCGGTACTTAATAATGACACATCCCAATGAGTCGCTTTTCTCAAGGATGTCGTTACTCATGGCGCTAGTCGCATCACTAATTAGAATCTGTGTAATAAACAAAATGGGGAGGCATTTTTGTAGTTTACTCATCTACATATAGACCACGTAGGGATTTAACACGGGTGGTGATTTATACAACACATAAACTATATCACACCACAATCTACGTTATATTTTTGTATGCTTATACACTCTGTTTTAATACTTGTATAATGTGGTGAATGAGGTAGTTACATTTAATACCGGGTGTGGCTCATGTTATCAGAAATGTGCATCTTACATAACAATTCATATTGATAAGAATATGTAGTACACAGTCTTTCTAGAAGATAGAAAGTTTACATGATTACCTAAACAGGATTAGGTTTGATAACAAAAAACAAGAGTTTGAAGGTAGCTATTGTGGTATTGCCTTGATGAAATATTAGCTACATCTTAAGCTATATTCATTTTCATCATATTTAACAATGATACCCAATGCCATCAAAAGCGGGGTATGGTAGAGATGAGATGTAGACAGTGATATCTCTAACCTAGTGATATCTCTAACCTGAAGTAGAGAGATTTTTTTCCGAAGGACCTCCAGCAACCTTAGTGGTTTAAAGCTAGTTCAAATATAAACATGCATAATAATGTCTTCATTTAATGCGAAAAAACTATTCACCAGATAACGCGTTTCTGGTCATCTTCCATAAAAAACTTCACAAGTTTCAGATTTCATTGTCTTCGCCTTAAAAAGTATACAAATACTTGTTGACTTCTTCCTCGACAATATTCCAATACTCGGTTTTAATTGGTCGCCAGCTGTCAATGTATTATACTACGAATGTCTTAGAACCTAAATATATCTGTTTTTTTCTTTTTTCTTTTTTTTAACAATAAAACACACACACACTAAACTACTCTTAAAAAAGATGCATTAATCCAAAGTAGTTGCTTTTAGATTATGGGTTGGTTTCGGGAAGAGTAATAGTAACGGGTTGCCATCCTGATTGATGATGTGTGATCCATTTCTTTCCACTGATTGACAAATGCAAAATCTGAAGTACATCACCCAAAGCACTGTCTTTTAAGCAGTTATTTTTTATAATAGTTGCTGCTTCATATCTGTAAAGAATTACAAATATAGTGTCATAGTTAGAACTCAGGCCAAAATACATTTTAGTACCTCAAACTTGGCTGACCAGGTCATCTACTACCCTGAACTATCAAATGTGCGGCATGGTACCCTGGACTTGGAAAAATAGGCAATTTGGTACCCTGACTCGCGTCATTTGCTTCTAATTTCAATATACTGAGATGAACTTATATTTATTTTGTAAAAAAATTATAAGGGTAGTAAATGATGTAAAAAAACACAAAATTAATGAATCACGGAACTAAATTGACCATTTTTGCAAGTTTAGGGTACCATGCTCCACCTTTAATAGGTCAGGGTAGTATAAGACCACGTCAACCATGTTCAGAGTAAGAGAATGTATTTTGGCCTAGAAATTATAAGGGAAGTAACTTATGTAAGAAAACGCGATCAAATTAATGAATCAGGGTACTAAATTGAGCATTTTTGCAAGTTTAGGGTACCATACTGCACCGCGTCAACCAAATTCAGGGTATTAAAACGTATTTTGACCTACAATTTTACTTACTACTTACTTAAATAATCAGAATTGTCAATCACTCAACTCAAACAAGTAGAAAATCAATCTTAATATTTTGATTATGATTAAAATAATATATTATTTAAAAAATTTACCTGCAATGAGAAGCTGCTAATGCGGAACGAGCAGTAGGAGTTGCCAAAAAACTTCGAAGTTGGTCCCATGTTGCTTTCGAGTGATCTTTAATATTATTCCCAATAGGGTTCACACACTTCCATAATTTCTCATTTTTACCAACAAAAAACGGCAACGAACCGAGATTTTGTTTCACTACAAGTTGCATTTTCACAGCACTTTCTAGGGCTTTTTTAACATCAATATTGCGTTGTTTTGGGTTATTCCCGTATCGAATGCAATTAATTATGTTTGTTTCAGTAGGCATTATTTTTTCACTTTTTAGTGTGCTTAATGCGAGTAAAATCACCCCAATAAGACCTTGCACGTATTCTGAAGGTTTTGGGCATCCAGGTGTCCCCCAAACACCGCAAGCATCATTTGCATCCAATGGTAATGAAGATGATGGTTGAAAATCGGGAATTTTGTATTTTTGAGTTGACTTTTTGGGCGTATTATTTGTAGAATCGTTTGAATTTTGTTTCGTATTATTAATTCCTGAATTATCGAAGAAATTAATATGAGGACGATTTGGTGGGAAGAAATTTATTGGGGCAAGTGGAGGAGTTCCTGGGGGGAGATTAGGAGCATTTAGCGACGGATTTTGGTTCCATGAAGTACCAATTTGAATGTAATTAGGGTTAGGGTTTGAACCACTCTGATAATTAGGATGCATGTTCATATAGTTTGAATTAATATGATTTTCCATCGGTTGACTTGATATAACCGGTTGACTAAGGTTTTTCTTTAATTGTTTCCCTTTCGGTTTAGAATCGGTTAATTTTCCAACACTCGGGTATTTCTGCAAACCCGGATTGTGATTCCCATTCCCATACCCGTTGTCTATTATCTGAGCTGGCTCAGAAACTGGGATATGTGGTGTTTGGGAATGGGAATAGCTATTATTATCAACTGATTCACCGTTTGTTAGTGGTGGTCCACCAGCTAGAAGACTAGTCCATAACCAAACACTCTTTGCTGCTGCAACAAGTGATGCAGATGCTGTTTGAGGTTGTGCTAAGAGAATATTATATTTTCTCATTCTTAATTGATGTAACGCGTTCGAGAAGTCTCGGTCACCGGAAATTAACAGATAATTACACGGGGCAGGGTTATCAACTGCCCAAAATAACATGTCCACCAGTATTTTCTTGTCACTTGCATCTTTCACACCTATTCTCAACAAAATCGAGATTATTTCATTAATTGAATATATGGTAGATGATAATTTATAAAAAAAATCAAAAGGGTAATAACAGAAATAATAAAACAAGGGACAAATTAAAGGTGCCCAAATCGCCTTCTATAAGCTTAGACGTACAAGCCCTAATATCATGTAAACAACTAAGACCTATTCACCGTGGCTAAATTAATGGACATTAGCAGCCATGTGATTGTGTATGTATAAACAGATCTATGTATATGTCGCGTTAGGGTTTATGGAAACGGTTTTCACCACAATCGAGTCACTCAAAGCAAAAACACAATCATCGGCTGCGGTTGAACAATAAATTATACTCTGCATTAACTAATTATGTAACAAACACAAATTGACACATACATATATAGAGATAGGTATATGTAGATGAAATATGAGTAATTACCGGCCGGCACGTGATTTAAGGCGATGCCGGTGCTATTGAGACCTTGCTGGACGGAGGCAGGGATCCGATTGGTGTCGCCGTAAGCGGAAATCGTTACTGGCCCACAGTAATTCATATTAACAAGAGCAGAACTGATATTCTGAGCGATTGAATGCGGTTCACAGCCTTTGGGTACCTGACAATTCTCTATGTCCCACCACACCGATATTTTCGCCTTTGTGTACTGCTGTTCCACTGCTCCTCCGGCCATCGTTGCAACGCCGTTGTTTCCACCAGATCGGCTCGTGTAGTCGCCGGAAGTTAGATGGCGCACGATAGCAGACGACCTTTTTATTTTTCTTTTTTTCTTTTTTATGTCTGAAGGTTAAGTGGATGAGAAATGAGTCGTATCGAATGGGAGAGGATTAGGAGAGTGGCGGACTATTTTAAAACCCAAATAATAATGGGACCCGCCGTTGCGTTATGTTCGAAGTTACAAAAATACCCCTGAGAGGTTTTGTCGAGTTTGAAGGGGTCGTTGGGATCAAAGCTCTTTTAGTTTGGAAGTTGGAAGTGTGACACGTTACTTGAAATTACCGAAATGACCCTCGTGAGTGTTGGAGTGTTGGAAGGGGTCTCTACCTTAAAGACACTAGTTGACTTGGACGAGACCGAATAATAACCACAGTTGTTTGTGTATCTTTAAGTTTGGTTTTTCTTTCTTTTCCTTTTACATAAAGTGTTTATCAAACTACTTTCACATGAAGGTTCATCATATAAGCATTATTATTTTAGAGTTAATTACACGAATGATCCTTTATGTTTGTACCATATTACAATTTTGGTCATTTAGTTTCAAAAATTACACGATAGTCTTTATTTTTGAAACTTTTGTCACCGATAGTCCTTTAGGCCAAACTAGGTTAAGTTTTTCTGTTAAGTCAATGCACATGAGGGTGTTTTTGTCATTTTCCATTTTTTTATAAATAAAAATAAAAAACAAGGCATATGTACAGATATCCATGCATTAGGTACACATCCACTTTTACACACTTCATCTACTTCATCCAACTTGCAACCGCCACCACCGACAGCAAGCTCGTGAAATTTCAACGTGAGAATTGCTTAATCACTTCAATCATAATGCGTTGAAATTCTCACAATGGGATACAATATTCCTTACCATCGATACAAGTTCCATTTTGTGTTCGATAAAACCCATACAAATCGCATAGGTAGCATACCCGAGATATTATCATTGCATTTCAAAAATTAAAGTCATGTTTTCTAGTTTTCCAATGGCTACCGGAATCTCGCTAGCGATTTTTGTTGTTTTCAACTTCTGAATGTGTTAAAGAAACACCATTTGTGATTTCTAAAGGTATGATACCTGACAATTGATTAATATAGTTGAAGCTCTTGAAGCTTCACCAACCGCCCAAAACTTACCGGAGTGCTTTCGGTTAATGAGTTATTTATCATTCTCGCATAACAATACACTTTCAAGCTTTTGACCTTAACTCACTACAATTTTCTATTTCATCGGGAATCAGAGCCGCTAATAGAGTGACTATAATTACTATAATTTCATCTGGTTACGACGAGCCCTACATCACTAAATTACTACAATTCTGATTTCCTCCGTCAATTTCCTTTCAAATTCTTGTTTCCACCGGCCCTACTCATTTCAAGATTCACCAAATTACTTAACCGTACTTCCTCTATCTACAATTTGGCATGCTTTAATTTAGTTACAAATTACTATTTGTGATAGGGAAGACAACCGGGTTGCTTAATTACCTACAACCAGCTCGTGGGTGGAGGTAGATGGTGATGGCTGCAGGTTGGATGAAGAAGATGAAAAGTGTGGCAAGTGGGTGTGTACCTAATGCATGGATATTTGTACATATGCCTTTTTTAAAATAATTGGGAAATGACAAAAACACCCTCATGTGCATTGCACATGAGCTGACTTAACAGAAAAACTTAACATCATTAGGCCTAAAGGACTATCGGTAACAAAAGTTTAAAAAATAAGAACTATCCGTGTAATTTTTGAAACTAAATGACCAAAGTTGTAATATGATACAAACATAAAGGACCATTCGTGTAATTAACTCATTATTTTATACTTCCTATAATACATTTGTGGTAGGATATAATAATATATTTTACTGTTCACAATGATTTCATTAGTTGATTAATTTTTTTGTTTTTTTGTTTTTAATTTGAAGCATTTATTTAATAATACTACCTCTGTATCAAAATAAGTGATACATTTCTTGAAACACGCTTTTTGAGGCAAAAGATTAAAAGGTAGTTTAATATAGATTAAAGTTGATAGTTAGTTGATAATGGGTCACACTTCTTTTGAATAAAGTGATATTAATGATGTTTAAAAGTAAAAGTAACGGTAAAAGAGTATTTTCATTTTATTAAAGTAGATAGTTAGTGGAGAAACGACCCCACTTTTTACCAAATAAGGTAAGTTTTTAAAGTATATCACTTATTTTGTTCCATCCCTAAATAGAAAGTGTATCACTTATTTTGATACGGAGGTAGTATATAAATTTGGTTCTAGACAAATGTTGTGTTGTCCGGAGCACAGTTAGTAAGAAACTTAAATCATCTACACTCGACTTTTTTTCCTTGATGCTACAACGTTTATTTTAGGGTGGTGCTTGCCTCTGATCTTAAAGGGTTGATTATTTTATTATATTATATGTTGAAGTAATAGAATTTAGGATATCAAATAACTGGAGAGGGTTCATGCGAGAAGTGATTTTTTTACGAGAAATGCGAGAACTAATCATGACCACTAATCTAATTTAATTACTTTTTTAATATCCAAGGGTATTATAGTCTTCCCTTAAAATTTTGGAAATTAGAAATAAATACAAAATATAATTTCCATAATTAAATAATCAGTTAATAACTACCATTGCAATTTATGTGGATCTAAATCTATGTGTCTTCTTCACATGATTTATCGTTGATTACCAGAGACAATGTTTTATTTGCAAATGTTACTGATTCAATTCTTAATTGAATCCTTACCAAAGATTCATTAGTGAACATCTTTGCAACCGATGATATTTGAAAAATATTACTAAGGATTCATTACTGAACGTGTCAATTATTAGTCAACTTTTCTGTAAAATACGGAGTATTACTTAGGATTCATTGATGAACGTATCAATTATCAGTCAATTTTTGTGTAAAAATTAATTATGAGTGAACATTTTTGCAAATAAATCACAAACCTCCAACATTAAAAACCAATGCAATTATGATTTATGATAAACATTACTCATGATTCATTACTGAACGTATCATTACTGAAAATTACCAAGGATTCATCAGTGAACAAATGTACAAATACTTTCAAATGAATAATACTACAAATGAACAAATACTATAACACGAACCATACTACAAATGAACAAATCAAGAATGTAAAATTTTACAGAAGCAACAGTTGTTCTTGTAGAAATTTTATGAATGAAGACCCATTTCCATCTTCCCCAATATTATTTTTCTGGAATGTAGAAATCTCGTTTTTCTTTCACTGAATCATTGATATATGAAAAATGTCATGTGGCTGTGATAGAAAACATAACAAATACAAGAAAATAAAATGTAACACCTCATTTTTCAAAAACAATATTTAAATACATTTTAACCCAAAATACGCATCAATAATTCGATGTCAGATACCTGTTTACAAAAACGAAAAAGGTTTCTTGTTCGAGATTATCAGAGTATACAAAAACCGTGTTACAAATTATACCATAGCCATAGGATAAGGACCATAATCATCAACACCGAGCGAATCTCAACAAGGCCTCTTCTAAACCGGCCTCCTATATCTTCGATCCCGAACCTGAGTACATAGCAAAAACACAAACATAGTACGTGAGACAAAATTGCCTCGTGAGATACATGGGTTTTAGGCCCGATAAACAACTAGTCACATAATATCATTTATATTAAAATAATATTATTAATTTCACGCGGGTCACTTCATTTCTTTCATCATTGGTCAATGTCAAGATAATCGGAATGCCTCCAATCTATCAAGACCGTCATTTCCACGGTAACCGGAATGCCTCCAATCTACCGGGACTCATAGGTATTGGATAACCGGAATGCCTCCAATCTATCACGGCCCTAGGGACATCATCATCATTGTCTGTCTATTAGTACTATGAGCTTATAACTCCATAATTTCTCAATCATTAAATCATTTCATCATCATATAAGCAATTCATTAAAAATCACATAAATAACTAAATTACTTATAGACTCGATAAAACATTTAAACATAAAACATTTTCTAGCTATGTACCCAGTTTTGAAAGCTCACATGTACTCACCTTAGCCAATCTTACTTCAAGATACGTCTCTTGAACAAGATTATCACTTCTCAAGGCTTGAATACCTCAAGTTCTTCCACCAAATGACCTAATACCAAAACCAATACAATGGTTTACATCAATCATCAATACTAATCATATATTCCATGGCTAGTTAACTACCAGCACCATTTTCCCCCAAGTTACTAAACCCTAATTCCATAAATCACCATATTTTTCATAGATCCATATTATGAACACATTTTCCTTGTTAAAATACCGTAGATCTAAGTTATACAACTTCCATTTAGCCATTAAAGCACATACCCAAAACAAGGGTTTGAGATTCAAGCTTTCTTTACTTGAATCTAAGACTTAGAACACAAGAGGAAGAAAGATTGTAACGCCCTAAAAATTATTGTAATTAAATTATCCACTTTTTATTAAATAAATTATGTGATAATTATTTAATTGAGATTATGTGTTACGTGCAATTATTGTGATTTAATTACATGGGTGACGATTGAGTTATACATGTAATTACGAGTACTAATTATATGTGACATTAATTAATAACTAGAGTGTTATCTATTATGTGGCGTCTCGTATTGATTAACTATGAGGGTTAATTAATGCTTGGAGATTAAAATCCCGACCCTTTAATTTGCTAGTGATAAAGTATATTTAATCGTGAGGTGTCTTCAATGTGACGTGTTGGGATTTAATAATTTCGAGTATAATTAAATGACGTCTAAGACCCGAGGCCGGCCGATTAGGCCAAGGCCTTTTGTATGTTGTGATAATTCCAGCCGATCCCTTTCCATTTCTTTTTCTCTTGGCCCGATCTTTTGTTATGATGTCGGTGGGCTGGAAATTTCCATTCCTTGAGCCCGTTAGTTGTGATATAAAAGTCAATGATTTCCCTAATCCCTAGATACTACTACTTGCTCCTTGTCCAAACTTCTGCCGACATCTAGCTTTCCTCCATTCGCAAATCAGTGATCTCGAGCAGGGACTTGCTTCAATTTCGTGATTTATCTCCATTCGGTAATTATCTAACTCTCTCCTTTTTCTTTCCTAGCCGAGCAGGTTCTTAACCTCACATGTTTTATTTCTGGTGATTATAAATCGAACAGAAGAATCCCTAAGCGACCAATTCACATTTAAATTGTGAGGGTTTTTGTATTTGGGAATCACATTTAAATTGCAAGGACGGTGAGATAATCATCCAAATAATTGTGGCGGTGGATTTCTTTGGAAAAGTTGATTGAGATTAAGCAGGTTGGCAAGCACCACCTTTCTTTTGTACTTGTTCTTGGTGGTTCATCTGTCGAAGCAATGTTGTGATCCGGGCAATCGATTAGTGGACGATCGAGTCGGAGCACCCCTGTGGTGTAACCGGTGACTTATACCCAAGCCAAGAACAAGCACTCCGTCGTTGAGCAGTTTTTCCGAGCCGAACCTTTGAACCATTCGGTAGTTTTGTTTTCCCTAATTACTTTATTCGGTTACTGTTTTGTCTCGGGTTTTAGCCTCTGAATTTTGTCAGTGTCGGGATTTATATTTTGAATTATAATGGTTTTGTTAATCTGTGTTTCGGACAGCTTCTGTCGGGATATTCGCCACTGTTTTCGACCTGCTTCCGGTCGGAATCTGGCCTCCATGTCTTCTGAACTTTTGTACCTCGTTGTTGTATCTTTTGGTGGCCGCCGACCGCTCGTTAATTGAGTTAACGGTTTGCGAGATACGACCCTTTTTGTAACTGACTGCAGTGCTGAAATGTTGCACGAATTTTCCTGTTTCGGTGCCCTTCGGGGCAGAACCAGGCCGAACTTTCTAAAGACGGTTTGTAGTGTCTCATGTATAGTATATGCTGTGCGAATTTCATGTCAGTCGGTGTGTTGGTTCGAAAGTTATGGTCGTCCGATTGTGCTTCAAATTTTGTTTTGGAATATGTTGAAATTCGGGTTAAATTGAGTTAAACATTTTATACTTCGAGGTTTGGCCACTGAATTTTGTAAGAGTTTCTGGTTGGGTAAAACCTTTATTAATAAATGAGATGTTTTATTAATCGAGCAACGGAAACCGAACATTAAGGTTCTTGGTTTCCTAAACCGAGACATATTTTTTTAAAAGGAGTAAAATTATTCTCAAACTAGTTTCTGAGTTAAAAATGGATTTCAGGGATGTCGGATGTCTCGGAAATAAACGGGTTGATGTCGGGATTTAAAACGGGTTTTAAAACTATACGCTGAATTTTTGGGCAGATTCTGATTTTGTTGGTATTTTGAGGTCGGCTTTTGACTAGGGTTTTATTGTAAATGTGATATAGGTCAGGGAGTGTCTCGGTTCTGATTTTTGGCTGTTGCGTGGATGTTTGGAAACTAGCAAAGCTAAGGTGAGCATTCTCACCGTGTATTCAGTTATAACGATACGTGCATGACTTTATGTGGTTAACTGTTTTGATCTGTTGTACTTTCTGTGTGTTGATCTGTTATCTGAGTGACTGTTTTTACATACCACTGATCTGAGACGGACGTGCCGAGTATCTGAGCCGGTACCAAGTCATTTTGTGCTACTATCTGTGTGGTTTATGTTAGGAGTTGAAAACATAAAAATAATTAATAAATCTCAGTGGAAAATCTGTGTGGTAATTCTGTGTAGTAATTCTGTGTGGAAATTCTGTGTGGTAGCCTGAGTGGCATTTTAGTGTAAGGAGAGGCGAGGTTGATCTCTCGACTCGATTTACACAAGCGATCTATATAAATTTAAAAGATACAAAAACTGAGAAATTAACTTAGTGGTAAATGATTAGGAGTTCATTTGTGTGCCCTCATGTATTGTATGTTGTAGTTGTTTACATTTCGAGTTTATTCACTCAGCTTCCCCGCTGACCCCAAAATCTCCCTCCCATTTTTCAGGTACTAGCAAGGGAAAAGAGAAGGTGGACGGTTGACTGCTGTACTACTTCTGAGTGCTGATGTGAAACGTTTTTATTATTTTAAAACTCCGAATTTTATTTAAGACTTTTCCGCATTAAATACATTTTTATATCAAACAATTATTTTGGGGATTATTTATGGGACCTTTTTGATTATAATCTTGCACACAAAATTTTTTAAAATCTTGTAAATTTTAGGGTGTTACAAAGATTTACCTTCAACCTTCAACTAGGAGTAAGAATCTTCAAGATTCGATGTAGATCTTGCTCAAATCGCCACTTTTCACTCAAAATTCGTACACATAAGTTGAGAGAGAGTTTTAGGGTTTTGTTTCTGCATTTAATGAGCCAAACCTGACGTAAATGCTGCAGGACGGGAAAGTTCGCGCCGCGAACTACGCGTGCGTGAACTCCTCGCGATCGGGAGCTGGTCGTGAACTTCGATCTCTGAATTCCCAAATTCTCTGCCTCGTGTTCACGATCACCTAAGTTCGCGTCGCGAACTCTGTACGCAGCCCAGGTTGCAGTTTTTCGCTTCTTGTTCGACTCGGTTCCGTCCGTAACTTTCTTGTACGGTGTCCAAACGACACGAAACCAATTCCTACGTGTTTTAAATGAATTATCCATAATTATCATATTTTTGTACAATTTATTTATTTACAAATTTCGGGTCGTTACAACTATCTACCCCTTAAGGAGATTCCGTCCTCGGAATCTCATCATAGTTTATGAAGTTCGGGTACCTTTTCCGAATCTCATCCTTGACTTCCCAAATCAAGTTCGGTCCAAGGGAATGCTTCCACTTGACCAACACCAACTCAATCTCTTTATTCCGAAGTTTCTTGGTCTTTGTCTCGAGTATCGCTTCGGGTTCTTCTATCAACCGATTCGGGGCATTGACCCGCAATTCTTGCAATGGTATTATATTCTCAACCTCACCCACGAACTTCTTCAAATAACTTACATGGAACGTATCGTGAACACCTTGAAGTTCGTGTGGAAGTTCTAACTTAAATGCTTGCAAACCGACCCATTTCAAAATCTTAAACGGGCTTACATACCTTGGGCTCAATTTTCCTTTCTTACCAAACCGCATCACGCCTTTCCAAGGCGATACCTCCAACATCACCATGTCACCAACATCTAAGTCGTAAGGTCGCTTTTTCAAACCCGAGTAGCTTCGTTGTCGGTCTTGTGCGGTTTTCATATTGGCTTGAATTATTCCAATCTTTTCGTTTGTCACCTTTACAATTTCGGGACCCGTGAGTTTTGTCTCACCTGCCTCAAGCCAACATGATGGAGTTCTACATTTCTTCCATACAACGCCTCATAAGGCGGCATTTTAATAGTCGAATGATAACTATTATTGTAGGAAAACTCGACTAACGGTAAATGTTCATCCCATTTACCTCCAAAATCTAATACACACGATCTTAACATATCTTCAACCGCTTGAATAGTTCTTTCGCTTTGACCATCGGTTTGCGGGTGGTAAGCCATACTCAACCACAATTTCGTTCCCAACTCTTCTTGCAACGATCTCCAAAATCTCGAGGTAAACCTCGCATCTCTATCGGACACAATTGATAACATGACCCCATAAAGTCTCACCACTTCATCCACATACAACTTTGCCAACTTTTCGAGTGGCATGGTTTCCCGAATTGCTAAGAATAACACACTTTTGGTCAACCGGTCAACTATGACCCAAATAGCGTCGTGGTTCTTGCTCGTCTTTGGCAATCCAACAATGAAACCCATCGTTATATCTTCCCATTTTCCGGCCGGTACTTGCAATGATTGAGCTACCCCATAAGGTACTTGATGCTCGGCTTTTACTTGTGCACACATGGCACACTTAGAAATATACTTTGCCACTCTTGCTTTCATCCCGGGCCACCAATACATTTTCTTCATATCTTGATATGTCTTTGTACTACCCGGGTGGATCGAATACTTAGACTTATGAACATCATTTAACAACTCCTTTCGGGTACCCCCGAACTTGGGAACCCAAATTCGACCACCAACGGTTTTTAACCCTTGCTACAAAGTGTCGATTCTTACCCAAACGCTCTTGCCTTAATTCTTCTTTTTCCATCACTTCTCGTTGGGCATTCTTGATTCGTTCTACAATACTTGTGACTACTTCAATACGTGTTAGTTTTCCCCTATTCGGCTTCTCATATACTTTTCGGCTTAAGGCGTTGGCTACCACGTTGGCCTTCCCCGCATGGTATACAATCTCACAATCGTAATCATTTATCAACTCGATCCATCTTCTTTGCCTCATATTTAAGTCTTTTTGAGTGAAAACATATTGAAGACTCTTGTGATTCGTGTATAACGTACATCTTGTACCATATAAGTAGTGTCTCCACAACTTCAAAGCAAACAATATCGCCGCCAATTCCAAATCGTGGGTCGTATACCTTTCTTCCGCATTCTTTAGTTGTCTCGAGGCGTAGGCAATCACCTTCCCTCGTTGCATCAAAACACAACCCAAACCCTTATTCGAGGCATCACTATAAACGACGAAGTCTTCCATCCCTTCGGGTAGCGTGAGAACCGGGGCGTTACACAACTTTTCCTTCAATATGGCAAATGCATTTTCTTGCTTTTCTCCCCACACGAACTCGCTACTCTTTCGGGTCAACATCGTGAGTGGTGTCGCCACTCGAGAAAACTCTTGAATAAATCGGTGGTAATAACCGGCAAGGCCGAGAAAACTTCTCACTTCAGTTGGAGTTCGTGGCGGATCCCACTTCATAACCGCCTCAATCTTTGACGGGTCAACCTTGATTCCTTCTCGTGACACGACATGACCAAGAAATTGGACTTCTCGAATCCAAAACTCACACTTAGAAAACTTAGCATACAATTTTTCTCGTTGTAGCACTTCTAACGTTTGTCTTAGGTGACTCTTGTGTTCTTCTTCGATTTTTGAATAAATAAGAATATCGTCAATATATACGATAAGAAACTTGTCGAGGAATGGTTTGCAACTCCTGTAAATAAGATCCATAAAAATGGCCGGTGCATTATTCAACCCGAATGGCATTACCAAAAACTCGTAATGCCCATAACGCGTACGAAACACCATCTTCTCGGTGTCTCCTTCTTTCACTCGAACTTGATGGTAACCCGATCTCAAATCAATCTTTGAGAAATAATCGGCTCCTTGAAGTTGATTAAACGAGTCGTCAATTCTAAGCAACCGATATCGGTTCTTAATAGTCATCTTATTCAACTCTCGGTAATCGATGCACATTCTCATCGAACCGTCCTTCTTCTTGACGAACAATACGGGCGCACCCCATAGAGACGAACTAGGACGAATAAATCCTTTGTCGAGCAATTCTTGCAACTGCGACATCAATTCCCGCATTTCGGTGGGAGCCAAATGGTATGGAGCACGAGCTATCGGCATCGCTCCCGGAACTAAATCAATACGAAATTCTACTTGCCTCTCTGGTGGCAATCCCGGCAAATCGTCGTGGAATACTTCGGGAAAATCCCGAATCACTTTCACATTTTCCACCGTCTTCTTTTCTTTCCTTCTATCTAACACATATGCTAAAAAGGACGAACATCCTTTGGCTAAACATTTCCTTGCTTTAACCGCGGTCATAAGGCTCGGTAAGTGGTGTCGTCTCTCGCCATACACATAAACTTTTTCATTGTCGGGAGTCTTAATTGAGACTATCTTTTTCCCACATAAAATCTTTGCTTGATGCTCACCCAACCAATCCATACCAATAATTATATCAAATCCCGCAATTCCCATGGGCAATAAATTCACCTTAAACTTTTTCCCGTCTATTTCTAACTCACAATTTCGACACATATGTTGGACCATGGAGGTTTTACCATCCGCTATTTCAATGTCATAGATCTCATCAAGAAGTTCTAGGGGCACATTCAAACTCACAACAAAAAATGTTCCTTCCGCAACGCAAGGCCTATTTCTTTCGTAGCACGCTGGTTCGACGCGTAGCGGCTCACTTTGATCAAGTGGAGCATCTCCCACCCACCAGTCCCTTCGATTCCAAGTATGCGACACAAATGAATAAGTAGCACCCGAGTCAAATAAGATCCGGGCGGGAATAGAATTTACGAGTAGGGTACCTGAAACGATATCGTGGGCCTCCTTTGCTTCATCTCTAGTAAGTTGGAAGGCTCGCCCTTTGACCTTTGTCGGTTCCGCTTTCTTTTGAGCGGTCGACACCATCGTCTCACTTCCCTTCTTCGGGCAAGTATTGCTATAGTGCCCTTTCTCATGGCACGAGTAGCACTCGATTTCCTCCAATGGCTTGGCCCGACAATCCCTTGCCATATGCCCCGAACTCCCACACTTAAAACAAGCTTTTGAATCCACCAAACATTCACCCTTGTGGTCCTTGCCACATTTCTTACAAGTGCCCACACTTGATTGCTTAGAGAAGGTCGGGGTGAACTTTCCCTTCTTCACCAATCCCGAGCTTCCCTCAAACTTTCTCTTCTCAAACTTTGGCCTTTCATTGTTCTTTCTTTGGCCTTTCATTGTTCTTTCTTTGGCCAACTTCCTCAACATTTCTCGCCGCACTAATAGCTTCGTCTAGTGTGGCGGCCCTCTTCACTTCCAACTCATACTCCCACGGGAGTCCATTAGCATAACGAACAATCCGGGATCTCTCATCCAGATACAACTTGATCACAAACGGGATCAATCTCGTGAACTTTTTAGTGTACTCATCGACACTCATAGCTTCCTTCTTCAAGTGGACAAATTCTTCTTGAAGTTTCTCCAAGTTTCTCTCGGGGCAAAAACTTTGCCTTCAACCTTTTCACAAACTCTTCCCAAGTCATCTTGTACACCGCCCTCTTCCCCAACGTTTCATACATGGTGTCCCACCATACGAGGGCTTCCATCTTTCAACAACTAGGAAACATAAATCACCATATCACCTTCCTTGCATTTACTAGCTTCAAGGACTTGCTCGGTTTCACGGATCCAACGGATCGTGACTTTTGGTTCGGAGCTACCATAGTAGTTATCGGGCTTGAAAGCCACAAAGTTCTTGTACATGCACCCCTTCCTTTCTCTCGGCTCGGGGTCACTTTCCTCTTCTTCCGTTGAAAACCTTTCAGTTTGAGCAACACTACTCGACTTGCTCTTTGTGCGGGGTGGAGATTCCTCCCGCCTTTCACGAACCTTATGCTCATTGAGGATTCGGTTCACATCATCATTCACGACATCCCTCATTTGGTTGAACATATTTTGGAGATGTTCCACAATTATCGGAGTGTGGGTGTTCCTTTCCACGCCCGAATTTTCCACTTCATCCCGAGGTGGGGGACCAAACACCGGTTCAGCAATGAAGTTTGAATCTTTCCCTTGATCAAGTGGACCTCTTCCACTTCTAGTTCCCACCATTTTGCTATAATAAGACATCAATTATTCAGAAGTCAATTCATCAAGGTAACGGTAACATTGACCGTCCCAAAACCAACATAACCAATTCCTTCAAGGTCAACCCTGTTGAACCTACATTTGAGGTCTTAATAGTCAATTCATCAGTATCCTATGGAACCCATGGTCCTACTAGCTCAGTTTAAGTCTAGGATGGTCAACTCAACCTAGTTCACTTAAACTATAGCTCTGATTCCAAGTTGTAACACCTCATTTTTCAAAAACAATATTTAAATACATTTTAACCCAAAATACGCATCAATAATTCGGTGTCAGATACCGGTTTACAATAACGAAAAGGTTTCCTGTTCGAGATTATCAGAGTATACAAAAACGGTGTTACAAATTATACCCTAGCTATAGGATAAGGACTCTAATCATCAACATCGAGCTAATCTCAACAAGGCCTCTTCTAAATGGGCCTCCAATATCTTCGATCCTGAACCTGAGTACATAGCAAAAACACAAACATAGTACGTGAGACAAAATTGCCTCGTGAGATACATGGGTTTTAGACCTGATAAACAACTAGTCACATAATATCATTTATATTAAAATAATATTATTAATTTCGTTCGGGTCACTTCATTTCTTTCATCATTGGCCAATGTCAAGGTAATCGGAATGCCTCCAATCTATCAAGACCGTCATTTCCACGGTAACCGGAATGCCTCCAATCTACCGGGACTCATAGGTATTGGGTAATCGGAATGCCTCCAATCTACCGCTAACCTTAAGGTACCGTAATAACCGGAATGCCTCCAATCTATCACGGCCTTAGGGACATCATCATCATTATCTGTCTATTAGTATTATGAGCATATAGCTCCATCATTTCTCAATCATTAAATCATTTCATCATCATATAAGCAATTCATTAAAAATCACATAAATAACTAAATTACTTATAGACTCGATAAAAAATTTAAACATAAAACATTTTCTAGCTATGTACCCAGTTTTGAAAGTTAACATGTACTCACCGTAGCCAAGCTTACTTCAAGATACGTCTCTTGAACAAGATTATCACTTCTCAAGGCTTGAATACCTCAAGTTCTTCCACCAAATGATATAATATCAAAACCAATACAATGGTTTACATCAATCATCAATACTAATCATATATTCCATGGCTAGTTAATTACTAGCACCATTTTCCCCAAGTTACTAAACCCTAATTCCATAAATCACCATATTTTTCATAGATCCGTATTATGAACACATTTTCCTTGTTAAAATATCATAGATCTAAGTTATACAACTTCCATTTAACCATTAAAGCACATACCCAAAACTAGGGTTTGAGATTCAAGCTTTCCTTACTTGAATCTAAGACTTACAACACAAGAGGAAGAAAGATTTACCTTCAACCTTCAACTAGGAGTAAGAATCTTCAAGATTTGATGAAGATCTAGCTCAAATCGCCACTTTGCACTCAAAATTCGTACACACAAGTTGAGAGAGAGGTTTAGGGTTTTGTTTATGCATTTAATGAGCCAAACCCGACTTAAATGTTGCAGGTCGGGAAAGTTCGCGCCGCGAACCAATAGTTCGCGCCGTGAACTACGCGTGCGTGAACTCCTCGCGATCGGGAGCTGGTCGTGAACTTCGATCTCTGAATTCCCGAATTCTCTTCCTCGTGTTCACGATCGCGAACCTAAGTTCGCGTCGCGAACTCTGTACGCAACCCAGACTGCAGTTTTTCGCTTCTTGTTCGACTCGGTTCCGTCCGTAATTTTCTCGTATGGTGTCCAAACGACACGATACCAATCCCTACGTGTTTTAAATGAATTATCCATAATTATCATATTTTTGTACAATTTATTTATTTACAAATTTCAGGTCGTTACATAAAATTAATGAAATTTACCGTGAGCAAGAAACAGTACATCAAGTATTTGGTTTTGAAACGTGTTCGAAAAACAAGACCTGCCGTAAACCACCACGTTTAACAATTTGCCGGCGACGTTGCTATAAACCATCAGATCTGCGACGATTCAATAATTTTCCGGTGACGTTACTATTTGTCGGCGACGTTGCTGTAAATCGTTAAATCTGCGATGATTTAATGATTTGCCAATGGAAATATGATTTAACGGCGACGTAGCTGCAAACCACAAGATCAACGACGAGGCTATGATTTTCCGGCGACATTTTTGAAAACGAGAGTGAGAATGGAAGGAAAACACACACATGTTTTCATTTTCAATTAAAAGGGTTTTTAATTGCCGGCGACATTAATGTAAACGAGAGAGAGAGAGAACGGCTGTTTGTGTGTGTTCTCATTAACTATATTACATTTTGCATCGAAGATGAATAGTGAACAAACTATATTACATTTTGCATCGAAGATGAATAGTGAACACCAGCTCCTACTTCGCCTTCATTTGACACGCCAGCTCCTACTTCGCCTTTTATTATTGACATCTGCTTCAACTATGAACTACTCTACCAGTCTACCTACGTCTTTCCTCTTTATCCATCAATGACCCTTTCTTCTTCTTCCGAAAACTTTTTGCTTCTTGATTCCTCTTAATTCTTCTTCAGGTAATATTCTGCTGGCTCTATTCTTTTTAATAATGACGTTTGCTTATTTCACTCATCTTCTTCAACTCACTTACCTTCTCGAATTTGAAGATCAAAATCTGTTGTATCTCTCTTTTGTTTTAATTAGGGTTTCGATTTTCACCATTCGAATTTGAATTCCCCCGCTTCAGGTACGTGTTACTCACCATATTTTGGAATTTCAGTTCCCGCTTTTGACTTCCCCTGTACCTTTTCGAATTTGAATTCGGGTGTTCAATTTGCTGATATTTTTCCTTTTCCTTTTAAATTTCTATTTTTTATTTTGAAGTTCGGTTCTTCATTTCATCTCCCCCAGGTTAGTTATTTTAAATTATTTGAATTTGGCATTTATATTTTGGAATTTGAGTTCCTAATCTCTATATCGTACACGCTTCAAATTTCGGGATTCATCTTTTGGAATTACAGTTCCTACTAGCCTCATCCATCACTTATTTCTTTAGGTGTTGTCTTCTTAATTTTCACATTATAAATGAAAGTGTAAAATATTGAGTTCTTACAAATACAGGCTTATTTTTGGAAACTGAAACGTGAGTATCCCTTTCTGAATTAGTAGAAAAGCACATGGGCTGAAAAATAGCTTAACATGTCGTCAGGTTAATTCCTAGACCCGTTGTCAAATTGTTCTCCATTTAGTGTTTCGCTATTTCTTAACTGGAAGAATGCTAAAAGATCCAAAGCACCTAAATAATGATTATGACATTCCAAAGAGTATATTAGTAGAACAACTACCATGACACTAAATAATTGCCCGCCACTGTTACACTATCATCACAATTTAAAAGCTTTTCATCAAAAATTGATAAATTACATACAAAAATGTTTTTATTTAAAAACAGATACATAGATATATATCTACGATATGAATAATATGGTTAAGATTTTTTTTATGTAAATTTAATCATGTTATTTATATTCAATTGAGTCAAAGTTGATAATCAGAATTGGCAAAACTAAAAGTCAAAATTTAGTTTCTAACATGATATATTATTTCACAGTATAAATATATTTAAGTTAGTATAAGTCACTTACATACATACGTTTATTGCTAATTTACACCACCGAGTTAAATTGTTTTTTAAATCCCGATTTTTTTCAGTTTTGAACCAGGCCGAACCACAGGATGAACCAATTTTGCATAAAAATTAAAACAGATAGCAGACGAATATAACTTGGTTCGTTTCGGTTGGATTTGAAGGTTCATATTGATTCTCAATCGAATTTGCATTGGCCTAATTATTACACCATACTGACTTTTAACCCGTTTTTACCCGTTTTAGATTCGTAACACTCCAAATCAAACCATTTCAAAACTGTGTTCTTGATTTGGAATTACCAGACAAGACATAATTACCATAAAAGATCATGAAATTGGATAGAATAGCCATCCTTGATTAATGTGCTATGATTATAATTTTTTATTAATTTACATAAACCACTTTACGAAGTCCCAACACTTTTAGTTCATTTAAGATAAAAGCATTCCAAACCGACCCATTTCAACAACACGGAATATGTTATACAGATTCATATATAACAGAACATCTGCATGCTGCTTTTAACCTATTTTGACCCGTTTCAGATGAATACAGCCTGAAATCATACTACTTCAGGAATAGGTACATAATTGGAATTACATACATGTAGTTGTTCACCATAGCTGCTGAAAAAATTGTTAAAGGTGCTTACTCATTAAATTTTATTGTTTTACCCATTTTTAAATTCGTTTAGCTTTCAGTTTTTATTGACCATTTATTAGTTTATCTGATTTCTTGATTTGCAGGTTCTCATGTAACTGCTTAAACTCATACATTTGTAATGCATGTTTTCAAGCAACTTTAATTTGTGAAATCTTACACAGGTAAGCCCCCAATTTCAACTGAATGTAGTAAAATGGTTGTAGAATAATGTCATACAGATTCACACATACTTCCAAAACTTCTACAATCCATACAAGGACAGTTCAAAATCTTTCAACTCCAAATAGCTAAACGCACACAATCAAACTCAACCCAATTGAACATCAATATTCCCAACCACCACGACCGCCCCTAAAAAAATAACAACACCTACTCAGCTATCAACAACACCAGTTGCAAAATGACAAACTTTGTAGTTCACCAGGTATGTACAAATTACTTACATTAAAACTATTCCACAAAATCACAAAATTTTAATGACACTTCCCACTTACACAGATACCATGGATGAAACAACCAAAAGAACCAAAGCTCAAGGAGCATGCCATAAACAGTTGAACAACATCTAAACTTACTGATGCAAACAATCTTTTTTTGGTCATCTAAATATCACTTAGCAACCTTTTTAATGTAGTTTGAATATTAGCAAACAATCTTTTTGGAGTCATGTAATAAATTCAGTTAACAATCGTGTAGATATATTGTAAATATCAGCAAACAATCTTCTCGATATCACTGAGAATCCCCGCGGCAACGCGCGGGTGACAACCAGTTACTTTTCAATTAAACGAGGTTTTAATTTCTTTCCCCTATTAATTAGAGTTCTTATGACTATTTTACCCTTTGCCCACATATTTTTAATCCATTGATGTTAAGTTATTTACAGATGTGCCATCATTAATCATAGCCACTAATTTTCTAATCTAATGGCCAAGAAGTATTCTCGCATTTCTCGCAAAAAAATCACTTCTCGTATGACCTTCATCTCAAATAACTCTACTATTAAATGGTTTTTAAGATTCTTTAATAACTCTGCTATTAAATGGCTTTTAAATTTTTTTAATCGAATCAGGGTTATAATATGCATGCGTCTTGATCGTGTGTGCATTCGTATTTATCGCTAAAAAATATATATTTTTATAACCTTTTAGAATTTTGATAATGACATTCTATCAATAAAAGTAAATAAGAATTAACAAGTTTAATTTTGGTTGGAAGAAGAATTTGGATGTTCCTATAAAGAAGGAAGACAATTTAAATAGTGAAGTTAAAAGAGGATAAATTGTATATAATGTAGATAATTAATACTATTTCTAAACTTATTTATTATCCATTGTTATTATCAATGTAAAATATCTACTCGATAAATTTTACCAAGTTGATAGATAATGTAATAGTGTAACTTATATTTCACATTTAGTTGACTACAGTCACTACACTCAATAGATTAACATAAACTTAGTTTTACAATGTTTTTTGGTTCATGAATAAAAAAATAAAAATAAGATAAAGCGAATTTAAATTTTAATGTAAAAAATTCCGTAGCATCGCGCGGTCATATAACACTTGTTATACAACATATCACACACGCATATACAACGAGAATAACCTTAGAATAAGAAAGTGACACACTAATAAACTGGGGGTAGGGAGCCCTGCGGCCCACTCCGGCATAAGAAAACATATATGTAGTGTATTAACGTTAATAACTTATGAGGTGAGAAGATGAGAGACACAATAGTCCTTTGCACAGTCCAATAATTAGCCCGAACCAATTTGAGGACCGAACCGATGAGGTCTTCGACCGGACAAGACTGAGAACCGAGGTTTTCCGATTGTGTTCGACATTTTTTAGATTTTTTGGTTTGCGGACCAAACTGACCAAGAACCGATTTTGCATGGAAATTAAAACCAAAAGTCGGACCGTATAGCTCGGTTCGGATCGGCAGTTCAGACCGATTCTTGGTCTAATTTGCACATGCCTAAGTGAGAGACACATACTTGACATCCTTTTATACCTGATGTCATAAGCCTTCTAGGGGGTGACTATAAGATAGTGGGGGTCATGCTCCATGATCGTTTAGGATTGGGGTTAACTAGGTTCTTGGTGAAATGACGGAGGCTAGACTCCGTAGACGAGGACTAGGCTTCATTTATGTTAACTACCATGGCTGGTTCTAACATGAGATTGTGTTTAGTTAAGTATTTGTTAGCATTCGTTCTTTATAAATTTAAAACTTACTATAATGAAAACATATCTCATGTTACACTACTACGATTAAGGGTCTTTTGTAACACCAAAATTCATTATATAAAGGCTCAAATTTGTTACAATATGTCTATTGTAACACCAGTTTGTCCATTACGGTCGCAACCATTACAATAGGTCTATTGTAACGCCTCTGTAACAATTGTAGAGCTATTGTAACGTCATTGTAAATTTGTAATGCTATTTTGTCCACCAAAGGTACTGTTACAATAGGTGTTTTTCTTGTTACAATAGATTTATTGTAACGATATTGGTTTGTAATGTGTCAAATGGTTTGTGATACAAACCACCCAAATAAGGGTAGAACTAGCTTATTACCCGTGATTTATCACGAGTGGCTTATAAAAATTTTCAAATACATCAATCATTTATAAAATGCTAGTTAACACGCAATAAAGAAGCTTAAAGACTTGAACTTGAGACATGGAGGAGAGTTGAATGAACAATTCAATTTTAAGAATTACATCCATTTTAGTAAAACTTTACGAAGTTACCCGTTTGAGATAAAAACACAACTCAAAATTCTATGTTCTCAAGTTTTCAGGACTTTGAGTTTACAAGAATCCAACCGACTTGCACTTTGAAGTTTGACTTTCAAGTTTATCTAAGTCTTATAGCCTCCTTGTTGCCTTTAAACTAATTATTGTCTCCTTTGGACACTTCCATGCCTCATTAACGTACCATATGTTCAAACTAATTATTTTATTTAACTGTACATTTTCTATAAAACGGAATATTAACTAATGCATGAAAATAAAGCTTTTGCCATCATGACACCAGAACTCTATTTCTGAATTAGGCTATCTTTCAGTTATCTGCCTTCATTACTATGCACCATTTTCGATTGTTGGGTAAATGGTGATTGTTCTAGGGATTCTGATGTTGGAAAAAATATCACTTTAAGCCTCTTCTTATCAACAGTTTTACCATCTTCTTTAACAAACTGCCAAACATAACTTTAAGATGATGAAAATAAAATAATAGCCCACATTTTAATGAAACGCAAACCGTGTTAGATGTCACATCTTCCTCAGTTCCCTCTGGAATAAAAGTACTTTGAACTAGCCCAGAGTGTGTTAATATAATGCATGAAACCTCTTAAATCATTTTAATCAATTAGATTACTATTAAAAATGTTTATATAAAAATTAATCGTAAATTCTTGGAGAAAAATTATTCAGGTGAACCCAACCCAACCCGTACAAGATATTATATGTTTTGATCCTAACCCGCTTTCACACATTAGACAACCAACCCGACCCAACCATTTTGCCATCTCAAATGGAAAATTGATTAGCGTACAAGTTTAACCCTGGTTTAGGTCATTTGCACTTTGTAGTGTTTTGGCATCGAAAGTACGACTTCAATTGAATACAATCATGAATCATTCAATAGTTAATACAAAATTATAATTACATTTCATGATTACTGACTACTGCATTTGGCCAGATAAAATTCCATCAGAACAATGAGAAACCAAATGCGGTGATGGAACCAAGTGAAATAATTATGTGGTCTAAATAATCTAGATCAACTAAAAGGTTATAATTCATATATTCCAACTTCATTGTAAAATTTACCTATCTGTTCTCTAGCAAACAATTGGGATCAGGTTCATATTTAAAAATATATTTTCATCACCAGCAATTTTGAATGTTAATTTTGTTCTAATTATTTCTACCAATCACAAAATTCTAATTAGAATCAAAGCACACACTAATACACACACAAAATTAACATTCAAATTGTTAAACGAACACATCTCTAATTACTAAAATAACTAGCATATAACCCGTGATAAATCACGGATGACTTATAAAAATTTCAAAGCATATTTTACTTTTCTAAATACTTTATTCATTAAAATTTTATACATTTGAAATAATTTTGTAATAAAAACAAATACTTTTATATATCTTTCAAAATATCAACGGTAGATATTACTCAGTACAAATTTAGTAACAAACAAAACGCTCCATAAAATCACCGGTATAAGTAAAATTTGGAAAAAGTAACAAACTAATAATTCCCGAACTATATGAGTTTTTCTTTTTACAACCTTGATTGTCATAAATTTTACAACCTTAAGTATGTTTTCAAATTTTTTTATACTGTCAATGGCCAATAAAATAAGGACTTCAACATTGCTACTTTTATTTAACTCTTTAGGCTCAAAATAACCCAAAACCCGTTCAACCAAACGGGTCAGATCCGTATACAGATTCAAACTTATCACCCACAGCTTCAAAGCTAGCATCAAACTTATCACCCACAGCTTCAAAGCTAGCATAACTAAACCCGTCTTCAGGTGTCACATGAATAGTATAAATCATCGAGTACCCACACGGGTCAAAGTCAATCACAATTTCCTATTTGGCTAGAATCTTTCTTATAGCCGAAACATCGAACATTGCAATTGTAGAGCTCGATTGAGTATTGAAAAATACTCATGCACTTATAATGTCAAAACCTGTCATGCACATTTCAAGAGCGTAAACCGGGCAATTGGGCCCACTACATAAGATTATAATTGCAAGTTCATGCATCAGAAACCTACAACAAAAACAAATAGTTATTAAATACACAAAAGAAGAATTCAAACAAATAGCAGCATATCAAACAAAAATTCCGAACCAGGTGATCAATGGCAAACAGATCAAGTTTTCAATTTACCTGACCAATTTTTAGAAGACATGTGAGGTTTGAAGTGGCATCCCATGGCACTTCTGTTTGGGTATAATTGCAGGCAATCCATCAAACTATATTCATTAGAAAACCACAATTAATAACACGAAATTACCCTTCTTCTAATAATCAACTTTTTTCACCATCCAACACGTCTTTTACCAGCATCTTTTTCTGGCTAATCATATCAACCACAAGGCCGCCAGCCTCGCGTGGTGCTACCTGGCCCATTTCAAATTAGGTTCAAGCTTTTATTAACCGAAATAAATCCCATTGATTTCGGTCATCATTATTCACATTTATTATTTCCTAATTAGTTTGTAACAGCAAATCAATCTCATTAAATTAGGCTTAACTCTAGATTGTAATGTATGTACATTTCCTGTATAAATACCCTATGAATGTAATAACAAATCATCAAGCAATTATGCACTTTATCATGGTATCAGAGCCAAGAGCTCATACCCTTTCTTCTTCCCTTCCAGCCACGGCAGTGTAATTCTATTTTGACACTGAAATTTCAGTGATTCAACCAAGGCTGCTTGTCGATAATCTGGTCATTTTTTTTGTTTAATTTTGTTCAATTTCTTCTGTGCTTCTGGTCATTTCAGCCCTAAAATACCCCTCTGCTCAGTTATCCATTATTCAAACATGACTATTGATCCACCAACACCACCACAATCCGCAAAAACACTTCACCCAGCCTACACAGTAACAAACATCCAGAACAAAATTAGAACTCTTGATGGTACAAAAGTATCATACTCTTCTTGGGTTCGATTGTTTAAGCTTCATGCCAAAGCTTACAAAGTTATCCCTCACATTGACGGTTCTGACCCTCCAGCCGAAACCGACCCGACGTACGAAACTTGGTCCGAAATCGATGCCATTGTCCTCCAATGGATATATGGTACAATTTCTGATGACATTCTTGCTCGAGTGCTTGAATCTGATTCGACTGCAAAGAAAACGTGGCTAAAAATTCAACACATCTTCCTCAATAACAAAGGTTCCCGAGCAGCTGCTTTAGAACACGAATTCAATAACATCAAACTTCAGACCACTTCTTCTTTAGAAACCTACTGTCAACGAATCAAAGATTTGGCCAGTCAATTAAATGATGTAGATTGTCTAGTCAACGAAAATCGAATGGTTCTCCAACTCGTTCGTGGTTTACCATCCGAATTCGATACTGTTGGAGCATATCTTAACCAAACCTTACCTCCTTGGGATACCGCGTGTTCGATGTTGCAGCTCGAACATCAAAGGCAGAAGGCTCGAGAATCGCTATCACCATTAGCCGTTGCTGATGCCGTCGACCACACACCACCACCGAATCGAAATCAATCTCGCCAAACGTCGAACCAGCCTTCAAATCGTCGATCTAACTCATCTGGCTTCCAAAATCGGAACCCTAATCGAAGTAATTCGGTACGAAACTCAGCCAATTCCGATCGCAACCCACCTGCTGGACGCTCGCAATACTCCAGTCGACCGAATAACAATTCACGGTCCAATTCTAATCCTTTTTCTCAGCCCAATTTTTGGCCTCATCCTAATTGGGCGTGGTGGGCTTCACCCCCTCCGTGTCCATATCCCACACAACAAGGATGGGCTTCCAATTCAGGTAATCCATTTAATCAGCAAAACCAACGGGCTCAAAACGAGACACATACCCAAGCCCAGGCTCACTATTCAGATGTTAATCCACTTGAACCGTCGGAATTAAGTGCTGCTTTTTCGGCAATCACTCTGGATCAAAATGATGATCAATGGTATATGGATTCGGGTGCTACATCTCATCTCACTGATGATCCAGGTAAAATATCTATCCCTTGTGTCTCATCTATTAAAACTGTATTTGTTGGAAATGGCAATCAGGTACCAGTTCTTGGATCAGGGCATACCACCTTACCTCACCCCACCACACGAATTCAACTCAAAGACATTCTCCACACACCTCACGTGGTCAAAAACCTAATATCCATTAGAAAATTTTGTGTTCACAATTTTTTTTCTGTTGAATTTGATCCTTATGGTTTTTCTATAAAGGACTACAAGACTGGGAAGCACCTTTCGAGACACAATAGCACCGGAGATCTCTACCCTTTCACCAAACCATCCACAAATCAAGCGTCATCACATTTTGTTTCATCCATTTCACCATTTTGGCACTCACGACCCGGTCATCCGGGAAATAATGTAATGGATTTTCTCCATCGTAATAAGATTATTTCTTGCAATAAATATAGTCGCACATCTATTTGTCAATCGTGTCAAATTGCCAAACACAAACGTCTACCATTTAAAACCTCCACCTCAACCACTTTAAAACCGTTTGATTTAGTCCATGCCGACCTTTGGATCTCACCTATACAAAGCAAAACCGGTTTTAAATATTATCTTATCATCATCGATGATTTTACCCATTTTACATGGATTTTTCCCATCAAATACAAATCTGAAACCCATGACAAAATCAAACATTTTCACAAATACATTCAAACTCAATTCAACACCAACATCAAAACTTTTCAATGCGACAAAGGTGGGGAATTTGATAATCACTCTTTCCATAACTTCGCCACCGCAACCGGTCTCCATATTCATTTCTCATGCCCCCACACCTCTCAGCAAAATGGCACCGCAGAACGCATTATTTGTCGCATTAATGAACTCATGTTCTCACTTCTTACTCATGCCTCCCTCCCGCCATCCTTTTGGGTCGAGGCTCTTCACACCGCATGTTATCTTCACAACATTCTTCCCACCAAACTTCTAGACAACCATACACCCACTTCCGCTCTCTACCTCAAAAACCCTTCATACGACCACTTACGAGTCTTTGGTTGTGCATGTTATCCAAACTTGTCAGCTACTCGTCAACACAAACTCGCACCCCGCTCCAAACCTTGCTTGTTTCTCGGATACCCAGTCCAATATCGAGGATATCGGTGCCTTGACCTAACCACAGGAAAAATCATTCTCTCTCGCCACGTCACATTTGATGAAACCCTCTTTCCATATGCAAATATCCAACCCACTACATTCTTAAACGAGCAAACATGCAAAATTGCAAACCGTGTGCTACTCCTGTTGACACAAGCTCCAAACTTAGCGAAACTGCTGGAGAACCTATGCAAGACACTACTCTTTATCGCAGTCTCGCGGGAGCTCTTCAATACTTAACCTTTACACGCCCAGACATTGCTTACGCAGTTCAACAAGTTTTTCTCTTCATGCATGCTCCTCGAGACCCGCACTTCAATTTTTTAAAACGGATTCTCAGATATCTCAAAGGTACCAGTCATCACGGACTCCACATATCCCCCTCAAGGTCAATCAAACTCACTGCTTATTCCGATGCCGACTAGGGGGTTGTCCAGACTAACGACGATCCATTTCTGGCTACTGTGTATATCTCAGTGACAATATTGTCTCATGGTCGTCCAAACAACAACCTACCATTTCCCGATCCAGCGCCGAAGCGGAATACAAAGGCGTCGCAAATGCCGCAGCAGAAACTACATGGCTACGCAACCTACTTCTCGAACTTCATCTCCCAATACGTCAAGGCAGCATCATCTACTGCGACAACATCTCAGCAGTATATCTCGCTCAAAACCCAGTACAACATCAACGCACAAAACACATTGAAATTGACATTCACTTTGTTCGCGAGAAAGTGCGTATGGGTTCCCTTCGCGTCTTACACGTTCCTGCAGACTATCAATATGCAGATATCTTCACCAAGGGGTTACCTCGTCAACTATTTACTCGTTTCCGCTCCAGTCTCTCTATCCGACCAGCTACAAATTCAACTGCGGGGGAGTATTAACCGAAATAAATCCCATTGATTTCGGTCATCATTATTCACATTTATTATTTCCTAATTAGTTTGTAACAGCAAATCAATCTCACTAAATTAGGCTTAACTCTAGGTTGTAATGTATGTACATTTCCTGTATAAATACCCTATGAATGGAATAACAAATCATCAAGCAATTCTGCACTTTATCAGCTTTATCCAACCCGACCCATTTCGATCAGATTGAAAATAATCTGTTTTGACCCATGTGGCTAACCTACCCAAAATATATCAGTAATATCCTTAGTGTGTTTTTATTTATAGAATAAACAATTCCACTTTTGCTATAAATGATTACTGAATATCCACATTTCCTTTTTACATTAAATGATGAATATTAAAGATTTAGTGTGTCAGCATCACAGATCTTTTACTAACCATGATTCGTGTATTTAGGTCATATGTTCAAGTATTTGATAATCTTAAATAGTATTTAGTTTAATGATTGTTATATGTGTGGGCTTAGTTAATCATTACCAATAGTGCAAAAACAAAAACTTATTGCTCTACTTTAAAGTTTAAACACTACCCAAAATCCTAAAAACAAACAATACAGTGGAATGCCAACACATCTTCTCAATTTAATAACCATATAATTGTAATCAACTTAAACTATAGATAGAAACTATGCTCTGTACAAAGCATAAAACAATACCTTATGACTCCAACCATTCATGATCAATTTGGAATAGTAACTTCTCATGCAACCTCTCGACTTCGAATCTTCATAGGCCACCCCATGATAACAAAATAACCATCTGAAACAAAAATGTTAAGCAATATATAATTCAATCGATATAAATATTCAACTTCAGTATAGGCAGAACAATTTAGATCACCAAAAATGAGTCCATACATCCCCTCCAAATTGTTGTGATCAGCTTGCGTATAAATTTATACAAATTCCTCACAAACTATGATCACCTAACTACTAAGAGCTATAACACTATAATGTATTACATAAGTGTGTATTGTTTGCATTTATACATCAAAGTTGAAAATGAAATATATACAGAAACATCATATCTTGAAATAAAAATCAAATGAAGGCAATTTGCGAATAGGTTCACCATCTCCAGTATCCACATCCAACACTAATTGATAAAATTTTCAGTAAAAAGACAAAATGAAATTTAGAGACTTACACGATACTTGAACGGGTGATTACAACCCACTATCACTTGTTTGGGTAACACCAAAAGATCCTACATTTAATCAAGTAAATAAGTATACATGAATAAAAATTGTTGAATACAAGTTTTGTGTTTGGAGTTATAAGTTTAAAACGCCTCAGTATCATCAACTCGAGCTCAGAGAACAGGTGTAGACTCCTTGTCTAAACCCACTGGTAAAAAAAATATATATATATATATATATATATATATATATATATATATATATATATATATATATATATATATATATATATATATATATATATATATATATATATATTTTGCTCACGAGTTAATAAATAAAGGATCATTATTCTAATTTCATGAATACTGAATCAACTTTAACCATTTTTTATGATGAATAATACACACAACTAAGCATTTTAGTGACACAAACTAAAATATGCATATATTAAGCCAACATCTTCTGAGATAATCTCAAGTACAGTAACAACAAAGGTGAGAAAAATGAAATTGTACAATGTGTACCTCATATCGCTTTTTGTTTGTGACTATATGTAACACATATTTCTCTTATGACTATTTAAGAATACGAATGCAGTAGGTTATTGTAAAAAAATTATAGGTGGTAAAAAGCATACATTTTTTCCATTGGTGGTACACCTCGTTTTCACCAGGTCGGCGCTGCGATGTAAATCTCTTGTAGACATTATATCAAACAGTTGGAGGGCCTCTTTAAAATCGTCTAACTCTGCACCACAAGAATAGTAACCAAACCAAAATCTTGGGTTTCATGTATTAAATGATAGAAACTAAGAGCAAAACGTTTCCTTTGAACAAAAATGAACTCTGACTTGAATGGGGATGACTTGCGAATATTGAATTTTTCAAATATATATAAACCTTGATATATACGAACTCTGACTTTTTAAATCATAAATCAAAAAAGTTGATTTCCACTGTTAAACGTCAATTCAATATGTTGAATTTCCACTCTCACCGAAAATGCGAAATTAACACTCGATTTGAATGGGGATGAATTGCAAATATTGAATTTTATTTGTTCTCACAATCACCTATTGGCATCACATGGAAATCGAAGACTGTCGATTGGAAAACGGTTATAGAGTTTCCTAGGAGAAAATGTTGATGGTGAAGTGCATGGAAGATAATGTGATAGGAACAGTTACACAGACTGAGGAGAGAAATGACGTTTTGAGAGTATATCCAATCATATTCTATCCATCCATCTATCTTTATATTTGAGGTTTTATCTTCCCCAACTCACTTTTATCCCTCACTCTAAATATAGAGTGAGGGAAGAAGTCCCTCTATATTTGAAGTGAGAGGGTATCCCTTTATCCATGTCTCTATCCATGGACCTCACATATCATTCACTCTAATTTTCTTTTGTAATATAAAAAAAAAATTAATTAAAAATATGATTTCTATGGGTCCACCAATTATAGAGATAGAGTGAGTTTTATAAAGTTTATGGTTGGAGATGCTCTGAAAGGATGAGAGAAAAGGTAGTTGATCGAAACGACTGAGATTAGGTTTCCAAAAAATGAGGCCTCATATACCCAGTAACCTAAATGGCAGCTTAGGTGGCATTGAATTATGACGTCATTATAACGTGAAAAGAGAGATGTGTCATGATTTTAAAAACATTTTTCTTTTATTATATACTAGCCTATAACCCGTGATAAATTACGGACGGCTTATAAAATTTTCACAAACATAATATATTAACCAAAGTAAAAAGATGTTAAAAGCGCATATTGCCGACACTAATAACTTAAATATTGAAGGGGCTTCGTTTTTCTCAAATTGACCAAAAAAAGATTTAGTTACAAAACATTTGTATATCAAAATGAAATTACATCTACTAAAATACTACTATATGAATAAACGTATACATTCAAAATTAGTAAATTACTCACCAAAAGCTCATTAGACTGTGCGTAACCGGCGACCGGTTGTCCGGTCACGACCGCCACGCATTGATGCCCGACGCGTCGGAACCGTTACGAGCCCGAGCCGAGGACGCGTCCCAAGCCTTGAACGGTCGAATAGTCGGCCGTTAGGAATCGACCGTTTAACGTCCAAATATTTGAACCCCCCCCCCCCCCCCAACGGCTATTTCTCTAATACCAACACCCCTTTCAAATTTAATTTTTACCCTTTTTTTTACCTTATACATACCCAATCTTTTTATAAAAAAATTTCACACTTCTCATTTCTTTTCCTCATACTTACTCACATCACACACACTATCTTAAAAATGAGTTCGGACGAAGACATGAATGTCGCTAATTTCATTTTTGGCGACGAGGAGTAGGTTAAGATTATTCATCTTGGTTTTTTACAAATGGCGGTTGCGTTTCTTGCAGGTTCCACTTCTAGTATCCCTAGAAATCCTAGAAGATATGTGAATAGGGACCGTGATGGTGCTCATGACCGTCTCGTGGCAGCTTACTTCGCAGAAAATCCGATGTACAACGAAAAAGATTTTCGTAAACGTTTCAGGAAGAGCCATGATCTTTTCGCACGCATTGTTCGCGATCTCACTAGCATCGTCCCATTATTTGTGCAATATTATGATGCACTTGGGAACCCAAGTACTTCTCCGCTGATGAGGTGTACTTCTGCAATTCTTCAGTTAGCATACGTCACCGTACCAGATGCTCTAGACGAATACTTACAAATTGGTGAGAAAACTAGCCGTGATAGTCTCGCAGAATTCCGTAAAGGGGTAAGCACTTGTATGGAAGAGAGTATTTGAGAAAGCCTACTCATACCGATTTGGCTAAGCTATACGCTTTTCATGAGAAGAAACATGGGTTTCCCGGTATGCTAAGAAGCATTGATTGTACGGATTGACCATGGGCTCAATGTCCAAATGCTTACCGTGGGCAATATGTTATAGGGGATCACGGGAACGAACCATTCATTTCACTAGAAGCGGTTGCCTCACAAGACTTGTGGTTTTGGCACGCATTCTTTGGTGTCGCCGGGTCGAACAACGACATCAACGTGATTCGGGCATCCCATATTTTCAATGATCTCAAAGAAGAGAAAGCACCTGAGGTACCTTTTATTGCAAACGATGTGTCTTACACATGGGGATATTATCTTACTGACAGGATATATCCGGATTGGCCTGTTCTTGTTAAGTCTATTTAACACCCAAATTCGAATGATGTTAAGCGGGTAAGGTACAAGAAAGCACACGAAGCTGCAAGAAAAGACGTAGAACGAGCATTTGACGTTCTAAAGAAAAAATGAGCTATAATAAGAACGCCTGCGAGGTTCCCAAATATTAACAAAATAAGGGATATGATGTACACGTTTATCATATTACATAATATGATTATCAAAGACAAAAGCATGGCGATATCTCCCGACTTTCATCCGGAAGAGCAACATGGTGAAGTTGACCCCGTACGATCACATGAAGAAGTATTACAAATTATCAGGGATATCCATAATGAAGAAACTCATCTAAATCTTAGATCTGATTTGGTGGAACACATTTGGAATCGAACTAATAACCCTTAGTTTTTTTTATTAATGTAATGTTTTTTTAATTATTATTAATGTAATGTTTTAATTATTAATGAAATTTAAAAAAAAAGTTATCGATCACCCATTACGGGCTATTGGTCACTGTTTGGTCACGTGTTTGATCAGGAGAGAGAAAGCTGATGTGGTGCAGATGTGGCGCAGATGTAGCAGGAGTGACCGATATGATATCGGTCACCCATTACGCATAGTCTTATGATCTTCAATACTCAAAATCATCGATACATCCTATAAATGTACAAACATCATGATAACCATACAGAATATTTTTCTTTTACAAATTAAAAAAATTATTTTAAAAAATAGTATATCGAGTCAATCATAACATGTAACAACTCGGCTTTTGGATAACTGAGTGCAAGTTGTACAGCTACATCACCACCTAACCATATTGCAAAAACACCAGCAATAGTTCAGCAAACGGTGTAGCCACAACACCAATTCTAGCACCATTAACCTGAAAATATGATACTTAACAAAATTAGATATGACATATTAGTGAAATTCTATATAGTGTTCATATATTTTTTGAACTCACGAGTTTTTGGTCATGATTGGTTTCTAAACGATTGTAGTGATAACTTTTGTCATCAGCTTGAAGAGAAACCTTTTTTTGATTTGTAATCAACCTTCATGAATGTTCTACAACTTGAAGTTGTTAACAAAAAAAAAATCGTAATTAGAGTCAAAAGACTAAAAATTGAAAAATATTTGGTCAACTAATAAGCGGTAAGTATTTAATTGACCACATATGGCTAATTAGTTGGTTGTTTTTATATCTTCTTGAACCTTATTAATTATGTTTTCAAGTCATATGGTTCTTGTGTGAGTTTTATTGTCTATAATTTTATTGTGAGAACCTATTGTTGAGATTTGAGAAAGATGATTGAAGAAATGGGGTAGGGGTAGTTACGCATTACCTTGTTTTATTGTTTTAGTGTGAGAACCCATTATGCACCCAATTGAAGAACGGGCCCGCTACCTTGTTTTATTGTTTTAGTGTAAGATTAGGATGGTCATCCAACCTAATTCACTTAAACTATAACTTTGATATCAAGTTGTAACACCTCAAATTTTAATACAAAACATTTGCCCAAAATATATCATTTTCATAAATAGAAGAACCGTTCCAAAAATATGGATTTACAAAAAGCTTTGGTATGAAAATCAGAGTATAAAGTTGGTGTTACAAAATAGATCAAAACCAAAGCTAAGCATAAATCCAATCTAATGTTCTTCTACTCTAGGCCCTGCATCTCTATCCATGTGTACCTAAACCTTCGATCTCGAACCTGAGTACATAGCAAAAACAACAAGGAATATGTGAGACAAAAACGTCTCGTGAGCTACATGGGTTTAGACCCAATGATAATAAAATGTCACGTTACATATAAACATATATATATATATATATATATATATATATATATATATATATATATATATATATATATATATATATATATATATATATATATATATATATATATATATATATATATATATATATATATATATATAAATCGTCTATCCAATCTATTCACCCTATTGTGACCATATCAATCTTTCTCTCTCAGCAAACATATCTAACTATCGGGTTGCCCCCGAACTAGCTAGAAGCACATACATATCTAGTTATCGGGTTGCCCCCGAACAAACTAGAAACAAGATACCGGCAAGAGAGAATCGCCCAATCTACAGATACCTGCCTTACTCGCCAGAATACATCCAGTTAGCAAGACTACTAACATGGATGAGTCGATGGGAATCCACCCAACTGCCCCTCAATCCACACCTCATGACCGGGAGTCGCCCGTGTCATCTCATCATCTCAATCTCACCATAACCCAACAGTTATGTCAACTAGCTCCCGGCTAACACTTTCATCATCAAACAAGTTAGTCCAATATTATCAATAATATCTATCACTAACTCAACATACTATAAGTCTACACAAATAAGCAAATAGACCATAACACAAGTAAGAAAAGTAATTCATAGGCTATGTACTCAGTAAAGTCCACACGTACTCACCTTAGCAATAAAATGCTCCAACCGTATTCTTTACGCCAATTTCCTTGCTTCACAATTCGGTCAACTTTCCAAGACTTCACCAAAAGCCTAATACAACAATCACAAGATGTTCAACATCACATACTAACAATAATGTATCCATTTATCACTAGATACCATCAACTAACACTTTCCCCCAATTATGGTGGTTTACCAAACCCTAGGTTAAACCAACCCTTAAGATTCTTACAAATCATAATCATACACTTGTTTCCTTTGTTAAAATACCATCTATTAAGTGTATTCATCCTTTATTTCACCATAACCCATAACCCCAAGAACTAGGGTTTCAAACCCAAGCATCAAAATACATAGATCTTAAGCTACAAAGATCAAAGAGTGAAGATATACTTTTAATCTTCACTTAGGAGTGAAATCTACCAAGGATTCTTGAAGAAATCGACCTCCAACTGTTCTTGAGCTCAAAAATCGCCAAAGGAGAAACTAGGGTTTTGATATGGCATTAGATGAGCCAAAACCCGACTTTAATGTTGTCGACAGAAGTTCACGGCGTGAACTATGTTCGCGTCGCTAACTTTTCCCCACTCGCATACTTCGCGATCGCTAACTGGTCGGGAACTACTTCACACACAAAAGCTCTAATCTCTGTAGACAGTTCCCGATCGGGAACTATCTTCGCGTCGCTAACTCCGAGTGCAGCCAAGGCTGCACTTTTTCATCCTTGTCACGGTTTCGTCCATAACTTTCTTATACGGTGTCCAAATGACACGAAACCAATTTCCACGTGCTTTATATGATTTATCCATAATTAACATATTTTATACAATTTATTTATTTACAAATTTCGGGTCGTTACAACTATCTACCCCTTAAGAAGATTCCGTCCTCGGAATCTCATCATAGTTCACGAAATCCGGGTACCTCTTCCGAATCTCGTCTTTGACTTCCCAAGTCAAATTTGGCCAAAGTGAGTGCTTCCACTTGACCAATACCAACTCGATCTCTTTATTCCGAAGCTTCTTTGTTTTCGTTTCTAATATAGCTTCGGGCTCCTCAATCAACCGGTTCGGGGCATCAACCTGCAACTCTTGTAATGGAATAATATTTTCAACTTTCCCGATGAACTTCTTCAAGTAACTTACGTGAAAGGTGTCATGCACACCTTGAAGCTCAGGTGGAAGTTCCAAGTTAAGCGCTTGAAGCCTGACCCGTTTCAATATCTTAAACGGTCCAACATATCTTGGACTTAATTTCCCTTTCTTTCCAAACCGCATTACACCTTTCCAAGGTGATACTTTCAACATTACCATATCACCGACATCCAAGTCGTATGGTCTTTTCTTCAAACTCGAATAACTTCGTTGTCTATCTTGAGCGGCTTTCATGTTGGCTTGTATAATACCAATTTTCTCGTTCGTCACTTTTACAATCTTGGGACCCGTGAGTTTCGTCTCTCCCACTTCTAACCAACAAGATGGAGTTCTACATATTCTACCATACAACGCCTCATAAGGTGGCATCTTAATAGTCGAGTGATAACTATTATTATACCAGAACTCGACTAACGGTATTTACCCCCGAAATCTAACACACACGATCTCAACATATCTTCGACCGTTTGAATTGTTCTTTCACTTTGACCGTCGGTTTGCGGATGGTAAGCTGTGCTCAACCGCAACATTATACCCAACTCTTCTTGTAATGATCTCCAAAATCTCGAGGTAAACCTCGCGTCTCTATCGGATACAATCAATAACGGAACCCCGTGGAGTCGAACCACCTCATCAACATACAACTTAGCCAATTTCTCAAGTGGCAACGTTTCCCGAATGGCTAAAAATAACGCACTCTTGGTCAATCGGTCAACTATGACCCAAATGGCATTGTGACCCTTACTCGTCTTCGGCAAGCCTACTATGAACTCCATAGTTATGTCTTCCCACTTCCCGCCCGGTACTAACAATGATTGAGCTACCCCATACGGTACTTGATGCTCGGCTTTTACTTGTGCACACGTGGCACACTTCGAGATGTACTTGGCTACCCTCGCCTTCATTCCGGGCCACCAGTAAACCCGTTTCGCATCTTGGTACGTCTTTGTACTTCCCGGGTGAATCGAATACTTTGACTTGTTCACATCATTCAACAATTCTTTTCGGATACCACCGAACTTAGGAACCCAAATACGACCGCCTACGGTTTTCAACCCTTGTGCATTTTCAAGAAAATGTTGGTTTCTACCTAACCGTTCTTGTCTTAACTCGTCTTTTCCCATAACTTCTCGTTGGGCATCCTTGATTCTTTCGATAATACTCGAGACGACTTCTATACGTGTTAAAATTCCTCGGTTCGGGTTCTCATAAACTTTTCGTCTCAAGGCGTCGGCTACAACATTAGCCTTTCCCACATGATACACAATCTCACAATCGTAGTCGGCGATCAACTCGATCCATCTTCTTTGTCGCATATTGAGATCTTTTTGAGTAAACACGTATTGTAAACTTTTATGATCCGTGTACAACGTACACCGAGTACCATACAAATAATGCCTCCACAACTTCAAGGAAAAAATAATCGCCGCCAACTCCAAGTCGTGTGTCGTGTACCTCAATTCCGCATTTTTCAATTGTCGCGAGGCATACGCGATCACTTTACCTCTTTGCATCGACACACAACCGAGCCCTTGATTCGAAGCATCACTATAAACTACAAAATCTTCCATTCCATCCGGTAATGTAAGAATCAGCGCGTTACATAACTTTTCCTTCAACAATTTAAACGCCTCTTCTTGCTTCTCGAGAAGTCTTGTATAAATCTTCGGTAATAACCGGCTAATCCAAGGAAACTTCTAACCTCGGTAGGAGTCCTCGGAGGCTCCCAATTTGACACCGCTTCAATCTTGGACGGGTCAACTTTAATACCATCACATGTCACCACGTGACCTAAGAATTGTACTTCTCGCAACCAAAATTCACACTTCGAGAATTTAGCATACAACTTCTCCCGTTTTAACCCATCTAACACAAGCCTCAAATGACCTTCGTGTTCTTCCTCGGTTTTCGAATAAATCAAAATGTCGTCAATGGACACGATCAAAAACTTATCAAGAAACGGTTTACAAACCCGATTCATCAAATCCATAAAAATGGCCGGCGCGTTTGTAAGACCAAACGACATCACTAGGAACTCATAGTGACCATACCGTGTACGAAAAGCCGTCTTCTCGGTGTCGCCTTCTTTCACCCGAACTTGGTGATAACCCGACCTCAAATCAATCTTCGAGAAATAACTAGCACCTTGCAATTGGTCGAATAAGTCTTCAATTATCGGCAACGGGTAACAGTTCTTAATAGTTACCTTATTCAACTCTCGGTAGTCGATACACATTCTCATCGAACCGTCTTTCTTTTTGACAAACAATACCGGTGCAACCCTCGGTGACGAACTCGGACGAATAAAACCCTTATCTAACAAGTCTTGCAATTGAGTCATCAATTCTCGCATCTCGGTGGGAGCTAATCGATACGGAGCACGAGCAATCGGCGTCGGCCCCGGAACTAAATCAATCTTAAACTCGACTTGTCTCTCCGATGGCAAACCGGGCAAGTCATCGGGAAATACTTCGGGAAAATCCCGAATAATCTTGACATTATCCATCGACTTCTTTTCTTTTCGACCATCTAGTACATATGCTATAAACGATGCACAACCTTTCGATATACTTTTCCTCGCCTTGATGGCGGTAATCACATTAGGCATGTGATGATGTTTTTCCCCATACACATACACTTTCTCGTTGTCGGGTGTCTTGATCAACACAATTTTCTTACCACATAATATCTTGGCTTGGTGCATTCCCAACCAATCCATAACTACATCGAATGCTTTTATTCCCATGGGCAATAAATCGACCTTAAACTTTCTACCGTCTATTTCTAATTCACAATTTCTATAAACACTTTCAACCATTGAGGTTTTCCCGTCGGCTACCTCTATTTCATAAATTTCATCTAACATCTCGGACGGCACATTCAACTTACAACCAAACTCGTAAGACACAAATGAATAATTGGAACCCGAATCAAATAATATATGAGTTGGCAAGGAATTAATGAATAGAGTACATGACACCACATCGTGTGCCTCCGTCGCCTCCTCCCGAGTGAGTTGGAAGGATCGCCCCTTCACATTTGCCGGCTCCACTTTCTTTTGAGCCGTGGACACCATCGACTCGGTCCCTTCTTCGGGCACACATTGCTATAGTGCCCCTTCTCGTGACACGAGAAACATTCCACCTCGGCCAATGGCTTGGCCTTACAATCCCGGGCTATACGCCCCGACCTACCACAGCTATAACAAGATTTCGACCCACTTCGGCATTCGCCGGTATGATTTTTCCCGCACTTCTTGCACGAGCCCACACTTCCTTGTTTAGAGAAGCTCGGAGTGAACTTCCCTTTCTTGAACGAACTAGAGCCGCTCTCGGCTTTCCTTTTCTCGCCCACATGGGCTCTCTCGGCAACTCGTGCCTTATTCACCTCTTCCACACCTCGGGAGGCACTAATGGCCTCATCAAGCGTGACCGCCCTCTTAACTTTCAATTGATAATCCCACGGTAACCCACTAGCGTACCGAACCACCCTCAACCTCTCATCCGAGTAGGTTTTAGCAACAAACGGGAGCAATCTCGTGAACTCTCTCGAGTATTCTTCAACCGACATATCACCCTTCTTAAGGGTCACAAAATTTTCATGCATTTTCTCCAAATCCCTTTCGGGACAAAACTTCTTTTTCAATCTCGTGGTAAACTCATCCCACGACATTTTCTCAACCACCTCCCTCCCGAGGGTCTCATACACAATATCCCACCACACCATAGCATCTTCTTTTAACAATTGTGACACATACGTCACCATATCGGCTTTCTGTAGGGATTTACTACGCACCATGCGACTGATCAATTACTTGGGTCGACCACCTAGTACACGAGTTCGAACCATGACTGACCAAGAACATGAACTTGTTCTTGACCGGTTAAAACTAACTAGTTGATTTACTCCCTAAATGCGGAACTGGGATTAAACCTAATCCTTAAATCCTAAAGGATTGGGATGTTGGAAAACTAGATTAGGTTAACAAGAAATAAACCTTGTACGAAGAACTCGAACACACACACACACACACACACACATACTTGTGTGTGTTCGTCGACTACTACCAAGAACCCTAGGGTTCTTGGTTCGACTTCGAACAAGAGGAGAAGAAGAAGATGTGTTCCATGAAACATACCTTAGGTTAATGCTTAAGATAAGTCCACTGATGATGAACACGACGAACGATCTTCTAGTTGATCACTTGCTTCGATCTTGATCTTCGAAACTCGAAGAACACGAAGAACGAACGAAGAACACCAAGAACGAAGAACACCAATTGATGGTGTTCTTGTTTCGGCCGAAAGGGGTAAAGGGGCAAGGGTTTTCGGCTTGTGTAGATGTTGAAGTAACATCTAGGGTTTAGCATAAGCCTTCTATTTATAATAGAAGATGTTACACTTAAAACCCTTCTATTTAATTAAGATTAACTTCTTAATTAAACTTCTCTTATACACTTCCATCCCTTATAGTTTTAACTAGTTTATTATCATTGCACTTAACTATCAAATTTCTAGTATTAACACACTATAATTTTGGTACCCATATACACGAAATTATACACTTGCATTTATACTTTTAATAGTTAATTATATAATAATCTTTATATAATTTATACAATAATATTATCCAATTACTATATGATTTAATAGCTTTAAATCATATCATGGATAATATATAACTAACACATTGTATATTTACTTAACTAGTAAATGTACAACTACTTGTATTAATTAGTTAGTTAAACTAATCTAGTAATAAGTTAAACTTAACTTAATATTTAACTGATTCATAATGACTATTATGAATCATTCCTCTTCGTAGTATCGTTGCATAACTTGTTCGTATTACATGCACTCACCGGTGTGACCTTTAAGTGTTTCATAGGCATGGATGTATCATCATAGGTTGACCAACTGTGCACATAATTCCTTCAGACTCCCACTTGTGCAAGTTTGTAACCTTTGTCTTAATGATACGAGCTACAGTGGCCTTCTAGATGGGCATGTAGGTAACCAACCCCATAAAAACAGCTTACATAACCCAGGTATAGTTTATGAAAAACTCTTTAATAGCGACTCCTAGTAAAGAACACTTTGTCTTTACTTCTTGGGTAACGTTGTTAGGCTTATCCCTTGCAGCACGATATTTGTGATAACGAATACGAGCATGGTAGAAATTATCAACTCCTGTATTCGAAATCATTTCATGACTTCTTGATTCAAACTGTTGTGATAAACGACAAAGAACAAATCAGTTCGTTTGGGCATGGCCATGCACTTTCCAGTTATCTCATCACGTCAAAGGACCTATAAATATCTCTCCTAAAAAGGAGGTTCAATTACCATCTTGTATATTTCGATTTAAAATACAACTTCCTTTGTACCCAGTATCTTCCTCGTATGACAAACGTATTTCAGAATTGTCTGAGTTGAACCAAAGCACATTAGTCATTGTATCCTAAACCAAATACCTCAGGCTTAAGGACAATCCTAGTGAACAATACTTTTGAACTTTTCAACCACGAAGTATTGTCACGGTGGTCAATCCAATATTCGTTGAGCCTCCAATAGAATATCACCGATATTTGGTTTACACAAAACTTGTGTAGCGATCTTCGAAGAACTTCGAATCTACCACCAAATACCGCGATGACGTTAACGTCCCATCGAGGTTCCCACCTAGACGAGTAGTCACGGATTTTATATCTTTTGAATAAATAGACTTTTATTCATGGATGTTGTAAAACATACAAAGTCTGAATAAAAATGATACTAACTCATGTACTATTCCTCACTGGACATAGATACTGAATTATTACTGGATCATTACTTATTCCTTTCGTTTGTGTTGATTACTTAATGATTCTTACAAACTTAATTGTAACTTTATCACTAAACCAATCATTTCTATTAAACTAAAGACATAAGACGAGTATTTAGGAATACTATTACTTTTGTCTTTGCTAGATATTGTTCTTGCAACAATGTAGAACATATTCTAGTCTTGCCTTTTATGCAATTCGGTAAACATAGGAGGATTGGAAATTAACTCCTTAGTTTCTTGAATTCATAAAATCATCCTTGTAACTAAAGTCGCTTTTAGTTACTTGATTTGTAGATATTCTTACTAGTTAAAGAAAATTCCTTAAATGACTATGTTATCCACAGAAGGGTTAACAACCTATTAGATATGCAATAATTAATCACAAGACTTGTGATAACGCTATTTGGTTTGCAATAATCTAATCGATCATTTATTATTTCTCTTAACTCTTTGGCTAACGACTTGGTAAAACCTTGTTGTTAATGTCTTATTAACTTACTAAATTCACTAACATCTTTAATGAATTACGTTAGTTTTAGCTCCCACTTACTTTTATGGAATTTAAGCATCTCTTAAACTACTTTGACCTAGTCAATAACTTGTAGTTTAATCTTTTTAAGAATTCTATCAATAATCAAGATCATCCTTTGGATTTTGCGAATATCCAACATTCCTGTTTAGGGAATTATGATCTTTATTGATTACTGTACCTAACAAGTATAAAACACTTGAAATGATACCATCAATTCTTAAATACATTAGTACTCTTTTAAGAATCTTATTTAATGCCAAAGTCATTTCTTGGATTTCTCAAATATCCATTATTCCTATAAGGGAATCATGACTTGATTAAATATTGTATTTATTACAAGTATAAAAGACTTGCAATAATACCATTTAATTCTTAAATACTTTAATATAGTTATGTCCCCTTTTAAGAGTCATTTAATGTCTAAGTCATTTTACTTGGATTATGCGAATATCCAATTATTCCTATTAGGGAATTATGACTTCATTAAATCCTTTACTACAAGTATGAAAGACTTGTAATAATACTCTTTAGAGTCTATCTTGATTATATCCAACATAATCATACTATATTAATACTAATACTTTAAAACTTTCTATCATAAGTAATGACTATTACTTAAGATGTTTTAACTAAGTTCAATAACTATTGAACCTTATGCTTCCATAAAACTTTTAAATACTTTCATTAGAAAAACTTTCTAATTACTAGCATCTAAATACCTTGAGCTATCAAGACATTATTTATACAACAATCAAACAAATATATAAAACATGAAATATAAGTAAATCAAAACTTGACTTACAATCTAGTCATAAACCTTGACTAGTGTAATTATCACACATGCACACAATATAATTCAACCATAGATTCGATAATTGATTAAAACAAAAAATGAAACTTGTTTTAACAAAAAATAAAATTATCCAAACAATAAAGTAAAATTGTTTAAAACGAATCCACTGAAAAAACTGAATTATAAAAAAAACTTGGTGCTCGTGGGATCATCACCATCTCATGCCGGTCACTATCACTTTCCATCTCCTCCTGCAATAAACGATTGCAAAAGTTAGATTACTCGTAATGTACTTTACAAGCATCTAAAAGTGATTAAGAAGTGTGGTTGTGTTACCTGAGGAACTTGCGTTTCCTCCACTACCACTTGCACCCTTTGGACAATTTCTTTTCCAATGCCCAGCCTCACCACACTTGAAGCACCGGTTCTCGGTCCTCGCAGTGTTAGGCTTAAACTTCTTGACCTTTTGTTTGACACCTTTACCATTTAGCACTCCTTGGTTAGGATAGGTTTTACCCTTTCCTTTACCACCATGCCCTTTTCTCTTCTTCCCACCGCCACCACCGTTACCAATCAAGAGAACGTCCTTAGATTTGGTCCCCAAACTCAACTCAGCTGTCTTGAGCATAGAATGTAGCTCAACAATGGATTTCTCCATATTATGCATGTTGTAGTTGACCACAAAAGACTTGTAGTCATCAGACAACGAGTTGAGTATAGTATCTGTTGCCATTTTCAACGGTATGGGGTGACCAAGTCTAGCGAGGTGATCCATGTGTCCTTTCATTTTCATGACGTGGGCACTCACCGGCGTTCCTTTGACCATCTTGCAAGAGTTGAAGGCTCGATTGATGTCAAACCTCTCAGTGCGAGCTTGCTCTTGAAATGAATCCCTAAGTTGCTGGATCATCTCAAATGCAGGCACATCCATAAGTCCCGCTTGTAACTCAGGACTCATGGTGGCTAGCATCAAACAGCTCACATCAAGTGCATCACTGACATGCTTATCATAAGCTTGCCTCGTTTCAGCTCTGGCATTAACAGCAGGGGTGTTCGGTACTGCTCTCTCCAGGACATACCACTTTCTCTCATGCCTGAGCACAATACGAAGATTGCACTCCCAGTTGAGAAAGTTTGACCCAGTCAACTTGTCCTTTTCGAGGATTGAGCGAAGTGAGAGATTGTTGGTACTTGTTGTCGCAATCACATTTGTTGCTGCCATCTACAAATCAAACCCAGTTTAATTAGTAATCATCAATAAACATTCTCTAAAATATATTATAAACCCATAATTAATATTTTAGGCCTAGGATCCATATATCACATTCTCGCCGCAAGGTTTGGGCACTTCCCGCGAGACATGTTATTTCTGGTAGGTAACTTCCTTACCGATCGTATCAAGACTTGACATGATTCCTAGGGGTCGTAGAATCTTTAGACTTATAACTTATTACAACCTTGTACAATCTAATCGTACATTTCTAAATTAGTAATAAAGTCTAGTATGTTTATTCTACTCAAGTACTTTTTGGGCCGGGACTCCCGATTATCACCAAAGTAGATCAGACCATCTAAGACAGTGCGATGCTCTGCGCCGGGACTCCCGATTATCACAGAACCTTACGCACCCTAACACTCGCAATGATTTGAATCCATATCTAAGGTTCTTTATCCTTACAATATGAATATCGTTTAACAAGTGAGGTGTTCCATTAGGTGGATAGTACTTCGATCTAAGATTTTCTTGGGTTTGTTTAAGTCTTAAACTAAACTTAAACTTTTATTCCAATCTTAATCCTTGTTTAAAATGTGTGACTTGTGAATTGAATGGTTCTCCAAGACACCTTCTTTAAACATAAGAACTATTCTTTAAAACTTATAGTTTCAAGAATTCACACGATTTTACATGTATACCTAAATCGAGGTGTACAAAACGTTTTACTAGGTTTTGTGAGAAACCTTATTTCTAATAAAACTTACTTGTTTTATATTATTTGAAAAACTTATGTTAAACTTTTAAAACTTTTATGATTCATGAACTTGAAACATAAACCTAGTTTAACACACCTAGCTTTTCAAAATGTCTAATAACGAAATTAAACACTTGTTTCTTACTTATTAAATTCGACCATAACTTATGCCTTAACGACACACTTACAAACTTTGTGATTTTCTTGTGTAGCTCCCACTAGCTTCAACAACCATGATGAAACTTAAGCTAACAATCACCGGTTTATACTTGGTGAAACTAATAAACCTATTATATAAAAACTATATATAATAATTCCTTAGTTTGTTTAAACCTTTCTTATATTTAACTTAACTAGTTAAATATAGGTTCTTGTTATTTATACTTGATCATTAATCTAGTATATTACATAACTTGTAAAATACTTATGTTATACTTGTATAATTATCTAGTTATAATAATTTATAACTTTTATACATCTTAATATATATATATATATATATATATATATATATATATAACTTTGTATATTTCTAGTTAATAATATAATTTCAACTTGTATAATTTTTAGTTATAATGAAATCATAACTTTGTACTTTCTAGTTTTAATTATATTATAACTTATACAATAACTAATTATAATATTATCTTTCAAAGATCAAAAATAACATTACCCTTTTTAATTGTTTCATTTTAACTTGTATTTAATGTATATGTTCGTGTATATATGTATATTTATAATAACAAACTTGTAACATTTTAATAAAAAAACATTACATCTAGCTTATACATGTACATTTTAACTTGAACTAATTAAAATGTGTATAAACTTATTACTTCTTTTAAAATTCAATTTTATTTAATTAAAAAAAAACGTCCAAAAATTTAAATATATATATACATAAACAATTAAATACATCTTGTTAATTTTAGAACTTAAAAATTAACATCTTCTTTAACAATTCCCTAAATTAATTAGATGAACCCTAATCTTGCTTTTGATCAATCAAAACTAGGGTTTTGAATTTCTTGATCAAACACATTATTTTAATTAAAAGATTAATTTTAATCAATCCTTTTAAACAATAAACTTTGTTTAAATTCTAAGATAGATTATAACTTTTAATAAATTTATTTAAACTCTTTAATTTAAACCTTATAGACAATAAACTTTGTATAAATTACTAGGTTTAAAGAACTAGCTTTAATAAATCTATCAAAATAATAATTAAACTTATTAGACATAAACTTGTCTAATTAACTAGGTTTTAGATTATTATCCTAATTAATACTTTTAAACTATTAAACTTAAACTAGTTTAATGTTCTAGGGTTCTTTAGGGTTTTCGAAAATCTTAACACTAAGAAACTTTTCCACCAATTAAACTAGGCTAGTTTAACATACTTGGTGTCCAAGTTTCCTCTAGATTTACGAAAATCCTAAGGCTTTTAGGAAAGAATCCTTTTGATCAATTAAACATATCTTGTTTAATATACTTGATCCTAGGGTTCTTTCTAGGTCACGAAAATTCTAAGGTTTATGGAAAGAATCCTTTTGATCAATTAAACATATCTTGTTTAATATACTTGATCCTAGGGTTCTTTCTAGGGTTTCGAAAATTTGCTAGGGTTTTCTAGAAACCTTCTTGACCAATTAAACTTACACTAGTTTAATGTTCTTGGTCTTAAGGTTTCTTCCCTTATTTTCGAAAAACATGAAGAAGAAAGAAGAAAAACTTGAAACAAAAAAAACTTGTAAATTAAAGTAAACAAACAACCTTTGTTAATATAGTCTAGATTTCTAAACCAACGCTCTGATACCACTGTAGGGATTTACTACGCACCATGCGACTGATCAACCACTTGGGTCGACCACCTAGTACACGAGTTCGAACCATGACTGACCAAGAACATGAACTTGTTCTTGACCGGTTAAAACTAACAACCTGATTTAATCCCTAAATTCGGAACTGGGATTAAACCTAATCCTTAAATCCTAAAGGATTGGGATGTTGGAAAACTAGATTAGGTTAACAAGAAAGAAACCTTGTACGAAGAACTCGAACACAGACACATACTTGTGTGTGTTCGTCGACTACTACCAAGAACCCTAGGGTTCTTGGTTCGACTTCGAACAAGAGGAGAAGAAGAAGATGTGTTCCATGAAACATACCTTAGGTTAATGCTTAAGATAAGTCCACTGATGATGAACACGACGAACGATCTTCTAGTTGATCACTTGATTCGCTCTTGATCTTCGAAACTCGAAGAACACGAAGAACGAACGAAGAACACGAAGAACGAAGAACACCAAGTGATGGTGTTCTTGTTTCGGCCGAAAGGGGTATAGGGGCAAGGGTTTTCGGCTTGTGTAGATGTTGAAGTAACATCTAGGGTTTAGCATAAGCCTTTTATTTATAATAGAAGATGTTACACTTAAAACCCTTCTAGTTTAATTAAGATTAACTTCTTAATTAAACTTCCCTTTTACACTTCCATCCCTTATAGTTTTAACTAGTTTATTATCATTGCACTTAACTATCAAATGTCTAGTATTAACACACTATAATTTCGGTACCCATATACACGAAATTATACACTTATATTTATACTTTTAATAGTTAATTATATAATAATCTTTATATAATTTATACAATAATATTATCCAATTACTATATGATTTAATAGCTTTAAATCATATCATGGATAATCTATAACTAACACATTGTATATTTACTTAACTAGTAAATGTACAACTACTTGTATTAATTAGTTAGTTAAACTAATCTAGTAATAAGTTAAACTTAACTGATTCATAATGACTACTATGAATCATTCCTCTTCGTAGTATCGTTGCATAACTTGTCCGTATTACATGCACTCACCGGTGTGACCCTTAAGTGTTTCGTAGGCATGGATGTATCATCATAGGTTGACCAACTGTGCACATAATTCCTTCACTTTCTTACATTTGCTACTACCGATGACCCGCTCGGTCTCTCGGATCCACCTCATGGTTACTTTCGGGTCCGAACTACCCGTATACACATTTGACTTGCAAGCCATGAAGGATTTAAACGAACAACCTCTTTTCACATCGGGCTTTGCCCTAGCATCACTTTGGCCACCCGTGGAGGATTTCCCTTCACTGGTGCCACTACCCCCGGTTCTCTCATCCGATCTAGCCTCGGATTCACGGTCTCCACTCGACCTCTCACGGTCCCCAATAATTCGGTGCACTTCCTCGGCCACCGTCCCTTTGATTTGATCAATAATAGTTTGGAGATCCGCCATGGTTACCGGAGTCTTATTAGCTCCGACCTCCGATTCATCAACTCGATGCATCGACGGTTGACTTTTTTGTTCAACCACCCTCTCGACATGAGGTATTTCTTCCTCCCGGTTTTCTGGGGCTTTCCCACTTCTACGAGTGTTCACCATTTCTTTCAATCAAGACTATACAAAAGACATTAAACATTTAGTACCTTGTGTACAACCCATTAGTCGCATAATACTCAATATCCATAATCATATCAACTTTCATAGGTCCCCTAAGTTAACCCTAAACTTAACATAAGGTCTCAAGGTCAACCTATAATCTCAAGGAATCTTATATTCCTAATGCTACAGTCTAAGACTAGGATGGTCATCCAACCTAATTCACTTAAACTATAACTCTGATACCAAGTTGTAACACCTCAAATTTTAATACAAAACATTTGCCCAAAATATATCATTTTCATAAATAGAAGAACCGTTCCAAAAATATGGATTTACAAAAAGCTTTGGTATGAAAATCAGAGTATAAAGTTGGTGTTACAAAATAGATCAAAACCAAAGCTAAGCATAAATCCAATCTAATGTTCTTCTACTCTAGGCCCTGCATCTCTATCCATGGGTACCTAAACCTTCGATCCCGAACCTGAGTACATAGCAAAAACAACAAGGAATATGTGAGACAAAAACGTCTCGTGAGCTACATGGGTTTAGACCCAATGATAATAAAATGTCACGTTACATATAAACACACACACACACACACACACACACACACACATATATATATATATATATATATATATATATATATATATATATATATATATATATATATATATATATATATATATATATATATATATATATATATATATATATATAAATCATCTATCCAATCTATTCACCCTATTGTGACCATATCAATCTTGCTCTCTTAGCAAACATATCTAACTATCGGGCTGCCCCCGAACTAGCTAGAAGCACATACATATCTAGTTATCGGGTTGCCCCCGAACAAACTAGAAACAAGATACCGGCAAGAGGGAATCTCCCAATCTACCGATACCTGCCTTACTCGCCAGAATACGTCCAGTTAGCAAGACTACTAACGTGGATGAGTCGATGGGAATCCACCCAACTGCCCCTCAATCCACACCTCATGACCGGGAGTCGCCCGTGTCATCTCATCATCTCAATCTCACCATAACCCAACAGTTATGTCAACTAGCTCTCAACTAACACTTTCATCATCAAACAAGTTAGTCCAATATTATCAATAATATCTATCACTAACTCAACATACTATAAGTCTACACAAATAAGCAAATAGACCATAACACAAGTAAGAAAAGTAATTCATAGGCTATATACTCAGTAAAGTCCACACGTGCTCACCTTAGCAATAAAATGCTCCAACCGTATTCTTTACGCCAATTTCCTTGCTTCACAATTCGGTCAACTTTCCAAGACTTCACCAAAAGCCTAATACAACAATCACAAGATGTTCAACATCACATACTAACAATAATGTATCCATTTATCACAAGATACCATCAACTAACACTTTCCCCCAATTATGGTGGTTTACCAAACCCTAGGTTAAACCAACCCTTAAGATTCTTACAAATCATAATCATACACTTGTTTCCTTTGTTAAAATACCATCTATTAAGTGTATTCATCCTTTATTTCACCATAACCCATAACCCCAAGAACTAGGGTTTCAAACCCAAGCATCAAAATACATAGATCTTAAGCTACAAAGATCAAAGAGTGAAGATATACCTTTAATCTTCACTTAGGAGTGAAATCTACCAAGGATTCTTGAAGAAATCGACCTCCAACTGTTCGTGAGCTCAAAAATCGCCAAAGGAGAAACTAGGGTTTTGATATGGCATTAGATGAGCCAAAACCCGACTTTAATGTTGTCGACAGAAGTTCACGGCGTGAACTATGTTCGCGTCGCTAACTTTTCCCCACTCGCATACTTCGCGATCGCTAACTGGTCGGGAACTACTTCACACACAAAAGCTCTAATCTCTGTAGACAGTTCCCGATCGGGAACTATCTTCGCTTCGCTAACTCCGAGTGCAGCCAAGGCTGCACTTTTTCATCCTTGTCTCGGCCCGGTTTCGTCCATAACTTTCTTATACGGTGTCCAAATGACACGAAACCAATTTCCACGTGCTTTATATGATTTATCCATAATTAACATATTTTTATACAATTTATTTATTTACAAATTTCGGGTCATTACAACTATCTACCCCTTAAGAAGATTCCGTCCTCGGAATCTCATCATAGTTCACGAAATCCGGGTACCTCTTCCGAATCTCGTCTTTGACTTCCCAAGTCAAATTTGGCCAAAGTGAGTGCTTCCACTTGACCAATACCAACTTGATCTCTTTATTCCGAAGCTTCTTTGTTTTCGTTTCTAATATAGCTTCGGGCTCCTCAATCAACCGGTTCGGGGCATCAACCCGCAACTCTTGTAATGGAATAATATTTTCAACTTTCCCGATGAACTTCTTCAAGTAACTTACGTGAAAGGTGTCATGCACACCTTGAAGCTCAGGTGGAAGTTCCAAGTTAAGCGCTTGAAGCCTGACACGTTTCAATATCTTAAACGGTCCAACATATCTTGGACTTAATTTCCCTTTCTTTCCAAACCGCATTACACCTTTCCAAGGTGATACTTTCAACATTACCATATCACCGACATCCAAGTCGTATGGTCTTTTCTTCAAACCCGAATAACTTCGTTGTCTATCTTGAGCAGCTTTCATGTTGGCTTGTATAATACCAATTTTCTCGTTCGTCACTTTTACAATCTTGGGACCCATGAGTTTCGTCTCTCCCGCTTCTAACCAACAAGATGGAGTTCTACATTTTCTACCATACAACGCCTCATAAGGTGGCATCTTAATAGTCGAGTGATAACTATTATTATACGAGAACTCGACTAACGGTATTTACCCCCGAAATTCAACACACACGATCTCAACATATCTTCGACCGTTTGAATTGTTCTTTCACTTTGACCGTCGGTTTGCGGATGGTAAGTCATGCTCAACTGCAACTTTGTACCCAACTCTTCTTGTAATGATCTCCAAAATCTCGAGGTAAATCTCGCGTCTCTATCGGATACAATCAATAACGGAACCCCGTGGAGTCGAACCACCTCATCAACATACAACTTAGCCAATTTCTCAAGTGGCAACGTTTCCCGAATGGCTAAAAATAACGCACTCTTGGTCAATCGGTCAACTATGACCCAAATGGCATTGTGACCCTTACTCGTCTTCGGCAAGCCTACTATGAACTCCATAGTTATGTCTTCCCACTTCCCGGCCGGTACTAACAATGATTGAGCTACCCCATACGGTACTTGATGCTCGGGTTTTACTTGTGCACACGTGGCACACTTCAAGATGTACTTGGCTACCCTCGCCTTCATTCCGGGCCACCAGTAAACCCGTTTCATATCTTGGTACGTCTTTGTACTTCCCGGGTGAATCGAATACTTTGACTTGTGCACATCATTCAACAGTTCTTTTCGGATACCACCGAACTTAGGAACCCAGATACGACCGCCTACGGTTTTCAACCCTTGTGCATTTTCAAGAAAATGTTGGTTCTTACCTAACCGTTCTTGTCTTAACTCGTCTTTTCCCATAACTTCTCGTTGGGCATCCTTGATTCTTTCGATAATACTCGAGACGACTTCTATACGTCTTAAAATTCCTCGGTTCGGGTTCCCATAAACTTTTTGACTCAAGGCGTCGGCTACTACATTAGCCTTTCCCGCATGATACACAATCTCACAATCGTAGTCGGCGATCAACTCGATCCATCTTCTTTGTCGCATATTGAGATCTTTTTGAGTAAACACGTATTGTAAACTTTTATGATTCGTGTACAACGTACACCGAGTACCATACAAATAATGCCTCCACAACTTCAAGGCAAAAATAATCGCCGCCAATTCCAAGTCGTGTGTCGTGTACCTCAATTCCGCATTTTTCAATTTTCGCGAGGCATACGCGATCACTTTACCTCTTTGCATCAACACACAACCGAGCCCTTGATTCGAAGCATCACTATAAACTACAAAATCTTCCTTACCATCCGGTAATGTAAGAATCGGCGCGTTACATAACTTTTCCTTCAACAATTTAAACGCCTCTTCTTGCTTCTCGAGAAGTCTTGTATAAATCTTCGGTAATAAACGCCTCTTCTTGCTTCTCGAGAAGTCTTGTATTAGTTAAACTAGAGGGTTCTAAGCGCAACTTATTTAACTATAAATAAGAGGCTTAGGTTAACCCTAAAACCCCTTACACCACATACACGAAATCCCTTGCCCCTCCTCCCCTTCAATCGGCCGAAGCCACACACACAAGAACGCAAGTTTGTGTTCTTCGTGTTTCGAAGATCAAGATCGTTGCAAGTGATCATCTAGAGGATCGCTCGTCGTGTTCATCATCAGTAGACTATCTTAAGCTAAACTAAGGTATGATTCATGGAACACTCTTTCTCCTCTCCCCTCTTGTTCGATCGAACGAAAACACCAAGAACCCTAGGGTTCTTGGTGAGTGTTCGACGAACACACACAAGCATTGTGTGTGTTCGAGTTTTTCGTACAAGGTTTCTTTCTTGTTAATCTAATCTAGATTTCCAACATCCCAATCCTTTAGGGTTTAAGGATTAGGTTTAATCCCACTTCCGTTTTTAGGGATTAAATCAGCTAGTTGGTTTTAACCGGTCAAGAACACCTTCATGCTCTTGGTCAGTATGGTCGAACCAAGTGACTAGGTGGTCGACTAAGTGGTCGATTAGTATTCAATGAAACCCTTCAATAATCAACTAAATATGATTTACGAATACTACCAAAGTCAAAAAGATAAGATTTCTATATCTCCAGATCCACCAGCATGTGACTATCCCGATCACTTGACGCTTCATTCTCCTCTGATTAACAATTGAATAATCCTTACATCCTTGCCACCAATCATCAAAGGACATAATATCTCCACTACTTTGATCACACCATCGGCTAATACCAATCCAAACTTCCGAGGCAATGTTGCACGAGAAGAATAGAATAAGTGCTCCAAAGTTTCCAAACCATCGGCTATTGATCTATTTCAAGACCCCTTCGTGAGAGATTTTGACGAGTGGGTCGGGGAGGCGATCTAATTAGACAATTCTGAAATACGTTTGTCATACGAGGTGATACTAGGTACAAAGGAAGTTGTATTTTTAAATCGAAATATACAAGATGGCAATTGCACCTCCTCTTTAGGAGATATATTTATAGGTCCTTTGACTTGATAAGAAACTGGCAAGTGCACGGCCGTGCCCAAACGAACTGATCTGTTCTTTGTCGTTTATCACAGCAGTTTGAATCAAGAAGTCATAAAATGATTTCGAATACAGGAGTTGATAATTTCTACCATGCTCGTATTCATTATCACAAATATCGTGCTGCAAGGGATGAGCCAAACATAGTTTGCCCAAGAAGTAGAGACAGAGTGTTCTTTACTAGGAGACGCTATTAAAGAGTTTTTCATAAACTATACCTGGGTTACGTAAGCTGTTTTTATGGGGTTGGTTACCTACATGCCCATCTAGAAGGCCACTGTAGCTCGTATCATTAAGACAAAGGTTACAGACTTGCACAAGTGGGAGTCTGAAGGAATTATGTGCACAGTCAGTCAACCTATGATGATACATCCATGCCTATGAAACACTTAAGGGTCACACCGGTGAGTGCATGTAATACGAGCAAGATAAGCAATGATACTACAAAGAGGAATGATTCATAATAGTCATTATGAATCAGTTAAGTATTAAGTTAAGTTTAACTTATTACTAGATTAGTTTAACTAACTAATTAATACAAGTAGTTGTACATTTACTAGTTGAGTAAATATACAATGTGTTAATTATAGATTATCCATGATATGATCTAAAGCTATTAAATCATATAGTAATTGGATAATATTGTTGTATAAATTATATAAAGGTTATTATATAATTAATTATTGAAAGTATAAATACAAGTATATAATTCATGTATATGGGTACCGAATTATTAGTGTATTAATACTAGACATTTAGTAGTTAAGTACAACAATAATAAACTAGTTAAACTATAAGGGATGGAAGTGTTAAAAGGAAGTTTAATTAAAGTTCTAATATTAATTAAACTAGGAGGGTTCTAAGCGTAACTTATTTGTATTCAAATAAGAGGCTTAGGGTAACCCTAAACCCCTTGATCATTCACACGAAATACTTCCTCCTTCCCTCTCCTTGGCTTCGGCCGAAACACACCCAAGAACACCAAGTTTGGTGTTCTTCGTTCTTCGTGTTCTTCAAGTCTTGAAGATCCAAGTTCATTGCTTAGATCAACTAGAAGATCGCTCGACTTGTTTATCATCAGTGGATCTATCTTAAGCAATCAACAAGGTATGTTTTGGGAAACCCTTTTCTCCCTTCTCCCTCTTGGACGAATTTCGGCCAAAGAACCCTAGGGTTCTTTGGTTGATGGTCGACGAACACACAAGTATGTGTGTGTTCGAGTTCTTCGTACAAGGTTTCTTTCTTGTTAACCTAATCTAGTTCTCCAACATCCCAATCCTTTAGGGTTTAAGGATTAGGTTTAATCCCAGTTCCACATTTAGGGATTAAATCAACTAGTAGGTTTTAACCGGTCAAGAACAAGTTCATGTTCTTGGTCAGTATGGTCGAACCAAGTATACTAGGAGGTTGACCCAAGTGGTCGATCAGTGTCATGTGAAACCCTTCATTTCCTTTGTTAAAATACCATCTATTAAGTGTATTCATCCTTTATTTCACCATAACCCATAACCCCAAGAACTAGGATTTCAAACCCAAGCATCAAAATACATAGATCTTAAGCTACAAAGATCAAAGAGTGAAGATATACCTTTAATCTTCACTTAGGAGTGAAATCTACCAAGGATTATTAAAGAAATCGACCTCCAACTGTTCTTGAGATCAAAGATCGCCAAAGGAGAAACTAGGGTTTTGATATGGCATTAAATGAGCCAAAACCCAACTTTAATGCTGTCGAAAGAAGTTCACGACGTGAACTATGTTCGCGTCGCTAACTTTTCCCCACTCGCATACTTCGCGATCGCTAACTGGTCGGGAACTACTTCACGCACAAAAGCCCTAATCTCTGTAGACAGTTCCCGATCGGGAACTATCTTTGCGTCGCTAACTCCGAGTGTAGCCAAGGCTGCACTTTTTCATCCTTGCCTCGGCCCGGTTTCGTCCATAACTTTCTCATACGGTGTCCAAATGACACGAAACCAATTTCCACGTGTTTTATATGATTTATCCATAATTATCATATTTTTATACAATTTATTTATTTTCAAATTTTGGGTCGTTACAAGCAATAATGCAACAACCCTCGAAATCGGGTACTTGACCCGACATTTATTGCGATTAAAGCATCATATATTGTAGATTGCATTTAATCTAGAATTTAAGTCTAGGAAAAAACCCTCATGTCATGTGTTGGCATTACACATCATCATTATGCACAAGTCAGTTTACATATGTTTCATGTAGTTAGAAGCGTACATCTAGCGAGTTGGTTACTCAACTTAATTATGAATTAAATCAAAAATATAATTATTATATAATGATATACTAACTCAATCAAACAAACGGTACAAAAAGCAAAGTACGAAAAATTTTATGCCATTAATTAAACAAGCGACAACATTTAAATACTCGGTGTAGTACGAAAAACTGAAAATAATCATATATCTAGTTGAGATCATAATGTTGTGTTAGGAAATGACCACAATAAAAACCGAACTAGGTAACAACAAATTAAAAGAGTTAACTGCAAGAATGGTCCATGTGGTTTGGTCACCGTGGTTCAATAAGTGTAGGCACGGTGCCCATGGTTTGTATTATGGTGCAGCCATGATCCCTCCGCCCTAACGCTGTTAGTCTCCGTCCGTTGGTGCATGGAGGCATGTGCCCCTCACATGAGGGCAATTTGGTCATTTTGCATGTGGTCCCACCCTTTCTTCTTCTTCCTCTCTCTTCTTCCCCAACATGCAAAATGACTAATTGCCCTCATGTGAGGGGCCACATACCTCCTCTAACGGACGAAACTGCACAAAAATACAAACCATGTGTTACCACAGCTGCACTTATTGAACCACGGTGACTAAACGTGAAATTTAGCAAAACAACATGTACGATTCTTGAAATAAACTCCAAATTAAAATCCAAAATAATAATTTCCTAGTAAATGCAATCATAACTAGAGATGCACACAAACCGGTTGTTGACCAAACCGGTTTCGGGTTTGACCAAAACCGGTTTTGGTCAACGCCGATCAAAACCGGTTTTGACCAAACCGGTTTCGGTTCCTAACCGGTTTCGTGACTCGAAAATTCTAACCGGTGTAATGGGTATTGTAACCGGTTCGGTTCGGTTTCAAACCGATTAACCGGCCAAAACCGGTGTGTTGACCAAATTCGCGGTCGGTTTTAGTCAAAACCGGTTTCAAAAACCGGTTACTAACCGGTTTTTACCTTCAAAACCCCAAACCGGTTACTAACGGATCGGGTATTCCAAAATGGGTTCGGTTTTGGTCAAAACCGGTTTTGACCCTTTCGGTTTCGGTTTCCGGTTTCGGTTATTTTGTGCACGGCTAATCATAACAAGCTATCAAACGCTAACCCTACTCATCTATTTAAGAAAATAGCCCCTCCGTTTCGAGTTTCCAGCAGCAACAAAACACAGAAAAGATCTCCGGCAAAACAGCTTCATCTTCGGTAGCCTCTCTACCTTCAACCCGCACCTTGTTCTCTCTCTTCGAAATTAAAACCCACCATCGACCTCTTTGGTATTTTCCGACTACAAACAACCAGCAAACCTCCGGCGGTCCTTCGAACCTTCTGTAGAAATTGAAGCCTTAATATTTTATTTGGGGTTATGGAAATACACAAAAAAGGAAAAAAGATATAAAAATAACACAAAAGTGGTGGAGCAAAAACACATCCGATTTCATACTTTTTACTTTAGGATATTTACCACACTTTAACTATACTATTAGCTTGCATTATACATAAAAGAAGTAACCAAAAATCAACAAATTTTCCTAACTTTAAGCCACTAACACCAAAATGGCATGACTCTTTCAATTTAACTAAAAGTAGGGGTGAGCATGGGCGGTTTGGGGCAGTTTTTAACTAAAACCAAACCCCGCCCCAAAAGTTCGGGTTTTATGAATTACACCCTGTTCGGTTTTGGGTTTTTCGGTTTCGGGTTTTCGGTTCGGTTTCGAGGTTTTTTCAGTTTTTTGTTTCCTGTAAATTTACCAATTTGTTACCTTAAAAATTAATATTATGATTCAAACTACCAAACCTTAACACATTTCGTTATAAATAAAAAACTAGTAAGTTTAATATAATGTAATGATAAATTCAACTAACATAACTTGAAACCTAGAAAATATATAAAAATTCATTCATATCCTTTATTTAAAAGATCATTATATGTGAAATCTTTTATAAATATAAGAATATTTTTTTAAAAATTGAAAGATATATAATGGCGGGCGGGGCAGGGTTTTCGGTCGGGTTTTTCATATGCCCTTGAAAACCGCCCCAAACATTCGGGTTTTTCAAAAATCAAAGCCGTTGACATCGGTTTTTCAAATGGTTCGGTTTTTTCGGGGCGATTTTTCGGTTTCAGTTCGGTTTTTCGGTTTTTATGCTCACCCCTCACTAATAGTAGTAAATTACCCTTTTGTTATTTTCAGATTAATCCAACACCTTCTCCATCGTTTCTCCCTCTTTGAGTTTCGCAGGTATGTGTGTGTGTGGGCAGTCGGTCATGCCACTATGTTTTTCGATGTTCTCTCTAGACGTGTATAATTAATAACTGTGTTGAGGTGTGTGCCCGGTGAGTCATGGTTGTGTTCGTTCTTCCTTACGAATTGTGTCTGTAGTGGTGTGTATGTGCTTCGCTTCGGTGTGTGAGAATGTGTTTCTTTTTCGGGCCGAAGTATGTGTTCGTTACAGTTGCAAGTGGTCCCTTGGTACAAATTAAGAAGACTTAGTTTATGTTTCCTAAGTATGCTCCTAGGTGCGTGTTTCCGGCGATAAACCGTCCTGCCAGCATTGTCTTTGTTTTCCGTCGTCGAAGTCCCAACTGGTTGAGCCTACAAATCAGCCCAAACCAGTCATTGGGCCAGACGTCTCAATTTCGGTAGACCATACAGCCTAGTCCAAGACTTCTGATATCAGCCCAACCATTAAGCTTTGACAATTATGTGCTGGCCCTGACCCAAATCAAATTTGCAGCCAAGTTGTCTAATAAGAGTCCAAACGCATTTTTTTTTTAAATCAGATTATTTTATTATTATTTTAATTTAAATGTTGTATACATTTAATTATTACATTTATTTACCTAAATAATATTCATTTATTTATTATTTAATGATGTATCTTAATTTAAAGTTTATTTATTTGAATAATTATCAATGCTACTTTCTTTTCTTTTTTTTTTTGAACTGCAAATTTTATAACTAGAATTTAGCAAAATGCTAAATAATCCAGCAAAGGTTTTATGAGCCAAGAGTCCCAGGAAATCTTAATTTTAGGATTTCTTTGGGAGAGCCATAACAAAGAATACAAAATGACATAATTGAAGGAATTATGTGCACAGTTAGTAAAACCTATAATGACACATCCATGCCTACGAAACACTTAAGGGTCACACCGGTGAGTGCATGTAATACGAGCAAGATATGCAATGATACAACGAAGAGGAATGATTCATAATAGTCATTATGAATCAGTTAAGTATTAAGTTAAGTTTAACTTATTACTAGATTAGTTTAACTAACTAATTAATACAAGTACATGTACATTTGCTAGTTAAGTAAATATACAATGTGTTAATTAAAGATTATCCATGATATGATTTAAAGCTATTAAATCATATATTAATTGGATAATATTGTTGTATAAATTATATAAAGGTTATTATATAATTAAATATTAAAAGTATAAATACAAGTATAATTCGTGTATGTATATACCGAATTATATTAGTGTATTAATGCTAGATATTTAATAGTTAAAAGGAAAGTTTAATTAAAGATCTAATCTTAATTAAACTAGAGGGTTCTAAGCGCAACTTATTTAACTATAATTAAGAGGCTTAGGTTAACCCTAAAACCCTTACACCACATACACGAAATCCCTTGCCCATCCTCCCCTTCAATCGGCCGAAGCCACACACACACAAGAACACAAGTTTGTGTTCTTTGTGTTCTTCGTGTTCTTCGAGTTTCGAAGATCAAGATCGTTGCAAATGATCATCTAGAGGATCGCTCGTCGTGTTCATCATCAGTGGACCATCTTAAGCTAAACTAAGGTATGATTCATGGAACACTCTTTCTCCTCTCCCCTCTTGTTCGATCGAACGAAAACACCAAGAACCCTAGGGTTCTTGGTGAGTGTTCGACGAACACACACAAGCATTGTGTGTGTTCGAGTTTTTCGTACAAGGTTTCTTTCTTGTTAATCTAATCAAGATTTCCAACATTCCAATCCTTTAGGGTTTATGGATTAGGTTTAATCCCACTTCCGTTTTTAGGGATTAAATCAGCTACTTGGTTTTAACCGGTCAATGTTTAATCCCACTTCCGTTTTTAGGGATTAAATCAGCTACTTGGTGTTAACCGGTCAAGAACACCTTCATGCTCTTGGTCAGTATGGTCGAACCAAGTGACTAGGTGGTCGACTAAGTGGTCGATTAGTATTCAATGAAACCCTTCAATAATCAATTAAATATGATTTAAGAATACTACCAAAGTCAAAAAGATAAGATTTCTATATCTCCAGATCCACCAGCATGTGACTATCCCGATCACTTGACGCTTCATTCTCCTCTGATTAACAATTGAATAATCCTTACATCCTTGTCACCAATCATCAAAGGACATAATATCTCCACTACTTTGATCACACCATCGGCTAATACCAATCCAAACTTCTGAGGCAATGTTGCACGAGAAGAATAGAATAAGTGCTCCAAAGTTTCCAAACCATCGGCTATTGATCTATTTCAAGACCCCTTCGCGAGAGATTTTGACGAGTGGGTCGGGCAGGCGATCTAATATCTCAACCTCCAAATTAATACATTTACTTTTATTGGAACTGAAAGAGCACCAAATAGTTGACATATTGGAACCCGGGTATAGAGAAGAATAAATATGCCAACGGGTAGATGCCACCGAAAATTCCAAATCATCTCCAAGATGCCAACTAATTTTATATACTAGTACAAAAATAGCCTTTAGTCACGGTTTTTTTAACAACCTAGCCACAGTTCGACTTGTTCGTGTGGCTAAATGACACAAATAATGCTCTAATGTTGTTTTAGCCACATTTTAACTAAATTAGTGTGACAATTGCGAATTAGATCTGAACATTTCAGCCACGATTTAACAGAATAAATGTGTCCATTGCTAGCCACGGTGATGTAGCGTGGCCAAATGTCACACTTTTCGCCTTGTTTTTTTGGTTCAAAAGTGACATTATTTTGTGACGATTAATATGTGAGGCGAAAGACACATATTTAGTCACATGAATCATATGCTTGTGTGTCCAAAAATCGGTATTCATTTGCCACATGAATTCATTGTTGTTGAAAGAAGTATATAGCCACGGTCATTATTGTGTGTGTTATGTGGCTATATGTAACATCCCAGAACCCCGTAACACGATATTGTCCGCTTTGCCCACCGGCGCGCGGTTTTGTTCTTGGTATGGACCACTTTCACCCAAAAGGCCTCATGCTAAGAGAGGTATCCACACCCTTATAAGGAGTGTTTAGTTCCCCCCTCCAACCAATGTGGGACGAATCTTACACTATAGGACAAAAATAGTCACTCAATTTTTTTTGTCTGTGCGGCTATATGATGGATATTTGCCACACCATAAAAACGCTTCGATAAAACTAAAATTATGTGTGGCTATAACCTAAATAATAGCAATGGTAAAGGTAAACTTAAAATTATGTCTCTACAATGAGTTTATAACCACAATTTAATTGACTATGAACGTGTGTCTACAAGTAGTAAATTGTCACATTAATGATAATAAATATGACTAAATGTTATCAAGGGTCACATACTCACATGTGATAACGACTTATGTGGCTAAAGGGCAAACAATAGCCATGATTAAATGTGTGTGTAACAATAGCATATATGTTTATTAGCCACATGAAGTCGTTGTTGTTGAAAGTTAGTATACAATCACTATCATTATTGCATGTGTCATGTGGCTATACAACAAACAATAGCCAGTTAGCCACATAACTTTTTTTGTGCTAGCATGGCTATATAATAGATATGTGTCTGTAACGCCCTGAAATTTAGGTAATTTAACATTCTAGTTAAATTATAATTATTTGAATTTTTAAAATTTAATTATAATGAAGTTAGACGGTTTATTCTTTAATGAGCGTGAGCGCATCCCATCGTACTTTTTTATATTAATTATCAGGTTGGGTCTAGCCGAATATTAATAAGGTCTAGACGTTATTTTAATAAGTCGTGATTAAGGTTATACTAAGTCTGAGCGAATTGGGAGAGAGTTATAACGCCCCAAAATCTAGGAGTAACTAAATATTACTTTTATATTAGTGCATAAGAGATAATTATAATTTATTTATAAGTCGGTAAATATTTAATGGGTCATGTGGCCGGTTATGGGCCCCTCATTGGAGCCCCTTAGACTTAGTTATTAAAAGGGTTGTTTAAAATAATAGTTTACCCTAATAAAAAAAAATGTCGCCTCCTAAATCCTCCATTCAGCCGCATCTCCTACCACAACTCTGCGTTTTTCTTTTATGGCTCGATGTCGAAGAACTAATAATTTGAGGTGGCAGTGGTTTTCTTTTTAAAAAGTAGCCGGCAGATTGTTTTGAAGAGTGGATATTGGTAGGTACACATCGTTTTAATTAAAAGGTAGTGGATATTGGTTTTCTTTTTAAAAAGTAGCCGGCAGATTGTGGCCACGGTTAATATAACTACAAGTAGCTATATGTCATGATTTGCCATAATGTATAAAAAATTTGTGTATCTAAAAGTATGATTAGGGCCACAATTTCCACAAGTATATGTGGCTATATGGTAAACCTAAGTCACTTTGTATAAAAAGTGTGTGTCTACAATGGGTTTATTGCTACAGTAAATATAACTACATGTGACTATATGGTATACAATAGCCACGTTGTATATATAATTACGTGTGTACAATCGGGTTGATAGTCACCACCAGCATAACTACATGTGGCTATATGGTAAACCTAAGTCACTTTGTATAAAAAGTGTGTGTCTACAATGGGTTTAGTGCTACAGTAAATATAATTACATATGAGTTGTGACTATATGGTATACAATAGCCACGTTGTATATATAATTACGTGTCTACAATCGGGTTGATAGTCACCACCAGCATAACTACATGTGGCTATATGGTGACCATTAGCCACGGTATATAAAAAATAGTGTCTCTAAAAGTAGGATTACAGCTATTGCCACTTTAATCATATGTGGCTATATATTATGAATTAGCCATAATTGTATATATGGTTACGTGTCTACAATAGAACTTATGGTCACCACCAACATAAATGCATGTGGCTATATGGTGAGAATTAGCCACGGTGTTTAATAAATAGTGTCTACAAAACTAGGGTTACAACTACTGCCACTTTAATTACATGTGGCTATATAATACGAAATCGCCACGATTGAATGTATAATTACGTGTCTACAATCGAGCTTATCGTCACCACCAACATAACTACATGTGGCTACACGGCGATCAATAGCCACGATGTATAAAAAATAGTGTCTCTAAAAGTAGGATTACAACTATAGCCACTTAAATTATACGTGGCTATATAGTTCTAAATCGCCACGATTATATGCTATGGCTACACTTTTCCTATTTTATGGCCCGCGTAGCCATATATGTACTTTAAAACGCGGGAGAATAGACTACGCTTTTGATATAAATTAATACCGTGGCAAATGATGTATAGCCACGGTTTTTTGTAGTGACGATATGCTAATTTTGTACTAGTCATCACTTAACTGAGTTTGAGATAAATCATTTAGCAAATCTTGAAATTGAGAACGCTCAATACCGCCTCGTAAACTTCTTCTCCAATTCCAAACCCAATTTCCCTCCATTGTTTTCTCACTTACCAAACATGAGTGGTTCAAATCTAACCAAAAAAGGCGATTATATTTGACACAAAAAGGTTGAGGACCTAGCCAATCATCCATCCAAACCTTAATTTTATCACCGCTAACCACGGAGTATCTAATGGAATTATAGTTGATAATATTCTTATCATGTAATTCGTTACTCGCTACAATTATGTTAGACCACGTACCTACTTCCATAATCACCATAAATTGCTTTTATTACTCTACACCATAAGGTATTGTTAGTCCCAAGACTAAGTAAATAAGATTTGATGATCGATAGCCAAGAAGAATAAATAACAGCTGAAGTATGTATCTCAGCTGAAGCAAGAATATACAATAAACCTTTAGCTGAGTACGTACTTAGCTTTAGGATACAAGTCAAATCAGCAGCTATTAACGAGAGTTCATTCGAAATCTATGACCAAAGGACAAAGACAAGAAGAAGACTATTCAGCCGATTGTGGAATCAGCTGATAGTATCTGCTGCAGATAAAGACTTAAAGGAAATGTTCATTGACACCTTGAACATTTCCCTTTCCCGCTCAAAGAAGAAGAAAACGATGAAGATCTTCTATTTTGGAATAGAAGATAATGTCAGTACATTATCATCGTTTGTCCCTCAAGCATGTAAAGAGAAAGTCAACTATATATGTACTTATGTAGTACACCTTTCACTGTGCGTCAGAAAGGGTACCGGTAGTAGTTGACACAAAGTACACTTGGGACAATAACTTGTGCAAGAACATTTAATGATCCATAGACAAGTCCACATCGACTAATAATATGTTTACACGTCGTCAAACTTGTGGACTAAGGAACGTGGATCTTGGGCTATAAATACAGACGTAAATGCTTGCATTTACACACACCTTTAGAAATCATAGCACAAGAACATTCTCTGAGAGTTAGTTATTTGTCTAAGTATTAACTCCTCCATAGTTATTACTAAGGCATTAATATCAGCTGTTAGTATCAGCTGATATAACTCTCAGCGTATACTCTTCTAGTTTGAGCGGTCTAAAGTGTCATTTCAAGTATAGAGTTTTAGTTAGTTTTGTACTATCTATTTCCGCAAACTTTGTACTGTATTAAGTTGTTTTAATAAACTCTTAATCATTGAAATCTTGTTGCTTACTTATCATATCTTCGTTACTCGGTCATAACGCAACACGTTTGTGTTGTTGGGATCCAACAACTGGTATCAGAGCGGGTGTCAAAATTGTCTTCCATCAATTTTGAGCATCTGTTATGGCTGAACCTACATCATCAGATCTTCCATCATCTGGAAAACCTCCCAAACTCACTCAAACCAACTACCCCATGTGGAAAACTCGTATGTTGTCCCATATGGTTACTTATCACCCAAAACTCCAAGATAACATCACGATAGGAAAATATGTTCCCAAAACCCTCATTCCTGGTACTTCTGAAATACCAGAACACTATGTGGTAAAGTCTGAGGCTCAGTGGACAGACGCTGAAAAACGTCTTGTTCATCTTGAGAACAAGGGTCGAGATATGCTTTTTCAAACAGTTGGTGATGAACTGTATCACAATATTCAGTTTTGTGACTCAGTTAAAGAAATGTGGGAACGGTTGGCTGAAGTTTATGAAGGCACATCTGTTGTGCGTGGACATAACAAAAACATGCTCATACATGATTATGAATTGTTTAAAGCCAAGCCAAGTGAGACTGTAGCTCAAACTTTCAATCGTTATAACATTCTGTTAAACGAGCTGAAGTCTCATGGGGTTGATAAGGACGATATGTCCAAAATGTGTAAGTTTATGGCAGCCTTACCTTCTAAATGGGCTACCATCATAACTTGCATGAGTACATCTCCTACTCTGAAAGATTATACTCTTTCATCTCTCTATGGTATGTTTTTAAGCCATGAGAGAACTGTACTCAACAAATTTCAACCTTCAAAGGACTCTAAAGTGAGTTCCGTTGGATCTTTGACTGCTCTTGTATCCTTACACAAGCCTAGCAGAATCGAATATCCACCATCAGATGATGAAGCTGACAACACTTCAGCTGTTGGTTTGTTCAACATGCCTGAAGTCAGCATTGAAGAAGTCGATGAAGACGAAGACAACGATGCCCTTATATCTGAGCTGGCCTTACTTGTTAAAAATAGAAACTTCTTCAAAAACAAGTCTGGCTCCTCAGCTAGAGGCTCGAGTAGCAGATCTATCTCATCAGCTGTTTCTTCTAGACCTTCTGGAAGTACACCTGACATCTCTGAGATAACTTGCTACAACTGCAACAAGAAGGGACACTATGCTAACGACTGCAAGCAGAAGAAAGCTAGTTCATCATCTTCAACTGGTGAGTCCATTGAAGATAAATACAAAAAGCTACAAGCCTTCACTAAAAAGATTCTAAAAGAAAAGAAGGCACTTGAAGGCAAAGCTGCTGACAAGGGTCTTGTAGCTGAAACTCATGATTGGGCTGACTCTGGTGACAGCTCATCTGATGACGATGAACAAATAGCAACAATGTGTTTGATGGCTCGTGCTGATGATGATGAAAGCATTACAGCTGATGATGCTAGCTCCTATAAATGGGTCAACATTGTTCATAAAAAGGTAACCTCTCTAATCTCCGCTGAGGCTACTAAAGCTAAAGATATTGTTGATTCCATTATTTGTGACTTGCACTTTATTGATCAGCTGAAAGGTGAATGTTTGGATAAACATAGTGCTATTCTACGTGAAAATGCATTTTTGAAAGAACGTTTAATTGACCACTAAACTGTAAAAGAAGAACTTTCTGAAACAAAATTTATTAACTCAGTTCTTCAACATGATCTAAGTGAAAAGTTAAAGAACTTGAAGCAATTAAAAAGATTTGTGAATCATGGTCTCGTTCATCCAAACGTGTGAGTGAATGTGTTAACTCACAAATCCCTAGTCAAGTACAAGTTGTACTTGGAGGAGATTTCCTTGCTGCAGCCGCTGTACCTGACAACAGTACAGATGATCTGTACTACTCGTCGGCTGATGCTTCTGTGCCAGCTGAAGAGTTGGTTTTTGGTTCCTTTGTAAGGTCTACCAAAACCTATGCTACCGAGATGTCCTCGGAAAACCTTTCTGAAGCTACTGGTGAAGAGTCATCGACTGACTCCTCTGCCATGATAATCAGGACACCTACTATAGTAATTGTTGAACCAAGGAAATCTATCCTGGGTTCAGCACCTGCTGTCTCATCTGCTAAATCTCAGCAGAAGACTAGAAGGACAGCAGGAAAGAAAACGGTTCTTACACCCTCTAAGGGTGAGATTGTTGGAGTTCGTACTCGAGCTGCAAAGAACAAAGGTAAGAGAATTCCTAAGAATACTCCAAGTCCTTCTTCAGCTGTGTCTGTGAGACGGCTGAAAGGAAAGGTCAGCAAGCTGACATCCCTCGTTCAAACTCTGACTATCTCTGATAATCAGAAAATGAAGGGTACTTTGGGTCCAGTTCCCAATCCTATTGCCTCGCCCTCTACTCCACTGCAAAGAAACAGAAAATGCTACAAGTGTGGAGATCATGGGCACATGGCAAGTGAGTGTGACAGCACATGCCTAAGACCTTCCCCGACTTCAGTATGTGAGCCTACTGAAAAGCCAACTTCTGTGAGTCCCAACGGGATGTCACAAGGACCCACCGAAGTGTGGGTTCCCAAAAAGAACTAACTCTTTTATCTTACGTGCATGGTGATGAAAGCAAACATGTCTGGTACTTAGACAGTGGTTGCTCGAGACACATGACTCGTTACAAATCCCTGCTTGAAGAGTTTGAAGTTTGTGATGGTCCCTCAGTAGTTTTTGGTGATAATGGTAGAGGCTCAACTGAAGGGTATGGAACCATTTCTAATGGATCCGTAAAAATCACAAGAGTTGGTTATGTAAATGGGCTGAAACATAATCTAATCAGCATTAGCCAACTTTGTGATGCAAAGTTCTCAGTGAACTTTAATGAATACAGAGGAACGGTGACGGATAAGAATGGAAAGGTAGTATTAGTTGCTCCAAGAACTAAGAATGTCTATAAACTTGACATGAATCCTCAAAACCAAGAAGTCTGTCTATTCTCTCATTCTACTGAAGAGCTGAATTGGTTGTGGCATAAGAGACTATCTCACCTGAACTTCAAAAATATATCAAAGCTGGCTCGAGGTCAGCTGGTGAATGGTCTGCCACAAATCAAATATGAAAAGGATAAGCTTTGTTCAGCCTGTGAACAAGGCAAGCAACATAAAAGCTCCTTCAAATCAAAGCAATGTTTCTCCATCGACAGTTGCCTTCACATGCTCCATATGGACCTTTTTGGCCCTATGAGTACTGAAAGTCTAGGTGGAAAGAGATATACACTTGTTATCGTTGATGAATATTCACGATATACTTGGGTAATATTTCTTCGTCACAAAAGTGATGCAGCTGAAGAGATTATCAAGTTCATCAAAAGGATGGAACTTCTAAATGGGTCTAGAGTCAAGATGCTGAGATCAGACAATGGTATGAATTCAAGAACAAGACTTTAGAAGATTTCTGTTCAGATGTTGGGATCTCCCAAAACTTCTCAGCTGCAAGAACACCTCAACAAAATGGTGTTGCTGAAAGAAGGAACAGAACCCTAATAGAAGCTGCACGAACAATGCTTGCTGAGTCAAACATGCCTAAGCAATTTTGGGCAGAAGCTGTTAACACAGTGTGTTTCACTCAAAACAGGTCTCTCTATGTGAAGAGACACAAGAAGACTTCTTATGAGATTTTTCGTCAGAGGAAACCATTCACAGGTTTCTTTCATGTGTTTGGTTGTGTGTGTTTTGTGTTAAACACACGAGATCAGCTGAGTAAATTTGACTCTAAAGCTGATGAAGCCATTTTCTTGGGATACTCCACTCTATCCAAAGCATATAGAGTTTTCAACAAAAGAAGACAAACATTGGAAGAGTCCATAAATGTTAATTTTGAAGAACACTCAAAAGCTATGAACCCCACCTCTGCAGACTCGTCTGATGCATTTCAGAGATTAGCTGAACCATCTCCTAATGATACAGCTGAAGCATTTTCTGATGCTTTAAATCTCTTTGAGGTTCCCATAAATGAATCAGATGAGACGTTCCATGATGCTCCTACATATCTTGTAGATATCACAGCTGTTCAACAAGAGACTCCAACAGCTAGAGCATCATCCAAGGCTACTTCTAAGCCACCTCTTCATACTTCAAGAAGATCTGTTCAAAATGACGTAATTCATCCTGCTGAGCAGTCAGCCGCTCAACAAGGATCTAATTCTGCTGAATCTTCCTCTTCTACAGCAGCTCCTCAATCTAAGTGGACCTTTGAACATCCAATTGAGTTAATCATTGGAGATCCACAACAAGGAGTTGTTACAAGAAGTAAAGCATCATGTAATCTGTGCTTATGGTCTTGTTTTCTAGCAACTAAAGAACCAAATAATATTAAAGCTTCTTTAGAAGACTCTAGCTGGATTCAAGCGATGCAGGAAGAACTTAACCAATTTGAGGTCAACAAAGTATGGCAGCTGGTGCCCCCACCAGCTGGAAAGACTATAATTGGTACTAAATGGGTATTTAGGAATAAAATGGATGAAGAAGGTGTGGTTATTCACAACAAAGCTAGACTGGTTGCACAAGGATACAGACAGGATGAAGGAATCGATTTTGATGAAACATTTGCTCCAGTGGCTAGGCTTGAGGCAATCAGAATATTTTTAGCCTAGGCTGCTTACAAAAACTTCATAGTTTTTCAAATGGACGTGAAGAGTGCATTCCTGAACGGAAAGCTGGAAGAGGAGGTATACGTTAAGCAACCACCAGGGTTCGAGAATCCTAAATATTTAGACTATGTGTTTAAATTGGATAAAGCGATGTATGGGTTAAAACAAGCTCCTCATGCATGGTATGATACACTCTCCACGTTCCTCATAGCAAATGATTTCACCAGGAGAAAGATTGATAAAACCTTATTCATTCTCAAAATCAAAGGTGATATCATTCTTGTTCACCAGGAGAAAGATTGATAAAACTTTGTAGACGTTTTTCTAAACTTATGTCTACAAAGTATGAGATGAGTATGATGGGTAAATTAACTTATTTTCTTGGCTTACAAGTTAAGCAATCTAAAAATGGAATTTTTATAAATCAAGAAAAGTATATCAAAGATCTTTTAACGAAATTTGATATGAATTCATCATCATCCATGAAAACACCAATGGCTCCTCCAAACAATCTAGATGCTGACATAACAGGTAAGTCAGTTGATGTCACATTCTATAGAGGAATCATTGGATCATTACTCTATCTCACCGCCAGCAGACCAGATATTATGTTTGCTACTTGCATGTGTGCTAGGTATCAAGTTGATCCTAGAGAATCTCACTTAATAGCTGCAACAAGCCTAGGTCTTTGGTTTGCCAAAGACTCCGGGTTTGATCTAATTGGCTATTCAGATTCAGACTTCGCAGGTTGAAAAATGGATAGAAAGAGCACCACTGGTGGATGTCAGCTGCTTGGTGCAAAGCTAGTCAGCTGGACAAGCAAGAAACAAAGTACTGTCTCTACCTCCACATCTGAAGCAGAATACGTTGCTGCTGGAAGCTGTTGTGCTCAAGTCCTTTGGATGAAGAATCAGCTTGTTGATTTCGATATGAACTTCTGCAAAGTTCCTATCTATTGTGATAACACGAGTGCTATTGCAATCAGCAACAACCCAGTTCTCCATTCTAGAACCAAACATATCGATATAAGGTATCATTTTTTTAGAGATCACATTGAACAAGGTGACGTGGAACTCCACTTCATTTCAACAGACCTTCAGCTGGCTGATCTATTCACTAAGCCTTTAGATGAAAAACGGATTCAATTTTTTGATCAGCGAACTAGGTATGTTGAATGCTTGAATCAACTGTTGAAGTACTATCAGCAGCTGATAAGATTCACCTTGTTACTTAGTACATTCAGCTGACTAAAACCGTTTAAATTTATCAGTCAGCCGAATAAAATCTCTTAAATGATAACTTATCATGTTTTATAAGTTAAAACGTTTGGTTCTCCTATAAAAAGGCATCTCTCAACCCTATCCACACGTTCTCTGTGGCAAATATTTCCACTTGAGTGGAAATATTTGGCATTTAAGAGGGACAAGACACCCTGACACAGAAACGGCTCCACTACCCTGACACAGAAACGACTCCACTTTCTCACATTGTCACATCCAATCACCCTTGCACGATAACCAATGTGTCTATAGTTGGTTTTTAACTATTCAATTATGACCCGGTTTGAATTCAAAACTTTACCCAAACCGACCCATAAATTCCCTATAAATAACCACCTCTCGTCTCCACTTTATTCCCATCTCTCCCACAATTCTCTCTCAAAAAAACCCTCTACTTCTAACATTTATCTTTCTTCCTTCTCTCTCCCAAATGACGAAGAAAGCTCAGAAGGTTTTTTTTACTAGGGCTGCCATTGAGTTCTCTCAGAACTCAAATCTAGTAGCCAACACTTCCCCACCGGATGATCTTGTCGATATCTATCGACCGGTTGTGATGTTTGTGCGTCACTGCCCTATCCGTGATGCTTTTACAAGAGTCACCAAGAGTATCATCGAACTCTTGCGTGATTTTTGGATGACCGCCTCCGCCTCTGGAGACGACGTCACTGCGCAAGTAGGGAATCATCAAATCACCATTTCTCTTGATGATTTCCGAGTTGCTTGCGGATTCGATTATCTGCAACTTGGAGAAGAATATCAGCAGACTAAATCTGCTGATGAAGCTAAAGCGATTCTAATCCGTATCACTGGATACAGATTAGAAAATGAAGAAGACAAGGTGCCGATCTTCAAGAAGTCTCAGCTGACGAGACCCTGGGCCTATTTCTTTACCCACATCATTCAGGGTATAGGCGGAAATTCCGGGTCTCTCAACCAGTGCAACTCCAGCATGCAAGTCTTTGCTGAAGCCCTAGTCACCGGTCAGCGGATCGACTATGGGAGGCTGGTGTACGAGGAGGTTAAGTCCAAGCTGAAAAGCAAGGGAAATCATATTCCCTATCTTCGCTTTTTCACATTGTGCGTCGCACATGTGATGCTTGAAAAGCTGAAGATAGATTATGAGGACATCCCTGGGAATCGGTAATGGTCCGTTCCATTTCCAGACTCATCTTCCAGAAGAAGGATGATGAGAAGGCATTTCCCCTCACCTCGTACATGCTGAAGATCATAGATGATCGAGTCAGATCCAAGAGGGATCGAAAGAAGGGCAAAACATCGAAGAAATCTGCCCTACAAGAAGGTAAGTCCTTTCCTCATCTGGAGTGTTTTCCCTCAACTGGGCGTCCATCCTCAGCTGCTGATGGGAAAACCACCACCTCAACAGGGATCTCAATCCCTAAGAATGAGGATTCTGCTGATGCAGATGACTCTCCTCTGGTGGTGAAGAAGCGAGTTAAGCGACCCTCTAATCGCCCTCCCTCTTCTTCATTCTTTTTATCATCTTCTTCTGCCACTAGTACTTCTGTTTCCCCTCTGCTGGAGGTAAAAAGGACTGCTACTATTGGTGCAGAAAAGATGATTGCAGATGCTGAACTAGAAACAGCTTCAGCATCTGGACTCAGCCGGGGTCCTAGAGAAGATCACTTACGATCAGAGGCTTCATCAGCTTCTGATCTTTGTTCTTCTCATTTTCAGATTGGCAGTGTTTATCAAGGAACTCCACCAATATTCGGAGTTCCTAGTCGAACACTCTCGGCTGTTTCCTCTTCCTTTCCTTTCATCCACTCTCTCTCTGCTGATTTCTCAACAAGTCAGCAGACTTCAAAATGGCAATTTCGTTCTTCAGGAGTTAGTGCCGGCTCGACACCTCTGCGTAGCTCCTCGACCAATTCATTATCTGTCGTTGTAACACAGGAACAAACTCCACAAGCAACCTCAGTCTCTCAACAGACTGTTGGTGAAGTTTTCGGCTCAACCCAAGCCACCCGAGAGTTAGCTTCACACACACCACCCCCAACTTCTTCATCACTCCCTGAGTCTTCAGCTGATGATAGATTGACTGGAAACCAAGTCAATCCTGAAGCTGACCCTTCTGTTTCCTACGACATCACCGGCTTAAACCAGCAGGTGATCAAGGAAACCACCACCGCCAATGAAGAGACAACTTTAAACCAAGTTGTTACTGAGGCACTAACCCCAGCTGCCAATGATCGCGAAAGTAATCGCCAACCGAGCTGTGAGGCAGCTAACACACCACCCAGAGGAACTCTTCCTCCAGTCTCCATACCAGTATCGCCGGCTGGTGAGACTGAAGCTCCAGAGATTCAAACAGCTTTTCATCTAATGTTTGAGTCGGCTGATGATCTTATTCAGTCTTACTATTCGTCATCTGACGGAGAACATTCTGAGCTTCAAATTGTTTTGACAACTGATGTCGGCACTTCTGTTATAACCCCAGAAGTTTCAGTTGGACCCAACTCACCCTCCAAAGTCCCTGAGCAACCCATAGGAGCCATGCCTCCTAAGTCAGGAACACTCACTCCCACAGCTGAGGTTACCCCTCAAGCTGGAGACATGCCGGACCCCTACCCCCAAAGCGTCCAAGTGTCCCATGCTGAATCCAGCAAAGCTGGAGCACGCATTCCCATCAGAATAGCTGCTGATATGATGTCTAGAGTTGTTACATCCCAGATTCGACCTGGGATGGCCACGCTGAGTAAGCAGATGGACTCCCTTCGCAAGGAAGTTCCAAAGAAGTTTGCTCAAACTGCTGAGAATCTCTCTTCCAGCATAACTTCTCTGCACACTGAGGTTCATTCTCAGACTCCTCGGCTGGCTCTTCGTTCTGATCAGATTCGCATCAACACCAGTGGGTTCATATCTCCTAACGACTACGTGCGTCAAGCGTTGAACTCCCTTCGCGATTCTGACAGAGTCGACCAAGACTAGAGATGCAAACGGGTACGGGTAATAGCGGGTACCACAAAACCCGTACCCGTACACGACCCGCTATTCCCATACCCGTACCCTCCCCGTACCCGGTCAAATCCCCGTCGGGTTCGGGTAGAAAAATCCCCGCCGGGTACGGGGAACCCGACGGGTACCCGTTCAATAAAAAATTTCAACAAAATAGCTAAAACTTTTAATACTCTTAGTTCGTTCGGGCTTATTTCATTCAATACGTAATGGACTAACGGGAGACGAGCCAAATTTTAATCATTATTAGATTGGGCTAATGAGAGATTAAAAGTTGAGCTAAGTTTGAAAAGTGACTAGTGGGTTAAACCTGTATTAAAAAAATTACACATTAATATATATATTCGGGTCGGGTATAAACGGTGCGGGTATTATGAAACCCGTACCCGCTCTCGGGTATAAAAGTTAAACTCATACCCGACCCATTACCCGCTTAGACGGGTAATACCCGCCCCGTAAGACTCGGGTACCCGCGGGTACCCATACCCGCGGGTCAAATTTGCATCCCTAACCAAGACCAACTTCTCTCCGAAGTTCGGGACAGCCTGACTCTTGCCCAATCAAAGCAAGAGTCTCTGCTGACACTTACTCATAGCCACCTTTCTCAGGCTATTGAGGAATCAGCTTCCGTTGTGTCCACCAGGTTGGACAAAATGGAGACTGAAGTCAGCTCGCTGACTTCCCAAGTCGCTGGTCTCCAAGGCACCCTTGACCTCATTCTTGCTAAGCTCAATGAGGGTGCCGCTGTTGTCCATCCTGCTTCAACACCAGAGAGTACCCCTCTTCTTCGGGAACTCTCTGAGGGGGAGAAAGAGGCCACTTCAGCAGGTGAACAACAAGGTGAACAAAATAGTTCACAACCTATAGTCACCTCTGCTGTTGGAGCCAATACTGAAGACGTTCCAACAGGTGACAACTCAAGAATTCCAGCTATCACCTCTGCTGGAACACAAGAAGAAGAAGCTGTACCCTCAACTGGTTTTGTTAAAATCGTTGATTCCTTTAAATCAGTTGAGGGCCTATAAGTCCAAGCCCCGCAAATCCAAAACCCTCGGCCCATTATACAGGAGATCCCTTATCCTGCTGAGGGGGAGCCTACATCTGTTACGGTTAAAAACTTCATCCTAAATGAAGTTGGAACTGCCGCTGATCTTGATACAGCCATTGCCGTTCAAAGAAAAACTCATGAAGAGCTGTATCAAAGAGCTGAAGCCCAAAGAGCTGAGAACATTAGGTTGTTCAACAAAGTTCTTTATCAGCGTAGGCAAGAGGCAAAGATCACCAGCGTAAGGGCCCCCAGATTCGATCCCAGCTCTTCTGATGAAATTGTAATAACAAGAGCTGGAGGAAATGTGGTCAATGAAAAGTTTCCTCTGAACAAGATCAGCTTCGTTCTCAACTACGATGAACGGAAAGAAGCTGAAGCAGCTGCCAGATCTGCAAAACCATCGCAGATTATAACAGATCTGGAAAACGAGATAAAATTCGCAATCTACTCTTTCAAGACTCGATGCGATGGAATCAGGAGACAAGCTCCTGAGTTGGTATATCGCATACCTCCTGAATTGTGTGAATCTCAAACAGCTGCTGTCGGAGGATCTGCTGGTGAAAGGTCCTCAGCAAGAGGGGAGAAACGTAAGTCCGTTCTCCTCGACCCCTTTGCTGACTCCAGTCCACTGGATATTGGGTCATCGATCATATTTGCAAAACGACCAAGACCCAATATCATAAAAGCCATCCCCACGGGAGTCAACTTCGTCCCTGGGCTGATCGTAAAAGAACCAATTTATGGTTTTTGCTATCTGGAGAAGAAGAAGGAGCAGTGCTTTCAGCGAGCAGATGAGTTGGATCTATGTGATGTGGATCAACTTATGATCTATCACAAGCTGCTGAGTTCCTCTACTGAAGAGGGAAGAGAAATGAAGAAATTAATAACCTCAGCCTTCAACTCACTGTATCGAAATGTCGTTGGATCAGCTATATCCAAGGCATTATAGTTGTTTTTGATTTTCCTTGTAATTTTACTTGCCTTATCAATAGAAAATCAAAAGTTGTGTAATATACTTGTAAAATTGTAAAAAGATAAACATATACAAAAGAACCCCAAGGGTCAAAGCACATAAGTATCCAGCTGATCTCATCAGCTGAATCATTACAGGGTTACACTTATACGGCTATTCGATTGCATCAAATAGGGGAGATTGTTAGTCCCAAGACTAAGTAAATAAGATTTGATGATCGATAGCCAAGAAGAATAAATAACAGCTGAAGTATGTATCTCAGCTGAAGCAAGTATATACAATAAACCTTCAGCTGAGTACGTACTTAGCTTTAGGATACAAGTCAAATCAGCAGCTATTAACGAGAGTTCATTCGAAGTCTATGACCAAAGGACAAAGACAAGAAGAAGACTATTCAGCTGATTGTGGAATCAGCTGATAGTATCTGCTGCAGATAAAGACTTAAAGGAAATGTTCATTGACACCTTGAACATTTCCCTTTCCCGCTCAAAGAAGAAGAAAACGATGAAGATCTTCTATTTTGGAATAGAAGATAATGTCAGTACATTATCATCGTTTTCCCTCAAGCACGTAAAGAGAAAGTCAACTATTTCTGTACTTATGTAGTACACCTTTCACTGTGCGTCAGAAAGGGTACCGGAAGTAGTTGACACAAAGTACACTTGGGACAATAACTTGTGCAAGAGCATTTAATGATCCATAGACAAGTCCACATCGACGAATAATATGTTTACACGTCGTCAAACTTGTGGACTAAGGAACATGGATCTTGGGCTATAAATACAGACGTAAATGCTTGCATTTACACACACCTTTAGAAATCATAGCACAAGAACATTCTCTGAGAGTTAGTTATTTGTCTAAGTATTAACTCCTCCATAGTTATTACTAAGGCATTAATATCAGCTGTTAGTATCAGCTGATATAACTCTCAGCGTATACTCTTCTAGTTTGAGCGGTCTAAAGTGTCATTTCAAGTATAGAGTTTTAGTTAGTTTTGTACTATCTATTTCCGCAAACTTTGTACTGTATTAAGTTGTTTTAATAAACTCTTAATCATTGAAATTTTGTTGCTTACTTATCATATCTTCGTTACTCGGTCATAACGCAACACGTTTGTGTTGTTGGGATCCAACAGGTATCAATGTTACTTCTTAGTTGTCATTAACATTATTTGGCTAACGAATTGGGTTTCAAGTCATTTGTTAATTTTTACTCGATTGCATTTGTTATACAATTTTTTAAAAAGAGTATTTCGGTTTATCATGAGCTCCCTCGGGGTGACGAGTATGTCTAAAATGTACTCGACCTAGTTGTCGCAGAGACTTTTTTTGAATATTCCCCTGACCACTTTAAATGTTTATACATGAAGAGATTGATAGTGAATTCATCTAAGAACCCTTATTACTAGATAATTACAACACACACAAATGCATACCATTTTAGATATTCATATACTTCAGTAATTACATACACTTCTCTTTCCATATACAATTTCACAAACATTTCTTTTATTTCTCTAATTACAAGTAACATACACATCCTACATTTAAACATTTATTTATATTCCCCGGCTTTAGTAATTAGACTTCAAATGCGAAAAAAGTTAATTCATCAACCAACTGATCGATATCATCCTTTTGATAACTCAATGATATCCAACCAATTACGAGTTTTTTTAAAGAGAGTGAACGCTAGTGTGTGTTATATGTACGCGGATGCTTGTTTCTTCACAATTTACGGGGTTCGGTTTTACATTCATCCACCCCCGTTAATGATCTTAATACATTAAGCAGCGACATGTGTCGGGTTGAGAGTCGAATTTAGGTCACTTGGAGTGCGTTTAAGACTATTATTTTCCATTTTTGTGTACCAAATTTCAGGAACAAGTTGCATTAGGTTATGTATCTTCTCCAATGCATAATCTGCTTCTTTTGTCTTGATTGCTTTTCCAACCTATCAAATATAATGAAAATAATAACATATATGAGATCATATATATCATGGACATTTATTCATTAGAAATTATAAAAATGGATTAGAAGTTAAGGAAATCAAATATTATAAGTAATATAAATTACCAAAACAGTCCGAAGGCCAACAGCTTTGCCTGCTGCTATATTTCGAACATTGTCATCAAGAAACAGCTGTAAGGAATAAAACAAAAGATAAACACGTCACTTAATCATACAAAACGATAATAAATATAGACCAATTAATGAACATTATTCCAGTTCAATATTTAAATTCCAAAGAAAAAATTATTAGTGTTTTAAAATGTTGCTATGTACATTATTGAACCTGTTAATATATTGTCTAACTAAAAGATGATGTTGACCTAGTTGTTAAAACAATTAAATGTTATAATTGGAACAATTGACGTAGACGTTTCATCCAACCTTGATTGTGATATGAATTGCGATATTTTATAGCTTGGGGCCAATGAATTATTGGTGAATGAATTATTGGACTTGGGAATTTAGGGTGGTAATTTGGGTTGAGTTCGGGTTGGCTTATTGGTGAATGAGTTATATTCAACCAAACGGTTTGGTCATATATTTCAACTCTAATATATTTACCTTATGAGTTAGAAATTTGAATGAATCAAACATGTCCACTTTTTTATATGTATATGCAAAATGTATTAAAGTATATATATCTTTTAAATATATTTACTTTTCAAATATATGCATAAACTAATAAATATTAATATATCTATTTTTAAATATGTTTAAATAAATAATCAGGTTGGCGGATCGACCTATTTATATTATAATCAACCTGGAACCAAACCCATTTAATAAACATGTCACTTGAATCGACTGAAAATTGGCATTAAACTTGTTCGAGTCAACCATAACCTATATATTTTCGTGTCTGTCTCATATGGATTTCATATCGGGTCAATGATTATTATAAGTTCTATTATAAAAGTATGTATTTATAAGAACATACCGTTCGGCTTGGATCCACCTCAGCTATATCGATAGCAATATTGATGGCGTCTAATGAAGGCTTTAAAACAACAGGAAATTCTTGTGGGGAAGACGACTTATTATTGAATAGATTTGGATTCATAGTCTCAAAACAAATGATTTGCTCGAAGCAGTCGTCAATTCCAAGAAGACTCAGCGCCTTGATCGCATGGGCTCTGTCTGAATTCGTGAAAATCTAAGAAAATAATTTGATATTAGTAAGTTACAATCTCCGCTATTTGTTATACTCAGTATTTGTACGCTCTGTTCTAAGTAGTTTGTATGGTGTAAATTTACACCAAAACATCACAATAGTTAGATTATACGGTTGTACAATCTACAGTAACACTTGTAATCCTACCCTATATATGAGGCCTAAATTTGAAGAGAGTTTGACACCATGGCAATTCCAAGCATTCCTATTCGTCCATAATGCCACTTGGAATTCCCTGATTGGTCCACGTCATTTGCACTAATACAAACGAATCTGGTACGGCTTACGGTCTACATTCATATTCATATGCTCCATATACGGCAAACGAATCTGGTACGGCTCACGGTCTACATTCATATGCTCCATATACGGCTTCCTACATACAAGGAAACAAATAACTATTTAAAAGATCGTACATACAAATAACTATTTAAAAGATCCTACATACAAGGAAACAAATAAATATTTAAAAGATCAATCAGCGAAGGAAACAAATAACTATATGTAACATTTATATGTAACATTTCTTCATTTACCGTTTTTTTGTACAAAATCATCATCACATCTATCGATTATTATGTCATTTAGAAGTATATAAAGTTTTTGGACATTTTTCTACATACTAAAATTTACAGCATACCCGCCCATCGGGCGGGTTTTGTAGCTAGTGTGTGATATATGCATCAAAAAATGTTGTACACAAATAAATTCCCTATATTAAAGAGCTTACGATTTTCCGTTGACGAATGTTGACCAAAAGGTTTCTTAATTGAGGATCCGGCTTGATGAGATGGTAGGGTAATCTCCCGTGTACTACGCTATGATAATCATCTGCGTCAACATCATAGCCTAACGCCTCTGCAATCGCATATTGTTACAAACCGCAAATACAACTGATGATCTAACTAAAACATTGTAAAGAATTTAGGATGTTAATATTACTCTTAAACCAGCGAGCGTGCTTCCATAAGTTTTGAAGAGTTGAACACGAAGAGCCGAAGCTTTCCTCGGCTCAAATCCGCATCTCTCAATTAGAAAATCTGCCAGAAAAAAGAAATAATGGATTAGAATTCGACACTTAAATATGTCCGGGAAAGCTTATTTAAGGGGCTTTTGAGCTTATTAACTTAATAAGCGATAATAAGCTTGAATTTTCAAGTTTATTAAGCTAATAAGCTCAAAAACCCCTCAAATAAGCTTTCCCACATATGCCATTAATATTGGCGTTTCGGCGAAGTTCTAGGACGAAACATTACCATCGATGTTACGCTTGGTGGCATCACCGAATCCGATGTTTGAAGAGTACAAAGTGTCATCCAAATCTGCGATTGATCACGAATCATCAATCATTAATTCATGTCCGTAAACAGTTAAACAAACATTAAAAGGTTGCAAACCGAGATTTAATACATACCGAAAAGGAGACAATCGAAAGGAGAAGCGGAAGCCATGGATGAATGAGGAATCAAAGAAGCCAGTGATTGATTACTTGAGATGCAAGTGTGAGATGAGATTTAAATGAAGCAGAAGAGAATTTGATAGGGAAAATGTGGTATTTATAGATCGATGACGTGAAGTGAAATAATTAAGGATTTGATCGGTGACTCACTGTCAACATTATTGTATCTATGTTTAAATATTCAACGTGAAAAATGAGTCTTATTTTATTCGTAGCAACGCGTTAAGTTCATCGCGTTCCCACCTTGTCCTTGTGTCAACATATATTATAAGATTTTGTCACAAAGAGAATATATCAAGTATTCATTCTTATCTGAATATGGATTTAAAAATTGACATCGTAGATGTAATAATTCTAGAATGTAGTAATACTTTTACTTAATAAAATATAATATCAATAGTCATTGATTTTCTTTAATCTAAGGTCTAGATTTGTCCTCGCAGTCTTCACTGGAAAAAGAGTTCTCACTCGATCTCACTTCTTAATATATATATATATATATATATATATATATATATATATATATATATATATATATATATATATATAGATATATATATATATATATATATTATATTTAATACGGAGTACTTTTTTAATAAGTAAGCTGAATTTTCACACATATTTGCTTTTTTAAGAAATTACTTATTCTGCCTCGTCAAATATCATAAAGTTATTCTTCCTCCGTTTCAAACTAAGTGATGTACCTTAACTTTCACTTTTTTGAGGCAAATTATGATAATGAAGCTTAATTAAATTAAAGTCGATAGTTAGTGGGAAATGAGTCCCGCGCATTTTGATTTAAATAAAGTTAATGATGTTTAAAAGTAAAAATAAGGGTAAATGTATAATTTCATTATATTAATTGAGATAGCTAGTGGGTGTGGGTCCGACTATTTTTACCAAATATTGTAACTTTTTAAAGTAAATCACTTATTTTGAAACATCTTAAAATGAAAAGTGTATCACTTATTTTGGAACAGAGGAAGTATGTGACTTGTAAGACTTGAATATTAGACTTATTGAAAAGAAGCAATAACCAATTGATTTACTTGATTAGAAAACTTTAATATTCTGTTAATCACCAAATCCTTTTATTTTCTTTTCTTTTTTCTAATTCTACTAATATAAAATCTTCATTTGCTACAAAAAAAAATAATCTTAACCCTGTGTTAACATTGGTAGTTAAAGTGATTTAGGAGAGCTACTTCTGCATTCTTGAATGGGAAGTGAACATCTTTTTGATGATTGTGAGCATGAATTTAAAGTAAAATTAACATTGATAAATTTAGCGTGTTGAACTAGCGGGTTTTACCCCGCGCGTTGCCGCAGAGGATTTTCATATAATACACAAAATACTATTGATAATATTATGATTATTATCAATTAAATAAAAAATTTAATTTTTAACTGTAAGTAAAAAAATGTATATCCCTATGAAGTACATCTACTACGAACATTTAGAGGATTATATATTTTATAAATAATAAAAAATCAATAAAGATGGCTGGTACAAAATCAAGAAATACAGGAAAAAATGAAAAAGAAAAAGATAAAATAAATTAAAAGTAGCTTGCGCACCACCATTAAACATATGTTGACATCATATTTATTTAAGTAAATTAAAAATGAGAAGGAGTATATATTTGTTGTTTGCTGACATCATCTTTAAGTAAATAAAAAAATGATAAAGAGTAGTCAATATTGGCGGCCAGATGTGAGAAAAGGACATGTGTGTCTACCACTATTCATTCCATGTTAATTGTTATATATATAATATAATGTGGAGAGAGTTTAGTTGGAACAAGTGATAAATTTTCCTTTTAATATATTTGCCTTTAATTTATATAGGCACTGTTCATTAACATTTTCTAAACGGGGTTTCACAAAAAAACGAAGTTTTAAGAAGATTTAGAAAATAATGAGATTGCAATCCAATAGCAATTTAAAATAATCATATTTAATTAAATATTTTTCTAAGAATTTTAAAGGAGGTTTGAAATATGAAAGTGCTGCAATTAGGGGTGTAAACGAGTCGAGTCGAGACGAGTTCTGCCAAGCTCGAGCTCGACTCGCCAATTAAAACTCGAGCTCGAAACTCGACTCGAAACTCGACGAGCTTCCATTTTTAAGCTCGAACTCGACTCGGTGAAAGCTCGAATAGGGTTACATTTGTAAATACTTATAAATTTTTTAGTTTTTAACCCTTAAACTATTTATTAATAGCAAAAATATTATAACTGATATTTTAATTTAACATATACTTAAACCAGATGAAATATTTAATTTTTAAAAAATGTACCATTATAAATTCACTGAAATATAATCAGAATAGGCTCAATATTACAATATTTCTTACAAATAGATTTCTTTTAACATAACTTATAAATTAAAATGACCTATACTATCCATAATTCATGATTAAATGAAATTAACATTATATATATATATATATATATATATATATATATATATATATATATATATATATATATATATATATATATATATATAGAGAGAGAGAGAGAGAGAGGGTACGGATCCAGTGAGGACTCAAAAATTGGTGAGGACTGCGGGGACAATTCTCACCCAATCATTTTAAAAAGATAGATCATTGTCAGAATTTTAGGATCTTTATGAGGATGACAATGATCCTAAATTCTGAAAATAATCCATATTTTTTTATAAATGATTGGTTGAGAATTGTCCTTACAGTCCTCACCAAAATTTGAGTCCTCACCCGATATATATATATATATATATATATATATATATATATATATATATATATATATATATATATATATATATAGGGGCGAGCTATTTACAGAACCCATTTTTTGCCTAGAACCAAGCAGAACTCATCTAATAATATTAGAATTTAGTAAAAAAAATATGCAAAACAATAACATTTAACACAGATCAAACATATACTTTAAGAAAGACATCAAAAATATTGAAAAACATATATGTTCAAATAATGCAAAAATAACACTTATGTATATATACATGAAAACATGCATGCACAAAAACATATATGTTTTCTTGCATGAATAACATACATGCATGGGGGTCCCTCATTAAATCAATTCATGTATCTTCCATGATCATTTCATTTTGAAATTCAATGGTTTACATTGAGTTCTGCGGGTTCTGTAGCCTAAAATGAGTTCTGTAACTAGCCCTTCACTATATATATATATATATATATATATATATATATATATATATGTTAGTCCCAAGACTAAGTAAATAAGATTTGATGTTCGACAGCCAAGAAGAATAAATAACAGCTGAAGTAAGTATCTCAGCTGAAGCAAGTATATACAATAAACCTTCAGCTGAGTACGTACTTAGCTTTAGGATACAAGTCAAATCAGCAGCTATTAACGAGAGTTCATTCGAAGTCTATGGCCAAAGGACAAAGACAAGAAGAAGACTATTCAGCTGATTATGGAATCAGCTGATAGTACCTGCTGCAGATGAAGACTTAAAGGAAATGTTCATTGATACCTTGAACATTTCCCTTTCCCGCTCAAAGAAGAAGAAAACGATGAAGATCTTCTATTTTGGAATATAAGATAATGTCAGCACAACTTCATCGTTTGTCCCTCAAGCATGTAAAGAGAAAATCAACAACTTCTGTACTTGTGTAGTACACCTTTCACTGTGCGTCAGAAAAGGTACCGGAAGAAGTGGACACAAAGTACACTCGGGATAATAACTTGTGCAATCGCATTTAATGATCCAAGGCAAGTCTACATCGACGAATAATATGTTTACACGTCGTCAAACTTGTGGACTAAGGAACATGGATCTTTGGCTATAAATGCAGATGTAAATGCTTGCATTTACAACACACCTTTAGCCCTTTAGAGCATCTTAGAAATCATAAGCACAAGAACATTCTCTGAGAGTTAGTTATTGTCTAAGTATTAACTCCTCCATAGTTATTACTAAGGCATTAATATCAGCTGTTGGTATCAGCTGATATAACTCTCAGTGTATATCTCTTCTAGTTTGAGCGGTCTAAAGTGTCAACTCAAGTATAGAGTTTTAGGTAGTGTGTACTATCTATTTCCGCAATCTCTGTATTGCATTAAGCTGTTTTTAATAAAACTCTTAATCATTGAAACCTTGTTGTTATTTACTTATCATATCTTTGTCACTCGGCCATAACGCAACACGGTTGTGTTGTTGGGATCCAACAATATATATATATATATATATATATATATATATATATATATATATATATATATATGTTCCTCTTTGCTCCTAAGCATATTTTTTTGTGAGATCGAATATAGAATTGAATAAAAAAAATTCACTTTCTAAACGCTCAATGTATCCATATTATAACTTTTATTGGTAAATTTTGAAACATCGCTCTAAGTCTTTGAATTTATATAAAAACCTTAACATTTAATTCTTAAATTTATATGAAATATCAAGATAGTGGCCTCCTGTCTTTGTAACAATAATATATGTTACTATTATTATTACTTTTTATTAGACCAGTCGACTTTAATTTTAATTCGAATCACAATAAATCACATATTAGTATAGAAGTCAAAACCGATTGAAATAAGAATTGACTCTTTACGTCATAAAAAATTAGTTCAAAAAATAAATTTAAAATCACGATGCATAAAAATTAGTTCAAAAAATAAATTTAAAATACTACAACGCGCGGGGTGTAACATCGCTTGTTTGTTACCAATTACCAAATCAAGCGAATCTTAATAACATTTGAAGCTAATACTTGAATAAGAACATATTGAATCAGGTGCAGAAGACGAATATGATGGTGATAGTGATGACATTGATGATAATTTTAGTCCAAATAAATGTACTAAAAGTGTAGAAAGGGGATTCAATCATTCAATACACTTAATTGAGTTTTATTAATCAATCAAACAATATACATAATATTTTAAAACTTTTCTTTATTAAACAGTAATGATAAACAAAGTATAAGTAATTGCAGAATAGTTAAGAACACGAATCCTAACAGGATTACTTGAAAAAGATAAACAATATGGGAAATGCTAACTAAACACAAGTATTGATTAATGTTGTGCGTTTTTATTATGTTTATAATAGATGAACGAGATGTCAATTCTCTTACACTTCCAAATTTTAGTGGTATTATCTAAATTAGCTTTACACACACTAGGCAGTGAACCCACATATAGTATATGCTTAATGGTAGTACCGAATTTATATTTCGGACACATGGGAAAGCAAAAGTTGACTTACTTCTATCACACGTAACAAGTAACCTAACTATAAACATATTTGGGTTGTTTGGTCTTTGAATAAAGTAAATAAGAATAATATTAAAGACATTTATTTAAGTAGAATTTACTTAGAAAGTTGTATTATGTAATTATTGTGATATGTGTGCTATGGTGGTTGGTTTATGAAAATACATACATAAGTTATTAATACACCCACCACTATATTTATAAAGTCTGCTACTCAACATAAAATCTTTGTTCCCTTAATGTCGGTGCGATCGTCGGTAAAACAATAAATGATAAAAACTATATAACCTCGTAGTGACGTTACTTCAACCCAACATCATAATTTAGTCCATGGGAATATGTAATATACTAGTGTACCAATTGGTTTAGATCAATTGGCCACCAAATGTTACCTTGGGGAGTTTACCTTCAAGAGGTCTTGGATTCAAGACTTGTTGGGGGTATTCTTTAGAAGAAAAAAGGGTGGTGAGGTTTTTCCCAAAAAAATGGAGATATGTTTGAGGAATGCATACTGCCCGATTGGATGTCACCGCATATGTCGAACCACTAACTTACTAACTCGCCGTTAAAAAAAAGTAATATACTAATGCGTCAATCCAACACCCCATGTTAGTTCATGGCATATGTTAAATTGTTGTCAACACACTAAGTATATCATCATCAACTACACAAGTGCAGTTGAAAGGGTATCCATATGACCTACTAAATCAACACACATAACATATATAATCATAACTAGCTTCAAAGTCCGCTCGACTGGGCGGACATGCTTTAAGAGATATGTAGGAAAATAACAAAATATTCATACTATTAACATAACAATCTATAATTGTAATGATTAGTTGTTACAATTTTGATACATGAATTAATGTTATAGGAAATTTATAGACGAAATAAAACTTGTTTGTAAACAATTTATAGGAAATTTGTCAATATTATGATTTATGAAGAAATAAAATACAGTTGAATTGACAATTTAGTTGAAAACGTTTTTTAGTGACAACAAAAAAAAACTTTTTCAACTAAATTAACAGAGTGACAATATAACAGAGTAGGTAACATAACAGAGTGACAATATAGAAATAATATTCATAAATCATAATGTAGGTAACATTATTCTTTCCAAACATTATGTGTGTGTTCTGACACGTTTGACATGTTATATTGGAAGGTGAAATACGTAAGACGGCTTCAATACTTATGGAATGACATGAAAAAAAGATTGGTTGAAATTCCTGATTTTGTAGTCACTTACAGATTATGTGATTGAACCAGACCCCTTCATGCCACTAATTTTACATATGGGAGGTATGAAGATAGGTGGACAAATTGTCTATCTTTTAGTGACTGATTAGACATAATTTTGTAGAATGATAAACATAATATCGATAAATATTGACTTGATCACATAAGAATAATAACTGAGCAACTAAAATTTGTAAATTGGCTTTTGCATTTTCCAAATTCTTGTGCAAAAGAGAAGTGGCTTGCATTTACAAAGATTAATTCAAGTCTCTTTAACCCTTTCTAAATTATACTTTCAATTTTATTTTATTAAAAAAACAATATGTGTACCTCTTCACAAGAGTACTCAAGCATTACATTAGCTCCTCACCATAAGCATATTGAATTACTATCAATCCGAGCTCTAGAATAAATGCCTTAGGATACTTCAAAATCAGTTAGCAATGCCTCATCAGTACCCTTTTTACCTTCTACATCCAAGCATTTCTCATTGTTTGGAATCTTTGCCATTTCTAAGTGCATGTTTATCGTTCTACAAAATAACAAAAGTATGTTTATCATGTTTATAATTTAGTTGCAATGTCTCGAATTTAGTGATCAAGTCAGTACAAAAGTGCATTAGAAAAAGATGTTTTGTTTGATGCAGGGTGTAGGAATTGGTCAAATTTAAAATTTAATTCAAAATAAATAACATACACTTAGAAATGACAGAAACTTTCTCTTGGAGTATTATCACATCACGAAATCCAATTTCACACTCAAAATATATACCGGAAGTACAAAAGTACTTGCTAGTATTGAGAAACTTTTAATTAATCACAATCAATCCGTTAAAACAAACAAATGTCGTATCAATCAAACACAAACCTGAACAAAAATCCTTCAAAACAAATGATGGATGTAACTGTACCCGTTTCCAATCTGGATTGACTGTAACTGTACCCACTACCTTTTTTTTATCGGCTGTACCCACTACCTGAAGTCTGCTCCTGAACCAAAAAGAAGAAAAAAAAATACATATTATAGGAAATTGTATAATGGATACAACTTTGTAAATTAAAAATTTAAAAATAAAAAGAAATAAATTCACTTGGGAATTCACTGTCTTTGACTCCTTTGCTGGGTTTTTTTTGCCTCCTTGGCACATTTATTCATATCTTACAATCATCCTATTAACGAATTTATAAACACATAAATTAATAAATAGATTCGGGTTGCAGAAATTGAAGCTTCGTATTTGCACAGCAATACATGTGAAACTCAGAATATAGATTCACAGAATTGAATCGATGAAACATATAGGAACATTGGTTGATTGAGCAATTAAAGTAATCATGATTAGGGTTTCAGTTTTCATACGGCAATTAATATAAAGTGATTTTAAAATCACGCCTTTGTTTTTGCTTCCGGTGGTGGTGATGTTGCTGGGGTGATTAGTTGTCCAAAGTATGTCAAAGCTAGGTCTCATATATAAGTTAAGATGATCACGTAATAAACTTTATATAAGCTTCAAGATGTGAGTTTTGTGACAAACCTAACGGGTCCGACCCGATAAGAAGGTAATCCAATATTTGATACCTTACACTCGAACGAACACAGCAAGCGGTGAGGCGCTATATTTCAAATTTATTCACAAGTGGGTTTCTTTTTCATTTCCTTTTCTTCTCTTACATCACTCAAATTATCCTCCAATGTCAGTTGCCGCCGATCCTACACCCCGAAGAAATGTAGATATCGGTCAGAAAATAACTGGATTTGATTTCGCCGGCCGCGACACAATTGCTGCTTCTCCGGTTACCCGGAAAGATCATAGTCGTTCAGTTAAAGCAGCATCAGAAACCGCTCTAAAAAGATCCATCGATGACGGAAAAATCAAGGGCCCTTCAACTGCTAAAAAGTCTTCCTCCTCAAAGCCTCTATGGAAAACAATTCTGAGTGTGTTCATCAAGAATTTTCTTCTTCTACTAGTATTAGTGCTTTTGGTTCAAATGTTTCGTAAATTGGCCTTCAATCAGTTGGCCGGAACCGATTCCCTTGTTGTGTCTTCTGATTACGTCAACAGATTTGCTGAATTGGACGACTTCTTGAAGACTACCACGAGAATGATCCAAAATCGGGTTGATTCCGTGGACCAAAAGATCCATAACGAAATACAAGGGTTGAAATCCGAATTAAGCCACGAAATTGATGAAAATGGGGGTGAATTTTCGATTATGTTGGAAGAATTGAATACAAGAGTTGAGATCATGAAGAAATCTCTAACTAGTGATTCTCAGTGGTTATCTAAAGATGAATTTGATACGTTTATGGAGGAAATCAAAGGGCACGATAATTTGGGGGATTTGAAGCTAGATGAGATTAGGGCTTTCGCTAAGGAAATTGTCATGAAAGAAATTGAGAAGCATGGTGCCGATGGCATTGGTAGGGTAGATTATGCAGCGGCTTCAGGCGGTGCTACGGTGGTGGACCACTCAGATTCAGTTCCCAGCAAGGTTAATTGGGTTAGGGTTAGTGGTGATGCTGTGAAGATGCTGCAACCCAGCTTTGGCGAACCTGGTCAGTGTTTTCCTCTGAAAGGGGACAGTGGTTTTGTTCAAATTAAGCTTAGGACTGCCATAATTCCAGAGGCTGTAACTCTTGAACATGTTGCAAAGGTCTATACTCTTTCACTCTCGTTTACATTTTACAAGATAATATTAATATTTCGTGTTCAAGAAGTTGTTTCCATTTTGAAATTTGAGTAGAATATTTTCTATCATATAATGTAGTTTTAAGTAATTTAGGTTCGGACCACTTAATGAGCTTGTCTGATTAGGTGGGTGACGATCACGGACGGTATTGATGGTTGTAATTTTAATTTTTTAAGGTTTAAATGATTAATAAAGATAAATTTAAGCATGGAACATATGGTCTGGTAGCACAGCTAGTTAGGATATTGTGCTAATATAATAGAGGTCACATGTACAACTCTTGCATGGTGCATATTTTTATAAACACAAATTTGTCTCGAAATAACAAGTGTGTTGACTGAAAATTAATGATTGCTAATTTAGGAATGTTCCAAACGTATTATATATACTTATATAGTAAAGAAAAGACACTTAACACATTTTACAATTAACTTTGTGGTTTTTTCGAACGCTAAATAGATAAAAGAGTATTGTTGATTAAAAATAAACATAATATTTTGCCGTCACACGTGTTAGAGTTTTCCTTGGAATGTCTAATAGGTACAGATTTTACAATCATGTTAATTTCATCATTTCCGACTAATTTTAATAAAAATAACTAAAATGAATGATCAACCGAGACAAAATACATTTGTAGCTATTAATTTCTTTTATTTTGATTTTTGTATATCCCATTTTGAACAGAGTGTGGCATTTGATAGATCAAGTGCTCCGGAGGGGTGCAGAGTGTTTGGATGGAAGGGTGGCGAGGAAAGGCGGTTGCTGGCAGAGTTTGTGTACGACCTTGACAAAAAGAGTAATGTTCAGACATTCAGAGTGTTGGAGTCAAACATTATAGATACGGTCAAACTAGAGTTGACTTCTAATCATGGAAACCCGACACATACGTGCATATATCGGTTTAGGGTGCATGGTCATGGACCCTAATCCCTTGTGTTGCTTTTTCAAACTTTTTGTATGATGTTGTGAAATGGAAATGATATTCTGTTTAGTGCTTTGGATCATGTTTTTATGATTTTCTCTTGTGTCATAACTCATAAGACATTCTCCTGTGTTTGTACAACAGCGTATCATATGATTTGTAAACCACTAATGCTTTATGTTTATAAGAGTAAAGGGACAGTCAACTCGAGACTTCAGCTAAGCAAATTTAAACTAAAACCCTCGCCACATGTTAGAAACATGCAATAAACATGGTACATTTACGTCTGTTACCCCTTTGGTTGATTCTATTTGTAACAAAAAACATGTATCATTAATCATCACAAATACCATGTGCTCTAACATGCAACCTTTACTATATTACAAAGTGTTTACCCTTGCCATAGTTAGCAAAGCTGAAAATTCAGCCAACACACTTACTAACTATGGAAATGATTAAGTTTATTAAAAATTGTTGGAATCAGGTTTCGAACTCGGGACTTTCAAGAAACTAGCAACATGTTGAACCAATTGAACTACTAGTCGGATGATAATCATTTGAAACTCTACGTACTTATATAAACGGGCGCATATAATTCTTTAATTAGGCAAATTGGGAGAAGTGTCCGTCGATTCTACTTCCTCGACTCCTCGGTTCCTTAAATCACCCATGCAGTCTAATTCAATTCAATAGAAATTGGGAATCGTAACTTCTCCAACACACCACGCATACATGATTCAAAGCTCTACTTCTTCTCCATGGAGTCGCTTACAGGAATCAATCTCCAAAAACTCATTCGACACTCCTCTCTCTACATGGTATAACAATTAACACAATCGCTCTCGCTCCATTACATTAACTCTCTGATTCAGTTTTGAGTATATTTGCAGTTTAATATCCAAAATCTTCATGTTGGCACTCTCGATTCGCTTTTATCCCTCACTCCCTCAACGACGACTTGCTCAAGGTTGATAATTTTTGAAATTTATTCCCTAATTTCTATTTCATCTTAACTTGTAAAATTGGACAATTGTTATGATTGTTATTGGAATTGTGCAGTAGAATTGGAAGATTGAAGACTTGGAGAAGATTTCTGGCATTCTTAGTAGTTCATTGACTGTTGATGGTGTTCCGGTTGATTGTTATCTTACGAAGTGATCATTATGTGATTAATTTACATGAATTTTAGTTTTATTTGAAGATTATGCATTTTGATTGTGTGATTTTTTTATTGTAGATTTGTGTGGGATGAGAAGTATCCAACCATGTCTCCACTTAAAGATATGTGGTAAATCCATTGTATGTAATTCCATTGTGGTAAATCACCAACCCTTTTTATGTAATCTTCTATGAAATTAGGGATTGTATCATAATTGGAGAATTGTTTGACAACTTCAAATTTGGGTTTTGATTATTTGTTCTTATCTACAATAATATATATTATATTGATTCTTGATTTTTCAGACAGTGCCATTATTGCCATCTTCAAAAGACAAAGTTCAAATGAAGAAAAAAGAAAAGTTGCCCAGAAACTAAAAGAACTTGCAACTCTTTACATAATGTGGGATTTCTCTAATTTTAAACAGAACATGCATAAAAAGCTTGTATACTGATTAAAAAAGTAATATTCCTAAAATTCAGGGGTTGTCTTTTTGTGTATTTTACCTTTTTAATGACAGCCCTAAGGGCTGTCATTAGCATTTTCCTTTTAAATAATAATAATAATAAAAGTAGTAATACTATTTTTGTGGGATTTTTATAATTTAATAAAAAATATGGAATTTTATGATTTTAATAGGTGAAGAAAGAATATCCAGAAGAGAGAAGAGAGAGTTCAGAGCAGTAACTTGCATTTTGGGTAATAATAATGCAACTTTTAATACTACCTCCGTATCAAAATAAGTGATACATTTGGGAAATTGCGGTTTTTGAGGCAAAAGATTGGAAAGTGGATTAAAATAGTATAAAGTGGATAGTTAGTGGATAATGGGACCCACTTTTTTTGGATGTAGTGAAATTAATGATGTTTAAAAGTAAAAGTAAGGGTAAAAGAGTAATTTTATTTTATTAAAGTAGATAGTTAGTGGAGAAGGGGTCCCACTTTTTTGCCAAATAAGGAAAGATTTTGAAGTGTATCACTTATTTTGTTCCACCCCTTTTAGGAAAGTGTATCACTTATTTTGATACGGAGGTAGTATTAAAACTATATATGATGAGTTCAAGAGATTTGGGCCAATTAAGGCCAACATAATCCAAGTTCGACGTAACTGGGTACATATAACACACGTTATTTATTTGGTTTTTAATTTTTAATTTTCGGAAATCATGTGGCAGCAACAGGGATTTTGTTTTGATTTTGTACGTTGAACTTGACTACTTGAGGCACCTGAAGCAGTTAATAGGCAATTTGAGGTAATGTGATTTTGGTGGTGATCATGGCGGCAGCAGAGCCGGTGGCCATGTTGGAGAACCACCGCACTGTGGGCTGTGGCGATAGTGAAGGATATTAGAGATCGTGTGATCCACTGAGGCGGGTGGTGTTTTCAAAAACATGGCACCGTGAGTTCCGTCAACCACATAAGTGATCGGGAATTGGTTTTATGGGAGGATTAAATACTTTTAGTTCGGAAATTCTGTCTAACTTTGATATAGATATATTCTAGAAAATTATAAAAAACAATAAAGAGGGATTTTGACTACAAGAATCTCAATTAAAATTCGGGTCAAAATACTAATTCGTAAAGTGTTAAACATGATTCATGTTTTAACATTGAGTCTGGAAACACCCTATATACATGCACAAACAACTTGTATCTTATGATGCTTGGTGCTTGTAGTTGTTATGCATAACTAACGTTGTGAACAAATCACCTCCGCAAATAAGCTATGTACACCACGAAAGTAAGAGATGCTACAAGAGTAACTACCACAATAACTACCACCACCATTAACCAGCACTATCACCCACCACCATCACTACTACCGCCACCCACCATCACTACGCACCACCACACACCATCACTACGCACCACCACACACCACCATCAATATTGTCGCCATCACCATCACTATCGCCACCGTCAAATATAGTTACAGGTACCCGTCGCCTCATTGCGCGGGTACCTGTAGTAGACACTAATAAGCATTGGGTTCCACTGCCAAGTCAACAAAATATTACTTCCTCCGATTCAAAATAAGTGCTACATTTTCCATACATGGGTGATTCAAAATAAGTGTTAAACTTTGAAAAATTACTTTATTTGGCAAAAAATAGTAGGACCCACATCCACTAACTATCTGTTAGTCCCAAGACTAAGTAAATAAGATTTGATATTCGATAGCCAAGAAGAATAAACAACAGCTGAAGTATGTATCTCAGCTGAAGCAAGTATATACAATAAACCTTTAGCTGAGTACGTACTTAGCTTTAGGATACACGTCAAATCAGCAGCTATTAACGAGAGTACATTCGAAGTCTATGACCAAAGGATAAAGACAAGAAGAAGACTATTCAGCTGATTGTGGAATCAGCTGATAGTACCTGCTGCAGATGAAGACTTAAAGGAAATGTTCATTGACACCTTGAACATTTCCCTTTCCCGCTCAAAGAAGAAGAAAACGATGAAGATCTTCAATTTTGGAATAGAAGATAATTTGTCCCTCAAGCATGTAAAGAGAAAGTCAACAACTTCTGTACTTGTGTAGTACACCTTTCACTGTGCGTCAGAAAAGGTACCAGAAGAAGTGGACACAAAGTACACTCGGGACAATAACTTGTGCAATAGCATTTAATGATCCATGGCAAGTCTACATCGATGAATAATATGTTTACACGTCGTCAAACTTGTGGACTAAGGAACATGGATCTTGGGCTATAAATACAGACGTAAATGCTTGCATTTACAACACCTTAAGAATACCCTAGAAATCATAAGCACAAGAACATTCTCTGAGAGTTAGTTATTGTCTAAGTATTAACTCCTCCATAGTTATTACTAAGGCATTAATATCAGCTGTTAGTATCAGCTGATATAACTCTCAGTGTATACTCTTCTAGTTTGAGCGGTCTAAAGTGTCAACTCAAGTATAGAGTTTTAGGTAGTGTGTACTATCTATTTCCGCAAACTCTGTATTGTATTAAGCTGTTTTTAATAAAACTCTTAATCATTGAAATCTTGTTGTTATTTACTTATCGTATATTCGTTACTCGGTCATAACGCAACACGGTTGTGTTGTTGGGATCCAACAACTAGTATCAGAGCGGGTGTCAAAATTGTTTTTTCCATCAATTTTGAACATCTGTTATGGCTGAACCTACATCATCAGATCTTCCATCATCTGGAAAACCTCCCAAACTAACTCAAACCAACTATCCCATGTGAAAAACGCGTATGTTGTCCCACATGGTTACCTATCACCCAAAACTTCAAGATAATATAATGATAGGAAAATACGTTCCCAAAACCCTTATTCCTGGAACTCCTGAAGTCCCAGAACACTATGTTGTGAAATCTGAGGCTCAATGGACAGACGCTGAAAAACGTCTTGTTCATCTTGAGAATAAAGGAAGGGATATGCTTTTTCAAGCAGTTGGTGATGAACTGTATCACAATATACAATTTTGTGATTCAGTTAAAGAGATGTGGTAGAGGCTGGCTGAAGTTTATGAAGGCACATCTGTTGTGCGTGAACATAACAAAAACATGCTCATACATGATTATGAACTATTTAAAGCCAAGCCTAGTGAGACTATCGCTCAAACATTCAATCGTTATAACATTCTGTTAAACGAGCTGAAGTCTCATGGGGTTGATAAGGACGATATGTCCAAAATGTGTAAGTTTATGGCTGCCTTACCTTCTAAATGGGCTACCATCATAACTTGCATGAGTACGTCTCCTACTTTGAAAGATTATACTCTTTCCTCTCTCTGTGGTATGTTTCTAAGCCATGAGAGAACTGTACTCAACAAATTTCAACCTCCAAAGGTTTCTAAGGTGAGTCCCTCAGGATCTTCGACCGCTCTTGTTTCTCTAAACAAGCTCAGCAGAATCGAATATCCTCCATCAGATGATGAAGCTGACAATGCTTCAGCTGCTGGTTTGTTCAGCATGCCTGAAGTCAGCATTAAAGAAGTTGATGAAGACGAAGACAACGAAGCCCTTATAACTGAGCTAGCCTTACTTGTTAAAAATAAAAAATTCCTCAAAAACAAGTCTGGCTCCTCAGCTAGAGGCTCGAGTAGCAGATCTATCTCATCAGCTGTGTCTTCCAGACCCTCTGGAAGTACACCTGACATCTCTGAGATAACTTGCTACAACTGCAACAAGAAGGGACACTATGCTAACGACTGCAAGCAAAAGAAAGCTAGTTCATCATCTTCAACTGGTGAATCCATTGAAGAAAAATACAAAAAGCTACAAGCCTTCACCAAAAAGATTTTAGAAGAAAAGAAGGCACTTGAAGGCAAAGCTGCTGACAAGGGTCTTGTAGCTGAAACTCATGATTGGGCTGACTCTGGTGACAGCTCATCTGATGACGATGAACAAATGGCCACAATATGTTTGATGGCTCGTGCTGATGATGATGAAAGTATTACAGCTGATGATGCTAGTTCCTATAAATGGATCAACATTGTTCACAAAAAGGTAACCTCCCTAATCTCCGCTGAGGCTACTAAAGCTAAAGAAATTGTTGATTCTATTATTTGTGACTTGCACTTCATTGATCAGCTGAAAGGTGAATGTTTGGATAAACATAATGCTATTCTACGTGAAAATGCATTTTTAAAAGAACGCTTAATTGACCACAAAACTTTAAAAGAAGAACTTTCTGAAACGAAATTTATTAACTCAGTTCTTCAACATGATCTAAGTGAAAAAGTTAAAGAACTTGAAGCAATTAAAAAGATTTGTGAATCATGGTCTCGTTCATCCAAACGTGTGAGTGAATGTGTTAACTCACAAATCCCCAGTCAAGTACAAGCTATACTAGGAGGAGATTTCCTAGCTGCAGCCGTTGTACCTGACAGAAGTACATATGATCTGTACTATTCGTCAGCTGATGCTTCTGTGCCAACTGAAGAATTGGTTTTTGGTTCCTTTGTTAGGTCTACCAAAACATATGCTACTGAGATGTCCTCAGAAGATCCTTCTGTGGCTACTGGTAAAGAATCGTCAAATGACTCTTCTGCCATGGTAGTTAGGACACCCACTGTAGTCTTTGTTGAACCTAGAAAATATGTCTCGGGTTCAGCACCTGCTGCATCTTCTGCTAGATCTCATCAGAGGACTAGAAGAACAGCAGGAAATAAAACTGTTCTTACACCCTCCAAGGGCGAGCCAGCTGGAGTTCGTACTCGAGCTGCAAAGAACAAAGGTAAGAGTGTTTCTAAGGACACTCCAAGTCCTTCTTCAGCTGTGTCTGTCAGACGGCTGAAAGGAAAGGTCAGCAAGCTGACATCACTCGTTCAAACTCTGACTATCTCTGATAATCAGAAAATGAAGGGTATTTTGGGTCCAGTTCCCAATCCTACTGCCTCGCCCTCTACTCCACTGCAAAGAAACAGAAAATACTATAAGTGTGGAGATCGTGGGCACATGGCAAGTGAGTGTGACAGCACATGCTTGAGACCTTCCCCAACTTCAGTATGTGAGCCTACTGAAAAGCCAACTTCTGTGAATCCCAGCGGGAAGTCACAAGGACCCACCGAGGTGTGGGTTCTCAAAAAGAACTAACTCTTTTATCTTATGTGCAGGGTGATGAAAGCAAACATGTCTGGTACCTAGACAGTGGTTGCTCAAGACACATGACTGGTTACAAATCCCTGCTGGAAGAGTTTGAAGTTTGTGATGGCCCCTCAGTAGTTTTTGGTGATAATGGTAGAGGCTCAACTGAAGGTTATGGAACCATATCTAAAGGATCCATAAAAATCACAAGAGTTGGTTATGTAAATGGGCTGAAACATAATCTTATCAGCATTAGCCAACTTTGTGATGCAAAGTTCTCAGTGAACTTTAACGAATACAGAGGAACGGTGACAGATAAGAATGGAAAGGTAGTATTAGTTGCTCCCAGAACCAAGAATGTCTATACACTTGACATGAATCCTCAAAATCAAGAAATCTGTCTATTCTCTCACTCTACTGAAGAGCTGAATTGGCTGTGGCACAAAAGACTATCTCACCTGAACTTCAAAAATATATCGAAGCTGGCGCGAGGTCAGCTGGTGAATGGTCTGCCACAAATCAAATATGAAAAAGGATAAGCTTTATTCTGCATGTGAGCAAGGTAAACAACATAAAAGCTCCTTCAAATCAAAGCAATGTTTTACCATCAACAGCTGCCTTCACATGCTCCATATGGATCTTTTTGGTCCCATGAGCACTGAAAGTCTAGGTGGAAAGAAGTATACACTTGTTATCGTTGATGAATACTCACGATATACTTGGGTTATATTTTTACGCCACAAAAGTGATGCAGCTGATGAAATCATCAAGTTCATCAAAAGGATGGAACTTCTAAACGGGTCTAGAGTCAAGATGCTGAGATCAGACAACGGTACTGAATTCAGAAACAAGACTTTGGAAGGTTTCTGTTCAGACGTTGGGATCTCCCAAAACTTTTCAGCTGCAAGAACACCTCAACAGAATGGTGTTGCTGAAAGAAGGAACAGAACCCTTATAGAAGCTGCAAGAACAATGCTTGCTGAGTCAAACATGCCTAAGCAATTTTGGGCAGAGGCTGTTAACACAGCTTGTTTTACTCATAATAGGTCTCTCTATGTGAAGAGACACAAAAAGACTTCTTATGAGATTTTCCGTCAGACGAAACCTTTCATCGGTTTCTTTCACTTGTTTGGCTGTGTGTGTTTTGTGTTAAACACAAGAGATCAGCTGAGTAAATTTGACTCTAAAGCTGATGAAGCCATTTTCTTGGGATACTCCACTCTATCCAAAGCATATAGAGTTTTCAACAAAAGAAGACAAACATTGGAAGAGTCCATAAATGTTACTTTTGAAGAACACTCAAAAGCTTTGAACCCCTCCTCTGCTGACTCGTCTGATGCATTTCAGAGATTAGCTGAATCATCCCCTGATGATACAACTGAAGCATTCTCCGATGCTTTAAATCTCTTGATGTTCCCGTAAATGAATCAGATGAGACATTTCATGATGCTCCTACATATCTTGTGGACATTGCAGCTGTTCAACAAGAGATTCCAACAGTTAGAGCATCATCCAAGGCTACTTCTAAGCCACCTCTTCATACTTCAAGAAGATCAGTTCAAAATGAAGTAATTCATCCTGCTGAGCAATCAGCCGCTCAACAAGGATCTAATTCTGCTGAATCTTCCTCTTCTACTGCTGCTCCTCAATCTAAGTGGACCTCAGAACATCCAATTGAGTTAATCAGTGGAGATCCACAGCAGGGAGTAGTCACTAGAAGTAAAGCATCATGCAATCTTTGCTTATGGTCTTGTTTTCTAGCAACTGAAGAACCGAAAAATATTAAGGCTGCATTAGAAGACTCAAGCTGGATTCAGGCGATGCAGGAAGAACTTAACCAATTCGAGGTCAACAAAGTATGGTAGCTGGTGCCTCCACAAGCTGGAAAGACATTAATTGGTACTAAATGGGTATTTAGGAATAAAATGGATGAAGAAGGTGTAGTTATTCGCAACAATGCTAGACTTGTTGCACAAGGATACAGACAAGAGGAAGGAATCGATTTCGATGAAACATTTGCTCCAGTGGCAAGGCTTGAGGCTATTAGAATATTTCTAGCCTACGCTGCTTACAAAGACTTCACAGTTTTTCAGATGGACGTGAAGAGTGCTTTCTTAAACGGGAAATTGCAAGAGGAAGTGTATGTTAAACAACCACCAGGGTTTGAAAATCCTAAGTATTTAGACTATGTGTTTAAACTGGATAAAGCGCTGTATGGGTTGAAACAAGCTCCTCGTGCATGGTATGATACACTCTCCACGTTCCTCATAGCAAATGATTTCACCAGGGGAAAGATTGATAAAACCTAATTCATTCGCAAAATCAAAGGTGATATCATTCTTGTTCAAATTTATGTGGATGACATAATTTTTGGTGCTACTGATGAAAAACTTTGTAGACGTTTTTCAAAACTTATGTCTACAAAGTATGAGATGAGTATGATGAGTGAATTGACATATTTTCTTGGCTTACAAGTTAAGCAATCTAAAAATGGAATTTTTATAAATCAAGAAAAATATATCAAAGATCTTTTAACGAAATTCGATATGAATTCATCATCATCCATGAAAACACCAATGGCTCCTCCAAACAATTTAGATGCTGACATCACTGGTAAGTCAGTGGATGTCACATTCTATAGAGGAATTATTGGATCATTACTCTATCTCACCGCCAGCAGACCAGATATTATGTTTGCTACTTGCATGTGTGCTAGGTATCAAGCTGATCCTAGAGAATCTCACTTAATAGCTGCAAAACGAATTTTGAGGTACCTTAAGGGTACTCCAAGCCTAGGTCTTTGGTATGCCAAAGACTCCGGGTTTGATCTAATTGGCTATTTAGATTCAGACTTTGCAGGTTGCAAAATGGATAGAAAGAGCACCACTGGAGGATATCAGCTGCTTGGTGGAAAGCTAGTCAGTTGGACAAGCAAGAAACAAAGCACTGTTTCTACCTCCACAGCTGAAGCAGAATATGTTGCTGCTGGAAGCTGTTGTGCTCAAGTCCTTTGGATGAAGAATCAGCTTGTTGATTTTGATATGAACTTCTGCAAAGTTTCTATCTATTGCGATAACACGAGTGCTATTGCAATCAGCAACAATACAGTTCTTCATTCTAGAACCAAACATATCGACATAAGGTATCATTTTATTAGAGATCACATTGAACAAGGTGACGTGGAACTCCACTTCATTTCAACTGACCTTCAGCTGGCTGATCTATTCACTAAGCCTTTAGATGAAAAACGATTCAACTTTTTGATCAGCGAGTTAGGTATGTTGAATGCCTAAATCAATTGCTGAAGTACTATCAGCAGCTGATAAGATTCACCTTGTTACTTAGTACATTCAGCTGACTAAAACCTTTTGAATTTATCAGTCAGCCAAATAAAATCTCTTAAATGATAACTTATCATGTTTTATAAGTTAAAACGTTTGGTTCTCCCATAAAAAGGCATCTTTCAACCCTATCCACACGTTTTCTGTGGCAAATATTTCCACTCAAGTGAAAATATTTGGCATTTATGAGGGACAAGACACCCTGACACAGAAACGGCTCCACTACCCTGACACAGAAACCACTCCACTACCTCACACTGTCACATCCAACCTCCTTTGCACGATAACCAACGTGTCTCTAGTTGGTTTATAACTATCCATTTATGACCCGGTTCAAATTTAAATCTTTACCCAAACCGACCCATAAATCCCTATAAATACCCATCCATTCTCCACTCCTCATCATCACTCCCACAATTCTTTCTCCTTTAACCCTCTATTTCTAAACCTTTATCTTTCTTCCCTCTCTCCTCAAAATGCCGAAGAAAGCCCCAAAGGTTTCGCTTACTAGGGCTGCTATTGAGTTATATCAGAACTCAAACCTAGTAGGTAACTTTTCCCCATCGGATGATCTTGTCGATATTTATCGACCAGTTGTGATGTTTGTGCGTCACTGCCCCATCTGTGGTGCCTTTACCAGAGTCACCAAGAGTATCATTGAGCTCTTGCGTGATTTCTGGATGTCCGCCTCCGCTCCTGGAGACGGCATTACTGCGCAGGTTGGAGATCATCAAATCACCATTTCTCTTGATGATTTCCGAGTTGCCTGCGGATTCGATTATCTGCAACCTGGTGAAGAATATCAGCAAACTAAATCTGCTGATGAAGTTAAAGCGAGTCTAATCCGTATCACTGGATACAGATTTGAAAACGAAGAAGACATGGTGCCGATCTTCAAGAAGTCTCAGCTGTCGAGACCCCGGGCCTATTTCTTTACCCACATCATTCAGGGTATTGGAGGCAATTCCGGGTCTCTCAACCAGTGCAACTCCAGCATGCAAGTCTTTGCTGAAGCCCTAGTCACTGGTCAGCGGATCGACTACGGGAAACTGGTGTACGAGGAGGTCAAGACGAAGCTGAAAAGCAAGGGAAATCATATTTCCTATCTTCGCTTTTTCACATTGTGCATCGCACATGTGATGGTTGAAAAGCTGGAGATCATTTATGAAGACCTTCCAGGGGATTCTGTGATGGTTCGTTCCATCGCTAGCATCATCTTCCAAAGGAAGGAAGATGAAAGAGAATTTCCTCTCACCTCGTACATGCTGAAGATCATAGATGATCGAGTCAGATCCAAAAGGGATCGAAAGAAGGGCGCAACATCGAAGAAATCTGCCCTCCAAGAAGGTAAGTCCTTTTCTCATCTGAAGAGATTTCCATCGACTGATCGCACACAAACTGTTGATGGAAATACCACCACTTCCACTGGGATCTCAATGCCTATTAACGTGGAAATTATGAATACGAGTGATATTCAACGTGGTGGGAAGAAGCGTGTGAAGCGATCTGCTCACCGCCCTGATTCTTCCTCTTCATTCTTTTTATCATCTTCTTCCACTTCCAGCGCCCCTTTTTCTCCTCAGCTGAGGGTAAGAGGGTCTGCTACCTGTGGAGATGATGATGTTGTTGATGATGTTGAGCTGGCGATCGCAGCATCATCAGGATTCAGCCGGGATCCGCTGGGTTCTCACTCGAGATCCCAGTTGGAAGGATTACGATCAGATGCTATGCCAGTATCTGTGAATAGTCCTTCTCATTTTCATTCTGGCAGTGTTTTTCCAGGAACTCCACCAACAATTGGAGCTCCTGTTCAGACACTCTCGGCTGATCCTCTTTTTCTCCCCTATATTCTTCAACCTCCCTCTGCTGATTTCTCAACAAGTCAGCAGACTTCAAAACGGCAATTTCGTTCTTTAGGAGTTAGTGCCGGCTCCAACCTTCTGCGTAGCTCCTCGACCGATTCATTATCTGTCGTTGTAACAAGGGAACAAACTCCACGAGCAACCTCAGTCTCTCAACAGACTACTGGTGAAGTTTTCGGCTCAACCCAAGCCACCCGAGTGTCAGCTGCACACACACCACCCTCAACTTCTTCATCACTCCCTGAGTCATCAGCTGATGATAGATTGACTGGAAACCAAGTCAATCTTGAAGCTGTTCTTTCTGTTTCCCACAACGTCACCGGCTTAAACCAGCAGGTGGTCAAGGAAACCACCACCGCCAATGAAGAGACAACTTTAGACCAAGTTGTTACTGAGGCAACTACCCAAGCTGCCAGTGATCGCGAACGTATTCGCCAACCGAGCTGTGAGGCAGCTGACCCACCACCAGAGGAATTCTTCCTCCAGTCTCCATAACAGTTTCGCCGGCTGTTGAGACCGAAGCACCAGATTCTCAAACAGCATTTCATATGATGTTTGATTCTGCTGATATCCCCATTCATCAGTACATCTTTTCAGATGATGAAGAGATGCATGAATATGGGCTTCAAACTGTTTTGACAACTGAAGTAGGCACTTCTGCTTTAACCCCATAAGTTTCAGTTGGACCCATCTCACCCCCATAGTTGCTGAGGAACCCATAGGAACTCTTTTATTCCTACCTCGGGAACACCTTCTTCCACAGCTGAGGTTACCCCTCAAGCTGGAGACATGCCGGACCCCCTCCCCAAAAGCGTCCAAGTGTCCCATGCTGAATCCAGCAAAGCTGGAAGAAGCATTCCCATCAGAGCCGCTGCTGCTCTGATGTCTAGTGTTGTTACATCCCAGATTCGACCTGGGATGGCCAAGCTGAGTAAGCAGATGGACACCCTTCACAGGGTTGTTCCAAAGAAGTTTGCTGCTACTGCTGAGAAACTCTCTTCCAGCATAACTTCTCTGCACACTGAGGTTCACACTCAGATTCCTCAATTGGCTCTTCTTACTGAGCAGATTCAAGGCACCTCCAAAGGGTTCACCTCCCTCAAAGAATATCTTCAGCAAGAGGTGAACTCCATTCGTGAATCTGCCAGTGTCGAAAAAGACAAGCTTCTCTCCGAAGCTCGAGCCACAGAAGCTAAATTTGATCGACAGATGGATACCTTGACTTCCAAGGTGTCTCCTCTTCTTACAACTGTCAATCAACTGACCACTGCTCATAGCCACCTTTCTACGGCTATTGAGGGGTCTGCTTCTGCTGTGTCCACAAGGTTGGACAAAATGGAGACTGAAGTCAGCTCGCTGACTTCTCAAGTCGCTGGTCTCCAAGGCACCCTCGACCTCATTCTTGCCAAGCTAAATGAGGGTGCCGCTGCTGCTCGTCCTGCTTCAGCACCAGAGAGTACCCCTCTTCTTCGGGCACTCTATGAGGGGGAGAAAGAGGCCACTTCAGCAGGTGAATAACATTGTGAACGAGAAAGTTCACAACTCATAATCACCTCTGCTGTTGGAGCCAATACTGAAGACGTTCCAGCTGGTGACAACTCAAGAAATCCACCTATCACCTCTGCTGGAACAATAGAAGAAGAAGCTGAAACCTCAACTGGTTTTACCAAAATCGTTGATTCTTTTGAATCAGTTGAGGTCCCAAAAGTCCAAGCCCCGCAAATCCATAACCCTCAGCCTATTTCACAGGAGATTCCTCATCCTGCTGAGGGGGAGCCTACATCTGCTGTGGTTGAAAACCTCATTTTAAATGAAGTTGGATCTGCTGCTGATCTCGATACAGCCTTAGCCCTTCAAAGAGAAACTCATGAAGAGCTGCATCGAAGTGCTGAAACTCAAAGAGCTGAGAACATTAGGTTGTTCAACAAAGTTCTTAATCAACGTAGGTAGGAAGCAAAGATTACTAGCGTAAGGGCCCCCTAATTCGATCCCAGCTACCCTGATGAAATTATAATAACAAGGGCTGGGAGTGCGGTGCTCCATGAAAAGTTCTCTCTGAACAAGATCAGCCTCATTCTCAACTACGATGAATGGAAAGAGGCTGAAGCAGCTGCCAGAACTGCGAGACCATCGCAGATTATAACAGAATTGGAAAATGAGATTCAATTCGCAATCTACTCCTTCAAGACTCTATGCGATGAAATCAGGAAACATGCTCCTGAGTTGGTATATCGCATACCTCCTGAATTGTGTGAATCTCAAGCTGCTGTTGTCAGAAAGACTGCTAGTGAGAGCTCCTCAGCGAGAGGGGAGAAACGTAAGTCTGTTCTCCTTGAGCCTCTTGCTGACTCCAGACCACTGGATATTGGGTCGACAATCATATTTGCTAAACGACCAAAACCCAATATCACAAAATCCGTTCCCACGGGAGTTAACTTTGTCCCTGGGCTGATCGTGAAAGAACCAATTCACGGCTTTTGCTATCTGGAGAAGAAGGTGCAATGCTTCCAGCGGGCATATGAGTTGGAAATGTGTGATGTGGATCAACTCATGACCTATCACAAGCTGCTGAGTTCCTCTACTGAAGAGGGAAGAGAAATGAAGAACCTAATAGACTCAGCTTTCCGCTCACTGTATCGCAATGTCGTTGGATAAGCTATATCCAAGGCATTATTTTTTTTGATTTTCCTTGTATTTAAATTTTATTATCAATAGAAAATCAAATCTTTGTAATATACTTGTAAAAATTGTAAAAAGATAAACATATACAAAAGAACCCTAAGGGTCAAAGTACATAAGTATTCAGCTGACTTCTTTCAGCTGAATCATTACAGGGATACACTTATACGGCTATTCGACTGCATCAAATAAGGGGAGATTGTTAGTCTCAAGACTAAGTAAATAAGATTTGATGCTCGATAGCCAAGAAGAATAAACAACAGCTGAAGTATGTATCTCAGCTGAAGCAAGTATATACAATAAACCTTCAGCTGAGTACGTACTTAGCTTTAGGATACAAGTCAAATCAGCAGCTATTAACGAGAGTACATTCGAAGTCTATGACCAAAGGACAAAGACAAGAAGAAGACTATTCAGCTGATTGTGGAATCAGCTGATAGTACCTGCTGCAGATGAAGACTTCAAGGAAATGTTCATTGACACCTTGAACATTTCCCTTTCCCGCTCAAAGAAGAAGAAAACGATGAAGATCTTCTATTTTGGAATAGAAGATAATGTAAGTACAACTTCATCGTTTGTCCCTCAAGCATGTAAAGAGAAAGTCAACAACTTATGTACTCAAGTCTACATCGACGAATAATATGTTTACACGTCGTCAAACTTGTGGACTAAGGAACATGGATCTTGGGCTATAAATACAGACGTAAATGCTTACATTTACAACACCTTTAGAATACCCTAGATATCATAAGCACAAGAACATTCTCTGAGAGTTAGTTATTGTCTAAGTATTAACTCCTCCATAGTTATTACTAAGGCATTAATATCAGCTATTAGTATCAGCTGATATAACTCTCAGTGTATACTCTTCTAGTTTGAGCGGTCTAAAGTGTCAACTCAAGTATAGAGTTTTAGGTAGTGTGTACTATCTATTTCCGTAAACTCTGTATTGTATTAAGCTGTTTTTAATAAAACTCTTAATCATTGAAATCTTGTTGTTATTTACTTATCGTATCTTCGTTACTCGGTCATAACGCAACACGGTTGTGTTGTTGGGATCCAACAGAAATCGATTCCTTCCTCTTGTCTGTATCCTTGTGCAACAAGTCTAGCTTTGTTGCGAATAACTACACCTTCTTCATCCATTTTATTCCGAAATACCCATTTAGTACCAATTATTGTCTTTCCAGCTGGTGGAGGCACCAGCTGCCATACTTTGTTGACCTCGAATTGGTTAAGTTCTTCCTGCATCGCCTGAATCCAGCTTGAGTCTTCTAAAGCAGCCTTAATATTTTTCGGTTCTTCAGTTGCTAGAAAACAAGACCATAAGCAAAGATTGCATGATGCTTTACTTCTAGTGACTACTCCCTGCTGTGGATCTCCAATGATTAACTCAATTGGATGTTCTGAGGTCCACTTAGATTGAGGAGCAGCAGTAGAAGAGGATGATTAAGCAGAATTAGATCCTTGTTGAGCGGCTGATTGCTCAGCAGGATGAATTACTTCATTTTGAACTGATCTTCTTGAAGTATGAAGAGGTGGCTTAGAAGTAGCCTTGGATGATGCTCTAACTGTTGGAATCTCTTGTTGAACAGCTGCAATGTCCACAAGATATGTAGGAGCATCATGAAATGTCTCATCTGATTCATTTACGGGAACATCAAAGAGATTTAAAGCGTCGGAGAATGCTTCAGTTGTATCATCAGGGGATGATTCAGCTAATCTCTGAAATGCATCAGACGAGTCATGTAACGCCCCGAAATTTGTTGTAATTAAATAATGTTATTTTTAATTGTCATACTTAATTTTTAAAAGGAATAAGTATTAAATTAATTATAAAGAAGTTAGTTGGTTCGTTTATAATGTGCATGAGACTTTATAATCATTTACGAGTGTGGATGCATCCTGGTTTATGTCATTAGTTATTAGACGTTAATTAAATTAGACACGTTGAGTTAATTAAATAAGTAATTATAATTTACCTTTATTAATTATATTAATCCTTTTATTTGAGAGAGTAAATAAACAATTAGTCATCCCTTTAGACTTAGACGACAATTTATTAGACTGCTCGTTATTTAGACGTCTTTTAGTCACGTGAGCGTGTCGAGTTTAACCGGTCTAATTATCAAGATATGAATGGTGTTCTTTTGAGTCGGGCCGACCATAGGCCAAGGCCCGAACTTTTGAGTAGCGGGCTTGTTAATTAAAATTGTCAACCCTAAACTCAGTCTTGTTTTCCCTAATCTTTTCTAGCCGTCGCTAGACCCTCTTCTCTTCGGCTCCTGTTATTTTTATGTTTGTTCGACATCCATGTAGAGGAGGACACAAATTCCATTCTTTTTACATTGTTTGCACGTGTGATTTGGGAAAGAATTAATATCAGCCAACAAAATATTCAAGAGGCGGTGGTGACGTTAGACTCCTTTGTATTTGTAGGTGGTGTGGGGCAACCGCATTTGCATAGGGGGTATGGTGATTTCTTTTCTTCCTTTTTATTTTATTTTTCGGTGAGTAGCATGGGAGCAGCTAGGCAGCTGCCTATTTAGCAATTTTTCCAGCAATGATTCATGCGACAATCTGTTTGTGTTGAGTTTTCAGTTTATAAAACGGTTCATAGATAGTAATCGTATTTGTTTTAAAGTTAGTCTAATCATATTTGTTCCTTGTTAATTTTTATTATATAATTGAATTGATCCCGAGCCATGCTCGAAGAACCCAGAAAACCTTGATCTCGGGATGCCTCGGTAGGCTTTCGGATGACGGTGTCGGGATTTATCGTTACAATTACTTTTAAAATCGTTTTATATCCTGGCAGATTTAATTGGTTGTCTTGCACGCTGTTTTTCGCATCGTTAGAGTCGATTTTACGAAAGGACCGTATCACAGAGATTTGTAGTCCTATGAGTTAACTACCAGTGACCGCCGACCTCTCGTCAATACGAGTCTCGGTCAATGAGTTATGGCCATTCTCGTAAACTATCGCTGTGCTGAATTTTGTGGAAAGTTTCCTGAAAATCATTTTTATCATATATTATTATTGAATTAGTTATCAGAGCCGTGAGGGATGGATGACAGTATGACACCCATCCGGGTGTGGGATGAAATCCCTAGGATCGGATGTTATTATGATAAACTTCATTTTTTTTCTTCGTAAACTTAGAATAGTTGTTTAATTATTTTGGTGCAATTGAGATTTTGGAAGTGTTGTGATTAAACCGAGGATGGTATCGAGCCCTCGGGCTCGGTTGTATGAGGTCCCGGGAATAAGTCACGTTATTACTTAACTGGTTTCAATGGCATGCTCGATAAATTCCCATTTTTAGAATACCAAGAGGGGAAACCGAACCCGTAGGGTAGGGTTCTTGGTTTCCCAATCGAGAAAATTGTAATTAAATGAGCTAGATTACTTTTAAAATTTAATTTCTGTTATATTTTGGTTTCCAGGGCTGTCGGGTGTCTCGGGGATAAACGGGTTGATGTCGGGATTCAAAATGGGTTTTTAAACTACATGCTAAATTTTGGGTAGAATCTGTTTTCCGCGTTTTGGTCTGTTTATATCACACTTAAAACACGAATCTGGAATTTTGGCCCGTGCTGGTCTCTGGATTTCTGAGTCCTCTTTCCAACGACGCTGACGGCTCATTAATTCGAATTGTCGTTTAAAAGATATCCATGTTTTAGTAAAACCATCGCATAATAGTTTTCGGTTCAGCTATTCTGTCTCGTGAGCCTGTTTTGAGCCTTTTCCGTTTGGATCTAGCTTCCGAAGTCTTCTGTAAAACCTTATTCATTCGCAAAATCAAAGGTGATATCATTCTTGTTCAAATTTATGTGGATGAGATAATTTTTGGTGCTACTGATGAAAAACTTTGTAGACGTTTATCAAAACTTATGTCTACAAAGTATGAGATGAGTATGATGGGTGAATTGACATATTTTCTTGGCTTACAAGTTAAGCAATCTAAAAATGGAATTTTTATAAATCAAGAAAAATATATCAAAGATCTCTTAACGAGATTCAATATGAATTCATCATCATCATCCATGAAAACACCAATGGCTCCTCCAAACAATTTAGATGCTGACATCACTGGTAAGTCAGTGGATGTCACATTCTATAGAGGAATTATTGGATCATTACTCTATCTCACCGCCAGCAGACCAGATATTATGTTTGCTACTTGGATGTGTGCTAGGTATCAAGCTGATCCTAGAGAATCTCACTTAATAGCTGCAAAAAGAATTTTGAGGTACCTTAAGGGTACTCCAAGCCTAGGTCTTTGGTATGCCAAAGACTCCGGGTTTGATCTAATTGGCTATTCAGATTCAGACTTTGCAGGTTGCAAAATGGATAGAAAGAGCACCACTAGAGGATATTAGCTGCTTGGTGGAAAGCTAGTCAGCTGGACAAGCAAGAAACAATGCACTGTTTCTACCTCCACAGCTGAAGCAGAATATGTTGCTGCTGGAAGCTGTTGTGCTCAAGTCCTTTGGATGAAGAATCAGCTTGTTGATTTTGATATGAACTTCTGCAAAGTTTCTATCTATTGCGATAACACGAGTGCTATTGCAATCAGCAACAATACAGTTCTTCATTCTAGAACCAAACATATCGACATAAGGTATCATTTTATTAGAGATCACATTGAAAAAGGTGACGTGGAACTCCACTTCATTTCAACTGACCTTCAGCTGGCTGATTTATTCACTAAGCCTTTAGATGAAAAACGATTCAACTTTTTGATCAGCGAGTTAGGTATGTTGAATGCTTGAATCAACTGCTGAAGTACTATCAGCAGCTGATAAGATTCACCTTGTTACTTAGTACATTCAGCTGACTAAAACCTTTTGAATTTATCAATCAGCCGAATAAAATCTCTTAAATGATAACTTATCATGTTTTATAAGTTAAAACGTTTGGTTCTCCCATAAAAAGGCATCTTTCAACCCTATCCACACGTTTTCTGTGGCAAATATTTCCACTCAAGTGAAAATATTTGGCATTTATGAGGGACAAGACACCCTGACACAGAAACGGCTCCACTACCCTGACACAGAAACCGCTCCACTACCTCACACTGTCACATCCAACCTCCTTTGCACGATAACCAACGTGTCTCTAGTTGGTTTATAACTATCCATTTATGACCCGGTTCAAATTTAAATCTTTACCCAAACCGACCCATAAATCCCTATAAATACCCATCCATTCTCCACTCCTCATCATCACTCCCACAATTCTTTCTCCAAAAACCCTCTATTTCTAAACCTTTATCTTTCTTCCCTCTCTCCTCAAAATGCCGAAGAAAGCCCCAAAGGTTTCTCTTACTAGGGCTGCTATTGAGTTCTATCAGAACTCAAACCTAGTAGGTAACTTTTCCCCACCGGATGATCTTGTCGATATTTATCGACCAGTTGTGACGTTTGTGCGTCACTGCCCCATCTGTGGTGCCTTTACCAGAGCCACCAAGAGTATCATTGAGCTCTTGCGTGATTTCTGGATGTCCGCCTCCGCTCCTAGAGACGACATTACTGCGCAGGTTGGAGATCATCAAATCACCATTTCTCTTGATGATTTCCGAGTTGCCTGCGGATTCAATTATCTGCAACCTGGTGAAGAATATCAGCAGACTAAATCTGCTGATGAAGCTAAAGCGAGTCTAATCCGTATCACTGGATACAGATTAGAAAACGAAGAAGACAGGGTGCCGATCTTCAAGAAGTCTCAGCTGTCGAGACCCTGGGCCTATTTCTTTACCCACATCATTCAGGGTATTGGAGGCAATTCCGGGTCTCTCAACCAGTGCAACTCCAGCATGCAAGTCTTTGCTGAAGCCCTAGTCACTGGTCAGCGGATCGACTACGGGAAACTGGTGTACGAGGAGGTCAAGACGAAGCTGAAAAGCAAGGGAAATCATATTTCCTATCTTCGCTTTTTCACATTGTGCATCGCACATGTGATGGTTGAAAAGCTGGAGATCAGTTATGAAGACCTTCCAGGGGATTCTGTGATGGTTCGTTCCATCGCTAGCATCATCTTCCAAAGGAAGGAAGATGAAAGAGAATTTCCTCTCACCTCGTACATGCTGAAGATCATAGATGATCGAGTCAGATCCAAAAAGGATCGAAAGAAGGGCGCAACATCGAAGAAATCTGCCCTCCAAGAAGGTAAGTCTTTTACTCATCTGAAGCGTTTTCCCTCAACTGGGCGTCCATCCCCAGCTGCTGATGGGAAAACCACCACCTCAACAGGGATCTCAATCCTTGAGAATGAGGATTCTGCTGATGCAGATGACTCTCCTCTGGTGGTGAAGAAGCGAGTTAAGTGACCCTCTAATCGCCCTCCTTTTTCTTCATTCTTTTTATCATCTTCTTCTGCCACCAGCACCCCTGTTACTCCTCTGCTGGAGGTAAGAAGAACTGCTTCTATTGAAGCAGAGAAGATGATTGCAGATGCTGAACTTGAAAAAGATTCAGCATCTGGACTCAGCCGGGGTCCTAGAGAAGATCACTTACGATCAGAGGTTTCATCAGCTTCTGATCTTTGTTCTTCTCATTTTCAGTCTGGCAATGTTTCTCAAGGAACTCCACCAACAATCGGAGCTCCTGGTCGAACACTCTCGGCTGGTCCCCCCTTTCCCTTCCCTTTCATCCACTCTCTCTCTGCTGATATCTCAACAAGTCAGCAGACTTCAAAACGGAAATTTCGTTCTTTAGAGTTAGTGCCGGCTCCAACCTTCTGCGTAGCTCCTCGACCGATTCATTATATGTCGTTGTAACAAGGGAACAAACTCCACGAGCAACCTCAGTCTCTCAACAGACTACTGGTGAAGTTTTCCGCTCAACCCAAGCCACCCGAGTGTCAGCTGCACACACACCACCCTCAACTTCTTCATCACTCCCTGAGTCATCAGCTGATGATAGATTGACTGGAAACCAAGTCAATCTTGAAGCTGTTCTTTCTGTTTCCCACAACGTCACCGGCTTAAACCAGCAGGTGATCAAGGAAACCACCACCGCCAATGAAGAGACAACTTTAGACCAAGTTGTTACTGAGGCAACTACCCAAGCTGCCAGTGATCGCGAACGTATTCGCCAACCGAGCTGCGAGGCAGCTGACCCACCACCAGAGGAATTCTTCCTCCAGTCTCCATAACAGTTTCGCCGGCTGTTGAGTCCGAAGCACCAGATTCTCAAACAGCATTTCATATGATGTTTGATTCTGCTGATATCCCCATTCATTAGTACATCTTTTCAGATGATGAAAAGATGCATGAATCTGGGCTTCAAACTGTTTTGACAACTGAAGTAGGCACTTCTGCTTTAACCCCAGAAGTTTCAGTTGGACCCATCTCACCCCCCATAGTTTCTGAGGAACCCATAGGAACTCTTCTTCCTACCTCGGGAACACCTTCTTCCACAGCTGAGGTTACCCCTCAAGCTGGAGACATGCCGGACCCCCTCCCCAAAAGCGTCCAAGTGTCCCATGCTGAATCCAGCAAAGCCGGAGGAAGCATTCCCATCAGAGCCGCTGCTGCTCTGATGTCTAGTGTTGTTACATCCTAGATTCGACCTGGGATGGCCAAGCTGAGTAAGCAGATGGACACCCTTCGCAGGGATGTTCCAAAGAAGTTTGCTGCTACTGCTGAGAAACTCTCTTCCAGCATAACTTCTCTGCACACTGAGGTTCACACTCAGATTCCTCAACTGGCTCTTCTTACAGAGCAGATTCAAGGCACCTCCAAAGGGTTCACCTCCCTTAAAGAATATCTTCAGCAAGAGGTGAACTCCATTCGCGAATCTGCCAGTGTCGAAAAAGACAAGCTTCTCTCCGAAGCTCGAGCCACAGAAGCTAAATTTGATCGACAGATGGATACCTTGACTTCCAAGGTGTTCCTCTTCTTACAACTGTCAATCAACTGACCACTGCTCATAGCCACCTTTCTACGGCTATTGAGAGGTCTGCTTCTGCTATGTCCACAAGGTTGGACAAAATGGAGACTGAAGTCAGCTCGCTGACTTCTCAAGTCGCTGGTCTCCAAGGCACCCTCGACCTCATTCTTGCCAAGCTAAATGAGGGTGCCGCTGCTGCTCGTCCTGCTTCAGCACCAGAGAGTACCCCTCTTCTTCGGGCACTCTCTGAGGGGGAGAAAGAGGCCACTTCAGCAGGTGAACAACATTGTGAACGAGAAAGTTCACAACTCATAATCACCTCTGCTGTTGGAGCCAATACTGAAGACGTTCCAGCAGGTGAATTGTGTGAATCTCAAGCTGCTGTTGTCAGAAAGACTGCTGGTGAAAGCTCCTCAGCGAGAGGGGAGAAACATAAGTCCGTTCTCCTTGAGCCTCTTGCTGACTCCAGACCACTGGATATTGGGTCGTCAATCATATTTGCAAAACGACCAAAACCCAATATCACAAAAGCCGTTCCCACGGGAGTTAACTTTGTCCCTGGGCTGATCGTGAAAGAACCAATTCACGGCTTTTGCTATCTGGAGAAGAAGGTGCAATGCTTACAGCGGGCAGATGAGTTGGAAATGTATGATGTGGATCAACTCATGACCTATCACAAGCTGCTGAGTTCCTCTACTGAAGAGGGAAGAGAAATGAAGAACCTAATAGACTCAGCTTTCCGCTCACTGTATCGCAATGTCGTTGGATAAGCTATATCCAAGGCATTATTTTTTTTGATTTTCCTTGTATAAAAATTTCATTATCAATAGAAAATCAAATCTTTGTAATATACTTGTAAAAATTGTAAAATGATAAACATATACAAAAGAACCCTAAGGGTCAAAGTACATAAGTATTCAGCTGACTTCTTTCAGCTGAATCATTACAGGGTTACACTTATACGGCTATTTGACTGCATCAAATAGGGGGAGATTGTTAGTCCCAAGACTAAGTAAATAAGATTTGATGCTCGATAGCCAAGAAGAATAAACAACAGCTGAAGTATGTATCTCAACTGAAGCAAGTATATACAATAAACCTTCAGCTGAGTACGTACTTAGCTTTAGGATACAAGTCAAATCAGCAGCTATTAACGAGAGTACATTCGGAGTCTATGACCAAAGGACAAAGACAAGAAGAATATTATTCAGCTGATTGTGGAATCAGCTGATAGTACCTGCTGCAGATGAAGACTTAAAGGAAATGTTCATTGGCACCTTGAACATTTCCCTTTCCCGCTCAAAGAAGAAGAAAACGATGAAGATCTTCTATTTTGGAATAGAAGATAATGTCAGTACAACTTCATCGTTTGTCCCTCAAGCATGTAAAGAGAAAGTCAACAACTTCTGTACTTGTGTAGTACACCTTTCACTGTGCGTCAGAAAAGGTACCAGAAGAAGTGGACACAAAGTACACTCGGGACAATAACTTGTGCAATAGCATTTAATGATCCATGGCAAGTCTACATCGACGAATAATATGTTTACACGTCGTCAAACTTGTGGACTAAGGAACATGGATCTTGGGCTATAAATACAGACGTAAATGCTTGCATTTACAACACCTTTAGAATACCCTAGAAATCATAAGCACAAGAACATTCTCTGAGAGTTAGTTATTGTCTAAGTATTAACTCATACGTAGTTATTACTAAGGCATTAATATCAGCTGTTAGTATCAGCTGATATAACTCTCAGTGTATACTCTTCTAGTTTGAGCGGTCTAAAGTGTCAACTCAAGTATAGAGTTTTAGGTAGTGTGTACTATCTATTTCCGCAAACTCTGTATTGTATTAAGCTGTTTTTAATAAAACTCTTAATCATTGAAATCTTGTTGTTATTTACTTATCGTATCTTCGTTACTCGGTCATAACGCAACACGGTTGTGTTGTTGGGATCCAACACTATCTACTTTAACAAAGTGAAATGACTTATTTACCCTTACTTTTTACTTTTAAACATCATTAACCCCACTTTATTCAAAAGGTGTGAGACCTATTATCCACTAACCATTCAATTAATCTAATTTAATCATCATTATAATCTTTTGCTTAAAAAATCATGAAACCCAAAGTGTAGCACTTATTTTGAATCGGAGGAAGTATATCTTGAACCATAGAGGCGATTAGCCTATACCTAGCTTATGCAACCTTTAAAGATTTCAAGGCATTTAAAGATTTCAAGAAAACGTGATCATTAAAAATAATATTTGGATAATTAAATAATAATCAGTGTTTGGCAAACCTAATTATGTGTTTAATCAATAAGTAAATCAAATAATCACTTTTCAAAACACAATAAGCACCTTCTCATTAAGTTTTTTAAAAGGTGGTGATTTTCACACCATAACTTTTATTATATCTACGACAATTATTGTATTATATACTTGTACAATTAACTATAAAACTTATAAAGTGTGATATAGGAAGTAAAAAATTATGGTCAATAAATGATTTTTTTTTTTAAAACTCCATTCTGGAGAAAGACATTTCTTTGCCCCCTTTTAAAGTTTTCCTTCCCGCCCATCGTAATCCCTTAAAATCTCAATTCAAAGTAATGATTCTTTTTCTCTGACGCAAACGTCTGTTCATCAACTTCAGTCTTCGATTAATTTCAAATACCATGACTTCCCGTACAGGTAAACACAAATCTCCAAGCCCTAATTTCTTACTTCCATAAAAAATATCATGATTTTGGTTCTTCCATAGAAATTACTCAACCTTATGTTTCTAATCTCTCCATTTAGGTGATAAGAAAGCTGATCTCTGGTCACAAATTGTAGCTACTGAATCAGATAATCAACTTCAACAACAGCAAACCGCTATCGTTTACAGACGCAAAAACCCCCAAAAAGAAAGCATGTAAGTAAAAAACGGTTGATCAGTTTCTAGTGTCTAATTCGAGACTGAAACTTGAATTCATTGTCATTTGCGCCTTCAATTTGAGATTGAAACTAAAATTCATGGTAAATTACGCCTTTTTTTTATGTTTTAGCTAAAAAAAATGTTTCTGCCACAGTACCTTGAACATTTTCTGGTTTTTATTTTCAATATACTTACTATATGTTGCTTTAATGCTTTATGAATAAAACATTGTGCAGGAAACAGGTAAGTGCTAGTCAGCAGAATCGAGTGAGTTTGGTTCCAGGAAAGAGAATCAGTTGGAACCGTTCACTCTTCACCAGGTTAAATTATACCATTTTTATGTTGTGAATATAAAACAATTATGATTACAAATTACTTATTTTTAATCGATATGTGTACACTTAACCTTTATTTTTTTTTAAATTTTCAGAGGGCGAACAAGTATTGCTGTTGCTGCTTTTGTTGAATATGGACCGAAAAAGAACAAACAGATAAAAAAACACAAACCTCCCCTTGCTAGAGTATACTTTCTAGTCTGTTTCTTATAAATGTATTATTAGTTTACATTTTCCATTTTTGATAGTTTCAAAATAAGTGATACACTTTGATAATTGACCTTATTTGGTAAAAGAAGCGGGACTTATCCTCCACTAAAGTATCCACTTTAATATAGTGAAATGACCATTTTACCCTTACTTTTACTTTTAAACATAAATAATATCACCTTATTCAAAATGAGTGGGACTCATCATCCGCCACCTATCTACTTTAATCCATCTTAACCCTCATTTATAATCTTCTGCCTAGAAAATCGCCAAACCCACAAGAGTAAATTACACAAATGGTCCTTTAGGTTTGTACCATATTACATATTTGGTCCTTTAGTTTCATAAATTACGTAGTCCTTATTTCTGAAACTATTGACACGTGTGGTCCTTTAGCTAAACATACGTGTATTTTTCCCGTCAAGTATGGTCACATGTGATGCACGAGGGGGTAAATTTGTCATATTCCCTTTCTTTTCACCAATTTGAAACCTATAAAAAGCTGTCTGTTTGAGGGGAAAAGTTAGCGTTTGTTTAGGTAAAGGACCAAACTTGTTAATAGTTTCAAAAATAAGAACTACAAGTGTAATTTATGACACTAAAGGACCAAACAAGTAATATGGTACATACCTAAAAGACCATTTGTGTAATTTACTCAACCCACAATGTATCACTTATTGTGATACAGACGTAATAAGTAGTATTACAACTGCAACTTTTTTTATAGTGTAATCTTTTAATCTTTAATCTTTTATTTTAGGCAAAAGGAGTGCCACCTCAGAATTATGAAAAAGAATGTGCCTATTTTAAAGAAGTTGATGAATTTGAATTATTAGAAGAAAGCCCGTCACCCCAAAACAAAACTTGGATTATGGGAACTAAAAATAATGTTCCTGAATCACATTTATCATCGGTTATAAAAAAGTGGTTAATTACTTTAAAACAGCAAAATTACAGCTGTCAAAAATCTGTTTCACTTTCTAAGATCTTGGAAACACCAGGAGTATCAAGCAATTCTCATATTCACAACGGTGTTTTGGATTTCACAAGTTTAAAAACTAATTTAAAAACAAGTGGAAAATCGAATCAAAATAGTTTAAATATTATTGGTGAAGATAAAAAGGATGATGAAGATATCGAATATGCTATACGGAATCTGTCTCTATCGTCATTGGATGAGAGAGAATGGGATCCATTGTTGGCATTGTTAGAAGTTTGTGGGCAGTCTGCTGCATCAGCATTTTCAGATGTGTTATCTGAGTATTGGTTGGTTATTTTTAATTATATTAATTGATATTAATTGATATTTATTATTAACTTTTGAGTAAATTACACAAATGGTCCTTTAGGTTTGTGCCATATTACATATTTGGTCCTATAGTTTCATAAATTACACTGGCCTTATTTCTGAAAGTTTTGACACGTTTGGTCCTTTACCTAAACATATGTTAACTTTTCCCGTAAATCAAACATGTTTTTATGGGTTTCAAATTGGATAGATTTATCCCTCGTGCATCACCCGTGACCATACTTAACGGGAGAAATAAATGTTTGTTTAGGTAATTGACTAAACGTGTCAATAGTTTCAGTTTTAAGGACTATCAGTGAAATTTATGAAACTAAAGGACTAAATATGTAATATGGTACAAACATAAAGGACCATTTGTGTAATTTACTCTTAACCTTTTATTAAAATATATCATTTATCATATGGTTTTCTTGTGAATGTAGTGAGCTTCAAAGTATAGTTAAAGTAGGTGAAGGTACATATGGGGAGGTTTTTGTTGCTGGTGGAATTGTTTGTAAAATTGTTCCATTTGATGGTGATTCATTAGTCAATGGGGAAATCCAAAAGGTAACTTCAAAATTGGTTTTATTATTATTATTTAGGCTAAAATTTATTTTAATAACCTGAACTTGACAGAATGGTCAATTTAATACCTTGATTCACTAATATGATCATGTTTTTTCACGTGATTTGCTTCTAACATCAATATATTGGGATATATTTTTTAGTCCGTCAAAAGTTCCAACAAAAGTAAGTCAAGTAAGAAATTGAGACATTCAAAAAGTAAAAATATATAAATAAATATAATTGTTTAAAAAAAGAAAGAAAATGGGATCAAATTAACGAGTCAAGTTACTAAATCGACCATTTGGTCAAGTTTAGAGTACCATGCTGCACATTTAATAGTTCAAGGTAGTAGAGGGCCTAGACAGACAAATTCAGGGTACTAAAATTCATTATGGCCTATTATTTTTTTATTTATAAACCGATACCTTGTGATTTATTTCGTTATGGTATAGAAAGCTGAAGAATTACTTGAGGAAGTTATGCTTTCACTGACCCTAAATCAATTAAGGGGAAATGACAATAATATTCATAACGTGTGTCCTACGTTCATACAGACGTTAAGGTAGTGTTACTTTAACGATGTGTTTATTTATTTATTTATTTAAGAAATATGCATTTTCTGTTGTTAATCTTTTATGTTCACTTAATTAATACATGCAAATAAGATTTCTTGATATCATTTAATCTGATTCCATATTTTTGGTGTCAGTTTAAGGGTATGTGATGGTGCTTATGATGATGCCATGATAAAAGCATGGGAACAATGGGACAAAAAGCATTTATCAGAAAATGATCATCCTAATGAGTTTTCTGAGAACCAGGTTTCCGATTATTATACGGATTTGTTTACTTTTTTTAATTTATTTCTTTTTTCTGCTTCAAATTTAATAATCCTTTTGTCTCAGCGTTTTGTTGTGTTTGTTCAAGAACACGGTGGGCAGGATCTTGAGAGCTTTGTGCTTTTGAATTTTAATGAAGCACGCAGTTTGCTAGTTCAAGTATGTTCACAACATTTTTGTATAATTTTCTTAAATTAGGTTAAAATAATTGGTAAAAGAGGTAATTTTGGTATGAACAGTCCTCAAATAATCAGTTTATTTTATTCTAATAATGGGTAATTTATTATTTATTTAGGTTACTATTGCTTTGGCAGTGGCTGAAGCTGGTTTTGAGTTTGAACACAGAGATTTGCACTGGTTGAGTCATAACCTGCTTTTAATTATTAATTAAATTAACTTTTTTTTTTATGGTTGACCGTTGACTTTTTATAAATTTGGCACACATTTAGGGGAAATATCCTGTTGAAACGTAAAGGTTCTGAAACATTGCAGTTCATTCTTGATGGGAAGAAAATGCATGTTAAAACATATGGACTTGTGGCATCAATTATCGATTTTACACTCTCAAGGATGAATACAGGTATTTTTACATATAATATAATATAATATAATATAATATAATCAAGGTTTTTAAAAATATAATTTATAGATTTATGTGATAGTTAAAGAAAAATATAGATCTATAGAATTATCTCATATTATCTAATATTTTGTTGGCAGGTGAAGATATACTTTTTCTTGATCTATCACTGGACCCTGCACTCTTTGAGGGCCCAAAAAGAGATATACAAGTATGTAATATGTTATTGCATTTTATCTTTAAATATTAACGTTTTCTTTCGTTTTATTTTTTTTATTATATTGTGTGCAGTTTGAAACTTATAGAAAAATGAGACAAGTTACAGAAGATTGCTGGGAAGGAAGGTATAACAAATATTTTTATTTTTTCTAGTAATTAGTGATATATTATGATAAGTAACCTACTTTATCCAAGGAATTGATTTAGATGGTTTTATTTATTAAAAAATTACATTATGTGAGAAATGATCAAATTGCATATATTTACTTGTACAGTTTCCCCAAGACGAATGTGCTCTGGCTGCAATACCTTGTTGACATTTTACTGTCCAAAAAAGTTTATGTAAGTCCTTTTGCTATTTATTACTCTATGTTAAAAGGGTACCAAATTCTCCACAATTAAGGATATAAGTGTCTTATATATATATATATATATATATATATATATATATATATATATATATATATATATATATAGGGTCGAGTTAGTTTCAGAACCACTTAAAGCTACAGAACCTGCAGAACTCGTCTAAACCAATCAAAATTTAGTAAAATATTTTCTAATTAATTAACTTATAGTAATTTTATAGGGGCATTGACGACATTTTACATTTTTTTTTTCCTTTTTTTAATTTTCCTAAAATGAAGGCTTTATTTTCGGAAATTATTTAATACCGGTTGAACATCTATGTTTTTACGCTTATATTGAACTGGTTATCATAGTTTTATCGTTGTGTTGAACATGTATGTTTTTTTATTAAATATTCATGTTTTTTACGCTATAAAGATATCATTTTTTTAATAACACTTATGTTACCCAAATCAAATATGTACTCTTAGCAATACATCAAAATAACCAAATAACATAGATGCACATATAACATTGATGTATACAAACAATAAAACATATATATATTTTAATAAAAACATGTATGTACGAACAACACGCATGTAATCTAATACAAAAAATCAATGTTAACATGTATATTCATCTTCCGATTAGCCTTTCTGCACCAAGGAAAGCAACAAATGACGGTGAACCGCCATGAATGGCCGATGAGAACCACCTCCGTACGACAACAAATAATCAGAAAATTGAAGTTCAAGAACTCAAAAATTCGGCGAGATAGACGAGCAGATCCAAACACCTAAAAATTATGGCGATATATGTAGAGAAACGAACAGATCTGTGGAGAGACAAACACCTCGAAATAAAGGCGACATCTGTGGAGAAAAGAACAAATCTGAAGAAGAACGATTGAGGATAGATCGATGGTTTACGGCGGCGGCGGCAGCAGTTTAATGGGGTTTCGCTGGTGATGGTTTGAGCGGGGACGATTGCAGGCGGTGGTGCGGTGGTATTGCTTTCTCGATGGTGGATTTCACCTGTTTGGAGCGGAGATGTTTGAAGGAGATAGGGCGCCGGTGGAACCCAACGGCAATAGAGTGCGCAGCGGTGGAGGATTGAGCAGCGGCCGGTTGAGGGGGAGCGAAGGTTTACATGGGATTATTGTTAAAAGTGATGATAACCCTAATTACAAATAGGGAGAGATAAAATACAATTTAATAGGAGAGAGGGCCGAATTTTAAGGTTAGGAAATGATTTTTCTTTTTTCTTTTTTCTTTTTTGCAAAATTACTTTTTTATCCTTTTCATTTAAATGTTACCAAATTTTGATTTGAATTATTTACAAATTTCCATAAGTCAATCTTAACCCTTAATTACAAAATTCAATGGCTTAGATTGAGTTCTGCAGGTTCTGTAGCCTAAAGTTGGTTCTGTAACTAGCCCATCACTATATATATATATATATATATATATATATATATATATATATATATATATATATATATATATATATATATATATATATATATATGGGGGCGAATAATCTGCAGAACCTACTTTTTGCGTAGAACCGAGCAGAACCCATCTAAGAATATTAGCATCTAGTAAAAAAATATGCAAAACAATAATATTTAACCCAGATCAAACATATACTTTAAGAAAAACGTCAAAAATACTGGAAAACATATATGTTCAAATAATGCAAAAATAACACTTATGTATACATACATGAAAACATACATGCACAATAACATATATGTTTTCGTGCATGAATAACATACATGCAAACCAATATTTGGGGGTCCCTTATTAAATCACTTCATGTATCTTCCATGATCATTTCATTTTGAAAATCAATAGTTTATATTGAGTTATGCGGGTTCTGTAGCCTAAAATGGGTTCTGAAACTAATTCTTCACTATATGTGTGTGTATGAAACAGGTTATGTAATGATTCATGCAAATGAATACACACTAACCTAAGTTTTGACTCAAAGTTTTGACTCAAATGAATACACACTAACCTAAGTTTTGACTCAAAGAATAGCATTATACTTTAGACCCTAAAGTATAACGCTATTCTTTGACATTTTCCTTTTATTTTACATAAAACTTAGGTTCAGTATGTGATCCATATTGGTAATTATAAGTTTTTTTTGCCCATTTTGGTAATTAAAACTTTTTTAACAGCCTCTCGTGGTAATATTTTTAATGTGATATTTTGGTAATTTAGTTGACATGTCAACATTTTTATTTCTGACGGCATGCATGATTACATGGACAACCTAATGTGCCACCTATCTGATTATATTTAGAAGCCCCAAAATTTGCACTCAATGTATATATATATATATATATATATATATATATATATATATATATATATATATATATATATATATATATATATATATATATATATATATATATATATATATATATATATATATATATATATATATATATATATATATATAAATTCTCTTCCCGTTTTATTTTTCTTTTCTCTGCCATTGTTATTAAAGCTTTTAAGTTTGCTTCTAATTTTCGCATTTATGAATCATCATTGCTTTCTTTGGTAAAAAAAGGAGTAAAATTGTCAATTTTGTATCCAATTCTCATATTGTTACCATTACCACTAGGCCACCATCAGATGATATTTTGAATTTTGAGTTTTTTACAGGATCGTACATCAAAAGACGAGAGGGAGTTACGCTCTCTGAAGAAGCGATTAAACGGGTACGATTCTGCTAAAGAATCAGTGGTTGATCCTTTCTTTTGTGACCTAATTGTTAGTGATTGAAATAGACGTGTAGCAAGAAGAATTTATATCATATGATTATGAAAGGTTAAAGTCGTTTTTGATCTTTTTGTGTTATAACTTTACGTTGAAAGTTAGTCGAAAAGGATGGTGTTTTGTGTATATGCATGTGTGTGTGTCACCATATCCATAGATTTGCACCTTTAGCATATTGCATCTTACAAATCGGCTTTCTTTTGGGTTGTAAATTGTTATTTCATGCATCATCTTATCTTTGCTTTTGCTTTTTGTTTGTAAAGAAGCAGGATAGGATTTGAAGTAAGATAATATTGAAATTAACTTTATCATATATTTGTATGTTTAAATCAAATGTTTCAACAAAACATTTGGTTTAGTATATACATATATAAAAAGATCTCTTGCAGTACACAGGTTTGAAGTACATACATGAAAACTGATTATAGTAGTGTCTAAAATGATCTTTTAGGGATTAGGGGTCACATATTTATCATTTCTCTAGGTAAACGTTTATTAGATAGATAGAAAGTTTTAGTGCCCCAAAAGCACGATCCACATCTTTATGTCCTGATTCTTGTCTTTTTGTAAACAAATGTCGTCTTAGCTTTGATAGATGTCGGAATGCGTTCACAATTGTGGCATAATGATGATATGGCAATAATCGAACCTATATTCATTGGTATTCACCACGTAAGGAGCATCGAGTGTCTTTCCTGATAACATAGCGTTGAATATTGGTAACTGGTAAAGCAAGTTACATTCTTTGATAGAACCCGGAGCCCAAAGTAAGGATGACAAATCCACAAATCTTGAGAAGCAAAAACTTGTAATACCAACGATGGTATTACCATTGATTTCCGCAAGTATAATAGGAATAAATAATTAAGCAACCCCCTTTGCAAATTTATAGATACTTTCCTTAGCAGTTCCTTCAGACATTCGTAGATACTCGTCTTCGTAGATACTCGTCAAGAGAAGCGGGTGGCGATGTAATCCATCTCCCGAACTACTGCAGTTGTAATTTCCGCAACACACTAAATCCCGCCTACCTTTAGTGTCATATCTCAATTGAAAGGACTAATACCTGTTTTCCAAAGCAGTCGATATGCATAGAAGCAAATTTCTACTCAAACGAAGCCCTAGTTTGGAATCCTTCGCGTCATAAACACACTCCTCCGCAAAATCATATCGATATAGACGTTTGTGTCTAGCTGTGCGATTTTTGTTCATCTTCGTGGTTCTAGTTTGTAGAGCGACATCATCATTTTCTTGTAGTTCGTCCATGTGGTCATGGTGGTAAACATCAGATGATGATGGCGATTCAAAAGTATCTATATTATTATAAAATTTTAATAAAAAGAATGAGAGTAGTGTTGTTTTAAAAAAGTTATGGTACAATGCAGGTAGTTTTGTTGGAATGAAGATAGTTAGGTGTGTATAATTGTATATAGGTAACAAATATAATTAAAAAGATTTTCTAGAATGTATATAGGTGATTGTTACGGGATCTTTGAAGATGTATGTACACTTTCTCGGGTGCTGTGCGGTTGTTTGGACAACACTTAAAATCGACGCTTTTGGTTGAGCTCTCTTAGTTTTTACATACGAGATGATCTTGAACTTCATAATAATAAAGTAATCAATTATATATCCCAGTCCATAGGTTCATTAAGATTTAAAAACTAACGAAAATTAGGGGGAGGGTCCACTTCACGCTTAATTTGAATTCAGTCTTCATGCCAAAGTAATAACTTTAGTACTGTTTCCTTATCAAAACCCTCCACATTCACAACATACTCATAACCTTTTTTTCTTTTTAAAATATATTCTAATTTATAGCGGATTTCTCTGAGGTGGTTAAGCTTTACACATGATTTTCACGACGTAACCATTTATGTTGTCATTTTCAAACCTTTTTTCAGCCATCTAGTGAATATTTACATATAAAATTAAATGTTTACATATAAAAGGAATCAACTATATCCTTTAAAAAGTTATTTAATTATCTTACCACTAAATAATCACCGGATTTGATATATAATACTCATAAATAACAAACACGACATATTCTTTTGCTTTGGTTTGCTTTCTTCCTTTTTTTCCCTCTGTTTGCTGTCCACTTTATTTGTCATCATCACTTTTCCACACTCTCCGATGGTTATCTTTCCAGTCTCACCGTCTTTTAAAAGAATCCCATTTTCTACTTCCAACTCAAATCCAAATCTCATCAACCATCAACAACATCCATGGCTAAATATTGTTTCTTCTTCTTCCTTCACTTGCTTCTGTTCTTATGCAATTCAGGTAAGTGTTTTATATACTCATATGTTTTTATTTATATTTAATTTGATGGTTGTGTTCGGATATGTTGTAATTTGTTAGTAATATTGAAATCTGAGATTACGGTTTTAGGCAATATCACTTGCAGTTTGTGCCATGATTATCAAAACAGACCATAGACATTAAAATGTCTAAGAATTTAAGTGGCAATTAGATCGGGTTTAGGTTAGCGGGTTGGAATCAATCAAGCCAAACCTGAATCCAAACCCAAATTGTTTAGAATTTTGGGTTAGTAGCCCAAATATATTTAAACTATGGTAATCAAAACACAAACTGTTTGACGCATATAACTTAACAGGTTGGTGGGTTAAACAGGTTAGCAGATCCTAACTAGGTTGGCGGGTCAGAAATAAAAAAATTGAGTCAAATACAAGACTAATCGTAAGGAACTAAAATGTTAAACAAAGATTCACATATGTTTTAGGCGATGTTTACTGTATCTTACAGTATTTACATATATATCTTTTAAAAACTTTATAAAATTAAACAGGTTGACGGGTTCTCCCGTTTATACGTAAGTCAACCCGAACACGACCCAATTTATTAACAGGTTAGATGAGCCAACCTACTTTTGGCGATACCTATTTAGGCTCAACCAAATCCTGATTATATTTATTACGGGTTCGTTTAAGCATTTTTTCTTCCCTTAACAAATTTAACCATAATTTTCACAGGTAGAAGCTCACACGCCGAAAACACACAAGACTTTGAGAAAAGCCATCTGGATAGAGAAAAACAACAATTAAAACCTTGTATTCACAGAGCACTCATTGAGTATTTTAAGTTGACCGAATTTGACTCGATTGATCCCCCAACCACCGCCTTACCATCCGCCCCAGTAACTTCCCCACCAATTACCACCTCACCCGGAATCATTACCGTCCCAGGCACCAGTGTTCTGCCGCCACCTGTCCCAACCCCCTCCAATCCACCGGTGACTAATCCCGTAACTCCAACTGTACCGGTAACTAATCCCCCGAGTACAACTCCTAATGCTGGTGGTACAACACCATCTGGGGGGAAGAGCTGGTGTGTAGCAAAGAATGGGGCATCACAGGCGGCGTTACAGTCAGCTCTCGATTATGCATGCGGGATTGGAGGGGCTGATTGTGTAACTATTCAACAAGGTTCAAGTTGTTATGAGCCAGCTACTCTTCAGAATCATGCTTCTTATGCTTTCAATAGTTATTATCAAAAGAACCCTGTTGCTACAAGCTGTGATTTTGGAGGTGTGGCTGCTGTTACTACTACCAATCCAAGTAAGACCCTTTTTGTAACTTCTTATAATTTTTTTTCAAATAATAATTCTTACGTTAAATATGATCACAAGGCTAAAATGCATTTTAGTACCTTGAATTTAGTTACCACCAACTATCAAATGTGCAACGTGGTATCTTGAACTTGCAAAAATGGTGACTTTAGTACACTCACTCACTAATTTGACCGTGCTTTCTTACATGATTTACTTCCTTTATAACATTTGACGAACTAGAAAATATAAGTTTATCTCAATATATTAAAATTCAAAACATAGAACATGTCAAGACCAAATTATTGAGTCGGAATACTAAATTAATTATCTTCCCAAATTCAGGGTACCATGCTGCAACTTTCACTAGTTTGTTGATGCGAAAGGTTATTTTTATTTGGTGCGGTTGTAACAAAAAACGCATCATTGCACCAATAAGCACCAAACACCCCCATTCGTTGATGCTATATTGCACCAATAAATCATATTTGCACCCAAAAAACACATTTTGTCATGTTATCAATCTGCACCATTATCATGTGATCTTAGTCGTTCATTATCATTTATCAATGACCAAAATTGATTCAACTTACACCACTTATCCCCATGAATGTATATTCAAATACTCCCACCATCCTTAATCATCTTACTCATATTTTATTTCTTTCATCATTTACAAGTTTCATATGAGTAATTCTCTCAATTTTTCTTCAATATATATTCAAATATCCCAAACATCCTTAATCATCTTACTCATATTCCATTTCTTTCAGCATTCAAAAGTTTCAGGTGAGTAAATTTCTCAATTTTTCTTCAATAATTGTTCTATCTTCTCTAATTTTTGTTTGTTTCCATAAATTTAACTCAGTCCACACAATTTTGTTGTGCAAATTTGAATTAAGCAAAAAACATCAAGACGTGTAAAATTAGGAAAGTCAAAAAGTCTGAACGTTCAAAATGACTAGGAATTAAGTTCAACAATTTTTGCATAAATATTTAATCATTAATAAATATTTAATAATTACTAATTAAGTCAAAATATTGCGACGTACAAAATTTTAATAAACATTTAATATTTAATAATTAATTAATATAAAAATATAAATACTTTTTGTGGTGCGGTTCTGGTTTTTTGGTGTGATCATTTGATGGAGCAGTTTTATATTTTTTGGTGCGATCATTTGATGGAGCAGTTTTATATTTTTTGGTGCGATCATTTGATGGAGCAGTTTTATATTTTTTTGTGCGATCATTTAATGGTGCGGTTGTAACCATTTAATGGTGCGATATTTCTTGGTGCGGTCTTTTACCCGCACCAATTAACCATTATAACCGCATCAACAAAGCTTTTCTGGATATATAGTAGAGGACCGAATTCGCCTAATTTAGGATACTAAATACATTTTTGCGATAAATTAATATCTACCCTTGCTACAAGGAGAACGTGTCAAGATAAGGTGACCACACGCATATGCCATAGTTTACACTTTACAATATACATTTTAGGCGACTTTTAACTATTTTTTTCAACTACATTTTTTGTATTTGACCTGTTTGAGAATACTAACACATATCAACGTATCAAACAAGTAAATGAGTCAAAATTGTTAGCTCTAACTAACTAATATCATGCTGACTCAATGTGATATAATTACAGGCACAGGTTCATGTGTGTACCAATCATCATCATCATCATCATCATCAACACCAGCTACAACACCTAATAATCCAACTACAACACCGATAACACCGACTACAACGCCTAACAATCCAACAACTTTCCCAACACCTACAACATCAACTCCGGGATCAACTTTTCCAGGGTAACATGTTTATAACCTTTTTGTTTACAAACACGTGAGAAAAATGTCAATATCTATATATATTGAGTTTTATATTGTGGCTGAATTTTACAGGACACAAATATCTCCGGCCACCGGGGTTTAGCATAGGAAACCCCGATCCAACAGGATTTGGAAATTTAGGTGCAAGTCCTCCGCTTGTGAACTCAGCATCTGTACGGCCCTTGAGTGGGTCCCTCGTTATTCTAGTATTTGTCATCATGTTTGGTTTGTAGATTGGTATCGGTAATAGTTTATAGATTATATGGTTAGAGCAAGGGCGATATTATTTGGTTGGTTTGTATAATAGAGAGTAAAATTATATGCTAGTATACTCCTATTTCTTTGGGCTTATAAGTTGTTAGTTTGTGGGCCTTTTGGCGGCTGTTGTTGTGGCCCATGCCTAAAACCGGCCCTCACTTTCGTTATGTGCTACAGAAGCTTCTATAGATATGTCAGAGACTAATGGAGTAAAGGGTTAGCTTAAAAAAAATATGTATGATTACTTTGCCCAATTGCATGCATGCTTTAAAGTTTAAACATTAACAATACAAATTAGTGGGTAATATGTTGTCTCATGATGAATATTTGACAAATGATACGTTCAAATTATGTTATGTTATCTCCTGATGAATTTCAGATACTTTCTCCGATTCAAAATAAGTGATACACTTTAGATTTCATGATTTTTAAGATAAAATATTATAATGACGGTTAAATTAGATTAATTAGATGGTTAGTAGGGAATGAGTCCCAGTAAGGGTAAATGGGTCATTTCACATTGTTAAAATAGATAGTTAGTGGTCTGGGTCTCACTATTTTTGACAAATAACGTAATTTTTTAAAGTGTATCACTTACTCCATCCGTCCCAAAATTATTATCTACGGACAAAAATTACACAGTTTAAGACAAATGCATTTATTACACTGTCTAACCAATAAAATTTCATCTTTACCATTTAACTATTTTTTGATTGGTGGAATTTTCAAGTTGACGATAATTTTGGGACAGGCCATAAATGAAAGGTGGATAATAAAATTGGATGGAGGGAGTATTTTGATTCACCACAAAAAAGAAAGTGTATAACTTATTTTGAATCGGAGGAATTAGTAGTTTTTCACTATCCAGATCCGGATTTTATAAAAAAAAAAGTTATTCAAATATTTTTCAGATATTTTCGGATGTTTTTCGGATATCAGATACACGAAAATTTTGTAAATACTATCCCGATGCGATAATCAAAATCTGAAAGCCGGATTTCGGATACCAGAATTTCAAATATTGAATATTTGTTTGGATACGCAACTATTATATTTTTTTAACCCTACATACGTACAACCACACTTGTAAACTACTATTAAGTGGTAGAAATAACTAAATTAAAAGTCTAAAAAGGTAGCCAAAAACTAGAAAGCATTAGCTTTTTGTCAAAGAATTATAGACTAATTATTATTATTGTTATTCTAATACCGGTATAATTAGAGATAATTTAATTGTGATTTATATCACAAAGGCTAAATCACACATCGAACACTATGTGTGCTGGATCAGGGGCCACAAGCACGAATTCAAATATGATTTTGTATGAAATTCTCATTTGCCACCTTTTCATTTTCATTCTCATTTTCATTATTGATTCATACTATTTATGTCTATTTATTTTGCTACTCAATTAATTAAAACAAATGTCAAAATCAAAAGATAATATAAGAAAAATTAATGGATTACACATTTTATCTTGCAGTAAGTAACAAAATGAAGTAAACACAAATAATAGACATCAATACCATTTCTCTTTTCATATATTTACAAACAGAATATTGTATTTACTTATTTTCCTTTTTTTTCATTTTATTTCAAAATAATATTAGGTTCACGTAATTTGCTGTTTCTACAAATTGGTTGTTGAGGAAAACTAATAATAATAGCCCCCTATTTTAAAGGTGTTAAATGTGAGCATTTGGACCGAATTGAACCATGCATAGAATAAACGAGCAATATATGGCTCGCGCGTTGTAGCGAGGTTTTAGAATGTTAATTTTCTTAAAAGCAGAAAATAAAATTTAGCCTTTTTCTTTCAATTTTTTTTTCATATTTTTGATATTTTTATTAGTAACAAATATGAATTATAAACATTGAAGGATTCTAATTATAAAGAGTAAAAGTTTATTGGAGACCAGATATTTTAGTAACCAAAAATTATTATAATAATATTGATATGAGTTCAAGATTACAAACTATAAAAGTTTAGAAGAAGTTAAAAAAAAAAAAGAGAAAATAAAAATTAAAAGGTTGGTAATATAAATGATTTTGTTATATTTATGTTACTTCCCCATCAATATTCCATTATTCCCTATAAATTGCGATAGGGTAGAAAACGACAAAGAAGGGCCCATTTTTACATGTAAACGGAATGGAACTTTTTAGTACGGAGTTTAAGAATAGTAATGAATATTAAATCTTTCAATGGTTATTGTTTATTACAAGTAATGTGACACCCCGCGCGTTGCAGGGAGATTCTAAATTTATAATTTGAACTAATTTTTTTTTCTACGTAAAGAATCATTTTTTATTTCAATTGATTTTAATTTCTATGCTAAGATGTGATTTATTGTAATTCGAATTAAAATAAAAGTTGATTGGTCTAATAAAAAAACAATAATAATAGTAACATATATTTTTGGTTATAAATATAGGAAGACTATGTTGTTATATCATATAAATTTAAGAATTATTTTGTAAGGTTTTTATATCAGTTCAAAAATAATAAGCGAGGTTTTTAGATTTACCAATAAAAAATATAATATGGATTCATTGAGCGCTTAGAAAGTAAAAAAATTTAATTCAAATATTATAAAATTTTAAACATGCTTGAGAGTAAGGAGGAATATAAACTTTATTCATAAAAGTTATGTCTTCAACATAAATCTATATCCACTAAAGACATGTTAAATTTTGATAACATATTAATATATAGTATTAATTTTAATTTCATTTCATCATAAATTATAGATAGTATATGTCATTTCAATTTATAAGTTATATTAAAAAAAACTATTTTTAAGAAATATTGTAATATTGGGCTTATTCTGATCGTATTTCAGTAGATCTTTTAATGGTATACTTTTTAAAAATTAAATATTTTATCTGGTTTAAGTATATGTTAAACTAAAATAGTAGTTATAATTTTTTTGCAACTAGTAAATAGCTTAAGGGTTAAAAACTAAAATTTTATAAGTATTTTCAAATATAACCCTATTCTAGGGGGTTAATATAAAACTTTTGTAAATATCAATGCCTGTAAATCTCACTTGCTTTGCCAAAATTCTTTTCAGATTTCAACCATGAATCTATATCTATATATAATAAAAAAAATGAGTTTCAAATTTGATGTTGTATTTATTACCTACCATTTACCCTTACATTTATTACCTAGCATTCGAATCATTGAAATCATAAATAAAAAATAACATGTGTTTTTCGGCGATTGCGAGCGACATAATTGAGGCATCTTTTTTGTGGTTGAAAAATAGGAATAAAAAAATGAGTTTCAAATTTGATGTTGTATTTATTACCTACCATTTACCCTTACATTTATTACCTAGCATTCCAACCATTGAAATCAAAAATCAAAAATCACATGTCTTTTTCGGCAATTGCGAGCGACATAATTGAGACATCTTTTTTGTGGTTGAAAAATATGAGTAAATTATGTTGTAATTCGGTCGATTGGAGAATTTCTCCATTTTCTTTTCCTTTGTAATTGTGTTTGTTTCCGTCTTAGTTACTTGCACAAATGGTCCAAGGCATCATGGAGGATGGTGTTTGGCAAACTGACCCGAATACGGTCAAAAAGGTTTTTTTTGTAGTTTTATAAGGAAACGTTTAAAAAATTTGATATTTGTTTGACGGGCCTTGTTCAATACCAGTTCGCCCAAATTAGTGAAGCCGAAGGTTTTTTATTAGAAAAATCATGTTCCATGAAGGAGTTAAAAGAGGTCGTTTGGAGTTGCGGTAGCGATAAAGCCCCGGGTCCCGATGGTTTCTCTTTTAAATTTATTAAAATATTTTGGAAATTATTTAAAGATGACCTGTTGAAATCAGTTGAAGAGTTCTTGGTGAAAGGTGTTTTACCGGTTGGTTGTAATGCGTCGTTCATCACGCTTATTCCAAAAATCTCGAACCCCACTCTAGTTAAAGATTACCGTCCCATATCCCTTATAGGGGTTCAGTATAAAATTTTTGCCAAGTTACTTGCCATGAGACTTGCGAAGGTGGTGGGTAAATTGGTTAGTAGTGAGCAATCCTCGTTCATTAAAGGTAGGCAAATCCTTGACGGCCCGTTGATGATAAGTGAAATTATGGATTGGTACAAATTAAAAAAGAAGAAGCTTTTACTTTTTAAAGTAGATTTCGAAAAGGCTTATGATTCATTGAGTTGGGAATACCTTGATTTTATCTTGTTGAAGATGGGTTTTGGTGTTCGGTGGCGGGGGTGGATTCGAGAGTGTGTGTCTTCCGCACGTCTCTCGGTTCTTTTTAATGGGAGCCCTACCGAGGAATTTAATATGTTTCGGGGCCTTCGGCAAGGCGACCCATTATCGCCTTTCTTATTTATACTAGCTATAGAGGGTTTACATGTTTTGATTGAGAAAGCGGTGATTGATAGAAGAATTAGTGCGGCGTTGGTGGGTAATGTAAACTTCCATATTTCTCACTTATTTTATGCAGACGATGTGATGTTCATTTCAGATTGGAATCAAGATAATATTGACGGGATTGTTGATGTTTTGGCGGTTTTTTACGGGCAATCAGGATTAAAAATCGATATGTCTAAATCCAATTTAATTGGGGTGGGCATTTCTGACGAGGAAGTGGAGGCTGTGTGTGTCACAAATGGGTGTACCAAAGGCGAGGCTCCTTTTGACTATCTCGGTTTGAGGCTCGGGGGTACTCGGACATCACGAAATTGGGAAGTGATTTGTGATAGACTGCGGAAAAAATTATCGTCATGGAAGGCAAATATGCTTTCTATTGGCGGTCGGCTAACGTTGATTAAATCAGTGTTAGGAAGATTGGGGATTTATCGGATGTCCATTTTTAGAGCCCCTGTTGGTGTCATTAAAAAGATGGAACAATTAAGAGCTCAGTTTCTTTGGGGTGGTAACGAAAAAGAGAGAAAAATGAGCTGGGTGAAATGGAACACGTGTTTAGCTTCAAAAGAAAAGGGTGGTTTGGGTATTGCTAGTCTCGATTCTTTAAACCTTAGTGAAGTGGAGATGGAGGGTTTTTAATGAAAAAGAGGCACTTTGGTGTCGTTTAATTCAAGCTATTCATGGAGATGAGGGTGGTTTCGGTATTGTAAATAACCCGGCTAATAAAAAAGGTATTTGGAGTAACGTAATTGCCAACGTTAAATTCTTGCACGAAAAAAATAACATTAATTATAATGCCATAAAGTATAGTTTGGTGAATGGTGATTCTATTAAGTTTTGGATGGATACGTGGAAAGGTAATGTACCTTTCTATCTTCTTTTTAATCGTTTATTTCGGTTAAAATTAAATAACTTTTGTAAGGTTAAAGATAGGTGGAGAAATGATGGTTGGTGGTTTAATTGGAGAAGAAGTATTCGTGATGGAGTGGAAAAGGAGCAATTTGATAATCTTATTGCTTTAATCCATGATGTTCATATTACCGAAGGTAGAGATAAAGTGGTTTGGAATTTGGGTGATAGTTGTGATTTTACGGTTGGAGGTGTCAAAGATGTCATAAATAATTGTATTTTTCCGGGGAAGGGTTTGACTTTTAATTGGTACAAAGATATTCCGATTAAAGTCAACATTTTTATGTGGCGGGTTATGTTAGACCGATTACCTACGAGACAAAATTTGTCAAAAAGAGGGATGGAGATAGAGTCTATTGGATGTCCTTTGTGCAACGCGAACATGGAATCGATTTCCCACGTTCTGTTTGGGTGTGTATTGGCGCACGAAGTTTGGAGGGCGGTGTACCGTTGGTGTAATGTTCAAAATTGGGGAAGCGAGACGTTCGAGCAATGGTGGCAGGAGTGTGTTAAGTTGCCAAGTGCTAATTTTTCTAGACATAAGATGCATGCTATCAGGTTTTGCGACTTGTTGGATGATTTGGAGATTTTGAAATGCGGTACTTTTTGATAAATCTAAAATGCGTAGGTCCGATTTAGTTGATAACATTAAACTAGTTTCGTTTTCTTGGATTGTTCATCAGAACCATAGAATTAAGATTCCGTGGGTTGATTGGTTAATTAACCCGTTGTAATGTTTGTATTTGTCTAGCTTTTTGCTAGACTCACGTTTTTTAATAAAAAATTGAGGTCTTCGGGGGGTGATGACAATGCCGAAGCTTCACCCGTTGCCTTCTTTTTGCTGTTCAAAAAAAAAGCTCGGTTTTTATATGATATTTGTCGTTTCCAAAAAAAAAAACCAAAAACCATCTAATTTAATTCGTATATGAACAAGACCATTGAAATCTATATTTATTTAATTTATTACCCTTGCATTTATTTCCTATATGAACAAAACCAAAAATCGTTATTAACCTTTTATCTTTATCATTCAATTGAACCATCGAAGAGTCTCAAGCCTATTAATTTACCAATCAATTTTTATTAACCTTTCATTTAATCTAGAAAAAAAACTTCCGGTTACTGATTGAGCAACCTTAATTACATGTCTTTAAATTCCCAACAAACTATTTTTAGCCCCTTATAAAAGAGATGAAAGTTAAAATAATTTATTACCTACCATTTACCCTTACATTTATTACCTAGCATTCCAACCATTGAAATAAAAAATCAAAACCAAAAACCATCTAATTTAATTCGTATATGAACAAAACCATTGAAATCTATATTTATTTAACTTATTACCCTTGCATTTATTTCCTATATGAACAAAACCAAAAACCAAAAACCGTTATTAACCTTTCATCAATATCATTCAACTGAACCATCGAAAGTCCTCAAACCTATTAATTTACCAATCAATTTTTATTAACCTTTCATTTAATCTAGAAAAAACTTTCGGTTACAGATTGAGCAACCTTAATTACATGTCTTTAAATTCCCAACAAACTATTTTTAGCCCCTTATAAAAGAGATGAAAATTAAAATAATTTATTACCTACCATTTACCCTTACACTTATTACCTAGCATTCCAACCATTGAAATCAAAAATCAAAAACCATCTAATTTAATTCGTATATGAACAAAACCATTGAAATCTATATTTATTTAATTTATTACCCTTGCATTTATTTCCTATATGAACAAAACCAAAAACCGTTATTAACCTTTCATCTTTATCATTCAATTCAACCATCGTAGAGTCCTCAAAGCTATTAATTTATCAATCAATTTCTATTAACCTTTCATTTAATCTAAAAAAACTTTCTTGAGCAACCTTAATTACATGTCTTTTAAATTCCCAACAAACTATTTTTATCCCCTTATAAAAGAGATGAAAGTTAGAATAATCTGGTATGTCGTACATCTTCTTCATGGATTTACACTTCTCAATATGATTTACACTTTGAATCTGATATGATTTAACGTCGTCATGTGCATGTGGCATTGTCGGACCAATCTCCATTAATTTACGTTAATTTACGTTATTGTCTACTTTAGTGGCTACTTTATAATTTAAGGCGAATGATGAACTTTTTGTAATGGGTTTGATAATTGTTGTATGTTTTGCGCATAAGGATTTTGATGTATTGCCCAACTGAGTTTCCTAACCTATGTTAATCATTTGCAGGTAAAAAGCAATTTGATCCATAATATGAAATATATTTTTTTGTATGTTTTATAAATTAACTAAGTAATAATTTACCTATATTTTTTTTGTAGGTAAATAAGTTGGTAAATAATTGTTGGGATATGAAACAGATATAAACATTCTAATACTGATGCTGCAGTTATTACTAATCAATGTTTATTGAAGTTAGTACTGATGGGGCAGAAACACTAGTTACTACCGATGATGCTGAAACTTGGACTTACTACTGATGATCAAGAATACTACTGATGTCTATTTTTGGTGCTGATCGAGTCCGAGATTCTAGTATAGTTTGTTATAGAATGTTTATCTTTTTGTATATTGATTGTAATCGAATCCTAGAATAACTAGGTTAATAATTTAGGCTTCAGAGACTATTATAAATAGTTCCTTACAAATTGTAATCGTACGTGTGTATTGTTCGAGCATATCAATATACATTGAATCGTTTTGTGATTAATGTGTTCTTATTATCATTCGTATTTGTTTACAGTATTCATTGTTCTTAATCAATTAACACGAGTGTTGATCCGCTGCAACTTCTCATTGTTAGTAGAACTGTGATTAAATAATCTGTTTGGATTATTCGATCCTGACAAGTGGTATCAGAGCTTTATGGTTCTAGATCTACGAATTAAGAACATCAAAAAATTTCAAACTTTCGAATCCATAATTGTTAATCATGTCTGATAACAATGAAAGCACACATGCTAACAAAATTCCCATTCTCACTCCCAACAACTTTAGGATGTGAAAAAAAAACAGAATCAAGCAATACATGCTTATTACTGATTATTCCATGTGGGAAGTTGTTGTTGAAGGCAACAAAACCATCAAGACTCAAGTAGCAAGTTCTTCAACTGAAGTCGACAAACTCAAGTGTGAAAAAGAGAAGAAGGATAGAGGAATTGAACTCAAAGCCCTAAGCACCCTTTTGCTTGCCATTCCCAATGATTATCAACATCTCTTTGTTGAATATGATGATGCAAAGAAGCTTTGGCAGGCTCTGGAAAAGAGGTTTGTAGGCACCAAAAGCACCAAAAGAAACATGAAGTCTGTTCTGAAGCAAGACTTTGAAAACTTCAAAGGCCAGAAGAATGAATCAGTATCACAAGTCTTTGATAGGTTCGACAAACTTATTGGTGAACTGAATCAAGTTGGTTACAAACCAGACAATGATGATGTAAACAGAAAGTTTCTTAGGTCTCTTGGTGAAGAATGGTCTATGTATACAGTTATATATAGACGAGGATATGCTTTGGAAGAAAAAGAGCTGGATGAACTATACAATGAACTGAGAGTGTTTGAATCTGAGGTAAGTACTAAAACTCCCAATTTACCTTCAAACAATGCTGCTTTTGTGTCTAGTACATGAACAGGTCAAGAGGCTACAAAGAATGCAGGAATTGAAGATGTAGCAAGAGAATCCTTTTTTACTAGTCATGTGCACACTGCATTGATTAGTGAAGATTTGGAACAACTTAATCCTGATGATCTGGAAGAGATGGACATCAAGTGGCAGATGGCTATGCTGAGTCTAAGAAGAAAAAGATTTCTCAAAAGAACTGGCAGGCAAAATCTATCTTACAACAAAGGTGATCGTGCTGGATTTGACAAAACCAAAGTCAAATGTTACAACTGCATTAATCTTGGTCACTTTGCCAGAGAATGTCCTAGCAAAGATCAAAGATCAAATTACAACAAAAACAGCACTTCAAATTCAACTGCATTAGTATCTCAAGAAGGACAAGGATATGACTGGAGCTTTCAAGCAGAGGAACATGCTCAGAACCAAGCTCTCATGGCCTTCACTGAGTCTACTACTGAGGTAAATTCTAAATCTTGCACTCCTGAATGCATTAAAGCTTATAAAGAATTAGAAAAACTTAACAAAGAAACACTGGAAGAGATGATTTTAAACAGAAATAGAAGAATTTAATATAATGGTTGTATAGCTGATCTAGAAAATCAAATTAAAATTTACAAAATAACAGATCAAAAGATAAAAGATGAACTCTTACAAACTACTTATGCTAAAGAATATGCTGAATTAAAACTAAAAGAAACTTTAATCAAATTAGAAGAATGTCAAATGGAATTAGAACAGAATAAATTAACTATTAAAAAATTTGAAAGAAGTTCTAAAATAATTGATGAATTAACCAGTAATCAATGTACTGAAAAAGTTGTTCATGGGGTGGGATATCATGCAGTTCCACCTCCAACTAACTTTATACCTCCTCTTAAATCAAGCACAGAAAGAACATTAAATGAATTAAAAATAGAAAATCAAACTGAAACCAATAATGATTCTTCTGATGATGATCAAACAACTGATACAAGTTTTCATACCACACAAAGTCAAACTGAATCTCCAAAGTATAACTCAGAAAATATACCAACAATTTTAAGAAGGGGAAATCAAAGAAACTTGAACCAGTTAAAAGAACAAAGAAAGCCTGAAAGTGCTAAATCAACAAAATTAACATGCTTAATTTGCAACAAAGTTAACCACATAGCAAAGAATTGTCACTTTAATCCAATTAACTGCAAAGAATTCAAAGAGTTTAAAGTTAACAAAGAAAAAGAGAAAGAATTAAAGTTAAAACAAACTGAAGAAACAAAAGCAAAAGAAGTTAAAAACTCACATGTTGAAACTCCTAAATTTGGAAGAACTGCACAAAGATTTGTACAAAATATCAGGCATAAAAGTCCAAACAGAAGTAACTACTTCAAAAACAATGGAAAACAAAATCAATTTCCACAATATTCAAAGTTTTCTAACATCAGTAGGAACCATTACAGGTTTGCTACTGTTAAAAACCCTAATTATAATGCTGTCTGGTACAATTACAAAAACACTAATGACTATGCTAAAAACTCACATTACCCAAACACTACTGGTCCATCAGTAGTAAAATACTCAAAATCCAAACACTACGGGTATAAACCTAGGTCAGTAGTAAAACAGAACACTAGTACTAACCAACAACCTAAGACCAAAACTGCATACAAAACTCATTCAGTTAAAAAAACTTACTCTTCAAAGGATGAACCCCCAAGACAAAACAAGCTTGGGTTCCCAAAATTAACTAATCCATTTACTTTATGTGCATAGCATTCAGGACCCTGAAGAAGGTAGAACATGGCATATTGATAGTGGATGCTCTAGACACACGACTGGAAATATTCAAATTCTAAGAGATTTCAAGTCTTTTGAAGGAGGATATGTTGCTCTTGGAGAAAATCCAAGAGGTGGTAAGATAACAGGTAAAGGTACAGTATCAAAATGGTAAGATCACTTTTGATGATGTATTTTATGTTGCTGAGCTTAAATATAATCTGGTTAGTGTCTCACAAGTCTGTGATAAGAAGAACAAAATTCTTTTTACAGATGTTGAGTGCATCATTCTTTCTCCTGACTTTATTTTAGATGAAAAATTTGTTGTTTTAAGAACACCAAGGAGAAATAATGTGTATTGCCTGAATATAGGGGGAGATCTCATTTCTTCAAATGAGATCAACTGTTTTTTATCTAAGGCAAACACAAATGAATCAGAACTCTGGCATAGAAGGATGTGTCACACAAATTTTAAAAATATGAACAATTTAGTCAAAAAGAATTTGGTAGTTGGTTTACCACAAAAAGAATTTATGTGTGATCATCACTGTGTTGCATGCCTAAAAGGTAAACAACACAAGACTTCTCATAAGTCCAAAGCAATCAATTCTATTTCTAATCCTTTGCAGCTCTTACATATGGACCTTTTTGGACCTACAAATGTAATGAGTATTGGAAAGAAACAATACTGCCTTGTTATTACTGATGACTTTTCCAGATATACTTGGGCCTTCTTTCTTAGGACCAAAGATGAAACAAGTGAGATTATAAAGAATCTAATTGTAAAGCTGGAAAATACAAGAGATCTCAAAGTGAAAGCAATCAGATGTGATAATGGCACATAATTTAAAAATACTAATCTAATTGATTTTTGTGATCTTAAGGGTATTGACAGGCAGTACAACTCACCAAGAACTCCACAACAAAATGGTGTAGCTGAAAGAAGAAATAGAACCATCATTGAAGCAGCCAGATCTATGCTCGCAGATTCAAAATTACCAATAACTTTTTGGGCTAAAACTGTTAATACTGCTTGTTATGTTCAGAACAGAGTATTAATAGTTAAGCCTCACTTTAAAACACCTTATGAACTTTTCACTAAAAGAAAACCATCAATAAGTTTCCTAAAATCATTTGGTTGTCCTTTTACTATTTTAATTACAAGAGAACAAATTGGTAAGTTTGACTGCAAAGCAGATGATGGAATATTTGTTGGATACTCAACTCAAAGCAAATCTTACAGAGTATTCAACAAAAGGCTAAGGATCATTGAAGAAAGTGTAAATGTATCCTTTAATGAAAATCTGATGAATGAACAGGGAAATGGTCCAGATTGGTTATTTAACATTGATAATCTAACCAAATCTTTTGATGTTAATTATGAGTATAATACAGGAGATTCAAACAATCAAAGCCAACAAGGAGGATCATCATCAAATGGCAGTCAAGACATAATGAAATATATCTTAGTTAATACTGATCCCACAGTTGATACTGAGGACAGTAGTAACTCTGATAACCCTAGTATTCTTGACACCAGTAACAACTCCAACTCTGAAGATACTACTGATCCCAATAGTAACTCTGAACATCAAAGTGCTGATGATGAACCACAAAACAATGATGTCAGTAACAACAATGAACCAACCTGAGGTTAATGAAGAAAATGTTACTACTGACACCAGTAGCAATGAAGAATCCTCACAAAATCAAGACAATCAAGAAGAAACATGGACAGATGCACAAATTCCTGAATCCAATGAGTCAAACCTTGATAGTCAAATACCTGTTGACAAAGATCCAGGAACCCGAACTGAAAAGAATCATCCTTTGGACCTAGTCCTAAGTGATGTCAATTCAAACATGCAGACAAGAAGAAAATTTAATTCATCATTAAATTCAAATGTTTGTAACATCAGTCTAATATCTAATGAATGTATGTATGAATGTTTTCTGTCACAGGAAGAACCTAAGAAGATTCAACAAGCAATGAAAGACTCAAACTGGATCATAGCAATGCAAGAAGAACTTCTTCAATTCAAATTACAAGCTGTATGGACTCTTGTACCTCTTCCAAAAGGAAAAAGAGCCATTGGAACAAGATGGATCTTCAGAAACAAGAAAGATGAAAGAGGTATAATGATAAAAAAACAAAGCAAGACTTGTAGCCCAAGGATACACTCAAGAAGAAGGTATTGACTATGATGAAGTGTATGCACCAGTTGCTAGAATTGAAGCAATAAGAATATTTCTGGCATATGCTTCATACAAGAAAACGAAAGTCTACCAAATGATGTGAAAAGTGCTTTCCTTTATGGGAAAATTGAAGAAGAAGTGTATGTATGTCAACCTCCAGGATTTGAAGATCCAGAACATGATGACTATGTGTACAAGCTAGACAAAGCTCTATATGGCCTTCATCAGGCCCCAAGAGCTTGGTATGACACACTATCATCATACTTACTGAAGAAAATTTTTAAAAGAGGAGCCATTGACAAAACTTTGTTCACAAGAAAGGTCAAAGATGATATACTACTGGTCCAAATATATGTAGATGATATCATCTTTGGATGAACAAATGATCAACTGTGCAAAGAATTTGAAGAACTAATGCAGATCAAGTTCAAGATGAGCTCAATGGGTCCAATGAACTTCTTACTTGGACTCCAAATCAATCAAAGATCAGATGGTATTTTGATCAACCAATCAAAATATGTCAGAGACATTTTGGAGAAATTTGCAATGGAAGACAGCAAAAGTGCAAGCACACCAATGGAAACTCACAAACACCTACATCCTGATGTTGAGGGGGAGGATGTAGATGAACATCTTTACAGATCTATGATAGGTTCTTTAATGTATCTAACTGCATCAAGACCTGACATTATGTATAGTGTTTGTGTATGTGCCAGGTATCAAGCAAAACCTAAGGAACTACACTTGCAGACTGTCAAAAGAATCTTTAGATACTTGAAGGGAAAACATTCTCTTGGTCTTTGGTATCCACATGCATCACCATTTGAACTCATAGCCTACACATATAGTGACTATGGTGGTGAATGTCAAGATAGAAAATCTACTACTGGTGGATGTCAATTTTTTGGATCAAGATTGGTATCATGGCAATGCAAGAAACAAACCAATGTTTCAACATCAACTGCTGAAGTAGAGTATGTAGCTGCATCTGCTTGTTGTGCTCAAGTTCTATGGATTCAAAATCAACTCCTAGACTTTGGTATCTCTATTCTTAAAACTCCTATTTTTATTGATAATCAAAGTGCTATCAGTATTGTGAATAATCTAGTAAAACATTCAAAAACAAAACACATTGAAATAAGATTTCATTTCATAAGGGATTGTAATGAAAAGAAATTAATTAAAGTAGAGAAAATTCATACTGATAATCAGTTAGCCGATCTTTTTACAAAAGCATTTGATGTAGGAAGATTCAGTTTCTTGGTTAGCAGTATTGGAATGATTTTAATACATTAATATCACAAAAGAAAATCATTTGTAAAGTTTTTGTATCATTTTTATATTCATAAGTATGTTTTACTACTGGTTATTTATTACTACTGATCATGTGTTATTCTTACAATTTAGTACTGATAGGGTTCTTAGTAGAATTAGGTTAAGTATAGAAACAACAATTACTACTGACGTTTCTACTGCTGATACTTATTTACTAGTGATCGACCGTTATCTGTAAAATACACAATTTACCATACTGACCCCCATGAAAATAGCCGTTGGGTTATTATTCGAAAGGAATTTCGGTCATTTTGCTGGAAAATTCGAATAATATAAATAGCGGATTGTGATTAGTTTAGCATTATCTTCTCCTCGATTCGATAAACCCTACGCTAAACCCTAATCTCTGCAAAATCCGATCAAAACCCTGCATCAGTATCAACTAAATTCATTCCACAAATCACTCACTCTTGCAAAAACGATTGAACTCTCTGTGAAATACTCAACTTCAAAGTTCAAAATCATTCAAATGGCAACTCTAAAGTCTCGAAGTCAAAACTGATCTCAAATTTCAGAAGTTCACAATATGTGTGCATTCTTGAGAAATCCAGATGGCACAAAGGATTTTCGACCAATAGTGATGTTCTAAAAGAACTCACACATCAAGTTTGCACTCACTATCAACCCTAAAGCTTATCAACAACATCTTGTTGATTTCTGGGAAAATGCTGAAAGAATAGAAGAATCAACTTTATCAAAAATCAAGTCTGAGGTAGATGGAAAGCAAATCATCATTACTGAACAGTCTATCCGACATAATCTTCAATTGAATGATGAATCAGGTTTGTTCTCTTTACCTAAGGAAGATCTTGTTGACAATTTACAAAAAAATGGGGTATGAAGGAAGACTAGATATAGTTACTTTTCAAAAGGGTCTTCTTTCACCTCAATGGAAATATCTTGTTCATACCATTCAACATTGTATCTCTTCTAAAAAGAGTACTTGGAATGAGTTCAACAAGTCAATAGCTTCTGTTGTTGTTTGTTTGTGCACAGGACAAGTATTCAACTTTTCAAACATGATTTTTGAAGGAATGCTTGGGAATCTATCATCTTCTAAATTTTTAATGTACCCAAGATTCCTAACTCATATTATAAACTGTGAAACTCAAAATCTTTCAACACCTAAAAACATTTTTGTTACAATGAGAATTAAATAAAAAGGTGTATTCCAATATGAGAAAACAATTTAAATTTTCTGGGAAGGTTACTCCTCTGTTTCAAAATATGATCTATGATCAACCCCCAACAGGAGAAGGTTCAAGTCACCCCATTGAACCCCAACCAACTCCATCACTAAATATGGCCCAAACACAACCCATTCAGTCCTCTCAAATACCTGAACCAACAGATGTCCTGAATGTGTCCCAGGTACATGAAATTAATCCACAGAGTGCTACTCTTCACTCTGAGGAAGACCAGATCATTGCCAAAAAAATTTCTAAAACTTACAAAAGGAAGAAATCTTCCTTAAAGGACACACCAGGGGACCAATTGAGTCAAACCCCAGAATCTAAGAGTTGTCCTCCAAGGAGGAGAGAGGACATGAGGAAAGGGCTCTCACTACTAATACCCCAAAGGTGGGTGCACATGCTAGTGAGAACATCAATAGGACCCAGACCTCGGCAACTCTAAGTGATGACTCATCTTTTGAGGCAGCACTAAGAGGATCCCGGTGCCAAGAAACCACAAGGGGGGGGGGGGCACTACTGCTTCTTCTAGCAAGAAGAGAATGTCCAAACAACCCATTTTATCACCAAGAAGTGATAAGGGTAAAAAGAAACAAACTGAATTGACGGATAGGATGGAAAACCTTCAAACCAATGTACCAGCTGAGCCCAATGATCCACCCAAAGGGGCTGAGGGCAGTATTAAACCAAAACAATTGACGGATAGGAAGGAAAACCTTAAAACCACTGTACAAAATTGTCTGAATTTACTGAATAATCAAGGGAAAACCATGACCTACATCACTACATCAATACTCTGAACAGAAGACATAAGAGGTTCGAGCACAAGCTTCAAAGGCAATCAAATTTAATCAGAAAGTTACATAGAAAGATTGCAGATACTGAGGCTCAACAGGTTGAGATCACTAAGGGGGAGAAAGATCAAATACAAGGGATGATTGATCAATCTATAGCAGCAGCAGCCCTCCTAATTCTAAAAGAGGTTCATGGTGAAACAGGTCAGAGTTTCGGTGAAGACCTGTACAAATATATAAAAAGTATGGATGAGGATGTATTTGTGTCTGCAAATCAATCTCAAACAGCAGAACAAATAAACTCTCCAGTTGCTACTGAGGTCATAGAAACTACTGATCCTATGGATATTACTGAAGCAAAGGATCAAGAGGTTGTTACTACTGGCTATATTGAAGATGAAAACATACCAGTAGTAAATGCTCCAGAAGAAGATATCATGGATACTACTGATGCCCTAGCAGTAGTAACTACAACAACAACCTCACCAGTAGTAAATGAAGAACAACAATTGGTGGTATTTGAACCAGAGATTACACTAGTAGTAACTACCTTGGTTACTATTGAAGATGAAGATGAATAAATACCAGAAGTTCTTGAACGTGAACGTGTTATAATCATAACAAAACCTCCAACTCCAGAACAACCACTTATCATACCTGACATTGATGATAATGTAAATTGGTATGAAGTTGATGAATGTGAACTTCCTCCACACCCCAAGATACTACCACAGAATAAGATTCATTTATTCTCTCCATCAATTGTATTTACTCATGTTCTTGATATGAAATACACTCCACCTCTACTTTCAGCCTGTGTTGAAAAAGGAAAAGAAAAGTTTGATGATGACTATCCAAACAGAGCTTTAGGTCACTACATGGTAAACAAAATGAACAATGTCAGACCTGAAAAACAAGACAAATGGAAGGTGAACAGGATAAGATATCTAAGGAAAGTTGCAAAGACTCGGGCTCTTGAAGACAAGAAAAAGGCTGAAGAAGAAAGACTGAAAGATCCAACAATTCAAGAAGCTGATGCAACAATTCAACAGGTAGAAGGAGTTCTGGTAGATGATCAAAAGGCAGGGTTTGATAGACAAAGAAATATAGAAGAAGAACATCTAAATTGCCTTGAAGATCTAGTAGCAGAATGCAAAAGAGAAAAGGCTGATCTACCAGATGAAATCTTTGAACAAAAGAAGAAAATGATTGATTTCTTCAAATCAAAAGGGCATAGTTCTAAGTCCTTTAGCAGAATGAAAATGATAACAATAGTAGACAAATATTTCACTGCCAAAAAGAGAGAATTAGCAGAAATAGAAGTAGAAGAAGAAAAATAAAACGTATTAGTTGAAATTGATCCAACAATCATTCTCTCTAGAACACCAACACCTGGTGAATCTTCAAAGCCCTCTAAGAAGAGGAAAGAAACTGAATGTGAAACAGAATCAAGAAAGAAAAGAAAACAAGAAATACAAGTATATGATGTTCCTGTTGCTCCTATTGAAGATAATCCAATTATCAATTGGAGAGTTGTTGACAATGTCATAGAAGTCATAAGAGAGGACAAAACAACTCAAAGATTTACTGGTTGGAAACCTATGGTCAGATCTTGTTCAAGAAGTGATATAATCAAGGTGTTGATTATTGGAAAACCAAGAATGGCTAAGAAATCATGGAAAAACTCAGGAGCTGGATACTTAACTAAGATGATTGATGCTGCTTTCTATCCAGACAACTATCCTGAAATATTTACAAACAAAGAAAATGTTTATGCATGGAATGTGCTCCCCACAGTAAACATGTATTTCTTTGAAAGAGCCAGTAAGAATTGTGAATTGTACTTATTTGAAAAAGAATATCCACACTCAGAAGAAACAATGTATCAGATATTCACAAACACCTTCATGAAACCTTATGATGCTGTGATGTTTCAAGAAAAATTCAATTACTTTGTAAAAAGAAACAGCAAATATATAATAGCTCAAAGGAAGATGCAAAATCAGAGAACACTGGAAGGTATACAAAGAAGAGCAAAACTGTTAGAAGAACAAAAGAAGAAGAATGAAGAAGAGAAGAAACTTGGTTAATTAAAAGTGAATTAACAAGTTTAGGGGGAGATTGTTGGGATATGAAACAGATATAAACATTCTAATACTGATGCTCTAGTTAGTATTGATCAATGTTTATTAAAGTTAGTACCGATGGGGCAGAAACACTAGTTACTATTGATGATGCTGAAACTTGGATTTACTACTGATGATCAAGAATACTACTGATGTCTATTTTTGGTGCTGATCGAGTCCGAGATTCTAGTATAGTTTGTTATAGAATGTTTATCTTTTTGTATATTGGTTGTAATCGAATCCTAGAATAACTAGGTTAATAATTCAGGCTTCAAGGACTATTATAAATAGTTCCTTACGAATTGTAAACGTACGTGTGTATTGTTCGAGCATATCAATACACATTGAAACTTTTTGTGATTACTGTGTTCTTATTACCATTCGTATTTGTTTACAGTATTCATTGTTCTTAATCAATTAACACGAGTGTTGATCCGCTGCAACTTCTCATTGTTAGTAGATCTGTGATTAAATAATCTGTTTGGATTTATGTTTCCCCGTTTCCCTTCATCAAGCCATAAAATTCGCTTATCTCTGAGTTATTTCACGTTTCAACTATGCAGCTCTAAACCTTTTCTTTCAACGGCCAAATTTTATAAATTTGGCGATCAAAATACGTACCTCTTTAAACCAATTCAAGGTTAATTAATGAGTTTTATTACTGAATTGAATTCAAATTTTGTGCTTTTCATGTTCAATAATTTGATTCACAGCTGCTGGAGTTGTGTAATTTCTCTTGATTTGTTAGTTTTTATTAGTCTTTATCACAATTCAAGGTTTATTAATTGAATTATATATATATTTACTCAAATTGTATGTTTTCTTTTCGATTTATGCTTATGGATTTTTTGGTTTACAAATTCTTAGAGAACTATCATAAAATTTAAGATGGTGTTTATTAATCAAGGGTTATCCAGAAGCTTCTTGAAAGCTTAGTGAATTATGGAGTAACTTTGACTTTTACATATTTAACTTTTAGTTTATTAATGACTTATATTTTCTCTTGAATTTGGATTGCAGAGTCAACAATTTTCGTATATTTTCATTGTATTGTTTATTTATTTATTTATAAATGGGTCGATTATAGTTATCTTTAATCTGTAACGGGTAAAATAAAAAAGTAATTAGCTTAAAAGGAAACATGTCAACCATAATACCGATTTGCCATGTTTTATTTTTTAACTAAAAATTTGGATTTGGCCGTTTGACCTGTAAACAATGATTAATTATTTTTGTTGATCGTATGTAGGTTTTGTGTCTGATGCATTTCATTTGACATTTTCCTTATTTGTGATGCCTACTTCTTGGAGAAAGACTAATCGAGCTTACACTTATGGGTGAGCTTAAAATTTTTATTCATTAATTTTTGTCTTTTAAATAACCATAATCGCCATTGTCCCCAGAAGCTACAAGTCACTTAAATGATATTTCTTTTGTTCATGTCCTTTTCATTGGGCGTTGAAGCACTTCATGCATTTGTACAAGATGAATAACTTATTCCTTCACAAATCCCCGAGGATCTTAATTCAGCAATTATGAGTGGGAAAGTACAAGCACCAACTCATATTATTTCAACAATTTCTGATTGTAGAGGTATCAACCTGTTGCAACCAATTTAACAGAGTACACGATTTTGTTCAATTATATATGATTTCTTTATCTACATTAGGTATTTTTTTTTTAATTTTTTTTTTTTGTAATTAAGTTGCTTTAAAATACTGCAGGAATATTAGTGATGTTCATGAAGCATGCTTTCTGATGAAGAGAAAGTTAGAAAGGCTATTAGCTTATAGAGTTTAATTATTTTGTTATATGACTATGTTAGGTACATTATATGTAACTTATAAACGTTACAGATTTATATTGTGCCACCTTAAAGTAGGTTTATAAACTCAATTTCCACATGTTGTTTTATTGGTATTTTATCTTCTTTTTAATTGGTATTTTATCTATAGTTATCTTTAATCTGTAACGGGTAAAATAAAAAAGTAATTAGCTTAAAAGGAAACATGTCAACCATAATACCGATTTGCCATGTTTTATTTTTTAACTAAAAATTTGGATTTGGCCGTTTGACCTGTAAACAATGATTAATTATTTTTGTTGATCGTATGTAGGTTTTGTGTCTGATGCATTTCATTTGACATTTTCCTTATTTGTGATGCCTACTTCTTGGAGAAAGACTAATCGAGCTTACACTTATGGGTGAGCTTAAAATTTTTATTCATTAATTTTTGTCTTTTAAATAACCATAATCGCCATTGTCCCCAGAAGCTACAAGTCACTTAAATGATATTTCTTTTGTTCATGTCCTTTTCATTGGGCGTTGAAGCACTTCATGCATTTGTACAAGATGAATAACTTATTCCTTCACAAATCCCCGAGGATCTTAATTCAGCAATTATGAGTGGGAAAGTACAAGCACCAACTCATATTATTTCAACAATTTCTGATTGTAGAGGTATCAACCTGTTGCAACCAATTTAACAGAGTACACGATTTTGTTCAATTATATATGATTTCTTTATCTACATTAGGTATTTTTTTTTTAATTTTTTTTTTTTGTAATTAAGTTGCTTTAAAATACTGCAGGAATATTAGTGATGTTCATGAAGCATGCTTTCTGATGAAGAGAAAGTTAGAAAGGCTATTAGCTTATAGAGTTTAATTATTTTGTTATATGACTATGTTAGGTACATTATATGTAACTTATAAACGTTACAGATTTATATTGTGCCACCTTAAAGTAGGTTTATAAACTCAATTTCCACATGTTGTTTTATTGGTATTTTATCTTCTTTTTAATTGGTATTTTATCTATAATTATATTGTGCCACCTTAAAGATTGAATTAGTTGTGTTATTAGGGGTTTATCATCCAATATGTTAACCGGAGATATTTTCATTTACTTTTACATAACTATTTATTCGCTTATCTAATTTGGGTTTATAAATATTTGCTTACCTACTTCACTATATTATTTTCTGTTTTATAATATATTTGTTGGTTTAATTAGTTTACACATCATTTACATTTACACATTTATAAGTTACATGCCTTAAAAGATTGAAGATTACGATACGTAGGTGGATAAACCCTAATTGAAACAACGGGATCTAAAGACACGATGGTTTAAATTTTTTAATTTTAATTGAAAACTAAAGAAAATAACTCGGACATACTTTGCTTTATTCATACTTTCCAGGTGATACCAATAACTCTTTATCATGAATATAGCACGTGCATCGCAATACTATAACTCGGTTATTGAAAGTTAATGAACTGTAAATATGATGCTTATTGTATATATAATTAAGTTAAATGTAAATTCCAAATAATTACAAACACAATCATGTACATCATACAAATATTTGTGACACATTCATAAACTCCTAGAGTCCACTAAAACCTAAAATTGACACAAATTTAAGCCTAGATCAGTAAATCTTCATGTAAATCAAAATCAAACTACTATCACTAATATCTACAGCTAAATTAACAATATCGCAAAGCAGAATATCAATCAATCAAATAAACACAACAAAAATCCTATGCAATGGGGCATAAAACCTAATCAGAAGATATCATCATGAGCTAGTCTACAACGCAAATCATCATGAATTCCAATATGATTCTTATCGAAGTCATTATTTATCTGTTCCGCAACATCCTTCCCTACGCTCAAATTCTCAAATGCCCACACAAATCAAACATCACCCAAACACTGATTAGGGGAAGATAAGGAGACTGATTCCAAGGTCCTTTTTCCAATCGGACCGGATCAACAAATTAGGTTGTACTGAGTCCGACATGTTGACCGATTTACATAAAGTTTGAGTAAATCAAACACACCTATTCGGGCCAAGTCCGTAGTTAGAGTCTGAGTCTGAAAATTGAGTCCAAATAAAATAGGCCCTAGTTATAAAAAATGATTTGCTTGATGTTTTCATGTCATTGTATATACTTCCCACGATTCAAACTAAGTGGTACACTTTCCTTTTAAGGTGATTCAAAATAAGTGAAACAGTTTGAAAAATTACCTTATTAGGCAAAAATAGTAGGACCCACACTCATTAATTATCTACTTTATTAAAGTGAAATGACCTATTTACCCTAACTTTTTACTTTTAAACATTATTAACCTCATTTTATTCAAAAGGTGTGAGACTCATTCCCCACTAACTATCTAATTAATCTAATTTAACCATTATTATAATTTTTTTGTATCAAAAACCATAAAAACCAAAGTGTATCACTTATTTTGAATCGGAGGAAGTATAATAATTGGTGTGTTGGTTATAAGAGCATCTCCAATGGTAGTTTTTTCAAAAACTTATTACTATTTGAATAAGCCTTTAGATGACTTTTTACCCATTGGAATGACTAGCTTTTTTAAAAGCTTATTCAAAGACTTTTTTTTCTACTAACCTTTTAATGGACTTTCAAAAGTTGTCTTTTTTAGTCCTCTATGTTAAATAGTATTTCATTTTAAACTTTAGATATATTATACATAAATTCTTTATTATATTTTTATTAGTTAATAAATAAATTATATAATATTTCATGTCAATTATTATAATATTTTTGTATGAGATATTTTAAAAAATATTATATGTAGTAAGATGTTATAAAAAGTGTCAAATTATATAAGGGGTATACATAAAACATTTAAGATAGATAAAGGTAAATTGGAAATATTATTAAAGAAAAAGCTTTTGAAAATGTTAACCATTGGAGATACTATTTATGTAGAGGTTTTTGATTAGTAAATTATTGGTGTGACAAAATTAATAAGCTATTGTAAAGTTAACCATCGGGATGCTCTAAGGTTGTGGTGCATCACAATTAGAATCTTCTCATTTAGTTGCAGAAAAGGATTTGTTGACCGAAGATGACTGAATGTTGGTCTTTTTTTATTTTCTTTTGTAGTTTTATATATTAAAAATATTTATAAAATATCCAAACTATCAAAGTAAAATGAGAAGGTATGGATATGGCCCTAGGCATCCTTTCATACATGTAACATGACATTTAATATATTTTTAATATTTATAGGGTGTTTGAGAGAGCTTGTTAATAATCATCTTTGAAGCTTGGTTTAACTTATAAGCTTATGTTTATAAGTTTATTAAGGGGATGTGATACAGATTCAATGATAGAGGAGCGGGTCCTGGTGTTTATGGAAGCCCATAATCGTGTTAGAAATTGAGCTTTACTAAAAATGTCATAACTTTTGGCTCAGGTCTCCGTTTCAGGCCTATTATCCGCCAAACTGAAGCTCGAGACGAAGGCTGCGACATGATAAACCGCCATAAGCGGTTTACCCAACTTCCCGACCCAAAAGCCTTGCTTTAGACACTTTATTTATGTTTTCATATTTTTTTCTTTAATTTGGTGAACTTTGTTAATATCCAGTTTTTGGCTCGTTTGATGTTTAGGCCCATTCGAAAATTTAGGCCATATTTAAAATGTATTTTGTCCAATGAAATAATTAGTTCATGATTTTGCAAAAATTGAGTTTTTCCCACCAAAATTATATTTTGTGTTGAACAGGTTTGGAAGACTATTTCCATGGTATTTCTCAAATCGACATGGTTTGGTTGAATTTTCCTGGTATTCTTGAATCAACGAGTTTAATCTATTCTATCATTCTCTAGACTACATCAAGCCATTTAAAAAAAGATTTTAAGGTTATTAAGGTTTTTTTTTACCCTTTTGCCCTCACTTTTGATACCCACATAAATTTAAATTCATTTTTTTTGTATTTATAATTTTTATTGAAAAATTATTTCTTATTTATTTTTTTAATCTTTTATTTAAAAATTAATTATTATTTTTTATTTTTTCGATAAAAACGTAAGATATCTCTTTTAGTAATTTTACAATAAGCTTAAACAAGTCCTTCTAAACACTTTATTTTTAAAAACTTAGTAGTGTTATAATATGAATATATCTACATATGCAATAATGTAGATAAACTATTCTACTAGTTGGATGATCAATTAGTCAAGATTTCTTATCTAATCCAATTAATGTTTTACCCAAATACATATGTTGTATTACTCACCAAGTATGGGTTCATGAGTAACAAATTTAGTATAAATACCAATGTATGTGAAGATGTAAAAATGCTAGACCATTAATAATGAGAACAAAACTTCCTGTGTCTATTTGGGGTCATGCTATTTTACATGCTGCATCATTAATTCGTATAAGACCAAGTGCATATCATAGATACTCTCCTTTATAACTTGCTTTTGGCCAAGAGCCAAACATCTCCCACCTTAGAGTTTTTGGTTGTGCTGTATATGTTCCTATTGCTCCACCACAGCGTACAAAAATGGGACCTCAAAGGAGGTTGGGAATATATGTTGGGTATGAAACAAGTTCAATCATAAGATATCTTGAACCTTTAACAGGTGATATTTTTACAGCACGTTTTGCAGATTGCCACTTCGATGAGGCGAACTTTCCAACATTGGGAGAAGAAAAGAAAAACAAAGAAAAAGATGTATCATGGTGTGAGCCATCACTATTATATCTTGATCCTCGAACTAACCAATGTGAAAAAGAAGTTCAAAAAATAATGCACTTGCAGGAAATTGCAAATAAATTGCCTGATGCATTTACTGACACCAAAAGAGTGACAAAATCACATTACCGGCTGTTAATGCTCCAGCCCGGATTGAAATACCAAATGAAAAATCTGGTGATAAAGTCACTCAAGAGTCTAAATCACGCTTAAAGCGTGGAAGACCAATTGGTTCGAATGATAAGAATCATAGAAAAAGAAAGAATGTAGAAAATGCAAATGATCATAAGGAAAGTGTTTCTAAAGAAACACAAAATATTGAAACTCCTCCACAAGAGGAAATGAATGATGTTAACAATGAGGTTTCCATAAATTATGGCCAAACAAATATATTATGGAATCGGGATGAAATAGGAAATATTGATGAAATATTTTCCTATGTCGTTGCATGTGAAATTATGAATGATGATCCTGAACCAAAGTCTGTCATTGAATGTCAAAATAGACATGACTGGGATAAATGGAAAGAAGCCATGCAAGCTGAATTAAATTCGTTGAACAAACGTAATGTTTTTGGACGCATTGCTCTCACACCAGAAAGTGTGAAACATGTGGGTTTTAAATGGGTTTTCATACGAAAACGAAATGAGAAAGATGAAATTATAAGATATAAAGCTAGATTTGTAGCTCAAGCTTTTTCTCAAAGACCAGGAATTGATTATGAGGAAACTTATTCCCCGGTTATGGATGCAATAACGTTTAGATATCTAATCCGCCTGGTAGTTTCCAAAAATTTAGAAATGCGTCTAATGGATGTTGTCACAGCTTATTTGTATGGATCACTTGATAGTGATATTTACATGAAAGTTCCCGAAGGATTTTAAATGGCAAAAGCATTAAGTGAAAAACCCAAGGAAATGTATTCAATTAAGTTACATCGATCCTTGTATGGGTTAAAGCAATCTGGACGTATGTGGTATAAACGTTTAAGTGATTACTTAGTAAGTAAAGGTTATACCAATAATATTATCTGTCCATGTGTTTTTATTAAGAAAACAACATCCGGATTTGTAATCATAGCCGTCTATGTTGATGACTTGAATCTTATCGGCACACATAGAGAAATTCATGAAACTACTGTACTCTTAAAGAAAGAATTTGAAATGAAAGACCTTAGTAAAACCAAATATTGTCTTGGTTTACAAATTGAGCATATGAATAATGGAATACTTGTCCATCAATCAAATTATACAGAAAAGATTTTGAAACGTTTCAATATGGACAAAGCGAATCCATTAAGCACTCCAATGGTCGTTCGGTCACTTAACGTTGGCAACGACCCCTTTAGACCTCGTGAAGAAAATGAAGAGATTCTTGGTCAAGAAGTACCATATCTCAGTGCAATTGGAGCTTTAATGTATCTTACTAATTGTACTAGACCCGACATTTCTTTTGCTGTTAATTTTTTAGCAAAATTTAGTTCAGCTCCTACAAAAAGGCATTGGAATGGTATCAAACATATTTTTCGATACCTTCGAGGAACTGTTGATTTAGGTCTATTTTATTCTAATGATTTAAAACAAGAGTTAGTCGGTTATACAGATGCAGGTTATCTATCTGATCCTCATAAAGCTAGGTCTCAAACGGGATATGTTTTCATGAGTGGAGGCACTGCTATTTCATGGCGCTCCCAAAAGCATACACTTGTCGCAACATCATCAAATCATGCCGAAGTCATCGCACTACATGAAGCCAGCAGAACATGTGTATGGCTAAGATCGATGACAAAACTCATTTTGACTTCGTGTGGACTAGAGGGGGAGAAAAATCCAACTGTGATTCATGAAGACAATGCAGCTTGTGTTACACAGATGAAAGAAGGATATATAAAGACTGGTAGAACCAAGCATATACCCCCAAGATTTTTCTCATACACTCAAGACTTGATAAAAGAAAATCAGATCGAAATGAAATGAAATACGTCCAATCTAGTAATAATTCAGCAGATCTTTTCACAAAGTCACTCCCTACTGCAATGTTCAGAAAACATGTTCATGGTATTGGAATGCGACATGTTCATCAGATGTGATAGATGTCTACATGAGGGGGAGTCAACTATACACTGCACTCTTTTTCCCTTCGCTAAAGTTTTTTCCCACTGGGTTTTCTTTAGCAAAGGTTTTTAACGAGGCAGTACTTTAAAGTTGAACTTTGGCTTGAATAATTGTCATCCAAGGGGGAGTGTTATAATATGAATATATCTACATATGCAATAATGTAGATAAACTATGCTACTAGTTGGATGATCAATTAGTCAAGATTTCTTATCTAATCCAATTAATGTTTTACCCAAATACATATGTTGTATTACTCACCAAGTATGGGTTCATGGGTAACAAATTTAGTATAAATACCAATGTATGTGAAGATGTAAAAATGCACCTCATAATACACTTGCATAAGTGATTTAAATCCTCTCCATCTTATTTTGTTCCTTACTTTTATAATCTTCAAGTTCTTTGATCAATTGCTAATAGGGCCTTAAGTAAAGTTAATTTATAACAAGTAGTATTTTTTTTTAATTAAAATGGTATTCTTGTTTATAACAAACTCTCCCGAGGAGGTGGAGTTTTGTCCATGATGCTTATGATCTAACCGTTATCGTAGCCATTATTGAGTTGTGACCTCTAAATAAGTAATTTTAGACGTTTGTACTGCTAATCTATCATCACAATGATTACAAAGTATATTTAAAAAGTATATTCATGATAATCAAGAGAAAACATAGAACAGAATGAAAGAAGATTGATTAAAGAAAAAGAAGGGTCGGAATCCCATATGGATTACAATATAGCCTTCATTCATTCCCTTTATCTTTATGTGTTTTGCTTTAACTTTGTTTTTGTTTGAACTGCAGGTAAAGAGGGAGCGAATTGAGGGCATTTATCGGGTAGGTGTTGACCAATATTTAGAAATTGAAATACTGCCCCCACCATTTCGGGCAGGCAGAAAAAAAAGTCGTCACCGTCTCCATAAAGAAAAAGACCACTGACTGACTAGTGCAGTAGTGCCTACACTTTATTCCGCTCAAAATCAGAATCAAAATCAAAATCAAAATCGACACTGCAAATAACGAGGGTTTGTTTTTCTCTTTCCTTGATTTTTTGTCTGTGTTGAATTCGTTCATATTTATTAATCGCCGCATTGTCCTCAAACAATCCGAAACCCCACAAATCAATCTTAATCTTTGATTCAAGCAGATAGATTGCAGTCAGTCGCATGAATTGAAGTGCAGAAACAATGAGAGACGAAAATTGCAAAAAGAACAAGGTTAGTTCGTTCATTCAATTCCTTGTCGATTTCACAACATTTAATCTAATTTTAATTTTTTCCGTACAGTTCTCTTGGTCAAAGTCACTAGTTAGAAAATGGTTCAGTATCAAGAGCAAACCTGAGGAATTCCCTGCTGAAAAACTTGGTGGGTTTTCAATTATTTTTTCATACAACATGCAATATATAACCAAACGTCGCCGTTTTGTGTGTGGTAGGTGGTGATAGCGATAGGAAAAATACTTTTTCCGAAAGGGAGCCACCTGCTATCAAGAAGACTAAAACGGGTAGCTACCATTATCATTTTGAACAATAATCAAATTATCGATAACAAAAACTTAATTAAAATGTGCAGAGAAATCGAGCAAAAGCACTAGGAAGAGTAGAGTTGATCTGGACCACCCGCAGATTATAAACGTGCATAATTACAGGTTTGTAATCAGAATCAATTATCCACCTGCAAGATTTGTTGATGATTTATTTAACAACAATTGTTTTGAATTTCCAGTATTTTTGCAGCTACATGGAATGTAGGAGGGAAATCGCCTTCTAGTAATATGAATCTTGATGATTGGTTACACGCTGCTCCACCTGCAGACATTTATGTCCTTGGGTATAATGACGAGAATTAATTTGCATACCACATTTTTTGATACATACATGACACTGTACAAGTAATACTGCAGATTATACAAACACATAATGTAATTATTGTGATGTATCGATTAAAAAGTATGGTGTAAAAATCACTCACTATAATGTAAACTATAAAGGGGGTGATTTTTACACCATAGCATTCACCACAACCATTGCTTAGTATGATTGGATGTGAAACGTGCACTGTGTGGTGTATGAGCTAAAAATTGTTAAATTAAAATCTTGATGAAATATATTTGGTGTCAGATTTCAAGAGGTGGTTCCTTTGAATGCGGCGAATATTCTTGGTGCTGAAGACAACGGGCCCGCAAAGAAATGGTTATCATTAATACGCAAAACACTCAACAATCGGGCCGGTGCAAGTGAGGGAAGTGGTTGTTACACACCATCCCCGATTCCCGACCCGGTTGCCGAATATGACGCCGATTTCGAGGGCTCATCGAGACAAAAAACCTCAAACATGTTTCACCGGAAGTCGTTTCAAGCTCCAAGAAGTTGGAGAATCGAAAACGAGTCAATGGGCGGTCAACCCCGGCTTGACCGGCGTTATAGTGTATGTGACCGCGCCATTTTCGGGCATAGGCCGAGTGACTATTCATCTTCCAGTCATCGAGCAAGTGATTATTCATCGTCTAGTCGTAGACCGAGTGATTATAGGCCGAGTGATTATAGAAATAGTGATTATTCTTCTTGGAGTCAGAGGCCGAGTGATTTTTCAAGATCGGATGATGATCGTGGGCCCACGGAGGATTCGCCCACCATGACACCTGTCCCCATGGAAGACGGGTTTCGAGTGCCAGCTCATCATACGAGCTATTGTTTGGTTTCGAGTAAACAGATGGTTGGTGTGTTTTTAACCGTTTGGGTCAAGAGTGATTTGCGGGAGCATGTTCGGAACATGAAAGTGTCTTGTGTTGGTAGAGGACTCATGGGTTATCTTGGGAATAAGGTACATAAACAACATATGTATATATATATACTCTCTTTTTTTAATTAAAATTATATTTACTTGTAGGGATCGGTATCGGTGAGTATGCTGTTGCATCAAACAAGTTTCTGCTTTGTTTGTAGTCATTTGACTTCTGGTCAAAAGGAGGGTGACGAACTAAGAAGGAACTCTGATTTCATGGAAATTGTTAAGAAAACAAGGTTTCCACGTGTCCAAGGCACCAAAGAACCAGAAACAATACTAGAACACGAGTAAGATTATTTTATTTATATTATTTTTAAAGAGTTTGAATGAATACCCATGCCATGTCTAATCCCTAATTATGATGTTTTGCATAATGGTCCAGTCGAATTATCTGGCTAGGGGATCTAAATTACCGAATTGCCCTCTCTTATCGATCAGCTAAGGCACTTGTTGAGATGCAAAACTGGAGAGCTTTGTTGGAAAAAGATCAGGTATACATACATTTATTTTACAAATAAAAAATGTCTTTCCAACGGGCCCACCCTCTAATTTTGGTAAGAGTAAATTACAGAAATGGTCCTTTTGGTTTGTACCACATTACACTATTAATACGTTTGGTCATTTACCTAAATTTGTCCTTTTCCCTTTCCCTTCACCGATTTGAAACCCAGTTGTTTGACGGGTATGGTTAGGTAAATGACCAAATGTGCCAATAATTTCAGAAATAAGGAATACAATTGTAATTTACGAAACTAAATGACCAAATATGTAATATGATAGAAACCTAAAGGACCATTTGTGTAATTTACTAACAGTTAGTATTTTCTTAGTCTAACTTGTGTTATATAGCTACGAATTGAACAAAGAAGGGGACGTGTATTCCAGGGTTGGAATGAAGGAAAGATATACTTTCCACCAACATACAAATATCTAACTAATTCAGACAGATATACAGGAGACAGTTTACACCATAAGGAAAAAAGATGGTAAAACTTCAATTCTAACACACCCAATATTATAAATATATATATATATATTTATTTTTGTAAAAGAAACATGAAATGTTTGAAATTATGAAGGTATGACCGGATATTATGGTATGGGGGAGGTCTACATCAATTATCATATGTGCGTGGGGAATCGAGGTTTTCAGATCATAGACCGGTTTACAGCATATTTTGGGCTGAAGTTGAGTCGGTTCCTAGCCGTTTTAGAACAAGTATGAGCTACTCTAGCTCTAGAATCGATGCCCAATACTCACATGGTTATACCGAGCTTTGTTTTTTCTGACCCCTAAATAAAACACATCAAACTATATGCCGATGAACCAACAAAGGGTAGCCAAATGGGAGAGATTAGGATTATTTAATTAAACATTCTTTGATAGATGGTCAAATAATCATTCTTGTTGTTTAGATATACTTTTTTAATTTATAGAAAATGAATGGAGTGAATTAGGAATCAGATATACAGTCACTCATGTTGCCAAAAGAATATACAAAAGTATATTATATTATATTATATTTTTATGCATTACTGAAAAAGTTGGTCTCATGTCCACTGTTATTGTCTTGCTTTTGCTTTTTCTTTTTCTTTTTCTTTTTCTGTGGGAGATGGAAAAAGCATGTATTGATGCAAGAGGAAGAGACATTATCTGATCCATGCCAGGTAAATTGAGTGGGAAAAATTAGGAATGTGACATTACACACCAATTACCTTCTTTTGTAAGAGGATGTTTGTTACATTATGGATAACGTGTTGTGTTGTGCCTTATGATTTGATGTTAAATTTGTAGGGATTTGGTCTGTGGAGAAAAAACTGAGGTGACCTTAACGTGTCATGGGTAATCGAGGTTATCTTAGGGACAGTTTGATACCTTGTTACACATTCTCAGCTCAAATTTTACATGTGCCAGCTTCAAGTTCGCTTCGAAGACAAGCTACCCTTAATTATAAATTAGTAACAAACGTATTTTCACATTTTATGAAAATATATACGGGTAAATGATCCTGTAATTCGTTTAAAATTACTCCAACTGGTATTATCTTATATTACTACTATATAAAGCATTAGGCCTACCCCATTAGGCAAGTTTAAGGAGCTCCTTAAACTTGATTTTAAGGACATTTCCACTTTTGTTAGTTAATTCTCTACCTTAAAAAAAAAAAAATCGCGGCTAATAAGATTCGAACCCAAGACCTCTACTAACTTATCACTAAGTGTTATCCACTTGCTATACATTACACTTTGGTAACACCACCCACACTTAATAACAAAAGTCTGTTACTCGAAAACCATTTTACCCAATAACATTAAATATACGACGCTGTAAATCATCAACTCTTACCAAAATCCACATTTCCGTTTAATTATTTATTTCTAGCAACAATTATTACCGTGTAAACGAACAACACTTGCTCGCCACGAAATATGGTTTCTGGGTACCCGCCGCCGCATAGCGCGGGTACCCTGCTAGTCATTGCTAATACAATTAAGGGTTAAATTTTTTTGTAAATTAATAAGGTGAGGTAACGTAAACTGATAGAAAACGAGTTTAAAAGAGAATCATTAACGCAAACTGAGAGAAAAATTGCCGGTGCAAGTATTATAAAGGGTTTTTCTAACTCATACCCTAAGGGCATGAGATTAGAAGCATTGATTGAAGTTAAATTTACCTTTTATATTAAAATTTGCATTTAATAGTTGTAAAAAATAGACTTCATTTAATGCATTTTTTGATTTGTTAGGAAATATTTTGTTCAATTAATGCTTCTAATCTCATGCCCTTAGGGCATGAGTTAGCCAAACCCTATTATAAAGAAGCTGATTCGTATAGAGCAACTTTTACCAATGCAGAGCAAATTCATCTCAAATGACAATCATGCCCTTCCTTTACTTTTAACACATTTTACATTTCACTCCTCCCATTAAGGGCATGATTGTCATTTGGAATGAATTTGCTCTGTATGGATAAAAGTTGCTCTGTACGAATCAGCTCCCTATTATAAATGATAAAAGGAAGGACAAATTGAGTAGGTTAACGAGAATAATATTAAAGGATAATTAAGAGGTGATAATTCTGACTTGTGAGAAGTCAAAAAATGAGTAAGTGAAAATTTTGTGTTGACTTGCAAGAAGTCAGTTAGCGAATTAAGTGATAAAATTTTGCTGTGGCTTGCGAAGAGCCAAGTGTTGAGTATATGGGTTATTGATAGTTAAATACATAGGCGTGGTGAATCGTGTAGACTTAGAATGTTAGACCTAACCTTTCTGCATGTTCCTTGTTTGATTGTTACTTTAAGGTTGGGACTAACATTCAACTGGCTACATAGCTAAGAAACACACATTGATATGTATTCTTAATTACACTTTATATACATTGACCGTTCAAAGTTTACTATTCATTACAAAACATAAAACGGAACGGTATTAAAAATGGGGTTTGAAACATTTCTAGTAGTAAATGGGTTGGTTTGAAAATAAACGAATTGCTAGTTGTAGAATATTATTCTCGTCAGACTTAAACTTACAAAAAAGAAAATAAAGACTAATAAGAATGAGGGTTCGACCAATTTTGTTTCCTTTCGTCGAATTAAATTAACCTAAGGTTAAGATAAATTAAGGGTTTGATCTGGATTTTTCTTCCAACCCCCTCCCCCGAATCAGGGGGTTGATTGTGTAAATAGTTATATCAATTTTAATTTAAAGGGGCAAGCTGGAAATGAACCTCATCTTCAAATGCAAGGTCAATATTTCAAAATTTGACTTTATCCGTTCATTTTTTCGTTTCTTGCTATTTGTTTCACTATAAGTTTTATTTATTAATTATTTAGTTTCTCTAATGTAAAGTGAAAATAGTTATAATATGAATATATCTACATATGCAATAATGTAGATAAACTATGCTACTAGTTGGATGATCAATTAGTCAAGATTTCTTATCTAATCCAATTAATGTTTTACCCAAATACATATGTTGTATTACTCACCAAGTATGGGTTCATGGGTAACAAATTTAGTATAAATACCAATGTATGTGAAGATGTAAAAATGCACCTCATAATACACTTGCATAAGCGATTTAAATCCTCTCCATCTTATTTTGTTCCTTACTTTTATAATCTTCAAGTTCTTTGATCAATTGCTAATAGGGCCTTAAGTAAAGTTAATTTATAACACGTTATCAGCACGAAAGTCTTAATCAAGGAAGATCAACTCAATCACAAGGTACATTTACTTAATCAAGTTAATTACTTAAGGTAAACATTTCTTATAACAATAAGTTATAATATAATAATAAATTAAATGAAACCAAACACATTTAATCAAGGACATTATTATGACATTTGGACTACTAATCTTGGGACTACTAACATACTTACATTTATTATTGTACTAATTTTATTCTTATGTTTACTAACCCTTTTAATTTATGCAAACTAACATTCACATTTATGTATTCTAACTTTTACTTATGCTTATGCTAACATTTACATTCTAACTTTTACTTATGCTTATGCTAACATTTACACTCTAACTTTTACTTATGCTTACTAACTTTAATTATGCAAACTAATATTTAATTTTATCGCATCTAACATTTATTTATGTTACTAACATTTATTTATACATACTAACTTTCATTTATGTATACTAACATTTATTTATGCATATTATTTTTCTTTCTTTTATTTACTAATTTATTTAAAATTCACTAATATTTTTACAAGTATGTCTATGTAATTTATTTCTTTAATTATTCTTTTTATTAAAAAAAATTATATATATATAACGGCTATATATGTAACGGTTATAAACGGTAAAAAAAAAATTATATAAAATATACAACGGCTATATTTTTACACTATAAATAAACACATCACCCACACTTCTTTATACTACAAAAAATAATTTCTCTCATCTTCAAAATCAAGATCAAGAATGATTCACCCGTTTTTAATATTCATGATTGTAATGGTTATTGTACTTGGCATCTTAATTAGTCTCACGCCTGATGTATTTTATCCTTTCTTGTTCACGTATGGGATGATTGTTCTCCCACTTCTGTTTTGTGCAATACATATTGACATATATGGATTCTAATTTTTAAATTTGTTTTGTTCAAAATATATAGTTTCAAAATGTCTAGTATTGTAAAGTTTGAGCTAGCTGCACTTGAAGTTACTGGGAAAAACTATATGCAATGGACCATCGATGTTTTACTAATTCTTAAATCGATGGGCATTCATGAAACTTTAAATGAAAACAATGAATGCTCATCCCAAGACAAGGCAAAGGCACAAGTGTTTCTTCGTAAACACATTGATGACATGTTAAAATTTGAATATCTTGATGTCATTGATCCATGTGTTCTTTGGATGTCATTAAAGGAAAGATTTGATCATCAAAAGGAAGTTATACTTCCATGTGCTATTGATGAATGGAGAACACTGAGGTTCCAGGACTTTAAAAAAGTAACAGAGTACAACTCTGCTTTGTTCAGAATCTGTTGGCAACTTAAATTTTGTGGGCAAACGATTACTGACGAAGATATGTTGGAGAAAACATACTCCACATTCCATGCATCAAACATTAACTTAATGCAACAATATCGATTGCAAAAGTTCAAGAAGTATTCTGAACTGAATACTTGTCTCCTTGTCGCGGAACAAAATAATGAGCTTTTAATGAAAAACCATGAATCTCGTCCAACGGGATCAGTAGCAATTCCTAAAGTAAATGCTACTAATACTGATGATCATAGAAACAATAGACGTGGACGAGGACGTGGTCGTGGTTATGGACGAGGTCGTGGGCATTTTAATCGAAACCCAAACCATAACAATGGTCGTGAAAAAGGCAACTATTATAATCATGGTCGTGGCCATGTTTATAAGAGTATTCATTATAATGCCACTAAAAAGAACAATATCCAACCACAAGATAAGACCAAAGGGGAAAGGTATGATGCTGGTAAATCAAAGAATGTTGAGAGTTGTTGTTATAGATGTGGTTGCGCAGACCATTGGTCTAGGAAATGTCGCACACCTGCACATCTTTGTGAACTTTACCAAGCTTCCCTCAAAAGGAGAAAGAAGTAAACTTTGTGGATCAATCTGAAAACATTGATCTAAATGCTTCTGATTTCTTGAATGACATGGAGTAATATGAAGCTTAAATTACTCATGTCTAAACCATAATTATGTTTATGTTTTCATCTTCGTAATTCGTCTATGCATTTCGTTCGTTAAACTAGGATTTCCCTTTATTTCATGTAATGGATTTCTAATCATATTTATAATAACTTATGTTTTTCCATTTTTCAAATTTGATATGAACTCTACTGGAGCAAAACAACAATCGATGGTTGGAGATCTGTGTATTCTAGATAGTGGTTCCACGCACACTATCCTTAAGTCTAAGAAATATTTTTCTGAACTAAAACCAACAAAGGCAAGCATAAACACCATATCAGGTCCAGCGGACTTGATAGAAGGTGTAGGAAAAGCTAATTTTATACTACCTAATGGTACACACGTTTTGGTAGATAATGCTTTATTTTCTCTTAAATCAAAGAGAAATTTATTAAGTTTTAAGGACATATATCATAATGGATATGACACTCAGAGTGTGACTACACATAATGAAAAAATATTACACATTACTAATAAAAGTCATGTATTGGAAGAACTACCATTGCTTCAATGTGGTCTACACTACACACATATAAACATGGCAGAGTCACACATGGTAGTCAAAGTAAATAGTCACGATTCTAGTATATTTAGCTTATGGCATGACAGGTTAGGACATCCAGGCTCAACAATGATGAGGAGAATAATTGAAAACACTCATGGGAATCCATTGAAAGATCATAAGATCCCTCATACAGGTAAAACAACTCAATGTGCATCATGCTCCCTTGGTAAGTTGATCATAAGACCTTCACCTATTAAAATTGAAATGGAAACCCCTACGTTTCTTGAAAGAATCCAGGGAGATATTTGTGGACCAATTCATCCACCATGTGGACCATTTATATACTTTATGGTCTTAATAGATGCATCAAGTAGATGGTCTCATGTTTGTCTATTATCAACACGTAATGTTGCATTTGCAAATTTCTTGCACAAATCATTAAACTGAGAGCACATTTTCCTGATCATACTATAAAAAGAGTAAGATTGGATAATGCTGGTGAATTTACGTCTCGGGCATTTAATGATTATTGTATGTCTGTAGGAATTGTTGTTGAACACCCAGTTGCTCATGTACACACACAAAATGGTTTAGCTGAATCTTTGATTAAACGTCTTTAGTTAATTGCTAGACCATTAATAATGAGAACAAAACTTCATGTGTCTATTTGGGGTCATGCTATTTTACATGCTGCATCATTAATTCGTATAAGACCAAGTGCATATCATAGATACTCTCCTTTACAACTTGCTTTTGGCCAAGAGCCAAACATCTCCCACCTTAGAGTTTTTGGTTGTGCTGTATATGTTCCTATTGCTCCACCACAGCGTACAAAAATGGGACCTCAAAGGAGGTTGGGAATATATGTTAGGTATGAAACAAGTTCAATCATAAGATATCTTGAACCTTTAACAGGTGATGTTTTTACAGCACGTTTTGCAGATTGCCACTTCGATGAGGCGAACTTTCCAACATTGGGAGAAGAAAAGAAAAACAAAGAAAAAGATGTATCATGGTGTGAGCCATCACTATTATATCTTGATCCTCGAACTAACCAATGTGAAAAAGAAGTTCAAAAAATAATGCACTTGCAGGAAATTGCAAATAAATTGCCTGATGCATTTACTGACACCAAAAGAGTGACAAAATCACATATACCGGCTGTTAATGCTCCAGCCCGGATTGAAATACCAAATGAAAAATCTGGTGATAAAGTCAGTCAAGAGTCTAAAGCACGCTTAAAGCGTGGAAGGCCAATTGGTTCGAATGATAAGAATCCTAGAAAAAGAAAGAATGTAGAAAATGCAAATGATCATAAGGAAAGTGTTTCTAAAGAAACACAAAATATTGAAACTCCTCCACAAGAGGAAATGAATGATGTTAACAATGAGGTTTCCATAAATTATGGCCAAACAAATATATTATGGAATCGGGATGAAATAGGAAATATTGATGAAATATTTTCCTATGTCGTTGCATGTGAAATTATGAATGATGATCCTGAACCAAAGTCTGTCATTGAATGTCAAAATAGACATGACTGGGATAAATGGAAAGAAGCCATGCAAGCTGAATTAAATTCGTTGAACAAACGTAATGTTTTTGGACGCATTGCTCTCACACCAGAAAGTGTGAAACCTGTGGGTTTTAAATGGGTTTTCATACGAAAACGAAATGAGAAAGATGAAATTATAAGATATAAAGCTAGATTTGTAGCTCAAGCTTTTTCTCAAAGACCAGGAATTGATTATGAGGAAACTTATTCCCCGGTTATGGATGCAATAACGTTTAGATATCTAATCCGCCTGCTGGTTTCCAAAAATTTAGAAATGCGTCTAATGGATGTTGTCACAACTTATTTGTATGGATCACTTGATAGTGATATTTACATGAAAGTTCCCGAAGGATTTTAAATGCCAAAAGCATTAAGTGAAAAACCCAAGGAAATGTATTCAATTAAGTTACAGCGATCCTTGTATGGGTTAAAGCAATCTGGACGTATGTGGTATAAACGTTTAAGTGATTACTTAGTAAGTAAAGGTTATACCAATAATATTATCTGTCCATGTGTTTTTATTAAGAAAACAACATCCGGATTTGTAATCATAGCCGTCTATGTTGATGACTTGAATCTTATCGGCACACATAGAGAAATTCATGAAACTACTGTACTCTTAAAGAAAGAATTTGAAATGAAAGACCTTAGTAAAACCAAATATTGTCTTGGTTTACAAATTGAGCATATGAATAATGCAATACTTGTCCATCAATCAAATTATACAGAAAAGATTTTGAAACGTTTCAATATGGACAAAGCGAATCCATTAAGCACTCCAATGGTCGTTCGGTCACTTAACGTTGACAACGATCCCTTTAGACCTCGTGAAGAAAATGAAGAGATTCTTGGTCAAGAAGTACCATATCTCAGTGCAATTGGAGCTTTAATGTATCTTACTAATTGTACTAGACCCGACATTTCTTTTGCTGTTAATTTGTTAGCAAGATTTAGTTCAACTCCTACAAAAAGGCATTGGAATGGTATCAAACATATTTTTCGATACCTTCGAGGAACTGTTGATTTAGGTCTATTTTATTCTAATGATTCAAAACAAGAGTTAGTCGGTTATACAGATGCAGGTTATCTATCTGATCCTCATAAAGCTAGGTCTCAAACGGGATATGTTTTCATGAGTGGAGGCACTGCTATTTCATGGCGCTCCCAAAAGCATACACTTGTCGCAACATCATCAAATCATGCCGAAGTCATCGCACTACATGAAGCCAGCAGATAATGTGTATGGCTAAGATCGATGACAAAACTCATTTTGACTTCGTGTGGACTAAAGGGGGAGAAAAATCCAACTGTGATTCATGAAGACAATGCAGCTTGTGTTACACAGATGAAAGAAGGATATATAAAGACTGATAGAACCAAGCATATACCCCCAAGATTTTTCTCATACACTCAAGACTTGATAAAAGAAAATCAGATCGAAATGAAATACGTCCAATCTAGTAATAATTCAGCAGATCTTTTCACAAAGTCACTCCCTACTGCAATGTTCAGAAAACATGTTCATGGTATTGGAATGCGACATATTCATCAGATGTGATAGATGTCTACATGAGGGGGAGTCAACTATACACTGCACTCTTTTTCCCTTCGCTAAAGTTTTTTCCCACTGGGTTTTCTTTAGCAAAGGTTTTTAACGAGGCAGTACTTTAAAGTTGAACTCTGGCTTGAATAATTGTCATCCAAGGGGGAGTGTTATAATATGAATATATCTACATATGCAATAATGTAGATAAACTATGCTACTAGTTGGATGATCAATTAGTCAAGATTTCTTATCTAATCCAATTAATGTTTTACCCAAATACATATGTTGTATTACTCACCAAGTATGGGTTCATGGGTAATAAATTTAGTATAAATACCAATGTATGTGAAGATGTAAAAATGCACCTCATAATACACTTTCATAAGTGATTTAAATCCTCTCCATCTTATTTTGTTCCTTACTTTTATAATCTTCAAGTTCTTTGATCAATTGCTAATAGGGCCTTAAGTAAAGTTAATTTATAACAAAAATAATATTTTTAACATTTTTATCTTTTGTATTTTAATTGGACGATGAGAAAAACTAAAAAGATGAAGGGTAATATATTTTTACAATGAAAACTCATATTTTCTTCAATCTAATTTTTTTTATATTCTTAACTAAAATATATATATTTAACATTTTTACTCATATTTTAAATTACAGTTTATCATTTTTAGTGATACACTTATTTATGTTTAATCTAAGGATTCGGAAAATAACACAAATATCAAATAACTTTAAGATCTTAAGTGTTTCCAGACTCATAGAACAACCATTAAATTTTTTTCCAAAAGTTATGCATTAGCATTTTGGATTACTATTTATGTTTAATAGTTAACATTGTTATTGATATTATTGTTGTACGATATGATCCCACAAATTACGTTTATAAACTTAAATATAAATTTTACATCCGACGTCTACCAAATCTTAATTTTCACTTATTAAATAAACATTTTAAATTCCCTGCCGCAACGCACATGCCATATATTGCTCGTTATTAAACAGAGATGACCTAATTATCATTTGTAATATTATTTGAGTAGAGTAAATATGTATAGTATATATGTAGTTGTGCGAGCGATGAGTGAATATTTTCTTTTCGTGTCGATTGTAGGAAATGAGAGCCTCAAATTCATTTTTGCTTACAGGTATGTGATTCTATTTGTAATTGCTGACATATTAGGCCGAGAGGGTATTCATAAGACCGGTGCCAATGGTGACGGAAACTGACGCCGTCAGTTGCTGCCAACTCAGCGCCACGTCAGCAGACAAACTAACTAACACTAAACTGACGTACCCGTGCCAACAGCACTCCGTCACTTCACCAAATTTGGGCCCCACCATTTACTTTTCTTTTTCTAATAAAAATATACAACTAATTAATTAAAACATATAACTAAAATAAAAATACATTTCATTAATTAAAAAAACATTACATAAATAATTAAAAAAAGACATTAATAAAAAAAAAGACATTAAAATAATTAAAAAAAAGACATTAATAAATTAAAAAAAAAAGACATTCAAACTAAAAAAAACTACTAGTCAAGAGATTCATTGTCATCTTCGTCTTCGTCTTGGCCAACCGGTGCTTGTTTTCCCGAACCCTCACCGGCACCATCCTCCTCATCCTCGTGAAAAATCGCCAAATCCTTATGAAATTGCTTTGCAATTGATTCTTGGGCGTTTTCAAGCATTTGTTTACGACTTTCGTCAAGGTCGTCCGGTACTTTTGTGGCTAGGAATTTCCAAGTTTTCAAAATCAATTTTTTATGTGCCATTTTTGCAACCTTAGCGAGCATGTTTGTATGCTTATGGGAGGTTTGTCTAACCACGTCCAAAGTGTCCAACTTAATGGACCTTTGGGAACTTGCGGCATCGGACGAAGACGAAGTTTTTTTACTTTTCTTGCTAAGACTGCGGCCGGGGGGCGCCTCAACGGGTCATCTTGGAACAACGCATGCATGTTAGCCGGTGCCGTCGTCCTCGGTGCCGTCGTCCTTGGTGCCGTCGTCCCTGGATCCATGCTCGCCAGTTCGGTGTCTTCATCGAGGCTTATCGGCTCGGTATCCATGACGCCCACTGAAAAATAGAACTTTGGGCTATCTCTTACCACTTCCCAACAGTTTTCGTATATAAAATAGAAAACATAAATTAACGTTGGCGGAAATTTGGTGGGAGTTGCGAAATGTGGCCGACTAGTGCATTGCGAAGTCTATGATGCGTTGCTTGATCTCGTAGTTCTTTGGCCATTCGAGCGTGTGTTGCAACTCTCTCATTCCACGAGCGTTGCGGTGTGTTTGCCGGGTTATCCATATACGCCTCCTCAAGTGGACACATGTTGCGACCGTTGTCCTCAATTATCATGTTGTGTAAAATTATACAACAATACATGATTCGACTTATTTTATTGACGCTATATGGTCTTGCCGGGTTTTTAAGGATTTGCCAACGACCTTGAAACACACCGAATGCTCGTTCGATATCTTTTCTTGCGGCTTCTTGATACCTTTTAAACCGAGTTTGTTGTTCAGATAGCGGATACTTAAATGTCTTCACAATGGTTGCCCATTCCGGATATATCCTGTCACCAAGATAGTATCCTCTAGTGAATTGTTGCCCGGCAATGACAAAAGGAATAGTGGAAGTTCTGTCTTGCAGCAAGTCCTTGAATAAGTCTGATGCATTAAGGACATTGATGTCGTTGCTCGAACCAGCTGGGCCGAAGTAAGCATGCCAAATCCACAAATCATAAGAAGCGACCGCTTCTAGCATGATCGTTGGCTCCCCCTGGTCACCTCGTGTGTATTGGCCTTTCCATGTCACTGGACAATTCCTCCAAGGCCAGTGCATGGAATCGATGCTGCCGAGCATACCCGGAAAACCATGCACCTCAGCATGACGTTGATGTAAGCGCTCGATGTCATGCGCGTTGGGTTTTCTTAAGTACTCAACACCAAATAGATGGAATACACATTTGACAAAATTATCCAAACAATCATACGATGTTTGTTGTCCCATGTGTAGATATTCATCAAACAAATCGGCTGAACAACAATAAGCCAATTGTCGTACAACGGATGTACATTTTTGAAGAATATTAAAACCCGCTCTTCCGGTAGCGTCGTCCCGTTGACGAAAATATAAAAAATACGCAGGTAAAGGAGTCTCAGAGTAATTTGTTATACCGTCACATATACGGAGGAACAACGAACGGGCCATACGAAAACGTCGCCTAAAATAATCCAGCGGGAACGTGGGATTTTCAGCAAAGTAGTCTGCGTACAAACGCTCACCGGCACCTTCACGATCTCGTGGCACATACCTTCTCGGCGCTCTGGGGATCGGCTCGATCTCTTCATCGTCCTCTGTATCAGATGAAAGAGCATTCACAATGGCTTCCATTTCGGCATTGTACGAATTGGCACATGCCAAAATAGCTTCCAAATCGGAATCATATTCGGCAGAGGAATCATAAGCATTAGACATTTTGTAAGTATGCTTGGGTGGGAAAAGAGAGAATTTTTTTTTGTGAAAATTTTAGAATGAGAGTGGGGTATTTATAGGGATTTAAAAGGGAAATATATATATATATATATATATATATAAACGGTCATATGACAGTTAGAAAAAAAAAGAAAAATCAAACAAACTCGCCGCTTCTCTCGCCACTTAACCGACCGGCGGCCAACCGGCGGACCAACCGGCGGTCCGTGCCAACGGCGTCGGAACCGGCGGTGGCCAACCGGCGGTCCGTTGGCAGCCGTCTAAGATTGGCGAACATCGACTTCGAGGATGAAGTCTGTTTCAAGTGGAGCTGAGTTGTAACGCCTTGAAATTTTAATAACTAAATAATATTAATTTAATTGTTATATTTAAGTTTAAAATGAATAATTAGTAAGTTAATTATAATGAAGTTAGACGGTTCGTAAGAATTGGATGTCAATTTTATTAGACGCTTATAATTAAAGGGTTTGGCTAACTCATGCCCTAAGGGAATGAGATAAGAAGTATTAAATGAAGTCAACATTTCTTTAATGCATGTTAATGAAATCTATTTTTAACATGTTATGAATACATTTTCAAATAAACATGGTAAATTTAGTTTATTAACCACTTCTTATCTTATGCCCTAAGGGCATGAGTTAGAAAAACTCATAATTAAATAATTATATGTCTCCCAAATTTTAGACGTTTAATTAATTAGCAAGTCGTATTAATTAGTGACTTATTGTGTCTCGGGTTGTAACCCAGTTAATTAATTATGGGTCAAGGTCTGCTTAAGTTATCTAGTTAGTTGGGCTATAAGGTCCGGCCAATGAGGGCCTCGAAGAGAAGCTTATTGGCAAAGTAATTGTAATTAGGGGAATGTTCTAAACCACATTTCTTATGTCTCGTTTGATCGACCGTCATCCGTTTACCTCAATTCTCCATGTCGGCCATCTTGTAGTATTGTGGTGGAGTAATTAAATTGCAAGAGTAGGTGACCGACACTTTATGGCAAAAGAGAATTTTAGTAAGTTTTGGCTTTTGTTGTAACCAACACGTCATGGGAAAGTGGTAGTCAGCATGTTGGGTGGAGTTTTCCACCTTTTCTTTTGGAGCAAGGAACAAGATATTATGCTAAGAGTTTCATCCTTTTTTTTCTTTCTCTCGATCACTCGGGATCGATCCAAGGAAACAAATGGTGGTGCTGGTTTGTAGTTTTTGAAAGCGTTGTTGTTACGGTTGAATTGTAGGGTATATTTTCTAGTCCCTTTTCTTTTATAGTTTCTGGTTATTCATTTTTTATCAAACACTGTTAGAATATGCCGTATGGTATATTCTTTATTCTTGTATTAATTGTAAATATTTAGTCAATACACATATATGGTAGGCAATAATACTTAGAATGATTGTAGCCTTGACACAAGGCAACCTTTGTGTATTTAAGTAACTCTCAATGGAATAACAAGGCAAGAAAATTATATTCTTTTATGGTATCAGTCAACATATGACCCATTCCTTTCTTTCTTGCTTCTTTCCTTCCGCTGCACATCTCTTCCCAATTCGGTGGTTTTTCTTCTCTCCTTGCGTTCTTCGTTTTTGTGTTTGAAGAAAATCAGCCGATATACTCCTTGTTGTTCATTGTTGTTCATCATCTTCATCATGCCTGATAACGACAATACGTCCAACACCACCCACGACAAATACCACCCCTCTCGGTGTTTCTAACATCCGAAATCATGTGCCAATCCAACTTGATACAACCAACGTCCAATATTCTACTTGGGCAAAGCTCTTTAAAATCTGTGATCGTTCTCTTAACGTTCTTCATCACATCATTCCCTCCGACAAAGTGATTAATAAGGAAGATGAACTTTGGTCTACTCTCGATGCCACGGTTCTCGGGTGGATTTTTGCTACCGTCTCGCCGGGACTTGATCATCACGATTATGGTCCCGGGTTCCTCCGCAATGGATACATGGAACCGTTTACGAGACCTTTTTGAAGACAACAAACACGCACAGGCTGTTACACTTGAGCAGGAGTTTTCACATACGGTATTGTCAGATTTTGACGACATTTTGGCATACTGCCAACGCCTTAAGGAGCTTTCTGATCAACTCCGGAATGTCGGGGCTGAAGTTTCTAATGACCATTTGGTTCTTCAAATGGTCTCCGGTCTTACCGATGCCTACAATGGCGTCAGCACACTTCTAAGACAAAGCAGTCCATTGCCCTCGTTTCATCAAGCATGCTCGATGCTTACTCTCGAGGAAGCCGGGTTGGCTAAAAAGGTTGCTACTTCCGCTCACTCGGCCATGATTGCACCCGTCGTTGATGCTGGCCATACGGGATATAGCGGGTCGAATAAGAACTCCAACCGTGATCAATCCGGTAAGAATGGGCGTCACAACAAAAATGGGGGACGTAATTCCGCGGCTGGTCCGACAGCAGTGGTAACTCCGGCGACATTCAGGTGGCGGCCAACGACGTTCAGGAAACAGACAACCGCCGACGTTCTTTCCGTGGTACCCTATGTCTCAAAACTGGAAGCTCCGTGGGCCATCCCTCCGTGCCCATATCCAAGTTTTCCTTGGCCAAAGAATGTTGTTGGGCCTAATTATTCAAATAAAGCATATGGAATCTTGGGCCAATATCCACGCCAAGCCCAACATGCTTACACAATGGGTAACATGCTTACACAATGGGATCGAGGAGTGACTATGTACCAACTTATATTGACTCTGCAATGTACACTATGAGCCTCATCTCTCCCAAAAATCCTTGGGTAATGGACACCGGTGCATCATCTCACGTCGCCTCCGATAAGGGTACACTCTCGTCTCTTTTTAATTCGAGCAAAACTAATGGGATTCTTGTAGGTAATGGCCAATATATTCCAATATTAGGGTATGGACATAAAAAATTACCCCACCCTCACCCACCATTAGCCTTAAAAAATGTTCTATATGCTCCACACATTATCAGAAACCTTGTTTCGGTCAGAAAAAATTTACTAAAGATAATTATGTTTATGTGGAATTTGACCCTTTTGGATTTTCTGTGAAGGAATTTCGGACGGGGAGACGTATCATGAGATGTGATAGTCAAGGCGACCATTACCCGGTCACTACCAAGGCACCGTTACAAAATGCTCAACATTCTAGTTTTACAGTTCTAAATGCTACCTTGTGGCATGACCGCTTAGGCCATCCGGGTGATCCAGTTTTTGACTCTTTAAGAAGAAATAAAATTATTGAGTGTGGTCCGAATAAAAACTTTTCTTTATGTCGATTGTGTATTTTAGGTAAACATATCAAGTTACCATTTCACATGTCACCGAATAATACGTTTTTTTCCTTTTGATGTGATACATTGTGATTTATGGACTTCTCTGGTTTTGAGCAACTCGGGTTTTCGATATTATATTGTGTTTTTGGATGACTTTACTAACTTTGTTTGGACTTATCCTTTGGCTAGTAAATCGGACATTTTCTCTATCTTTGAGAAATCCACACATTCATCCGTACTCAACTTGAACGTCCCATTAAAAATTTACAATGTGACAATGGAAAGGAGTTTGACAACCAAAATCTTCTACACTTTTGCCACAAAAATGGGATTGGTCTTCATTTTTCATGCCCATACACGTCATCTCAAAATGGTAAAGTAGAACGTAAAATCCGATCTCTTAATAATGTAATATGAACCCTTTTATCTCATGTATCATTTCCACCATGTTTTTGGCCATATGCATTACACATGTCAACATATCTTCAAAACGTTTTACATAGCAAAACAATCAATTTTCAATCACCACTCTCTATTTTATATAAAAAACAACCGGATTTGTCTCATATTAGAGTTTCTGGCTCATTGTGTTATCCTCTTTTACCGTCCACAACACTTCATAAACTTCAAGCTCGGTCCAAACCAAGTGTTTTTTGGGGTTCCCGGATAATCATAGGGGTTACCGGTGTTACGATATGTTATCTCACAAAATAATTATCCGTCGGCATGTAATTTTGATGAAACTCAGTTTCCTTTTAACCACACCTCACCTCCTATATCATACGAGTTTCCAGATGATCAAAACCATTACGTCAAACATCACATGCAACATATTAATCCAACACCATCCCCACCCTCATCCACTGTTCTCCCATCACCCCAAACACAAACTCCACCTAACCACGTGGGCTCCCATTCAGTTACGCAAAACCAGCCCATACCCCCTGTTCTGGCCCAACAGCAAACGTTGCCTACACCTTCGGCCCAACAACCGTCGCAGCCGCTGCTAACCACACCGTCCCAACAGCCTGCGGCCCTACAGCCTGCGGTCCAACCTGCATCTCCGCATATACGGTCCAAACCCGTCACACGAAGTCAACAAGGTATTTTCAAACCAAAAACCCTTTTTAATCTTCACACCCAACATACCCGATCTCCCATTCCAACAAATCCCGTCCATGCTCTTCGTGACCCTAATTGGAAAATGGCCATGACTGACGAATACCAAGCTATTATTAAAAATGAGACCTGGACTTTAGTACCCCGTCCACAAAATGTTAATATTATGCGTTGTATGTGGATTTTATCTCATAAAACACGTGCTGATGGTTCTTTTGAGAGGCATAAAGCCCGCCTTGTAGGTGATGGAAAAACACAACGCGTTGGCATTGATTATGGAGAAACGTTTAGTCCGGTAATAAAACCAGCAACTATTCGGACCGTGCTCAGTCTGTCTCTCTCCAAGGATTGGCCCATTCGTCAACTTGATGTTAAAAATGCCTTTCTCCATGGCACGTTTAATGAAACGGTATACATGCACCAACCGTTAGGATTTTCTGACCCGGTTCACCCAGATTACATTTTCTTACTCAATAAATCCTTATATGGATTAAAGCAAGCTCCTCGGGCTTGGTACACCAGATTTGCTGATTATGTGTCCACTATTGGTTTTACTCATAGTATTTCGGATAACTCATTGTTTATATTGCGGCAGGGTAATCAAATGGCGTACCTCCTCCTCTACGTCGATGATATCATCCTTACCGCATCATCGGATCACCTGCTCAACACCATCGTTTCTTCCCTTGCATCTGAATTTGCAATGAAAGATTTGGGCATCTTAACTTTAAGTTCTTTTTTGGGTATCTCGGTTACCCATTATTCCAACGCCTTATTTTTATCTCAATCAAAATATGTTATGGATATTATTGAACGTGCAGAGATGACTGCATGTAAACCATCCGCCACCCCTGTGTACACCAAACCTAAACTAAGTGCCAAATCAAGCCCACCGGTTTTCCGATCCATCCTTCTATAGAAGCCTTGCCGATGCACTCCAATATCGTACATTCACTCGGCCAAATATTTCTTATGTTGTTCAACAAATATGTTTGTTTATGCATGACCCACGAGAGGTCCATTTTGCTGCTCTCAAACATATATTACGGTATGTACGGGGTACCGTCACACACGACTTACAGGTGTACAAGTCATCTATATCTAGTATCTTGGCCTATACTGATGCAGATTGGGGTGGGTGTCCCGAAACTCGTCGGTCCACATCCGGTTATTGTGTCTACCTTGGTGATAATTTAATATCATGGTCCGCTAAACGCCAACCCGTTTTATCTAGATCAAGTGCCGAAGCAGAATACCGAGGCGTTGCAAATGTTGTTGCGTAATCATGTTGGCTAAAAAACTTGTTGCTCGAACTCCACTTCCAAATTGATAAGGCGACATTGGTTTATTGTGACAATATTAGTGTTATTTACTTATCAGAAAATCCGGTTCAACACCAGCGTACAAAACATAATGAAATGGATATCCACTTTGTCAGGGAAAAAGTAGCACGCGGTCTTGTTCGAGTTTTACATGTTCCATCTCGGTATCAGATCACCGACATATTCACTAAAAGTCTACCCCTAGTACTATTTGAAGACTTTAGAGACACTCTCAGCGTTCGTAAACCTCCCGATAAGGTGTGAGCAAGGCACCATCAACCCTCAGGCCATGGCGAGCCATGGCGTTTTTCAAGGCGCGACTTAACGCGACAAATGTTTTATATAATTTTTATATATACATATATCAAATTAATTTTTTTTTATAGATCTATTGATTTATATAAGATTGCATATATAAAGTTCATAAAAAGCGTTACGTCCAAATTTATAATTATGTATGTGATATTTTTTTAAAACTTTTTCCAGCCACCTTACAAAAAACTCGCCATAAGGCGCGCCTATCGCGCCTTATCACACCTTATCTCACGCCACGCCTAGCCGTCATGGCCTGTTTCGTAACGTCAACGTCGCGCCTCACGCCTTGGCATCGCAATGACACGTTTTTTAAAACCTTGATTATTAAATAGATGGAAATAAATTAAACAACTTGAAAAACAAAGAGTTTTTTAAATAATTAATACTAAAATATATGATAATAGATAGTTTGATTTGGCATTAATAAATAACAAAATAAAACAGGAAAATAATTAAACAAATATACTTTAATTAAAGAAGTTATTTAAAATCTTGTGTAATTTTTGATACACGGTAGGCATTTCAAACATGAAGAGTTCAATTCATTTGGGTTTTATTCAAAAATTTGATATAAAACCTTTGAACAAAAGAATCTGTTTCTTCAATATGGAACTAAAATAAATGACTTTTTTTCATTGATTGTGTTTCCTTTCATATGTGTTAACCTTGCATATAAAAACACAAGAGACCTTTGTGTGATTCACATCATTTCCAAACATTTATCTTTGTTAACGAATAGATAATTCCATATGGCTCAACAAAGAACACTTTACCTCATTCTTTTGTTCACCGTTGTTCTTTTTACAGGTTAGTGTTCTATGTATGATAATACTACTACATATCCACACATTTTAGTTTGGAGTTTTAGTTCCATATTTAGTAAGTTTTCATTGCGTATAAAAGTTCGAAACTTCGTTTTATATCTTTCTCGTAAATTTCTTCAAAAAAACCATATACATTTTTTCAAAATATTCGACGATGAACCTCTGTTGTAAAAAGTTCAAAAAAAATATATACCTCGATTACTCTTAGAAATGAAGAAAACAATGTTACTTCATTTTTATGCCATTTAATATTTTTTAAAATATTTTCAATATATTAATGACAATTCTAATTATTTGCATCTATTTTACTGACATATTTTGTAGCAACGTGTTTGAGTCCAGTGTCGGCAACGAACGAGATGGTTACGAATGATTATTGTTGTCATGATATTCACGGGCCCGCTTGTGTTCCAAGTAGTTGTAACACTTTTTGCTTGGAAAATTGTGGCAATCAGAAGGGTGGCTTTTGCAAAGGCAGCACGTGGTGTCATTGTGCCTGCTAAGGCGAAATGATATTTTCTTTTCTTTGGATTTAGTTTGCCCTATATGAAAAAATAAGGAGGCTTTTACGTTTTCTAATTTTTGTGTTGAAATAATGAATTATTTGTTAATCAATAGTATGACTGCAACTCCTAATAAAGATGTATTTTATAGTATTGTGTTTGTTGGAAAAAACTTGGACACATATAATTATATATTTAGTTATATATAATTAATGGTTGACATGTCCAAAATGTAGTTGTGGTGAATGAGATATCGACTCTCAAAGTGGGGTGTACGGAACAAAGAAATCAAACAAATGAACTAGTGGAAACTTGAACCTATCCACACTCGTCTCCTGGGTTTCATGGGGGTTCGGTTTTTGCCACTCGGTTTTTGTCACTTGAGTTAGTGAAAGTATTCAAATAATAATATTGTTAATATTATTTATATTTTTAATGTTTGTCATTAAAATAAATTTGAATAAGTGGTTTCATTTCTTTGTAATGAATTGTGTTGAATTGACATAATGGCATTAATGTGTGTGATTAGACGGACCATTTCTATTATAAATAGAAGAGGTTGCGTTCATTTGTAGATACATTCTTGACAACACCAACACCCATTCACCAACTTGTCTACACCCACTTACAAGCATCACAAATTTGTTCTCCCAATTTAGTGTTCCTTAAACATATGAACTTTCGATAAGTGTTCTGGCTTGGATTATATTCGGTAGTGTAAAACTACTCGGTGGTTATACCCTGAGAAATAGACAATGAACTATTTTAAGGGGATCGTGATTCACGAAACTCAACCAAAACTTGTTCTTCTTTGTTTCTACATATTCTTATTTCATCTTATATTTGTTTTCGTCAATTTCCCTTATTGTAATTATATTTTATTAATGAAAATTGGTATTAGCTCCTAAAAATTTAAAATAGATTTTTCCTCTATTTCTAATACCGGTTGAAAATACATTTTTTTCTCGATTTTTGCTTTTTAATAGCATCGATTCGGAAAAAGTTTTTGATTGAAATGTTTATGTAAAACTAGATGTTTGGTTAAGTTTATTATAAATTGTTAAATCAAATTTTTGGACTTAAAGTTTATTATATCAAGTTTGGATTTAAAGTTTGAGACTGAATTACTTGATAAAACGTTTAAAACAATTTTGGATTTAAAATTTATAATTGTGAGAATTATTGTTGTTAATTATAAGTTTTGCAATCATATTTGTTTGTAAGGTTCAAGGTAGTCATAGGCTTCTTAAGTTGATTCTCATTAGAGATGATACATGAAATAAATCTTACAAACATTTGTATATCATTGTGAAATTTGTTGATTATTAAAATATCAAAAAATTACATTGGTTTGTAAGTTATTTTGATTTCCATTTTCTTCATCTCAAGGTAGCTTTGGCTTCTTGACATATGGTTTCAATATGTGAGACTATTTAGAACTCAAATGTTTTGGATTTATATTTTATAATGTTGTTGGTATTCTTCATTTATAAAGAATTTGTTTGAGAAAAAATATTTTATAAACTTTTTGTAATTTCCAAGTTATACCTATCAAGATTACTTTGGTTTCTTGAATATAATCTCATGGAGTGAGATACTTGGAAATTAGAAGTTTTTGGATACAAATATTTTAATTTATTGTTTCAAGTATCAAGATAACTTGAGTTTTCTTGACTTTAATCTCACATAGTGAGAAAATGTACTTGAATATTTGGTTTTAAAATTTTATAACTTTTAGTTATCAAGATTGCCTTGGCATCTTGAGTTTATTGTCAATCTTGTGAGAGTTTACTTTATGATTTTCAAAATTTTGAAATTAAGAAAAATACATTCGTTCATGTTATTTCCATTTTATACTTGTCAAGATAGCTTTGGCTTCTTGACATATGGTTTCAATTTGTGAGACTATTTGGAAATTGAATGTTTGGATTGAAGTTTCATAGTATTGTTGTTATCTTAAATTATAGAGATTTTCTTTGAAAATTTTAATTTCCATTTTATACATATCAAGATTACTTTGGTTTCTTAAATATAGTCTCATAATGTGAGATATTTGGAAATTATAAGATTTTGGATATAAAAAGGTTTTGTTGTTTTAAGCTTTCAAGATAACTTTGGTTACTTGAATTTACTCAAATTTGGTAAAAGTTAAATTCTTCAGATTTTATATCTATGGATTGCTTTGGCATCTAGAATTTTACTTTCAAATTGTGAGACTTGGGGAAAATGTTGGTTTAAATTAGTGAGTAAGATACAAGATAGTCTTTGGCTTCTTGAGTTTATTCTTGATAAGATGATACTTGAAATATATCTCACTACTAATTGGAACATTTTGATTGTTGAGGCTTATAGGTCAAATTTGCATTTTTTATTTAATAAAAATGACAAATGTTGTGACAATGCCTAACATGGAAATGTACATGAAGGAAGATGTGCATAATGTGGCCATGATTTCCGATTTGTCGGAAGTGAATTTGGTGGGAGCCGATTCAAGTAGATGGTATGTCGATATGGGTGCTACCCGTCACGTGTGTTTCAATAAAAGTATGTTTCTCATTTTCAATCTTGACTACCACATATATCAAAGGTGAAGGAAATGTTATCTTAAGGATGACTTCCGGAAATGATGTCATGTTGAGCAACATCTTGTATGTTTCGGGGATTCGTAAGAATCTTGTGTCCAAATGGTTGCTTAATAAGTTTGTTATTCGGGTTGTGATTGAATCCAATGGAATTGGGTTATCGATATGTGGAATTGATGTTGGTAAAAATGTTAAATTAAATGTGACAACTTGTAACCGCTATTTTTGATATAATGCTTATAAAGTTGTTCTTTTATTTTAAATTGTTAAATATTTAACATGGTTGATTATGCAAAATAAATTTAATTAAATTTGGTTTTAATAAACTAAATGACATACCACCAACATTCCACATTTATTCAAATTCACAAATGTAACAAATTGACAAAATCATCATTCCATTTGGTTGAAAGAAATAACCAAACTCCTTTATACACACAAAAGTGTGTAATTTTACTTATAAAGAAAGTAAAATGAAGCGATTGATACATTAATTTGTACAAATTTTGGGGCATGTCGTGTGTTGGTTAATTATCTTTTGTATAAGATAACCCGTGAGGATAAGATGTAACATCGTATGAATTTTGGTTTGAAAGAAAACCGTCTTATAAATACTTAAGAATGTGGGGGTACCTTTCTAATGTATTCATTCATCTCCTTAAAGTTACATCAATTAAGGATGATGTTCCAAATAATTGATGTATAAATTGACATATATCGTTGTCTTACATTGATATTAGTCAAGTGTACAATGTATAATAGTAAGACATAATACGATATGATAACTATTATCAATTGAAGTTATCAAGATTAACTATCAAAAGTTAAATGATAACATCGCGGATCCGCTTATGAAAAAGGCTTAAGTGGAGAGTTAGTTATTGTGGAATGGGACTAAAGCCCTTGGAATAACGTTTATCCGAAGGAAACCTAACCTAGTTGACTGGAGATCCCAAGATCTAGGTTCAATAGGACAACCTAATTGTATAAACGAAGGGATGTCACTATGGGGGTAACGAAATTCCTCCAAACATTCTTAAAGGGAGTAAATTGTACTCATTCCTAGTTCAGTGACAATGAGGTTAAGCACTGTGGCTTTTAATGGTTCCTTATAGAGAATCACCTATGTGAGGGAGAAGTGGGGTCGCTTCGAATGGAATTGTTGGGGCACAATTCTTAGTAGTTCTCGCAGAACCAGGCAGTGTCCATGACCAAGACGGGCACGATAAGAGGATATGAACAAGTTAGGGAGAGTCTTGTGAGAATGTATACTGTCGTCTACACAAAAGGCGGATTCAGTTCAAGGACATCGCGTCTACTGACTGCTAGGAGACTAAGTGTGCTTCTCAAGGGAAGGTTCAAAGGCCAACACCTACCTATCCTTTGCAAGACTTAACTGTTGAACATTTATCGAAATTTTGTTGTGTTTTCGATCGATCTCTATTCATGTGGGGGATTGTTGGAAAATTTTGGACACATATAATTATATATTTAATTATATATAATTAATGGTTGACATGTCCAAAATGTAGTTGTGGTGAATGAGATATCGACTCTCAAAGTGGGGTGTACGGAACGAAGAAATCAAACAAATGAACTAGTAGAAACTTGAACCTATCCACACTCGTCTCCCGGGTTTCATGGGGGTTCGGTTTTTGCCACTCGGTTTTTGTCACTTGAGTTAGTGAAAGTATTCAAATAATAATATTGATAATATTATTTATATTTTTAATGTTTGTCATTAAAATAAATTTGAAATAGTGGTTTTTATTTCTTTGTAATGAATTGTGTTGAATTGACATAATGGCATTAATGTGTGTCATTAGACCTTGGGTTCATTTGTAGATACATTCTTGACAACACCATCACCCATTCACCAACTTGTCTACACCCACTTACAAGCATCAAAAATCTGTTCTCCCAATTTTTAGTGTTCCTTAAACACATGAACTTTCGATAAGTGTTCTGGCTTGGATTATTTTCGGTAGTGTAAAACTACTCGGTTGTTTTACCCTGGGAAATAGACAACGAATATATTTTAAGGGGATCGTGAATTTCACGAGACCCAACCAAAACTTGTTCTTCTTTGTTTCTACATATTCTTATTTCAATCTTCTATTTGTTTTCGTCAATTTCCCTTATTGTAATTGTATTTTATTAATAAAAATTGGTATTAGCTCCTACAGTGTTTTGGTTATGTTCTATCTTTTTATAGGAACTAGCATTAAACCAATAAAGTTTGAATTTGCATATTTTAAGTGATTATTGTCACTTTAACAGTCAGAATAGAATGATTGTTTAAGCATTTTTTTTATTTTTACAGGTTTTATCACAACTTAGATTTAGATTATGTCCAAGAAACTTGAAAGAACGACAATTTTGGAGAATTTATTTTACTCTAGTGAAGAAACATGTTGCAAAGTAAGATTTACAGTTGTCAGTTTTCTTGAAGTTACCTTTGCTAGTTTAATCAGTTTTAATTAATGTTATTAACAAGCATAGTAAGTTTAATCAGTTTTAATTAATGTTATTAACAAGCATAGTAAGTGCCCGCACTCTGCTGCAGTTTATATGAATCATTCATTTATTGTAGGAATTAATATAGATTTGTATAATTTTATATACACATATATATACATATATACTTTTTTGTATTTTATTTGTTTGTCACATATTCAAAATAATATATAAGCTAAATTAACCTATTTGTTTTGGGTAAAGACGTTTTGTAGCTTGGGCCTAAATATATGCTTTGCTATGTAAGTTTCGTGCCCTTTGTTTTAAGCCCACTTATTATATAAACTTGAGATTAGAAAGGAAGTTCTAGCAACAAAAAAAAAGTTGACCCGCCAATTGGAGCATAATGAACAGTAAAATAATATTTATTTATTATCACATTTGTATTATATAGTAATTCATGTGCGTTATAAGTTACAAGAATAATAAACAAGACTGAAATTACTCGGTTTCTAAAAAGGCACAAACGCATAAACTGTTTATGCATAATTATAAACCATGCATACCTAACATTAATTAATATAGTTCATCTAGATCAATCAAATGATGGATCAAATCATGTTGATAACTAAATCGTCTACCTAAAACAACAACGGGCCATCTTGATCTATTAATGTTTAAATAATATGGGGTGGAAGGAAAAATGGTTAAATCACTTTCAACTAATAGGGAAAAATAATAAATGCATACACTTTGTATGCTATATATTTTTGATCATCTCTATCCCACCCATTTTTAGGTTTTCTTTTTCCCCACCTTTTTCGATAATCGAGGATGAAGTGGAACACAGAGATGTCGACAACGACGATGAAGCAAAACACATAGAGCACGACGATGATGGTAAATTACTGACAGACAGTTACCTCTCGACAACTATCTAGAGAGGCAAAACTGGAATAAAGAAAAACCACAACTGTCTCCACGCCACCATAGCAAACTTTCCCACCACCAACCTCTGTCAGAAGGACCAACAAAGCATTGGTCGGTCGGAGTCTACATCGGTAGGATTGTTAGTTTTTTTGAGACGTTGATTTGGAGGATTTTTCAAAAATAATGCAATGTACTTCCAATCTTTCAGAAATAATGTAGTTTTCATCCCATTTTCAAAACTAATGTTGTGAGGTTTCCCCTACCTAAATCCCGTGTCCATTCCTGCTACATGGTCATTGCCTGGCGAGAGTGATCTGACATGCATGGTGCGAATCCGGGTACCCCGATCCCGGATTCGGTAAAACCCATTTTTCTCTTCGTTGTTTCTTCAAGTATACACTAAATATATATTAAAATCATGAAATATAATACATACTTGAATAAACAAAGAAGAGAAAAATGAGTTTTACCGAATCCGGGATCGGGGCACCCGGATTCTCAGCCATGCATGTTAGATCACTCTCGCTAGGCATCAGCCACGTGGTAGGAAGGGACAGGGAACATGGTAGCATTATTTTTTAAAATGGGGAGAAAACTGCATTATTTCTGAAAGTTTGGAAGTAAGGTGCATTATTTCTCAACAAATACTCGTTGATTTGTGATTCTTTGCAACAATCGGCGTCGGCAATAAGTACGATTTCACGACTGTGACTTGCGGTGATTGTTGGCCCTTATTGGTGTTCGTGCACCATAGCATGGAAAGAGATGATGAATGTTGCTGACAAGATCTTGGGTTGTCGTTTATTCGGATCTGTTTACCGTCTAAGTCTCCGCAGGCGTAACATAGGGTTTCAACAAAGTCTTGTTTTCATCAATGTTCACATATCGATTATGTACATCACGTGTTCGTCAACGTTCACCAAAGTTCTGAAGAAGTTGTTGATTTGTTTACTAGTATATCTCATTTTTTGTAGTGTATCTCATACACTCATTATTTTATGTTCATAAATAAACAAACTATATTGAATGTTTTGTTCTTTTGTTCATCACTAGTTTTTTCACTAATGGTATGTTTTGGTCATGATTAGTTGTTCATCATTAATTGGGCATTATTAAATATTAGCCTTAGCTACAACCGACGGACCTGATGTTTTCTTCATTTGGGCAGGGGCGAAACTAGACATTTCGATTAGTAGTAGCACACTTGCGGGGATAAAAAAGGCGGGCATCAAGGGGGTATAGAACTTAATTGGTATGCCATATGAAAGAATAAAAGCAAGAGACTAATGTGTAAAGTTTCAATATTATCTTATGGAAACTAAAGGATAATTAGGCAAAATTATCTTTTCATTTAATTGAATTGAAAAACCCTACTTACCCTACACAAGGGCCATTCTGCCGATATACACAGGACACACATATTGTGTGTTTTTGCTTCTTCTCTCAAGGTTCTTGACTAGCATCACTTGGTGTTCTTGGAGGTGTAGTGTGGATCAACTTTAGAGGCATTCCCCATTGGAATCCTTAGTTTCGGTCGACCATTATCTCCATCCGAATCCCCATAATCAAAGGCAACTAGGGTATGAATTCTTCATCTATTCTCTTTGATTTTACTTGTAGTTTAATTGTATGATTGATATTAGATCCGTTCATGGTGATTAAATTTTTCCGCTGCGTTTTGTTACTTGTAATAACCGAAAATCACCATTAGTGGTATCACGAGTCATTATATTAATCAGTTAATTAGCTTGTTTTGTAAAAAGTAGCAAAAAACCAACTTTTTTGGTCCATTTAAATTTCCGATCGGCGAATAGAGGAACCCTAGGGTTCTTTATTTTTTTGAAATTTTTTAAGCCAAGGGTTAAAAATATGATTTTTGGAGCCCTGCATGCTACTTGTTACAAAAACAACATCAAAAAATTAATCTTGTTATTATATTTTTTTGATTATTTGGCTTGGATTTACTTTTTAATTTCGCTTTTTTTTATATGGCAAAACATGTATTTTTGCCATATCCCAAGCCAAAGCCTTGTCAATTGTTGCTTGTTTGTGCAAACCGATGAAAACCTAGACCGTTTGTGATTGAATGTGATTGTGTTTGAATGTTTGGTTGTTTTGGGAAAAGCTGTGTTTTTTGCTTAATTGTTGTAACCGTTTCATTTTTTTTTCTTTTCTTTTTGGTGCCATTTTTGGGGCAAATTTCAATTGCAAAAGTAATTCGAATAGTTGTATTTAATTTCCTTTTATTTTGTAATTTGTTGACCAAAGTTGAAGAGAAAATGAGGAACAAACAACAATTTTCGGCACCTCCTGCGCAGCTGCACGAAAACTGACTTTCCCGGAGATTAGCTATTCCGTTGGACCTGAAACCACCGCCAAAATTTCCGAAACTCAGAGACCTACAACTTTACAGAAGGCGGGGACCACTGAAGAATCCTTCAGTGACTTTTTGGGCCTTCAAGTCATGCTGGATTTTTGGGCAGATTGCATTTCTTTCACAAATGTTTGGTTCCTACTTGCCCATGAATGTCTTGGAGCAAGTGGGATCCCATTGGTTTCATGTAGGCCCATTTGGGTTCATTTTGGCCCGTCCCCTAGTTTGACCCTTCGGTCCGTCGTGGTGACTCACATGACCGAACCTAGGTTATCATCGGTCGAGGTTTGCACAATGTATGTAACATGTTTTTCTTTATGTTTGTGGTTGTTTAATTCTATTAGATACAAATAATAAAACATTTAAAATACGATTTTAGACACAAAAATTAAAACATCCAAATCTTTGATCATCTATGATTACTAGTTAATCATTAATGATTAATCTTTAATCTAAAATTGTTTTGAGATTAAACAAAGTTTAAATACGATTTGAAAGTTACCTCTTAATAATTGTTAAAAGTTTTACCGTTTATTAAATAGACTTATGAAGTGGTATGAATGAAGTACATGATTCATTCATATCTTAAATAAAAAAATTATCTTATAATTTTTTCATACCTAAAATTTATGTCACGCCGTCCAATCGGTTGAAATCACTTGCTTCTATTTTTGAATTCACGTGAGACGTGGTTTGAATTTAAATCCGAGGTCATTATTCTCTACGCATGAGACCTAGATCTATTTTGACATGATTTCCCATTGGATGACTTAATCGTGTTAACGGTGAGACCTTGACACGAGGCGAAGATGCGACAAACATGTCACTTGACCCTAGATGCTTGTTCCCTAGGTGCCATGAAGTCATATACCTCTAAGAGTTGCACTTGTAATGCAATTGTTGATCGTCACCTACCTATTGGATCTATCATCTCTAGCAGATCAACTGATGCGGTGATAGAAGCTCAATGGGATCTTAGATTTTAATTAAAATTAATTGGGTAGTTAATTGATTAAAAGAAATTATTATTGAAAATACTAATTAATGAACTTTGTAATTTTGTAGATGACTTCAATCAATCAAACCCTAACACACACCACCATTCGCTCCGTTCTCGAAAAAGAGAAACTTGATGGAACGAACTTTGTGGATTGGGCTCGTAACCTAAGGATTGTCCTTAGGGCCTAGCACAAGTACCACCATTTGGAAGAGGCGCTTCCCCCTTCCTCCGCTGCTACTGCCACTGCTGCTGCTTGTGCGGCCTATACAAAAAGGTTTAATGAACAGCAAGAAGTCGCTGCTCTTATGCTAGTGAGCGTGACTCCCGAGATTCAAAAGAATCTTGAGGACCTCATTGCATTTGATATGATGCGTGACCTAAAAGCCATGTATCAAAGGCAAGTCGAGCAGGAACTCTTTGACACTGTCAAAGCTTTCCACGCTTGCAAGCAAGAGGAGGGTCAGTCTGTTAGCTCTTATCTTTTGAATATGAAGAGCTATTTAGACCAAATGGAGAAACTTGGTTACCCCATGCCTCATATCCTTGGGATTAGCTTGATCCTAACTTCCCTCAACAAGGATTTTGCACCGTTTGTCATGACTTATCATATGCATAGTATGGGGAAGACTTTCGCTGAATTACATGCTATGCTGAAACAAACGGAATCTGGGCTACCTAAGAAAACTCTTGCCCCTGCTGTCCTTGCTATAAGGCAATTTAAGATCCAAAAACCAAAACCACAAGTAGTTGCTAAGGGCCAAGGCAAGGGTAAGCAAGTTTACAAACACAAGTCAAAGGTTCCCCCACCTACTAAAAAGGAGCACCCTGCTAAGGAGCTTGCTTGCCATCACTGCGGTGAAATAGGCCACTAGAGGAGGCACTGTCCTGCCTACCTGGCAGAGTTGATGAAGAACAAAGCCAACAAGGTTGGCACATCAGGTATCTTCACAATAGAACTATATGCTTTCCCTAATAAATCTTGGGTATATGACACTGGTTGTGGAACTCATATTTGTAATACCATGCAGGGTCTAAGGGGAAGTAGAAAGCTAAACCATAGAGCTTTGGACTTGTACGTGGGCAATGGAATGCGTGCACCGGTCGAAGCTATAGGAAGCTATGATTTAATCCTTCCTAGTGGTTTAATTATTGTACTAGAAAATTATCACTATGCACCTAGTATTACTAGGGGTATAGTTTCGCTTTCATGTTTGTGGAATAATGATTTTATTCACACTTTTACGGATTATGGTATTTCGGTTTCGAAGGATAATGTTTTTTATTTTAATGCTGTTCCCCGTGATGGTATTTTTGAAATTGATATGCATAATCGTGTAACAAACATTAGTTCTATTTATACATGTAGCAATAAGAAATCCAAGAAGAATTTGGATTCTACTTACCTATGACATTGTCGCGTTTGCCACGTCAACAAGAAACGCGTTTTAAAATTACAAAACGATGGACTTATAAAATCAGATGATTCTAAATCATTTGACAAATGCATTTCTTGTATATCTGGAAAAATGGCGCGCAAGCCTTTCTCCCATGTAGGCGAAAGGGCCAATGATCTATTTGGACTCATACATACCGATGTATGTGGCCCATTTAGAACTAGGACTAGAGAAGGTGCTACCTACTTCATTACTTTCAATGACGACTTTAGTCGTTATGGTTATGTGTACTTGATTAAACATAAACATGAAACCTTTGAAACGTTCAAAGCTTTCCAAAATGAAGTAGAAAATCAACTCGGCAAGAAGATAAAGGCTCTCCGTTCTGATCGAGGAGGAGAGTACATGAGCCATGAGTTTCAAGATCATCTAAAGAATTGTGGGATCGTCTCACAATTCACTCCTCCTTATACACCACAGGATAATATCAGAAAGGAGAAATCGCACCTTACTTGACATGGTCCAATCGATGATCAGTCCTACCACTCTGCCTCTATCCTTTTGGGGTTATGCACTCAAATCGGCTGCTCGAATACTGAATATGGTTCCCACCAAGAAGGTTGAAAAGACACCATATGAGATATGGCATGGGAAAGTCCCTAACTTATCTTACTTGAAGGTCTGGGGTTGTGAGGCTCTCGTGAAACGAGACACACCTTACAAACTTGAACCCAGAGCTGTCAAATGCATCTTTATAGGATACCCTGAGGAAACGATGGGTTACTATTTCTACTACCCACCAGAGCAAAAAGTAATTATTGCTCGTTATGCTGAGTTTCTTGAGAGCAATCTCATTTCACAATAAGCAAGTGGGAGTACAATCGACTTTGATGAGATTCCAAGCGATGAAGATGCACAACCTATTGGAGATACTAGCGAACATCAAAATGAGGCTGAACATGAATCTGTTCCTGTTGCACCTCAAGATGATGTAGTCCCCGTTCGAAGGTCCGCAAGGACACCTCATGCACCTGAACGATATGGTTTCCAAATCGATGCTGAGGAGCTAAGTTTAGGGGATCATGATGAACCCCCTAGCTATCGAGTTGCATTAGAAAATTCTGAATCTGACAAATGGCTTGAAGCTATGAACGCGGAAATGCAGTCCATGAAAGATAACCAAGTATGGACTTTGGTTGATCTTCCTCCTAACAGCAAGACTGTTGGTAGCAAGTGGCTCTTCAAAAAGAAGACCGACATGGATGGCAATGTACACACCTATAAAGCTCGGTTAGTAGAAAAAGGTTACACTCAAACCTACGGGATTGACTATGATGAAACCTTCTCGCTTGTTGCCGACGTTAAAGCTATTAGGATTCTCTTAGCCATAGCAGCGTACTATGACTATGAGATTTGGCAAATGGATGTTAAAACTGCTTTCTTGAATGGATATCTTGATGAAGATGTCTATATGGTACAACCTGAGGGCTTTGTAAGTACAAAACACCCAAAGAAAGTATGTAAGCTTCAAAGGTCCATTTATGGACTAAAGCAAGCATCCAGAAGTTGGAACAAACGATTCGATGAGGAAGTCAAAACGTTTGGTTTCACTCAGAATCTCGACGAGCCATGTGTATATGTGAGAGCTAGTGGGAGCATTGTCGTCTTTCTAATCCTATATATCGATGACATATTATTCATAGGAAAAAACATTCCAATGCTACAAAATGTAAAATCCTGGCTTGGGAAGTGCTTCCCTAAGAAGGATCTCGGGGAAGCGGCATATATACTTGGTATAAAGATCTATCGAGATAGATCAAAGCGGTTAATCGGATTAAGTCGAAGTGCGTACATTGATAAAGTTCTAAAACGGTTTAAAATGGATGCTTCCAAACGTGGAAATCTTCCTATGCAACACAATGTACACTTGAGTAAGACTCAAGGACCGTCCTCGCCTGACGAGGTGAAGCGTATGAGTGAAGTCCCTTATGCCTCGGCAGTGGGATCTATCATGTATGTTGTACGGTGCACATGACCTGATGTAGCGTTCTCTCAGAACCTTACAAGCCGATATCAACAGAATCCAGGTGAGAGTCACTGGACTGCTGTTAAGAACATACTGAAGTATCTTAGGAATACTAAAGATATGTTTCTTGTGTATGGTGGTGATACTCAAAATGAGCTAAGCGGTACTTGTTATTCTGACGCTTGTTTTGAGACAGATCGAGATGATTTCAAATCTCAAACGGGATACATTTTCGTTATGAATGGAGGCGCTGTTGATTGGAAAAGTGCAAAGCAAAGCACTATTGCTATGTCCTCTACTGAAGCCGAATGCATTGCAATCGCTGAAGCTGCAATGGAAGCTGTTTGGATAAGGAAATTTATTTCTGGGCTTGGAGTTGTCCCCAGCAATTAGGGGTGATTATCGGGCCAAAACCGAACCGAACCGATAGAACCGATAATGATGAATTTTCAAAACTGAAACCGAACCGATAACATGTTATCGGTTTCGGTTTGGTTTGATTTCGGTTCGGTTCGGTTTCGGTTTGGTTATTTTAGGCCAAATGTTCATCCTTCTCCAAAAACCGAACTGAACCGATAACCGATAACGATGAATTTTCAAAACCGAAAACGAACCGATAACATGTTATCGGTTTCGGTTCGGTTCGGTTTCGATCGGTGTTCGTTTTTTCATTCCAAATGCTTACCCCTGTGATAACTCACGTGCGATTATCATTGCCAACGAACCTGGTGTTCAGAAAGGCGCCAAACATTACAGAAGGAAGGTTCACTACATTAGAGATGCTATCTCAATGGGAGATGTACGCTTGCTCAAAGTTCATACAGATGACAACTTAGCTGACCCCTTCACGAAGCCAATGTCATGCACCAAACATATTGAGCATGCTAGGAACATTGGGCTTCGACCGGCTAATAGTCTCATATAATCTGTTTTAGTATTTGAATAATGGAACATTGAGCAGTTTTTATTGGAATAAATTGATATATTTGATATGATCATTTTTATATGAATATCTACTGTGTTCTATATTTGCATGTTTAATCCTTGAATATTTACTGCGTTTTATATTCTAAATTGTCCATTGTCAAAATTGATCATATTGGAATATTATTGAGACAAATCTGAGGGTATAGATGGCATTACCTTGGTGCGACCAACGATAATGAAATCAAACTCACATGTTGTTCATTGTGATGCACAATTGGACTGACGCAACCTATGAGAAATCACTTCTTGGATTTATGTCACAAGTGAATCTCACAAAGGCTTTACCGCTTATCCTCTAACTTGAGATGCAAGTTGGTTTGTGTAAGTGGAGTGGCAAACTTTGATGTGGTTAAACGCTGACCTGAATAAGGCTGCTATAACAACCATTTTCGGGTTTGTCATTAAGCATATAGCAAACACGTGTAGTCAATAAAGAATTTGTTCCTCCACATTTGTGGATTAGATACTACTGGGGCCCTCGATGATTTGAATAGATGTATGTGTGGCCACACCCAAAAGATAATCAAGATGAATCTTGATTGGTTTTGGTAATCTAATTTAATGCGTAGATCGAGAAACAGAATCGTTGAATTTGTAGATTCAACATGGTATCAGTAACAAAAGGATAACTGCTTGAAAAACTTTGAACAAAGATTTTATGAAACTCCTCATGTACTTCTAGGGGCATTGGCGGGTTGCTAGACTCTAATCTTTGCTTGTATAACTACTTGATGTTATTACGTGCGCAAGTGGGAGCTGTTGGAATATGCTTCACGCGTATAACATATAGTTATATGGCTAGTTGTTTGTGAGCCTAAAGGGTCACACACCAATACACCAAACACCATCTTTATACATAATATAATTAGTGTAAATATATTATTTATATTATTTATATAATAAACCAATTATAGTTTTGTGTTAATTTGTTAAGTATAGAACTTAATTGGTATGCCATATGAAAGAATAAAAGCAAGGGACTAATGTGTAAAGTTTCAATATTATCTTATGGAAACTAATGATAATTAGGCATGATTATCTTTTCATTTAATTGAATTGAAAACCCCTACTTACCCTACACAAGGGCCATTCGGCCGATATACACAAGACACACATATTGTGTGTTTTTGCTTCTTCTCTCAAGGTTCTTGACTAGCATCACTTGGTGTTCTTGGAGGTGTAGTGTGGATCAACTTTAGAGGCATTCCCCATTGGAATCCTTAGTTTCGGCCGACCATTATCTCCATCCGAATCCCCATTATCAAAGGCAACTAGGGTATGAATTCTTCATCTATTCTCTTTGATTTTACTTGTAGTTTAATTGTATGATTGATATTAGATCCGTTCATGGTGATTAAACTTTTCCGCTGCGTTTTGTTACTTGTAATAACCGAAAATCACCATTAGTATCTAACGCATTTTAGCTATAAATCATTCGGAAAGTGGGCATGTACTTTCAAATCTTGTATTTTCCAATATTCCAGGTTAAAATGGCGATATGAAGCAGAATTGGGTGTTTTGGAGAAAATTGGGTTTTGGAGAAAATTTGGCAAGAAAATAAGAAGTGTGCAAAAGCTGAGGATAAATGCATGGCATTCCAAGGTACCAAACACGACACGTTCTAACCAAAACCATAACAAAACGCGCTCAAGGAACCACGAAACGCATGAAGCTTACGCGACGTGTCCTACACCAATGCGACGAACATTAATGAACAGTAATGACAACTCTTGATCTAGCCCACGATCTCAATGATACGAGAAAGACCGCGACGCGTTCTATACCAACACGCCGCGTAGCAGAACGGTTTTTAACCTAAAAATAGAGGCTTAAACCTCGATCATTTCACACATTCACAATACAATTACAATTCCTTTTTGTAACCTAAAAATATAGTCACTTTTCTAGTAATAGTTCATGTAGGTTTGTCTTTGTACAAACACTAAAGACATTTGAAATTAAAGTTTCTTCTTTGGTCATATGATCTCTTTTAGTATTTTTTTCTCCATAATATTGATATTATGGTTATGAATATGCTTGTATTGATGGTTATGATGTACTTAGGCTAAATTACTAGTTTGCTTAGTTAGATGAAGCTTATGTGGTTTATTTATGTGATTATTATACCTTTGTTATATATGTGTGTTTGATTTATGTGATGCGGCCTAGTTCGCATGATAATGAGACTATATGGTTTAGTTATGTCATATGGAGATTCTCTCAATTATACTTGTATAATTGTTGGTATGTTTAGTTTGTTGACAAAACAATCCAACATATGCCCATGGACCCACTTGGGGTGTTGGATTGATACACTAGTGTGTGATAATTGCACATTTACCATCTTGGGGTGTTAGGTTGAAGTACCACCACTACGAGGTTATATAGTTTTTATTCTCTATTGATCCAACGACCCGAATTGATAATAGGGGAACAAAGCTTTTATGTTGAGTAGTATACGATAGCGGCAGGTGGATAAGTAAGCTATGTATACATAAATTAAATATCATACATTATAAATCTTAATAATTGCATAATACAACTACATAAGTGAATTCTACGTAAGTAAACATTCATGTTGTTATTGTTTTTTCCTTTATTATAATTAAAACTTTTAAAAACACAACCTTCAGATATATGTTTCTTTTTCTTCAATTGTTTATGTGATAGAAGTAAGCCAACTCTTGCTTTCCTTTTGGTTCGAATATAAATCCAGTGCTACCATAAAGCCTACACTATACGTGGGTTAACTGCCATAGTGTGTTTTAAAGCTAAATTGTTAATATCATTAAAACTCGGAAGTGTGAGTGAATTGTCCATATCTTCATAAAACGTTCAACTTTCACTTGACATTTTGTGAATATCATGAAATCATAGAGTAAAACGTAATTAGAAGTATTTGACACGGGCACATATGGTGAATTTTCCTTGGAAATTCCTTTGGGGGCTGGGTTTGCCCGCTTATGCGGAGCTCGAACTCGGGGTGCTCGCTGAAAAATTGCGAGTAGGCTTCCGTTATTTCATTTTCCGTTTCCAAAAAAAAGAAGAAGTATTTGACCATAATTCTAATAATTTCTAGTAAAAACGTTAGATATGGCTAAAATAATTATATGTATTTTATCTATAATTCTGGCTAAATTGGTAATATTAAATGCATATCAATTATGAGATAGATGGAAATAAATTAAACAACTTAAAAAACAAAGAGTTTTTTAAATAATTGATACCAAAATATATGATCTCCCACCTATATATGGAGCAAGAACATGATTTTAATTTGATGACATGTACCAATAACATTTCTTCTTAATGATGACATGGACGCTGACTCAAAGGGCATAATAGGCAATTAACTTCTTCTTTATATGGAAACATATTCATGTCTTCCCTCGCTTCGTTTTTCGCCCATAGCTTTGTTTTTATTTGTAAACAAAAAATTTTAAGAAAATCAAAGTTCTTAAAATTAAATTTTTTATGAAATGAGTATAGTCATAAAAATTTGAAAAAAAAAATGTCATGGTTGTAGATTGTGAATTCAATGATTAATTCATAGATTAAGCATAAACAAGTGATAATATAGGAAGATTAAGATGGATGGAATATTTGAACACTTTGCTATTGATGGGGGCTGCTACAATTTGGGCAAAGGTTATGCAAATTAGGTTACTACTTACTATATATACCTAGCCAAAGTTTCGACTAAATACAAAATGGTCCCTAAACTATTGGTTACAATAAATGTGACCCAACAATGGTTCAAATATTTTACGAAAAAAAATATTATGATCTAAAAATGTAATTTAAATTTATTATGATCACAAAATGTTATAATCTCAAAAATTTTAAGAAAATCAAAGTTCTTAAAATTAGATTATTTACGATATGAGTATAGTCATAAAAATTTGAAAAAAAAATGTCATGGTTCAAACATTTTACGAAAAAAAATCTTATGATCTAAAAGTGTAGTTTAAATTTATTATGATCACAAAATGTTATAATCACAAAAATTTTAAGAAAATAAAAGTTTTTAAAATTAAATTCTTTACGAAATGAGTATAGACATAAAAATTTGAACAAAAAAATGTCATGGTTCAAACATTTTACGAAAAAAATCTTATGATCTAAAAGTGTAATTTAAATTTATTATGGTCACAAAATGTTATGATCACAAAATGTTACGATCCAAATTTATTATAATCCAATTTTATTATGATCGAAAGTTATAATAATCAATGTATAAAAATATTATGATCCAAAAATATTATAGTCTAAACGTATTATTATCAACACTCACACATGAAATTGTTAATGATACTATGTTTAGCCTCGGCCTTTACATCACATAATTCTTGTATACTATAAAAATGTCAGGTGTCACGCATCATATATTGAAGTTAAAGATAGATGCTCCTGTAATGTGTATGCAAAACATTGATCAGAAAGTAGATTTATGCAATAGAACTAGGCTAATATAATTGAAGGTAAGATCGTGACAAAGTTTGTACAATTTGTGTTATCCCACGTATGATTATTAGTTCTCACGACAAAACTATGTCTTTCAAATTGAGCCGAAGACAATTTCCTTTTTAAGTACGTTTTTCAGTGACTATTAAAAAAACCATGGGCGAACATTGTCACGGGTTGATTTGTTTGTCCAAATATCAGTATTCTCACATGACCAGCTATATGTTGATGTATCAAGAGTAAAGAGAAACAAATGCTTGAAAATTATTTGTTGCGACCAAGATGGTAACTATACAAACTCAACAACAAACGTCTTATACAATAAAATTTCGTTTTCTTTTTTAATTTATTTTTACCGATTATTCATGTACAACAAAACCTTTAATCATCATTTTAATAATAGTTGACCATATAATTTCTTACGTTTTTTTCATCATTATATATTATATTTTTTACAGCTAGCCCGCCCATCGGGCGGGTTATGAAACTAGTAATACTATATGACAATATATAGTTTGATTTGGCATTTATAAATAACCAAAATAAAACAGGAAAATAATTAAACAAATATAGTTTATTTATAGAAGTTTTTTTAAATCTTGTGTAATTTTTTATACACGGTAGGCATTTCAAACATGAAGAGTTTGATTCATTTGGGTTTTATTCAAAATTTTGATATAAACCCTTTGAACAAAAGAATCCATTTTTTTAATATGGAACTAAAATAAATGACTTCTTTTTATTGATTGTGTTTCCTTTAATATGTGTTAAACTTGTATATAAAAACACAAGAGACCTTTGTGTGATTCACATCATTTCCAAACATTTATCTTCCTTAACGAATAGATAATTTCAAATGGCTCAACAAAGAACACTTTACCTCATTCTTTTGTTCACCACTGTTCTTTTAACCGGTTAGTGTTCTATGTATGATAATACTACTACATATCCACGCATATAGTTTGGAGTTTTAGTTCCATATTTAATAAGTTTTTTTTTGCGTATAAAAGTTTGAAACTTCGTTTTATATCTTTCTCGTAAAAATTTTCCAAAAAACCCATATACATTTTTAAAAAATATTTGACGATGAATGTTTGTTATAAAAAGTTCAATAAAATATATACCTCGATTACTCTTACAAATGAAGAAAACAATGTTACTTCATTTGTATCATTTAGTATTTTAAAAAATATTTTCAATATATTCATGACAATTCTAATTATTTGCATCTATTTTACTGACATATTTTGTAGCATCGTGTTTGAGTCCAGTGTCGGCAACAAATGAGATTGTTACAAATGGTTATTGTTGTCATGATATTCACGGGCCAGCTTGTGTTCCAAATAATTGTAACACTTTTTGCTTGGAAAACTGTGGCAATCAGAAGGGTGGCTTTTGCAAAGGTAGCACGTGGTGTCATTGTGCCTGCTAAGGCGAAACGATCTTTCCTTTTCTTTGGATGTAGTTTTCCCTGTATGAAAAAATAAGGAGGCTTTTACGTTTTCTAATTATTGTGTTGAATTAATGAATTATTTATTAATCAATAGTATGATTGCAACTCCTAATAAAGATGTATTTTGTAGTATTGTGTTTTAGTTATGTTCTATTTTTTCTAGGAATTCATGTGCGCTATACTCTTAGAAGTTAAAGAATAATAAATTAGGCTGAAATTATTGGGTTTCCGAAAAGGCATAAACACGTGAATTGTTTATGCATAATTATAAGTCATGCATACTCATCTAAATCAATCAAATGATGGATCACACATGTTGATATCTAAATCGTCTACCTAAAACGACAACGGGCCATCTTGATATATTAATGTTTAAATAATATGGGGTGGAAGAGAAAAATGGTTAAATCACTTTCAACTAATATGAAAAAATAATGAATGCACACACTTTGCATGTTATATTTGATCTTCTCTATCCCACCCATTTTTGAGTTTTCTTTTTCCCCATCTTTTTCGATAAACATCATTAACTTCAGTTTATTCAGAAAATGTATGACCAAATATCTACTAAGGGGTTATTTAGGAAAGCTTATTTAAAAGTGTTTAAGCTTATTAGCTTATGAGCTTATTAAATTAATAAGCTTTTGCTATATAAAGTGTTTGGTCTAGCTTACGCAAGGATATTGTGAAGTTACAAAAATGGGGTTATGAATAAAATAGTTTGTGGAAAAAAGAATAAGGGATATAAGTTAAGTGGAGGTTAAAAGTGTAAAACAATTAAATAAGCTAATAAGCTCCATCAAAATAGCTTATGTAAAGGAGCTTAAATAAGCTAATGAGCACAGGCTCTTAAGCTCAAACAAACACTTAATTGGGTTTATTAAGCTTAGATAAGCTAATAAGCCACATAAATAAGCTCTCCCAAACACCCCCAACTATCCGATTTAATCTAATTAAACATCATTATAATCTTTTACCTAAAAAGCGTGATACTAACAATGTATCAATTATTTTAAATCAGAAGAGTATAAACATTATGAAGCATGTTTTACTTTAAGGGGAGTTGATGACTTAATGAAAATTATGCATGCCAAATTGAGGTCACTAAGTTCAACTTGTACTTTTTAATTGTCAATTTTCCTAGAACATCTATTATGCAACTATATGAGTAATTAGTTGGAGCTGGAACATATCCTTTTGAATGATAATCTTTTATTCTTGTTTACTGGTAAAAAAGGAGTTTATTTCTCCAACCCCAAATTGCCGAAATGGAAGTATAGATAACTCCATTGACGACATCTTTATTAACCACATCATAAGTGAAAGGAAATTTACGGAAAACGACATTCAAAAGAAAGATACCAACATTAGCACTCATATTCCTCCAACTCCAAAAATTATCTCTAAATTATTTATTCATTATTGTAATACTAATAATACGATAACTAAAAAAGAGAGACGAGGACTAGTGCATTGTATGGTTAATCTGAATTTCATTTGGGGTCCACACCTCCAACATGTGAAGTTTGTTTTTGTTTTTAATTGAACATTGTATGAATCTATAAGCTTTTAATGTGTAATTAGGGGGTTAATATATATATATATATCCCTATCCAATCTCCAAATCCAAAAATCCGGTGAAAATTTCGAAATGTAGAGATCCAAATAAGACACTTAGTGGGTGTTTGGCATTGCGTTATGGTGTAGATTATTAGATTATTTCATTTTGATAACGTGAATAATCAAGTTTTGGTGTTTGGCAAATAAAATCACAAAAGTGATTATAAAACGTCGCTTGTAAAAAGCATCAAGTGAGTTGCTTTTTCAAAACGTGAATTCTCATTCATGCAAAATTACAAATATATCATCACATATACCAATGTTTCCTGCCACTCCACTATGACAACTTCCAATTTTAGATGTCTTAAATTGTCATTTTACATTTTAAACATCAATTAATTTAATTCGCCAAACACTCATAAAACTGATTATCTGATTATTGCGATTTCAAACACTATGACAACTTCCAATTTTAGATGTCTTAAATTGTCATTTTACATTTTAAACATCAATTAATTTAATTCGCCAAACACTCATAAAACTGATTATCTGATTATTGCGATTTCAAACAGCATAATCAAATCCAAACACTATTTTTCATAATCACTTTTTGTAACCGCTGATTATCTGATTATCCATTTTCAAAACGCATAATCTGTTTTCAATAAGAAATCCCAAACAGCCCCTTAGTGTAAGCCACAGTTGTAGTAGCAGTAACGGTAATAATAAAGTTGGAAGGTAAAGAAAAACGCAAGCTAAAATCCTGTGTTTGAATGCATTTCTAGACCTACCCTTCACCCCAATTATCACTAGTTGTAGGAACCTGTCTAGTGTTTTGTTCTTCTTCTTCACCCCAACCATCATGAGCGGGAACCCAATCATCAACAGCAGCCGCCTCTTCTCCTTCTCCTTGGGGAACACCCGCCCCCCAGTCATCTTTATCTCCTCCTGTGGGCCCCCAATCGTTAAAGCTTGTTTGCTCTCCACTGTTGTTATTCCAGTCCACCTCAGCAATTTCCTCCTCTTTTTCAGGAAGAAAACACCCTTTGTACGAGTCGTTATCAGCACAATGCCACAGCAGCTTCTTCCAATGTTCGTCCTGCATGCCATCCATACAATCTTATTTACTACAACAAACACACACACACACACACACTTGTTCCAATGTTATTTTTGCAACCACTTTTTCGGTCTGGTTATATAGACTCAATTACACAAATGAAAACTCTTTGGTCCTTTACCTAACACAAGCGTTAGTTAAGGGAAAGGGAAAAGGACACATTTACATCACACGTGACGGGGAAAATAAACAGTTTCACAAATAAGGACGACCAAATATCTAATAGCCAAGAAAACAGAACCCAAAAGATTTACATAAATTACCTTGCATATTATATGAGGATTCCCAATAGCAATAAGCAACGATCTGGCACGCGTAATAGCAACATTAAACCTCCTAGGATTACTCAAAAACCCCAAACAATGTCTCTTATCCGTCTCATTATGTTTAATCGTCGACCTAACCGTCGATATTATAATCACCTCACGCTCCTGCCCTTGAAACGACTCAACCGTCCCTACTTTTATATCCGACCCAACAAACGCTTCAAGCGCGTTACTTATCTTCAACACCTGTTGCCTATACGGCGTTATCACCCCAATATCTTCACTCTTCACCCCTTTTTCAATCAAACTTATTATCACTTCAACCACCTCACTCGCCTCAATTCGGTTAAACCATGATGGGTTATTCCCTTCTCTCTCATCCACACCTTGCACGCCTTTGAACAAAACCGGGAATTCGGGATTTGGAAGAACGTCTTTCCAATCCAACGGGTGTAGCGTGTCCTCTTCTTTGCACGAGATCAGATCCCCTTTGTAGAATAATTGTGACGGGAGTAATAAAATGTGCTCGTGACATCGGTAATTTCTAACTAATTTTGTCACATAATTTTGATTCCCGTCTTTGTAAAACTTGGAATCGCATAATCTCTCCATGAATGATTTACCCAAACCGTAACTTTCGGCGTCTTTTGAGAAAATCACGGGCCCCAGTTGCTCGGGGTCCCCCGCAAGAACAACCACCGTATCTTGTCGGCAAAAGTGACAAATCGGGATCATCGTTTCGGGCTCGGATGCTTGGGCCGCTTCGTCTAGAAAAATATGACTAAAATGGCCCGTTTGGAGACCTTCCGCAAAAAGAAGAGAAGCACTCGCATACGTCGATATCACAATTTTATACCGCACAAATTGCTCGAAAATTGGGCACGTGAACATATTCTCTTCCTCATCAATTAGACAAAAATCAAGAAATTCGGGTTTAATATCGTTCACCGAACGGTGCGATGCGTTAAGTCTCAATATATTCCCTTTTCGAATTTCAACCGCTTGTTGCGTAACTATTTTTTCCAAAATATGATCAGCTGCACTGTTTGAAGGTGCACAAACGAGCATTCGGGAATTTCTTCGGGTTTTGTATAACTGAAGAATCGCTTCGGTTAAAGTAACTGACTTACCAGTGCCAGGTGGACCGTGAACAACGTATGGTGGGCCCCCTTTGCACCCGAGGATCATTTCAACTGAACTTAACTGTTCTTCATTTAAATTACAAGAAATTGGGACTAACGGGGTTGTTTCTATGTATCTTCCTTTTGATGATAATTCGGGAAAAAGGAATTCAGTATCGAGTTTTCCTGCACTGTGTATTGCTTGATAAATTCTTCTCATGTTGAGTCGGTTATATTCAAATTGTACATCATAACGATCGCCTTCAGAATGATATGAATGAAGATCATCATGAAATGATAGGTGGATTTCTTCAGCTTCAACGCGGATGATTTGCCCCTGTTCCATTTAAGTTATAATTTAGAGTAAATTACACAAATGGTCCTTTAGGTTTGTACCATATTACATATTTGGTCCTTTAGTTGCATAAATTACACTATTTATGTTATAATTTAGAGTAAATTACAAAAATGGTTCTTTAGGTTTGTACCATATTACATATTTGGTCATTTAGTTGCATAAATTACACTATTTAAGTTATAATTTAGAGTAAATTACAGAAATGGTCCTTTAGGTTTGTACCATATTACATATTTGGTCCTTTAGTTGCATAAATTACACTGGTAGTCCTTATTTCTGAAACTATTGACACGTTTGGTCCTTTACCTAAACAGACGTTAACTTTTCCCGTCAAGTATGGTCACGAGTGATGCACGAGACGTACAGGACCAAACGTGTAAATAATTTTAGAAACCCATAAAAACCCGTTTGTTTGACGGGAAAAGTTAACGTGTGTTTAGGTAAAGGACCAAACGTGTCAATAGTTTTAGAAATAAGGACTACCAGTGTAATTTATGAAACTAAAGGACCAAATATGTGATATGGTACAAACCTAAAGGGCCATTTCTGTAATTTACTCTTTAAGTTATAATTTATTAATTTAAAAAAAAATTAGAATGTGAAAGAAACAAACAAACCCTGTAAAGATGGTGTTGATTTTGATCTTGATTTACGGGTTTTGCAATAATGAAATCTCCATTAATGAGTGACGGTCTTTTCTCAGCCAATCCTGGGAGTTCAAGTGCTAAACACGTATACTTCTTCTTCAGAACAACATTTTGCATATCATAAATTCTCATATCCTCCTAAAAAAAAAAAAAAAAAAAAAAAACATTTCAGACCTAATAAAAGAATTAAACCACAAACCGACCTGTTTTGACCCGTTACACGACCCGTAAACAGCCATACCTCCATTTTAATTTCTTCCATAAAATACAAGGTCTTGAAAAATGCCACATAATTCTTCTTGGTCAAACCATCCATTAACGATTCAGGGGTGGTCTTACTTTCAATAATTTCCCTTACTATTTTCGGGATTCGAAATTCCGGAAGACTCTGTCTGTAAGCCCGCGTGGGGCCCGTTTGAGAACGGGCCCCCCTGATCAATTTTGCCCCACCCCGCCCTCCATTATCTCCTCCAGGATTATATATCCTAGGAACCAAAGTCTTGTTTCTCCTTGGTCTGTTATACGGTTTGTTAGAAGTTAATGAACGTGAAATATCATCTTCCGCCATAACAAATCCCACCCGTTCAATTCTATCATCTTCAACATTAAAATGGACAGCTGTCGTGTGAAGACCTTTCACCATTGCTTTACATGATAACCAAATGGTCAAAGTTTGACCGGCTTTCAAAGTCCTGTCCTCCAAACAAAACGATTCCACAAACGCATTGACGTGTTCTGCATCTGAATCGGGTGAAGGAGGTTCCATTACTGAAAGGGTAAAACTGTCTTTTGGTTTTGAGTCGTATATCTCAACTGACCATAAAGTTACAGCTTCATCAGATGTGTTTTTGATGGTAATTGGGGTAAAAATGGTTTTACCAACTGTTACAAACTTCGGTTTTCCTTCGGTTAATGGAAATGGAACTGATATGATAATTGGACCCTCGTCTTCTGGATTGTAATCATAAACAGATCCATCATTTGCAAAATCGACATTCCCAATATCTCCAACATCATTAATCACAGATCGTGTTTCATCTTCATAGTTGACCGAACCCATTGTTGACTTTTTATGGATCTGAAGAAAAGCATAAATCAAATATAAGCATTATACTATGAAAATATGAAATTAGTCAGTGATAGTGAACTAGTACAAGTGAACAAATAAGATACATTCACAGAGCCACCATTGTTACACAATTTGGGTTCAACAGTCAAAATTGTTTATTAGTTCACTGTTAATTATAGCAAAACTGAAAAAGGTCTTTAAGATCGTGTTTGATATTTGATCTGATGGGAAATTTTTGAAGCTATCTGGAAAAGGATAGTTAATAAATTATAAGATGAAGAATGATCCTTGTTAGATAATCCGATTTCATAGAACTGTTAAAATGCAATCAAAATTGAACTAAACCTAACAAAATAACAGTCTATAATAACATTTCAAAGTGATAATCAACAGCAAATTGGAAACAGTTATCATCGAATTTCTTATTCCCCTAGTTTTCCGGAAGCATGCATACAGCGTGAAATTTTGCGAACCAGAATGTACATTCATCGTCGATGAAAAAACCTTAATATACAGTAATGAAAATGAAGAAAAACCTTACGCAAATAGGTGAATTAGTCTTCTTTGGTAGAACTGCACTTTTTTGCTAGATCGAGCCCTTTTTGCGATTCTTCGCTAGATCGAGCTTGTTATTGGTTGTTCGTTTGCTTAACCATTTCTGATTTTCGATTCATCTACTAGAATGACATGAATTTTACAGTAGAGAGAAGAAAAAAGTAAAGGGTTGATGATTAGGGTTCTCGTTCATAGGGGATAGTGGAAGATATTAGAGTGTTTTTAGCGAATTAGGAAGACTGGGGTGGGGGACTCCTCACTCTGCACTAATTCAAAACGTAATATTTTTCATTATTTTAGAGAAAGAAAACAAACTCCTTAAGAAAGTAGTAGCGAAATGTTATACTACTAAAAATATCCCCCCATTTGATTTTGTATGAAGCTAGGGTGGTAAATTGTCGGGTTCGGGTTAGCATATTAGGGGTTAGAAATGTTCAAAATGAAACCGATATATTTATATAAACGGGTTTATATAAATGAAACCCATAACAAGTTTATCTCCAACTCGAACCTAACCCACATAACCCGTTTTATTAAACGAGTTATACAAGTTGGCAGGTCAAACAAGTTAAATGGGTTAAAAAGGTCAAAATATTGTTATTAACCCACATATTCACAACAAAATATTATAACACCAAATTAGTAAATAGTCATTTTAATTTTTATCTAATTATTAGTTACGTTTTAACTATCAAACTATCAACTAAGTACAAATATTATATAATTTTTTAAATATATTTGAATAATTACACGGGTTGGCGGGTCGACCCATTTAAATTATCGTTGACCTGAACCTAACCTGTTTAATAAATGGGTCAGTTGAGTCGACCCGAAACTGACCCAAAACTTTTTTAGCTCAACCCAAACTTGTTTATTTTCGTGTCGGTTTCTGGTCGGGTTAGAAATTGTCACCCCTATATGAAGCTACGGTTATCAATTGCCTCAAACTTTTAAGTTGCATGGCGCTTTTAACTTTTAACGCACTAGATGATCTCATAGAATCTGCAACACGGGTACTATAACTATATTTTACAGCGATCAGTCAGTAGATGGTGGTGAATGGTGGATTGGTGGTGACGCTAATTAATGATGATGGTGGTGGATGGTGATAGCACATGGAGGTGGCAGTAATGATGGTGATAAGGAGGGTAACATTTGTTATTTCAACTTTTTTATAGTTTTAAGAGGTTAATAAATGATAATTATTGTTAGTTAAAAAAACTCATAGTCTATTAGCCCAGTTTATTAGGGCATTGTGCTAATACATATATGTCACATGTTCAAGTTTTACATTATTCATATTTTTTATAAACATAAATTTAAAGACTAGTGTTTGTTAAAAGATTTCATTTGGAAATTGACGTAGTTTAAGAAAAGTGCATTTTTTGAAGTAACCCATGAACACCCCGCAAAAATCATACTTTTATTAAAAATACTTTAAAATATTTCAGTTATATATTTTAAGATGAAAATATGCACTGAAAATGTATAATCGGATTACAAACACAAAACTGGGTTTACCAGTTCTAAACCCGCTTGAAGACCGAGCCGACACGGAACCGGTTTAACTGGTCCGGTTCTCGGTCCTTGAAATTTTCTTTTTCCGGTTACCGGTTCCAGAACCGAACACACCCCCTAATGCCACATGTCAGATTTTTAAACCACCATTGTCCACGTGGCAACTTCTTAGCACATATTTTTCCGCCCAATTTTCCCAAGCCTTTATTTCTCGCAGATATATTCATTCCCTAATTTGCAAATCTTATGGAAGAAGATATCCCATTCAAATTTAAAACAACCTATTTTTTTTAGCATTCTTCTCCATTTATTTCTGAAATTCTCTCTTAAGGCTATATGGTATGGTCCAACGCCCCACATGGCGTGGGGGTGTGACTCGGCAGCCACGGCGTGGCCTCGAAGGGGAACACCCCCCCCCCCCCCCCAACGGCGTGGGGTGCGGCGTGGAGGAAGAGGGCAACGGTCGACGGCATCTCACGGGCGTGGAGGAAGCTTTTTGATCGGAAATAGCCGTTGTCAAACGACTATATAGCCGTTAGAATTAAAAAAAAAAGTTTTTTTTAATTAAATTATTTACCTATATATATTACACAATTTCACTCATTTTATACACACAATTAACCCATTTTACTCTCTACAAACTCCTATCTTCATACCTCTTTACTTACAATGGATCCACACAACAATCCTCCACAAACACCCAACCAACCTTCACAACAAAATATACCACCGAACCTAGGATTTGGTTGCTTCGACCAATACGCCAACATCCTAAATCCCGGTGTTGTCCCACATCCACAATATTATCCACAAACCGCACCTCAATTTCAACTCCCTCAATTTCAACAACCTCAATATTCACAAAATGTAACCGAATTTGCACCCACCGGCCAATATTTTCAACAACAACAAATTCATCAACAAGCCCAAACACAAGAACAACAAGCGGGGGGGAGCAAGAGAAAGGCGAAAGGGAAAGGGAAAGGGAAAAGGAAAGAAAAAGAGGTTGTCGAAGATGTTGGGGGAGAAGATGTGGAAGAAGACACACAACTTACATGGACGGAAAAGGAGGAACTTGCGTTGTGCCGAGCTTGGTGTGCGACTTCTAAAAACGAGAAGGACGGGAATGGCATGAGAATTAAAAACTATTGGGAAGCCATTCTTTCTAAATTCCATACCTTCCTGGGAGTCGCGCCATACCGAAAAGACAATAGTCTTAGTAGCAAATGGCGTGACATAAACAACAAGGTTACAAAATTCAATGGTATATACAACAAACTCTCGTCGGAAAGAAGTAGCGGAATGGCCGCGTTTGATGTTTTGGAGGCCGCCAAGAAACAATACAAAATTGAAAAAAATGGCCATGCTTTTGAGCTAGATCGACATTGGTTGATTTTAAAAGAGGATCCAAAATGGATGAGCACAATTACTAAAGATCAACAACAATCGAAGCGCTCAAAAAGTTCACAATCGGTTGACGTTTTTGATGGTCGTTCTCGTATCAACCTTGATGCAGGGGACGATGAATTTCCCGATGACCTATTCGACAACATTGATGAAACCCCAACTCCTCTTGAACGACCAATTGGAAGAGACAAGTCTAAACGAGCGGGTAGGCATGCGGCGGAAAAGGAAGCGAAGAGCAAGCATAGGCAAGATATTCAAAAACGATTAGACGAGCACTTTGAGGCAACGAAAGAGCGCGTAGAGATGCGTCGTCAACAAGTTCAACTGGAACAAGAACGACGCCAGCAAGAGAGGGAGCTTGCAACCGAACAAAGAATGATCAATAATTTGAATATTTTGAGTATGCAACCGCCGCCAGGCTTGCCGCAAGAAGATCTTCAACATTTCCTAGCCGCGAAGGAAAGGGATTGAAAAGCCATGAGCGATTTAGGATTGTAGTTTTTTTATTTTAAGTATTTTTATTTTAAGTATTTTTAATTTTAAGTATTTCTACTTTTAATTTTAAGTATTTGTATTTTTAATTTAATGTATTGTTATTTTAATTTTAATGGAAGTTTAATATTATGTTTAAAAAATAAATGGAAAAGAAATGATGAGATGGAAAATAAAATGGTGTGGTGTGGTGTGGTGGATATTTCCACCAAATGATGTGGTGTGGTGGTGGTGTGGGAGTGTGAGGTGGCGATGATGTGGCGGAAAAGGGCGGGCACCACATGTGGTGGTTATACCCAGCAGTCTAATAGACATCACTATCTTCGTCTACAATCATGAAACCCGAATCAATCAGATTTCCTTATCTCTTTACTACCACCAACTTATGAAACCCTAATCATTAAAATCATTGAAAGAAATGAATCATGCATTTTACATCGCTGCCTGATTTGATCGAATTGATGCCGCTTGATGTAAATTAGGATTTTTTTTTAATCGCAATATATGTGAAGAATGTGGTGAACGCGGTGATGATGATGAAAGGTGAGATCTAATTACGCCACCTAATCGTTTGAATTTTGATGAGTCCGGCGATTAGTGCTTCAGTCCTCCATCTCCGGCTACTTGACATTGTTGAGGTCTCATAAAACCTTTGAGTAAGCTCGAATAATTCAGTTTTATTAATTTTTCTTACCAATTGATATGTTATTGTTTCCGTTATTTATCCAGGAAACCAACTTTTATATGCGTAGAATGTGTAATTTTAGTTAGTTCACTAAAAGTATTATTTGATTTTGGTTAATAAGTTTGTTTATGTATTATTTGAATGAACCAGAACACAAACAAAATCTTGAAATTGATAACCAAGTAACCTGACCCAAGACCCCTCTTTGGTTCAACACTTCAACTATATTCCGATTATTCTTTAGATCCAGGTATGCACACCATGTGTTCGATTAATTGTCAATAAGCATTTTTTTTTCTTTTTTCAATTACGTTGAAATAACTTAACCAGGATTTGTTTCTTAACGAATTGATAATATTATGCAGTTTAAACTTTAACTAGGCTGTTGCAGCTCTATGATTTAGAAGATGATGCAACTAGCGGGTTAGCGGCCCCGAAACATGATCCAGATGCAACGCTACTGAAAATGCTGCTTTTCATAAGGTAAATATCCATCTTGTGATACTTGAATGACATAATAGATTTACAGTGAATTACATGTAAACTTTGCATTGTATACATGTTTTGGTTTTACATTCCTATAACTATGTAAAAATCATAAATGAATAGAAAACCATTATTGTACAGGGAGCACAACTAAAGCAACACATTGATGCAACTTTGGGTAGTGGAAATCTGAGAGAAGCTATGAGACTTCCTCCCGGGGAGGATATAAATGAATGGCTTGCAGTCAACACTTAGTTTTCTTCTATATATGCAATAAATTTCATTGTAATTGAAGGTTGTTTGAGTTTTGAGTTTGACTCTTGATTTTCAATTTTCAGCCGTGGATTACTTTAATCAGATGAACTCAAACAGAAATGATAATGATAAATTCCAACTTTCCAGTAACATATTATAGTATGCAATTTAACGCTCTCTTATAGAAAATTTTGCTATAAGTGAAGGTGCTAATTTTTTTTAAATAAAACATGAATACAGATGAACATATGGTGTGTGATATAAGAAGCCAATTGAAGTTGCTGCTCCAAAATATGTGGATTGATGGATTGGATTGAGCCACAACTTTATTCAACGTAAGCATATATAACCCATGAAACTTCACAGGTGGTTAATAATTTTATTTAATTTAAAGTATATACTACTATTATACACATATAAATTGTATGATTGTTACATATGCAACAATAAATTATAAAATGTTTTGTGACATTAATACTTGAATTTAGTTGTTAATTGTATGATTGTTAAATATATAAGAAATTTAACATTTAATAAGATTTTCACCCCATTCGTATATTTTTTGAATGTTTTGTTTTCTAACTTAGTTTTTTTATTTATACAGTTAATAAGATTTTCCAAATTTTTAATTGATGGGCTTGCTTTCATTAAACTAAAATGTTGTGTAGTAATCATTCAACACGCAATTTGTATGTTGGATTACCCAAAAAGAAGCAAACTTGTGTAGCCCTTATTATTCAGAAATGCATTTGTGGTTAGATATTAAAAAAAATTGAATATAAAATAAGCGTAACTATAACTCAAAACAGAGTGTTGTAGCTAAATTTAAATTTATAAAAATATCTATGTTATTATGTTATGATAATTGGATGTTCAGAATTGGATGGATGAATGTTTCAACCCGTGTTTTGGGTAAATTTAACTTAGGTTTTGAAATATTTTAAAATTATAGAATGCAAAACAAGAAGTTTTTTTTTTTTGTTAAATTATTATTTTGTTTATGTGAAATCTATGTAATTTTGTTACAGAACTTAGTAGAACTAAAATCAACACCCTGGGATGACATTTAGCTTAATGTGTGTTGAAGTAGAACATACATATGGTGAAAGTTAAGAAGATCGTTTATACAAGTGTTTCCACAATTGTTATGAATAATCAAAGTCTAACCATTTTTTAAATGTGAACTTTGCAGATACTAAACGTTTAATCAGAAGTAGATTCTCAGATCTCCATCAGGGCAAAGCGATATGAAGCACTCTCCATTTAAAGTGGTCCCCGCGGCGGGCGACCAACCTAAGAGCTTTGAGGAGATCGATTAAGAACTGCTTGTGAAAGAGCAAATAGGTCTATTTCGTCCGTCGCTCAAAACACAATAGAAATCGACTCTTTATATGAGACGACCATTACTCGTGCACGAATTGAAGAATTGAACATGGATTTAAATTTTGTTCTATTTGTTATGATATCGTTATTTTTATTATATTGTTATCATATATCCTCATGTTTATATCATTAGTAACAATTCAATTGCATTATTTACGTTATAGAAGTATCATATAATTTCTTATCGTATAAGTAATAATCATACAACTACGATTCATATTTGTATTCTATTATACTTATGTTCAGCAAAATTACGACTGCCCGTGAATTTCACGGGTCATAACCTAGTTTTTAATAAAATCAACAATAAGACCTTTTCAGATCTTTTCCTCCTTGAAAATGAATGCATTTCTATGTTTCCATAACATCAAAACCGTTGTAAGAAAAATGCCTCCTATAAGGTATGTGGGGGATATGGGCTACGCACGTGATAAACATGTTGGATAGGTGGTGGTGGACGGTAGTTTAACATAACCTCTCCAGCTTCCACATCAAATGCAACATTGACAAACTCACTTTATGAATCTCAGATACAATCGACTAAACGAATTTGGTAAAACATATGGGGAATTGTGTAACACCGTAAAATTTAGAAAACGTTTTTTTTCTAAAAGGTGTGCGGAAACATAAAGATAATGAATAGTTTAGTTACAAACAAGGTCCCACAATAAGTTTCCAAAATAAACATTGCTTAAACAATACAATAACGGTGTCACTTAAACGACATGGCTCACTTTACAATCACAACCCCTTGAGCTTGGTCAATCATCCCGTCCAAAGCACCGATCAACCTGAAAAGATTCAACGAGGGAGGGATTAGCACAAAGCTAAGTGAATGAACATAAACTACAAATTATACAAAGCTCGACAAGCAAGCACCAACATCTCCACGATTGTTGCTCCTCGTAACCACTTAACCGTTGTTACACTGAATCACTGTTCCACCGAACCAGTAACCGCTAACTGTCTAATTACTAAGCACGGAAGTAACTCTACATCTCCGCCTACTAACCTCGGAAGTAATTCTACATCTCCGATTGCTAAACACGGAAGTATTACTACATCTCCGCGTTGGGTAACTACTAATAGAGAGGATCGGCGGCTTTGCGGGCCTTAAACCATGGTCGGCCAAAACCACGGTAACCGATAGCGCTTGTATCCAACACCCGGGCAGCTCCCTCCCCTTAACCATGTAACGCATACAAGTAAGGTCGGATACCCTATTAGTCGATACACTTTGCCCAGCCGTTATCCTTCCGACACTGACCTCATCACTATCCTCGATTGCCACTAATCGAGTTGTTTCTACCAATCAAGCAAACCTTTCCATCTATGTGCACATATCCTATTTCGTCTAACCCGATCGAACAGGTACCAAACAAGCAAACTGCCAAAGATTCGCGCCCGAAAACGACCCGAAAAACCCGAAATCTGAAGTTCACGATCGTGAACTAGAGTTCACGAACGTGAACTAGAGTTCACGACGTGACTAGAGTTCACGACGTGACTAGAGTTCACGATCGTGAACTCGCTACATGGAAGTTTCCTGCATTTTTCCTGTATTTTCCTGCATGTTTCCTGTATTTTCCTGCACCTTTTCCCAAACAGGCAATACCAAACCGATTGTAACCGAACACAAGTTTGAGGTTAAGTCCACTCACCATAACCTTCAATTTCCCGTAACTCAGTGTGCTAATATCACTGAGTTTCCTCCTCGGATCCTGTACATCAAAGAACACCGAGTCAATAATCGGTACATATCAAGAATCACCAATATTAACAATAATGAACACTAACTTTCCACCAAGTGTTATAAGTACTAATTCTAACACCTAAGTATATTAAACTCACTTATACATACACAATTCAAGTTTCTTAAGTCACTTACTACCAATTGGCCCAAACGGGTTAAAAGCCCGAACACGACTATAACATAAGCAATTTCACAACTAAGGTCCATGACTACTACATCTAGCAAGTCATAATCTTGTAACCATTCACCAAGTTCATAAATACCAACAATCCATGTATTTTACTTCCAAATTACGAGTTCATTATTTTAACCAAAAACATCCAAACACTAGTTAGCATTTCAAAAATCTCACCAATCTTAACATAATCCATAACTAACATATCCAATCCATCATGTTAACATATCCAAGCAACAAAACCCGCAAAAACACACCAATGCCATGTTTCCACCAACTAGTCATTTAACACAATAATTGGTTCATAATTTCTACATAAACTTAAACAATTGTTTTAACTAACAATCTCACCCAAATCAAGTCATAAACCACCAAAACATACAATACTTGATTTCTCAACATCCATAACTTACTAAACATGTTTTCTCAACCTAATGAACAATTCCAAGCATTCAAATAACAAGAAATCCAAGGTTTGTCAAAACCCATAAAACCTACTTTTAACATAAACCCACCAACTTGTACACTTTGCTAAAATGGTTGTACCTTGTGCTAAATTACTTGTACTCATACAACATTACATGTCAAATCTTGTATAAACACTTAGTATAACATTTAACACAATATACACTAACAAAACTTCAAGAATCATAAACCCTAACTTTACTAACTAACAAGAATTCAAAACAAATACACATAGTTTGGAGCTTACCTCAAGAGCTTCACAAAAACGAGTTTCGATTTAAGATTGAGCAAGAAATAAGCAAGAGATCTTCAAAGGAACTCAAGAACACCAAGAACATTAAAGAGGGCTTTTTAGAGAGAGATTTAAGATAGAGAGAGAGAGAGAGAGAGAGAGAGAGAGAGAGAGCGTGGATAAGAAAAGAAGGAGGAAGGAAGAAGAAGGGGTTACCCCCCTCCCTTGGCTGCCGATTTCACCAAAGGGGGGCCCCACTTGATTTTATTTCACTTTTAAGCAATACAATTTAAAAAGTCCCGTTCGAAGCTAATTTATTTAAAATACCAAACGAACTCTATTTTTAGCAACGAAAATATATTCGGAAACGATATTAAAAGGAGAATCCAAAAGTATAAAAATCATACAATCATTTAAACATTTCAGAAACCGGATATTTTAATTCCTTGATTAAAATATCACAAAAGGACAAAAGGTCAAATAAATCATTTAACATTTAATCAATTTATTCCATATAGGGTCAAATAGATATTTTTCAAATATCAATATATACCTAAAACAACTAGGCCAGTTTTAGGATGTTACAAATTGCAACCGACAAGTTTTAGGGTAAGTGTGGTGGGTTTTTTTTAAAGTAAGTTGTTTTAACATTGTAGGGGAATTTAGATTACATTTAAATCGTTGTGTGTTATCTTAATTTGTGGCTAATTTAGGGAAATTGAAGAAGAAAGTCATCTTCAACTCAGAATCTGCAACTGTTATGGGCAGCCGTGCACATAAAACCCGAAACCAGAAACCGAACCGGTCATACCCTATTTTGACCAAAATCGGTTTGGTTTTTTTCAAACCGGCTGGTTCCCAACCGGTTTGGAGTTCTTAGCTTTCGAACCGGTTAGTAACCGGTTTTTAAAAATCTGTTTTGACGGAAACCGAAACCCGGAAATTTCTACAATTAGAATTTGATATTTGAAAAAAACAAAAAAAACCGGTTTAAACCCGAAAAATAGCCGGTTTTGGCCAGTTAACCGGTTTGTAACCGAACCGAAACGGTTGCAATAGGTTTGGGTTTATAACCCTAAAACTGGTTAGAACCTGAACCGTTAATGGGAAAATCAGTTTCAACGTTGTTGACCAAAAGCGATTTCAGTTTCAAACCCGTACCGGTTTGGTCAACAAACCGGTTTTGTGCATCCCTAGTTATGGGAAGGTTGAAGAAATGCTCGCTCTTTGTGACTGTTTAAGAATTGATGATCCTTTCATTCACAAGAGGTAACTATTTATACAGAAAATGTGTACTCTAAAATGAGAAAGTCTAAACCTAATTAACAGCCTAATTAATATTATGAGAATTGACAGCAATCTTTGATTGGCTGTTATGACTAATTACAGAAACCGAATATACTGTCCATATTTACAAAACAGAATATTCTGTGGCATATTCTGTTTAATACTCCCCCGCAGTCGAATGTGTGATTGGCCGGATAGTGAGACTGGATCGAAAGCGTGTAAATAATTGTCGCGGCAGCCCTTTTGTAAAAATGTCAGCATATTGGTAGTCGGCAGGGACATGCAGTACTCGTAGAGAACCCAAGCACACTTTTTCGCGAACAAAGTGGATGTCAATTTCAATGTGTTTGGTGCGTTGATGTTGTACTGGATTTTTGGTGAGGTAAACAGCTAAAATATTGTCACAGTAGATGATCGTGGCTTGTCGCAGGGGAAGATGTAACTCGAAGAGAAGGTTGTGAAGCCATGTGGTTTCAACTGTTGCATTTGCAACTCCTTTATACTCGGCTTCTGAGCTGGAACGCGAAATGGTAGGTTGTCTTTTGGAAGACCATGATATTAGATTGTCGCCGAGGAATACGCAGTAACCAGATGTTGAGCGGCGGGAGTCGGGGCATCCCCCCCCCCCAGTCGGCATCTGAGTAAGCTATCAACTTGGTGGATTTGGAGGGTGACAGATGAAGGCCGTGATGACTGGTGCCCTTTAGGTATCTCAATATGCGTTTCAAGAAGTTGAAGTGCGGGTCACGTGGAGCATGCATAAAGAGGCAAACTTGTTGTACCGCATAGGCAATGTCGGGTCGGGTGATGGTTAAGTATTGTAGAGCACCGGCTAAGCTGCGGTAAAGAGAGGAGTTGCTGATGAGTGTGCTGCTAGTTTCACTGAGTTTAGAGTTTGTATAAACTGGTGTAGCTGAGGGCTTGCAATCTTGCATGTTGGCACGGTTAAGAATGTCGTGAATGTATTGTTGTTGAGATAAAAATAATCCTCCGTTTGTATGTTGAACCTGAATTCCGAGGAAGTGGTGCAGAGGGCCAAGGTCAGACATTGCAAACTCTTTAGACAATAAAGTAATGAAGTGTTGAAGAGTTTTGTTGTCTGATGCTTTCAAAATTATGTCATCTACATATAATAGTCGATAGGCCATTTTGTCACCTTGTTTGAATACGAATAAAGACGTGTCACTTTTGGTACTTTTAAAACCGCATGTTTGAATGTAGTTTGCAAACCGATGATACCATGCCCTTGGTGCTTGTTTAAGTCCATATAAGGATTTTCGCAAGAGACACACATGTTTGGGGTGTTTGATGTCTGTGAATCCGGGGGGTTGGAACATGTATACAGTTTCGTTAAGATCCCCATGTAAGAATGCATTCTTGACATCGAGCTGGTGGATAGGCCAGTTTCGGGATACAGCTAATGAGAGAACTGTTCTGATGGTGGTAGGTTTCACGACAGGACTAAAAGTTTCATCGCAATCAATGCCAACTTGTTGACATTTACCATTAATAACCAATCTTGCTTTGTATCGAGCGAGAGTCCCGTTTGCGTGAAATTTGTGCCGATAGAGCCACATGCATCGGATGACATGTGCGTTTGGTGGTCTTGGCACAAGTTCCCATGTGTTGTTATCTATTAAAGCCATGTATTCATCAGTCATAGCACAAGACCAGTTTGGATCAGTTAAAGCTTGGTTGTGTGATTTAGGGATTGGTGAAATATCAGGGTTTGGTTTGGGGTTGGTGGTGTGTAAGTGAGCACTTGGGTTGGGTTGAGTTCGTGCAGCCTTTGATCGTGTGGTCATTGGGTGAAGGGAGGAGGTTGATGGTTGGATCGACGAGAATAGGTTAGAGGATAATAATCAAGATCGGATTGTGTTGGTTGGGGATGGGGGGTGGGTATGGTGGGTGTGGGAAGCGGGAAATTGTTGGTGGTGAGGTTGGGAGATGGATTGGTTTGGGTAGCGGGGGTTGTTGGTGTAGGTTGAAATAGGGTGGGTTGGAGGTCATTGTCTGTACATGGATGGGTTTGGGTTTTAGTGTGAATGGTTTGGTAAGGGAAAGTGGTTTCATCGAAAGTTACATGACGAGATAAGATGACTTTTCCTGTTGAGGGGTCAAGGCATCGGTAACTGCGGTATTGAGGTGGGTAGCCGAGAAATATACATTGGGTGGAACGGGGTGCTAATTTGTGTGAGCGGGTGGAATTGAGGTTAGGATAGCATGCACATCCAAAGACTCGAAGGTGATCGTATGTGGGATGTTTAAGGTAGAGAGCTGAGGTGGGTGTTTGGTTATGTAGAATTTTGGTAGGGATAATATTGTGGAGGTAAGTTGATGTGTGAAGGGAATCTACCCAAAAAGAGGGTAGTAAAGATGCGTGAGTGAGAAGAGAGAGCATGAGCTCGTTGAGACGTCGGATCATACGTTCAGCGGTTCCATTTTGTTGAGAAGTGTGTGGGCACGAGAATCGAATGTGGAGACCAATGGTTTTAGCAAATGAGTGAAATTGGTGATTGTGCAATTCACCACCTTTGTCGCATTGGAATGTTTTGAAGGTGGTTTTAAACTGAGTGTTGACGAATTTGTGGAATGTTTTGATTTTGTCGAACATTTCAGATTTGTACTTGAGGGGAAAAACCCATACGAAATGTGTAAAATCATCAATAAGGACCAAGTAATATTTAAAACCACTATTACTATGGATGGGTGATGTCCATAGATCTGCATGAACTAGGTCAAAAGGTTTTAAGGTGGTGGAAGTTGAGTCTTTAAAAGGCAATCGTTTGTGTTTGGCAATTTGACATGAGTGACATACAAACATTTTATCAATTTTATTGCAAAATATATGTTTATTGGTTCTAAGAAAATCCATTACATGATGTCCTGGATGTCCTAGTCTAAAATGCCAAGTTAGCGAACTAGAAATAACTGAAAACGAAAAATCAGGTACTTTGACTTGATTAGTGAATGGGTAGAGGTCACCAGAGCTATCGTGCCTCGTCAGTTGCTTCCCAGTCTTGGGGTCCTTAATAGAAAAACCAAATTCATCAAATTCAATAGAAACGGAATTTTGACGACAAAATTTACGGACTGAGACAAGGTTTTTAATAACATTTGGTGTGTGTAGGACGTTTTTAAGGTGGTAGGGCTGGGTATTATGGTTTAGTGTGGTATGGCATGATCTAATAACTGGGACTTGATTACCATTTCCAACAAATACAGATTTAGTAGATGAGACACAAGGAGTTGTGATTTTACCTGCATCCGCAGTGAGATGAGTGGTAGCACCCGAGTCCATTTACCATTGGTCATTATTTGGTTCAAGAGTCATTGTTGAAAATGCAGCCTGTAATTCAGTTGGGTCCAGCGGATTGATATCGGCAAAGTGGGCTTCATGTTGCTGATTGGGCTGTGGAGCACTTTGAGGATTTTGATTGGATGGACTAGCAGTAAAAGAATGTGAAGAGGCCCAAGGGGCGGCCCAGCCTGATTGGGTTGGATAAGGACACGACGGTGGTGAGGCCCACCATGGGGAAGCCCACCACGGAGGGTAATAGGCAGATCGTGGATCGTTTTGGGTTGCTGGCGACCGATTGTTACCGGACGCGTGATTGCGACGCATCTGAGAGGAATTGGAGGACCGATTATGTGGCGGATTTTGCTGGGCAGCGGATCGGTTGTGGTTCCCGCTCGAGTTGGTGCGGCGATTAGGGTTTCGGGCGGTGGAATTGCGGCTGCGATTGGAGTATTCGTCACGATTGCGGTTCTGGTTTGGTGGGAATTGATCGATTGAAGCAGCAATTTCAGGAACCGAATGATTATTGCGTGCTTGGTGCCGTTGGTTCTCTAGTTGCAACATCGAACAGGCGGTATCCCATGTAGGTAAAGTTTGGTTAATATAAGCAGCTACTGTGTCGAATTCTGATGGCAATCCACGTACCAATTGCAACACTACTCGATTTGCGGTGACCGGACACTCAACATCTTCAAGCTGGCCTGCAAGATCCTTGAGTTTTTGGCAGTATGCTTCAAGAGAAGTCATAGCACTCAAGGTAAGATTGTTAAATTCATGTTCAAGAGCAGCAGCTCTTGAACCTTTGTTGTTAAGGAAGATTTCTTTAACCTTTTTCCATGCTTCATAGGAAGTGGAGTCGGGCTCAAGGATTCGAGCAAGAAGGTCATCAGAAATCGTTCCATAAATCCACTACAAAACTATAGCATCGATTTCTGACCAGGCTCCGTAGGCCGGATCAGTTGTTGCTGCAGGTGTTGTACCGTCGATATGTGGCAGTACTTTATAACCTCGAGCCTGAAGCTTAAATAATTTCACCCAAGAAGAGTAGGTTACTTGGGTACCATCGAGTGTGCGTACCTTATTTTGAATATTAGTAACCGTGTAAACAGGGTGAATGGATTTTGCAGGGGTATTGATAGGGGGATTTCCAGTATCACCCATGGTTGTTGAAGAAGGACTGGAAGCAGCCGTAGCTGTGAAAAAAAAAACGAAGGGAAAAAAAATGGAAGAGAAGGTTTACAGAGAAGGCTCTGATACCATGTTATTGTTTAAGAATTGATGATCCTTTCATTTACAAGAGGTAACTATTTATACAGAAAATGTGTACTCTAAAATGAGAAAGTCTAAACCTAATTAACAGCCTAATTAATATTATGAGAATTGACAGCAATCTTTGATTGGCTGTTATGACTAATTACAGAAACCGAATATACTGTCCATATTTACAAAACAGAATATTCTGTGGCATATTCTGTTTGATTGGCTCTTTGTGACTACAATTGTGGTTGATTCGGAGGAGACGCATCTTCTTCAATTCTCTTAAGTGCTGAGATGGTAATTAGCTCCCCATAAAATGATGGGTGATTTAAGGTTGAAGGGCTGACATAAAAAATAAATGAACAGTTATACTACCTGCGTATCAAAATAAGAGATACATTTGAGTTTCACGGTTTTTTAGGCAAAAGATTAAATTATATGTTAAGATATATTAAAGTTGATTAGTAGTGGATAATGAGTTTCACTTCTTTTGAATAATGTGATATTAATAATATTTAAAAAAAGTAAGGTAAAAAGATAATTTCACTTGATTAAAGTAGATGTTTATTGGGTGTCACCTTTTTACCAAATAATATAAGATGTGAAAGTGTATCACTTATTTTGATACGGATGTAGTATTAAATGTCAACCAAAGTATTGTCAATAAACCTTGTCATGGAGTGGGCTCAACTCACACTTTGTATCCTATAGGTCCTAACTTCGAAGGTTCTAAGTTCGAATTCTTGGGCCTGCATATTGTAACATCCCAAAATCCGGCCTAATAGTTTATTGACCTTAAGGTATCTTATTAATGATTATCTGATTAAATGCCTAGTTAATTAAATTAGCCTGCTGTCCTTTGCGGTATTTTAACCAAGGGGTTAAAATACCCGACTTGTGATATTTTTGGAATGAAAACGTGATTTTTATATATTTGGATTCCTTGTTAAATATCGTTTCCAGAAATGCTTTCGGTTTTAAAATTGGAGTCCGTTTGCTATTTTAAATAAATTAATTACGAAAGTGACTTTCAGACATATACTGTTTTATTAAAAGAAAAGACAACAAGGGGGTCCCACCACCCTTGTTGACCGGCCAAGAGAGAGAGGAGGGTAAACCCCTCTTCACTCTTCCATTTTGAAAGCTTATCCACTATTCCATTGCACCCATTTCCTCTCTAAAACCTCCTACTTGTTCTTGAGTGATCTTGGTGATTTCTTGGTGCTAGGATCTGAATTTTACACCCAAGTTTGTGTAAGAGAAGTCTAGAAGTAAGTCTCATCCTTTTCCTTGGTTTGTTCTTGGTGTTCTTGAGCTAGAGTTTGAACTAGGGTTTGTGATTGTTAGTAATCTATGGATGAATCTTGATATGGAAGTTGTTTTATGTGTTTATGCAAGCTTTTACATCTTTTGTATGGTTGATTGTTGAAGGAATACTAGATTTGGTGAAAATCACCTTCAACCTCCATTAATGGTGGAAGTTGAAGGTGGGTTTTGACAAATCTTGGATTTTATTGAGTTATGGTTGGATAGAATTGTTTATTAGGTTGTGAAATCATGTTTGTTAAGTTATGGATGTTAAAAACCTAGTATTGATCAATTGGTGAAGTAGTTTAACTAGTGTTTGGATGATTTTGTCAAAATGGTTAACTAGTGATCTTGAAAGTATCATACTTGGATTTGTGATGGTTATGATCTTGATGGAATTGTTAGATGATTGTGAATTGCTAGTTTAAAGATTAAATTGCTAGTTAATGGAAATGTGGAAGTGTTTGGATCATATTCGGGTTTTTTGGCCCGTTTGGGTCAACTAGTTGTGAATACTTGATAAATGGTCAAAATGGTCAATTGTATTGATGAAGGATTTGTGCTAGTTGTAAATGTCATAAAATGTGCATTTTATGAGTCTTATGTAGTTAGATGTTGAAATTGATGATTTTGACGATTCGGTGGATTATCACTAACTCGGTATGTTGTTGACAGGAAGCGGGAAGGATACTCAGTGATACTAGCTCACTGAGTTAAAGAATCGAAGTTTGAAAGGTGAGTGGATTCGACCTACAACTCGGGTTTCGGTTATTTCATTTGGTATTGTCTTGTTGGTGAAAAATGCAGAAAATCGCCAGATGAAGAGAGTTCGCGACGCGAACTTAGTTCGCGATCGTGAAGTCGGTCCAGAGAAAATTGTTGGTCGTCGCGAAGTAGTTCACGACTGAGTTCCCGGCGCGAACCCTAGTTCGCGATCGCGAACTAGAGTTCGCGATTGGGAACTCAGTTTTGACGTTTTTCGCGGTGTCTTTCGTAGCTAGTTGACTTGTTATGTATGCCTAGCGTTAGGGAATACCATACATGACTAGGTGCACCATTCGGGATGAGGTCAGTGTCGGAAGGAGAACGGCTGGGCATCGGGTATCGACTAATCGGGTATCCGACCTTACCTGTATTTGTTGCATGGTTAAGGGGAGGGAGTTGCCCGGGTGTTGGATACGAAACGCTATCGGTTACCGTGGTTTTGGCCGACCATGGTTTAAGGCCCGCAAAGCCGCCGATCCTCTAAAAAAAAAGTGATTACCCAACTCGGAGATGTTTTATAACTTCCGTGTTTAAGTGACCAGTGTAGTTGATAGTGTTAGGAATTCATTCACTTAGCTTTTGTGCTAATCCCTCCCTTATTGACACATTTCAGGTTGGATGGCTTGAAAGGGGTCGGGCTTGGACGGGAAGTTTGACCATGCTTAAATTATGTTTTGTAAAATGAGCCGTGTCTAGTAATACCGTCTTTTAAATAACTTTGGTTGTAATATTTTGTGGGACCACGTTTTGTAAACTTAACTAACTAGATGCTTCCGTACTTAGACTAATACTTAATTGCCTTTATAAAAAAAATGCGGTGTTACAACTTGGTATCAGAGCTTCGGTTTGGCGATGGATACATGGGGTTGGTGTTCCATTCCCAAATCGTGGCTTGTGTGTTGGTCAAACCTTCCGGTCAAAGGGGGATTAGAGCAAGTGTGAATTGGGTTTAGTAGTTAGTATATGTGTACTAACGAGTTAAACTAAGCCTTGGTGAGATGTTGTGTTTTGTAGCAGGAATGGCTACGGATGGAAACACCTTGGATAATATCCCACCGAACACGAACCTTGGGAACGATGGAGCAACGGGCTCGGGGGGTGATGAAATACCGAATGAAGAATATATCTTGTTGTTGGAAACACGGAATATGGAACTCGAGGATACCATTAGGGCTCTTCGCCAAAGTCAATCGACTGAGCCGCGACCCGAGGCTCGGTCTACCTTGCCACCTCCAACCCAAGCAAACCCACCCCCACATTTCACTCAAACTACTCAAAATCCCGTCTTTCCCCAAAATGACTCCTCATCTCCCAATACAAGCATACTACAACCGCCACTCGCCCACACCGTACCAATTGCCAATGCCCAACACCAACAATTCTTCTACCAACCTTTCCCGATTGAGAAGAAACCGTGCACTTACAAGAATTTTCTCGATTGTAAACCAACCGAGTACCGGGGAAGTACCGACCCGGCGGAAACTCTAACTTGGCTTAGGGCCACCGAGAGGGCTCTTATTGCTTGTAATTGTGAGGACCACTTGAAGGTCCGGTATGCGTCCCGAATGTTGGGGGGACCGGCTATGGATTGGTGGGATGGGTTGACCGCAAACTTTAGCAACGAAATGGTGGATGCGGTCACGTGGAAACAATTTAGGGAGCAAGTGGAAGCTCGGTATTGTAGCCCGTTTGAGTTGGATAAAATCCGGAATGAGTTCATGATGTTGAAGATGACCGATCGGATGACGGTGGGTGAGCTTATCCTCCAATTTAATGGTAAGCTCCGATTTGTGACACAATGGGTGCCCGATGAGTCCACCCAAATCAAACACTTTGTTGGGGCGTTGTTGCCCGAGTATCGGAACGTAACAAGGCTTGCGGGAACTCTCTTGCAAGCATATGATCTTGCCAAATCGGCCGAAGGTGACATTTTGGCCCAAAAGGCCGCGAATCGAGAGAAGGCCCCGTTTCATAAGGGAAAGTATGATCATTCAAACTCGAGCAACCACAAGAAATCCCAAGGCAATCATAGGTCTAACAATGATCGCCGAACACAAATCCTTCAAGGTTCCAATCAAAGGAACCCATGGTGCATACCGTGTAAGTCCTCTCATGCCGGTCCATGTACGGCACAAACTCGAAGGTGTATTAAATGTGGGCAACACGGGCATGAGTCCTCGGAATGCAAGTTAGAGAAGAGTGTTTGTTGGACGTGTCAAAAAGAGGGTCACCGGGCCATGTTTTGCCCAATGAAGAAAAGTTCGGGTTCGGGTTCGGGCGGGGGAGCGGTTTCGTCGGGAGGTCAAAAGAGGAAGAGTCATCCGCCACCTACGGGTCGGGCATTCAAAATGACGGTGGAGGATGCCACCACCACCGACGACGTCATCACCAGTATGTTTCTAATAAACTCGATACCCGCTCGCGTGTTATTTGATTCGGGTGCAAATAGTTCGTTTTCCTCAAAGAGTTTTTGTGACAAATTGAAATTGCCTATTTCCTTGATCGCGACACCTCTAGAGGTAGAGGTGGCCGATGGTGAAATGGTTCCGGTCACGACATCCGTGTCCGGGGCTAGTATTGATATTGATGGCGTGAAATTTTCGATTCTTTTACTTGTTATGCCGATATCCGGCTTTGATGTGGTTTTAGGTATGGATTGGTTAAGTGCTAATAGGGCCAACATAAATTGTCACCAAAAGTTAATTACTTTTCTTTTACCCGACGGGTCACACGTCGTGGCCCGGGGAGACCGTGCGACCCCGACCATACCCATGATAACCATGATGAAAGCCCGTAAGTCCTTGACCAAGGGATGTGAATCGTTTATAGCTTATGTGATTGATGTGAAAAAGGAAAAGAAAGTGGTTGGCGATCTCCGGGTGGTTTCGGAATACCCGGAGGTGTTTCCCGAAGACTTACCTGGGTTACCTCCCGTTCGGGAGGTAGAATTCAAAATTGATTTGGTGCCGGGTGCCAATCCCGTGGCTAGAGCACCGTACCGTTTAGCACCGTCCGAGATTCGGGAAATGATGACACAAATCCAAGATTTATTGGATAAGGGTTTTATTCGGTCGAGTTCCTCACCTTGGGGAGCTCCGGTTTTATTCGTAAAGAAGAAAGATGGTGCACTTCGTATGTGTATCGATTATCGAGAATTAAATAAAAGAACGGTAAAGAATCGGTATCCTTTGCCGCGTATTGACGATTTATTTGATCAACTCCAAAGGTCTTCTTACTTCTCAAAGATTGATTTGAGATCGGGTTATCACCAAGTTCGGGTTCACGAAAACGATGTTCACAAAACGGCGTTCCGAACTCGCTATGGCCACTATGAGTTCTTGGTTATGCCGTTTGGATTGACGAACGCTCCCGCGATATTTATGGATTTGATGAATCGAGTTTGTCGGCCTTATCTCGACAAATTCGTTATTGTGTTCATCGATGATATTTTAATTTACTCCAAGACCGAAGAAGAACACGAAAAACACTTAAGGCAAGTGTTAGAAACGTTGAAGCGGGAACGATTATTTGCGAAGTTCTCGAAGTGCGAATTTTGGCTTCGAGAAGTTCACTTTTTGGGTCACGTTATTTGTTCGAATGGGGTCAAGGTGGACCCGGCGAAGATCGAAGCGGTTATGAATTGGGTTGCTCCGAAGAACCCAACCGAGATAAAGAGTTTCTTGGGTTTGGCGGGTTATTACCGCCGGTTTATAAAGGACTTTTCAAAGATAGCGGGTCCTATGACGAGATTGACCCGTAAAGATGTACCGTTTCGGTGGGGTGAAAATCACGAGAAGTCATTTCAAACTCTAAAACAATTATTGTGTCAAGCTCCGGTTCTCGCCTTACCCGAAGGCCCGGAGGATTTTATTGTTTATTGTGACGCTTCACTTGCGGGTTTGGGTTGTGTGTAATGCAACGAGATCGGGTCATTGCCTATGCTTCGAGGCAATTGAAGAATCACGAGAAGAATTACCCGACTCACGATTTAGAGTTGGCGGCGGTGGTTTTTGCACTAAAATTATGGAGACACTATTTGTACGGTACTAAATGCGTGATTTGCACGGATCATAAAAGTTTGCGATACGTGTTCACGCAAAAGGAGTTGAATATGCGTCAAAGAAGATGGTTAGAGTTGATTAAGGATTACGATTGTGAAATCCGATATCATCCTGGGAAGGCAAATGTGGTGGCCGATGCCTTAAGTAGAAAGGGAGATTCGGGACGGGTACAATTTATGCGGATGGAAATTGTGTCGGATTTGGTGTCCCGGTTGAAGATTTCACAAATGGAAGCATTGAATGTCGAACATTTGAAGGCCGAGATTTTATTAAAGAGGAAAGATGATTTAGAAGAAGATTCTCGGGGTTTGAAGACATATCAATCTTGGGTTTGGGTACCGTTACTTGGGGGTTTGCGAGAATTGATTTTAGCCGAGGCTCACAATTCTCGGTTATCGGTTCACCCGGGTAGCACGAAGATGTATAATGATCTAAAAGTACTTTATTGGTGGCTGACAATGAAGACCGACATTGCCCGCTTTGTGGGCCAATGTCATATTTGTGCTCAAGTGAAGGCCGAGCACCAAAAGCCCTATGGAACTTTAACCCAATCACCGATTCCCGAGTGGAAGTGGGACCGGATTACTATGGATTTCGTGACCAAATTTCCGCGTACACAAAGGGGTCACGATATGATTTGGGTTATAGTTGACAGATTAACGAAGAGTGCTCATTTCTTGGCTACTAGTGAGACCGCCTCGCTTAGTAGATTGGCAAAATTGTACATTGACGAAGTAGTATCTCGACATGGAATCCCAATTTCTATCGTGTCCGATAGAGATCCCCGTTTTGCTTCGAACTTTTGGAATAGCTTGCAACGAGAATTGGGGACGCGGGTGAATTTGAGTACCGCGTATCATCCCCAAACCGATGGGCAATCGGAAAGAACGATACAAACGCTTGAAGATATGTTGCGGGCTTGTGTGTTAGAGTATGGTGGGTCGTGGGATTCCCACCTACCGTTGATCGAGTTTGCTTATAATAACTCGTATCACTCAAGTATTAAGATGCCACCGTACGAGATGTTGTACGGGCGTCGGTGCTGAACCCCGACGTGTTGGTTGGAAGCGGGTGAGAAACAATATGCGGGGCCCGATATTGTACAAATGACCGCGGATAAAGTTGCTATTGCTCGAGAAAAGTTGAAAGCCGCCCGTGACCGACAAAAGATGTATGCCGACCCGAGGCGTAGACCCGCTACGTTCTCGGAGAACTAGATGGTTTATTTGAAGGTTTCACCTTGGAAGGGTGTTATTCGTTTTGGTAAACGAGGAAAGTTGGCCGCGAGGTTTATTGGGTCGTTCCGAATTAGTAAGGTGGTGAATTCTCAATCGGTAACACTCGAGTTACCCCCGGAGTTGTCGGAAATACACAACACTTTCAACATTTGTTACTTGAGAAAGTGTAACATCGAAGATCCAAGCCAAATTCTCCCGGTGCAAGAGTTGCGGGTTGATACGAAAAAGAGATTGGTCGAAGAACCGGTGGAGTTATTAGACCGAAAAGTAATGAAATTGAGAAAGAAACAAATTCCTATGGTTCTATTAAAGTGGAAGCACAGTTTGGGGGCGAATATGACGTGGGAGACCGAGGCCGATATGCGGGAACGTTATCCCTCCTTGTTTGATCGAGATGGGATTCCGGGGACGGAATCTTCCTAAGTGGGGGAGAGTTGTAACATCCCAAAACCCGGCCTAATAGTTTATTGATCTTAAGGTATCTTATTAATGATTATCTGATTAAATGCCTAGTTAATTAAATTAGCCTGCTGTCCTTCGCGGTATTTTAACCAAGGGGTTAAAATACCCGACTTGTGATATTTTTGGAATGAAAACGTGATTTTTATATATTTGGATTCCTTGTTAAATATCGTTTCCAGAAATGCTTTCGGTTTTAAAATTGGAGTCCGTTTGCTATTTTAAATAAATTAATTACGAAAGGACTTTCAGACATATACTGTTTTATTAAAAGAAAAGACAACAAGGGGGTCCCACCACCCTTGTTGACTGGCCAAGAGAGAGAGGAGGGTAAACCCCTCTTCACTCTTCCATTTTGAAAGCTTATCCACTACTCCATTGCACCCATTTCCTCTCTAAAACCTCCTACTTGTTCTTGAGTGATCTTGGTGATTTCTTGGTGCTAGGATCTGAATTTTACACCCAAGTTTGTGTAAGAGAAGTCTAGAAGTAAGTCTCATCCTTTTCCTTGGTTTGTTCTTGGTGTTCTTGAGCTAGAGTTTGAACTAGGGTTTGTGATTGTTAGTAATCTATGGATGAATCTTGATATGGAAGTTGTTTTATGTGTTTATGCAAGCTTTTACATCTTTTGTATGGTTGATTGTTGAAGGAATATAAGATTTGGTGAAAATCACCTTCAACCTCCATTAATGGTGGAAGTTGAAGGTGGGTTTTGACAAATCTTGGATTTCTTGAGTTATGGTTGGATAGAATTGTTTATTAGGTTGTGAAATCATGTTTGTTAAGTTATGGATGTTAAAAACCTAGTATTGATCAATTGGTGAAGTAGTTTAACTAGTGTTTGGATGATTTTGTCAAAATGGTTAACTAGTGATATTGAAAGTATCATACTTGGATTTGTGATGGTTATGATCTTGATGGAATTGTTAGATGATTGTGAATTGCTAGTTTAAAGATTAAATTGCTAGTTAATGGAAATGTGGAAGTGTTTGGATCATATTCGGGTTTTTTGGCCCGTTTGGGTCAACTAGTTGTGAATACTTGATAAATGGTCAAAATGGTCAATTGTATTGATGAAGGATTTGTGCTAGTTGTAAATGTCATAAAATGTGCATTTTATGAGTCTTATGTAGTTAGATGTTGAAATCGATGATTTTGACGATTCGGTGGATTATCACTAACTCGGTATGTTGTTGACAGGAACCGGGAAGGATACTCAGTGATACTAGCTCACTGAGTTAAAGAATCGAAGTTTGAAAGGTGAGTGGATTCGACCTACAACTCGGGTTTCGGTTATTTCATTTGGTATTGTCTTGTTGGTGAAAAATGCAGAAAATCGCCAGATGAAGAGAGTTCGCGACGCGAACTTAGTTCGCGATCGTGAAGTCGGTCCAGAGAAAATTGTTGGTCGTCGCGAAGTAGTTCACGACTGAGTTCCCGGCGCGAACCCTAGTTCGCGATCGCGAACTAGAGTTCGCGATTGGGAACTCATTTTTGACGTTTTTCGCGGTGTCTTTCGTAGCTAGTTGAGTTGTTATGTATGCCTAGCGTTAGGGAATACCATACATGACTAGGTGCACCATTCGGGATGAGGTCAATGTCGGAAGGAGAACGGTTGGGCATCGGGTATCGACTAATCGGGTATCCGACCTTACCTGTATTTGTTGCATGGTTAAGGGGAGGGAGTTGCCCGGGTGTTGGATACGAAACGCTATCGGTTACCGTGGTTTTGGCCGACCATGGTTTAAGGCCCGCAAAGCCGCCGATCCTCTAAAAAAAAAAGTGATTACCCAACTCGGAGATGTTTTATAACTTCCGTGTTTAAGTGACCAGTGTAGTTGCTAGTGTAGTTGATAGTGTTAGGAATTCATTCACTTGGCTTTTGTGCTAATCCCTCCCTTATTGACACATTTCAGGTTGGATGGCTTGAAAGGGGTCGGGCTTGGACGGAAAGTTTGACCATGCTTAAATTATGTTTTGTAAAATGAGCCGTGTCTAGTAATACCGTCTTTTAAATGACTTTGGTTGTAATATTTTGTGGGACCACGTTTTGTAAACTTAACTAACTAGATGCTTCCGTACTTAGACTAATACTTAATTGCCTTTATAAAAAAAAAAATGCGGTGTTACACATATGCCCCTTGATAAATATGATTATGAACGTAAAATTGAAGAGTAAGGTATTGTTTGGTAAGCCTCTTAGTGATTCAGTTAAGAGATCAGCCTCTTAATCAGTCAGATTCAGAACGTTTTGTAAGACCTTTTAATCAGTTTCTGAATCAATAATTCAACATGTTCTGCCTTTTAATCGAAAGATGTCAGGAGAAGTCTGAATTATTCACACATATATATCACTCAGATATTAATTATTCAGGTGCTACCAAAACACCTGAGACTAGATAAGACCGCTCCCAATGGTGCACCCAACTGACGCCGTCAGTTGCTGCCAACTCAGCGCCACATCAGCAGACACACTAAGTAACATTAAACTGACGTACACATACCAACAATACATCTTCCCTTCAATTTTTTGAGACCACCATTACAAAAAACACACACACAAAATACTCATTTTGGCCCCACCTAACCAAACTAACGCGTCCCTTCCTCCGTCTTCAACATCACGAGAATGAAAGTGGCGGCAAACCGGCGGAAAAGAAACGGGGCGTGCCAACGGTACCCAACCGGCGGTGCCAACTGGCGGGGGCCGTTGGCACCCGTCTAAGACCCGTGCCAACGGGCACGTCAGGGGCACGTCGGGGCCGTCGACCGTTGGCACGCCGGAGTTGGTAGCCGGCGTCGTGAAAATCCGTCGCCTGGAGGACGTGAGGGGAGAGGCGTCGTGGAGGGGGAAGAGGGAAGGGGGAAGAGAGAGAGAGGGGAGGGTGGGAGGTTTGGGACTTGTACATTGGGCTTCAAAACTTGTACATATTATGTTTTTTATTAAAAAATGTTTTTTTAACTTTTTTTTTAATTTTAATTTTTTTATATATTTGTTTTAATAATAAAAATTTATTAGTATTTTTTTTTCAAAAAAATAAGGTTTTTTTTTTCATTTTTAAATTTTAATAAATGTAATATTTTTAAATTTAATATTATGTTTTATAAATTTAAGCAATGTATTTTTAAATTAATGTAATGTATTTATTTTGTAATTATTTAATTTAATTAAAGATGATGTGGAAAAGATGTGTTAGTGATGTGTTAGGGTTGACACAACCGTGTCAGTAAAGATGTATTGATGTGACGCTACTGATAGGTTTAGTGACGCGTCACGGTTGGGAGAGGGCTAAGTAGCCTTGAAACTTTTATTGTAAAAGACATCACGGGGTATCTACAATAATTGAAACAACTGCTTTAACACGTACGGTTGGTTTACCACGGTCTCCTTATCCTACGCACCCCATCACTTCACGGCGTAAAATAATCACACACTCTAACTTTACCTTTTTTGGTCCTACTATCTCAGCCGCCACGTCATCTTCCCGTCTTCTTCCGTCAATTTCCCTTTATCGTCTCCATCAACATCCCCCAACCAACTCTCTCTCTCCTCTCTCTCTCTCTCTCTCAAATTCTAGGGTTTCTTCCTCTCTTCATGCCTTAATCTTTGACATCGATTCGAGAAATGGGTTCGATTTCGATCCCCGATCCCGGTGAGTCGACTCAGCCGCCGAGCTTCGATGAATTCCAACGGCAGACATCTCTCATGACCAGCTGCACTCTTCTCTGGAAAGAACTATCCGATCACTTTACTTCGCTCGAGCAAACTCTCCTAAAGAAATCAGATGCAATTAAGGACAAAATCAAAATCCTAGACACTGAAACTAAAGCATCTCTGGTTTCTCTCGAGGAGCGCGAAGCCACAATGGAAAACTCCGTCGCCATCGCTCTGGAAAGAGTCGAAGCTGCCGTGAAAGCCGCAGCCGCTGTAGCCGGAAGCAGCAATTACGAGAACAATCCAGAAGTTGACGATTCCGAGGGTTTACTGTTGAAATTGAAGTCGTTCTGCGTGAAGATGGATTCGTTAGGGTTTTGGGCGTTTGTAGCTAGTAAGAAGAAGGAAATGGAGTCGATGCGAAGTCAAATTCCGTCGGCGTTAGCCTCATGCGCAGATCCGGCCAGGTTCGTATTGGAGGCAATATCGGAGGTTTTTCCGGTGGACAAGAGGCAGGTGTGCTTGACTGATTTGAGCTGGGCTTGTGTATTGATACTGGAGAGCTTGATTCCGGTGATGGTGGATCCGATATTGGGGAAAACTAGGGTTTTGGTGACACCGAGTGTGAAGAAGAACGCTGCACAGATTGCTGACACGTGGAAGCAGAGTTTAGAGGAACGTGGTGGGATTGAGAACGTTAAAGCTCCTGATGTTCATACGTTCTTCCAACATTTGGTGACTTTCGGAATTGTTAAGGATGATGATCTTGATTTGTATAGAAAGCTTGTTGTTGGTTCAGCTTGGCGTAAACAGATGCCTAAACTTGCTCTTTCCCTTGGCCTTGCTCATCAAATGCCTGGTAATTTTCTCCTTAATTTGCCCTAGAAATAACACATGCAGATTAAAGCATTCAATTGACAGTAATTGTGTGGATATGGTATAGATAGAATCTGCTGTTTGTATTGATTATTATGTGATTTGGAATACTCAGGCTGAAAATTAGTGATGGCAGATAATTGATTTCCTTAAATAATGGTATTTCATGTGTCATGTTTGTATTAAAATTGAGGTAAATGTTTTGCAGATATGATTGAAGAATTAATCAGCAAGGGACAGCAAGTTGATGCTGTACATTTTAGTCATGAAGTTGGGCTTGTAGACAGGTTCCCCCCTGTTTGTTTGCTCAAAGCTTTCCTAAAAGATGCTAAAAAGGCCGCAACATCTATTCTTGAAGATGCTACTAATTCCACCCGTGCTGCGGTATATTCTTTTTATTACCCCTTATTTATGTGTATGGTCAAAATACATTTTAGTATCCTACACTTGACTATCCTGAACTATTATATTAAATGTGTGGTACCTTGAACTTGACGATCGATTTAGCACCCGGGTCATCAAAGTACTAAATCAACTGTTATGTTAAGATCAGGTTATCATGTTGCATTTTTAATAATTTAGGGTAATATAGTCAGGGCATTAAATTACATTTTAGCCTACAAAATAATCGTATTATGTTATTGCTAATTAAATCAATGTTATTATTTGCTACGAATTCAAACTAATATGTATGTTTCTCTTGTTTGTGCTCCATCTATGTTACAACAGCACTTAGCTGCACGCAAAGAAGCATCTGCACTTAAAGCCGTAATCAAATGCATCGAAGAATACAAACTCGAAACCGAGTTCCCACCCGAAAACCTAAAAAAACGACTTGAGCAGCTCGAGAAGGTGAAAATCGAGAAAAAACGGCCGGCTGCAGTGGGCCCCGCAAACAAAAGAACCCGAGTGAGCAACGTGGGGCCCATGCCACCCGCAAAAGCCGGCCGTATCACAAACGCATACGTTTCCTCATTTCCATCACCCTCACGAACCCAATATCCAGCTGGCATCCCGCCATACTCGGTCCCACCACCAATGTATGGAAACAGGAGTCCACCGTATGCACCCTATGCCGCATACTCGCCGGATTCTGGCCCGCCGCTATCACCTCCACTATCGTACCCGGGGACTCCGCCTATGAGCTATGCTCCTTATGGGTATGGGAATGGGATGGGGCCCGCGTACCAGCAAGCTTACTACCGGTAGATGGATGACATGACTGATGATATCATCTCTAATCTGATAAGATTATGTTTTTTTTCGTTTTACTTTATGTTTCTAATGTGGTTTGTAATCACTAACCTTTTATTGGTAGATGATGTAATTGTGTGTGACGTTTAACCGCTTATTGTATTCCTTCCTAATGTTGCTAGCTAATGTGTTTTTAGATGTAGCTTTGGTTCCTCATTTTGATATCTACAATTCTTAACTATTTACTGTATAATCAAACATTTCATTGGATTTTGATGGCTCCAATGAGTGACACTTGTCGGTTTTTGTCAAATTAGCGTCAAGTCAGTTAGCTAAATTGATCTACATATGTCAACAATACAATTTGTTTTATATTTTAAGGCCTAACACATTGTAAAATATATACAACAGCTTCTATTCAAATACCTGACACATACTTGTCCTTCAATACATCTAATATTTTCACATACCTGTCTTAGATTGGTGTCAACTGTGATACTAATATTTTCACATCAGTACCACGTCAGTTGACACTCTAATTGATTCTTAACTGACACATCCTCCAACAGTACTCATTCTTTTTAATTTTTTAAGTAACACCATTATAAATGTACATAATATCCTGTTAAAATAAGCTCTGTGCTCCACTTCCCCACGTCCCTTACCTTCGGCTAGCCGATCCGTTTAAACGAAGGTACCCCATTAACGGAGTGTGACAACGGTTCCAATAAACTGAAGGGTATCGAATTTCCGTTGGTATAGGTTTTATAAAACATTGGAAAATAAATTAGATGATAAATAAGAAAAGGCAAATGGGTGGAATGTGTGGCAGTTGGAATCTGCAGGAGTACACATGCTCATGCTGCAGCTGTATGCATTCCTTTTCAAAGGGACAAGGATAAAATCAACTGTCAGAGAACCCATGTTACACCCTCTTTTACTTTATCTTTTCCATCAAAGCCAATTTTGGTCCCTTGAGTTTTGGTCTATACCCAATTTGACCCTTCAAACACATAGTTTCATAAGAATAAAGTAAAAATATATATCCATTTTACTTTTCCAAAATACCGGATACGCAATGCCACACATTTTATTGATAAAGAAAGACCTTCGCGTCTACATATCTCCTAGAGAAAGATCTAAGAGGAAAAAGCTTTGCGTGCACATGTCATATTCTTTACAGTCTTACATTTTGTTTTCTTGTGCAAATATTTTTTTTCTCCAAAGATATCAATGAAAACATACGAAAAACTTAGTAACCCCAATTCGATTTCAACACTAGACAAAAAAATTAAAAATAACAACACACGAAAGAGCAAACACGACTATTTACAAATTAATTCAAACCTGAGAATCAATTAATTTGGTTTTATATGAAGAAAAAAATTTCCCTACATGTTCCAGAACCCTAATCGAATATGATAATCATCCAAATCAAATGACTTTGATTTCCTTGATTATGGGTTTCAATTCAAAAATTGTATCCAAAAGCCTTTGTGGCACTAGTGATACACAAAAGTCATAGGTGACCACGGCTTCGTTTGCTTTTAAAATTTGGATAGGGTGGTGATCAGCTCAACACAAGAAAATATAAATCAAATGAATATTCTATCCTTGAATATAATCAAATTGATAATTGTATTCTTAAAATAGTTTTATTCCAACATGAAAAAACCAATGCTTCGGGTCCAGTAACTTTCCGCATGAACTTTCGTTATTAGATCGTTAAAGAAAAGCCTATATAATACAATTACCATTCAAATATCACTGTTTATTTGAATATATCAACGGAGTTTTAGAGAAATCGGGATTAAAAAAGGGGATCGTTCAACCAATAATATTTTGCCAATTATTTGTTGTGTTTATACAAATATTCGATGAATTTCCCACAAATTTGGAAAGCGGTGTTCAACCATCTCCTCTATTAGAGAGAGGGGTGCAATCACTAGAAAGGCATCCGCCGGATGCCACATCACCTCTTTTGAGCTCGCCACCACACCGCAAGTGGTGTGAGTGGTGGCCCAAGTCGGACCAGTGGCGGAAGCAACGACCCAATAGGGAGGAGAGAGGGTGTTTTTAAGGTGTTTTTATTGGGTAAGGGGTATTTTAGTGGGTCCAAAAAGTATATTTTAGGTTAAGTTATGGTATAGGGGTATTTGGGGTTTTGAATATGAAATGTGAAATAATGATGTGGCGCATAGGTGGCGCGGAGGTGACACTCCGATTTGGTGTGACCACACCTAATGCTCTTACTCTTTTATTTATATTTTTTTTAAAGATATTCAGTGGATAACCTCTTAACATAGTTACTTAAAACGAGTATGGATGACTGAAGCAAGCACTTACAAGTTACAAATAAAGAGGCCAACCCAGTTTCCTTTAAATACATAACTAATTAGGCTTAAAAATAGTGATTTTATAAATCCTTTTTATTTAAAGGCAAGTTTTTAAAATAGTTTGACAATTATATTATGGCTATAGAGTTGCGTTCAGGGAAGTCTAAGAAAATTATAAAGTCCCAAGGGACTAATTAGGACCATTAGATTAAAAACAATCAATGATCAAGATCAATAAGAGAATTATACACGGAGGGGTAATTATGTCATTTGCAAACATTAAACACCCTCCTACAACGAATCACATAAATTACTCTCAGACGTTCTTCACTACGGCGATTTCCGGCGAATTCATCACAGCTAATGGAGAATTCCGGCGATTTATGAGGCAACAATCATTCAGTACAACGAACGACATCAACAACTGAATCACAAAGATCGAAACACGTTTTTCTGGAATTCGAAGGCTAATCAAAGTCGCGGTTGCATAAAAATCACCGTAATCGAACGGATATCTGAATCACGAAATCAAAATCGCTGAAATCATCAATTATAGATCCAGATCTGTCAATAACAATGAACCAGATACAAAAATCGATTATTCAGGTAAAAATTACAATTCTAGTTTACCTGAATCGAATCATGCAATTTTATAAAAAAATTCAGTGGAGTTTATTACATAAAAAATCACATGTGATTCGATTCTACGATCACATGCGATCGGGTGAGGTTATTAGGCGAATCACATGTGATTTTTTGAAAAAAACAGGGTAGTTTAATACCTAACAAAATCACACATGATCCGCGTCTACAATCACATGTGATTGTAAGCTTCGGATTGTTTGACTGCGACCGGGTAATGTTGTTAAGCAAATCACATGTGATGTTTTGAACAAAACAGGGTAGTTTATTACCTAACTAAATCACATGTGATTCGAGTCTACAATCACATGTGATTCGAGTCTACAATCACATGTGATTTTAAGCCGCGCATTGTTTGACTGCGATCGGGTGAGGTTGTTAGGCGAATCACATGTGACTTTTTAAAAAAAACAGAGTAGTTTAATGCCTAACAAAATCACATATGATTCACGTCTACAATCACATGTGATTGTACTATTTGACTGTGATCAAATGAGATTGCGAGTAACATTGTTGAAACACATGTGATTATATAATGTGATTGATTATATCACATGTGGTTTTTTTGCATAAAACAGGGGAAATTTTATGTGATATTTGCAATCATGAGGTGGAAGATGTGGATCATTTGTTTGTTAGATGTGAAGTTGCTTTAAATGTTTGTTATTCCATCTTTCGATGGATGCAATTACTGATGCCAAGTGGTGATTCTTTTAATGATGTGCTTGTCGGGATTGATTATAGTGGCTTGCAAACTTTAAAAAAGAGAGTTATTGAGGAGATTTGTTTCTCCACCATTTGGATTAGACATGTGCACGGTCCAAGAACCGGACCAACCCGATTTGGACCGAGAACCAAAATTCTGGATTTTTGTGGACCGAGGACCGGACCTAAAAGGCCCGGTTCGGTTCGGTTATATTTCGGGTATTTTCGGTTTGAAGCGATAAGGATCGTCTAGAATCGTATGCAGTTTTTAGTTGTTAGTCTGGGTATTTTCGCTAATGTTTTGAGCAGAAAAACACAATTTTTAGCTGAACCTTTTGTGCAGAAAACTGTAATTTTGGCTGCAGAAAAACGCAGTTTATAGTTGCATTTTTTGTACAGAAAACTGTAGTTTGACTGCTGTTTTGGCTGCAGAAAAAATGTCATTTTTAGATGCATTTTTTGTGCAGAAAACTGCAGTTTGACTACTGTTTTGGCTGCAGAAAAACGTCATTTTTAGCTGCTGTGTTTGCCTGCAGAAAAACACAGTTTTTACTGTTGTTTTTTGTGCAGAAAAATACAGTTTTAAATGCTGTTTTTTTAGTTTTTACTGTTTTTTTTGTGCAGAAAAATACAGTTTCAAAAACAATTCATAAAGAATTCGAATGGGTTTATTTACGTAATGTTAACTAAGAATGAGCTTATTTACATGTTATTTTGTTAATGGGCTACACAATAATTCTGATGTGTTTTGTTGCTGGGCAAAGTACACTCGGAAAGTTTGAAATCCGAATACACTTCGGTTCTACTCGGGTATTTTCGGGTCCTTCGGTTCTACTCGGATGATATGGAGGTGTAGGAATGATCACTTGTTCAACAATACGGAGATGAAGAAGAGTCTTGTTACCGATTTAGTAAACGAATTTTATTTTAATTGGATTAGTAATCATTGTAAAAAAGTTTATAATTTCGTGGACATATTGGTTATTAAACACTATTGATTGTATGTATTTTGCTAGCTTCCCGTTATTATTTTAATAAAATGAAAGTTTTTTCTAAAAAAAAATAACATTATAGAAACACATATGATTATATATTCTGATTGATTATGTCAATATGCAGCTTTTAATGTGAATCTCACTCCAAAACTAGTTAAATCATTGTACATGGATACACCAAGATTGAATACAGAGAAGTTACATAACAATGACATGTGATCTCTTTTCCTTCTTAAAAAGGGGTTATCATAAAACATGAGACTTTTTACATAACAAATGACATGTGATTGTAAAGTATGTATTATTTGACATGTGATTTTCTTCATAAAACAGAGGAATTTATTAAATAACAAATCACATGCGATTAGCCTATCAATCACATGTGATTGTAAAGAATATATTATTTGATAATGATTAGATGTGATTGTAAATAACTTTATAGAAACACATGTGATTTTATGTTTAGATTGTTTACATATACAAATAACATGTTAAATACCACGTGGTTACAAGACAAAAATGACATAGTGTAATAGTTGCGACATAACATCACATGGATTAAGATTTTCCACAAAATTCTCTGTTTAAACAATGTAGTCTCGTCAATGATCTTATTTGCATGGATGTTCATCTCAGGAGTTAATACTTCAGATGCAAAGCGCATCCCGAGCTTTCAAAGCATGATGTTCTGTTGATATTCTCGGACTCCCATAAATGATCAGGTTGATATTCTTTCTGAAAGCACGGTGTTCTGTTGATCAATATCTGTAGGCATCTCTATGTCCCATGAATTATCAGGTTGGCCAATATATAAATCCATGTGTAACATGAGAAACACACCACAGTCAACATTTTTTTTTGTCAGAACACCATGAGATCTTCATTTTCCTAACCTTTAACTTCTAAACAGCATCAACAGCTATAAAAATACATATAAACAAATAAGTTATGAAAAAATAACTACAATGGACAACTTTTAAACACAATGAAATAGATAATAAATTCAAACAAACATGGGATTTAAAACTAAACATATATAGAATCACATATGATTAACTACTAACAAACGTCTTATGTAAAACTAAATAGAATCAATCATATATGATTAACTAAATATATACACAATCACATGTGATAAACTTAAACAAATATGTGGCTTAAAACTAAACGGAAACACAATTACAAGTGATTAACCAAAACAACATGTGTTTGAAAACAAAACAGATCAAAATCACATGCGATTTAAAACTAAAAATGTGATTGTATGAACAATCACATGTGTTTTCTGATAAAAAAAAGGTTATCAAAAAACAGGGGAAGCATATTTACATAACAATCACATGTGATTGTACTAGATCACTTAACTAACGGTAACACGTACAAACACTATGAATCACATGTGATTAACTAAAATAAATATGTGGTTTTAAACTTAAAAGAAACACAATCACAAGTGATTAACAAAAAAACGTGTGTTTGAAAACTAACCAAATCAAAATCACGTGTGATTTAAAACTAAAACTATGATTATATGAACAATCACATGTGTTTTTTTGATAAAACAAGAGTTTTCAAAAAACAGAGGAATATATTTACATAACAATCACATGTGATTGTACTAAATCACATAACTAATGGTAACACGTAAAAACACTACGAATCACATGTGATTTACTAACAAAAAACATATGAAATCGAAGGGTCATCAAATAAAAACCCTAGAATAGTTCGAAATACAACAAAAACACATAAATGAAAACGTATTTGTGCATAAACTATAAAAAACATAATAATAACAACAAAAGCAAGTTAAAATTACCAGCAATAGGTTCGGATTCTTGACGATTTTGATCGGAAGGGTTTTTCGAAGTAGTAGATGGTGAATCGGCCATAGTTAGTAGATAAAATACCAGCATATCACAAATCCGATGTTGAATCAGTGATTAGCAAACGAATTTCGCAAAATAATGAGACAAATCGACGAAAAACAGTTCAAATCAAGGTTTCTTCGATGGTGTATGCTAGAAAGAGAGAGCAGAGGGTGTAGAGAGAGAAAGAGAAGTTATGATTGTGAAAAGATATGTCCAGTCATGCCACATGTAAATGACAATAGTACCCTTCCGTGTAAAATATCATTTAAATTAGTGATCTAATTTTGACCATTGATCTTGAAGATCCAAGGGTCCATAATTATCCCTTGCGACTTTATAATATTATTGGACCTCCTAAAACAAATCACTATGGCTATAATTAACACATAAATTCATGCTTAACTCAAACCATAAAATTCTAAATTTTGAAAATAACTAAGTGGTTGTGTTTGAATAACCTAATAGATATGTTTAACATTTACCTCAATTTTTAGGTATGTTTCTCTAAAATCTTTGTTGCAATTATGCATTTCTAGTTGTACGACTTTATTGTAGGTTAGATGATACTTCCTCCGTCTCACAAAAAACTTATCAATTCACCTTAATATTTGTCTTACAAAAAACTTCTCGTTTCATACATTTGATGAGCTACACATAATAAGATAATATTATTACTAAAGAATCCAACGCTAACTATCCACTAACTACTTTTCTCTCTCCAAACCAATCTTATATTTTAATCAAAATTATTACTAATAATCACATCACTAAAACTTGTGCCAAAGTGAAACGGAAAGTTTTTTGTAGGACGGGGAAATATATTTATGACCACCGACTGAAAGCTTAAAACAATTTCATCCCAAAAGGTAAAAATCCAAAATTATAGATTAATGTTAGACCATAGATGGGTATAAATTAAATAATTATATAAATTAATTTTCGCTAATGGCGCGTGATTAGTAATAAATAATAAAAACATTATCTTTTAATCCACTATACTTTTGTAGTGTTAGAAATTGTATAGATTATGAATAATAATCTGCAACGAATCGTGACTCCGATAACAAAACAAAAAATCACAAATATATGATAAGTTCTGCAAAAAAAAAAAAAAAAAAAAACACATGATAAAATTCGGCGCGGATATTGTTTAAATTTCCCACTAATTTGGATATGAATAAAGTTAAGAATATAAAACTGAAGATGAACACTAAGCCCATTTTTAGTTTTTCTTGATCTGCTAACTCTCATACCTAGGCCGATCTTATATACCTAGGCCCGTCGTGTGTTAGTCGTTGCTGCCATTATCTACAATTCTCTTTTGGTGGAGAATTTGGTCGATTAGGTAAAGTTTTTGTTGGATGGTTTGATCTTGTATTAGTGCTCTGTTTCACAATACTTTACAATGTCAGTACTGTTTTGAATTATGAGAAATTTCACGACATGAATGGTATGGCCGGCAGCCCACCATTTTCCATCAAAAGCACCTGTTAACTACCCTCTCATCCTCCGTCTCCCTCTCACACCTCAAACAAATCCATGCCCAAATTCTTCGGTCTGGTCAAACCTTTGACCGAACCAATTCCCTCTTCACCAAACTCATTATTTCTGCCTGCACCACATCCTTTGACTATGCTCTCTCCGTCTTTGACCAAATGCACGACCCTCTCTCTCTAACAAATTATTGCTTCATCTTTCGCGAACCAACAAACCTCTAAACACCCTTTTGGCTTATGCCAAAATGAGACAAAAAGGGTTTATTTTTTACAGTTTTAGCCTCCCACCGCTTCTAAAGTCGTGCACGAGGCTTTCGGCTTTAAATCAAGGAATGGAAATTCACGGGTTTGCTTCCAAAATGGATTTTGTATCCGACCCGTTTGTTCAAACTGGTTTGGTTGCAATGTATGCGGCATGTGGACATATTGAAGATGCACGCAAGGTGTTTGACAAAATGTCTCAAAGAGATATTGTTGCATGGAACATTATGATTGATGGGTATGTATGATGTCTTTCCTTTCTTTCTTTCAAGTCAGTCGAGTGAATTGCTAATTTCTCAAAATTTTGTTTCAACTTGTAAATTGTGCACAGTTATTGCATGAATGGTGGCTACAACAACGTGTTGCCCTTGATCGAGGATATGAAAAGATCAAACATAAAACCAGATGCAAAAATCTTTTCAAATGTTCTTTCCGCTTGCGGGCGTGCTGGAAATCTACAATTCGGGAAAGCATTTCATGAGTTCATCACCCAAAATAACGTTGTAATTGAGTATAATCTACAGTGTGCACTCGTGATCATGTACACAGGTTGTGGTTCAATGGAGATTGCAAGTAATTTGTTTAAAACTTTATCTCCAAAAAACATGGTTGTTTCAACCGCCATGATTACAGGGTACTCAAACACGGGACAACTTGATTCTGCACGTTTTATATTCAATCAAATGACCGAAAAGGACTTGGTTTGTTGGAGTGCAATGATTTCAGGGTATGCAGAAGGTGGTCAACCTCAGGAAGCCCTAAATTTGTTTGACCAGATGCTAAATTCGGGAACCAGACCCGATCAGATTACCATGCTAAGCGTTATTTCCGCTTGTGCTAATCTCGGTGCTATAAAAAACGCGATAAAAATCCATTTATATATTGATGAAAATAGGTTTAGTGGAATCTTGCCTATAAACAATGCACTTATTGACATGTATGCAAAATGTGGGGAACTGAAGAGAGCTGAAGAGGTTTTTGCTAAAATGCACCGGAGGAACGTGATTACATGGAGCTCCATGATTGGTGCATATGCGGTTCACGGGGATGCTATTAACGCGTTAAATCTTTTCCATCAAATGCAAAACCTAAAAATCGAGCCAAATGGTGTAACTTTTGTTGGATTGTTATATGCTTGTAGCCATGCGGGATTAGTCAAACAAGGTCAAGAAATATTCAAATCAATGGTTAGCAAGTATGATATAACACCAGCACGAGAGCATTACGGTTGCATGGTGGATTTATACGGGAGGGCTAATTTACTCAAAAACGCTTTCGAGGTAATTGAACAAATGAAAATGGCGCCAAATGTTGTAATTTGGGGATCGTTAATGTCGGCTTGTAGGGTCTACAACGAGGTTGAATTAGGCGAGTATGCCGCAAAACGTGTTCTTGAGCTCGATCCGTATCATGATGGGGCCCACGTGATTTTATCGAATTTATACGCGAAAGAAAAAAAATGGGAAAACGTCGGGAAAATGAGGAAATTGATGCACGATAAAGGCGTAGTGAAAGAACGAGGAAGTAGTAGAGTCGAATTAGACGGTGAAATACACGAGTTTTTAACCGCGGATAAAAATCATAAACATGTTGATGATATATATACAAAGTTGGATGAGGTTGTAAGTGAGGTGAAAGTGTGTGGTTATACTCCAAATGTGGGTAGTGTTTTGGTTGATTTAGATGATGATGATAAGATAAAGACGTTATTGTGGCATAGTGAGAAATTGGCGGTTTGTTATGGGTTAATAAGACAAAAAAGAGGTTGTTGTATTCGTGTGATTAAGAATCTTAGAGTTTGTGAAGATTGTCACGAGTTTATGAAGTTGGTGTCTAAGGTTTATGAGACAGAGATTCTTGTACGAGATAGGACTAGGTTTCACCATTACAAGGATGGTGTTTGTTCTTGTAAAGACTATTGGTGATATTCTTACTTTTGTCGTCATTGTCTTTTTCGATAACTGTCTACTGAAATTTAGTTACAATTTTCTCTATTAAAAGGAGTAGAAGTTAATTGTTTTACAAATTTAGAGAATGTAATTTAGTTTTGATAAAATTTTATATCGATAATCTTCAACTCTAAAACTATGCGTAAGGGGGGATCATTGTTCATTTGGCCGCCTATGTGATCAAACACATGCAAATCCTGATTAAACCCACGTAGCAGATGATCAAACCTCTTCCCCTTTAAATTGAGGCGACCCACAGTAGTCGCCTAGACAACCAACCGAATGCAAGGGAGGATGCGTTGCGGAAGAAGCTGCGTAAGGGGGAGGACGTGTCTCGGCAAGGGGACGTAAGGAGGGACGCACCCTACACTCAGTGTAACATGTCCTACTTATTTAATCATGGCGAGTTTTTGTTATTTCATACATATTTAGGTGAAAAATTAAAGTGTCCAACGGTTGGCTTGTGTCAGACGTGAGAGTTTAGTCAATAGAAGTTAAAACGATATACGATATGTAAAACAAAATATTTCGTAAACTAAAAAGAATTATGCAGTGTTAGAAAATTACAGTGAAAAAATAGATTTTAATACTTCTATATATTATTATAGTAAGAAAACATAATATGAACAGATTCAAAACGTACTACTCTCTACCAAAGATACGTGTTAACTTTTTTTTTTTCCTTTTCGTAACAAGGTATTATTATAGTAAGAAAACATAATATGAACAGATTCAAAACGTAGTACTCTCTACCAAAGATACGTGTTAACTTTTATTTTTCCTTTTCGTAACAAGGATTCTGACTAGCTTTGCGAGCCAACTAATCTCAGGACGATCATCTGCTTTGCAGGTACCACCAGAGTTGCCGCGAGCTAACCTCCATGGCCACAAAAGAGTTTTTTTTTTTCTCATAACATATAATCAACCTGAGATTTTCTGAGAATTTCAATATTGCGGAGATTAATGCTTTACCTTACTTTTTCCTTTTAAAAGGATATTTTAGTTATAAGGCTCCTCCTCCGAGATGACGAGACTTTGGTTGTGATGCACATATTGACTATAAATTACCAGAAATTATATAGGGGTGTCAAATCGGATTGTCAGGTCAGGTTAAGCTGTTAACGGGTCATACCCGTCGGGCTTCAGTTTGTCGTGTCAACCTGATCGGGTTGGTTGGTTTATGTATCAAGGCTAAAGTTAAAGTGTATCGATGGGGAAACTATCAAGTATGTATTTTTTATACTTCCTCTGTATCAAAATAAGTGACACAAATTGGCTTACATGTTTTTTGAGGTAAAAGATTATATTAGAGGTTAAAATAGATTAAAGTACATAGTTAGTGGAAAATGGGCCCCACTTTTCTTGAATAAAGTGATATTAATGAGTTTTAAAGGTAAAAGTAAGGGTAAAAAAGTGATTTCACTTTATTAAAGTGGATAGTTAGTGGGTATGGGTCCCATTATTTTTACCAAATAAGGAAAATTTTCAAAGTGTGTCACTTATTTTGATACACACTAAAATGAAAAGTGTGTCACTTATTTTGATACGGAGGAAGTATTTGACTTGTGTTTATAATCACACCTTATAATCAGAAATAAAACAACATTTAAAAGGAAAAACTCAAAGTCATTAACTTTTGAAGTATAAAACCTTTTTATGATTCCAATGGGACGGACAAACAACTAGTGGTTTTTATAAGTTGTTAAAATTACATAGACCCAATTTTATCAAGAATCATTGGAAACACGCTGATTAATCCTTTTAAACAAGAAATTTTAAACGCCAAAAATTAAATTTTTAATAAATTTTAATTGATCGGTAGATAATATCTTGAGTATTATATCAAAATTGCATCGCAGGGTGAAACCTATTTAACAGCTGAAAACGTAAGTGTCTGATTGTTTGAACTGCGAGGAATTGGTGGTCGAGAAAGGAGTTTCAGTTGGCTAGAAATCAGCTCTTGGTAGTAAGATTAAATGCGTTATCTACATATTCACTGCCGAACCTTGTGCTCAAACGTTACGATTTCTTCAAATTCTCAGATTCCACGGTACGGCCGGCTTGGCCAAATCGACAACGCTCGCCAAGTATTTGATCACTTACGGGAAAAGAACGTCGTTTCATGGAACTCAATCGTCGCTTGCTATTTCCAAAACAAGCAACCCAATGAAGCCCGCAATCTGTTCAATCAAATGCCTGCAAGAAGCACTGTTTCTTGGAACGGTTTGATTTCTGGGTACGTCAAGAACAGGATGCTAAAGGAAGCCCGCCATGTGTTCGACGAAATGCCTGAGAGAAACATTGTCTCCTGGACTGCAATGATTAGAGGGTATGTAGAAGAGGGTTTGGTGTCGGAAGCAGAATCACTCTTCTCCCAAATGCCCGAAAGGAATGTTGTTTCATGGACAGTGATGTTGGGTGGACTTATTCAAGATAATCAAATTGATAAGGCTCGTCAACTTTTTGATGCTATGCCTGTAAAAGATGTTGTTGCTATGACTAGTATGGTTGGTGGGTATTGCCAATCAGGTCGTTTAGCTGACGCACGCCAACTGTTCGATGAAATTCCTCAAAAAAATGTCGTTTCTTGGACAACTATGATTTCCGGGTATGTGCAAAACAACCGTGTGGATATTGCCAGGAAACTTTTTGAGGTTATGCCCGAAAAAAACGAGGTTTCTTGGACCGCAATGCTGATGGGTTACACACAAAGTGGAAGGATGGAAGAAGCTATGGACCTTTTTAATGCCATGCCTTACAAATCTGTGGTTTCATGTAATGCAATGATACTCGGGTTTGGTATGTATGATGATGTCACTAAAGCCGAAACAATATTTGATCAAACACGAGACAAAGATGTTGGAACATGGAGTGCGATGATAAAGACGTACGAAAGACGAGGGTTTGAATTAGAAGCCTTACGATTGTTTTCATCGATGCAAACACAAAATATTAAACCTAATTTTCCTTGTTTGATTAGTGCCCTTTCGGTTTGTTCTAGTCTTGCAAGTCTTGATCATGGTAGACAAATACATGCTCAATTAGTAAAATCGTTGTTTGATACCGATGTATATGTCGGTTCGGTATTGATAACAATGTATGTTAAATGTGGCGATTTGGTAAAGGCGAAAACCGTATTTGATAAATCTATTACAAAAGATATAGTTATGTGGAATTCGATCATTACGGGCTATGCACAACACGGTTTAGGAGAAGAAGCTTTGGAAATACTCCAAAATTTGTGTTCTTTAGGCGTTAAACCCGACGATGTTACTTTCATAGGAGTGCTCTCGGCTTGTAGCTACACCGGGAAGGTTGACCAAGGGGTTGAAATATTTGACTCCATGCAGTCAAAGTACTCGATTGACCCGAAAACCGAACACTACGCTTGCATGGTGGATCTTCTCGGCAGATGTGGTCGGCTGAATGAAGCAATGGATTTGATTAATAAGATGCCAATGGAGGCGGATGGTATAATATGGGGTTCTTTAATGGGTGCTTGTAGGACTCACATGAACCTCGAAATGGCTCAAGTTGCAGCTGAAAAGCTTGTACAACTTGAGCCGAAAAACTCGGGACCGTATATCTTACTATCAAACATATACGCTTCAAAAGGTAAATGGTCTCATGTTGCAAACATAAGGAAGACAATGAGATCACAAAATGTAACAAAATCGGTTGGTTGTAGTTGGATAGTAATCGATAAGGAAGTACATATGTTTCGGGGTGGGGAAAGTGGGGATCACCCCGAACAAGATTTAATTACGGGAATGTTGGAATATTTAAAAAGATTAATAAAACAAGTCGGTTATATTCCGGATGGAAGTTTTGCATTGCATGATGTGGATGAAGAGGAGAAATTGCATAGTTTGGGGTATCATAGTGAGAAATTGGCGGTTGCTTATGGGCTATTGAAGGTGCCCGAAAAGTTGCTGATTCGGGTGATGAAAAATCTTAGGGTTTGTGGAGATTGTCATTCGGCTATTAAGTTGATATCTCAAGTTACGTGTCGAGAGATTATTTTGAGAGATGCGAATCGGTTTCACCATTTTAAGGATGGGGTGTGTTCTTGTAAGGATTATTGGTGATCGAAATTGTAGTTATTCTCTAAACATCTTGTTTTTTTAATTTTATTTATATAAAAGAATTAAAGAGGTTGTTAGCACAAGGAAGAAGAAAATTGTGCATCAATGACTTCATGGGGTTTGAGAATTGCTTAGTGTGTCATATTTCTCCTTTTTATAGGGAGGTAATTTGTATACCATATATTTATCGTATGGCTGTTAAATCATGCAATCGTGTTTTGTTTTTGGGTAACACGACACAAATTCTTTTTTCTCAAAACGAATACGACACGAAGTCGTGTTTTATTTTGCTAACACGAAAACGACCATAGTTAAAGAACGATAAATACGACAAACACGACAACACGAGATAAATAACAAACTATCAATTTCTTATTTAGCACATACGAAAAACCAACAAACACGACAAAAATATAACATAAATTACTATCAAAAGTTCCAAAATAATAACCATCATGTCTATTGGTGTCATATTCTCCTTATTGGTGTCATATTCTCCTTTTTGTTTGTAGGGGAGGTAATTTATTTATATACTATATATATTACTTCATACACCGTTCTTTATAAGCTTAACTTTATAACAAATTGTGCAGTTACATTAAATCAATGAAACATATACCCTCGATAAGTTTTTTAAGGCTGATAAACTGAGTCATTTCATTATAAGAAGCTGAAGCTAATTTTCAAGGAACACCGTTAAAATGTTTAAAAGCTGAAGCTAATTCACATAACCCAAAAAGAAAAGAAAAAAAAAACTTTCCTATTTACCCTGCATGTTATATGTTACACATAACTAGCAGGGTACCCGCGCAATGCGGCGGCGGGTACCCATAACTATATTTCAAAGTGACGATAGTAACGGTGGTGGTGGCAATAGCGATGGTGATGAGTGGTGGTGCGTAGCGATGGTAGGTGCCGACATTAGTGATGGTCAAATGTAGTGATGGTAGGTGCCGACATTGGTAAGAGTTGATGATTTACACCATCGTATATTTAATGTTATTGGGATAAATGGTTATAGAAGTAATAACAGCCTAATGTATTAAGTGTGAGTGGTTTGAAATAAAGTGTAATGTATAGCAAGTGGTTAACACATAGTGATAACTTAGGAGATGTATTGGGTTCGAATCTTATAAGCCGCGATTTATTATTTTTTAAGGTAAAGAACTAACTAACAAAAGTGGAAAGGTCCTTAAAATTAAGTTTAAGGAGCTCCTTAAACTTGCCTAATGTGGTAGGCCTAAATGCTTTATATAGTAGTAAGATATTAATTTATAATTATATAAAAACATGTCAATTTATACAAGAATGGTTGAAATCTATGAAAATTATAGATGTATTGTCCTTTGTACGTTGTGCTCTTGCTTCCCCCAACAATGCCTTGGCAATCTTCTCTGCTGAATCTGAATCTTCAATGTATCTCTCTCGCGCCTAACAACCACCAAAAAATATACAAATTAAATCAAAAATAAAAATAAAAATAAAAATAAAAAATCAGTTTACAAAGTGAGTTGACGAGATTAATAATGGTTTTCAGATTTAACCTGATGGACAAGTTGAATGGCCTTCTTAGAATTCACAACATCCCAAAATCCATCACTGCATTCAATTCAACATCAGATATATATACATACATGCGTGCATGCATGCATACATATATACATACATGCATGCATACATGCATACATACATACATACATACATACAAGACGAGATTGTTTGAATCTATAATACCTAGCCATTATAGCAAAATCGCGGGTTTCTGAATTCATGCAGACCACCTGACTTATGTAGGGTTCAGAACTGAAACGAGCATCTTGTTGCTTAAGAAACTTGTCTCCAAGCATTCGTCCAAGGTTTAAACCTGAAATTTACAAGTCATTAACATGGTAATTAAAAAGAGGGAAATTTCTTATATACAAAACTATAAATTATTTTTGTATCCTTTCAAAATTTATAAATTATCTCTATGTCCTTCTAGATTTTTTTAATTACTTTCATATCCTCCGAAACCTTTAAAACTCTAATTTATTTAAATCATTATATTATCAATAATTATTATCTTCGAATTTATTAAAAAAAATTACTATATCACCCTTCTTCTATCTAAACCTAAATTAAATGATAGATTACCGTACACCAATCAATCGATCATATGTAATAAATAAATTAATAAACACTTTCTAGCAATTTCTTGGAAAGTACTAGTGAAGATGAAAGTTAACACCAATACCCAATTTTCATGAATTATACGGCCAATTTACATGAATATGATATACGTACGGCCACCCCTTGATTATATACAGTAATCTATCATTTAATTTAGGATTAGGCTTAGATAGAATAAGGGTTATATATGTTTTAAATAAATAAATTTGATGATAATGATTATTGATAGTATAATGATTTAATAAATCATAAAATAGGTTTTTGGACATAAAGGTGCATTCTAAAGGTTTGGAAGGATATGAAAAATATTAGAAACTTTATAAGGAAATAAAAAAAAATAAAACTTTTACCACATAATCGTGTTTCCCCATCCTTAAGTGGTTCTCCAGATGCTTGCATCCGCAGTCTTTCGGTATAACTGCTTATTCTATGGTCTTCTGACATTTTAATTTGTTTCCCGTCAATACTGTAATGCAATTCAACACATTTTCAAATTAAAGATAAAATAAAAATGAAGTTTTTTCTTGTATAATCAAATCAAAAATATATTTTCAGTAATGATGTTAAAAACAAAACAAGACATACTTTGCTACACACGCTGAGTCACCAACATTTGCACATTGAGCAAAGTAATTGTCACGAGCATCAGCCCAAATTAGAAGCACCGTTGCAGTACAACCCTGAACGTTTATTTAATACGATTAAATAAAACAATTAAAAAAAGTAAATATTATTTTATTATAATAAAAGGGAGAAAAACAAAAAGACCTCGTATAAGTGGTCAAGTTGTGCTTCTGTTTGGGAGAATGCTTCTCTGAGGACATCTGAAGCATCACAATGAGAGAAAACTCTCTCTCTTCTATGTGTATCTGATAAGATTCTAGTAACCATCTCACCCATTATTCTGCACATATTTATTTATAATATTATTTAAATATAGACAAAAGAAGGGATAATTACATATATATCCTTGCAAAATTCATTATTATGTATATATCCTTCTAAAACCTCAAAATTCTCACATATACCATTTTACCTAATTTAAATGTTCTAAAATTAAAAAAAACATAATCCTAATCTAAGTTAAGTTAATGGTAAAGCACACTCAATACCCTTGACGAAAGAAAATGAGTTGTCGAGTTTGTCACGAAAATACCCTTGACGAAAGAAAAAACCCTTGACCTTTAAGGGTATTTTGGCATTCTACCATTAGTTTAGATTAGGATTAATGTTTTTAAATGATTTAAATATAATTAAATCAGGTAAAATGATATATGTGGGAATTTTGAGGTTTTGGAAGGATATATACGTAATAATGAAGTTTGCAAGGATATATATGTAATATTGAAAGTTTGCAAGGGTGTATATGTAATTATCCCAAAAAAAGGATACTGACTTGCTAGCAGATGAGGCAGCAGCTACTCCACCATGTCCATCACATATACCAAACATCCCAAATTTGTCAGCACCAAACAGAGGCCAATGGTAATAATAAACATCTTCCATTGGCAGTTTCTTCCCACCTCTTCTTACACACATGGGATCTGATGCTAATCCTACCCCAAACGCCACCTTACATGTTGTGATTTCAACCTGAAAATATATATATAAATAAATAATTAATTAATTTTATTTTTTTTAAAAAGAAAAAAAAAACTTAACTGATAACTTTGAAGTTGAGCCAAGTGTGATTATGTCTCCACTACTGAGCTCAACTGGATCACCCCAATGCCTACTTCCAGTTTCAGGATGGTTGACTGCCTTTGAATTCAATAAAGTTCCATTTAAGCTGCCCATGTCAACTACCTCCCATTTTAGCTTCTGAAATAATTAAATTTATCATTAATACTTACTTTATAACACCTACTCATTCATTTAATATATATGCCATTATTAAACAATCAATTTTAACCCTACTAATTGAACAACTAATTAAGCATTTTATATACCTACTCTCTAAATTTTATATATAAAAAGGTGAAAAAAGTTCATCTTTAATTTATATTTGAAGGGCTTACCATCTCCTATATATATTATATACTATATTAATCTTAATATATAAAATACAAAACATATATTAATATAAAATTGTGTAAAAATTTACACATTTAAAAAGATCTTGATACCTTCCAAATGAACTCAGTTTTGATAAATAATGACAACATTATTTTGAGGACACCAGGTATCACGCTTTTAATAAATAGAAGGTGGTCTGGGTTCGGTTTCGTAAAAAAATAAAAAATTTAACATTTCTTTTTTAAATAGTGAACTGATTATGAAAACCTAATGATTGCAAAAGAATAATCAAAATTAAAAAAAGTTATCTTAAATAAACAATTATAACGTTTTTTATTTCACGATTGCACAGAATTTGCTTTACTTGCGCGTATCTCAGATCTATATGTGTGTGTTGTGTGTGTGTGTGTGTGGGGGGGGGGGGGGGGGGGTGAACAAGAAATGAGAAAGTAGTGTTACATTGAGGTTCCAATTTATCATGGCATGCTTTCCTGACACTTCTGAATCTACCACCAATACATGACTAGGTGAAACCCTTCCAAGAGTCAATGGGAGCTTAGATTTGTTTGTTGACTCTATACACTGCTGTGTACCACATGAAGGACCAGAAATAACCGATAATTTAAGAATACTTCCTGCACTTCTAACACAAATATAGCATTACACAAATATATATATATATATATATATATATATATATATATATATATATATATATAGCTTTAAAAATATACTATCATTCCCTTATATATCCATAGTTGATGGAAACTTATTGTTCATTAGAAAGATTTATCGAAAAGAATCCTTTAAAACTGAATTTAAAAGAAGTTTAGAAATATACACTAAAATAGGGTGGTTTGGTAAGTTTTTATTAAAACCTTAGTTGTTATTTCCTAACTATATGCTAGTGAAAAAAAAAAGGCACTTTCTTAATTTATTGATAAGCATAAAGGGGGAAAGAGAAATTACTTTGATCTGCAGAAGATCTGGAAATATCATGATCTGGTCTGATTCTTAACTTGGGACTTGAATCTTCCTTTTTATGATCATATTTCTGTTCTCCAGATGAGTCATTAGTAACTGTTGGACGTTTTAGAGTTTGACCAATATTAACACCCTCAGAATGGTTAGAAATATCAAGAATAAGACTGTGACTGTCACCTGAAAACAGTAAAAAAAAGGTTAATTATATTTACTGTTAGAAACTTTACTTATATTATGTATTATATCAGGATCGATTATGGTATACCATGTGACATCTGAGGATGAACAGGTGGACGCCTGTGTTTATAATCAGTTCTATGAAATGAAGCTTCTGGATGCTCGGTTATGTTGCTCTCAATTACATTCGAATCTTCAGAAATAAGAGGTCGTTCTACATCTTCTTCAACCTAATGAAAAGATGCAAATTTAGTTAATATCATGATATCATCAAAAAACAAATAAAAAACAGAATGTTAATTGATGCTGAAACCTAAGTTTACAAGGTTCAACATGTGCAATACTGATGTTAATATTCAGCTTATTTTAGAGAAAAAGCCAACTAATTTAGACAAAGATTTGGATGTGCTGAACAATCTCAGCCTCTTTCACTAAACCTGGCACATAAACCTTAAGATGAGCTTACTTAATCGAAAACAAATTAGGACATAGAACAGCTTTACATCGCTCATTTATACAACCATAAGATTTCGATTTCAAAAACAAAGGTCAACAACGCATGTTGAGGGTGATTTAATATGAAACGGGGAAAGAGGAACAAAAACCCTAAGAACGAAAAATAATAAATGGAAACAGATACACGATTTGTAAATTGAAATAGTAAGAAATGCAATCAAGGAAGAAAGGAAACATACATCGGAAGATTTTGTAGCCTTGATGGTAGGAGAAGGGTAATTCCGAGAGAGAAAACGCCATGGTTTACAAGCGATGAGAATGATGATGATGAGAACAAGGAGGAGGAGGAGGAGGAGGTACGGTAGTGGAGCACCGTCGATGGCGGCAATGCTGTTTACTAGTGGTCCGATCGGGTGATCCGCCATTGATTGGGCTGAGATGTGTCTGTGTAGGAAGAGAGAGAAAACCGAGCCAAACACCCCCTCCCTCTCCCAGGGGCAGGCCTCTCGCTCACTGCCGAAAACCTCGCTTTCTAATCGTCCTATTATTTTATTCCGTAATCGTGATTGTATATAAAAACTTTACAAAACCACTTTTATAACCTAGTAGGTAGGTTATGAGTTCCAAAGTCATAACTAGACGTGGCAAATAGGTCGTGTTGTGTCGGGTCCGTGTCGTGTCGAGACTTTAAACGTGTTAAGATCCTTAAACCTAAACCGACACGTTTAATAAACGGGTTCAAAATGTTGACCCAAACCCGACACGGTTAATTTCGTGTCAACACAACCCAACCCATTTAACCCGTTTAAACCGTAAAATTCGCGTATAGCGATTAAACATAATAAAATTTCAACAACAATGTATTAAAAATTCAAAAAAACTTAATAAAAATCCAACAAAAACGTAACATAAGTAGATATTACAAAAGCCCAATGTTTTCTATTACAACTACTATATATTTAAAAAATATAAAATTTATTAAAATATATACATACTTAAACGGGTGATTCGGGTTACCTTCGAGTTGAAAATGTTGACACTAACCCAACCCGTTTAACTTTCGTGTCGTGTCGAGTCAACCCATTTACTTAAACGTGTCGAAACCTCTAACCCAACCCCACTAATTTCGTGTCGAGTTGTCGTGTCGTGTCTGATTTTGCCATGTCTACTTGGAACTAGGGGTGAGCAGAAAAAGAGGGTAACTGGAATTGGAACCGGAGGTTCCGGTTCCTAAAATTATGGAACCGTCCTAAGAGGTTCCGGTCTCAAAATTATGGAACCTGGAACCGGTAATTACCCTGGAACCGGCGATTACACGGTATGTTTTTATTAAAATATATAATATATATTATATTATACATTAAATAAAATAGATTTATGATTTATATAAATGTAAAATACTAGTCCAAGTAAAAATATAAAATTTCTCATACTCGTTATAATTGAGTGAGACATTCACTCGTCGTGAGGTCGTATCTTTGTGACCGACTTTCACACCTTTCACACATTAACTATGTTTTAATCATAATTATTCACTTATTTATATTATGAACAATATTCGTAATCGTTGAACTATATTTAAAACTATTAAACGATATTTGTAATCGTTAGTTCATGTGATTTATTGTCTTAATTATATAGTAAGTGATGTTAAATTTTTTTTAATTTAGAGACAGAGTAACCGGAACATGCCCTGAAACCGGCGGTTCCGGTTCCGGTTCCATAAATTTAGGAACTTGTCTTCCGGGTTCCGGTTCCTATATTTCAGGAACTTGTGGTTCTGGTTCCGGTTCCGGTTCCAGCCAGAACCGGCGGGTACCCTGTTATGCTCACCCCTACTTGGAACTATGGTAGTTAAGTTGATATAATTGAACTGAAAATGATAAATTAAAATCAAAACATAATTGATTACATGTTTTTTTATTTTGGTCCAGTACGGTTTTTTAGCCCAAATGCTCATTCTTATCCGAGGCTCGAACCGAAACCGAAAATGATAAATTTTTAAAATCGGACCGATTACATGTTTTGGGTTTTGTTATGTTCGGTTGAGTTTCGATTGGTTTTTTATTTGGTTTGGTTTTTTTGGTCCAAATGCTCACCCTACTATGGGTGTACTTGTAACCTGATCTGAGATCCACACGTAAGTAAACATGTTAAGGCCTGACTCACGAAAGTTTCAGGTCAACTTTGGGGTCGACTTAAATAATCCATTATTAAACATGTTATATTTGCGTTGATAATAATTTAAATATATCGACCCACCAACCCAATTCATTATTAAAATGTGTTTAGAAATACATATAGTTATACTTTTGTATTTTATAGATATAATACTTTGAAAAATAGATATACTTTATAAGTTTTTGCACATACATTTAAAAAAGTCGATAGGTTTGACCAATTCAAACAGCTAGTATGTTTAACCTGCTTAATTAAACGGATTATATGGGTCGTGTTCAAGTTGAAAGTAAAACATATAATGTTGAGATATCTTACCAATTTACTGCGGTCAATGCCGCTATCCAGTGGTCAAACGGCGGACTTCCCAGCAACGAAAGTATCGGGTGTCCATGACCTTATCGATCTTGCAACCACATTAGTGTAACAATAAATTACAAGAGAATAATATATTAAATAAAACTTGCATAAATGTAAACGTGCATTAAACAAACAACAAATGATGTTGATGTTCGTATCAAAGATACAAACATCCCAGTACATGTAAACTTATCGGAGAACAATATAGTTTAAAGATGTCATTTAAATAGTTTAACGAAAGTACATCATGATAACAAGTTTTAACAATTAAAAGTACTTTTAATGCGAAAAATGCATGTGACTTATTTATTAGTCATGCTCAAATACATGAAAAACATAGGTAAAAATGATGAACAATAATTTTGAGTAAATTCATAGGTTTGAAATGTCAATCAATAAATCACGGTTTTCGTGTGCCAAACATCATGACAAAATAGTACAATGATATAAAGTTTTGAAATATTATTGGGCCAAAAACGTACTTGGGTCGAACTTATGGGCCGAGCCTGTTGGGACAAACTATAATGGACCAAAGCCCGAGGGGCGAACCCTAATGAGCCTGACCGATGTTGGGCCTAGTCCATTAGGCCATGACTAATGGGTCGATCTTAATGGGTCAAGCCAATGCGTGGCCATGGTGGGTCAACGTATAATTCTCGATCATTTGGAGTAACGACTTATAGTAAAAGGAGACGAGAAAAGAAGAAATATTTTTTAAAATTAATTTTCTTGTTTGTGAGATGATTGAGTCTGACAGAAAATGAAAGAAAAAAATGTTTATTTGAATTCCTAAGATGGAAAGTAAAAGAAAAATTAAGAAATTTATTTTTAAAATATAAATTAATTAAAAGTAAAAAATATCAAATTTTTTCTCACCAATTCAAACTACCCAATCTTGGGCGATGTTTTCAGTTTTGGCGGACGAAAGAATTCCGATTTTGGGTTTTTAAAACTTCCATCCAGACACAGTCTGCACAACAATGGGCAAAACGAAGAGGCACGAAGCAGAAGCCAATGGCGGCGAGAAGAAGAAGAAGAATACAAGAGAGAAAGATGCTGATGCCGATGACAGTCCTCCGACCGTCACCATCGCCCTTCCTGGCTCCATCATCGATAATACCCAATCCTTCGAGCTCGCCACCAGGGTAACCCCTGTGCCCTAATTTCATCTTTTGCCGCCATTCATAATTTTTTGCTTTGCAGCTAGCTGGCCAAATTGCCCGCGCCGCCACTATTTTCCGAATCGACGAGGTTAAATATGCTCTTTTCTGTGTTTCGTTGATGATTTCAGTTCAATTTTATTGATTCTGCGTTGTGTTTATAGGTGGTGATATTTGATAACCAAACCAAATCATTGGAGTCAGATGAAAATGAGAGCGGTACTGCTTTCTTAATCAGGATCTTGAAGTATCTGGAGACACCACAGTATCTGAGAAAGACTCTTTTCCCAAAGCATAACAGCTTAAGATTTGTGGTACCAATTATTATATATATGTTTAATCACCCAATTCATATTGTTCAAACTCCTCAGCCGAATAACATGTACTCGAGTTGGTCCAATTGGTTGGTGAAACCAAAACTCGCTCAAAATGCTTGCTTTCCCACCACCCAAAATACATTTTAAGTTATTAGTCTTAATATTATGTAATTACCAATACTAGTGTGATACTTATAGGTTTTAAAATATCTTGTATTTTTTAAGAAAGGGAGAAATTATATGTATAATAAACATTTGTATATAAAAATCCCAAAATTGAGTTAATGGTTGTATGTTTACAGGGTTTACTTCCACCACTTGATGCGCCACATCATCTTCGAAAGCATGAATGGGCTGCATATAGAGAAGGTTGTTATGTTAGTTTTTACAAGAATTTATTGTACAAGATTTTTAAACATAATAAATTCTTACGTGATTAATGATTTTGATCTCACTATAATGTTTGCAAGAAGTAAATTTTATGTACCAAATTTTACTAATAGGTGTCACACTTATGCAACAATCTCCAAGTTCGGGCAGCACACTTGTGGACGTGGGGCTTAGTAAGGTCAGCATTTGATATTTTGATCATTATTTCTATGTTGTTTGTATTAATAAATTGTTTTTTCCCCTGTAGAATGTGGTAATTGATCATTATTTCTATGTTATATTTATTAATAAATTGTTTTTTTTTCCTGCAGAATGTGGTAATTGATCAAGCACTCGAGCCAGGAACACGAGTAACTGTAGCCATGGGAACCAACCGCCAATTAGATGGTAAGTTAGAAAATAAATTCAAGTATAACCAATTAACCACACAACATGCAAAATCTAGAAAATATAAATATCCAATTATAAATTTTATTAAAATTCCAAACCTACTTTTATTAATCAGATGAGCCACGTCAGATTGTGTCATCATCCAAACCTAGGGAAGAAGCAGGAATGTATTGGGGTTATAAAGTGAGATATGCTGCCAATGTCAGTTCAGTACTTAATTACTGCCCGTATAAGGTATTTTCTCAATTAAATTCATATTTATTTTTTTATAATTTTTATTTTATTTTCATATCATATTTTGTAGGGCGGCTATGATTATCTCATTGGCACCTCAGAGCATGGTAATGTTGTCAAGTCATCCGACCTTCATTTACCATCTTTCAGGTATGCTTAATAGCTTATATAAATATTAACTGATTAAATTATTATGAAAATGAAATTAAAAAAAAAATTAGTCCCTAATTTTAATTTTTGCAACATCAATGGTTCTGATACGATATAAAGAATTGTATTAGATAATTATGGTTAGTAACTTAGTATTTTATCATTAGTAGATATATACGTATTTATTTATTTAGGGGGCGTTTTGGAGAGTTTATTAATGGGGCTTATGAGCTTTTAAGCTTAATAAGCCTTTGTAAGTGTTATAAGTTTATTTAAGGGCTTTTAAATAAGTTATTTTGAAGTGGATTATTAGCTTATTTAGGAGTTTTTACATCTTTAACCTCTTATTTCACTACCCTTTTTATTTAGTGGCTTTTACAAATCTTCTGTTTAGTAATTTTTAAATAAGCTTATATAAGGTCTTTCAAACACTTTATTTAATGAAAGCTTATAAACTTAATTAAGCTCATAAGCACAAGCCATTTTTAGTAAGTTTTCCCAAACACCCCCTTAGTCTATAGGTTTCATTTTAGATAAACTATAAAGATTAGGAATTAGAGCTTTATTAGGAATGGATTCATCTTTAGAATATCTAAAAATAGGGTTTGTAATTTTCTTATGCTGAATATTATGAAGTGATTTGATATTATTGGAGTGTTGTTTACCTCTCTAAAAGTAAACTTTGGGATATGTGATCGACCTTTTGAAATTCGATTAATCTATACTATTTGTTAATAGTATTTTATTTGATTGTGATTATGTAGTTTAAACACGTTATACATATAATATTTTAATTGCAATGCGTATGTAAGTAATATGGAAACCTGTTATATTATTGATATATTTGATTTGATATGAGTGCAGGCATCTGTTAATCGCTTTTGGTGGACTTGCTGGTTTGGAAGAGTGCATTGAAGAAGACAAAAACCTTAATGTATTTATTTGTTATAAATTCTTTATATTCTGCATGCTGCATAAAATGATGATTAAATTTCCATGATTAATAAAAAAAGGTTATTGTTTCAGGGAAAAGATCCACGTGATGTGTTCAATACGTATTTGAACATTTGTCCTCATCAAGGAAGTAGAACAATTCGAACAGAGGTATGCTCAACTCAGCTCTAAATCAAAATCCAGCAAATTATTATTATTTTTATTCATATTTGTTGTGTTATTGTAAACAGGAAGCGGTCTTCATCTCTCTTCAATATTTCCAAGAACCAATTGCTCGTGTATTGCAAGATTCTAGTTAACTTTTCGGCTGCTTGTTTTGAATCATCTGTTTCTAGTCATGTGCAGGCGGCCTTTTTGTTTGTTTTCTGAGGCTTACTTTCATGCTCTTTCTACCCCAACTAATATTTAACGATACATTAAACTTTTCTCTTCTTTGTTTTGTTTAATATAAGGTGGTGAACTTTTGTCTTTTCACACTCCCTCGGATTTGAGTGTTATGGACTTATGGTCCAATTACCTTGATAGCTTTTTAATAATAAAATATTATTCATTGTAGGTTGATTAGTTTATTATTTTAACACGAGACAGCATGACCCGTGCGATGCACGAGCTTTGTTCACAATAAAGAGTTATATTGATTGTAAATTGTGTATATTGTATTGATATCACATGGAAAGTATAAACACAGTGATGGCCGCCGGATTAGATGTTTAAGTTTAATTGTGGGTGAATAAACAAAGTGAAGTGTGCCAGAGGAACATATAAGGTAACAAAACATGAGTGTTTATATTAGTATAACACAAAACATGTTTTTCATAACATAAATGCTACTACGAAGATCTTCCTGCTTTGCACCAACTTTACGCCTACAATATTAACAGAATGGAATCAGTTTCTAATTATTATGTATATCTTGCAAAATCAGTTCTTAAATTAGCGTTTATTCATTCACCTCCATTGTAAATAATTCTTAAATTTTAATAGTTAGCTGATGTATCGTGAATTCGTGAAAAAATATCCAACAGCGGGATGATGTATCGTGAATTCGTGAAAAAATATCCAACAGCGGGATATGGCTACTGTTGAAACACTAACTCATTTTCCCGTTCACGCGCCGGCCATTTCTATACAATACCGTATGCATACATTAAAACCCTAAACTCACTATGGTTTCAGTTCATTTGTAAGCATCCATTCAAATCCTTATACGATACTGTTTTAACTTCCTCATCTTAATTTTGACATTAACCTATACATATCTAAATGACGCAAGTTATCAAATTCATTCAATTGCTATTCTCTATGTGTGTTTCATTTCTTTAATTCCCTATTGTAGATATGAATGTATAGTGTAACCCAATCATCTGATTATAAGGTAAAACATGGAACATATTTTGATTAGACTATATGGTTTACTTTAATTAGACACCTAATATGCATATGAAATATGTTGATGATAAAAAATCGGTTACATATGTCGTTTAGAAAATTGAAAATGGATTTTAAGGAAGATTTCAATATTAAGATCAGATGTTAGAGAACGCTACCTCATGTCTACGGGTGCGTCACACTCTGAATTAATAAGATTTGGGTTTTTATGGGAACATCTCCTATATATTTTCGAATGAAAACATTATCACCTTTATCTTCTTCAAATTCCCATTTTCAATTTTCAGAGATTTCAAGCAAATGGTGTTGATGATGGTGATGCATATGATAAACAATTAGAACAACTTTTTAACTTACATGAAACGCCTATAATAAAGTAATGTGGACAGTTTTTAATAGGTTAAATGGATTGCTTTTCATCGTTTTGTTTGCTACTTGGATATTTAATGTTAGATATAATTACAGAGTAATAAATGCTACTTCGAAAATGAAACTCGTTTTTAATGTTATATAAATGAGCTGTTAATAGTAGTTATATACAAGTTGTTAGCATATATAGTAATGTTAGAAGCTTAGCTCAATTGGTAAGCCTTGCCTTCTATTACCTACCGATAGGTCAAAGGTTTTTTATTCTGTTAGCATATACTATACAAGTTGTTAGCATATACACTTCCTTGCATTTTTACACTCCCTTGCATTTTTATTCTGTTACCTACCTATAGGTCAAAGGTTTCACTTGCCCCTATTGAGACTTGAACCTATGACCTTTAGATTATAAGCAACACTATATATACTAATCCCACTAATCTACAAGCCTTAGAGTACAATATTGTACTTTTAATGACCGTCATAACTAAAAGTAAATGAATCTAATAGGCGTTCAGTTATCATTCTAATTATTTGTTGATTAAACAAAAATCTGTGTAACTTTTGTTATTCTCCTCATTTTTAATTGCCGTATTGGTTTTGTTTGTTTTATGAGTTTTTCTAACGTATGCCTCCGGGGCATACATTAAAGGTAACCAATGAAGCATCAAATTTTCATTTTAATTGAAAATCGTATTTATTGCATTATTTAAAATGGTAACGATTAATGATCATTAATGTTATTCAAATTGAATTAGGAAACTTGATGCTTCATTGATTGCCCCTAGTGTATACCCCAGGGGCATACGTTAGAAAAACCCTTGTTTTATATGACTTTGATTTTTTTGGTAACCTGTGTGTAACAACCTCGCGATCAGGTATTTGACATGTCAACTATTATAACTCAATTTGGTTATAAACATTTTTCTTCATTAATAAAAATAATTATTATGCATTTGAGTCTAACAAACATTCATATCATTATACGTTTTTTATGCATATTATTTATACACATTATTTATATGTGTTCTTACAATTAAAACTGTACATTTAGCGAGTTGGTGACTAATAAAACTTTAAACTTAACAAAAGTATAAATGTTATCATTTAGATTGAAGATTTAGTTCCACTAATTAAATTGGCACGAGATACAATGGTCCGGTACAATTAAAAAAAAATACAACAAATAAGAATTGGTTCATGGTACTTACTAACATCTACTATTAAAACTAGTAGGGTACCCGCGCAATTCGGCGGCGGGTACCCTGCGAACTATATTTCCAAGTAATCAAAATATTGTTTGGCTGCATTTTTTTTATAAAGATTATAGTACAACAACATGGTAATTGTGTAGAAAAGTAGAGATATAAATCAAGAATGATCACCAGCGTGTAAATTTTGTTCGATTACATGCTTTGATATATAATAACACAAATGACGCATCTCCAATATTACTGGCATTAAAAATAAAAAACCTAATTAAGTACAAATAGATTTATAAAAAATCTTACTACTATATAATGCATCTTACTCATCATGTAGAACCTCTCGATACACTACGTTTCGTGAGTAAACTCCATCAAGATTAAAGTTTTTTGCTGGAGCTACTAGTACTTGTGTTGTGTGACGTGAAACTCCTCTTGACAGGGCAACGTAAAGTTGCCCATGCGAGAACACCGATTCCGGAAGATAAACGCCCACGTTTGGAATTGTCTGTCCTTGGGCTTTGTTGATTGTCATGGCAAAACTTAGCCTAACCGGAAACTGTTTTCTTTTCAACTGAAAAGGAAACATGTCGGCTTCAGACGGAGATAGAGGTATTCTTGGCAAGAAAACCTTTTTTTCCAGCATGCTAGCCAACGACTATTTCCGCATCAATTAGGTTTGGCTCAAACTTTCTGCATATAAGTCTCGTGCCATTACATAATCCATGGGAGGGATTGAGATTTCGTAAAAGTATTATCGGGCACCCAATTTTGAGACGGAGAACATGAGGTGGCAACCCACTAACACTAAGTAAGTTTAAGAATTCCATAGGACAGAATCCGTTTCTGTCGTCTTCTGCTTCGTCAAAACTGTAATATGTTTTCTCGACTCCACAAAATCTACCTATTAACTTATCGTTAAACTCATCAACATGGTCATTTTTTGTTGAAAAGATTTCCCGAGAAATGATATAATCTGCTGAATTTCCGTTAACCTCCATACAAGGAAATATCGCATGAATCAAGTCCTCCTTAGACCCATCCGTATTCATGTATGGAATTGTCATGTCATCTGGGATGCGAATATAATTTTCATCAATAACTTCTTCATCTCCATCCCCCACTCGTAAAAGAAAATTGGAAAACCATGGATCTGTTCGCGCTCTCATATTCAGAGTGAGCCTCTTCTTTTTAATCACGGACCATAGTGGTGACATTCTTAGACTAGAGTCTACAATTTGAGCTCGTGTTCCACGTCTAATGACCGAAAAAACATGTCTAAAGTCACCACCTAACACTATAACTTTTCCACCGAAAGGGACTCTGATCCCCGTGATGTCTTGCATTGATCGATCAAATGCCTCCACAGCCTGCCTGTTAGCCATCGAAGCCTCGTCCCATATGATCTGTTTTGCGGCTCTAAGCAGTTTTGTGGTCCCACTTTGTTTTTTAATGTTACAGAGTGAGTTGTTTTTAAGGTTAATTGGAATCTTGAATTGGGAGTGGGCTGTTCTACCACCCGACATGTTATTAGCTGCCGCACCTAACGAAGCTGTCGCTAGCGCAATGAAACCACGAGACCGGACCTTTGCAAGGAGAGCTTTATACAAAAACGTTTTCCCTGTTCCTCCAGGGCCATCTATAAAGAATACGCCAGAAATATCATTATCCACATGACTCAGTATATCATCATACGCGACTCTTTGGTAGGAATTTAGAGAGTCGGAAGCACGCAAGTCGTCACCTTCCACAACTATGGAGTACTCCTCTTGTAATTCCCGAACAACCCCAGATAATAAACTCATGTCGATGTTTAGTTGAGGAAGATCAAAATCATCAAGGTCTTTACCCATAGATTGTAGAAAAACTTTTATGTCTTTAAGTACCATATTGCGGGTGACCTCCACATTTGCATATTGTCGTACGTAATCTTCAGACAGGGATTCGTAGTGGTCATCCCACAACTTCCGAACATCCCTCGGCTCACAGAATATCAAAATAGTTGCAAATAACATCCTAAGAGCGGGTGGAAACTGAAAAAGTGAACCCTCCGTAAGACATGTCGAGAGATTATTATCATCCTCAATTAATCCTCTCTCGAGAGCTACTCTTCGAAAAGTAGGGTACATGACGTCACTGATTGTGCAGAGATCTTCCCAATCCGTGGGGCCGGGAACATGGCACAAAAGTATGCATAAGTAGAATCGTTCGCTTTCAGCGGGATTAGCGAAAACCAGTCTTCCCCTCATCGATCCTCTTCTTCTGCGATTCCAGCGCCGCGAGGTGTTATTCCATGTGAAGTACCATGGAAAGTCCTTGTACAAATATTGTGCATCTCTTCCAAGGCTTTTATTCATATCAAAAAAGGTAGTCAGCATGGATCTTTTGTCTCTTTCCCTATCAACAACATCGGTAACTATATCGTTATCTCGAAACCTTACTACTTGTTTATTTGGGAGATGAATTTTCAACGCCATTACATATGGGTGGATTTGTGAAAGATTGAAGCTAAAAATCCTCCAAATTGCCAGGGTTGAACTCAATTTTAGTAACACCGGTAGAGACAAGAATGTTAACTGAAACATTCATACCATAAAGTAAATTAATGTTAAATATGTTGACTTAAAACCACACATACGAATATGTTAAATCGAGTTTACCTCTTCGTGAGCGAACCAGTTTTACGCGAGCTGCATATACGGTCATGTTTTCAAAAGATGCTCTTGCAATCATTGATGCAGTGGACACCGGAAGATGATACAATATTAGCTTTATGCACTTTCCCCTGGCGGAGAAAAAACTCAAAAGTGTTAATTCCAATATTTTGTAGACAACTAATTTATATACGAACACTTACTGACAGTCGTGTAAAAGCATCTCAAATGATATTCGACCGGATATAGGTATCCAACACCCGTTTGACATGTTTCCAACAACGTCTACAATGGCGGTGTTTTTTAAAATAGATGGTTAGAAGTAAAATATTAATCCCGAAACCCAAAATTGTGAAAATAGGTTGGATGTACCTATCAACATTTGTCGAGGTGGCAGCTCCTCCAAAATCGATGTGACTGAAGCAACCAACGGATAGCTGGGAAACCATCGTAGATCTGCAATAGTATTGGGGGCAAGCTTGGTTTCTCTACTGAATAGTATTGCCCAATCATTTTGAATGAAGCTGTAGTTTTCAAAATGTGGATAGTCATTGGAAATGTGGTAATCTATCTCGAAACACATCAACGAAAAGACATCACCTTCTAATTGTCGTCCCTCGTATGCACGAATTAAATGTGCGGGATCATACCCGCAATTTTGTGCCTCTAATAAGAAAGGATTAGCAGGTTAAATGAGTGAGATAATCGAATGAATTATTAATTGTGAAATTATGAAGCAGTATATGAGTGCATGTGAAAAGTTTAAAATCTACTTACGTATCTGTCGAGCAAAAACAACCAGAGTGTGTTATGTTTTTCGTCCTTCCAAACATACTCCACCCGCACAAAGTTGCAGCTGTAACACCACTCAAGATTGCAGAGAGACTCAAAGCTCTCAATTGGTAAACAAGGTTCAAGTTCCTATTAAATTCAATGTTATAATAATGAGATGAAAAATATGTATTTCTATTTATTTTGCTACTAAATTGGTGAATATAAGCAGCAACAATTTGTAATAGCTGATAACTTGTTGTCCCGTTTAAACGTGTATAGGCAAACAATTAATATAGTTTTGGAAAAAAATTGTGTTGCGAATTGTTCACCCATACCTGTTGTAACTGATGTCCTGGAAGTGGTAAATAGTTATTGATAACCATATCGAAATAATTGTAATCGAAATAATTGTAAAGCAAAAAATATTGGGAAGCTATGAAAATGGTGAGTTTACATCTTTACACCCAAGTCGTTGACATATATAGGCTAGGATGAAGAATATTTTGAATATTTTCCACGGGAATTAATGGATTGTGATTTTCATAAATGCCGTTTTAGGGGTGATTACGCCGGATTATGTGTTACAAAACGCATAAATTGGGGTAGGGTTTAGGAAGAATATTAAGGTAATCTACTTAATTTTTGGAGGCAAGGATTGTGTTATTCGAAAGTTACAGAACGAAATTGATGAAGCGTGCCATGGATGAAAATCGTGATGTTGACAATTACAAATACGGAATTTTGATTAAAATTAAATGTGTCACTCAATGGGAACCGTTATACACCTACAAAAAATGCATTGAATGACATATATATGATTAAATATGTATTCAAATAGTAACTCCGAGTTAAGGCGTAAATCAGGAAATAGACGTTGATAATTTCAATTTGGGAATTTTGCTTTTTTTTTTTGTGTAAATTAATGGTAACCATATAACTGAAAAGGAAAACATATTGAATGACATTAATTTCATTAAATAGGTGCTTAAATAATACAACCATTAATTGGTATCCCCAATGGTTTCTTTCTAAGATCAAAAGAAAAAAATAGATATTAAAAGTATATGTACGTTTTTGTTGTGGTGTATATAAGGTGTATGAAAAAATGGTTAGACATGCCGATTTTTAATCAACTTATAATCAAGCACTAATTTGATTTGGTAATTTGTATGGTATCCTCAAGTCAAAGAAGTTTATATGGTATCCCCAAATCATAACTCCGTGTAATGGCGTAAATGGTATAAAAAACCGTTGACCATTTAAATTTGGGAATTTTGAGGTAATAAAAGTGTAAGTCGGTTACCATTTAATATGAAAATGAAATACAGTAGATACCTTTTGATGTAATTAGAGTTTGATGCAAGGATATCGCGTAATTGAAGGATATCTTTTTGGTAACCAAACAACAGTAATTGGGAAAGTTGAGAATTTTATATAATTTTGCTTGACAGGATCATAAAAAAATTTGTTTTTATTGTTGCATAAATGCATTTGGGGTACATTTTAATATTGGTGCTGAATTCATTGATTGTGTTTTTAGATGTTGCGTGGGTAAATGCGAAGACGTTTATTTCCAAACAACGAAGTTCTTGAGCGGCTGAAATAACTTGTTGGCTGAGGCTCGGGTGGCACTTCGGGTTCTTCACCACTCATAACGACATCATCGACGTCTCGTACTATTGGATGGATAAGTGAAGTGCAAATGCTTATGGCATTACATGATTGAATTCAATGTTTGTAACGTCGGTAGAAACAAGAATGTTGCATGAAATGTAAAAAAACAAAAAGGGTTATGAATAAATTTTGTATAAAAACCGACTACACTTTAATTTAACCGTTGACTTTAGAGAAGGGTAAAAATAATGAAAGTGTATAAAAGTCAAAGAAATTTAATTTGTCTTGGATAATTAACGATTTCCTTATAGAAAATCATTCCCCTTTAATAATAAACCACACGTGAATTAAGGGTTATTTAAAACCACCCTTTAATGAGTTTACCATGTATAAACTTTCCCTATTGTCAAAAATAATGTATTTAATGCATTTGTTAGGGGATTTTTTTACCTTTTTTTGGCATTATGGTTATGTTTGAAATTTACGTTTTAAATGTGTAGTAGTAAAATGTAGAGTAAAATGAGCACTCTATTAATTTTTTTTAATACCTCAATTTGTTCAAACTATTTTAACGCGCGTTGCGTATACGGTTATGTTTTCTGTAGCTGATCTTCCAATCATGGTGGTTGTGGATGATGGTATATGATACAAGATTATCTTTATGTGTTTGCCCCTGGGGAGACAAAATTACAATGAGTTAATTCCAAGCTCATGTAGTCATGTAAAGTATGTATAAACACCTACCGACAATCATGTAAAAGAAACGCGCACGATATCCCACATGATTTAAAAAAAAGCAACCGTTCGACATGTCCCCAGCAACATCTATGATAGCGGTATTAATGAAAAGAAAATGGTTAAGCATAATATATAGAAAAGTTCCTAAACATATTATTTGTAAATGAAAAAAAAGGTATATAAAATAGGTGTACCAATCAATATTTGTCGCCTTGAGTGATCCTCCAAGAGCCATGTGGGGGATCTGACCAACGGGTACTCGGGAAACCAGGAATCTTCTCTATTCGTAGTCTCGGCAAACACGATCTTTATGTTGAATTGTATAGCCCATTCATTGCGAACAAAACTATAGTTGTCTAGTCGTGGAAAGTCATCGACATCGTTGCAATCAATCTTGAAGGTAATAACGTGGAGGGAATTACCGCCGCAAATTTGTGTCTCTAAAAAGAAATGGTTATTAGTAATACATAATTAATGCACACAATTAGTAGTTACTTACAAATCTGTCAAACAAAAACAAATATAGTTTGTTTTGTTTGTGGTCAAACCAAACATATTCAACGCGCACGCATCTGCATTTGTACCAGTACTGAGGTTTCTAGAGGTCTTGAAAGTTTTCTATCGTCTCGTATGGTCCAAAAGCCTTGAAAAAATAGAATGAAAAAATTCCATTAAAATAAAATACCCGTGATATATACACACCTATTGAATAGTCAAGACGTTTCCGAAAAATTAGTACTGAAAAATTAGTATAGTCAATAAGTGTTGAATAATCAAGACGTTTCAGGAAAATTAAATTGTAACGGAAATAAAAGAGGGGACAAATGCGAGGCTTTTCAGTGATATGTAGTTTGTTTTTTTGGAATAAAACAAAGTGTCATTTAGAGCAATTGGTTAACACATAGTCAGATTTCATAAGAGGTCTTGTGTTCGAATCCTGTAAGCAACACTTTTTAATTTTTGTGGTGTTGAAGATGTTACTAAAAGTGAAAATGTCCTTAAGTTTAAGTTTAAGGAGTTGTTATGTTTAGTAGTACTAAACACATTATAAAAGAGTAAGATAAATTAATAAAATTTACATGAATCCAAATTAATAAACTTAAATTCGTCTTAAAGGGATTTACGTTTCTATCTTTTGAGTAAACAAGTTATTAATATTTCTTTTCTATAAAAACCCTATAAGAGTTCACTTTCTTCCACACCACATCAGGTAACAAATCTCAATTTTGTTTCTTTGTATCCATCTCTGGTCTCTCTATTCGGCCATCTCTCTCGCTCTCTAGTTTTCTGGCAAGCAAGGTAACTCCTAGAAACCATTTTTATTTATTTTATTATGTATTTGCTTCTGGTCTCACCCTGAACACAAACACACAGTCATGGTGGGACATATGGGTATACGTGTGTGTGTGTATATGGGTGTTGTATTCTGTCTTCAGGTTCCGGTTCCATCACCGGCGAAACACACACACACCAGTGTGTGTGTGTGATTGTTTAAGATGTCACCTGAATTCCGTAACATGTTTTGCTTTTTGTCCGTCACAACACACAGACACACAGAATATGTTTGCTTTATTGGTTGTAGCCATCGCTGGCCATGGCCTTCGGCCGGCCAGATGAAACCCGAAACCAGTTTAGTGAACCAGTATTAAATCAGCTGTTGGGCCAAGTTTTGTACATTCACGGCAGCCCAATTAGTTTACTTTAAAAAGAATCAATTTAACAAGCCCAACGTTTTATGTTGCTTATTTTAAACCCAAATAGCAACTGAACCCAAAGACCAATGTTTACTAAATGATTTTAATAACTTATATAAATAGATAAGTAAATTTTATTTAAACTACTTAAATGATATTAATCTAGTTAACAAAAATCCGTTTTCATTTTAATGTTATTATATTAACTATTTATTAAATATAATGATTTAAATAATTGTCTTATGTATAGATACTTACTACTTCCGATCAAAGGGAACCACTTTAAACAAAAACTTACAAAGTTCTAAGTCATCATATTTAAGATACGAATCAATTCAATAAAGTCACCAACGTGTCGCTCATGGTTTACTTCTATACATTTAGGTCACTAGAAGTCGTTTGGTTGGATCTTGCATTTTGCTTATTCGCATTTTGGCTAGCATTGCATCAGGTGAGTTCACAGCCCCTCTTTACTACGTTTTTAATACTTTTGGGGTGAAAAATATATCAACTATTTTTTAAATAGTTGTTAGGTCACAACAACCCTGGTTTATTGGTTAATTGATAGAATTAATAATACCTAAGACAAATAATGTATTGAACAAGATTATAGTCAAATGTATAATTCCACTAAGTGTGGTATGCTGCGGAATAGCAATACCACTTATCAATTACAATAAGATATAAAAGTGTAAAGTGAATTGGTAAATTGGTGAGTACTCCTTTGCAAAGTGATCTCTATTTACAGTGTTATAGAGATCTTACAAAATAGGCAAAGGAGTAGTGGAAGGACTGAATAAAGGAAAGTGACCAAGATCAAGGGATTTGATCTGGTCAGTTACATTTCGAAGATGTAACTCAGTCCTTCCACTCAGTATTGGATTTCCAATACCGAGTTCTGATACTGAGTGGTCAATACTGCCCACTCAGTATCACACCGAGACTTAGCTAAATTTTACAATCTAATCTAAGCTAGTCTAGGTTGTCTTGTTATCTTAAGATCCTAAAAGGGTAAGGCTTTTTGCCTTAACAATCTCCCCCTTTCTAATGATAACAAGACAATAATACAATGAGAAGGAATAAAACAAAACAAGACAAAAATACATAAGGAGACCGCAGAGTCTTCTTCTTCACTAAACAGCTGAATCTTCTTCTTCATCCTCTGTTGATGGATTCCTGCTCATAGAAGACCTCTTGCTTGATGTGGATGAACTCTTCTCTCTTCTTCAGTTCATCCTTTCTGTTATTGAGCACAACAATGATCTTCTTCCTAAACCAAGAGTCCTCCTTCTTGGTAATCATCCACTTCAGTCCAACAAGATGACTGATGTGGGCTCTTGACAGATCTGCTTCAGAGATGAAGCACTCCCTATCCTTTGTTGTTAACAATAAATATTTATAATCATTTACTATATTGTGATGAAACTATTTTGGAAACTAGACAACGAATCCTTATGCTTGGACTAAGTTTAGATGTACATGGAAGTGCGTATATGTTACATACATAATCATTAGCTAGTTGCAACTAGGCCCTGGATATGCAAATAGTACTATTGGCGGAGACTTACCCTCCCACGATTTTGATCATTTATCGGTGTTTACCAACCACGAGGAGTGCATATCTAGCACGTTTAAGGTTGTTGTTTTGATTATGGACTTAGGGTCAACATTTTAACTCAAAGGTCTTGCAAACCTGTTGGGGGATCACCATCAGTTGTTTCTACTACTACTCTTGGAGCAAACTATTTTTAACATTTATATCATCACTCAAAGTTTTGCCAATGGTGGCATACGAGAACTATGGAACAACTAAACTTTATTATAAAACCTGTGAATTCACTCAACAATTTTGTTGATACTTTCATTTATGTTTTTGAGGTAACTAAGTTTGAAGCATTGAGTACTATCATTTGGAGTCAAGCATGCATTTGTCAAGATGTCACAATTACAACTTTTATTTTACTTTAAAAACTTGGTCTTTTGGATTCATTTGTGACATACTTTATTTATAAAGTTTTTATTTGGATTTGAAATTATTGTTTACGATAATCATATACTATGTTTACTTAGTCGCACGCCCGTTCTTCCGCAAACCATTTTCCTTTAAATACAATTTTGGCGGGGTGTTCCACTGTATTCCAACTCGCTTTGCGAGCCGATTAATCCCAGGGCGACCCCGCTTTACGGGTAGCCCGGAGTCGGCGCAGGTGAACCTCCGTGGCCACAAGGGGGTATTCTTTTTTTCTCATATCAGGGACTGAACCAAGGACGTTCTGGAAATTTTAGCATTTATGTGACCAAGTTCAACCACTAGGCCACCATCCTTTATAACCCCGGACGTCCATGGAATGTCACCCTCTAAGAGACCAAGTTCAACACTGATTTTTATGTTATCATATTATAAATTATGAATTATAAGTATTATTTTTATATTGTGGAAGTTAGAAAAAATAACTAAAACCTAACAAATACTTGTTACTAATAATTTAAATTCTACAATTTCAGCTTTTTAGTAAATAATTACTTTTATAACTAAGTTATTGAACCCTAACAAAAATTGATAAAGACTAAGAAAGAATAGATGATTTACTAGCCAAATAAATGTATACTTTAATAGAAACCCGTATTAACTCATTTAATATAAAAGTGTAAAATATCTAGTCGATTAATTTTACCAAGTTGATAAATAATGTTGTAGTGTGACTTATATATGACATTTAGTTGACTACACTCAATAGATTAACATAAATTTAGCTTTACATTGTTTTTTTGTCATGAACAAAAAATAAAAAAATCAGATAAATGAGTAAACAAAGATATCATGCTTATGAAAACTCCCGAATTTACAAGGAAATGAGTAAACATTGGCATGACATGAAGCTAAAAACACATAAATACTTCAAGCCGGGAGATAAAGTTTTGATATATTTGATTTGATATGACTGCAGGCATCTGTTAATCGCTTTTGGTGGACTTGCTGGTTTGGAAGAGTGCATTGAAGAAGACAAAAACCTTAATGTATTTGTTTGCAATTGTTATAACTTCTTTATATTCCGCATGCTGCGTAAAATGATGATAGCATATCCAACCATAAATTCTATATAATTCTCTCTATTTCAATTGTGGGACCACTCACTCTAAACAATATCCCAACTCCAACCATAAACTTTATTTTTCCCTTCAAAAGCTTTTAAAAATAGTGGGACCCATATTCCACTAACACTTTCACTCACAAATAAATGTGAGACCCATGGATAGAGTTATTCCTCCCACTTCAAATATAGAGATACTTTTTCTCTCACTCTATATTTAGAGTGAGGAATAGAGGTGAGTTGGAGAACATAAAACTTCAAATATAGAGATATGGGCTTGGATAGAGTATGGTTGCATGGAGATGCTCTAAATTTCCATGATTAATGAAAAAAAGTTATTTTTTCAGGGTAAAGTCCACGAGACGTGTTCAATACGTATTTGAACATTATGGAAGCAGAACAATTCGAACGGAGATATGCTCGGCTCTAAATCAAAATCCACCAAATTATTTTTAATCATTATTATTTATTGTGTTATTGTAAACACGAAGCAGTCTTCATCTCTCTTCAATATTTCCAAGAACCAATTGGTCGCGTATTGCAAGTTAGATGTCTAAAAACGATATATGAATCTTTTTTATTGTTCTTTCTGTTTGGTTGAGCCTTATGACAGTAAAATACATCATGTTTTTCGAATTGAATGCGTTATAAATCACACACTAGCAAATTGGAAATTGCTTTAATTGTATGAAGGGTGTTCATTAAACGGTTTGTCCCGGAAAATCAACCGATCCAAATGATGGCATGATTATGACATCCCTAATTTTATCATAAACAAATGGCACTTTTTATGTGTTGTTTCTTAACTATAAAAGAACATAACAATCATGTAGCGGAAAATATTAGGGGTGTTCAAAACCGGGTACCCGGATTTTCGGATACCCGAAATTCGGGTACCCGGATTTTCGGATAGTGAATTTTACTACCCGCATTTGGTACCCGGATTTCGGATACCCGGATTTCGGGTACCCGGAATTTCGGGTATTCGAAATCCGGGTATCCGGTATCCGGAAAAAACAAAATATTAAAATATTTTTCGAATATTTCGAGTTTTTTTCGGATATTTCGGGTATTTTTCAGATATTTCGGGTACTTTTTAAATATTTTGGGTATTTTTGGGTATTTTCTCAAATATTTTGTGTATTTTTTGTATATTTTTTGAATATTTTTCGTATATTTTTTATTTTCGGGTAATTTTTCGGGTATCGGGTATCCGGAAATTTTGAAAACACTACCCGTATTTGGTACCCGGAATTCGGATACCCGGATTTCGGATACCCGGATTTTCGGATACCCGAATTTTCGGATACCCGGATTTCGGATATCGAGTAATTTTTCGGATACCCGGTTTTTCGGATATTTTTGAACACCCCTAGAAAATATCATATCATAGGTCCCAACATAATAAGGTTCATTAATACATAGTTTTAAAGCAAATACGACAAATAACTTAAGGCATGCAATGCTTGCTAGTTTTCATTCCCGTTGAAATATTCATACGTGCATGCAACTCTTGTACTTAACCTGAGACATAAGCATAATAATTAGCTTGAAAGCTACGTGAGACAAGGGTTATGATCAACATTTTAAAGCAAGACATCGTAGTACACATATTGTCATTCCTCGGGAGAACATCATATCATATCATTGGTTTATATAAACCACATTCATTCCGGTAAATGTTTATACAAACATTACCACACCTCTTTCGATCCTTTGTATAAGCTACATTAGAATTAACTTTTCTCTAGAAGCTTTATTGGGGTTGTCCCACCTTAGCATTTCCCATTGGAATGGGAAGAGAAACCATTTTCTTTTAGCTTTACCTTGATGAATGGTCAAGACGAGAGTGTTGGAATTGGAGCTACGAGTTTCATTAAACTCGCCTTAGTAGATCTTATCGTACCATGTAGCTCTATGAACGCCTAATCCATATTGTCCATTTTATAATCCGTTATAAACGACACATAGGATCTTTAAGCGAGTTAAGCAACATAACGATTGCTAACTTCTTAAAGTTGACATTCAAAATTTCCTATTGTCTATGTAGTTTTACACTTCTAAATGTTGCTACATATAGTCGCTCACTTTTGTAGTTTACAAGCCATGAGGGTTTAACAACAATGTAATTAGCATAAGGTCATTAACGAGTTCAAAATATTCTTGTCGAGAACATACATTTGTTCTCATATCTTAGAATAATTCTCAAAATTCGTATTTCTATCAAGATGATTGAATCTTTTCAACATCTCGAGTAACAAAACTGATAAGAGAGAGAAGTTCGAATTTGTAAGTGGAACAGAAGGAATATGCATTCTGATTTGAGTTCGACTAGAATTTGTGGGATTCGTTAGTTTATTATTAATCCTTAAAATATATTTACCCAAAAATTACTTAAGGCTAGGATCCAACACTACGCTATTTGATGTGAAGAGGGATGCCGTATCCACACCGAATAGTTTCGTAAGGTAAACAAATTATTGTTAATTTCAATCACTATGAAATTCCTAGATCTTTGAGATTCATTTTCTTAAAACAAATGGCATGTTATTCCCGATTCTATGCTCATCACTATTCGTGACAGGGATGTCGTAGATCACGAATTGACGGTGAATCTACCATGAAACAACCACGATGATTCCCGGCTCAAGTTCGCTTGGGTATCGCGAGAATCATATCACTTCACAAAGATAATCTCAAAACTAACGTACCGGTTAACCACACGAGCTTCATTAATCAAATTACAATTGGAGTGTGTGTTTCCCATGGAGAGCATTATCTTTCACATTTTATAAAGGTTATGCCCATCACAATCCTTGACAAGGATGTTGTGGATCATGGATCTGATGGTGTATAACCATATAAAAACACATTGACTCAAGATCGATCACGTATCGCGAGAGTCATATCACTCGCAAGAATAATCTCAAAATTAACGTATCGGCTAACCGCACGAGCTTCGTTAATTAGATTGTAATTTGAGTGTGTGTTTTTATGGTTGGGATAAGCTTTATATTATATTTAAAACGGGATTTTGTTTTAATTATTAGTTATACTTTTTAACTATATGTAATCCTATCAAACCCTTTCAGTAACTCCACTCTAAAGCATAAGAAGGCAATAGACCGTGGGTGTGCCTAGTCGTGGCGAAACTGACAACATATTTATCTTTAGCTTTTATATACATAAACGATTATATATATTTGACTTAAACTCTATTAACCATCTCCCAAAGATTATAGTTTATCTTTTAATTCTATTTAATGTGCGAGGACGCGACATTAATAATTAATATATACTATCTATATAGTTTGTCGTTTAATTCTATTGAACGTGCAATGACACAACGTTTAATTATTAATTATAACTATATACTTATAATATATTAATTACATATAGTACAATATTATAAGAGGATAATGAATATCAAACTATTTGATATCCACATAGCATTCTAATTATACAGATATATATAAATTTAAACTTTTAAATCATACATATATATAAATATATAATATATTTAAAAGATTTGGATTATCTCGTAGAGAGATTTTCTATTATTTGAAGCTGTTCAAAATAACATTATCTAGATCTTAAACATATACGAATTTCCGAAAATACATATTTCAAATCTTTTATTTTCGGATATATAAAACCAATTTTATCTTTATGTATATTCCTTATTTCAAACTCTTTTAAATATTTGATAAAATTTAAAGCCTTTTAAATATTATATCGGAATATATATTATTAAAACAACTTTGAATATATAGATATTTAATTACAAAAAGTATAAACAATTATATTTTCGGAATTATTAATTATTACATGGAAACCCTAATTTTCGGTCCAACCCTAAAATTTAGTTGTCATAAGCAAAACTCTAATTTTTGGTCAAACCTTAAAATTTGGTTGCAAATAATTAATTTAGGAAACTAAATTAAATAAATCTTTTGATGATTTTTTTCTTTTTGAATATCTGTGTACAATGAATTCAAAATCAAACAATATCCTTTTTATTTTAATTCACATGACAATTCACATGTAATCAGTGTTCCTAATTTTCCTTTTATTCGCATGCAATTATTTAAACAATTTCGTCAAGTCATTATTTGGAATTCTTTTCTGAAACAGAAACATTCCAATAGATTCAAACTTCCTTACTTGATTAAATTCCCGAGTCAAACTATATGTCGACAATTAATCATGTCAATTTCGAAATATATACAGTACCTCGATTTATCAATTCCTTTTAGTACAACTAGTTTTGATAAACTTATAGCTCTATACCATTGTTAGATTTTATAGGCATTAACACAATCTAATCATGACAGCGTAAGCAATAATTATGTCAAGTTAATACATATCAAAAACCTAAAGGACTTATCGTTTATAAACTAAAGTAACTAAAACATCGAATAGAAGACTTACAGTGGGTGCAATCTTGATAAAGCATTCCATGAACACACGTACCAACGTGTATGTTGGCAAGGATCCAAAATAGAATCCCTCTATTTGGTTCACACCCAAAACTTACGATCGAACCGAACAATGTTCCACTAGGTTATACAAAGCACCGTCGAGAACAAAACCCGAAAACCAACACATGAACCATGCAACATCCAAACACCACTAGAGGAAACATCCTCTTCATCCTTTCTATTTTGTACGCATCGCAACTAAAACAAAGGGTATTGGTATATGACTTCATGTTCACACAAGCAAAGAAAAAATCAAGTTCTTTTCTATGTTGGTTGAGCAGTGCCAAGAAAAACACACGAATTGAATTTCACCTTTTGGGCGTATATCGAGCATCACCAGGTGCTCCAAAAAAAAGTTATGAGCCAATCGAATATCACCTCTATATATAGGGTATTAACCCAAATCCTTATTAGGGCTAAATTCTAACTAATAGAGGCCCAACCCATTAGCCCGTTGGATTAATTAAGACTTTAATTAATCCTAGCCTGATAAGATTGATCCATTTATTAAACTATTTTAATTAATCTAATATAGCCCGATAAGCTCAACTCAATTAATTATTCTCGTGTTCGATTGCCCTTTGAGGGCAACCCGAATAGGACTTTAATTTACGATATACGTTTGACCGGTTTATTTGATGACGTTGGACACTTATTCCAACACCTTCTACCAATGAGGGAAAAATACTTATAATGATGAAAGAAGATTGTATGCAAGGTTCAAGTTTCCCATGCAAAAAGGCTCAATTATCCATGTTTGTCACCAAAATCCCTCAATCACATATTTATATTTTCTTTATTAATTTCATTATTAAATTTGTTTAATAAATTAAAATGGACCTTTAATTTTTAAATGCACGTATAAAAATACATGTATTCTTCCACATATTAAATTTGAAAATATTTATTTTATGAGATAAATATGGATAATAATTATATATCATTCATAAGCTTTATATTTATTAAATAATATAGTTAGAACTACATATTAGTAATACCTTTGAGAATTTACGGTTGTTACCATTCTCTCCCCCTTAATTGAATTGTGTCCTCGAAATTTTCAATGAAACAAATGAGGGTATCTCTTTCTCATTTCTTCTTCGAGTTCCCATGTTGCTTTTGACCTTTATGGTAACGCCCTAAAAACACACGACATCCCTAAATTTAAACATTTAGTTGCTTTTATGTGTGAAATCAAACCGACTTGTGTTCTCTTTTTATCCCCTTGAATTTAGATCACTTAACCATCATGCGTCCTAACTTTAATTCTTTTCTTATGGCAACTAATATTTGCGTGGTATTGACCTAACCAATTCATTCCTATAACTATATCAAATTCGATCATATGCATCGGAAATAAGTTAAGCATCAGGTTAGTGCCTCGTAATGAGATCATGCAATCCTTAAATACTCTATTTACACCTATTTTGTCCCTGTTAGCTGTATCTGTAACACCACAATCTAGAGCCATTTTTTTTTTTTAAAAAAATGCATACGGAAGCGACTTAAGAAACCATAAATCCTAAATTATTACACATCATAAAAACTTTACATATTAACTAAATATATAAAACATTTAAAGGTGTTATTAAAACAGGCTCGACCCGGTATACAAAATCAGAGTACGGTCAGACTTCCAAAACCCGACTCTAATCAAGCCTAAACCACAACCTGAAAAGAGACAACAAATGAGGGATTAGCACAAAGCTAAGTGAATAGAAATAAACATCAATTTGCATAACCACAACAAATTTGAAAATCAAGAGAAATCAATAGGGAAAACCCGTCCAAACTTCCACAAGCAATTGGACGTTATAAGAGGATCGGCGGTCGGGCGAGGACCTTCAACTGTTGTCGGCCAACAACAGTCAACCGATGGCTTCTTTACTAGAGGCACGGTGATCCCTCCTTACGTAACGAATACGAAGGAGTCCGATCTCCCCCACCAAGAGTAACGAAGCGTAGCCGAAAACCACCATAGCTAACCTCAAAAAACATGTGCACATACTACCATGAATCACTAGACCAAGTATAAACTTGTAAAAAAAATTGCAGCCAAGAAATCTGTTCCTGACAAAGTTCGCGTCGTGAACTCAGAGTTCGCGTCGCGAACTAAGAGTTCACGAATCGGGAACTACATCACGACCAAACCCCAACTTCTCTGGCCCGAGTTCGCGTTTCGCGAACACAAGTTCGCGTCGCGAACTACTCCAGATGCTCTAATCCTGCACTTTTTCTCAAAACTCTACCATTCCCTAATTTTGTACATCACACAAGAAAGAAGGTTAAGTCCACTCACCTTAGCTTCCTTTCCGTGCCGAGCTCAATGATCTTATATCACTGAGGCTCCTTCCCTTTTCCTGTACAAAATGAATACCGAATTAGTCACCCGAAATCACCAAATGTTTAATAAGTAATACAAGCTTAAGGTCACATCTTGCAACCACCACTTACAACCAATTACTTGTATTTTTACACATAACAACTACTAAGGTCTAAACTTCATCAAGTCAATTCATTATGCCAATTGGTCAAATTGCACCTTAGGCCCAACGGGTCAAAACAAGAACCATGAGTCGGGCATTCACACAACATTATCCAATGAGTTAGACTACATGATCAACATCAAAATTACATAACCAACATACTTCTTGCATCCAATTGCAAGTGTTACCAATTTTGACTTTACTTAAGTCAATTGCACAATTAAGCAACCAAACGGGTCAAGACACGAAACCAACACACTTGAGCCTACAATTCATTCAACTAACACATTTCTAACATGAAATTTTTAATTAAAGTTTACAAGCCATACAAGACTAAAAGTCAATTCCCAGGTTTGACTAAAGTCAACAATCTATAATTTAACTAGTTTATGGCTAAATTCCCATCTAGCCAAACACTACCATCTTTTATGCATTTTCTTAACAAGTAACTAGAAGTCCTTCATAACTAACAATAATCATTTAACAAACACAATTAGCCTAACACAACATTAAGAACATCAAAATACACAATTCAACAAATTAAGGAAAAAAACCATCTTCTTCCCAAATCCACCATTGATGGAGCTTTATGAAAGCTTCACCAAATGAGTTATAACTAACAACAATTCATACAATACTTGCAAGAACTCAATTAAACACCAAATCATGCATCAATTCCAGATTACAAGCAAGATTCATCAAGAAATTCATAAAAACCCACTTAACTCAAGAACCCTAATTCAACAAAACTTCAAGAACATGAACCCTAGCTCAAGGAGGAAGAGAACTTACTTAATCTTGCTTCTAGAATCCGAAAATCACACAAGGAAGGCAAGAACTACAAGGATTGATCTTCAATTTGGGAGAATACTCAAGAAAAATGTATGTGTGTGTATGTGTCGAGTTCTAGCAGAGAAAGAGAAGAGAAAAACCAACAAAGTGACATCTGCCCCTTTACTAAACACGTACACCCCTCCCCCAAACACATGTATTTTCATTTAAACACAGTACATGATATTAGGTTCACAGATAATTAATTTAGACCTAACTAACTCCAATTTTAACAACGAAGATATTTTTGGAACCCCGGTTCAGAAATGAACCCAAATATGTAAAAATCATCTTAACATGTAAATATTTCAGATTCACTAAATTTTAACCCCATGGTTAAAATACAATTAATTCAATTAAATCAAATAAAATCATATAAAATATTAAACAATAAAATATTACTTACCGAAAGTAATAAAATATTCAAGGTCGGGTCTCGGGATGTTACAGTATCTATCGTAAGCATTTCTTGTAGATTTCTAGGAACCTTATTTATTTTTTCACAAATCATATTAGATACATAACATCTATTAACTCTAGAATCAAATAAGACATGTGTATATATGTCGTTAACCACACACATACCTCACACTACATCAGGGTTTTCTTTTGCCTCTTCAAGACTCATTTGAAATGCACGTCCACGACCCTTGGTATTTCCTTCTTCTTTCCTTCCTAACCTCCTTTTTGGAACTTATGGTAGTATGGACGCTAGGATCAGTAGATACACATTCAAAATAACTCTTAATTTTGATGCCCCTACAATCTCTAGCTTGGATATTTTCTCCCCTCCAAGCACTTTACTAAATGAGTCTTATGACTTATCTTGTAGCTCAATATTTTTACTTGATTCAAGATCAACTTTCCCTTTTTAGCGATGCTACTAGACCCTTCATGTTTCCTTTTATAGCGTTGCATTATTTCACGGTTCTTGTCACTACTTCTGTCAGCGACGATATCAATTTCAATAACGATGAATGTAGTTATAAATTAAATGTCCTAAATACTCCTATTCTAGATTACCACACTCTTAGACAAGTATGACCTAATCGTGAGCAATATAGTTCTGGTAAGTACTTTAGGGTATTTCGTCTCCACAGGGAACAGTTAAGCTAATTATGTAAATTAAAACTAAGTAAATTAACCTAAACAAGTAATTGTAAAAAGGGTTTTTGTTTTATTTATTAAACTACAAATAAAAGAAATTAAATTAAATTAAATATAAATAATTTTTAAAATGATAAATGACTAAGAAACTCAAACTGGTTGGAGAAAACATTCACTGTGACTGAATCCCTCTAGACTTAGGTTTGGTTGGTTAAGACCCGATTGGTATAATATTCTAGAAGTTAGGCAGCTAGATTTCTCTCAACTTCCTACAATGTCCGTAATATGGTTCCTAGGAATTTCTTCTCTTAAGAAATATATATTATGGTCACACTTCGGTTTACTAATTATAACTAAGGCTCGGATTTCCGCCACCTTCTAATCCTAGGAATTTCTTCTCTAAGGGTTAGTCTTTTAGTCTCGCCTAGGTTATCGGTATCTGGTCTCGGACCCCTATTTCTATTGAGTCGCCTACTACGTCACCGAGGTGAAAAGCAGAGGGAATTACTAAATAGTTAAGATGTTGTCAATATCTAACAGTTCAATAACAAACAGATCAAATATGCGAAGGTTAAAGGTTCAACTAAAAGGTTCTTCGTTATAAATAACAAATGTTCAAATATTCAAAACAATCCTAAAAATAAACCAAACCTAAATCTCAAGTTCATACAATCATAGTGAATAAAGGGTTCTAGCACATAGACATACTAGAACAAACAAACATCAAACAATAATAAAAAGTCAAAAACATTGTTAATAAGAACAAAAGATTGAACCAAATAATTATTGATATAGAATGCTTTTGAATCTCCTCCTCCAAATTGTGTTTCGTTCCTTTCTCTGTTCCGTTCGTGCGTGGGATTCTTTTTTTGAATTCGCAGCCTTGCGGCTGCTCTCCTCTGCTGCCCCCAAAACCCCACGTGAACTCCTTTGTGACCAAAATGTCTCTTTTAATTAGTTCCATGTGCACATGGGCTTTTATCCAAATTGTGGGTCGTGAGTTAGCTTTGTATTTGCACGTGAGCCTTCAAATTGAGATGACAAATTGTGACCTCCTTCTCAAAAACTCACGTGGGCTAGTGACTTCCAAAACAAATGTCATTGGGCTCCTTTTTAATTGCTTTCGAGCCCGTCATCAAAATAAACGCACGCTTTGATTAATTGCATTAATTTTCGATTGGCCTCCTTAAAATTGTGTGTGACAGTGTGTATCTAGAACGCATCGTGTCTAAGGGGCTGTTTGATTTCCTTCCAATTCGTCAGATTGGGTCCTAATTCGGACTCGGTCCGAAGAGTCTTGTTTGATAGATTCCTAATTGATCAGACTCGGTCCAAATGCTGGACTCGGTCCAATGAAAACCTCTGATCGGGTCCGAACTAGAAAACCACCGGACTCAATCCGATTCCGACTCAATCCGATTCGACTCAATCCGACAAAATCAAACGGGGCCTAAGTCTCAGTCCAATTACCACATTAATTCTCCTCTATTTGATTCACCTTTTGATATGTAATTGGCTCATTTATTGTCTTCTCTCAAAGTATGAACTTTTAACACATAATTGGCTCATTTAATGTCTTCTTTTGAGTTATGACCTGCAATTTACAAACATATAAGGATTAGGCACGAAAAGTATTATTTTCCTTATAAAACAAGCCTAAATTATATAATATTAGCGGATTTAAATATGTATAAATCCGTCAATATCAAGATGCCCACACTTGAACTTTGCTTGTCCTCAAGCAAATCATCATAAAATAATTCAGTTATCCAAATATCAAATCAACATAATCGACACTTATCTCAATCATCATTCATTAGAAAAACAACAATTTTCAGAACCTAGCCCATTTTAGCAGTTAAAATTTTCACTATATCTTATGCTCAAGTTTGTGTAAGACATTAGCTAACTTTTCACAAATCTAATCAAATCTTTAACTATGCTAATTATACTACTTTTAACTTAGATACTAATCAATCCTTGCATAACCTATAAAAGCCATCTTTATGAAAATTACCCAACTAATAAGGTCAAATTAAGAAAATTTAGTTTATTTATTCATTTCAAAGCTTATTTGCTTTATTTCTTCATGCTTTTCATTTTTATTTATTTATTTATTTTATTTCTTTTTATACATGCTTTGCATGTTTGCTAACTTTATTTATTTATGGTTTAGTAGAAAGAACCTCAGCTTACATTGTGAATCCGCGTAGCGGACTTTCGACCAACATGTCCAGATCAGTTGATCTTAGAATGCTAGGTTTAAAGGACCCATCGGGCGTACTCGTCCGGAGACACAAGGCCGGATGAATGTTCTTCTAAATATTTAATTAGGTATTTAATCAAGAACCGATTTGAACCTCAACTTACATTGTGGATCCGCGTAGCAGACTTTCGACCAACATGTCCAGATCAGTTGACCTTAGAATGCTAGGTTTAAAGGACCCCTCGGGCGTACTCGTCCGGAGACACAAGGCCGGATGAATGTTCTCACCGACTCTTAAAATTTTCATTTATATGTATTATTTAGCAAATTATTCACGTAAACTAATGGTTCTTAATCCAACCTAATGTCATCGGGAACTAGCTTTGCTAATCTTAATTTTCTAAAAGATAATTCTTATAGATTTTACAAGACATTTCAAATTATCTAAGTTAGGAAGTGGTTTAATTAACGAGTTAAAAAGATAATTAGATCGGCGAAAAGCCACAAAAATTGACACATAAAAGCTAGGTAAAATTTTGCCCTTTAAAGTGAATTTTATTGTCCAAAAATTTGTTTTCTAAGGTTGAGATGTGTCTAAAAAAAATATTTCTGATTATAATGGTTTGTTCGTTTTAGATGATTTACTAAGAACTATAACAAGTACGGGTGGAAACCACACTCCATGCCCACACTTAAAACGTTACATTGTCCTCAATGCAATAAAATTTTAAACTAAACGGAAAAAATTAAATAGAAAAAGGAAAATGTACTCCCTGGAGTGCCTTGTTTCGTATTTACTTTTGCACATGGGCTGGTGATTTGTATTCTAGTTCATGTCAATTACCATCGCCCTCAATTCTTTTAATTGTGTACGTTGGCCTCAAATAAGTTGTAGCCCGTGAGCTGCTTGTGGCATGTTTTGACATCCGGCCCAATTTAATTAGTAAAATACACAACTCCTTTCAAACTGAGATGTGGGCCGGTTCTTTTAAACTGTAACAACCCAAAAATCAGGAGAAATTTAAAAATTTTAAATAATAAATAAAACAATTTCCCCAAGAGTACAAGTAACTCAAATGTCCCAACTCATGAATAAAAATATAAAACCGTCTCGTGGTTTAAATGCGGAATAATAAAAGGTTTTAAAAACAAAACATGTTTGACTCGAAATAAATGTTTTAATCCAAATCCATAAATATAAAAAAAATAGAAACGCAGCTCATCAACCATTGACCTTCTCTTTGCCCTTAATAGTACCTGTAGAAGGGGGGGGGGGGGGGGGGAGTGATTGGGGCCAGCCACCGCTGAGTGAATAATACCAAAATAAACGAATAAATACAAACAACTCAAGCCACATAAGTGAACCCTAGATACTCTACTCAATTCTCAATTACTCAAGTTTATTTTCTCAATTTTAAATTTATATAGCGCGCTTGTGTGACTTGGGACGAGAGATCAACCTCGACCCGCCCCACACAACTCAAGGCTCAACACATGTACTCTTCGGTGTTGAGTCAAAACGTCTGGCACCAGTACTCTTCGGTGCCAAGACTATTAGAATATATTATTATTAAGTAGTACCATAATTACAATGTTGACCATTCAATGGACACTATATTCTAAATAATACTCCCTCCGTCCCTTAATAAAGTTCCCATTTCTCATGAGCACAATATTTTAGGAGATAGATAGTGGTGGGGTCATAGGTAATTAATTTGATTAAAATATAATGTTTTTTGGAGAGAGAAAGTGTTTTTAAGAGATAGTTAGTGGTGATGTACATTATAATAATATTATTTTATTGAGTGGGTCCCTCCAATATGAGAAATGTGAACTTTATTTTGGGACAAATGTTTTGAGTGAAATGGGAACTTTATTAAGGGACGGAGGGAGTACAACTTAATAATAATATATTCTAATAAAGACAACTCAAGTATATTATGTTTAATGTTTTAACTCAAGAACTCAAAACTCAGGCTCCAGATAACTCAAATCACAGATAATTCAAATCACAGATAACTCAAATAAATCACCCAATCAATACTCAAGCTCAATCAACAAGACAATTCACAACACATAGCACAAAATCATGAATCGAAAGTAAGTACAAGTTTATAGTGAGATTACCCACCTCGATAAACGTAAGCTCCCAAGGAATCCTCGGCACGCACAAGAGTCACAACTCAGTTCCTAAAGGATCCTACAATGCATCACAAGACTAGGATTAAAATTTGGCTCAAAATTATTTCCAACAGAATTTGACAGCACATAGCACACTTACAGAAACGGTCATAACTCTCAAACGGTTCACTAGATTTTATTCAAATTTTTATAGTAGCTAAATAACTCAGAGGACTACAATTTGTCAGAAGACATCAGAACTTGAATCCAAACAGAAGGGGATCAAAACAGACTCACAAGACAGAATAGCTGAACCGAAAACTATTCTGCGATAGTTTACTAAAAGAACGATAACTTTTAAACCGTAAATCAGATTAACAAGCCGTCAGCGGCATTGGAAAGAGGTCTCAGAAAACTAGAGACCTACACGGTCCAAAATTCCAGAAACGTATTTTAAGTGTGGTAAAAACGGATTCAAAGTCAGATCACAGAATCTGATCAAAATTCAGCATTACATTAAAAACCCGTTTTTAATCCCGACATCAACCCGCGAAATCCCGAGGCACCCGACAGCCCCGAGACTCATTTTAAACCCAGAACATATTTATAAGAAATTATAGTCTTTTCTTTTGAATCCTTTTTGGTTTACGAAACCAAGAACCCTAAGGTTCGGTTTTCTGGGTTTTTCAATCAATTAAAACGTCTTGATGACAACAAAGGTTTTTACCCGACCCGTTCCCACACTTCCCAAAACTCAGTGGTGAATAACCCGAACCACAGTCACGACTAGATGACAAGAATAAGACGGTTGGCCAATCAAAGCAACAAAACCCTCAATAACCAAAACCCGACAACCTTAGAACAAGTCAAACGGGTAAGCAATAAACTCGACAACAATAACAACTCGAACCCCTCTATGCTCGATCACAGGCCCAAAAAAAACGAAGGTAAAACCCCGAGAATAAACTGATTAATCAATCGAATAAGCAAAACAGAAAAAAAATTAAGAACTGCCGAAGGGAAATATGGTTCCGGTTCGGCGAATGGATTTGCTCGGAGGGATTGCTCGGCTACGGAATGCTCGATGATTTCCACGGCTCGGAGAACTTCACTAGGATCGGTTCGTTCACTGCTCCGCCATGCCGTCGTACCACAAAGAAAACGATATATTTAACAGGTTAGCGTTTAGTAACCTCTGCCCAAATCCGTCCCGCAACACAGCAGATTCGTGCAGAGAATTCAGTACTGTGATAGTGCACGAAAACTGCGATAACGTTCAAACCATAAGTCCTTTTGATGAGACGTTTGTGGCCACAGAAAATTAGCTCAAAGGGTTACAAATATCTGTGAGACAGCCTCACTCATTTCGGCCTCTAAGGCACCTAAAATCAGTTCACAACATGGAGGTAATAATCTGCAAGAAAGCTGCACGTTTTTACCAAACAATAACTACCAAAGCGGAACCCGACACCGTCACCTAAATGCCACCGGGACGTACAGAGTTACGGGTATGGGTTTCTTCGAGTCTTGACTCGGATTTCAACAACACACAATAACCAAGAAGGGATACAAGAAGTCATACCCTACACGATGCGAGAGAATAGCAATAATCCTACGCAAATGTCAAACGCTCGAAATCGACACAAGCACGTCAATCACTCCCTTCTTTTTGCTCACTTCAGGCTGGAATCAAAAGACAATTTATGGATTGTCTTGACGGTGGGAAATTAATTCCACATGGGCACACAAATCAAGAACAAAGAATATAATCAAAACTCTTGTGATTGCTCGACCGACTCACTTCATACTGAAAATTGGAGAAAAAAGAGTCTATGCGATTTCTCTTTACTTCTTCTTTTCTTTACTTCTATGCGTAATCTCATCTATAACACAAATGTCGGCTGGACAAATGACAAGGGACAGAGGTTGAAATCCCTAACTTACTATATATATCGAATCCCTTCTCAAGGCCTAATGGCCGGCCCCCTTACGGCCCCTTTCGGCCCGACCTGGACAACCTATAATATCCAAATAAGCTAGCCCGACTCTTATTTAAATGACCAGGTTAAAACTCAAACCATACACCGAGATGATTAAATAACGTCTATTAAAACATAAAGTGTCCAAATTAAAACGTTTAATTAATTAATTTACGTGTCTACGTATTTAAAGTTACATTAACTCATATAACGTCAAGAACAAGATACTCAAAATCACCAAGAGTCACATAATTATTACACGATTAACTCATATTCCATCTAAAACGTAATTTAAATTTAATTTATATTATTATTTAATAATCTGAAATTCCAGGACGTTACATAAACAATTCCAATACATAGTTGATTAAAGTAATTTTCATCCTTTGCTATTGGACCAATCTTTTGCGACACCAGGACTTGTTCGTTTTAATGCATTTTTTGGTCCATTTCTTGTGTACTTTGACCTGGAGTGCTTTGTGCAGAGTCCACGCTTTGTGTCATAATCCAAGTATCCCCATCTAGCAGTCATTTAGCTCGATCCAAGTTCCTATCACAAAAAGAAAACACAAAAAAACAAAATAAAAGCAATAAAAGTAAAATAAAACAGAAAAAGCACGGTTTGCCTCCCGAGAAGCGCTTCGTTTATTTCTGAGTCATGAGCTTGACTCGCCCCCAAGTTAGATTACTTGTGGTAGATTACCGGGCGTTCTTTAGCAACAATGTCACTCGGGCCAAAATGGTTGCCAGTCAGACCTTCGTGACTTTTAAGTAAAAACTTTATGGCCTCAGTACCATATTCACAACAAAGTTCATGTTTTTGTTTCGACTCAATCATATATAAGAACTCGTCGGAAAATGTGCCATCGACGATATGTTTGTGGAGTTCTTTAAGAGTTGAAATTTCTAGTCGAGAGAGGTGCTTTATAGGTATGTTTTCTATAACATATTTGTACCGATCCTCGATGTCGAACTCTTGTAGAAAGGCATACTCAATATGAGTAGGCGGCGGTTTAAGCTCAAGAGTCGGATGGTTTTCAAGATTAGGTGTTTGTAAGAAAACATATCCGAGATGACATGGAGGTGGTTTTGGTTCAAGAGTTGGATGATTGTTAAGAGATGGATTGTTTTGAAAAATTTCATTTGAAGGAATTTGCTCTGAAACTCTGTCGGGCTTTTGGGCATATGAGGCGTCAGCATATAAGAGTTCTTCGAGCTCTCTTATCATATCATCGGGACTCATGTCATCATCACCAATAAGGTTCTCATTGAGATCATCAGTCATAAACATTGTATCAAATTCGGTCGAGAGATAGTCATTAAAGGATTCATCATGAAAGCAAGAATAACCAACAGTCTGTGCATTGGTTACGTCTTCATTCTCTGGCTCTTCGTCGGTTTTGATCTCCTTGATTTCCACTTCTTCATCTTTTGATCCGCTCTCGTAGGCACACCACCACTCTAGAAGCTCTTTGATGTCTTCCTCCTCGTCATCCTGTACATCAACGAAATCGTTAGTTTCCATAGGAGGTGAACTTACCTGATTAGCACTTTGGATGGTTCCTAATAAGGGTGGTTCCAATACGCGGTTTTTCTGACTCCTAATAAGGGTGGTTCCAATACGTACAAGTGCTGTCTACCCTTACCATCTTTCCTGGTTGTATTCGAATAGAGCTACCGAAAGGGGTTGACTACACAATCTTTCTCCCAAATGTGGTTATATACATATGATGGATCATGTGCTATCAATCGATTTGTCATTCGATAATTGAGAACCCATTCACACTTGTGTTTTTTGAACCTGCTGATTGGACACACAATTTTTGCTCATACAAACCATTAACATATAAATTTATCATTTTATATGATAACTAAATCCAGTATCTCTCCTCCCGATGTAGGAAAATATCGAAACAAACATGAATTCTTTGAGACTGCCCATTTTGTGGCTCAAATGGAATAATAGAGCTATTGTTCAGCTCATGAGTTATGTTTCATTTGGATTATGCTTTCCCATTTGAATAATGGTTATCTTTTGGACTATGGTTTGTTCACATTGATTATGTTTTTCGAGATATTTTAAAGTTGTTTTCTTCCTTATGAAATTAAACGATACGTGTGACCAACTTTATATTACTTTTTACTTTGAGGCATGTATATTAGGTATGTTGATAGTCTAGTTGATTGTGGTATTCAAATACACTTTCATAAAACAAAAGGACTACTTTATCAACATTATGCCTGAAAGTAACCTCATTGACAGCCATTTCGGGCCCGTCGACCCTTGGCTTTGGTATAGCCCATTATATGTTGTCAAAATGGTACTATTTTAACCATAAATGAAGCCTTATATTATCCAAGTTCCGGTCGTAACTTGTTGAGTTTTAAGGATATTCGAGAAAACATGTTTTCATCTCGAAACTGCTCGAGAAAATGGTATTGAATACCTATACATTACCTCCGATAAATACGACCAAAAGCGTATGTTGGAGAAATTGAGATGTTTGTCAAACGGTTTGTACTGCACTACAATCTAAACCAATGAAAGCAATCTAATCATTCGTCAAGCCCATGTTGATGACGGAACTTATATGTTATGGAATGACCGACTGGGACACCCGGGTCAAAATACGATGCTTCAAACTATTAATGCATCGCATGGGCATCCTCTTGAAGGAATAAATTTCATGATTAATTCGAAAAGCCTATGCCAAAGATGGTCGGTTGTAAAGACACATCTCAAACCACTTTATGTTTAATCTACAAAAGTGATATCCCATTTTTCTTGAGAGAATTAATGGGGATATTTGTGGACCTATCCAACCAACATGCGGACCATTTAAAAATTTCATAATAACAAGATGGTCACACGTAACTTTGTTGTCCACAATGAATGCAACATTTCCTAAACTCCTAGCCCATATCATTAAGTTGAGGGCTAATCATCTGAATTATCCAATATAGTCAATTAGACTTGATGATGTCGGTGAGGTTACATAAAAAAAAGTGTTCGATGATTATTACATAACATTGGGCCTTGATATTGAACACCCTATTGTGTACGTTCATTCTCAAATTAATCTCGCATAAGCGTTTATCAAACGAATACTAATAATTGCAAGAACTTTGGTTATGCGCACCAAAACTCCCCATTTTTATATATGGTTATGCGATATTGCACATGGATGCATTGGTCCATCTGAGGCCCGTGGGCACCCAATAACTTCCTGCGTACCAGCTGGTAACTGGATATGAGCCCGACGTCTCACATTTTTGTCTGTTTAGGTGCTTGGTCAATGTTCCAATTGAACTTCCAAAGCGTTTGAAATTTGGACCTCAGAAATGACGGGGAATATATGTTGATTATTAATCCCCATCCATCATACTCTATTTAGAGCCCTTGACAGACGATCTCTTTAATGGTATACATGCGAATTGTGACATTGATGAGACAATCTTCTCATTGTTAGGGGGAGATTTGCACGTTAACGTTGATAAGGAACGACGTGAAAAAACGTGGCATGTACCCAATTTGTCTCATATGGATCCCCCGACTGCACATAGTGATAAGGATGTGCAAAAATTTCTAAGTCTACAAAATGTTGCTAATCAGCTACCAGACACATTTAATGACTTAACAAATGTCACGAGATCAAATATACCTGCTGCATATGTGCCTGCAAGGATAGACGTCCCTGTGAGACGCCATGTTCCGTTTGAACATGTTGCATCGGTCGAACCCACCATGCAAATGACGCTACCATTGGTTGTCCAGTCCGCCACTCTTCCCAATAAAAGAGGAAGACCGGTTTGGTTCCAAGGATGTTATGCCTCGAAGGAGGAGAAATTATGTTGTATCCATTTTGCCGCACGAGATCATTAAGAATCACGGGAGTGTATTGGAGAAGCGTGTTCATGATGAAACACCAATTTCTCATCACCCTAATAATCTCAAATTATCTGTCCAGTATGCTAGCATAGACAATATTTTGAAGCAAAACGAGACTGTTATCGATGATTTGCTCATATACGCAGTGGCCACTGACATTATGAGTCGTGCTTTGTAAGTATATACTTTCCCATCCATGTCGGTTTTCTTCTTGAAAACCCACTTGCATCCAACAGCACGAGACTGTGGTGGCAAGTCTGATAACACCCAAACTTGGTTGTCATACATGGATTGCATCTCTGCTTGCATAGCCTCGAGCCATCTTTCAGACTCTATGCCGTTAGCAGCTTCGCTGTAGGTTAATGGTTCTAGTAGACTCCCGTCATCTTCATCGATCATGAATTCAAGATACCTATCTGGTTCTTAGCATGGTCTACTGGACCTAAGCCTTTATTTATAAGACACTAAAGGGTCACACCACTACACACCCAATAATGGACAACCGAATAAAGTAAGTTGTGTGGAATAATTAACTAGTTAAGTTAATTATAAAGAAGAGAATAAATGATAATAAGTTAATTATTATTTGTGAGGATGGTTAAATATTAGGTTAAGTATTTAACGGACAGTTAATTAATAGTTAATTAAATAACTAGTAAAAGTCCAAGGGTTGAAAGTGTTAATAGGAAGTTTAATTATGAGATTAATCATAATTAAACTCCAAGGACTTAACTGTAACTTAAGTCCTTATAAATAAGGACTTAGGGTTAAGGCTTAGGGGTTGATTCACTTGCTTAGAGAAACCTTAAACACTCTCTCCCTCTCCCTTGCCATCGACCGAACCAAGAACCCCAAAGGGTTTCGGTTTGGTGTTCGTCGAAACACACACACACACACACACACACACACACAAGCCTTTGTGTGATACTTTGTTGGTACAACGCGGTCTTGCAGCGTGTCCAGGTGGTGCAGTAGAGGTGGATCACTTCTTTAGCAATCTAAAGGTAATGTTCATCATCTCCTTCTTCTCGTGATCTCATTGACTAGTAGAGATCCAGTAATGTGGTATTCAAGTTCCGCCATGTGAATACTACAAGGTTTTCCTACAGTGGTATCAGAGCTCCCTACTAATCTCAATGAGATTCGCTTGAGTTTCTTTTCGTCTAGAAAAGAACCCTAGAAATTTCGAACCAAGCATGTGTTCTTCAAGTTTTGAATGAACATTGGATTGAATAGGGTTCTAGATAAAAAGAAATTAGGTTTCTTTTTCTTCCTCGTTTTTTTTCTTTCGAAAATTCGTATATATATATATACATAATATTAAGTTTTTTTTGTCTTAGAAAGAAACCTAGTATGTTTGATCCAAGAACATTGTTCAAGTTTATGAACAATTAAATTGAATGGGTTTCAAGATAAAAGAAATTAGGTTTCTTTTTATTAGTAAGAAAACCCTAGAAAGTTTGATCCAAGAAAGTTATTCAAGTTTATGAATAATTGGATTGAATAGGATTTGTAGATAATAAAGAAAAGGTTATAATTATTATTAATATTATTATTAAAATTAAAATCGGTTTCGAAACCAAACCAACCGAGATTCGGTGAGGCTTGGTTCGACGACCGAGTTGTCGACCGAAACCAAGTCCACCGAGTTTCGGTTGGATGATGGTTTCTTGGTGACCAAGTTATCGTATTTAGGGTACAAGATTTTATGTAACCTAAACCGGGAATAAAAAATCTACAAGATCTATGTATATATATAAATATTTTTAAATTCTTAAGTCAATCTATGTAAATCTTTTGATTTTTGACTAACTATCAAGAATAAATCAAAAGAATAGATTTACATAAATCTTGACTAGTTTATTTTTTAATTAATAATAAATAATAATAGATTTTAAAACCAAAAGAATTTTGAAATTAAGGAGGAATTAATAAGAAATCAGTTTATGGTAATTTAAAAATTATTAGTTTGGTAATTTAATAATTATCAGTTTATTTATTTAATTAGAATGACATAACCCAAAAGAAGAGATATTGTGTTTACTTTAAATTTTTCAGAATTATTTTTTATATTTCGGAAATTTTTATAAAGTTTTTATTTCTTAAATACACAAAACACAAAACCTAATCTTTGGGGTTATGGCATGGCAATTTTTCGAAAATTGCAAGTATTTTTTATTTTTCGTTTATTTATTATAATATGAAATATAAGATGGTGATTATAAACCGTTTGTTTAGAAAACCAAGATTTAATTATAAGATGGTAATTATAAACAGTTTGTTTAGAAAACCAAGGTGTAAATTAATAAGATGGTGATTATAAACAGTTTGTTTAATTAACCAAGTTTTAAATTAATAATGGTAAAGTAAACAGTTTGTTTATAAACCAAGTTTTATAAAGACAAATTAAAAAGTGGAATTTATAAACATTTAGTTTATAAAAACCAAATAATTAAAAATTGGCTAACTTTTTCGAACAAAGGAAAATCCTTTTTAGAAAATCTTAGATCAGAGTGCAACCCATCTAATGGAACACCTCACTTTTTCAACGATATTCACATTGTAAGGAGAAAGAACCTTAGATGTGGATTCAAATCATTGCGAGTGTTAGGGTGCGTAGGGTCTTGTGATAATCGGGAGTCCCGGCGCAAGGCATCGCACTGTCTTAGGTGGTACGATCTATTTTGGTGATAATCGGGAGTCCCGGCCCAAAATGCACTAGAGGGATTAAAACATGTACAAGTTTGTTGTTCAACTTAATATCCCGAGGATCTAGGAATCGTTTCTAGTCTAAGAGGAGATCGGTATGGCTATACCTACCAAAAATAGCGTGGCTCTAATGGGAAGTGCCCAAACCTTGCATTAGAGGGTGTGAAATATGGGTCCTAGCCTAACTATTATTATTAAAAGGTAATAATGTTAGAAGTTATTTATTTATCTAATCTTACTAACCGTTTGTTGTTTTTCTTATAGATGTCTGTACCGTCAGAAATTCCGTTTTACTCGCCAAACGAATAGCGAAAGTTCATCACTGGAAAATGGAAGCTTACTGGTCCGAACTACAAAGTTTGGAAAGTGCATTTTAGGAGTTACCTAAAAGCACAGAATCTATTGTACGTGATAGATGAGGTGCCCAAGGGACACCCAGGGCAAGATGCCCATGATGATGAGTTTGACGCTTATTATCAGTATCCGGCAGATGAATCACAAGTTATGTCGATTCTTATTCTTACTTCATTATCAGAGCTTACTAATAATCTACGTAAGAAACCATGCTATGAGTTTATCCAGTATCTTGAGGAGACGTTTAAAGATAGTATTGAAGATAGCAAGCAATTCATTTTACAAGAAATCATTTCGTCGATAATGAAAGATGATCAACCATTGAGTGACCACCTTATCAACATAAGGAGGTTACTAGATTTTCTCACCCTAGTTACTGGCACATCAAACGAGCATGAACAAGTCCTGTTCTTGTTTGGATCTCTCACTCAGTACTATCAGGACAGGGTAGTACGTATAGTCGGGAACTTTGATTTGCGTGTCGCAGGTCTGCACGAGAATCTCTTGTGTATACGCGATGTTCAAAGGCTAGAGGAAGAATCTCGCCTCGAGATTCAGGAGGACGAGTTTCAAGAATGGTTGAATGACTTTGCTGATTTGTGTTGCCCAGCTTGTGGCAGCAAGGATATTTGCGAGCACACGTCTGACGTGGGGCTATTGGACGCTGACTTTGTCAGCGATTCAGGTATCTTTATGATTGATTGTCTCGTTACTTCTAATGAATCCTGGGTATTGGATACCGGATGTGGTCATCACATTTGCAATCATTTGCAGGGATTTAAGAAGAACATGAGGCTAGGACGAGGGGATGTTGAACTACGAGTAGGCGAAGGTTCCAAGGTTGGAGCTGAAGCCGTTGGAACATATCTTCTCAAGTTGCCTTCAGGAAGAGTCTTGGAACTTAAAGATTGTTATTATGTTCCTATACTTATTAAAAATGTTATTTCATTTGATTTACTTATAGACAGTGGTTTTTATTATGAGTTTTATGGAAAAACAATTTCGTGTTTAAAAGATGACATTTTATATTTTAACACAAATTCTCATAATGGTCTATACACGTTAAATCTAAATAACATAGAACGAGACGTTTATCATATAAGTAAAAGATCCAAGAGTAACTTGAATCAAACTTATCTTTGACATTGTCGTTTAGGTCATATAAACGAGACTCGCATTAAGAAGCTCCACGATGATGGAATTCTAGAGCCATTTGATTTGGAATCATATGCAATATGCGAAACTTGTTTATCTGGCAAGATGACAAAAGACCCTTTCAACCACTACAATGAATGGGCATGCGAGTTGTTAGGGATTATACACACAGATGTGTGTGGACCCTTTACTCCAGAAGCCAGAGGAGGATGCCGCTACTTCATTACCTTTACTGGCGACTTCAGTAGGTATGGTTATGTCTTTCTTATGAGACTAAAGTCTGAGAGCATTGACAAGTTCAAATAATATCAGAGGGAAGTAGAGAACCAACTAGGCAAGAAAATTAAGTCACTTCGGTCTGACCGAGGAGGCGAATATTTGAGCCAAGAGTTCGACGATCATTTGAAGGAATGTGGGATTGTTTCACAACTCACACCAAGTCAGATAAGTGTATCTTCGTTGGATATCCAAGGGAAACTTTAGGATACTATTTCTATCATCAAGAAGACAACAAAGTCTTTGTTGCTCGGGAAGGTGTCTTCTTATAGGAGAAGTTTCTAGAAATTGAAGAGAACGAAGATCCACCGACGACTTCAGTCGAACCAGTAGTTCAACAAAGAATTGTTGATTCCCAACCAGACCCACCGGTTGAGGAAGAAGAGACACGCAATCCGCGTAGGTCCAGTAGACCACGCCAAGAACAAGATAGGTATCTTGGATTCATGATCGATGAAGATGATGGAATTCTACTAGAACCATTAACCTACAGTGAAGCTGCTAACGGCATAGAGTCTGAAAGATGGCTCGAGGCTATGCAAGCAGAGATGCAATCTATGTATGACAACCAAGTCTGGGTGTTATCAGACTTGCTACCACAGTCTCGTGCTGTTGGATGCAAGTGGGTTTTCAAGAAGAAAACCGACATGGATGGAAAAATGCATACTTACAAAACACGACTCGTCATGAAGGGTTTCACGCAAACACAGGGTGTGGATTATTCTGAAACCTACTCGCCAGTCACTATGCTTAAGTCTATCAGAATTCTTATGGTCATATCAGCATATTACGACTATGAGATATGGCAAATGGATGTTAAAAGCGCCTTCCTTAACGGGGAGTTGAATGAGGACGTATTCATGATACAACCGGATGGTTTTACTGATCCAAAGAATCCTGATAAAGTATGTAAATTGCTGAAATCCATTTATGGATTGAAGCAAGCATCTAGAAGTTGGAACTTACACTTTGACAAAAGAATCAAAAAATTTGGTTTTGTCAAGAGTGAGTTCGAGGCGTGTGTCTACCCAAAATTCAGTGGGAGCATAGTAACATTCCTAGTCTTGTATGTTGATGACATAATGCTTATAGGAAACGATATACCAGCATTACAAGGAGTAAAATCCTGGTTAGGTAAATGTTTCCAGATTAAGGACTTGGGAGAAGCCGCGTTTATACTAGGTATAAAGATATATAGGGATCGATCTAGGTGGCTTATTGGACTTAGTCAAAGTACATACTGTAGGAAAACCTTGTAGTATTCACATGGTGGAACTTGAATACCACATTACTGGATCTCTACTAGTCAATGAGATCACGAGAAGAAGGAGATGATGAACATTACCTTTAGATTGCTAAAGAAGTGATCCACCTCTACTGCACCACCTGGACACGCTGCAAGACCGCGTTGCACCAACAAAGTATCACACAAGAACTTGTGTGTGTGTGTGCCTTGCGTCGAACTCGAACACAAACCGAAACCCTTGGGGTTTCTTGGTTTCGGCCGAAGAGAGAAAGAGGGAGGAGGGATTAGGGTTTTGGTGTATTGTAATGTGTAACCTAAAACCCTCACATAAGCCTTCTATTTATAAGGCTAGATGTTATGGTTTAGTCCTTGGAGTTTAATTATGATTAATCTCATAATTAAACTTCCTATTAACACTTTAAATCCTTGGACTTTTACTAGTTAATTAATTAACTATTAATTAACTGTCCGTTAAATACTTAACCTAATATTTAACCATCCTCATAAATAATAATTAACTTATTATCATTTATTCTCTTCTCTATAATTAACTTAACTAGTTAATTATTCCACACAACTTACTTTATTCGGTTGTCCATTATTGGGTGTGTAGTGGTGTGACCCTTTAGTGTCTTATAACATTGGACACGGTGACACGTGTACTTATCTGTGCACATAAATCCTTCAGACTCCCACTTGTGCAAGTTAAGAAACACTTTCTGATCATCGTTGGCCTAAAGCGGTCCCTAGCCAGACATTTAGGATTACCAGGTCATAAGAACTCTTACATCCAAAGATAATATGCATAAAATGAATAACACTAACATATTTTCCTTTCGCATCATGATATTTCTTAATTTGAGTAATAGTCATGGAGCAGGGATCTTGTTCTATATACTCGAATTTTCTCAACTCTGATTTCGAATTTCTGCAGTAATGGATTACTGAATGATCTAATCATTCTCCGAGCGCGGCCACGCATTTCAGTAGTCTTAATCGTCGAGCGGCCATGAAATATCTCTTCTAGTTAAAGAAGGTGCAAATTCCATCTTGACATTTGCGTTATCTTGCCCACGACTTCCGCTGTCTTAGTCAAGTTCCTTATGATCACCCTTTTACGGTGTGACGGTAGATAAATGCTAAAGATCAGAAGTCATCGTGTCTCAAACCAAAACGTCTCAGATCAGAGGACATCTACTCGAAATTACTCATGCTTAGGCTCCATGAAGTAATATCGATCTTTTGGTCACGTCTAATGTTTAGCAAACTCTGTAAACATCTATGAATATTTATTTTAACAACTCTTGTTTCTCTATTCAATAACTATGAAATAGATAAATATTCATAATGGTATTAACTCTTGAATCTAGCTCCCACTAAATTCAAGCAACCACAGACAATTTAGATACTCAAAAACTTTGTGTATCAAGGATAGGTTTAAAACATGTTAAGAACAGACAATGTGAAAATATTACGTAAAACTTTCTATTTCAATCCCACGAAATGTTATTACATAATGTATCGATTTCAAACATGTCTATGATTCTAATAAATAATTACTTTGGTCCAGCTAGTGGTTTTGTCAACGGGTCAGCGACGTTGTCATTCGTTGGTATTTTCTTAATTACAATATCACCTTCTCTTACATACTCACGTATGCAGTGATATATCCTGCGTACATGCCTGGTCTTTTGATGCTCTCTTGGTTCAACAGCTTGCGCTATTGTTCCACTATTATCACAGAATATTTCGATGGGTCTAGAGATACTGGCAATAACTCTAAGATCCTCGATAAAATTCTTAAGCCACATGGCTTCTTTCCCAGCATCATTTGCGGCAATGTACTCAGCCTCTGTAGTCGAATCTGCTATTGTATCTTGTTTCTGACTCTTCCAAGATATAGCTCCTCCGTTTAGTGTGAAGACAAATCCCGATTGAGATTTGTAATCGTCTCTATCGGTTTGGAAGCCTGCATCTGTGTAACCAGTTACACGCAATTCTTCCAACGAACCTCCAAAGACCAAGAACATTTCTTTCGTCCTTCTCAAATACTTGAGAATGTTCTTGACAGCCACACAATGGGGTTCACCAGGATTCTTTTGATATCTGCTTGTGAGACTTATGGAGTAAGCAATATCGGGCTTAGTACATAACATGGCATACACGATTGATCCAATTGCCGAATCATATGGTACCAAACTCATCCTAGCAATTTCCTTGCAAGATGTGGGACTCTGAGCTTTGCTCAGTGTAATGCCATGTGTCATTGGAATGAGTCCTCTCCTGGAATCACTCATACTGAATCTCTTCAGTACTTTGTCAATGTATGTACTTTGACTAAGTCCAATAAGCCGACTAGATCTATCTCTATAGATCTTTATACCCAGTATAAATGCGGCTTCTCCCAAGTCCTTCATTTGGAAACATTTACCTAACCAGGATTTTACTCCTTGTAATGCTGGTATATCGTTTCCTATAAGCAGTATGTCATCAACATACAAGACTAGGAAGATTACTATGCTCCCACAGAATTTTGTATAGACACACGCCTCGAACTCACTCTTGACAAAACCAAATTCTTTGATTCTTTTGTCAAAGTGTAAGTTCCAACTTCTAGATGCTTGCTTCAATCCGTAAATGGATTTTAGCAATTTACATACTTTATTAGGATTATTTGGATCAGTAAAACCATCCGGTTGTACCATGAATACGTCCTCATTCAACTCCCCGTTAAGGAAGGCGGTTTTAACATCCATTTGTCATATCTCATAGTCGTAACATGCTGATATGGCCATAAGAATTCTAATAGACTTAAGCATGGCGACTGGCGAGTAGGTTTCAGAATAATCCACATCATGTGTTTGCGTGAAACCCTTCGCAACGAGTCGTGCTTTGTAAGTATGTACTTTCCCATCCATGTCGGTTTTCTTCTTGAAAACCCACTTGCATCCAACAGCACGAGACTGTGGTGGCAAGTCTGATAACACCCACACTTGGTTGTCATACATGGATTGCATCTCTGCTTGCATAGCCTCGAGCCATCTCTCAGACTCTATGCCGTTAGCAACTTCATTGTAGGTTAATGGTTCTAGTAGACTTCCATCATCTTCATCGATCATGAATCCAAGATACCTATCTGGTTCTTGGCGTGGTCTACTGGACCTACGCGGATTGCGTGTTTCTTCTTCCTCAACCGGTGGGTCTGGTTGGGAATCAACAATTCTTTGTTGAACTACTGGTTCGACTGAAGTCGTCGGTGGATCTTCGTTCTCTTCAATTTCTTGAAGCTCTATTTCTTTTCTTGGAGTTTCAGTTCCTAGAAACTTCTCCTCCAAGAAGACACCTTTCCGAGCAACAAAGACTTTGTTGTCTTCTTGATGATAGAAATAGTATCCTAAGGTTTCCCTTGGATATCCAACGAAGATACACTTGTCTGACTTGGGGTTTAGTTTGTCTATGAAGTTACGTCTAACGTATGCTTCACAACCCCAAATCTTGAGAAAAGATAACTTAGGTTTTCTCCCCGCCCAGTGCTCGAACGGAGTCTTTTCTACTGACTTGGTCGGAACCCTATTCAGTGTGAATGCTGCAGTCTCGAGTGCATGTCCCCAAAATGGTAGTGGTAGTGGGGCGCGACACATCATTGAACGTACCATGTCTAACAAGGTGCGATTCCTCCTTTCAGATACGCCATTCATCTGAGGCGTATACGGAGGTGTGAGTTGTGAAACAATCCCACATTCCTTCAAATGATCGTCGAACTCTTGGCTCAAATATTCACCTCCTCGGTCAGACCGAAGTGACTTAATTTTCTTGCCTAGTTGGTTCTCTACTTCCCTCTGATATTCTTTGAACTTGTCAAAGCTCTCAGACTTTAGTCTAATAAGAAAGACATAACCATACCTACTGAAGTCGTCAGTAAAGGTAATGAAGTAGCGGTATCCTCCTCTGGCTTCTGGAGTAAAGGGTCCACACACATCTGTGTGTATAATCCCTAACAACTCGCCTGCCCTTTCATTGTAGTGGTTGAAAGGGTCTTTTGTCATCTTGCCAGATAAACAAGCTTCGCATATTTCATATGATTCCAAATCAAATGGTTCTAGAATTCCAACATCGTCGAGCTTCTTAATGCGAGTCTCGTTTATATGACCTAAACGACAATGCCAAAGATAAGTTTGGATCAAGTTACTCTTGGATCTTTTACTTATATGATAAATGTCTCGTTCTATGTTATTTAGATTTACCGTGTATAGACCATTATGAGAATTTGCGTTAAAATATAAAATGTCATCTTTTAAACACGAAATTGTTTTTCCATAAAACTCATAATAAAAACCACTGTCTATAAGTAAATCAAAAGAAATAACATTCTTAATAAGTCTAGGAACATAATAACAATCTTTAAGTTCCAAGACTCTTCATGAAGGCAACTTGAGAAGATATGTTCCTACGGCTTCAGCTCCAGCCTTGGAACCTTCGCCTACTCGTAGTTCAACATCCCCTCGTCCCAGCCTCTTGTTCTTCTTAAATCCCTGCAAATGATTGCAGATGTGATGACCACATCTGGTATCCAATACCCAGGATTCACTAGAAGTAACGAGACAATCAATCATAAAGATACCTGAATCGCTGACAAAGTCAGCGTCCAACAGCCCCACGTCCGACGTGTGCTCGCAAATATGCTTGCTGCCACAAGTTGGGCAACACAAATCAGCAAAGCCATTCAACCACTTTTGAAACTCGTCCTCCTGAATCTCGGGGAGAGATTCTTCCTCTAGCCTTTGAACATCGCGTATACACAAGAGGTTTTCGTGTAGACCTGCGACACTCAAATCAAAATTCCCGACCATACGTACTACCTTATCCTGATAGTACTGAGTGAGAGATCCAAACAAGAACAAGACTTGTTCATGTTCATTTGATGTGCCCGTAACTAGGGTGAGACAATCTAGTAACCTCCTTATGTTGATAAGGTGATCACTCAGTGGTTGATCATCTTTCATTTTTTACGAAATGATTTCTTGTAAAATGAATTGCTTGCTATCTTCAGTACTATCTTTAAACGTCTCCTCAAGATACTGGACAAACTCATAGCATGGTTTCTTACGTAGATTATCAGTAAGCTCTGATAATGAAGTAAGAATAAGAATCGACATGACTTGTGATTCATCTGCTAGATACTGATAATAAGCGTCAAGCTCATTATCCTGGGCATCTTGTCCTGGTTGTCCCTTGGGCACCTCGTCTTTCACGTACAGTAGATTCTGTGCTTTTAGGTAACTCCTAAAGTGCACTTTCCAAACTTTGTAGTTCGGACCAGTAAGCTTCCATTTTCTAGTGATGAACTTTCGCGATTCGTTTGGTGAGTAAAACGGAATATCTGACGGTACAGACATCTATAAGAAAAACAACAAACGGTTAGTAAGATTAGATAAATAAATAACTTCTAACATTATTACCTTTTAATAATAATTGTTAGACTGGGACCCATATTTCACGCCCTCTAATGCAAGGTTTGGGCACTTCCCATTAGAGCCACGCTATTTCTGGTAGGTATAGCCATACCGATCGCCTCTAGACTAGAAACGATTCCTAGATCCTCGGGATATCAAGTTGAACAACAAACTTGTACATGTTTTAATCCCTCGAGTGCATTTTGGGCCGGGACTCCCGATTATCACCAAAATAGATCGTACCACCTAAGACAGTGCGATGCCTTGCGCCGGGACTCCCGATTATCACAAGACCTTACGCACCCTAACACTCGTAATGATTTGAATCCACATCTAAGGTTCTTTCTCCTTACAATGTGAATATCGTTTAACAAGTGAGGTGTTCCATTAGGTGGGTTGCACTCTGATCTAAGATTTTCTAAAAAGGATTTTCCTTTGTTCGAAAAATTAGCCAGTTTTTAATTACTTGGTTTTATAAACTAAGTGTTTATAAATTCCACTTTTAATTTGTCTTTTATAGAACTTGGTTTATAAACAAACTGTTTACTTTACCATTATTAATTTTAAAACTTGGTTTTCTAAACAAACTTTTTATAATTACCATTATATTAATTTATACCTTGGTTTTCTAAACAAACTGTTTATAATTACCATCTTATAATTAAATCTTGGTTTTCTATACAAACTGTTTATAATCACCACCTTATTATTTCATATTATAATAAATAAATGAAAAATAAATAATACTTGCAATTTTGAAAAAATTGCCATGCCATAACCCCAAAGACTTGTTTTTGTGTTTTGTTTATTTAAAAAAAAAAGCTTTTATAAAAATTTCCGGAAAAATAAAAAAAGAATTCGAAAAATTCAAAGTAAACACAATATCACTCCTTTTGGGTTATGTCATTCTAATTAAATAAATAAACTGATAATTTAAATTACCAAACTGATAATTATTAAATTACCCATAAACCGGTTTCTTATTTCCTCCTTAATTTCATAATTATCTTGATTTTAATAACTATTAAAATCATTAGGTTTATTTTAATTGTTTATTAAACTTTATTGTTATTAATTAACAAAAATAATAAACTAGTCAAAAATTATTTAAAAGATTTTATTATTAATGATAAAATCTTACATTAGAAACTTGTAGATTTTATCCCTTATTTAGGATCACATACTTCCCAAAAACGTTGGGAAATCTTGGACCAAAAATAAAAGTTTCTTGACCACGAAGTTACCCCAACCGAAACTCGGTGGGATGGTGTTTGACGGCCACTCGATGGTCGAGCCTTGCTTCGACCGAAACTCGGTTGAGGCATGTTCGACTATCGTACAATATATATTTTATTTTATTTTATTTTTTCGGTAATAGTAACAATAATAAACAAATAAAGTGTTAAATTTTATAAACGTAAAATCTAACATAACCTTTTCTTAATTTCGTCTTAAAACCTTTTTATTCCAATTATTCAAAAACTTTGAACAATTTGCTTGGATTAAACATACTAGGTTTTATTTACTAAACAAAATAAAAAGAAACCTAATTCTTTTTATCTTGAAACCTATTCAACCCAATTGTTCATAAACTTGAACAATGTTCTTGGATTAAATTTACTAGGGTTCTTTCTAAGGCAAAAAAACTTAATATAAGATACATATATATATACGAAATTTCGAAATACAAGGAAGGAAAAAGAAGCCTAATTTCTTTTTATCTAGAACCCTATTCAAACCAATTGTTCATAAACTTGAACAATGTTCTTGGCCGAAAATTCTAGGGTTCTTTTCTAGATGAAAAGAAACTCAATCGAATCTCATTGAGATTAGTAGAAAGCTCTGATACCACTGTAGGAAAACCTTGTAGAATTCACATGGCGGAACTTGAATACCACATTACTGGATCTCTACTAGTCAATGAGATCACGAGAAGAAGGAGATGATGAACATTACCTTTAGATTGCTAAAGAAGTGATCCACCTCTACTGCACCATCTGGACACGCTGCAAGACCGCGTTGTACCAACAAAGTATCACACAAGAACTTGTGTGTGTGTGTGTGTGCCTTGCGTCGAACTCGAACACAAACCAAAACCCTTGGGGTTTCTTGGTTTCGGCCGAAGAGAGAAAGAGGGAGGAGGGATTAGGGTTTTGGTGTATTGTAATGTGTAACCTAAAACCCTCACATAAGCCTTTTATTTATAAGGCTGGATGTTACGGTTTAGTCCTTGGAGTTTAATTATGATTAATCTCATAATTAAACTTCCTATTAACACTTTAAACCCTGAGACTTTTACCAGTTAATTAATTAACTATTAAGTAACGGTCCGTTAAATACTTAACCTAATATTTAACCATCCTCATAAATAATAATTAACTTATTATCACTTATTATCTTCACTATAATTAACTTAACTAGTTAATTATTCCACACAACTTACTTTATTCGGTTGTCCATTATTGGGTGTGTAGTGGTGTGACCCTTTAGTGTCTTATAACATTGGACACGGTGACACGTGTACTTATATGTGCACATAAATCCTTCACATACATTGACAAAGTACTGAAGAGATTCAGTATGAGTGATTCCAAGAGAGGACTCATTCCAATAACACATGGCATTACACTGAGCAAAGCTCAGAGTCCCACATCTAGCAAGGAAATTGCTAGGATGAGTTTGGTACCATATGTAGGAAAACCTTGTAGTATTCACATGGCGGAACTTGATGTAACACCTCATTTTTTTTTTCAAAACACCTTTTAAACATATTTTTAAATAAAAATAATACAATGCCCAATGTTCCCAAAATACGGTTTAACAAAAACCATTAAAACATTTATCAGAGTTATAAAATCCGGTGTTACAAAGATAATATCACAACCATAGGATAAACGAGAACTACCTACGAGCTCCCGAGCTAATCAACACTAGGCCACTTCTAACGCGACCCTCTAATCCAACGATCCTGAACCTGAGTACATAGCCAAAAACAAAGTAGTACGTGAGACAAAATAGTCTCGTGAGATACATGGGTTTTCGACCCATTCTCAAAAGATTTATAAAATAATATTTATAACATTAAACTACTTATCCTTATCATTTCTTATTAATTCATAACTCATTTTTTTTTTCATTCATTTAACCGTATAAACTAATAAGCTTACCATAAGCTTACTCGTCATCTAATCACATACTTGTAAGTTATCTCCAAACTTACACTTTCATTATCACATATGCAACGGACCTCTCCGAAGCCAACTCTCCCGATATGGGACGTCATAGGTAAACTATCAAGGTAATTGGGAACCCCCATCTTACCGAGATTCATAAGCTCTCCCCGTTCCCGGGTCGTCATGCTCACTCATCATTGAGTGTCGTAAACTGTGACATTCTACTCTTTGCGCAGGGAGGTACCACCCCAAGTAGACGTCTCATGCTCCCCCATTTCTGGGCGGTCTTATTCCGGATATCTCATTCACATATGAGCCTCAGCTCCTTTCATCAAATATGAGCATCAGCTCCTTTCATCACTTTTTAGAATACATTTATTCTAATTTATCATGCTATTCTCTTTATTATTTCATTTTAAGTCTTGACTATACCAAGTCCTTTACTAATTTAAAACATATTCATCTTTTATCAAAATCATATTACTTTGACTCTTCTTTGACTAGAATACACGTTTATTACTAGTCACTTATTACTTATTCTCTTAGTATTTCAATATCTACTTTATTAGTACAAAATACTAATCGATACTCATTACTTAAAAATCATTGTCTCAAGCTTTATTAATACATATTATTAATAAGCCGATTATCAAGCTCTTTTAAATCATTATCTTTATTCATACATCTTATTTATAAAACTCATTATTTACTTTTCATTATCATAAACTCTTTCAAAATCAACAATCATTTAGACATACTAAAATATTCTATTACTAGCATTTCCTCATCATATCAATCATATCTTTATTAAAAAAATGTTCATTAATAAAGACTCTTAAAACATCATAGTTTCCAAAATCATTTGCTATGTACTCAGTAAAAGTCTCATGTACTCACCTTAGCCAAGCTAATTCCAAATCGTGTCTAACAACACGAATCCTTGCTTTCCAACTTGTGAAATGTCACCAATCTTTAGGTCTTCTTGACCTACCATCAATATCATCACAATAACTAGTTATTATCCATAACTAATCACTAAACAATCCATATTCACATTCCTAACCACCAAGTTCATCCAACTTGGTGGAATCTCAAACCCTAGTTCAAGATTTCCATCAATAAACCCAAATCAAACTTGTACACATCGATTACAAGCTTACAATGAGTGTTCTACACCCATGATTAGTCATCTTCCCCAAGGATGACATGGTTGGTTCCCCAACCACCATTTTTACCCATACAAAGCTCACAATCAAGGTAGATAAGCAAGACAATCAAGAATACTTACCCTTGATGTTTCAATCCTTCAAGATGGTGTAGATCTGAGCTCTTGAGCTCCAAAATCGACCAAGAACACTCCCAAATCGGCTGCACTATGTGTGGAGTTGAATGAGAAATGAAACCCTAGCTCACACACAAGTTTATATATTCCAGACCAAATTCGCGCCGAGCTCGCGCCGAGCTCGCGCCGCGAAGTGACGCGGGATTGCCACTTAGAAGCCGATCTTTTCCAGCTTTCGCGCCCCGTTCGCGCCGAGTTCGCGCCGCGACACCAAACGCGACACCAAACGCGACCCTCTCGCGTTTCGTCTCTGGAGTTGCTGTTTGAACTCGCGCCTGCCTCGCGCCTTCCTCGCGCCGCGAGGGCTGCCTAGGTCAGTTTCTTGCCTTTTAAACTTGTTTCCATCCATGCCTTGACCCATACTTGGTTATACCAAGTCCCAAACATTCGAACACTCGATAAAACCCAACGGAGACTCGATTAAATATTTTCCCATCTTTATTCCTCAATATTTCCATTTAATATATTAACCGAAAATTCCGGTCGTTACAACTATCCATCCCTTAAAAAGGATTCCGTCCTCGGAATCAACTCAAGGATTTCCAATCCTCATTCCACCTCCAAATCATGGTCCAACGATACTTATGCATTTAAATGGCCACTTGACTCCGTTATACCCAAACGGGTCAAAAATCCAATCTTGAGTCCCTAATACCCGAACGGGTCAGAATTTCACAACTTGACCTTAACATTTTCAATAATTTTACAAATTCATTTATCTACATCGGGATGATATAACCCAATCATTACTAATAGCCAATTGACCAAAACGATAGTCAATGCCTAGCTTTGACCAAATTGTCAACATTGCCAAATCCTTGACTTAAGCACAAAGTCAACCATTTCTTGACAATTTCCTTACCCACAAATGATTCCATTAACCATAAATTCCTTAACAATGGACCTTACCTTCATGGTCCAACAACAATCATACTCGATTTCTAAATTCCATTCGAATTGCCCAAAGGTCAAAGTCGCACCCTTTGACTACAATTGTTTCCATTAATCAATCAACCACTAACATACACACATACATGTGATACATTATGCCCTTATCCTTGACTAACCATTTTAAACGAAAGTCAAAACCCAATTTTTGACTAAAGTCAACATTCCACTAGTTGACCAACCTTGACTTATGATTAAAGTCAAATTTACTTTGCAAAATTTCCATATTCTTTACTACTAAGGCATCGCTTCCCAAGCTTTTCATTTCCGATTTCAATATCTAAATTTCCTTTCTCAATTGTTCCCTTTTCCCTCGATTTCGATTCCCACAATCGATTAACAATTTTCATTTAAAACAATACCAAATTTCTATCACTTTTAAACTTTCATTCAATTACTTATACCATTTATAATCTCCTTCCACCATCCTTATATCATACTTGTAATTCCCGATTACTGGCTCTAGAGCCTCAATCATATCCAATTGTGGCCTAACCACCCATTATACCTCTTTCACCACTCATTGGTTATTAACAAACTTTGCTTCCTAAAAGCATTCTGTTTTCATAAACCATGAACTTGTAGGCATCTCCTACACCTACTTATACTTAAACACTACCCGTGTTTTCAACCCAAGTTCTCACTTGCCATAAAAATCATAACAACAACTAACCATACGGTTCTACATACGTCAGATACAAACATCATATCCCTTATAAAACAAATTATACTTTAACTATTTTATCTAGAGGATCGGAAAGCCTCCAATCCAACACGATCCCAAACTGTCACAATGATCGGAAAGCCTCCAATCCAAAGTGACTCATACAACACTATTTCATTTTGCATACAATCCATGTACGCATCTTTACACTTAGCATCATGCTATCATTTTCTTTCATAATCAATCACATTTTCTATTCACATTTTCACGTAACACACAATACCACACGGTTTGCACATAATCACTAAGCAACTTATTTATCAATCGACCTTTACTAAACATGCTTTCTCAACATTACTATTTTTTTTTCCAATCTTTCCTTTACCACCGAGGTAACCACTAACACCCTTTTAATTATCCATATTTTACCGATTCACACGGTCCTTATGAGTCAACCCATTGACTCCGATCGATACCCAACCTTGAACTATCGCATTTTTTTTTTTTTTTATAAACTTTACCCATAACAAACTATTCACCCTTGCCATTGCATACGACAACCCTGACTTGAATATCTGCACTACTTATCAGGATTTCCACCGAACACTAAAGTTCTATTTTCAAAATCATCATTTCTATAGCTTTCCATTCATACTTTACCAGTTTTACCGAAACTTAGTACTTCACTGTACTACTACCCTTTCTTTGAGCACAAATACTATTCTTATGATTCACCTTCCGATAATTTATAATGACATAATCCTTTCTATTCTTATTTCCCGCGACATGCCGGTCGCCAACCCATAACTATACACATAGTAACCCGGGGAGATTATCTCCCAAACTTATTTTTCACATCATATATTCCTTCTATAATTATTTCCATACTTATATCACATAAACACCAAATTCGTGCGACATAAAAGCAATTAAATTCCGATTATCTATCAAAATTTCATAAACGAATTACCTGAAGCGGCTCCACGAGTTTCCTTCACCCGATTCCTGTTGGCGGTTGATGCCGACGTGTCGGTTCTCTTCCTTGGGCACGCACTACTAAAGTGTCCCACCTCGTGACAATTGTAGCATTCCACTTCCTCGAGGTTCCTTACTTTGCAATCCTTTGCTCGGTGTCCTACTCGACCACACTTGAAGCATATAGCCGAATTTGCCTTGCATTCCCCATGATGATTCTTCCCACAACTTTGACAACTTCCAATACCACTATGCTTTGACGAACTCGACCCCAATCCTTCTCTCTTTGTTAATCCCAAGCTACTACCAAACTTCTTCTTTTCTTTTCCTGATGCCGACTCTTGTGCCCTTCGCCGAAACACCCTTTCAACACTCCGAGCGGTACAAATGGCCTCATCCAACGTGGTCGCTCGCTTGACTTCCAATTCAAACTCCGGTGGTAGTCCATTTGCATACCGAACCACCCTCATACGCTCCGTCGGATAGGACTTGATTACAAACGGGAGTAATCCCGTAAACTTTTTGGTGTATTCTTCCACCGACATATCTCCCTTCTTGATGAACATAAACTCTTCTTGTAACTCTTCTAGATCTCTCTCGGGACAAAACTTTTCCTTCAACCTTCTCGTGAACTCCTCCCACGACATCTTGTACACTTTCTTTCCTAAAGTTTCATACATGGTATCCCACCATGTCAACGCTTCATCCTTCAACTGTCGGGATGCATAAATGACCATGTCTTTCTTTAAACACTTGCTACTTTCTAGCACTTGCTCGGTTTCCCGAATCCAACGCATCGTGACCTTTGGTTCCGAACTTCCATAATACACTCCGGGGTTGCACGACATGAATGTCTTATAGGTGCATCCTTCTCTTTCCTCCGACTCCGAATCATCAGTCTCTTCGATCAATGACTTCTCCGTACGGGTCTTGCTACCCGAAGACTTACTTCCACCGCAAGATTTAGAATCATCTCGCTTTTCCACATTCAACCGGTTATCGATAATCCGGTTCATATCCACATTCACCTCATCCCTCATCTGATGAAACAAATTTCTGATCGCTTCCATAGTTACCGGGGTTTGGTTTGCACCCAAACCGGAACCTTCACCAATATTACCGGGATGAGTCGGGATTCGATTTGAATCCGTCTCATGGTCTCGTGGAATCTCTCCACTTCTTGGGTTCACCATTTTCTATATCAACATATTAAACCATTAAAATTCAAAGATTGACTTATTAGTCAAACATAACCCATAAAGTCCAAATCATTCTCCTTTCTCTTAGGGATCGACCCTAATATACCCATACTTTACTGTCTCAACGGACTGATCAAGGACATCCTATGGAAACATATGGTCCTACTTAGCATAGCTTAAGACTAGGGAGGTCAAACCTACCTAATTCACTTAAACTATAGCTCTGATACCAAGTTGTAACACCTCATTTTTTTTTTCAAAACACCTTTTAAACATATTTTTAAATAAAAATAATACAATGCCCAATGTTCCCAAAATACGGTTTAACAAAAACCATTAAAACATTTATCAGAGTTATAAAATCCGGTGTTACAAAGATAATATCACAACCATAGGATAAACGAGAACTACCTACGAGCTCCCGAGCTAATCAACACTAGGCCACTTCTAACGCGACCCTCTAATCCAACGATCCTGAACCTGAGTACATAGCCAAAAACAAAGTAGTACGTGAGACAAAATAGTCTCGTGAGATACATGGGTTTTCGACCCATTCTCAAAAGATTTATAAAATAATATTTATAACATTAAACTACTTATCCTTATCATTTCTTATTAATTCATAACTCATTTTTTTTTCATTCATTTAACCGTATAAACTAATAAGCTTACCATAAGCTTACTCGTCATCTAATCACATACTTGTAAGTTATCTCCAAACTTACACTTTCATTATCACATATGCAACGGACCTCTCCGAAGCCAACTCTCCCGATATGGGACGTCATAGGTAAACTATCAAGGTAATTGGGAACCCCCATCTTACCGAGATTCATAAGCTCTCCCCGTTCCCGGGTCGTCATGCTCACTCATCATTGAGTGTCATAAACTGTGACATTCTACTCTTTGCGCAGGGAGGTACCACCCCAAGTAGACGTCTCATGCTCCCCCATTTCTGGGCGGTCTTATTCCGGATATCTCATTCACATATGAGCCTCAGCTCCTTTCATCAAATATGAGCATCAGCTCCTTTCATCACTTTTTAGAATACATTTATTCTAATTTATCATGCTATTCTCTTTATTATTTCATTTTAAGTCTTGACTATACCAAGTCCTTTACTAATTTAAAACATATTCATCTTTTATCAAAATCATATTACTTTGACTCTTCTTTGACTAGAATACACGTTTATTACTAGTCACTTATTACTTATTCTCTTAGTATTTCAATATCTACTTTATTAGTACAAAATACTAATCGATACTCATTACTTAAAAATCATTGTCTCAAGCTTTATTAATACATATTATTAATAAGCCGATTATCAAGCTCTTTTAAATCATTATCTTTATTCATACATCTTATTTATAAAACTCATTATTTACTTTTCATTATCATAAACTCTTTCAAAATCAACAATCATTTAGACATACTAAAATATTCTATTACTAGCATTTCCTCATCATATCAATCATATCTTTATTAAAAAAATGTTCATTAATAAAGACTCTTAAAACATCATAGTTTCCAAAATCATTTGCTATGTACTCAGTAAAAGTCTCATGTACTCACCTTAGCCAAGCTAATTCCAAATCGTGTCTAACAACACGAATCCTTGCTTTCCAACTTGTGAAATGTCACCAATCTTTAGGTCTTCTTGACCTACCATCAATATCATCACAATAACTAGTTATTATCCATAACTAATCACTAAACAATCCATATTCACATTCCTAACCACCAAGTTCATCCAACTTGGTGGAATCTCAAACCCTAGTTCAAGATTTCCATCAATAAACCCAAATCAAACTTGTACACATCGATTACAAGCTTACAATGAGTGTTCTACACCCATGATTAGTCATCTTCCCCAAGGATGACATGGTTGGTTCCCCAACCACCATTTTTACCCATACAAAGCTCACAATCAAGGTAGATAAGCAAGACAATCAAGAATACTTACCCTTGATGTTTCAATCCTTCAAGATGGTGTAGATCTGAGCTCTTGAGCTCCAAAATCGACCAAGAACACTCCCAAATCGGCTGCACTATGTGTGGAGTTGAATGAGAAATGAAACCCTAGCTCACACACAAGTTTATATATTCCAGACCAAATTCGCGCCGAGCTCGCGCCGAGCTCGCGCCGCGAAGTGACGCGGGATTGCCACTTAGAAGCCGATCTTTTCCAGCTTTCGCGCCCCGTTCGCGCCGAGTTCGCGCCGCGACACCAAACGCGACACCAAACGCGACCCTCTCGCGTTTCGTCTCTGGAGTTGCTGTTTGAACTCGCGCCTGCCTCGCGCCTTCCTCGCGCCGCGAGGGCTGCCTGGGTCAGTTTCTTGCCTTTTAAACTTGTTTCCATCCATGCCTTGACCCATACTTGGTTATACCAAGTCCCAAACATTCGAACACTCGATAAAACCCAACGGAGACTCGATTAAATATTTTCCCATCTTTATTCCTCAATATTTCCATTTAATATATTAACCGAAAATTCCGGTCGTTACACTTGAATACCGCATTACTGGATCTCTACTAGACAATGAGATCACGAGAAATAGAAGATGATGAACATTACCTTTAGATAGCTAAAGAAGTGATCCACCTCTACTGCACCACCTGGACACGCTGCAAGACCGCGTTGTACCAAAAAAGTATCACACAAGAACTTGTGTGTGTGTGTGTTGTGTTCGACGAACACCAAAACCGAAACCCCCTTGGGGTTTCTTTTGCTCTCGGCCGAAAAAGAGGAGGGAGAGGGAGAGAGTGTTTAGGGTTTCTCTAAGCAAGTGAATCCACCCCTAAGCCTTAACCTGAAGTCCTTATTTATAAGGACTTAAGTTACAGTTAAGTCCTTGGAGTTTAATTATGATTAATCTCATAATTAAACTTCATATTGACACTTTAAACCCTTGGACTTTTACTAGTTAATTAAATAACTATTAATTAACTGTCCGTTAAATACTTAACCTAATATTTAACTATCCTCACAAATAATAATTAACTTATTATTATTTATTCTCTTCTTTATAATTAACTTAACTAGTTAATTATTCCACACAACTTACTTTATTCGGTTGTCCATTATTGGGTGTGTAGTGGTGTGACCCTTTAGTGTCTTATAACATTGGACACGGTGACACGTGTACTTATCTGTGCACATAAATCCTTCAGACTCCCACTTGTGCAAGTTAAGAAACACTTTCTGATCATCGTTGGCCTAAAGCGGTCCCTAGCCAGATATTTAGGATAACCAGGTTATAAGAACTCTTACATCCACAGATAATATTCATAAAACGAATAACACTAACAGATTTTCCTTTTGCATCATGATATTTCTTAATTTGAGTAATAGACATGGAGCAGGGATCTTGTTCTATATACTCGAATTTCTCGACTCTGATTTTGACTTTCTGCAGTAACGGATTACCGAATGATCTAATCATTCTTCGAGCGCGGCCACACATTTCAGTAGTCTTAATCGTCGAGCGGCCATGAAATATCTCTTCTAGTTAAAGAAGGTGCAAATTCCATCTTGACATTTGCGTTATCTTTCCCACGACTTCCGCTGTCTTAGTCAAGTTCCTTATGATCACCCTTTTACGGTGTGACGGTAGATAAATGCTAAAGATCAGAAGTCATCGTGTCTCAAACCAAAACGTCTCAGGTCAGAGGACATCTACTCGAAATTACTCATGCTTAGGCTCCATGAATTAATCTCGATCTTTTGGTCACGTATAATGTTTAGCAAACTCTGTAAACATCTATGAATATTTATTTTAACAACTCTTGTTTCTCTATTCAATAACTATGAAATAGATAAACATTCATAATGGTATTAACTCTTGAATCTAGCTCTCACTAAATTCAAGCAACCACAGACAATTTAGATACTCAAAAACTTTGTGTATCAAGGATAGGTTTAAAACATGTTAAGAATAGACAATGTGAAAATATTATGTAAAACTTTCTATTTCAATCCCACGAAATGCTATTACATAATGTATCGATTTCAAACATGTATATGATTCTAATCAAAAATTACTAGCTACCAATATTTAGGTATTGCATGCCTATAGCGTGCGCATGTTTCTCATGCTTTGGTCCAGCTAGTGGTTTTGTCAACGGGTCAGCGACGTTGTCATCCGTTGGTATTTTCTTAATTACAATATCACCTTCTCTTACATACTCACGTATGCGGTGATATTTCCTGCGTACATGCCTGGTCTTTTGATGCTCTCTTGGTTCAACAGCTTGCGCTATTGTTCCACTATTATCACAGAATATTTTGATGGGTCTAGAGATACTGGCAATAACTCTAAGATCCTCGATAAAATTCTTAAGCCACATGGCTTCTTTCCCAGCATCATTTGCGGCAATGTACTCAGCCTCTGTAGTCGAATCTGCTATCGTATCTTGTTTCTGACTCTTCCAAGATATAGCTCCCCCGTTTAGTGTGAAGACAAATCCCGATTGAGATTTGTAATCGTCTCTGTCGGTTTGGAAGCTTGCATCTGTGTAACCAGTTACACGCAATTCTTCCAACGAACCTCCAAAGACCAAGAACATTTCTTTCGTCCTTCTTAAATACTTGAGAATGTTCTTGACAGCCACCCAATGGGGTTCACCAGGATTCTTTTGATATCTGCTTGTGAGACTTATGGAGTAAGCAATATCGGGCCTAGTACATAACATGGCATACATGATTGATCCAATTGAAGGGTTTCATGACACTGATTAACCACTTGGGTCGACCTCCTAGTGTACTTGGTTCGAACCTTGCTAACCAAGAACATGAACTTGTTCTTGAACGGTTAAAACCAACTAGCTGATTTAATCCCTAAATGCGGAACTGGGATTAAACCTAATCCTTAAACCCTAAAGGATTGGAATGTTGGAGTTCTAGATTAGGTTAACAAGAAAGAAACCTTGTACGAAGAACTCGAACACACACATTTCTTGTGTGGTTCGTTCGACCATCAACCAAAGAACCCTAGGGTTCTTTGGTCGAATTCGTCCAAGAGGGGAGAAGGGAGAAAAGGGTTTCCCAAAACATACCTTGTTGATTGCTTAAGATAGATCCACTGATGATGAACAAATCGAGCGATCTTCTAGTTGATCTAAGAACTGAACTTGGATCTTCAAGGCTTGAAGAACACGAAGAACACGAAGAACGAAGAACACCAAACTTGGTTGTAACGACCCGAAATTTGTAAATAAATAAATTGTATAAAAATATGATAAATAAGGATAAATCGTTTAAAGAACGTATGAATTGGTTTCGTGTCGTTTGGAGACCGTACGAGAAAGTTATGGACGAAACCGGGTCGAGACAAAGGTGAAAAAGTGCAGCCCTGGCTGCATGTGAAGTTCGCGACGCGAACATTGTTTGCGTTCCGTGAAGTCGGGCCAGAGATTTTGACTAAGAGGCGTGATGTAGTTCACGATGGGTTAGCGATCGCTAAGTATGCGTGCAAGGCTTGGAGTTAGCGACGCGAACTTAGTTCGCGCCGTGAACTCTAGACGAAAGCATTAAAGTCGGGTTTTATCTCATTTAATGCATTTCAAAACCCTAGTTTCTTCCATTGGCGATTTCTGAGTGCAAGTGCTGTTCTTGGTCGATTTGTTCATCAAAGCTTGATAGATTTCACTCCTAAGTGAAGATTAAAGGTGTATCTTCACTCCTTGATCTTTGTAGCTTTAGATCTATGTATTTTGATGGCTGGGTTTGAAACCCTAGTTATTGGGGGTTATGGTTTATGGTGAATAAATGATGTATACACTTAATAGATGGTATATTAACAAAGGAAACAAGTGTATGATTTCGATTGGTAAGAATCTTAAGGGTTGGTTAAACCTAGGGTTCGGTAAATCATCATAATTGGGGAAAATGTTAGTTAATGGTAATTAGAGGTTAATGGATACCTTATTAGTAGTATGAGATGTTGAACATCTTGTGATCATTGTATTAGGCTTTCGGTGACATCTTGGAAAGTCGGTGAATTTGTGAAGCAAGAGATTTGGTGTCAAGAATTCGGTTGGAGCATCGTATTGCTAAGGTGAGTACGTGTGGACTTTATTGAGTACATAGCTATGAAAATACTTGTTATTATATATGTCGAGTCTAATTGATAATTGTGTAGAATTTAGTAATTATAGTTAGTTGTATATTGTTGAATATAGTTAACTAACTTGTTGATGATTGATGTGATAGCCAAAGGCTTTGATTGATATAACCGTCGAGTTATAGTAAGGTTGAGACGATGTGATGACGCGGGGGATCCCCGGTCATGAGGTATGGAATGGGGAGCATTTGGGCGGATCCCCATCGGCCCATTCCGTGATAGTAGTCTTGCTAACTGGAAGTAGTCCGGCGAGTAAGGCAGGTATAGGTAGATTGGGCGATTCCCTCTTGCCTTTACCTTGAAGCTTGTTAATGCGTGGGAACCCCGGTTAATGAGTTAATGTGGTTCTAGTTAGTTGGGGATGTCCCGATAACTAGATATGATTGCTAGGGAAGCAAGGATCATAGAGTCACAATAGGGTGACTTGATAGATGGATGAACTACTTGTATATGTATTTATATGCCTTATAACTATTATTATTGACGGGTCTAAACCCATGTAGCTCACGAGACGTTTTTGTCTCACGTACTCCTTGTTTGTTTTGCTATGTATTCAGGTTCGGGATCGAAGGTTTAGGTACGCATGGATAGAGATGTGGGGCCTAGAGTAGAAGAACACTAGAACGGATTTAGACTTAGCTTTGGTTTGGATATATTTTGTAACACCGAATTTATACTCTGATTTTCATACCAAAGGTTTTTGTAAATCCGTATTTTGGGATAGTTCTCCTCTTTATTAAATTATTATTTTGGCCAAATGTTTTGTATTAAAATTTGAGGTGTTACAACTTGGTATCAGAGCTACTGTTTAAGTAAATTAGGTTGGATGACCATCCTAGTCTTAGACTGTAGCATTAGGAATATAAGATTCCTTAAGATCATAGGTTGACCTTGAGACTTTATATTAAGTTTAGGGTTGAACCTAGGAGACCGATGAAATTTGATATGATTATGGATATTGAGTCTTATGCGACTAATGGGTTGTACACAAGGTACTAAATGTTTAATGTCTTTCGTATAGTCTTGATTGAAAGAAATGGTGACCACGCGTAGAAGTGGTAGAGCCCCGGAGGGCCGGGAGGAGGAGATACCTCATGTTGAGGTTGTGGTTGAACAAGAAAGTCAACCGTCGATGCATCGAATGGGTGAGTCGGAGGTCGGAGCTAATAGAACTCCGGTAACCATGACGGATCTCCAAACTATTATGGATCAAATCAAAGGGACGGTGGCCGAGGAAGTGCACCGAATTATTGGGGACCGTGAGAGGTCGGGTGGAGACCGTGAGTCCGAGGCTAGATCGGATGAGAGAACCGGGGGAAGTGGCACCGGTGAAGGGAAGTCCTCCACGGGTGGCCAAAGTGATGCTAGGGCAAAGCCCGATGTGAAAGAAGGTTGTTCGTTTAAATCCTTCATGGCTTGTAAGCCGAATGTGTACAAGGGTAGTTCGGACCCGAAGGTAACAATGAGGTGGATCCGGGAGACCGAGAGGATTATCGGTAGTAGCAAGTGTAAGGATGCCGATATGGTGACGTATGCGTCACAATTGTTAAAAGAAGATGCCATGGTTTGGTGGGATATCGTGTATGAAACCCTCGGAGGGAGGTGGCTGAGAAAATGACGTGGGATGAATTCACCACGAGATTGAAAAAGATATTTTGTCCCGAAAGGGATTTGGAAAAGATGCACGAAAAGTTCGTGACCCTTAAGAAGGGTGATTTGTCCATTGAGGAGTACTCGAGGGAGTTCACGGGATTGCTCCCGTTTGTTGCTAAAACCTACTCGGATGAGAGGTTGAGGGTGGTCCGGTATGCTAGTGGGCTACCGTGGGACTACCAATTGGAAGTCAAGAGGGCGGTCACACTTGATGAGGCCATTAGTGCCACCCGGGGTGTTGAGGAAGTAAATGAGGCACGTGTTGCCGAGAGGGCCCATGTGGGCGAGAAAAGGAAAGCCGAGAGCGGCTCTAGTTCGTTCAAGAAAGGGAAGTTCACTTCGAGCTTCTCTAAGCAAGGTAGTGTTGGCTCGTGCAAGAAGTGCGGGAAGAATCATGCCGGCATATGCCGAGGAGAGTCGAAAACTTGTTTTAATTGTGGGAAGCCAGGGCATATGGCCCGAGAATGCAAGTCCAAATCTTTGGCCGAGGTTGAATGTTTCTCGTGCCATGAAAAGGGGCACTATAGCAATGTATGCCCGAAGAAGGGAATAGAGTCGATGGTGTCCACGGCTCAAAAGAAAGTGGAGCCGGCGAAGGTGAAGGGGCGATCCTTCCAACTCACTCGGGAGGAGGCAAAGGAGGCACACGATGTGGTGTCAGGTACTTTATTCATTAACTCCTTGCCAACTCATATTTTGTTTGATTCGGGTTCCAATTATTCGTTTGTGTCTTATGAGTTCGGTTGTAAATTGAATGTGCCGTCCGAGATGTTAGATGAGGTTTATGAGATAGAAGTAGCCGACGGGAAAACGCCTATGGTTGAATGTATTTATAGAAATTGTGAAATAGAAATAGACGGTAGAAAGTTTAAAGTCGATTTGTTGCCCATGGGAATTAGGGCGTTTGATGTGGTTATCGGTATGGATTGGTTGGGTATGCACCAAGCCAAGATTTTGTGTGGAAAGAAAATAGTGTCGATTAGGACACCCGAGAATGAGAAAGTGTATGTGTATGGGGAGAAATGACATCACATGCCTAATGTGATTACCACCATTAAGGCGAGGAAAAGTATATCGAAAGGGTGTGCATCGTTTATTGCATATGTATTAAATGGCCGAAAAGAAAAGAAGACGATGGATAGCGTCAAAATTATTCGGGATTTCCCCGAGGTATTTCCCGATGACTTGCCCGGTTTGCCACCGGAGAGACAAGTCGAGTTTAAAATTGATTTAGTTCCGGGGCGACGCCGATTGCTCGTGCTCCCTACCGTTTAGCTCCCACCGAGATGCGGGAATTGATGACTCAATTGCAAGATTTGTTAGACAAAGGTTTTATTCGTCCGAGTTCGTCACCGTGGGGTGCACCGGTGTTATTTGTTAAAAAGAAAGACGGTTCGATGAGAATGTGTATCGACTACCGAGAGTTGAATAAGGTAACTATTAAGAACCGTTACCCGTTGCCGAGAATTGACGACTTATTCGACCAATTGCAAGGTGCTAGTTATTTCTCGAAGATTGATTTGAGGTCGGGTTATCATCAAGTTCGGGTGAAAGAAGGCGACACTGAGAAGACGGCTTTTCGTACACGTTATGGTCATTACGAATTCCTAGTGATGCCGTTTGGTCTTACAAACGCGCCGGCTATTTTTATGGATTTGATGAATCGGGTTTGTAAACCGTTCCTTGATAAGTTTTTGATCGTATTCATTGACGACATTTTGATTTATTCGAAAACCGAAGAAGAACACGAAGGTCATTTGAGGCTCGTTCTAGACGTGTTGAAACGGGAGAAGTTGTATGCAAAATTCTCGAAGTGTGAATTTTGGTTACGGGAAGTGCAATTCTTAGGTCACGTGGTGACGTGTGATGGTATTAAGGTTGACCCGTCCAAGATTGAAGCGGTGTCAAATTGGGAGCCTCCGAGAACTCCAACCGAGGTTAGAAGTTTCCTTGGATTAGCCGGTTATTACCGAAGATTTATACAAGACTTCTCAAGAATCGCAATTCCACTAACGAAGTTAACGAGGAAAAGTGAGAAGTTTGTGTGGGAGAAGAAGCAAGAAGAGGCGTTTAATTTGTTGAAGGAAAAGTTATGTAACGCGCCGATTCTTACATTACCGGATGGTATGGAAGATTTTGTGGTTTATAGTGATGCTTCGAATCAAGGGCTCGGTTGTGTGTTGATGCAAAGAGGTAAAGTGATCGCGTATGCCTCGCGACAATTGAAGAACGCGGAATTAAGATACACGACACACGACTTGGAATTAGCGGCGATTATATTTGCCTTGAAGTTGTGGAGGCATTATTTGTATGGTACTCGGTGTACGTTGTACACGGATCATAAAAGTCTACAATACGTGTTTACCCAAAAAGATCTTAATATGCGACAAAGAAGGTGGATCGAGTTGATTGCCGATTATGATTGTGAGATTGTGTATCACGCGGGAAAGGCTAATGTAGTAGCCGACGCCTTGAGCCGAAAGGTCTATGAAAAGCCGAACCACGGAATATTAACACGTATAGAAGTCGTCTCCAGCATCGTCGAAAGAATCAAGAATGCCCAATGAGAAGTTATGGGAAAAGAAGAGTTAAGACAAGAGCGGTTAGGCAAGAACCAACATTTTCTCGAAAATGCACAAGGGTTGAAGACCGTAGGCGGTCGTATTTGGGTTCCTAAGTTCGGTGGTATCCGAAAAGAATTGTTGTATGATGTGCACAAGTCAAAGTATTCGATTCACCCGGGGAGTACAAAGACGTACCAAGATATGAAACCGGTTTATTGGTGGCCCGGAATGAAGGCGAGGGTGGCCAAGTATATCTCTAAGTGTGCCACGTGTGCACAAGTGAAAGCCGAGCATCAAGTACCGTACGGGGTAGCTCAATCATTGGTTGTACCGGCCGGAAAGTGGGAAGACATAACTATGGATTTCATAGTAGGTTTACCGAAGACGAGTAGGGGTCACAATGCCATTTGTGTCATAGTTGACCGGTTGACCAATAGTGCATTATTTTTAGCCATCCGAGAAACGTTGCCACTTGAGAAATTGGCTAAGTTGTATGTTGATGAGGTGGTTCGACTCCACGGGGTTCCGTTATCGATTGTGTCCGATAGGGACGCGAGGTTTACCTCGAGATTTTGGCGATCTTTACAAGAAGAGTTGGGTACAAAGTTGCGGTTGAGCACGGCTTATCATCCGCAAACCGACGGTCAAAGTGAAAGAACAATTCAAACGGTTGAAGATATGTTGAGGTCGTGTGTGCTAGATTTCGGGGGTAAATGGGATGAACATTTACCGTTGGTCGAGTTTTCGTACAATAATAGTTATCACTCGACTATCAAGATGCCGCCTTATGAGGCGTTGTATGGAAGAAAATGTAGAACTCCATCGTGTTGGTTGGAAGCGGGAGAAACAAAACTCACGGGTCCCGAGATCGTGAGAGTGACGAATGAAAAGATCGGTATTATCCAAACCAACATGAAAGTCGCCCAAGATAGACAACGAAGTTATTCGGGTTTGAAGAAAAGGCCATACGACTTGGATGTCGGTGATATGGTCATGTTGAAAGTGTCACCTTGGAAAGGTGTGATGCGGTTTGGTAAGAAAGGAAAGTTAAGTCCAAGGTACGTTGGACCGTTTAAAATATTGAAACGGGTCGGGCTTCAAGCGTTTAAGTTGGAACTTCCACCCGAGCTTCAAGGTGTGCATGACACCTTTCACGTGAGTTATTTGAAAAAGTTTATCGGGGAAGTTGAAAATATTATTCCGTTGCAAGAGTTGCGGGTTGACGGCCCGAACCGGTTGATTGAGGAGCCCGAAGCAATATTAGAAACGAAAATGAAGAAGCTTCGAAATAAAGAGATCGAATTGGTATTGGTCAAGTGGAAGCATTCACTTGGGCCGAATTTGACTTGGGAAGTCAAAGACGAGATTCGGAAAAGATACCCGGATTTCGTGAACTATGATGAGATTCCGAGGACGGAATCTTCTTAAGGGGTAGATAGTTGTAAGGACCCGAAATTTGTAAATAAATAAATTGTATAAAAATATGATAATTAAGGATAAATCGTTTAAAGAACGTAGGAATTGGTTTCGTGTCGTTTGGAGACCGTACGAGAAAGTTATGGACGAAACCGGGTCGAGACAAAGGTGAAAAAGTGCAGCCCTGGCTACATTTGAAGTTCGCGACGCGAACATTGTTCGCGTTCCGTGAAGTCGGGCTAGAGATTTTGACTAAGAGGCGTGATGTAGTTCACTATGGGTTAGCGATCGCTAAGTCTGCGTGCAAGGCTTGGAGTTAGCGACGCGAACTTAGTTCGCGCCGTGAACTCTGGATGAAAGCATTAAAGTCGGGTTTTAGCTCATTTAATGCATTTCAAAACCCTAGTTTCTTCCATTGGCGATTTCTGAGTGCAAGTGCTGTTCTTGGTCGATTTGTTCATCAAAGCTTGATAGATTTCACTCCTAAGTGAAGATTAAAGGTATATCTTCACTCCTTGATCTTTGTAGCTTTAGATCTATGTATTTTGATGGTTGGGTTTGAAACCCTAGTTATTGGGGGTTATGGTTTATGGTGAATAAATGATGTATACACTTAATAGATGGTATATTAACAAAGGAAACAACTGTATGATTTCGATTGGTAAGAATCTTAAGGGTTGGTTAAACCTAGGGTTTGGTAAATCACCATAATTGGGGAATATGTTAGTTAATGGTAATTAGAGGTTAATGGATACCTTATTAGTAGTATGAGATGTTGAACATCTTGTGATCATTGTATTAGGCTTTCGGTGACATCTTGGAAAGTCGGTGAATTTGTGAAGCAAGAGATTTGGTGTCAAGAATTCGGTTGGAGCATCGTATTGCTAAGGTGAGTACGTGTGGACTTTATTGAGTACATAGCTATGAAAATACTTGTTATTATATATGTCGAGTCTAATTGATAATTGTGTAGAATTTAGTAATTATAGTTAGTTGTATATTGTTGAATATAGTTAACTAACTTATTGATGATTGATGTGATAGCCAAAGGCTTTGATTGATATAACCGTCGAGTTATAGTAAGGTTGAGACGATGTGATGACGCGGGGGATCCCCGGTCATGAGGTATGGAATGGGGAGCATTTGGGCGGATCCCCATCGGCCCATTCCACGATAGTAGTCTTGCTAACTGGAAGTAGTCCGGCGAGTAAGGCAGGTATAGGTAGATTGGGCGATTCCCTCTTGCCTTTACCTTGAAGCTTGTTAATGCGGGGGATCCCCGGTTAATGAGTTAATGTGGTTCTAGTTAGTTGGGGATGTCCCGATAACTAGATATGATTGCTAGGGAAACAAGGATCATATAGTCACAATAGGGTGACTAGATAGATGGATGAACTACTTGTATATGTATTTATATGCCTTATAATTATTATTATTGACGGGTCTAAACCCATGTAGCTCACGAGACGTTTTTGTCTCATGTACTCCTTGTGTTGTTTTGCTATGTACTCAGGTTCGGGATCGAAGGTTTAGGTACGCATGGATAGAGATGTGGGGCCTAGAGTAGAAGAACACTAGAACGGATTTAGACTTAGCTTTGGTTTGGATATATTTTGTAACACCGAATTTATACTCTGATTTTCATACCAAAGGTATTTGTAAATCCGTATTTTGTGATAGTTCTCCTCTTTATTAAATGATTATTTTGGCCAAATGTTTTGTATTAAAATTTGAGGTGTTACAACTTGGTATCAGAGCTACTGTTTAAGTAAATTAGGTTGGATGACCATCCTAGTCTTAGACTGTAGCATTAGGAATATAAGATTCCTTAAGATCATAGGTTGACCTTGAGACTTTATATTAAGTTTAGGGTTGAACCTAGGAGACCGATGAAATTTGATATGATTATGGATATTGAGTCTTATGCGACTAATGGGTTGTACACAAGGTACTAAATGTTTAATGTCTTTCGTATAGTCTTGATTGAATAAGTCCAATAAGCCGCCTAGATCTATCTCTATAGATCTTTATACCCAGTATAAATGCGGCTTCTCCCAAGTCCTTCATCTGGAAACATTTACCTAACCAGGATTTTACTCCTTGTAATGCTGGTATATCGTTTCCTATGGGCAGTATGTCATCAACATACAAGACTAGGAAGATTACTATGCTCCCACTGAATTTTGTATAGACACACGCCTCGAACTCACTCTTGACAAAACCAAATTCTTTGATTCTTTTGTCAAAGTGTAAGGTCCAACTTCTAGATGCTTGCTTCAATCCATAAATGGATTTTAGCAATTTACATACTTTATCAGGATTCTTTGGATCAGTAAAACCATCCGGTTGTATCATGAATATGTCCTCATTCAACTCCCTGTTAATGAAGGCGGTTTTAACATCCATCTGCCATATCTCATAGTCGTAATATGCTGATATGGCCATAAGAATTCTAATAGACTTAAGCATGGCGACTGGCGAGTAGGTTTCAGAATAATCCACACCATGTGTTTGCATGAAACCCTTCGCAACGAGTCGTGCTTTGTAAGTATATACTTTCCCATCCATGTCGGTTTTCTTCTTGAAAACCCACTTGCATCCAACAGCACGAGACTGTGGTGGCAAGTCTGATAACACCCAAACTTGGTTGTCATACATGGATTGCATCTCTGCTTGCATAGCCTCGAGCCATCTTTCAGACTCTATGCCGTTAGCAGCTTCGCTGTAGGTTAATGGTTCTAGTAGACTTCCGTCATCTTCATCAATCATGAATTCAAGATACCTATCTGGTTCTTGGCGTGGTCTACTGGACCTAAGCCTTTATTTATAAGACACTAAAGGGTCACACCACTACACACCCAATAATGGACAATCGAATAAAGTAAGTTGTGTGAAATAATTAACTAGTTAAGTTAATTATAAAGAAGAGAATAAATAATAATAAGTTAATTATTAAATGTGAGGATGGTTAAATATTAGGTTAAGTATTTAACAGACAGTTAATTAATAGTTAATTAAATAACTAGTAAATGTCCAAGGGTTTAAAGTGTTAATCGGAAGTTTAATTATGAGATTAATCATAATTAAACTCCAAGGACTTAACTGTAACTTAAGTCCTTATAAATAAGGACTTAGGGTTAAGGCTTAGGGGTTGATTCACTTGCTTAGAGAAACCCTAAACACTCTCTCCCTCTCCCTCTCCCTTGCCGTCGACCGAACCAAGAACCCAAAAGGGTTTCGGTTTGGTGTTCATCGAAACACACACACACACACAAGCCTTTGTGTGATACTTTGTTGGTACAACGCGGTCTTGCAGCGTGTCCAGGTGGTGCAGTAGAGGTGGATCACTTCTTTAGCAATCTAAAGGTAATGTTCATCATCTCCTTCTTCTCGTGATCTCATTGACTAGTAGAGATCCAGTAATGTGGTATTCAAGTTCCGCCATGTGAATACTACAAGGTTTTCCTACAGAAGAGATATTGAGCACTGATTCTTCATATCTAGGTGCAATAAGCGCAATATTGTACTTGGTCCAATGTACTAGACCGAACATCTTATATGTTATGATATGCATGATTAGGCATAGCAATGCGCCAACACGCCACCGTTGAAATGGTATTAAAGACATCTTCCGTTAATATATAGATAGTACGGATATGGGCTTATTCTATCCCTGCGTGTCATCGAGTGGATCAAGTATGACTGATATTTGAGATAACGCGGCCCTTATTGGCGATGCCGATGCAATTTACATATCAGACCTGCACAAGGGACGTTCCCAATCTGGTTATGTCTTTACCATAGGGAATGTGGCGACATCCTAGGGTTCTTGTATGTAGACTCTAGTTGATACTTCGACAAACCACTCTGAACTACTCGCGCTCGTTGAGGCGACTAGAGAGTGTGTATGGCTTTGAGATGTAAGAGACCATATTCGAAGTAAATGTGGTTTGGCTTATGATCCCAGTTAACCGGTTGTCATATATGAAGATAACACTGTTGTTATCGATCAATTGAAACATCGTTATATCAAAATAGGATAACACCAAACACATCTCGCCGAAATTCTTCTTTACACATGAACAACAAGCATTTCAAAAGATTGAAGTGCAACATATTGGATCAAATAAGAATCATGCAGACTTGTTCACCAAGTCATTGCGAAAGGATTCTTTCCAAAACATGTCAAAGCTATTTGACTTAGGAACGTCTATGAGCTACATAAATGACATATATCATGTACCTAGTTGTGTACAAATAACGATTGCATCCTGATGTATGCATTGTGCCCTGTTGAGTGAAGATAATAAATTGCATCCGAATGTATGCTTTGCACCATGTTGAGTGCGGATAATGATTGCATCTTGACGTATGCTTTGCACCCTGTTGAGTGAGAATAATAATTGAATCTGATGTATGCTTTTCACCCTGTTGAGGTGCATGTGAGGGGGAGCATCCCGACGAATGCATGTGTACTCTTTTTCCTTTAGTTCAAGGGTTTGTCCCATTGGGTTTACCTTGACAGAGTTTTTAATGAGACACTAACCGTACCCCATTCTCACTAAGAATTGTTGAAGTCAGGGGGGAGTATCCAGTTGAATACTTATTAACCATTGTGCACTCTTTTGTCCTTCGTTAGAGATTTTTTCCCACTGGGTTTTCCCTAAACAAGGTTTTAATGAGGCCCACCATATATGGTTCCTTATATGACTCAAGACATCCAGGTCATACTCTTTTGTCCTTCGGCTGGAGTTTTGTCCCAAAGGGTTTTCTCCGACAAGGTTTTTCACGAGGCGAATGCTTTATGGATTGTCTGAAGATACAGTACTTATTAACCATTGTGCACTCTTTTGTCCTTCGTTAGAGTTTTTGTCCCACTGGGTTTTCTCTGAACAAGGTTTTAATGAGGCACACTGTATATGGTTCATTAGCTCTCTCAAGACATCTAGGTTGTACTATTTTGTCCTTCGACTGGAGTTTTTGTCCTAAAGGGTTTTCTCCGACAAGGTTTTTAACGAGGTCAATGTTTCATGGATTGTCTGAAGATACAAGAAGAAGTACATGTATAGTTCAACATAAATCAAAGCAACCAAGGGGGGGTGTTGTAACTCATAGTCTTTTGGTTTACGTGTATTTATGTCCTTCATTAACTTAGGTACTTATGGATATTAATTTCATGACTCTTGATTCATCACATTGTGCCTATATAAAGGACTATCATGTATACTTGTAAGATACACACATATATGAACAAGAATGGTGTTTAAATGATCCACCAAGATTAAGCTAATTGGTTTACAACAAATTCAAAATTTTAAATAGTAACATAAACATGTAGGATCAATATTATCTACTTATTTAAGCTTTTAATCATATGAATATCATTTCTTCAAACTAATCAGCAATGAAAAATCCCTAAACCCTCAATTTCACTACCTTGGTTTACCATTTTTTCACTAATCAAGAAATTTCAGTACAAATATTGATCAACGATTAAAGAAAACATGATCAGACAAAACGTCGTATATCGGAGGCGGCCGAGAACATACACGAATCAGTAACAACAGAAAACTTACATGAGTTCGTCGATTGGATAAGGCACAGTTGGAGTTCCGGAGGGTTGGAGGTCGCTTGAGTGCGGTATTTGGGTGAATGTATGCGTGAAAATGAAACGGAAACTGAAGGTTTCACGCCAAGCATTTAGTAGGAGGCATTAATCAAGCAAGGAAAGGAAATGTCAATTGAAGGTTACAAGAATTGTTAAAGCCTGGCATATGAATGCAAGTTGTGGTTATATAAAGTAAAAATGAAGAAATAACAAACGGCCTTTATAGATGAGATGGCTAAATCGTTTGTGTTTATCTCCGAGGTCACTAGTTCAAATCCCTTGGCCTGTATTTTATTTTTGTTGATGAGAATTAAGACTTTCTAGGAATGGAAATTAAGGATTAAGATATTCCCCTTATAAAAAGTCCCAAATGCATTATTATTAGTAATGATAATGATGTGTGTATTCTAGCTTATAGATGTGAATAATTGGATTGGAGCTAATGCTCGTGATTATGATGAACCAATTATGTAGTAGATTAAATATCTAGATTAATGATAACCCAAGCAATTGGGGGAGTTATGTGATACCTACTTGGGGCCGTACCACCCTGCGCAAGACTTGACTTTATAGTTTATGATAACCTAGAAATAGGGAAGCAATGATAACCCGAAAATTGGGATCAATGATAACCCGGAAACGGGGGAGCGATGAATCTCGGGGGAAATTGCTTCGGGGAGGCCCGTTGCATATGTGTGAGCTTATTGCAAGCTCTAAAGTATGATTGGCTTATGTGTAGTGTGATATTTTATTTAATATTATTAAATTGCATTTGCTAATGATCGGGGGTTTAAAACTCATGTTTCTCACGAGCCTATTTTGTCTCGCATACTCAGTGGCGGACTGAAGGAGTAGCACATGATGGCACGAGCCACTACCCAAATTTTTTTGTGTAGCACAAAATTTTTAATTTTTTTTATATTTAGTGCTACTATCAGATTAAAAGACTACCCAAATAACAGAAAGTAATATTAAGATAAAAACCCAAATATTAATAATAGTCAAACACAAAGCCCAACTCAACACCTAAACCTAAATTAATAAAACTTTTTCCTCTCGCGGTCTCACACACGCCTCCGCCTCACCTATCTTCTCAGTCAAAATTACTTTGCCTTCTCAGTCGAAAATTGCAAGTACTTAGCCTAATGCCTACACTTTTTCCCTTTGCCTATGATTTGTTTAATATTTATTTATCTCAATAGGCTACATAAGCTACAAAAGTACAAATGATGTACTGTTCGATGCATCTATAAACTATTTTAATATGTCAATGTCATTATTATGATGTACTTTGTGTATCTATAATCTATTATAGTATTATATTTAGTGTGATGTCTCTTCACAATTTTTAATATATAATACATGTGATATTTGATATATTGGTATATTGATAGATAATATTGTATATTTATCTAAAATATGTATTGTTTTTATATCTTACTATTAAATATTGATTATGTCAGATAATTAGACGTTTATATATTTACAAAATTACATATGCGAAAAGATTGATTGTAAAATGAATTCATAAAGCACCCCTCTAAATCCTACAATGAAGCAATTAAGTTCAACATAAAATCTTAATGAAATTAGTACCAATTTAATTAGTTCTTGGACTATTTTAATTGTAAGTTAATAGGTTTATGATTTATAAAAATAGTTCTTGAATTGACCCAGCCTCGAATGTAATGAGAGTTTGGGCACACCTTCCTGCCGAGAGATAGGCTAGTTTCCTCAAAGCATCTGGTATGAGAGCAACATCTTTTTCTCCCTCATGCACCGTGTTTTATGTTTTTTGTCAAAGGGAAGAGCGTTAGCAAATGAAGGAGGAAAGTAGAGGAGCTTTAGCGACGATGATAGAAACTATGATAGCGACGACAAATGTAACATCTGCCCTCTTTTGCTCAGGGAACCTCGCATCTGAGGGTCGGGGCATGAAGGCCTGTCGGCTTTGGAAATCTGACGATTACCTAAACCTAAAGGCTGCGAGTACCGATGCTCGAGACTTCGTCCCTTACGCCGATCCCGCCTCGAATGAAATGATAGTTTTAATTGTAAATTAGTAGGTTTATGATTTATAAACCCATGTTCCAATGAATCAAATCAACCATTCACTTTGGTTTCTAATGTAATTCAACAAATACCACAAAATCCACTATCTAAAAGTATTCCAAATAAAAGTGTTGATATAAATGATCTTCCAAGGGACCCGACAGATAGACCAAAGATTGCAACGTATAATCCAAACCATGTAGATGAAATAAGAAGGGCATATTTGCTTCAAGGAGCTTGTCAACCAACTTGTCATACAAAAGGTTTTAATACTGGAGTAAAAAGAAGCATTAAGGATTCGTGTAGGTAATATTGATAGTTTGCACAACAAAGCACGAAAAAAGTGCGACTTTCTAATGAAAGAAAAACAATATTGATGTTTCATTTTAAAAGCAAACAGAACTTGAAGAGGCTAACTACCTGTTTCAGTTGGTGTTTCTAGATATGTATTGAAGAATGCATTACTATTTCGTGGTCATGATGAGTCGAGTGGCTCTCTTTCTAGAGGTCTTTTCATTGATGAAATATCTTTAGTTCGAAATCATAGTGAAACCATTTACATTGTTACTTTAGATAAGGCTCGTCAAAATAATCAAATGACATCCCCAAAGACTCAAAAAGAAATTGTTCAATGTTTCTCAAAAGAGATACTTATGGGTATTTGCAAAGAAATTGGCAAAGAGGTGTTTGCTTTATTGGTTGATGAATCTAGTGATGTATCAAAAAAGGATCAAATGGCTATGGTTTTTAGATATGTCGATAGTCTTGGAATTGTGAAGGAAAGATTCATTGGAATTGTGCACGTGAAAGATACATCATCTTTGACTCTTAAAGAGGTCATAGATGAAGTATTTACCAGTAATAAGTATAGCATGACTCTAGTAATTGGTTTTTTTTTTTTTGCTGATTATTTAATTTACTATTATTCACTTTATACCTTTTTTCTTCTAACTAGTAAGAGGACAAGGTTATGATGGGGCACGTAATATGATGTGCGTTCAATGGTTTAAAAGCTTTAATATTTCAAGATAATGATTCAGCACATTATGTACATTGCTTTGCGCTCCAACTTTAGTTAGTAATTGTGCCAGTAGCAAAAAACCATGATGGTGTGAAAGACTTTTTTGAGCAAATTTCTTTGGTGGTTAATGTGGTATGTGCTTCTTGTAAAAGAAAAGATATGGTACGAGAGAATTACAGAGAAAGAGTGCAAAATGCAATTGGTACTAGAGAACTTGAAAATGGACGATGATTATATCAAGAGGGTTCTCTTCAAAGAGCATGAGATAAAAGATGGGGTTCACATCTCAAAACAATCACAAGTTTAATGAACTTATTTCCGGATGTTATTGGGGTTCTTGATTATGTTGAAGAGGATGGATCAACTTTAAGTAACGAAAATCAAGCACGGGGTATTTTAAACTACTTTAAGACAGTTCATTTCTTGTTTTACTTACATTTGATGTGTGAAGTTTTAAACCTCACGGGTATATTGTCAAAACGCGTAACACCCTGAAACCCGGCCTAGCATTTTAGTAAGTAATAAATATTAATTGTTAGTTCATTTTATTATACTTCCTCCGTATCACAATAAGTGATACATTTGGAAGATCACGGAGTTTGAGGTAAAAGATTAAAGTAAGGTTAAAATATATTAAAGTATGGTTAAAATATATTAAAATAGATAGTGGATGATGCATCCCACTTTTCTTGAATAAAGTGATATTAATCAGTTTAAAAGTAAAAGTAAGGGTATAATGGTAATTTTACTTTATTAAAGTGGATAGTTAGTGGAGGTTGGGTCCTACATTTTTGCGAAATAAGGTAAATTTTGAAGTGTATCACTTATTGTGAAATACCCATAAATGGAAAGTGTATCACTTATTGTGATACAGAAGAAGTATATAACTTGTTTAAATTAAAGTGTATTTTAACCATAGGGTTAAATAAATAGAAATTAAAATATTTAAGTATTTTAGTGATTTTTATTTCAATAGATTCGCTTTTGGACCAGAGTTCCAAGTATATCTTTGTTGTCTAAATCAGATTTAGTTTTGCCTATTTAATTGATCATCATATAATTGGATTTACAAATCAACACTGGGTTTAAATGAAAATTGCTCCTTCCTCTTGTTTGACACGTCTAAGGGCAGGTGTCAATAAGGAAAACTGATTTCTTCCTCCTCAATCTATCATCTCTCGTTTCTAACACCCACAAAACACACACATAGTTCAGTTCTTCATCCTTTCTTAAACTAAAGCTTGAATCTTCCTCTATCTCTACCCTAATCTCGTTTTTGTACAATAAAGAAGGTAAGATTATGTTCTTCAATTGCATTATTGGAGTTTTTAGTTGGAAGCATAAAATAGGGTTCTTGAGATTTTGTTAGGTTTTTGTGAATTCTTGCTTTAAAATCGAAATTGATAGTTTATTTGGTGTTTGTCTTTGATTACTCAAGTTATATGTGTATAATTGTTAGTTATAATCTTGATTTGTCAAGCTTCATCAATGGAGGTATGAAAAAGATGAGTTTTTACCATAATCTTGAAGTCATGAAATTTTGGTGTTCAATATGATTGTTTAGGTCAAATAACATGCTTAAGATGATATTTGAAATTTGTAATTAACCATAACTGAATTGGTAATTTTGATAGATTAAAGATAGTATTTGGATGAAAAGTTCTTAAAAACCCGGTAGGTAAAATATATGACAGATTTTCGCTGAATTTTGGCGGTTTGTAAAAATCACATAAAATCAACCGTAACTCCATTTTGGGCGTGCGGCCAGCCGTTATAAAGGTCTAAGAGTCTAGTTTAATTATATTGTATTTTCATGGACTATTATGGTCATAAAAGTGTTCAGATTTCTGAGTTAGTACAAGAGGTCGGATGTGTCTTTTTCGGGCCAATCAGGTATTAAGAAAAGTTGAGTGTTTCAAAGTATGTAGCTAGTAAACATGAAGTTTGGCATTAATATGAGTATTGACATGCTAATAGAATATATAGTTAAACATGATTTTGGTTAAAATAATATCTTGACCCGTTTGCTAATAACTAGTCAAAATTATGAAGTTTTATGATCAAAATGGTCATTTTAGGTCAAATGGTATATTTGAGATGGTAATTGTTGCTTTTATAATATATTGGTAGTTTTGCCATGATTAAATATGTTTTAGATGTGTTAAGAACTAAATTATGAATTTTGACCCGTTTGGGTAAAATGTGCAAAACAATTGATTTGGTTTTAATTGAGCTTGACTTTGGTTATTGTAAAAGTTGGTTATCCATTTAGAATAGCTAACTAGTCATAATATGGTATTAGTATGATTATTGACATGTTTGTAAAAGTAATATGTAATTTTAATTTAGTTTATGTGATTTTGACCCGTTTGGTCAAAATGTGCAAAATTGAGTTAAAATACCTAAGATTTGTTTTGACATGTTAAGCTGGACATCTTCAAGAAATGGCTAAGTGATCATAAAATGATAATTGTAAGCAATGTTGTTATGTTTATGCAACAAGTAAGTAGCTTGAAATTTATTTGTAAAGTTTTGACATGTTCGGGTATGGTATGCTTGAATTGAACTAGTTGCACATTAAATGATTGACTTTGACCATAAGTAAGTCTTGATTTGGTTGTTGCATAATTTGGGGACGTTGCATTAGTTGGTGTTTAACTTTGAATCTAGTAAGTCATGAAATGGTCAATTTTTAAAATGAGAATTTGGTGATTGTGTGTATATGTTTATAAAAGTAGAAAATAACCTTGACTTTATACGCATAAGTTTTGATATGTTTGAATAAAGTGCATAAGTCTAGTTAGTCATGTTTTGATGTTAACTTGACTATTACAGTTATTTGCAACTATGTGATATTTCGGTTCGAATTGGATACTAATCGGTTGATTAATGAATGTTCAGGAAATGAGAAGACTTAGTGATATAAGATAACTAAGTTGGAGCATTTTGTGGTTCAAAGGTGGGTGGAATTATATGTAACACCTCAATTTTTCAAAACAATTTAAACTTTTCAAATATCGAATAATAAGTCTTTACAAACCAAGTAACCCAAAAATACGGTTTAAATAAAACATTGAAAGGATTATCAGAGTATCAAAAATCGGTGTTACAATAATATCTAAACCATAGTCTAGGGAATTAAATAAGTACACCGAGCTAATCACTTCCAATGCTAAGTACGGGTCGCCTAATCCTTAGCTCCCGAACCTGAGTACATAGCAAAAAAGAAACGTAGTACGTGAGACACAATTGTCTCGTGAGAAACATGGGTTTTAGACTCGCTTATAAATAATTGCAATAAAATAAAATTTAAATAAATATCACATTGCACATAGTCAAACATACTCTAAGGCTTGCCGTAAACCCACACATACGTAGCGGGCCTCCCCGAAACAAACTCCCCCGATATGGGTTATCTAGGTAAACTCCCACGTTTACCAGTTATCTATTGCTCCCCCGATTTCCGGGTTATCTCAAACTCCCCCACTTTCCGGGTTATCTATTTCTCGACACAATACCCTTGCGCAGGGTGGTACCGCCCCAAGTAGGTGTCACTAACTCCCCCAACTTGTGTGAGTTATCTAAGATCCAACTGATTAGCTACCACATAACAAATTATCGAACTTGAGCCAATGCTCCAATTCATAACTCATAACATACTAGTGGTAACCAACAAATCAAATAACAATTCAATTCATACTTATATCAATTCAATCATTTTCTTTATTAAAACAATTATCTAATAAAGACTCAATAAATCATTTCAACTATAAAATCGGGTTTACTATATACTCAGAAAAGATCACATGTACTCACCTTAGCAATGCTAATCCAAAATTATGTTAATCAACACAATTGCTTACTTCTCAATCAACGAAGTAACTCCAACTCTTAAGTCTTCTTGACCTATTATCAATATCATCATAAAGTCCAGTTATAATCCATAACTAGTTACCCATAAACCCATAACTACTTTCTTAACCACCAAGTTCAACTAACTTGGTGAAATCTCAAACCCTAGTTCAAGATTTCCATCAATAAAACCCAAATCCAACTTGTACACATTGATTACAAGCTTACAAGGAGTGTTTTACACCCATATTTAGTCATCTTCCCCAAAGATGACATGGTAGGTTGTCCAAACCACCATGGATACCCAAATAAAGCTTACAAATTGAATACCAAGCATGAAGGATCAAGAATCCTTACCTTTGATGTTAAAATCCCCAAGATTGATGAAGATTTAAGCCAAAGAACACCAAAAACGTTCACTTCCTTCAAAATAACGGCTGGTAGGTGTGTAGGGTTGTTGAATGCCTAAACCCTAGGCTAAACCCATTTTTATTCAGCCAGACAGGAGTTCGCGCCGCGAACCCCTTCGCGTCGTGAATTAACGCGGAAGTGACGTCATCGAGCTGCTCAAACCAAACTTCGCGTCCAACCTCGCGACCAGTTCGCGTCGCGAACCCTTGTTCGCGTCAGACCTCGCGTTCGCTAACTCTTCACAATCAAGCCCCAAATTCTCTGTCTCATCTTCGCGATCGCGAACCATAGTTCGCGTCGCGAACTCGCCCAGACAGCTAGGCTGCAACTTTTTGTTATCTATTTCAGTCCGGTTTCGACCTTAACCATATCAAACGGTGTCCAAATGACACGAAACCAATTCCTACGTGTTCTAAATGAATTATCCGTATTTATCATATTTTTACACAATTTATTTATTTACAAAATTTGGTTCGTTACATTATAACCCTTAAAATGTGTTGGTTGCAATAGTTTGGGTTACACCTTGTTGAGATAGGAAATTCGCGGCGCGAACCTAGGGGTTCGCGATGTGAAGATCTAACAGAATTCCATTTTCCCGTTCGTGAAATAGTTCGCGGGGAGCAACCAAATGGTTCGCGACGCGAACCCTTGTGTCGCGGCGCGAACTATGTCTGGTGCATAATTTTGTTGTGATCTTCATGGTTTACTTATTTGTTATTTAATTAATGATGGTATCTTAATTGATTGGATATGTGCACATGGATTAAGATTAGAGGTCAGGCTGGTGGTTAGGGGTTGGGTGTCATTTGCTATTAGTGTGGTAGTATTAAGGCTTTTTATGCGTTTGTTGTTTAAGAGGGCTTAATACTATGTCAAGTAGCTTAGGGCCATCGACAAACCCTGTGGGCCAACAATGGTTTTAGGTACGGCCGAACCGCCGGTCCTCTAGGGTATTTGTTTAAACCGTCGAAGTTGTTATCTGTGATTGTTGTGATTGTACAGTTTATTGCGTTATGATTTTATTCACTTAGCTTTGTGCTAATCCTCATCTTGTTGACTCCTTTTCAGGTTAATAAGGTTTGCAATAAATAAGGAGTCAGGTTTTGGGAAGTTTGACTTTAATATGATTTTGGTATCATAGTCGAGGCGCAGTAATTAAGTAACACTGTTTTCTGAAATATTATTTATTGAATAATATGTAATGGTATATTTTATGAATAACTTTATGTTGGATATTTTGAAACGCTTCCTTAGTATAAAAAAAAAATTGGGCTTAAATTTGCGGTGTTACAAAACGTCTTCAAGAAAAGGATCAAGATATTTTAGAAGCAGGTTCTATGGTTACGGGGACAATGAATGCATTGAAAGCTTTGAGAGCTATGGGGTTTGCCAAGACTTTGGCGAAAGTATTTTCTTTTTGTCATAAACATAATATTGGCATTGTGGATATGGCCAAAAAATATGCCAGTTCAAGAAATCGGGTCACTAAAGTTACTAATCAATATCATTTTGAAGTTAAAATTTTCAACACGATTTTGGATATGCAGAATTCAGAATTCGAGGATCGATTTAGTGAAGTAAGCACCCAATTACTTGAATACGTGGGGGCTTTAATACTTGTAGTTCATTTGCTAACTTTGACAAAACAAAGTTGTTGAAGTTGAGTGAGTTGTACAAAATTGATTTTAATGATTTAGAGAGGGTGCAACTTGATGGTGAACTTGAGATACATCATCACTCTTGGCATAATGATTACCGATTTGTTAGTTTGAAGGGATTGCCGACCTTTCTCGTATGATGGTGATAATGGGGAAACACCGTTCTTATCCTTTGGTTTATAGGTTATTAAAGTTAGCTTTGGTTTTTGCAGTATCAACTGCAACGATGGAAATGCGTTTTTCTACGACGAAGTTATTAAAGACCAACTTGCATAATAAAATGGGTGATAATTTTATGAACGATGTATTGATTTGTAATGTTGAAAAAAAAGCCCTTATGAAAGTTAATTTTGAAGATGTAATGGATTGCTTTCAAAAAGTGTGTACACGGAGATGCCAGCTTTAGAATGCAAGATCTTACACTATTTTTTTTATATATTTGATGTAATCGTATTTTAATACTTTTTTTATATTTTATTTTGTACCCGAATTTTTTTATTGTGCTACTAGTATTGAAACGTTCTAGTTCCACCCCTACACGTACTACGTTTGTGTTTTATGGTTATGTACTCAGGTTCTAGAGCTAAGGAATATGAGGTCCTGTAGAAGTGACATTGGAAGAGATTACCTCGTTGGTCATAATTTAATTCCTGTATTCTATGGATTTGATATAACTTGTAACACTGATTTTCTGATAATCTTTCTAAAGGTTTTTGTTAAACTTATATTTTAGAATACCCGGTTGTCATAATATTTTACTTTAAATTTTATTTAAATTATGTTTTAAAAATTGAGGTGTTACGGTTCCGGTTACCCGGAACCGGAATCGGCGGTTACCCACCAGTTCTAAGTTCCTTAATTTTGAAAATCAAAACTGGAACCTCGTAAGGAGGTTTCATGATTTTAGGAACTAGAGCCTCCTAGCAAGTTCCTAGTCCAGAACCTCCAGTTCCGGTTCCAATTCCGATACGATAACCCCCTTTTTCTGCTCACCCGTACGAAACATGACTCGATTAAAAAAACGATCAACATGTGATAAATAAATAAAAATATCAAATTATTTACTTAGTACTTACAAACCAACAAACACGACAAAATGTCAAAATATAACATTAATTACTAAATGTTCTCAAACTTATAACTATCGTGTTAATTTTTGAAGCCGAACACGACATATTAACACGACTTCGTGTTTGTTTTACACGATACAAACACAAATTCAAATTTTAATTTCGTCTCAATTTTATTTGGTATATTTTTATCGTGTATTTTTCACAACCTTGTATTATCTTATATTTAAATTAAATCTAAATTTAAATGGGGAGATATCTTAATTGGGAAAAAAGTTACTCCGATCGAAATCGGAGAGTCTACACATAAACCTACTGTACCCTGCGTGCTTGCCTACCCCTCAACCCCACCCCTCCCGCTGCCCTCTGCCCTTTGCCGCTGCAAACTCCGGTCTGCCTGAGCTACTCCGGCGGTCGACGCCGCTATCCGCCTCTTCCGACCTCCGACTGCTGACCGTCTTCCCTTTTTCCGTCATTAGGAAATCTCGTGTAAGTTAGCTCAACGCTACTTTTAATCCATTAATCGCCAAAATATAAAACTTGACAGTATATGTGTGTAATCGAAACTTGAAATCCATCTCACGGCTTACTAAATCGTTGTATCTGGTCAAGAGTAAAATTTGTCGAACGGAGCTAGGGCTTTCTGAAAGTCCATACCGAGATCGATTGAACTTCTGCATTTATCAAGCAAACAAAGCAATGAATAAACAATCGTTAAGATAGCAGCGTACATTAATTGTTGATTTGTTGGTGGTAGCATTGGTTAATTTTATACCGCAAATAGAGTTCAAATTAAGTAGGATTCTAGTGCTTTGTTTCTTCAGTAGCCATCTCGAGATCTGCCTATGGTGCTTACCTATAATTTTTGAATCATAACTATTTTGTAGTGATCACTACAAAGGAATTTTTGAAATATACAAATAAAAAAGTTATATTCACTGTAATCCTTTTCCTATAGATGTTGCAATTTTGGTGGGACTGACAGAGTAACATAATAGTAAACTAGAATATGTGTCGATTTAGCAAGACAATGTAATAATTCTACAAGTTTATTGTTGAAGTAAACTGTTTGAAAGCATGTGTGCTTCTGATTTCGTATGTTATTGATATATATATATATGTATACTTTCTCAGGTCAATTTCTGATATAAGACCCTAAAAAACTTGTGTAAAGATGGCTAATTCATCCATACCTGGTATCTTGGAGAAGGTAAGAAACTAAGGAGTTATTTCTTGTTTTTTTGTTTTTTTTGTTTTTTTTTTGTTTTTTTGAAAGATCATAATTACACACTTTAAATGGATTTTTGTTTATATGTGCAGATGACTGGGAAAGACAAAGATTATAGATACATGGCAACTTCAGACCTATTAAATGAATTAAATAAAGAGGGATTTAAACTTGATAGTGATCTTGAATTAAGATTGTCCAATATTGTTCTTCAGCAGCTTGATGATGCAGCTGGTGATGTGTCTGGATTGGCTGTTAAATGGTTTGTCATGTTTCCTTGCAAATTTCTGCAGTTATTATGTTTTATTAAGTCTTTTTTTTTTTTGTAGTCTTGCTCCTTTGGTGAAGAAAATCCACGAGAAACAAGTACTGGAAATGACAGATAAACTATGTGATAAATTACTGAATGGAAAAGATCAACATCGTGATATTGCAAGCATAGCACTCAAGACAATTTTTTCTCAAGTTCCTGTTGCACAATCAGTTCTTGTTTCAGTTTCTCCAAAATTGATTGGAGGAATAACAAGCACCGTGAGTTACTAACTGAAGATTATATTTTATTATTTTTAATTTTTAATTTTTAGTTGGTAAGAGATTTATTTATCCTTTTTAATGGGAAAAATATTCAGGCAATGAAGACAGACATAAAATGTGAATGCCTTGATATCTTATGTGACATTCTGCATAAATTTGGAAATCTGATGACATCAGATCATGAAGGCATGTTAACTGCATTATTGCCTCAATTAAGTTCTAATCAAGCCAGTGTTAGAAAGAAGACTGTATCATGTATTGGTAAGTAAAATCAAAATTAAAAATTAAATATTAATTAAAATTATTATTATTTTTATAATTAACAATTTTTTTATTACAGCTTCCTTGGCCTCAAGTTTATCAGATGACTTATTAGCAAAGGCTACAACTGAAGTTGTTCGCCTTCTAAAGAACAAAGGAGCAAAACCTGAACTGACCCGAACAAATATTCAGATGATTGGTGCTTTAAGGTTTGTTAATTTTTTTCATCTCTAAATTAGCCAAAAACAGTTAAAAAATAGATAATTGGTGAAATAATATAACCTTTTGTTAGCGGTTGGATGCACAGATTTATAGAATTACTTATCTTTTCATATAATTAATTTTTCTTCTTAATTTTGGAGTTGTGACCGAATGTGCATGTAGAGAGAGAATAAGTTGAACATGTGATACTCAGTCAATTACTTGTTGAAGTGTTTTTATGATAATTTTATATTAAGTTTTAAAATAGTTTACCTTTGTGTGCAACTCTTAATTGCATTTATTTTCAATTTTTCATAACTAACCAATTATTTTAAAAATTTATATGTTAGCCGTGCTGTTGGTTATCGATTTGGTCCACATCTTGGAGATACAGTTCCAATTTTAATTCAATATTGCAAGAATGCATCAGAGAATGATGAGGAGCTTCGCGAGTATAGCTTGCAGGTATCACTATCTGGAAATATTCTCTCTTTTTTAGTAAATTTACATAAATCACCCTTGTGGTTTGTATGTAATTACAAATTTCGTCCCTCAACTTTTTATATTACACGCATAGTCCCTAATATTGAAAAGCAAGAGTTCGTTAAATATGCAGGGACCGTAGTTTCAAGATGTTACTAGTTTCAGAATTAGGGACTATCTGTGTAATAAGAAAAAGTTGAGGGACAAAATCCGTAATCTCATACAAACCAGAGGGACGATTTATGTAATTTTATTCTTGAAGCTTGACTAATTTTATTTTGAATTTATTTGTTTATTTTACAGGCTCTGGAAAGTTTTCTACTTAGATGCCCTAGAGACATATTCTCTTATTGTAATGAAATATTACATCTTACTTTGGAATATTTGAGTTATGATCCCAATTTCACTGATAACATGGAAGAGGATACTGATGATGAAATCCATGATGATGATGAGGATGAGTATGTTATTTAGTGCTCTTTTTTATTTTATTATATTATGGTATTTTTAACGTATTAATTAATAAATTATTAAATTTTATTCTAATTTGTTGTTTTTTGTTGGTTGATTTGCAGTGATAGTGCTAATGAATATACAGATGATGAAGATGTTAGTTGGAAAGTTAGAAGAGCTGCTGCAAAGTGTCTGGCAGCATTAATTGTTTCTCGCCCCGAGATGCTCTCAAATCTGTATAATGAGGTAATTAATTACACCACTTTTTTATTTTTTTTTATTTTATTTTTTTGAAAGGCAAACACACCAACTAATCTACAACTTTTAGAAATTCAGATTTCATTTTTAATAACATTTTAAATCAATTTTAGTTTACTAAACACGTGGTCATAAACATAAGTAAAAATAAAATAAAATACGAACCTTAATAAAACTAATACGATGTAAGGGTGAACAAAGGCTCTTAAAATGAATTAGACTTTAAATTTTGAAAATCAAATATTTAAAATATACTCAGTACACCCCAGAATGGCAATATAGTGTTCACGAAATACAATATATGGTTTAATAAAATGTTTGTATACATCTCTTAACTTCTATTGCTAACTATGCTAAAGAATTTTACATATAAAAAGTTTTGGGGCCATTTTGCACATCATTCTAAAGTTGAGGATCATTCCTAATTTACATAAGAACCTCCCAATAAGCTTTAAAATTAAAAAAAAAATTAATTGACCAATGAAAACATAGTGAATAGTAAATTATAATATTATATTCTACCACAATTGTATTATATAGATAATGAGACTTGACCGAAGTTTATTTAGTTCAAAGAATCTTCATATATGTATAATTGACAAAAGAAATTATTGTTATATAAAAGGATGATTTAATTTTCATTTTAGGCATTTGTAACAAAAATGACCTTGACTTGTTGACCAGTTCTTATATATTATCAAATGACTTGTGTGTATCTTGCATGCAGGCTTGTCCAAAGTTGATTGACAGGTTTAAAGAAAGGGAAGAAAATGTGAAGGTAGAGGACAAAACTTACTTACCTAATTTTAGTTATATTTATTTTTAATCATGAAGTTATTAAATAACTGATTTTGAGCTCCACAGATGGATGTTTTCAACACTTTTATTGAATTGTTACGTCAAACTGGAAATGTTACAAAGGGGCAGGTCGATGTAGACAAATTAAGGTATTCAATAAAGCTATATGCTTATATTATATATACTATTTTGATTAAATGTGTAGGACCTCTTTTTAGAATATTATAATAATATTATAATTGATATTGTTTCCATATGTGGTAGTCCCAGATGGTCATTGAAGCAAGAAGTACCCAAAGTTGTTAAATCTATAAATAGGCAGCTTCGTGAAAAATCTATCAAAACTAAGGTAATTCATTGAAATTAAACTTGTATTATTTATTATTTTATTTCCAGTTTTTTGTTTTATAAGTTTTTGGTGTTTATTAAATTTCAGATTGGTGCGTTTTCGGTTCTGAAAGAACTTGTGGTTGTTTTGCCTGATTGCCTTGCTGAGCACATTGGATCACTCATTCCTGGAATAGAAAAAGCACTTTGTGTAAGTGGGAAAAATTATGTCTCCAAAATTTTATCATTTTGATGATTTATTAATTTTCTTTTTAAATTAAATTTTATCAGGAAAAATCCTCAACCTCAAACTTGAAGATCGAGGCTCTTGTATTTACAAGATTAGTTTTATCTTCTCATTCTCCAACTGTTTTCCACCCATACATCAAGGTAACAGTAACACTGTAAATTTGATTTAATATATATTATATAATTAAGTTGTTATTTTACAATTTTACAATTATTATTTATTTTAGGCTATTTCTGCTCCTGTTTTATCTGCTGTTGGTGAACGCTATTACAAAGTTACAGCTGAGGCATTAAGAGTATGCGGGGAACTTGTTCGTGTTGTGCGTCCCAATATCAAGGTTTCTTTTTTTTCTTTTTTTTTCTTTTTTTTTAACCTGGATTCCTCTAATATTATTATTATTATTTATTATTTTGGATAGGTTTCTGATTATGATTTCAAACCTTATGTGCATCCAATATATAATGCAATTATGTCACGTTTAACAAACCAAGATCAAGATCAGGAGGTCAAGGAGTGTGCTATTTCTTGTATGGGACTTGTGGTGTCAACTTTTGGTGATCATTTAACTGCAGAATTACCTGCTTGCCTTCCTGTTCTTGTTGACCGAATGGGAAATGAGATTACCAGACTTACTGCTGTTAAGGTTTGTTAATACAATCATAAGTAAATTACTAAATTACACAAATGGTCCTTTATGTTTGTACCATCTTACATATTTGGTCCTTTAATTTCATAAATTACACTTTTAGTCTACTCCTATATCTCTGAAACTATTGACACGTTTGGTCCTTTACCTAAACAGACGTTAACTTTTCCCGTCAATTATGGTCACGTGTGATGCACGAGGGGGTAAAAGTTTGATACGAACCAACTAGTAATCGAATGAACAAAGAATAAAAGATAAAATAATCGACTTTCGAGAGGTCGATAAAGCTCTCCCACAGAATATCAAAAGTCAAAACCAATTCATCTTATTAAGCATAAGAATTACAAAACCCTAAAGCCCTATTTATAGATCTCTAGATAATATAATTTCCTAATATAACTGTAACTACTAATCCTTATCAAAAATAAAACATATCTTCTAAATAATAATAATGATCTAATAATAATAACTTAATAATAATAATTGATACGTATCATTACCCCGCCCCCAAAAAACACCTTGTCCTCAAGGTGTGTAACTTCTACGATCTTGATTCCGGGATCCCATGTCTTGACTTGTAGATCCATCTTCCGTGGATCGTAGTTAAACCACAAAATAGTCACAAAAAATTGTTGCCAGCATTGACAGATTTTGACCCTTTTGTGATACGATGCATCCCACATTGGAACTAAAAAATTTTGTGAGTCGAATTCAAGGCCAGAAACACTTGTGTACACAGCGGAGGGAGGCAACTTTGGCTGATGTTGTGGTTGTACGGTTGGCGGCAGCGGTGGGTGCGTCGGAATGGGGTAATGAGTTGGTGGAAGCGATTGAGTATGGGAGGGTGGTGGTGTTGTGGCAGCGGCCCTCGGCTGTGGAATTGTAGTCACGACTACTGCCTTGATTTTTGGCGGTGAAAAAGATGTGGTTGTTGGCACCGGTGAAGCTGCCGCTTTTTCTAGGGTTTGGTTTCCATATCGACTTCGAAGGATGTTCATAATTTCCTCATGACGTTGTCGTTCCTCTTCCATAAAATCCCTAAATTTTTTTTCGAAATTATCTAACCATTTACCAGTGGTGACTTTGTATTGAGTTAGATCCGCCTCAACATCATCAATTGTTCTGTGCATCTTGAATAAACCAATTTCTTTTTTTTCGTGAACAGTGCTCGTCGGTGAACAGTGCCGCCGTGAACAGTACCTTTTTTTTTTTTTTTTTTTTTTTTGAGACCTAGAATCGAACAGCTCTGATACCAATTGATACGAACCAACTAGTAATCGAATGAACAAAGAATAAAAGATAAAATAATCGACTTTCGAGAGGTCGATAAAGCTCTCCCACAGAATATCAAAAGTCAAAACCAATTCATCTTATTAAGCATAAGAATTACAAAACCCTAAAGCCCTATTTATAGATCTCTAGATAATATAATTTCCTAATATAACTGTAACTACTAATCCTTATCAAAAATAAAACATATCTTCTAAATAATAATAATGATCTAATAATAATAACTTAATAATAATAATTGATACGTATCAAAGTTAACGTCTGTTTAGGTAAATGACCAAACGTGTCAATAGTTTCAGAAATAAGGACTACTGGTGTAGTTTATGAAACTAAAGGACCAAATATGTAATATGTTACAAACATAAAGGACCATTTGTGTAATTTACTCTACAATCATTAAATTTACTGTTTACATCTGGTAATTGAATACAGTTAGGCAACTGCATATGCATTTTTCTCTGATTCTTGAATTTATTTTCAGGCTTTTGCAGTGATAGCTGCATCTCCATTGCACTTAGATCTTTCATGTGTACTAGAGCATGTTATTGTGGAGTTAACCGCATTCCTACGAAAGGTATAATATAACTGTTTAATTATTATAATATATTTGGAGCAAAACATGAATTAAGATTGGTATTTGTAAAATAGGCTAATCGAGCATTAAGGCAGGCAACACTGGGAACTTTAAACACACTAATTGTTGCCTATGGTGATAAAATTGGTTCTGCTGCTTATCAAGTTATCATTGTGGAACTTTCATCTTTGATCAGGTTTGCCACTTCACTTTTTACAATTGTCTTCTCTAAATACCATTCTGTTTCTAATGTATTCTGTATCTATTACTTTTAGAGGTGGTAATTTTCATCCATTTACTTATAAATGGGTTAATTTTGAAACTTTTTTTTTTATTATCAAGTAGGGGTGAGCATTTGGACCGAAAAAACCGAACCAAAAACCGACCGAAATCGATAACATGTTATCGGTTCGGTTTTGGAAATTCACCGTTTTCGGTTTTGGTTCTATCGGTTTCGGTTTGGTTCGGTTCGGTGTTCGGAAAAGGATGAACATTTGGCCTAAAAAACCGAACCGAGACCGATAACATGTTATCGGTTTGGTTTCGGTTTTGAAAATTCACCGTTTTCGGTTTGGTTTCGGTTCGGCGTTCGGAAAAGGATGAACATTTGGCCTAAAAAACCGAACCGGACCGAAACTGAACCGAACCTAAAAAAGCGAACCGCATCCCTAATTTTGAAACTTGTAACATCAAAGGTACAACCTTTTTTGCTTTAACCACTGTTAGTGTTACAGTTTTCAAAATTAGGGACTATTCTGTGTTATATAAAAAAAGACTAGGGACAAAATCCATGATTTTGTAGAAACGACAGGGACGAATTATGTACTTCACACATGGATAACTTATTTTTTATTCTTTTTTATTTTTTATTTTTCCAACTTTGCAGTGATTCAGATTTGCATATGACTGCTCTTGCACTGGAACTGTGCTGTACTTTAATGTCAGACAAAAGATCTGGTCCAACTGTCGGTTTAACTGTCAGAAATAAAGTTCTTCCGCAAGCCCTAGCTTTAGTCAGAAGCTCATTGCTTCAAGGACAAGCCCTCGCGGTACAACCTTAATCTTCTTACAAAACTCCATTTAAAAAAAATAAAAAAAAATAAATGATTAACTGTTTTATTGTAAAATTCAGGCTTTACAAAACTTTTTTGCTACTCTGGTTTATTCGGCAAACACGAGCTTTGATACTCTGCTGGAATCTCTTGTTTCAAGTGCAAAAGCTTCTCAATCTGGTGGTATTGCAAAACAAGCATTGTTTTCTATAGCACAATGTGTTGCTGTACTCTGCCTTGCTGCAGGTGATCACAAATGCTCGTCCACAGTAAGCATGCTTACAGAGATCTTGAAAGATGACTCCACTACTAATTCGGTACGTTTCACTTGCTTTTATTTGTACAGATGTGTTCAAGGTAGTCCTTAATTTTTATAGACAAATCTCAACCATTGATCAGTTAGAATTAATGGTCAAGATTAATCACGTATTTCATACATGGAGGGTATTTTGGTCATTTGGCACTCACATAATTTTATTTTATTATTTTTATTTTATTTTTTTGGTTAAGAAAACATCATGTGATAATCACATGTGATTGTATACTTGATGAAATGTGATTGTAAAATATAAATATGTAACACATGTGATTATCACATTCTTTTTTTCATTATAAATATAATAATACTAAATATTAAAAAATAATTAATAAAATAATTTAAAAAATAAAATATGGATTAAAATTTATGTGTATGTCAAATTACCAAAATACCCCTCCATGCATAAAATATATGATTTATCATAATTAATAAAAAAAATAAAATAATTTAAAAAAAATTGGATTAAAATTTCTGTGTATGTCAAATGACAAAAATACCCCTCAATGTATAAAATATATGATTAATCTATTCTTGACCACTAATTATAGCTGTCCAATGGTTGGGAGTAGAAGAAAATTAAGGACTACCTTGAACAATTCTCTTTATTTGTACAACAATTCATGACATGTAGAATTTATTTTGTAATAATAATATTATTTTTTACAGGCAAAACAACACCTTGCCTTACTGTGTTTGGGTGAAATTGGGAGAAGAAAAGATTTAAAATCACATGCACAAATAGAAAACATAGTTATTGAATCCTTCCAATCTCCATTTGAAGAAATAAAATCTGCAGCATCTTATGCACTTGGTAACATTGCTGCTGGAAATCTACCAAAATACCTGCCATTTATCCTTAACCAGATTGATAATCAGCAGAAAAAACAATATCTTTTACTCCATTCATTGAAAGAGGTATATATAATTTTAAATCTTGAATTCTTGATTTATAACAGTAAGAGTAAATTACACGGATGGTCCTTTAAGTTTATAGCAAATTTCACCAATGGTCCTTTAGTTTCAAAAATTACGAGGTTTTTCACCGATGGTCCTTTACACTAACTGACGTTAATTTATTCTGTTAACTCACCCCATGCGCCATGCACGTGAGGGTAAAAAAGTCATTTTTAATTTCTTTTCATTCTTAAATCTTTTTTTTTTAATCTTTTTCTTGCATGTTAACGATGGGTATGAAAGAAAGAAATACATGTTTTTAATTTAAGAAGAGAAAGAAAAGAAATGAAAAATGACTTTTTTATCCTCATGTGCATTGCACATGGGGTAAGTTAACAAAAAAAAAATTAATGTCAGTTAGTGTAAAGGATCATCGGTGAAAAACCTTTCATAATTAAGGACCATCAGTGTAAATTTTGAAACTAAAGAACCATTAGTGAAATTTGCTATAAACTTAAAGGACCATCTGTGTAATTTACTCTAACAGAGTAACGAAAAACTGACTTTTAAAATGGTTATGATTTTGTACTTTACAGGTGATTGTGAGACAATCTGTAGATAAAGCAGAGTTTGAAGATTCTAGTGTTGAAAAGATACTAAATTTGCTGTTTAACCATTGTGAAAGTGAGGAAGAAGGTGTTAGGAATGTGGTGGCTGAGTGTCTTGGTAAAATTGCTCTCATTAAGCCTTCAAAACTTGTTCCAGCTCTCAAGGTATGTATTGTATAGGCCAAAAATGCATTTTAGTACCCTGAATTTAGCTGATTAGGTCCTTTACTACCCTGAACTATTTAAAGTGTAGCATATGGTACCCTGAACTTGACAAAATGGTCAATTTAGTACCCTTACTAACTAATTTAGTCTTGTTTTCTCACTTGATTTGCTTCTAATATCATAATATATTGAGATGAATGTCAATTAATAAAACGAGTTAGGGTACTAAATCGACCATTTTGTCAAGTTCGGGGTACACCTAGTCAGTCAAGTCAAATTCAGGGTACTAAATTGTATTTTGACCTATTATATATCACTTTTCTCCATTTTTTAGGGATAATTGCTTTTATATCCTTGTAAAACTCATTAATTATTTTTATATCCTTCTCAAATTCATAAATTATCTTTATATCCTTCTAAACTCTGTAATTATCTCCTATTCTTCTAAATCTTTAAAACTCTCTTTTATATCCAAAAACCTATTTTAATATTTATTAAATTATTATAATCTCAATAATTATCAAATAAGTACGCAATATATTTGTTGATTATGTATTAGAAATCATGTTTATTTGCATGTATTATTTATATTATCATGATTTAATAAATAATAAAATAGGTTTTTGGACATAAAAAATAGTTTTAAAGGTTTGGAATGATATGAAAGTAATTATAAAGTTTAGAAGGATATAAAAATAGTTTTGAGTTTTACAACGTAAATATATATGTGTAGGAGAGAACAACAAGTCCTGCTGCATTCACCAGAGCAACAGTAGTTGTTGCTGTCAAGTATTCAATTGTTGAAAGACCAGAAAAGATTGATTCTGTTTTATATCCAGAAATTTCCTCATTCCTTATGCTTATCAAAGATCAGGATCGTGTGAGTGACTTTAATTATGAATACTTTATATTATATTATATTATATTATTTTTTATTAACAATATTCATGTTTAATAATGTTGATGAATTTTGGCAGCATGTTAGGCGTGCAGCTGTTTTGGCTTTGAGTATAGCTGGTCATAACAAGCCCAATCTCATCAAGGCTCTTCTTCCAGAACTTTTGCCACTTCTTTATGATCAGACAGTTATTAAGGTAATTCTTTTATTTTCAAAATAAACTGTGGTTAATTGAAGCTTTCTTATAAAATTGAAAATATTTTCTAATGGAGTATATTACACAAATGTTCCTTTAGGTTTGTACCATATTACATATTTGTCATTTAGTTTCATAAATTACACCGATAGTCCTTATTCTTGAAACTATTGACACATTTGGTCCGTTACCTAAACATACGTCAACTTTTCCCGTCAAGTATGGTCACGTGTGATGCACGCAAGGGTAAATCTGTAATTTTCCCTTCTCCAATTTAAAACCCATAAAACCCTGTTTGTTTGACGGAAAAAGTTATCTTTTTAGGTAAATGACTAAAAGTGCTAATAGTTTCAGAAATAAGGACTATCAGTGGAACTTATGAAACTAAAGGACCAAATATGTAATATGGTACAAACCCAAAGGACCATTTGTGTAATTTACTCTTTCTAATAAGTATCTTGAAGACCATTAAATTTATAATTTTTTTTCCAAAAAAGGTTATTATAATTGTTATAACAATATTACTAGTGTCTTTTGTGGTACTCGGAAAACTTCTCCTATTATAACGTGTATACAATTTATAATAATATTTGTTGGTAAATTGGCAGAATCATTTTCTTGATCATATTGTCGTTAAATTTTCATTGGTGAATATATTTATTCACTTTAATATATTTTTGCAGAAAGAACTGATCAGAACCGTCGATCTCGGCCCATTTAAGCATACAGTTGATGATGGACTTGAATTGAGGAAAGCTGCGTTTGAATGTGTAGATACATTGCTTGACAATTGTCTTGATCAGTTGAATCCTTCATCTTTCATTGTACCCTACCTTAAATCTGGTCTTGATGGTAAGCTCATTAATAATTTACCATTTTACCCTTAGTCACACATCTTCAAAAAAGTGTATTCCGTGCGTACTTTCTAAGGGTAAAATAGACATTTGACTTTTTTAGAAAGTGTGATATTACACATTCCAAGAACTGTGCCTTTTGTGTAGTGAAGATTAATGTGATAAATGTAATTACTAAAACTATGTTATTGTAATATTAAATTTAAGAGTAAATTACATAAATTGTCCCTGTGGTTTTACATTACAAATTCTCCGATTATGTCCCTAAACTTTTTTTTGTAATTTTTGTACCTATGGTCTTCAAATTTCATCTTTTTTGTCCATTTTAACCTAAACTGACCAAAATACCCTTACAAGAAATTCAGAACTTTTTAACAATAAATTAAAATAAGGGAATTATGGTCACTTTAGGTCATAATAGACAAAAAAGATGAAATTTGAAGACCATAGGGATAAATATCACAAAAAAAAAAAAGTTTAGGGACAAAATCGCAGAATTCGTAAAACCAGAGGGACATTTTATGTAACTTAATCTAAATATAATTTCTGTAACTAAATTTTTTGATTTGGCCCGTTAGAGATAAAACATAACCTAAGTTTATTACCGTTTTAATGACTTTTATAATATTAATGACAGATCATTATGATGTTAAGATGCCTTGCCATCTTATACTATCAAAACTTGCTGATAAGTGTCCTTCAGCTGTCTTAGCAGGTTAGTACATCTTTTTCATTTTTTTTTTAATTTTATATAATTTATGATTTTAATCGTAATAAATATTTAATAATACATATAATTGAATGTTTACAGTTTTGGATTCATTGGTGGACCCACTCCAGAAAACTGTAAACTTCAAGCCAAAACAAGATGCTGTAAAACAAGAAGTTGATCGCAATGAAGACATGATTAGGAGTGCATTTAGAGCTATTGCATCTTTGAATCGTATCAGGTTTTTGTTTTATTTATTTATTTTATAAGTGTTCATATATGTGCTAATTATGATTATCAAAACTATGTTTATCATTAAAACAAGTTTGACTTCTTTTATTACACGGATAGTCCTTGATTTTGAAACTTGTAACACTAACGGTCCTCAGACCAATAACAAGGCCGTTATGTACAAGTTTCAAAATTTAGGACTAACATAAAAAGTTGAGGGACGAAATTTGTACTTTTAAACAAACCACTGGGACGATTTATGTAATTCAATAAGTTTTCTTTAAAAACGCGATTTAGGAGGTTTCTATACATTTGAGCACACTTGAGATGAATTTTAACATGCGTTTGACTCACTTAACTTTGCAGTGGGGGAGATTGCAGCCATAAGTTCAAGAATCTGATGGCTGAGATTGCAAAATCACAATCAATTTGGGAGAAATATTGTTCCATCCGCAACGAGTAGAGATTGAATTTTTATGGGTTGAAAAATATGATTAACTTGTCTCTCTTTCTCGTATAGGAATAGGTGTTTAGATTGTACTGGCTGGTTTTCTGGTTTTGTAACACCTTGAAACAGAGGACTTATTTTATATTTTTGTGATTGTTAGTTTCAAATTGTTGGCTTTAATGGGAGAATGATATGAAAAACGAAACAAGAGAACCTATTTTGTGCTACATGATATTGTTTCACTTCTTCATTTATCCACACAAGATTATTGTGTTTTTTTCTTAGCAAAAATATTCGGCGTGTTTTTTAGTTATACTAATAAGTAATAACTGGCCAAAAACATAAAACAAAAGTTTGCATTAGATGACATAAATAAAAAATTATGGGAAAGTATCTTTGTTAATACTGAATAGAAATCTTTTGTCGGAAGGACTAATATGATAGTGGTTTTACAGATTAATTCGTTTAAAAATAGTTTATAGCATTCGTACATGATAAGCGAAAGACTAACTTGTCGCTACATAAAAAGTGATGTATTAGCCAAGATTTTTCTTATACACGCGATACCTCAAAGTATAATCAGATTTAAAAGTGATACATCCGATTTAATATTAATAATAATTTAGTACATCTTTTCACAAAGCCACTCAATAATTTTCAAGCAACAAATTCACAATATTGGAATGTGACATGTCTGAAAGACGTGAGGGTTATGGACGAGAGCGTCAAAGGAGTCAACTATACAATATACTCTTCTTTTCATAGGCAAAGTTTTACCCCACTATGTTTTCATTAGCAAGGTTTTTGGTTTAGTGGTATTTCAAAGTGAGCTATATGCTTGCAAGAACAAGTGTCTTGTGCTCTACTAGCGGGATGGAGAATCTTGCCAAACCTCCTTTGTACCATTTGTTCGTGACTTGCTAACTTAATGTGTTAGACATATATGAAGTATGATATGATTTTTTATTATAGTTTTAGTTTCATGCAAAAACTCTATTTTTTTCGCAAGAATCACGAGAATATTTATTTATATATGGATGTTAGTGAATTTAAATATGGGCAAAAAAATTAATTAAATTAATTCTTAATATACATGTCATTTAGTTTGTTCATTTTTGAACATTATGGCATAGATCTTGATGTTCAATGGACAAAACTGAATCCATGATAATTGAAAGCTAATTTTGTTTTGTTTTGTTTTTCTTGTTCTTTGCAACATTCACCAATATCAATGGGACTTAATTACATGTAATTTAATACATAATTATTTTTGCAGTTCTCGCAATTTCCTTTTGCAGTGCTCGCAAAAGTAAAATTGTGGCATATAATTACTTGTCAATTTTAATCAAGAAAGATTCACATACATAATGCAAAAGTAAAATTGTGGCATATAATTACTTGTCAGTTTAAATGATAACTTTTTTTATATAAAAATAGTAGTTTTTTTTATGATGTATTTTATTTGATTTATTTTATTATTTGAAATTATTTTATATAATTGTAGTGTACAGTTTAACTAAATATGCCATTATTCTAATTTGTTTGTACTTTTTCTAATTTCAAGTAAGATAATAATTTTCCAAGTTATCCTAACAAAATTAATAACGTGCTATTTTAGAAATATAATCGACTACTATAATAAATCAAAGTCTATATGGCCACATGTCACTTTTTAGAACATTAGTTATACATGTGGCGCCTCCACAATTTTTCTATAATTCTTATAGATTTATTAAATAAATAAATGTGATTAAATTAATTAAATTGACAATTCTAAATTCAAATTAATATAAATCCGATTTGAAAATTTGAAAAAAAACGGACTTCAAGGGATTACATTTGTTTTCTTGAATACTGATTTTTATTTTAAAAATAATATTTAATTACTTTCCCTACAAAAATAAAAATTAAGATAAGAACCAGAGCGGATAGATGACAAGTAAGACAGTCACAGCAGGGCTATAACCAGCAACCGAAGGTTGATTCATTGAAGTTTAGTGGGGTTAAATAACAGAATTTGATGATGTTAGAGCCCCCTTCAATAATAGGTCCTAGAAATATACATGCCCAGTTAAGATGTGATATGATTGCATCGCGATACCTAAGAACACGATCTATCAACTAAATTTCACATTAAATCAAAGAATTATCAACCCAAATTACCTCAAATCTGGTATTATCACCAAATTTTGTTTAAATATATGATACAATTAGGTAAAAACCCTATACAAAAAAAAAAAAAATGAGAATTGATTTGTTAAATGCCAATTATATTGCATCTAAGGCAAAAGGGTTGTCACTAAGAAATAATCTTTCCTTTTGAAAACTAATAATTAATTAAATTAACTCATGTTTGTCTTTATTAGTCAAATTTCTTCAATATTGATAGGAAGAGTAACAATATTTGTGCCTACCATTTGTGCCTACTCATGTGCCTACCAATTTGATCATGACAAATATCAATATCAAGGGATGATATGAGGAAAGAAAATTAGTGGATGACACATGTCAAGTTTATAAGTGAGTAGGCACATTGGTAGGCACAAATGGTAGACACATATCATTTCTCTTATAGAAATATTAAATTACTCATATAATCAATTCAACTAACAATTTCATTTTTAAAATGAAAGATTCTCTCTTAGTGACAGCCCTTATGATTGTCATTATCAAAACCCTTAAGTATTACTTCATTATGTCTTCATCCATCTACCGTCGTTAGTACACCGGCTAAAATATGACACACTTTTAGTCTAGCAAATGAAATTCAATTCACATGTATATGTTATACGAAAGCCACGTGTTATTCAATTAGTTGATAGTTTGAATTAATTTCATTTAAAAGAAAATTTTTGTAACGACCCGAAATTTGGTATTAAATAAATTGTATAAAAATATGATAAATATGGATAAATCGTTTAAAGAACGTAGGAATTGGTTTCGTGTCATTTGGACACCGTACGAGAAAGTTATGGGCGAAACCGGGTCGAGACAACAACCAAAAAATGCAGCCTTGCTGCATTGAAGAGTTCACGCCGCGAAGATGGGTTCCCGATCGGGAACTGTCTTCAGAGAAAAGGGCTTTCGAGCGTGAAGTAGTTCACGACTGGTTACCGATCGCGAAGTTCGCGTGCAAGGGAAAGTTAGCGACGCGAACTTAGTTCGCGTCGTGAACTATGGTCGAGCAGCTTTAAGTCGGGTTTTGGCTCATTTGATGCCATACCGAAACCCTAGCTTCTTCTTTGGCGATTTCCGAGCTTGGAGGCTGATTGAGGTCGAATCCTTCACAAACCTTTGGTAGATTTCACTCCTAGTTGAAGATTAAAGGTATATCTTCACTATTTGATCATTGTAGCTTAAGATCTATGTGTTTGGATGTAAGGGTTTGAAACCCTACTTCATGGGGTTATGGATTATGGTGATATAAATGATGGATACGCTTAATAGATGGTGTATTATCAAAGGAAACAAGTGTATGATTATGATTTGTAAGAATCTTAAGGGTTGGTTAAACCTAGGGTTTGGTAAATCACCATATTTGGGGGAAATGTGTTAATAAGTGTTATCTAGAGATAGATGAACACAATAGTAGTAGTATGTGATGTTGATAATCTTAAGATTATTGTTTTAGGCTGTTGGTGAGATCTTAGAAGGTTGACCGAATCGTGAAGCAAGGAGATTGACGTAAGGAATTCGGTTGGAGCATTTTATTGCTAAGGTGAGTACATGTGAACTTTAAAACTGGGTACATAGCGGTAAAGAAATATTTTTAATATGTGACTATTAATGATAAACTAGTTACTTAATTTCTCTATATTAACTAGTTGCTTGAGTTTGTGAATACTAAGTGAGACTAGTATATGGACAGTTTGCATGTTGGCCTTATGGCATTGATGATGGATGTGACATATAGTCACATGAAATAGTTAAGACGGGTTGTTTGAAATAGGACATGTACATGATAGATTCGGAGGCATTCTGAATTATCATGGTATCTTTAAACTGGTGAATTGGAGGCATTCCGATCACCCAACACGATGTTGGATCTCACTGAATTGGAGGCATTCTGATTAGTGAGATAAGATGGGTCACCTTGCTTGGACAAGGTGACAAAAAGGGGGTTCTACTGAACTGGAGGCATTCTGGTTAGTAGGACAAAAATTGGGGTCTCGTTGGATTGGAGGCATTCCGAACAACTTGACGGGTCGATTAGGCTATGATTGAATGTGATGGGATTACCGAGGAGGTGATCGATGTATATGAATGTGTTAGGGGTACCGCGGAGGTAACCATAGTATATAAATATGTATGTCTATATATATATATATATATATTTTTAGTATGTGTAATCATTTATATATTAATGTCGGGTCTAAAACCCATGTTTCTCACAAGACAATTTTGTCTCACGTACTACTTTGTTTTTAGCTATGTACTCAGGTTCGAGATCGATGGCTTAGAGGGTCGCGATAGAAGTGGCCTGGTGTTGATTAGCTCGGGAGCTCGTAGGTAGATCCCGTTTATCCTATGGCTATGATATTATAATGTAACACCGGTTTTAATACTCTGATAAATGTTTTAAGGTTTTGTTAAACCGTATTTTGGGAATATTGAACTTGTAATATTTTTATTTAAAAATAAGATTTAAAAGGTGTTTTAAAAATTGAGGTGTTACAATTTTCATTAACAAACCAATAAGAACCTGCTAATTTTTAATACAAAAAAGGGATTCATTCATACAAGTAATATACCTGTTAGTTCAATTCAAAGTGTTAAATGTGAGGCAGAAACGAAAATTGAGTTAAAGGAGGATTAGATGAATGAACACAGTTAATTGAGGGATTAGGGTTAATCATTAATTTACTCAAAGTTACCTAATCAAGTCTCAACATACATTAATGAAGTTTAAAATTTACATTTTCATGTGATGTATTAAATGTATTTTTAAGTTTTAATGAAAAGTTATAGTTAGTTAATGTACCTTAACATATGCCTAGGGGCATATGTTAAAAAACCCATATAATTATAAAGGTATTAATATGAAAGAAAAAAAAATTAATTTGCCTTAGATGAAGCATAAAATGACTTAAACAAATCATTTCTCGAAAAATATAGTATATATAATTTTGAGTCTTTTAATTACATTTAATTTGACTCTTATAAAGTCAAGTTATACAAATCAATTACATAAGTTCTGAATATTTTAATTACAATTGCGTATTTGACTTTTTTTAAATACTTACAGTTGACTTTTTAAAAATCGAGTGTATACATTATATAATATAAACATGAGGTGATATAATAATATCAAATAAAAGAGTGTTAATAAGGAAAATATAAAAATATAAAAACAATTAAAAGAGAATAAAACATCATTAAAAACTAAAAAGTGTTTAATAGAAAAAATAATGTTTTTAAGATAAATTTCAAAACACTTCCTTGAATATAATATCTACTCTAGATAAGGCTACATACAATTTGTCAAAAATACATTCAAATAAATTTGTGTTAATTTCAAACAAATTGCTCAAACGATACATTAAATTATAAAATGCTTTATAACGTAAATTATAAAATTCAATTATCACTAATGATATAGACATGAGGAAATACAATTGATACATAGAATTTATTTACGTTTTACTAATTTCTCTCAAGCTAATAGATACAATATTTACTTAATACAATATTAAAGAAACGTTCATAGTAATCCTTAATTTTTGCATAGTGCTAAGGGACAAATCTCAACCATTAATCAATAAAATCTAATAGTCAAGATTAATCACATATTTTATACATGAAGGGGTATTTTGGTCATTTGGCACATTAAAAATAATTTAATTTTTTTAAAAAAAATTTCGTTAAAAAACGATATTTAAATGATAATTACGTGTAGTACTTAATCACAACTGATTTTAGTGTAAAATCACATGTGTTTGTATATTTAATTACATTTGATGTTTTAGTATATTCACATGTGATTCATTATGCAATCACATGTGATTCAGTTGGCACTCACATTATGTGTTATTAATGAAAAAATATTTATTTAAAAAAAATTCTAAAAAGACAAAAAAATTATACTAAAATGAAAAATAAAAAATATTTTTTTAAATGACCAAAATACCCCTCCATGGATAAAGTATGAGATTAATTTTAACCATTACTTATAATTAATCGTTGATTAAGATCTGTCACTTAAAACTACATAAAAATTAAGGACTACCTTAAATACAACGCTATAATATCATTATGATTATGAACATGATAAATTAATATTTATGTCTTAAAAAAGAAGGGTCGAAAAGAGTGTTAAGAGATGCACCATTCTGGTTCCCATTCTATTAATGTTTTTTTTATAATTATTTTTATAATACAATTGTCATAGAATAATTGACAGATAATAATGTTCATTATAAAATTGAGAGGGAGTTTTAAAAAAAAACTAAAATATTAACTATTTATATTAAGTATGTAAAAATGTTATGAGATATTAAAAAGAAAGAGTAAACTGTTATGAACATAACTTAGAAGCTAGGTGGCTGGAGTAGCATATCCTCTTTTATTTGACGCGCATTCGATACCTATTCCTATTCAAGTTCCTTTTTCCATTATATTTTTTACATTCTTTCAATGACAGTTCTCTAAGATTCTCGTAAATAATAATGGTTTTGTTAATGCATGTCTCATAGTCATATGATAATGAATGTTTAATAAACCAAAATTTCCTTAATTATAGTAAAATGACATGTATGAGTCATTAATACTTTTGTGTTATACCGATTTTAACCTTATAATAATTGAAAAATAAAAGTTTTTGATAATTAAATGCAGGGACACAAATGACATTTAACAGTCCTATGATGTGTAAGGGCAAATACATATTAGAAAATCTCAAATAACAATTATTGTATTATTAGATAATTAAGTTCAATAAATTTTCAATAACCCGTTATTTTTCACGGTCATAAACTAGGGTACATATGTTTACAACCTGCAACCGTGCAACGTGCCCCAATTCCTCATCTTTGAACAAATTACATACTATCTTTCGAAATGCCCTTTAAATCATCTTCTATAAAAATAAAATAAAAAATCATTAGGCCTCTCCCAACCCTTACCCATCACTAAACCCATCACTAGCGCCACGTCATCGCATCCTTACTGACCTGCTACTGACACGTTCGTGCCAACCCTACCCATCACTAACCCATCACTAAACCCATCCTTTCCACATCATCATTTCCACATCACCATTTTAATTAATAAAAAAACACATTACATTAAATAAAAAACATTACATTAATTATAAAAAAAAATAAAAACATTACGATTAAAAAAAAACACGATTACGGAAAAAAAAAATACGGAAAAAAAAAATTACGGAAAAAAAAAATTAACGTTGACGGTAGTTCGGCGGGAGGGTCCAAATGTGTTCAATTAAGGCATTGCGAAGTTGTCCAAACAATCGTACGCTGTTTGTTGACCCATGTGTAGGTACTCATCAAACATATCAGCGGCACAACCGTACGCCAATTGACGTATGGCAGAGGTACACTTTTGAAATACATTAAAACTGGGGTAACCCGTAGCGTCTCTCTTTTGACGGAAATAATCAAAATACGACGGTAGTTGACCCGGTGGATTATAAAAATGTATAGCCTGGCATATACGGATGAACAAAGGTTTCGACATGCGAAACCGTCTTCGGAAGTAGTCCGGGGGGAAAACGGCATTGTCGGCAAAGTAATCATTCCATAAACGTTCAGCAGCCGCAACGCGATCTCTTGGTATATATCTTCGTGGTGCTCTTGGCACGGTGGAATTTTCGGCTTCTTCTTGATCCAGATAATCAAGCCTTTCAATAGTTTGGTTCAAATCGAAGACGGCTGTTACATTGACATAATCTTGCAAGTAATCATCGGCGTCATCGTTTGGATCCATTTGAGAGAAAAAAATATGGAAATTGGGAAGAGAGGAAGTATGTGATTGTGAGAGGAAGAGAGGAAGTATGTGATTGTGTAACATCCTAAAACTGGCCTAGAATTTTATTACTTTCGGTAAGTAATTTAATTGTTTATTGTTTTATATAAATTAATTGATTTAATTATATTTAAATGTATTTTAACCATGGGGTTAAAATTAGTAAAACTGAGATATTTAAATATTAAAATGATCTTTATATATTTGGGTTCACTTCTGAACCGGGGTTTCAAAAATATCTTCGTTGTTAAAATTGGAGTTAGTTAGGTCTAAATTAATTATCTGTGAACCTAATAATCTATACTGTGTTTAAAATGAATGTATCTGTGTTTTGAAAGGGGTGTACGTGTTATGTTTTAGAGGCAGGTGTCAATTTACCCCTTTTCCCCTCTTGCTCCTCTCTCAGTCACGACACACACAACACACACACACATTCTTGAAGTTTTTCTCTCAAAATTGAAGATCATAACCTAATCCCTTGCTTGCCATCTCTGTGATTTCGTGATTAGAAGCAAGATTAAGTAAGTTTCCTTCCTTCTTAAGCTAGGGTTTCATGTTCTTGATGTAGAGTTGAACTAGGGTTCTTGAGCTAGTGGGTTTTCTTGAAGTTCTTGTTGAATCTTGATTATAATCTGGAATTGATGCAATTGGTGCAATTGGTGGTTGATATTGAGATTTCATGAATTAGTGCAATTGGTGGTTGATATTGATCTAGGATGGAGTTTTGATCTTGTTAAAATAACTAGTAGTTATTAATTGTTAAATGGTGTGATTATAGCCATTATAGTTGTGCTTGAAAGTGTTGAAGTAAAAATGTTGTTTTGACCCGTTTGGGCCAATGGGTAGTAAAGTGACTTAAATAACTTGGATTGTGAAAGTGTAAGTATTTTGTTAGTTATGTGATTAGTAATGTTATTGGTAACATTTGGTGAATTGCAAGTTGTTTACATGATTGTAGTTATGGAAAGTATTATGGTTTTAATAATCCGGTTTTTGACCCGTTTGAGTGTATGAAATGCAATATGGCTAGTTGACTTGTTGTGTAAGTGTAAATGGTCATGACATGTTCTTATGATGCTCTAAGTGTTTGGCTATTTAGTTAGTGCAAGTGTTAGTGTTAAATGTATATTTAACATTGTTTATAATGTGGTGGAATTATATACTAATTCGGTATTCCTTTGGTGTACAGGAATCGGGATCGTGACTCAGAAACATTAGACCTCTGAGTTCGACAAGTGGAAGGTTTCGGTGAGTGGATTTAACCTCCAACTTGTGTTTGGTTACAATTGGTTCGGTATATTGCATACTTGTGAAAATGCAGGAATTTGGCTGATCTGGGGAGATAGCTGCTATCTTTAAATAGCGGCGCTATCTTGGCTGGTTTGCAAACAGAAACTCGAAATAGCGGATGCTATCTCAAAATAGCGGCGCTATCTTAGATAGCGGCGCTATTTTGGCTGATTTTTGGGGAAAATGTATATTTTTGACATTTTTTTTGATTTATGTATGCCTAGTGTTAGGGAATACCATACATGATTAGGTGCACAATGTGAAGAGACTTTGCTTGATTGCATGCAACAACTCGGTGTGTGGTTATCCGAGGCTCGGTTTGACGTGGTGACCGAGGTTTGAGAAGTCAGTGCGCTGAGCAAGGGGTGTCGACTAAAGGGTATCCGACCTTACCTGTATTTGTTGCATGGTTAAGGGAGGTTGTGGCCCGGGTGTTGGACACGAAACGCTATCGGTTACCGTGGTTTGGCCGACCATGGTTTAAGGCTCCGGCAGGACCCCGATCTTCTCGAACAAACAGTGTTGTCCCCAATCGGAGATGTTCTAGAACTTCCGTGTTTTAGTGGACGGTGATTCGTAGTTACGTGGTCTTTAGACCGTAGGGATGTCTATGCTAGCTTGTTGGGCTTTACAGAAATTGTAGATTATATTCATTCACTTAGCTTTGTGCTAATCCCTCCCTCGTTGAATCTTTTCAGGTGATCGGTGCGTTGGACGGGATGATTGACCAAGCTCAGTTGATATGTTTTAAAAAGGAGCCATGTCGTTTAAGTGACACCGTTTAAATAATTAATGTTTTGAAGTTTATTGTGGGACATTTGGTTTGTAAACCTAAACCTAAACTTATTATTATCTTTATGCTTCCGCTAAACTAACCTAGAGGATAACCCAATCGCCTTCGGGCATTTAAAAAAAAAACGTTCTCTAAGTTTTGCGGTGTTACAGATTGTGTGTTTAAAATGGTAGAGTATAGTGGGTTTTTATAGAGGTTGTGTGTAGTATTAATTATTTGTATTAAAAAAAAAATAAAAAAAAATTGATTTTTGAAAAAAACCCACACGCTCCCTCGGTCCTACCCCCTCGACGGCTTCCCACGCCCGTCGACGCCACGACGAACCCGCCACGACGCCGGCCACGACGGCTCGGTGCCAACGCCGTCGTGGCTCGACGCCCCGTCGACGTGCCCCCTGACGCAGGGTTGGCACCGGTCTTATTGCGAAACTTTCTTGAATATACAATTAGAGGACACATGTTTCTAGAAGGGGCAAATATGAAAGTTATTAGTTTGTCCGGGGGCCATATGTGTATTTTACTGTTTAGCAATCGGGTTGTGTCGCAATAATAGATCAACTAAAATCCCAATTAGGGTTCCTTTCTGCATATGCTTTGCTCTCCCCGATAAATCTTTACAACAATTTTACCTTCATAATCTGTAATCGAATTCATCCCCTTCTTCATTCTTCGATTTCACAAAACGAATTTAGTCACCGAACAAATTCAACCATAAAAAAAAGGAAGAAAAACAACACATAAGCATGGACGGTGGGGGCGATGACGTCAGCATAGAGGAGCTCAGTTCGAATCTTTCTACTTACAAGCAACAGCTTCAAGAGGTACCTCATGCAATTTCTCTTATTTGTATATACACATCATTCAGTTTTATTGATATTTTTTCAATTTCGTTTGAATTTCGTTAGTACTAGGTTTTGGGAGTTGTTTCATCTTGAAATTGGATAACTTCTAATTTCAGATCATATAATAGATTTCTTGTTTGAGTTTCTTCCTAATTTTGTTGTGATTATGGGATTGGGCCTTAGGTTTACAGTGTTGATTTTGTGTTAAGTTTATGTACTTCTGGAGGTATTTTCGTAAGAGGTTTGGTTATAATTATGTACGCATATGTTGAAAGTGCAAATTTATTTTCGGAAATGTGAAAGGCTGGACATAATTGGTGACAATTTTTTAATCATTGATATATTTGAATGACTATATTTTAGTAGAACATAGTAAAAGAGGAACATGTATCTATTTAATTATTGAATAATTAAGCATGCTCTGGTGACATTTTACTATTTTAGTAGTATGATACAATATACAAGTGGATGTTCAATTATGATTACTGATTAGTATCGAAGGACTCAACCATTGAAAGTAGGTGGTTGATCTGTATTTGGTTGTTATTCTAAGTTCTTATTATTTAGGGATTTGATCATATGTGGCTAAATTGAAAAGTATATTCTTATAGAATTAATAGGCTATTGATCATAAAACCATAGATTCATATGAATTACTTACATGGAAAACAATGTAAGGTTTATAATGAAATGTATATCTGAAAATTGTGATATGGGGTTGTTGGATTCTATAACACAATCCACCAAAACTATCAACACAATAGCTGGGGCTTATGTTCTAATCATATCATAGTCAGTGAACGGTATACTGATAATTTTACTGACTTTAATAACAACTAATTTTGAAAACAAATAGTTTAATTGACTTTAAATGTGTTACGCACAATACATTAAAATTAACATTTAATTTTTGGAAGTCAATCTGGTATCTGTATATTCTTTGTGTCTAACAACTGCTTTCTGAAAAAAAAACAAATATCAATTTTGATTTATATTTTGTTTACTAATTTGTGGTATGTAATCGATTAGGTGAGGAAGCTTTTGAAGAGTGACCCTGGGAATGCTGAGTATGCTGATGTGGAGAAAGAACTTGTGGAGGTGATCACTTGCTGTATAAGTTCTTGTTTGGTGTTATCCCATTTTACATTTTACCCCCCCTCATCTTTTGATGATTGACAAACATCTCCCCGTATTTTTAGTATTATCCACTTATGTTGTGGTATAGGAGCTTCATTTAGACGTCTAGTAGCAAGCATATTCAAATGAGTAAGAGTAAATTACTTCTTTTTATTACACAAATAGTCCCTAATTCTGAAGCTTGTAACACCAAGGGCGTTAAGTTTTTTGGGACTATTGATGTTACAAGTTTCCAAACTAGGGACTATCCATGTAACAATTAAAGTTAAGGTAGGAAATCCATAATTTAAAACAAATTAGAGGGATGATTTATGTAAAATACGTTGGTCAAAGTCAAAGTATTGAATTATGGACAGTTAAAAAGGCAAGAATGTAATTCTTGGTAGTAAATATGAAAGATTTCCATCACTTGTATCTTGATTTTGTGTGCAGGTCCTCTGCTGATGGCCAATCTCTACCGATGTTCACTAAGATTATGAGTTTGAAACAAAACAACACAAAACAAAACAACATCATTTTTTATTATTTAAAAAAAATAAAAATTCGTAAAAAAGATTTTGACTTGGGTCATGCAGGTGATCGCTTTGACTGAAGAACTCCTGGAAACTGCACAAGATGAAGCTGGGAATGGGCCATGTGCTGACATGTCACCTAGCTTTCACCCTTCTGTAAGTTTCTTTCTTTCTGTTTTTTTTTTTCATTTTTATTTATGAGTAAATTACACAAATGGTCCTTTAGATCTGTACCATATCACATATTTGGTCCTTTATTAGTCCTTATTTCTGAAACTATTTGCACGTTTGGTTCTTTACCTAAACAAACGTTAACTTTTCCCGTCAAACAAACGGCTTTTTATGGGTTTCAAATTGGTGAAGGGAATGGAAAAATGACAGATTTACCCCCTCATGCATCACATCACACGTGACCATTTTTGATGGGAAAAAGTTAACGTTTGTTTAGGTAAAGGACCAAACGGGGTCAATAGTTTCAGAAATAAGGACTAACAGTGTAATTTATGAAACTAAAGGACAAAATACATAATATTGTACAAACCTAAAGGACCATTTGTGTAATTTACTCTTTATTTATTTTTGGAAGTTTTTAGGTCTTTGTTTTATATTGTTTCCTATTTGCAATCAGGAATCAAGTGATGGCCACAAGCTTCCTATTGGTACTAAAATTCAAGCTGTTTATAGTGAAGATGGCGAGTGGTACAGCTGTCAATTTGTCTTGATTTTGGGTTTTATTTTTAATTCTTTTTTATTTATGTTTGATTTAGTTGAATTTGCAGGTACGATGCTACAATTGAGGCTTTTACACCAAATGGATATTTGGTTGCCTACAATGGATGGGGAAATAAGGAAGAGGTAATTAAATAATTATTTGAGTAAACTAGAAAAATGGTCCCTGGTGTTTATCTCAAATTTCACTTATGGTCCTTTACTTTAAAGAATTACATTAGTAGTCCCTTTTCTGGAAACCTTCTACGGTCCTTAGTCTAACATCCATTAAATACTTAAATATTTTAACAGAAAAATAACTACTAGTGTAAATATTAATAGAAAAATGAGTAAATTATACAAATCGTCCTGTAGGTTTGTACCATATTACATATTTAGTCCTTTGGTTTCATAAATTAAGGCTGGTAGTCCTTACTTTCGAAACTATTGACACGTTTGGTCATTTATCTAAACAAATGTTTAGTTTTCCCGTCAAGTATGGTCACGTGTGATGCACGAGGGGGTAAAGCTGTCCTTTTCCCTTTCCCTTCACCAATTTGACGATAAAAAGTTAACATCTGTTTAGGTAAAGGACCAAAGATGTCAATAGTTTCAGAAATAAGGACTACCGGTGTAATTTTTGAAGCTAAGGGACCAAATATGTAATATGGTACAAACCTAAAGGACCATTTGTATAGTTTACTCTAGAAAAATTTAACGAACGTTAGACTAAAGGACTGTAGGTGCAAAAGGTTTCCAAAAAAGGACTACCAGTGTAATTGTTTTTAAAGTAAAGGACCATAGGTGAAACTTGGTGTAAACCTCGGGGACTCTTCTTGTAATTTACTCTAGTTATTATTTAATAATCTAAATTTGATTTTTTTAAATGGAATATGTGCAGGTTGATCCTGATAATGTTAGGGTTATAGAAGAAGGAATAGTTGATCCATTAATGGAAGCTGAGAAGGAAGCAGAAGCCACAAAACAAGCTCTCAAACGCAAGATTGCACAAGCTGCTTCTGCTGACGTGGATTTCCAGTCCAAAACCTTGCCAGCAAAACTTCGTATTGTACCAGAAGACCCTGAGGATGTGGTAATTCTTTTTTACAAAAATAAAAAAAAAAAAAAAAAATCAGAAATCAAATATCTATAAGGGGTATTTTGGTCATGAAGTGGGATCATTTTAGAAAATATTGATTATTTTTAGAAATTTTGGATCATTTGTCACAAAACGTTTCCTAATAAAGATCCAAAATTTATCCAATTTTTTTAAAATGATTGGTTGAGTATTGTCCTCGCAGTCCATCAATATTTGAGTCCTCCTCACCGGATCCTAACCCTTGTGGTCATTTAGGTCAAAAATAGATGGAAAAAAGGAAATTTGAAGACCATAGGGACACGAAATTAAAAAGTACAATGACAAAAAACAAATTAAAAAGTATAGGGACAAAATATTAAAAGTTGGAATGTTGTTTTTACACAGAAAGCTGCAAAGAGAAAGAAGATACATGCTTTCAAGTCTAAGATGCGAAAGGAACAAATTGAGGTTACACAGAATAAGAGACAAAATGCGTGGCAACAATTTCAGACCACCAAAGGTCGTGCCAAAAAGGTAAATATAGATAATCTATATTAATTATTATTATTGTGTGATTGAAAAAAGAATTTGGTTCAGATTGGGTTTTTCTCGGGGCGCAAGCGTGAGAGCATATTTAAGTCTCCTGATGACCCGTTTGGTAAAGTGGGTGTGACTGGGAGTGGGAAAGGTTTGACTGATTTTCAAAGAAGGGAAAAACATCTTCATCTTAAGGGAGCGAATGCTGAAAACACAGAGGATTAGTTTCTGTCTTTCGATGCTCATTTTGACTTTGTTTTTACATGCATTTCTGCTTTCTTATGTCATGTGCTTATTTAGTTTTCACCAACCCAGTAATAATATATACTTCCTCCCGACATTCTTCTTGTGCATAACCGTGGTATTTTTAGATAGTGAAAGAAAAATATGAGCTTGACATAAATTTTGGAGGATACAAATAACTCAGCCTGCAACTTGAAATGATTAAATTGTTGTATTTTTATAATGAAAATTGGCTAGACATTTTCTCAGACCATTTTTCAACTTTCGAAATTGGATTGATAAATAGCTTTGAAAAATACTTCACATACGGGGTGGATGGTTACCCTTTGCTCTAAGATACAATTATTCACAATACCAAACACCCTAAAATTAAATTATCAAGGATTTGTTCATGTCATTATCGATCCAGAGAAACCTTCAACCCTTGATTTTTACGTACTTCTAATGGACAAATTTCAGCATCTGAATCAACCAACCCCAAATTATCACCACCACTATTAACATCACATGTTATTCAACACATCAATACTACCACCACCCCATGTGTATTAAATCACATGTGATTGCACACCGCCGACCACCACCACTATCACCGCATGTGTATTACATAACATGTGATTCAACACCACCGATCACCACCACCACAACCACCAACCTCTGCCGGACATTGTCTCCACCACCGACAACCCCTTGCCGCCTTCGGCTGCTTTCAATAACATGTGATTGTGTATCCAATCACATGTGATTGCGGCGGCGGTCGGCGGCAGCGATGTGAAACGGTGGTCGGCGGTGGTGGCGGTGGCCGGCGGTAGTAGTTGTATATTGAATCACATGTGATTTGATGATTGTAGTGGTTAAGAAATTTTTTTGATCTAATAACTAAGATTTATTTCATGAAACTATATAAAAAATAAAAACTACTTTAAATACAATCTCTATCAATTAGTTGAAAAAGTTTATCGAAGGGATGCCAATATGCCATACATATTTGAATAGAATTAATTACCAAAAATATACTAATTTAAGTGATAAACTTACATTTAATACTGATAGACTTCAATCTTCCCAAAATACCTCGTGCAACTGAGAGACTTAAGCAACATTAACTAGGAGCAGCACTAACGGAGCATCACTAAGTGTTGAGCAGTACTAACGAGCAATAGTAACAAGGTTGAGCAGTATTAACAAGTAGTAGTTGTTAGCTTATTAGTCTTATTGGGTTTATTAGTTGGGCCTTATGTCTAGCCCATTAGCTAGTTAGCTTTACTATATATATTGTCCTTCTTTGTCTTGTTCTGTAACTTGACTTTTGCTATTTTCTATGAAACCCTAGCCTCCTTTTGTAAGTTCACATGGTATCAGAGCTAAACTCGATCTTTTGTTCATGATTGTTGGAGGAGGCTTGAATATCGTACTGCATCTATTCGAAATTTTTGACGATTTTGGTATGTTTTTCTCGCTCGTTTCAGTATTTCGTTTGCTTTGATTCGTCTGGTTTTGTTTGATTCTGGGGATTTCATTTGGTTGTTAGTATTGGTATTCTTGTCTGGCGATTTGTATTTGTTAGGGTTTCTGATTTGTTGATTTGGGGAAATCCTGATTTTGGTTAAACAATATTAATCGTTTCTGCTGATTACTGTTTCTACTAGTCTGTTTGTGCTGAGCAGTAGTAACTGCTGATCTGTTTCTACTGACCTGTTTCTGCTGGTCCATTGCTGCTGGTGTTGAGAGCAGTAGTGATTCGTTACTGCTGGTTCGTTTCTGCTGATCAGTATTAACTGCTGATTCGTTACTGCTGGTTCGTTTATGCTGGTTCGTTTTTGCTGATCAGTATTAACTGCTGATTCGTTACTGCTGGTTCTTTTCTACTGATCAGCATTAACTGTTTGTGTTGGACAATATTATTGGTGACTTTTATTCACTCTCTTTGGTCATGGCTCGAGACGATTCTCTCCAGTCAATTAGCACTCAACTAGATGGCAAGAACTATGCCTATTGGAGTTATGTTATGAAAAACTTTTTTAGAGGAAAGAACTTGTGGGGTATTATAACAGGTACCAAAAGTAAACCAACAGATGATAAGGCTCAGAATTATGCAACCTTATTAGAAACTTGGGAAACTCAAAACTCCAAGATCATCACTTGGATTAATAATTCTATTACTCAGTCGATTGGTACTCAGTTAGCAAAGTATAACACAACTAAGGAAGTTTGGGATCACTTGGATAGATTGTATACTCAATCTAATTTTGCAAAACAATATCAGTTGGAATTTGATATTCGAGCACTTCAACAAAACAATTTAACTGTCCAAGAACAGTTTAACTCCTCGTTCACCCGCATCTGTTATGTCTGCTAGTGCCACACCTATGTTAGTTGAGGGTGTTGGCTCTATTGCTACCCCATATATATCTCTAACAGATGTCTATCATATTCCTACACTTGCTTTGAATCTTGCTTCAGTCAGTCAATTGTGCAAGTCTGGTTGTTTGGTCTATTTTCTTGATTCGATTTGTTGTGTTCAGGATCACTCGCGGAGGGTGATTGGGATAGGGCGTAGGCTTGGGGATCTCTATGTCCTGGAGCAGCTACACTTTGATGGCGTCACTAATGTTGCTGCCTCTAGTGTTGATTTGTCATCTTTTCGTTTGAGTCAGTCATTGTCTGTTTTTTATCTTTGGCATTCTCGTTTGGGACATGTGTTAGCTTCACGTTTACAATTTTTGATTTCCACTGGTGTGTTAGGCTCTTTAAAAACTGATGACATTTCTGATTGTTGTGGTTGTAAACTTGGAAAATTCTCTGCTTTACCTTTTAATAGAAGTGTGACCTATTCTGTTGCTCCATTTGACATTGTACATTCTGATGTGTGGGGTCCATCCCCGGTTGCCTCTAAATCGGGCTCAAAATATTATGTTTCTTTTATTGATGATTATACTCGTTATACATGGATTTATTTTATGAAGAACATGTCTGATTTTTTAACTGTATATAATGAATTCCGAGCTCTTATAAAGACTCAGCACTCTGCTGTTATCAAATGTTTTCGTTGTGATTTAGGAGGTGAATTTACCTCTAATGATTTTAACCAATTATTAGCATCAGATGGCACTGTGCATCAGTCCTCCTGCACTGACACACCTCGGCAAAATGATGTTGCTGAGAGAAAACATCGACATCTCCTAGAGACTGCTCGATCATTGTTATTATCTGCTCAAGTTCTAAACATGTTTTGGGGAGAAGTTGTTCTTACAGCTACATATGTTGTTAATCGCATTCCTATTGCTCACAACTCGGGCAAGTCACCTTATGAAATGTTGTTTGGGCAAACACTTGATTATGCATCGTTGCGGGTGTTTGGGTGTACATGTTTTGTTTTGAAGCCTCATGTGGAGAGAAATAAGCTATCCTCTAAGTCAGCTCTTTGTGTTTTTTTGGGATATGGTATTGGTCAGAAAGGTTATCGATGTTATGATCCGTCAAATCAAAAGTTATATGTGTCTCGCAATGTTACTTTCTTGGAACATATCCCGTTTTTTAGTATCCCTGTTCAGGCTCATGATATTACTCGAGAGGAACTTTGTACTATTGATCCCTTTGACATTGATGTTGTTGATTCACCACCGGTTGCTGATCCACCACCGGTTGATGATCCACCACCGGTTGTTGATCCACCACCGGTTGTTGACCCCCCACCGGGGAGGCCTATTCGTAATCGGAAGTCCACACAACTTCCTGATTTTGTTTACTCTACTTATTCGCCTGTGTTTGCCTCTTTTATGGCCAATGTTCATCGTCTCACTGAGCCTTCATCCTACAAAGAGGCTGTCTTTGATCTTCTTTGGCAGACTGCTACGGCTGAGGAACTTGCGGCTCTTTACCAGACACGTACATGGGATTTGGTTCCGCTTGGAAAACACACGATAGGTTGTCGTTGGGTATACAAAATTAAGACAAAATCTGATGGATCAATTGAACGTTATAAAGCCAAACTTGTTGCAAAAGGGTATTCCCAACAGTATGGTATGGATTATGAGGAAACATTTGCTCCCGTTGCGAAAATGACGACTGTTCGCACTTTGGTTGCAGTTTCCTCAATTCGCCAATGGAAAATCTATCAGATGGATGTTAAGAATGCATTCTTAAATGGAGATCTTCATGAAGAGGTATACATGTCTGCGCCCCCAGGTATTGCTCACAAACCAGGTGAAGTTTGTCGCCTCCGAAAGGCCCTGTATGGTCTCAAACAAGCACCGTGTGCTTGGTTTGAGAAGTTCTCTACATTCATCACGTCACTTGGTTTTCAACCAAGTAATCATGATTCGGCTCTTTTTGTTCGATGTACGTGTAGGAAAACCTTGTAGTATTCACATGGCGGAACTTCAATACCACATTACTGGATCTCTACTAATCAATGAGATCACGAGAAAGTGTAGAAGATGGACATTACCTTTAGATAGCTAAAGAAGTGATCCACCTCTACAGCACCACCTGGACACGCTGCAAGACCGCGTTGTACCAACAAAGCAACACACAAAGACTTTTGTGTGTGTGTGAGCTTGGTCGAACTCGAACCCGAAAAACCGAAGAACCCTATGGGGTTCTTCCTTTGTTCGTACGGTCGAAAGAGAGAGAGAGGGAGAGGTTTAGGGTTTAGGTGATGTGAAAAATGTAACCCTTAAACCCTTACATAAGCCTTCTATTTATAAGGCTAGATGTTACGGTTTAGTCCTTGGAGTTTAATTATGATTAATCTCATAATTAAACTTCCTATTAACACTTTAAACCCTTGGACTTTTACTAGTTAATTAATTAACTATTAATTAACTGTCCGTTAAATACTTAACCTAATATTTAACCATCCTCAATAATAATTAACTTATCATTATTTATCCTCTTCTTTATAATTAACTTAACTAGTTAATTATTCCACACAACTTACTTTATTCGGTTGTCCATTATTGGGTGTGTAGTGGTGTGACCCTTTAGTGTCTTATAACATTGGACACGGTGACACGTGTACTTATCTGTGCACATAAATCCTTCAGACTCCCACTTGTGCAAGTTAAGAAACACTTTCTGATCATCGTTGGCCTAAAGCGGTCCCTAGCCAGACATTTAGGATAACCAGGTCATAAGAACTCTTACATCCAGAGATAATATTCATAAAATGAATAACACTAACAGATTTTCCTTTCGCATCACGATATTTCTTAATTTGAGTATTAGACATGGAGCAGGGATCTTGTTCTATATACTCGAATTTTCTCGACTCTGATTTCGACTTTCTGCAGTAACGGATTACCAAATGATCTAATCATTCTCCGAGCGCGGCCACGCATTTCAGTAGTCTTAATCGTCGAGCGGCCATGAAATATCTCTTCTAGTTAAAGAAGGTGCAAATTCCATCTTGACATTTGCGTTATCTTGCCCACGACTTCCGCTGTCATAGTCAAGTTCCTTATGATCACCCTTTTACGGTGTGACGGTAGATAAATGCTAAAGATCAGAAGTCATCGTGTCTCAAACCAAAACGTCTCAGGTCAGAGGACATCTACTCGAAATTACTCATGCTTGGGCTCCATGAAGTAATATTGATCTTTTGGTCACGTCTAATGTTTAGCAAACTCTGTAAACATCTATGAATATTTATTTTAACAACCCTTGTTTCTCTATTCAATAACTATGAAATAGATAAATATTCATAATGGTATTAACTCTTGAATCTAGCTCCCACTAAATTCAAGCAACCACAGACAATTTAGATACTCAAAAACTTTGTGTATCAAGGATAGGTTTAAAACATGTTAAGAATAGACAATGTGAAAATATTACGTAAAACTTTCTATTTCAATCCCACGAAATGTTATTACATAATGTATCGATTTCAAACATGTCTATGAATCTAATCAATTCTACTAGCTACCAATATTTAGGTACTTCATGCCTATAGCGTGCGCATGTTTTTCATGCTTTGGTCCAACTAGTGGTTTTGTCAACGGGTCAGCGACGTTGTCATCCGCTGGTATTTTCTTAATTATAATATCACCCTCTCTAACATACTCGCGTATGAGGTGATATTTCCTGCGTACATGCCTGGTCTTTTGATGCTCTCTTGGTTCAACAGCTTGCGCTATTGCCCCACTGTTATCACAGAATATTTCGATGGGTCTAGAGATACTGGCAATAACTCTAAGATCCTCGATAAAATTCTTAAGCCACATGGCTTCTTTCCCAGCATCATTTGCGGCAATGTACTCAACCTCTGTAGTCGAATCTGCTATCGTATCTTGTTTCTGACTCTTCCAAGATATAGCTCCTCCGTTTAGCGTGAAGACAAATCCCGATTGAGATTTGTAATCATCTCTGTCGGTTTGGAAGCTTGCATCTGTGTAACCAGTTACACGCAGTTCTTCCATCGAACCTCCAAAGACCAAGAACATTTCTTTCGTCCTTCTCAAATACTTGAGAATGTTCTTGACAGCCACCCAATGGGGTTCACCAGGATTCTTTTGATATCTGTTCGTGAGACTTATGGAGTAAGCAATATCGGGCCTAGTAAATAACATGGCATACATGATTGATCTAATTGCCGAAGCATATGGTACCAAACTCATCCTAGCTATTTCCTTTCTAGATGTGGGACTCTGAGCTTTGCTCAGTGTAATGCCATGTGACATCGGAATGATTCCTCTCTTGGAATCACTCATACTGAATCTCTTCTGTACTTTGTCAATGTATGTACTTTGACTAAGTCCAATAAGCCGCCTAGATCTATCCCTATAGATCTTTATACCTATTATAAATGCGGCTTCTCCCAAGTCTTTCATCTGGAAACATTTACCTAACCAGGATTTTACTCCTTGTAATGCTGGTATATCGTTTCCTATAAGCAGTATGTCATCGACATACAAGACTAGGAAGATTACTACGCTCCCACTGAATTTTGTATAGACACACGCCTCGAACTCACTCTTGACAAAACCAAATTATTTGATTCTTTTGTCAAAGTGTAAGTTCCAACTTCTAGATGCTTGCTTCAATCCATAAATGGATTTTAGCAATTTACATACTTTATTGGAATTCTTTGGATCAGTAAAACCATCTGGTTGTATCATGAATACGTCCTCATTCAACTCCCCGTTAAGGAAGGCGGTTTTAACATCCATCTGCCATATCTCATAGCCGTAATATGCTGATATGGCCATAAGAATTCTAATAGACTTAAGCATGGCGACTGGCGAGTAGGTTTCAGAATAATCCACACCATGTGTTTGCGTGAAACCCTTCGCAACGAGTCGTGCTTTGTAAGTATGTACTTTTCCATCCATGTCGGTTTTCTTCTTGAAAACCCACTTGCATCCAACAGCACGAGAATGTGGTGGCAAGTTTGATAACACCCAAACTTGGTTGTCATACATGGATTGCATCTTTGCTTGCATAGCCTTGAGCCATCTTTCAGACTCTAAGCCGTCAGCAGCTTCGCTGTAGGTTAATGGTTCTAGTAGACTTCCATCATCTTCATCGATCATGAATCCAAGATACCTATCTGGTTCTTGGCGTGGTCTACTGGACCTACGCGGATTGCGTGTCTCTTCTTCCTCAACCGGTGGATCTGGTTGGCGATCAACAATTCTTTGTTGAACTACTGGTTCGACTGAAGTCGTCGGTGGATCTTCGTTCTCTTCAATTTCTTGAAGCTCTATTTCTTTTCTTGGAGTTTCAGTTCCTAGAAACTTCTCCTCCAAGAAGACACATTTCCGAGCAACAAAGACTTTGTTGTCTTCTTGATGATAGAAATAGTATCCTAAGGTTTCCCTTGGATATCCAACGAAGATACACTTGTCTGACTTGGGGTTTAGTTTGTCTGTGAAGTTACGTCTAACGTATGCTTCACAACCCCAAATCTTGAGAAAAGATAATTTAGGTTTTCTCCCCGCCCAGTGCTCGAACGGAGTCTTTTCTACTGACTTGGTCGGAACCCTATTCAGTGTGAATGCTGCAGTCTCGAGTGCATGTCCCCAAAATGATAGTGGTAGTGGGGCGCGACACATCATTGAACGTACCATGTCTAACAAGGTGCGATTCCTCCTTTCTGATACGCCATTAATCTGAGGCGTATACGGAGGTGTGAGTTGTGAAACAATCCCACATTCCTTCAAATGATCGTCGAACTCTTGGCTCAAATATTCGCCTCCTCGGTCAGACCGAAGTGACTTAATTTTCTTGCCTAGTTGGTTCTCTACTTCCCTCTGATATTCTTTGAACTTGTCAAAGCTCTCAGACTTTAGTCTCATAAGAAAGACATAACCATACCTACTGAAGTCGTCAGTAAAGGTAATGAAGTAGCGGTATCCTCCTCTAGCTTCTGGAGTAAAGGGTCCACACACATCTGTGTGTATTATCCCTAACAACTCGCCTGCCCTTTCATTGTAATGATTGAAAGGGTCTTTTGTCATCTTGCCAGATAAACAAGCTTCGCATATTGCATATGATTCCAAATCAAATGGCTCTAGAATTCCATCATCGTGGAGCTTCTTAATGCGAGTCTCGTTTATATGACCTAAACGACAATGCCAAAGATAAGTTTGATTCAAGTTACTCTTGGATCTTTTACTTATATGATAAACGTCTCGTTCTATGTTATTTAGATTTAACGTGTATAGACCATTATGAGAATTTGCATTAAAATATAAAATGTCATCTTTTAAACACGAAATTGTTTTTCCATAAAACTCATAATAAAAACCACTGTCTATATGTAAATCAAAAGAAATAACATTCTTAATAAGTCTAGGAACATAATAACAATATTTAAGTTCCAAGACTCTTCCTGAAGGCAACTTGAGAAGATATGTTCCTACGGCTTCAGCTCCAACCTTGGAACCTTCGCATACTCGTAGTTCAACATCCCCTCATCCCAGCCTCCTGTTCTTCTTAAATCCCTGCAAATGATTGCAAATGTGATGACCACATCCGGTATCTAATACCCAGGATTCACTAGAAGTAACGAGACAATCAATCATAAAGATACCTGAATCGCTGACAAAGTCAGCGTCCAACAGGCCCACGTCCGACGTGTGCTCGCAAATATCCTTGATGCCACAAGTTGGGCAACACAAATCAGCAAAGTCATTCAACCAATCATAGAACTCATCCTGCTGAATCTCAGGGAGAGATTCTTCCTCCAGCCTTTGAACATCGCGTATACACAAGAGATTCTCGTGTAGACCTGCGACACTCAAATCAAAATTCCCGATCATACGTACTACCTTGTCCTGATAGTACTGAGTGAGAGATCCAAACAAGAACAAGACTTGTTCATGCTCGTTTGATGTGCCAGTAACTAGGGTGAGACAATCTAGCAACCTCCTTATGTTGATAAGGTGGTCACTCAGTGGTTGATCATCTGTCATTTTCGACGAAATGATTTCTTGCAAAATGAACTGCTTGCTATCTTCAGTACTATCTTTAAACGTCTCCTCAAGATACTGGACAAACTCATAGCATGGTTTCTTACGTAGATTATCAGTAAGCTCTGATAATGAAGTAAGAATAAGAATCGACATAACTTGTGATTCATCTGCCAGATACTGATAATAAGCGTCAAGCTCATCATCCTGGGGATCTTGCCCTGGTTGTCCCTTGGGCACCTCGTCTATCACGTACAGTAGATTCTGTGCTTTTAGGTAACTCCTAAAATGCACCCTCCAAACTTTGTAGTTTGGACCAGTAAGCTTCCATTTTCCAGTGATGAACTTTCGCGATTCGATCGGTGAATAAAACGGAATTTCTGACAGTACAGACATCTATAAGAAAAACAAACAAACGGTTAGTAAGATTAGATAAAATAAATAACTTCTAACATTATTACCTTTTAATAATAATAGTTAGACTAGGACCCATATTTCACGCCCTCTAATGCAAGGTTTGGGCACTCCCATTAGAGCCACGCTATTTCTGGTAGGTATAGCCATACCGATCGCCTCTAGACTAGAAACGATTCCTAGATCCTCGGGATATCAAGTTGAACAACAAACTTGTACATGTTTTAATCCCTCTAGTGCATTTTGGGCCGGGACTCCCGATTATCACCAAAATATATCGTACCATCTAAGACAGTGCGATGCCTTGCGCCGGGACTCCCGATTATCACAAGACCCTACGCACCCTAACACTCGCAATGATTTGAATCCACATCTAAGGTTCTTTCTCCTTACAATGTGAATATCGTTGAACAAGTGAGGTGTTCCATTAGATGGGTTGCACTCTGATCTAAGATTTTCTAAAAAGGATTTTCCTTTGTTCGAAAAGTTAGCCCGTTTTTAATTACTTGGTTTTTATAAACTAACTGTTTATAAATTCCACCTTTTAATTTGTTTCATAAAACTTGGTTTATAAACAAACTGTTTACTTTACCATTATTAATTTTAAAACTTGGTTTTCTAAACAAACTGTTTATAATCACCATCTTATTAATTATACCTTGGTTTTCTAAACAAACTGTTTATAATTACCATCTTATAATTAAATCTTGGTTTTCTAAACAAACTGTTTATAATCACCACCTTATTATTTTATGTTAAAATAAACGAAAAATAAATAATACTTGCAATTCCAAAAATTGCCATGCCATAACCCCAAAGACTTGGTTTTGTGTTTTGTGTATTTAGTTTAAAAATAAAACTTTATAAAACTTTCCGTAAAATAAAAAATAATTCGGAATAATTAAATTAAACACAATATCATTTCTTTTGGGTTATGTCATTCTAATTAATTAAATAAACTGATAATTTAAATTACCAAACTGATAATTATTAAATTACTCATAAAACTGGTTTCTTATTTCCTCCTTAATTTCATAATTATCTTGATCTTAAACTAACTGTTTAAAATCATTAGGTTTATTTTAAATGTTGATACTTATTATTATAATAAACGAATAAATAATGAAACTTGTCAAAAAGTAAACCTTTTAACATCCGATTTGATCCCGTGTACCCTATGTGCCCGAAACTGAGCCTTAGGTTAACGAAACTGGATAAAATACACAACGAGGGAAAAAACTGGATCGATAAACGAGGACCGAACCGTGGCTCGGTTCGGTTCGTCCGTTCGGCCCCTTCGTCCGAGCCTTGCTCGACTGAAACTACCCTCTTATAATTTATTTTTATTTTTTTATATAATACCGAAAATTATAATAAAACTAGTAATAACAAATAAATAAATGTGTTATTCTAATACTAAGAATAACACAACTTTCTTTAATTTGTCTAAAGCCTAATTTGTCCAATAATCTACCATGATCTTGGTTGATTATATTTTTGGACTAATTTTTCTAGGGTTTTTACTAGACAAGAAAAGAAACCTAATTCTTTTTATCTTGAAACCTATTCAATCCAATTGTTCATAAACTTGAACAATGTTCTTGGATTAAATTTACTAGGGTTCTTTCTAAGATTAAAAAACTTAATATTATATACATATATTTACGAAATTCGGAAAATACAAGAAGGAAAAAGAAGCCTAATTTCTTTTCATCTAGAACCCTATTCAAGCCAATTGTTCATAAACTTGAACAATGTTCTTGGCCGAAAATTCTAGGGTTCTTTTCTAGATAAAAGAAACTCCATCGAATCTCATTAAGATTAGTAGATCGCTCTGATACCACTGTAGGAAAACCTTGTAGTATTCACATGGCGGAACTTGAATACCACATTACTGGATCTCTACTAATCAATGAGATCACGAGAAAGTGAAGAAGATGAACATTACCTTTAGATAGCTAAAGAAGTGATCCACCTATACTGCACCACCTGGACACGCTGCAAGACCGCGTTGTACAAACAAAGCAACACACAAAGACTTGTGTGTGTGTGTGAGCTCGGTCGAACTCGAACCCGAAAAACCGAAGAACCCTATGGGGTTCTTCCTTCGTTCGTACGGTCGAAAGAGAGAGAGAGGGAGAGGTTTAGGGTTTAGGTGATGTGAAAAGTGTAACCCTTAAACCCTTACATAAGCCTTCTATTTATAAGGCTAGATGTTACGGTTTAGTCCTTGGAGTTTAATTATGATTAATCTCATAATTAAACTTCCTATTAACACTTTAAACCCTTGGACTTTTACTAGTTAGTTAATTAACTATTAATTAACTGTCCGTTAAATACTTAACCTAATATTAACCATCCTCAATAATAATTAACTTATTATTATTTATCCTCTTCTTTATAATTAACATAACTAGTTAATTATTCCACACAACTTAATTTATTCGGTTGTCCATTATTGGGTGTGTAGTGGTGTGGCCCTTTAGTGTCTTATAACATTGGACACTGTGACACGTGTACTTATCTGTGCACATAAATCCTTCTTTCCTTATATGTTGATGATATGATTATTACTGGCGATGATAATCATGGTATAGAATCTTTGAAACGAGATTTAGCACATCGATTTGCTATGAAGGATTTGGGCTTGCTTCGGTATTTCTTGGGAATTGAAGTTGCTCAATCCCCAAAGGGTTACATTTTATCTCAGACAAAGTATATTTCAGATTTGTTTGACCGTGCACGACTCACAGATAACCGGACAGTTGATACTCCTTTAGAAAGTGATGCCAAGTACTCTCCAACTGACGGTGTCCCCTTATCTGATCCGAGCCTTTATCGTACCATTGTGGGGAGTTTGGTTTATCTCACCGTCACAAGACCTGATATTGTCATGCAGTTCATGTTGTTAGTCAGTTTGTCACTGCTCCAACTAGTGTTCATTGGGAAGCTGTGATGCGTATTTTGAGATATCTTCGTGGCACACAATTTCGCAGCCTTGTTCTTCCTTCTTCATCCTCACTTGAGTTACGTGCCTATAGTGATGTTTATTGGGATAGTGACGTTTATGATCGAAAATCCACTACTGGTACTATATTTTCCTTGGAGATTTATTGATTTCGTGGAAAAGTAAGAAACAAGATATCGTCTCTCGTTCTTCTACCGAATCTGAGTATCGTGCCATGGCCCTTGCCACTTGTGAGATTGTTTGGTTACGATGGCTTCTTGCAGATATGGGTGTTAACATTTCGAAGCCTACTCCATTACATTGTGACAATGAAAGTGCCATATTGATTGCCAAGAATTCAGTATTTCATGAGGATAGAAAGCATATTGAAATTGATTGTCACTTCACTCGTCATCATTTGCTTCAGGGGACTATCTCGCTTCTGCATATTCCTTCTACTCTGCAGATTGCTGATATGTTTACAAAGCCCTTGACTGCTCCTCGGTTTCATTTTCTGACTGACAAACTCTCAATGCTTATTAGTGTTGCATTATGAGTTTGAGGGGGGATGTTAGCTTATTAGTCTTATTGGGTTTATTAGTTGGGCCTTATGTCTAGCCCATTAGCTAGTTAATTAGCTTTACTATATATATTGTCTTTCTTTGTCTTGTTCTGTAACTTAACTTTTGATATTTTCTATGAAACCCTAGCCTCCTTTTGTAAGTTCACAGTAGTAGCAAGGTTAAGAAGTACTTACGAGCAGTAGTAACACGGTTGAGCAACACTAACTTGGACACGTGGCGGCATTTTAGTGGAGTTGCACATCGTACGGTCACACGGTCTATTTTAAGAAGAATTGAAATATAATTCTATACTTAAAAGGAAAATTTTATTTCATTTTATCTCGATTTAGGAATCACCCATTTGAATATATTTAATGAGAATGTGATTCGTATTAGTTGACACCTCTAGTTTAAATCTAATAAAAAAACATTTATTTAATATTGGGTGTCATCATGTAAGGTAGTAACTCTAAAATCAGGTACTAATCAAACATGTAGTTTAGTAACAATTTTGATATTATTACTCAAACCAAAAATAGTGTTAACGTAAAAAAATTATTAAAGCAACCCCAATAATATCAGTACATATATGTTACAAGGGAGATGATAACTGTTTACTAACTTGATCAACATAAGTATGTAAATTAAATGATAAGATTTAGAAAAATAGGATTAATATATTTATATATCATGACTTTATGGATAGAAAAGTGATCAAAGTATAAAAATTTAGTAGAAAAATATATAATTTTCCTTGGTATAATTAGGGGTGAGTATTTGGGGGAAAAAACTAAACTGAACAAAAGACTAACCAAATTGAAAAACATGTAATAGGTTCGGTTTCTAGTTTATAATTTCATGATTTTCAGTTTTGATCCTATCGGTTTTGGTCCGAGCCTCGAATAAAGATGACCATTTCCGAATCAAAACTGATAATATGTAATTTGTTCGGTTTGGTTCCTGTACCAGGCTCCCCTAGTTATAATTATATTATAATTATCAATAAATTTCTAAAAAATTAATTAAAAAGACAGAAAGTATAAATAATTGAAAAGGCCTAATATTTGTCTTGTTATCTTATTCTCCTTCCTACCAAATTCTATTATGAAATGGCAAACGTGCTTCCATCAAACTCCTTTTCAACATACATATTTATATACGAAAATACAAAGAGGCAATGAAATCATAACAATATGAGCATGGTTTCAAAGCCATTCTTTTCAAAACAAAAACCATTCCCCATCTTCCTTCTCCTTCTTTGTCTAACCCTCACACTTCTAATCCACACAACCACTTACAATCTACACCCGGAGGAAGACCGAACAACCTCCAACCGCCATCTCATCACCACAAAACAACCACGTTGGTATGACAAACTCCAATTCTTGGTCAAAAATAGACCAGATAAGCCAAAGATCGGGGTGGTCAACCTCAACGTCGAGGTTGACCGCACCTTGGTCAATGACTTAGCTGGTCATTATTTGACCGCGATAAATTTTGAAAGAGTTGGTGAAGATAAGAAATGGGAAGATTTGTTCCCCGAGTGGGTGGATGAAGACGGGAAGTGGGGGCCAATGAAGTGCCCGGAAATCCCGATGCCCGAGTTGTATGAGAAGGTGGACGTGGTGGTGGCTCGGGTTCCGGATGGTGGTCGGGATGTGTTTCGGTTGCAAGTGAATTTGGTGGTGGCTAATGTGCTGGTGAATAGTGGGTGGGAAGATGGTGGTGATCATAGGGAGGTTTATGTTGTATTTATTGGGTGGTCAGGACCGATGTGGGAGATATTTAGGTGTGATGATATGATATGGGAAGAAGGCGATTATAGGATTTATAAACCAGATTTGAATAGACTCAAGCAGAAGGTGAATATGCCGGTTGGTTCTTGTATGATTCAGTCACCATCTCTACAAGCTGGTAATTCTTTTTTTGAACCAGTCATCTTTAGTCTTATTATCGTTCCTAATTTCCATTTGATTGGTTTACGTAAACAAATTTGTTTTGTGTCTAGTCAATTATGGAAAAAAAACACAAAAACATACACACACATATGTGATAATAATAAGTGTATTCACTGACACATAACCAAGCTTGGCAAGTAACCACCTAAAACTATTGGTTAAAATATTTTGATAAAAGCCTTGCCACTTTTCCATCGTATTAAAGCACTTAGATGATAAATAAAAGTCATATACACACATGCATATATGTTCAATTTATACACTATTTCAAGAAACATGAACCTTGAAATATCATTTATTTAAAAACATAATTAAGATAATTTTGAATATTATTTCTACATAATCAAAAAAACTTGGTTCCTTTACTTCAAAACAAAAATAAAATACTTTCCAGCACCATTTCAAACATAAATATAACTTTTTATGACTAGTAAGATGACGAAGATATATAAAAAAAGTCAAAGGATTGAATTTCAGTTATGATGATAGATTATTAAATTGTTTGATGACTAGTAAGATGAAATATATTATTTTTTGATGACGTTGAAGATCTGCTAAAACTCACCATATATGGGAAGAATAACCCAAATCGGCATATGAAGATAAACTGAACCATGTGATGATTTTTTAGTGTTTTAAAAAAATTATGTAGTTTTGGACGGTTATTATGTGACAGCACACATTAAGTTACTATAAATGGTTTTAAAAAATTCAAAGCTCGGTCATTTTAACCATGTTTTGACATAATAAACGTGCTTATATTGGCCCGTATTTATCTAATATATTGTGAAAATAAAGATACACGGAGTAACTTTTTTCCTTTCCACTTTAATTCCAATCGAAGAAATTGCGTTGAATTAAATACCTCAACAATCACAAGTTCCTAAGTTCCTAAAGTGTTATAACTTTGAGTGATACTAAATCCTCTTAAAAGTCGTTACATAAAAAGACTTTGCAAATCTTTAGCTTGTTACTCAAGGCTTCTAGCCTAGTGGTATAAGTTGTTGCCCATGATCCATAGGTCATGGGTTCAAGTCCCGTCGTGGACTTTGGTGGTGGGATTTATTCCCCATAGGTGGAAGATTTGAGGAAAGGCATACTGCCCCTTGTGGATATCACTGTTTATGCTCGAACCACTAACTAACTAACTTGCTGTTAAAAAAAAAATAAAAATGTTTAGCTTGTTTTTCGGGATGACAAATTATTCCTATAATTTTAGTGGCCGCATTTGTTTTATAGTTCACTCCCAACGCATTTCCAAACTAATAATTTTTGTTGCATCAATATGTAATAATACTCAGACTTATAGTCTAATGATATTGGTTTTTCGTGTAAGATGTATCCCACGGCCTATAGGCTAGGGGTGAGCATAAAAACCGAAAAACCGAACGTAAACCGAAAAACCCGAAAAAACCGCCCCAAAAAAACTGAACCATTTGAAAAACCGATGTCAACGGTTTTGATTATTGAAAAACCCGAATGTTTGGGGTGGTTTTCAGGGGCATATGAAAAACCCGACCGAAACCCCGCCCCGACCCGCCCCGCCCCGCCATTATATATCTTTCAAAAATGTTAAAAATATTCTTATATTTATAAAAGATTTGACATTTAATTATCTTTTAAATAAAATATATGATTGAATTTCTAGGTGATTTATTCCTATATTTTCTAAGTTTCAAGTTATATTAGTTGAATTTATCATTACACTATATTAAACTTACTAGTTGTTCTTTATTTATAACGAAATGTGTTAAGGTTTGGGAGTTTGAATCATAATATTAATTTTGAATGTAACAAATTCGTAAATTTAAGGAAAACAAAAAACCGAAAAAAACCCCGAAATCGAACCGAAAAACCCGAAAACACCCGAAAAAACCGAAACCGAACGGGGTGTAATTTTTAAAAGAGTAATGGTATTTAGGCCTACCATTTAGACCTACCCATAGGCCTACTCATTTGATGAATACACGTGTCAAAATCAAGGGATAATATTAGGAGAGAGAATTAGTGGAATACACATGTCATCCTATCAAGTGGTAGGCCTACGGGTAGGTCGTAGGACTAAATATCATTTCTCTTTTTAAAACCCAAATTTTTAGGGTGAGGTTTGGTTTTAGTTAAAAACCGCCCCATGCTCACTCCTATGGTCCAAGACTTCAAGTCCCCCATAGATAATTTGGAGTAGATTAGATACTATTAATTTTTTTTATTTGGAACCAATAACAGTTACCACACAAAGTGTCAAGTGACCACTCTGTATATTATTTTTTTCTGACGTTCAATGATGTGGTGTTTTAATTTGAAGGAGGGCATGTTGCAGCAGGGTTTAAATTATACAATTTTTTAGACATTGAGATACAGATTTCTATTTTAACATATTATGCTTTATCTGATTTGATTTATTTTAGTTATTGTGTAGACTAAAATCATTAAGTTACACTCAGTTATGGTGTAAGAGTGTGGCTCTCATCATTTAATTACACTCATAATTTGTTATTGGTGAAAATTTGGCCATACACTCATAATTCGTCACCTCTTAAATTTTGACCTTGGAGAAACCTAATTTGTATACAAAAAATCAACTCAAATTTATGTAAGATAATTGTATAAATCCATGTATTGAATGTAAATTAAAACATTGATAAAAATGTAGAACACTAGTTTAAGTTTGAGAGGTTATTTGCAAAAATATATAAACAATTTAGGCTTTTTCATTCTAAACCACATATATATATAATATCCCAACAAAGTATGTTCATAAGAAAACATTTATTCTTCATGTGTAATTTACTTATGTCAATATTCAGGTCAATTTACCCAATCGAACGGATACAGATCGCGAGAGGCCTACGTAACCGTTCTTCACTCCTCCGAAACCTATGTTTGTGGTGCAATAGCTTTAGCACAAAGCATCTTGCAAACCAACTCAACCAAAGACCTAATCTTGCTTGCCGATGATTCCATATCTCAAAAATCTCTTCAAGGGCTCAAATCCGCGGGATGGAAAATCAAGCTTATAGAACGTATACGAAGCCCACACGCAAAAGTCGGTGCATATAACGAGTACAACTATAGCAAACTTAGAATTTGGCAACTCATAGAGTATGACAAAGTAATTTTCATAGACGCAGATTTAATAGTTCTAAACAACTTAGACGAGTTTTTTAGTCATCCCCAACTCTCGGCGGTTGGGAACGATAGATATATATTCAACTCGGGTGTCATTTCAATCGAACCGTCACAATGCATGTTTAATTCCTTAATGGAAAAGATATCTACTTTGGGATCATACAATGGTGGTGATCAAGGTTTTCTTAATGAAGCGTTTACATGGTGGCATCGGTTTCATTCGAAGGTAAATCATCTCAAGGTTTTTCACGGTACGAAAAACCCTAAACACGAAATCCCGGATAATTTGTATACAATTCATTATTTGGGGTTGAAACCGTGGATGTGTTACAAAGACTATGATTGTAATTGGGATATGTTGGACCGAAGACGTTTTGCGAGTGATAGTGCTCATAGAAAATGGTGGAAGGTTTATGAGGCGATGCCTAGTAATTTGAAGCCGTTTTGTGGGTTGACGAAACGAATGGATGCACGCATAAGGAAATGGAGAGGGATAGCGAAGAGTGCAGATTTTAGAGATCAGCATTGGAAGATAAAGGTGAAAGATAGGAGACAGGCATTGCATATGATGTTATAGAAACATTTTTATTTAAATATTGATTGATACTATGCAATTTTAATTTATCTCCAGTTTATGATGCTTTCGATTTTGTAATTATATCTTACGGAATATATATTGCCAGTTAGTTCTTGTTGTATAGTAGAGAGAGGAAAAGAAAAACTGTGTAGATTGACCCTGCTACAACATTGAGTTTTCTTTAACTTATGAGCTATTACCCGTTATTTACTGGTGAGTGTGGTCTAGAAATCAAACCGAACCGAACCATAACTGATAATGATGAATTTTCAAAACCAAAAAACGAAGCGACAACATGTTTTCAGTCCGGTTTAGTTTTTTCGGCTGACCTCTATCCATTAACTTTTGTTTGTAGTAATTTTTATAACCGTAAATAAGTCACGCAGACATTTGTGATTTGTGTGGAGGTTGTCATCCAAGGGCGGATCCTCCTTAGAGAGGTGCGGTCAAATGGTCAATTTGGCTCTCGGCGTGGAAAAGTTTTTCACTTCTTTAATGGCGTGGCCAGTTTGACCCACGAGGTCTATTTCGGTTTTTTCATCCATCTCCTCCCAATGGTAGGTACCATAGATTTCGGTTGGTATTTAATATTTTTACTTGTTTAAACTATATAATTGTAAGAACTAAAGAGGGGGTATGGAGGCCAAGAATACGTCAGTTGAATGTGAGTTGACGTGTTGCTGATTTAATAAAAACTGACAACGTCAAAAACTATTTTCACCATTCTAAGGGCATGGATAAGAAACATTGATTGTAATGACAATTGCTATGTATATTAAAAAAATATTTAATAAATAAAAAAATTAAACTTCATTTAATATATATTTTAATTTTTTTTGAACAGTTGACTAATAAGTTAGTGGTCTTGCCTAAACAATGACATTTACAAGGAGCAACATATCTTCCGTCAAACCCTCCACCTATGGAGAATAAACCCCACTATTTGTCCACAACGGGACTTGAACCCATAACCTACGTTTCATGAACACCTTATTTTTTCTCACTATATTTTAATTTTAATATGTTAAATAATTTGTTCAATTAATGACATAAACAAGAAATATATCCCCGCGCATTGCAGCGGATTCTTAAATCCTACAAAATTTACGCAAAATTAATTTTATATTAAATAGATTTTAATTTCTTATATTTATCAAATTTTTATATATAATTTGTACATATACGTATTTCAAATCAAAAAATTATAAATCTATTGATTTATATAACAATTCATATACAAAGTTCACAAAAATTGTTACATTCAAATTTAAAATTATATGTCATCATTTCTTTATAAATAAAATTTCAATTTTTACTGGCACTTTAAAAAAACTCGTTATAAGCCGCGTCTTATCACACATTATCTTACGTCACGTCTCGCCCAGCCGCCATGATCTGTTTCGTAATGTCGATTCCGCGCCTCACACCTTGCCGACGCCTTAGCGCGCTTTTTAGAGCCTTGCCGTTGGCACTTACTAAAAAATCTATTTTGTTTGTGCAAAAATCAAATTAATGTAACATTTGTTACTTTTTTTGTCATTATAAATTGGTTAAGGGTTTAAAATGAAAAATAAATAAAAGTGTACTTATTGATGCTTGTTTTAGGGGATATCTTTCAATTATTTCAGATTTTTATAACGGAGTTTCGTCATATTTTCATAACGGGGTTTTCTTGAAATCCTTTTTTTCTTTTCAAAACGGGGTTTAAATGATAATGAACAATAAATGATCTATGGTGATTGTATATATAAGGAACTAGAGCAACTCTATCATAACCTTGTTATTGAGATTGAAATGGTTTACATTTATTGAAAAAATATGGTCAGTAAAATTTTATTTCATTCCCATTTACCTCATTAACACCACTTCTATGTATTCATTTACTGTTTATGACAGCTCCCATTATATAGGGTTTTGATAATATTAGAGCTGTCATAAGACATGAATAAAATAATTGTACATTCATTTATAAACGATTCCTGAATTTTCGGAATTACTCATTTGTACCATTTTTTAATGCATTTAAAACCCTATATTTATATATCATGCTGCCAACAAGAGTTGTAAGTGAATCAAAGGAAACCCTGAAGCAACATGGGATCCAGTCCATGATATTATAAACCGTTTTAACTCAACTCAAGTTAATCTCAGGTATTAAAATAGTAGACCGTATATCTCATGTCATTTTACAATTTCACCCACGCAACCAATAGAGCTCGAAACTATCGGGTTGATTAATACTATTTTTTATTTGATAATATTATAAAATATTGCAGTTTAATAATAAGAGGTACCACCAAATATAACATAAAGTAAGAAATAACGATCAAACAACCCAAAGAAGCAGACACTTACAACTGCATCAAATCAAATCCTTGTTACATAAAAGCGTTTATTATTCAACAAGCGTTTCAAACATAAAGAAAGCAAGAATCCGCAGCACCTACAACACCATAAACAAACTATCAGAAATCAAATGCATCAAAAGAAATAACAACAGCAATTAACCACAAAACTTCAAATTCACAGGCTATTTGTTCTCTTAAACTGAGGAACAAGAAGATAAAATTTTCTATGGTCAATGCATTACTTTTTCATTTTGCTAGTTGTTGCTTGTTAGGGTTAAACCCTAGTAGACATTGTAAGATACTGACCCATTGTTACAAACTTTCCCTTTTGTATTTAAAAGATAAAAAGGCCATCAATTACTCAATATATTTCACTAAGGTTAATAAGATACCAAAATAGCTTTAGAGACCACTCAAGTAACAATTTGGTCATGTTTATGCCAATTTTAGTTAAAAAAACATGCAGGAAATTCGTAAAAAGATAAAATGTGAGTAATTTTAAAATTGTTGGCATGTTGTCAAGTTGTAAAATGACAAAAAAATAAATAAATAAATACAATTGATGTTACTTAAAATACTCAGCTTTAGTTGGACTGTGAAAAGATGTATTGGAGTAGATGTATGAGAGCACTGTTGTAATTTGTCAACACCAGATTCTGCTAATTTACATTTCTCCAACACATTTTTTCATCAGAGTTGTCATAAATGATACCAAATTGTTGACTATTATTATCCGTAAACTTTATAAACAATACATCAGAAACTGTTACTCTGGTAGACCTAGACAAGAAGCTAGATATCATCAGTTATCAGGCCATTATAAAATGTTACAGCACATAAACTTATACGCAATAACCAATAAATTTCTTCAAGAAAGCATATAACCACATCCACAACAACAACAAAACCCTAGAATTGAAATTAAAAGTGAGAAGTGATAGAAATTGACCTGAAACGAGAGGGATCGTATTCAGGTAAGTCAATGAGAGTGCGAAGATGCAGAAGTTGTGTGAGAAGGAGCATAGATCTTGTCGTACGCCATTTCACCAACGACGTAGATGCCAAATGCAACGAGTGCAATTCCGAGGCCAGGAGTAGCGTGACGGAACTGATTTGTTAGCATCGGATGTTTCCTCCATGCATCCCTTCGCCGGAAGAACTCGCCGGTCGGTCCTAATGGCTTCCCCATTTCTCGATCGGCGGTAGTTGATTGATGGTATTTGTTTTGTTTGCTGCGATTTGGTTGCTGTGGCATTGGCTCCTGTTTCTTCTGCGGTGAATTGCTCATCAAATCTTTAGGCCCAACAGCATACGAAGCCCAATACATGGTTGCACACCAACTATATAACAATATGCTATTTAATTTTTATTTTTGTTTTGGTCACATATTTGCATGATTCATAAGACCCGTGCCAACGCTGGCTTCCTCACCCCGTCAGTAGCACTTTTTGGCCCGTCAAGTAGTGACGCCGTTGGCACCGGCGCGTCACAAGCCGGCGTCGGCAAAACACGTCTGGGTGGCGACGGCTTCTTGAATGCGTCGATGGGGTTTGCCAGGGGAGGGGAAGCTTTGGGGAGAAGAAAAGGGGTTTTTGATTTAATAGACTTGTACTATGTGCATTTAAACTTGTACCAAATCCTTTTTTTTCTTTTTTTCTTTATTTTTTTTGTAATAATATTAAAAAAAATATTTCTTATTATTTATTATAAATTTAATTTTAACTTTTTAATAATATATTAAATTTATATTTAATTAAAAATGATGATGTGGCATAAAGATGGGTTAGTGATGGGTTAAGGTTGGCACGACCGTGTCAGTAGCGTGTCAGTAAGGATGTGATGACGTGGCGCTACTGATGGGTTTAGTGATGGGTAAGGATTGGGAGAGGCCTAAAGGAGGAAAACATTACAAAAAAATTTATTTAAATATCATAATTTATATATGTTATTGCAAATTGTACAACATTAATGTGCTGTTTGAAAATAAGTGATATTTATGGTGTTAAAAAAAATAATTTATAATTGTAGTGTTATACGTGTTGTTAGATACTGCACGATAAGGGCATAGGGCATCCCTGACCGTGAGTTTTTTTACTGTGCTTTATGAAAATGGTTCATGATTGTAATGTTAAACGTATCATAAGATTATAAGAAAAAAAATCAAAAAATTAGTTATATGATTGTATAATGCCCGTCTCAATGGTTGGTACTACACTCGTCGGTCCACCGGCTCCATAGGCGCGGAGTCATTGGCGGATCTTGCCAAATGTCGAGATGAACGAGTTTTTGTATTGTCCGTGCGTTGTTGCAAGTATAGTTTACTAATATTTTTTCCCATAATTTATGAATCTACTATTTTTTTCATTAATTAACGAACTGATACAAAATATAAATTAAGTTGATCTTACTTTTTTAATAAGTATCGTACTTTATATGTAAATATTTATAAAAATATCATTTGACTTAAAATCATTCTACAATAAACATATATATCATTTAAGTAACCCTAATAAACATAGGGTAATGATCCATAGAAAAGGGTCCTTATTTGAAGAAGTTGAAGAAACAATGCATTTTCGTAAAATATACATATATGTATACATATACAGGTGCATATTCATGTCCGATATATATGTATGTATACACATATATATACACATGCATTTTACGTAACTTGCATTTTCAGTCGTAACTTGCATTTTCAATCGGAACTTGCATTTTCATTTACGAAAATGCATATGCATATCGTATATATATGTGTATATATATTCATATATACGGTATAAATATGAACAGAAGTGCGATCCTGTGAGGACTCTTTTTTCGGTGAGGACTCGCAAGGACACCTCATAAAAATTTCAAAAAATTCCGAGAAAAATATATATAACCCACCATGATTATTACTACATTTGACAAAAAAAATTCAAAAAAAAATTTATGATCCACTTTTTTTAGCGAATCATAACAATGATCCATATTTTTTTTATGGATCATTATTATGATTCATATATTTTTTTTTGGATCATTTTTGGAATTTTTTTTTTTGGATCTTATACATAGCGATTTTAATGTTTTAAAAAGGAATTTTTTTGAAAAAAGTTTGTTTTGGATCATTTTTAGAGTTTTTTTTGGAGTCCTCACAGTCCTCGCGAAGAAAAAAGTCCTCACCGGATCCGGACCCAATATGAACATATGTATATCTATGGTATGCATATATATGTATATATACATATATGTATGTATGTGTATACATATATGTATATTTTACGAAAATACATTGCTTCTTCAACTTTTTCAAATAAGGATGCTTCTTTCTTGATCCTTATTCATAAACATATATATATATATATATATATATATATATATATATATATATATATATATATATATATATATATATATATATATATAAGTGGGATCCTGTGAGGACTCTTTTTTCGGTGAGGACTCGCGAGGACACCTCATAAAAATTTCAAAAAATTCCGAAAAAAATATATATAACCCACCATGATTATTACTACATTTGACAAAAAAAAAATTCAAAAAAAAATTATAATCCACTTTTTTTAGCGAATCATAACAATGATCCATATTTTTTTGTGGATCATTATTATGATCCATATTTTTTTTTTTGGATCATTTTTGAAATTTTTTTTTTTTGGATCTTATACATAACGATTTAGATATTTAGAAAAAGAATTTTTTGAAAAAAGTTTGTTTTGGATCATTTTTAGAGTTTTTTTTGGAGTCCTCGCGAGGAAAAGAGTCCTCACCGGATCCGGACCCTATATATATATATATATATATATATATATATATATATATATATATATATATATATATATATATATATATATATATATTAAGGATACTTTACAAATGTATATATTGTTTAAGCAGACTTTTAAAAAAAATCTAAAAGTCTAAGGACCTAAGTGTCATTTGATATAAAAAAATACAAAAAATAATCGCTGAAAGCAGGATTTAAACATGCACTGTGTCATGCCTGGTAAGGCTTATGGAAAAGTTCTAAACCACTTGCACGCTAAACTCTTTTGATCACCATTTCACATAGTTAATATTTATAATGCAATTAATTTTCATTCCTTATGAACAAATCAACCAATCATGGTTGAGTTAACAGTATTAAATTATTATTTTATTACCACAAATGTATTATATAGTAATAACTCGTCTACGTCAGAGGGGTGGGTGGGTGAAGGAGAGAACGTTTGGAAGGGAGAGGGAATGGGAGTGTGTTTTAAATTGTTTCTTTTTCATTTTTAATAATATTATACTTTCTCCGTTTTAAAATAAGTGATACATTTGGGGTTACACGTTTTTTGAGGCAAAATAACATAATAAAGGTTAATTATATTAAATTGGATAGTTAGTTGAGGTTGGGTCCCACAAACATTGATTAAAGTGAGTTTAATAATGTTTAAAAGTAAGAGTAAAAGTAAAGGTAAATGTGGCATTTCAGTGTTTGTTTTGCTATATACTCAGGTTCGAGATCGAAGGTATAGGTGCGCATGGATAGAGATGTGTGGCCTAGAGTAGAAGGATACTAGAACGGATTTAGACTTAGCTTTGGTTTTGATATATTTTGTAACACCAAACTTATACTCTGATTTTCATACCAAAGATTTTTGTAAATCCGTATTTTGGGATAGTTCTCCTCTTATTCAAATGATTATTTTGGCCAAATGTTTTGTATTAAAATTTGAGGTGTTACAACTTGGTATCAGAGCTATACTTTAAGTGAATTAGGTTGGAGGACCATCCTAGTCTTAGACTGTAGCACTAGGAATGTAAGATTCCTTGAGATTATAGGTTGACCTTGAGACTTTATGTTAAGTTTAGTGTTGGACCTAGGGGACCTATGAAAGTTGATATGATTATGGATATTGAGTCTTATGCGACTAATGGATTGTGCATGAGGTACTAATTGTTTAATGTCTTTTGTATAGTCTCGAACGAAAGAAATGGTGAATACTCGTAGAAGTGGGAAAGCCCAGGAAAACCGGGAGGAAGAGATACCTCATGTCGAGGTTGTGGTTAAACAAGAAAGTCAACCGTCGATGCATCGAGTAGATGAATCGGAAGTTGGAGCTAATAAGACTCCGGTAACCATGGCAGATCTCCAAACTTTTATTGATCAAATCAAAGGGACGGTAGCCGAGGAAGTGCACCGTATTATTGGGGACCGTGAGAGGTCGGGGGGAGACCGCGAATCCGAGGCTATGTCGGATGGGAGAACCGGGGGTAGTGGCACCGGGGAGGGGAAATCCTCCACGGGTGGCCAAAGTGATGCTAGGGCAAGGCCCGATGAGAAAGAAGGTTGTTCGTTTAAGTCCTTCATGGCTTGTAAGCCGAATCTGTACACAGGTAGTTCGGACCCGAAAGTGACTATGAGGTGGATCCGAGAGACCGAGCGGGTCATCGGAAGTAGCAAGTGTAAAAAAGCCGATATGGTGACGTATGCGTCACAACTTTTGAAAGAAGTAGCTATGGTTTGGTGGGATATTGTGTATGAGACCCTCGGAAGGGAGGTGGTGGAGAAAATGTCGTGGGATGATTTTACCGCGAGGTTGAGGAAGAAGTTTTGTCCCGAAAGGGATTTGGAAAAAATGCACGAAAAGTTTGTGACCCTTAAGAAGGGTGATATGTCGGTCGAGGAATACTCGAGGGAGTTCACGGGATTACTCCCGTTTGTTTGAATTACTCCGAGGAGAGGTTGAGGGTGGTCCGGTATGCTTGTGGGCTACCTTGGGATTATCAATTAGAAGTCAAGAGGGCGGTCACACTTGATGAGGCCATTAGTGCCGCCCGGGGTGTGGAAGAAGTGAATGAGGCATGGGTTGCCGAGAGGGCCCATGTGGGCGAGAAGAGGAAAGCCGAGAGCGGCTCTAGTTCGTTCAAGAAAGGGAAGTTCACTCCGAACTTCTCTAGGCAAGGAAGTGTGGCCTCATGCAAGAGGTGTGGGAGAAATCATACCGGCGAATGCCGAGGAGAATTGAAGACTTGCCATAGTTGTGGCAAGACTGGGCATTTGGCCTGGGATTGTAGATCCAAATCGGCGACCGAGGTGAAATGCTACTCGTGCCATGAAAAAGGGCATTATAGCAATGTGTGCCCGAAGAATAAAACCGAATCAATAGTGTCCACGGCTCAAAAGAAAGTGGAGCCGGCAAAGGTGAAGGGACGATCCTTCCAACTTACTCGGGTGGAGGCGAAGGAGGCACACGATGTGGTGTCAGGTACTCTATTCATTAACTCCTTGCCAACTCATATATTATTTGATTCGGGTTCCAATTATTCGTTTGTGTCTTATGAGTTCGGTTGTAAGTTGAATGTGTCGTCTGAGATGTTAGATGAAATTTATGAAGTAGAGGTAGCCGACGGAAAAACCTCAATGGTTGAAAGTGTTTATAGAAATTGTGAAATAGAAATAGACGGTAGAAAGTTTAAGGTTGATTTATTGCCCATGGGGATAAAAGCTTTCGATGTGGTTATCGGTTTGGATTGGTTGGGGATGCACCAAGCCAAGATATTGTGCGGTAAGAAAATAGTGTCGATCAAGACACCCGAGAACGAGAAAGTATATGTGTATGGGAAAAACGTCATCACATGCCTAATGTGATTACCGCCATTAAGGCGAGGAAAAGTATATCGAAAGGTTGTGCATCGTTTATTGCATATGTATTAGATGGCCGAAAAGAAAAGAAGACGATGGATAACGTCAAAATTATTCGGGATTTCCCCGAGGTATTTCCCGATGACTTGCCCGGTTTGCCACCGGAGAGACAAGTAGAGTTCAAGATTGATTTAGTTCCGGGGGCGATGCCGATTGCTCGTGCTCCATATCATTTAGCTCCCACCGAGATGCGAGAATTGATGACCCAATTACAAGACTTGTTAGATAAAGGTTTTATTCGTCCGAGTTCGTCACCGTGGGGTGCACCGGTGCTATTTGTCAAGAAGAAAGACGGTTCGATGAGAATGTGTATCGACTACCGAGAGTTGAATAAGGTAAACTATTAAGAACCGTTACCCGTTGCCGAGAATCGATGACTTATTCGACCAATTGCAAGGTGCTAGTTATTTCTCGAAGATTGATTTGAGGTCGGGTTATCACCAAGTTCGAGGGAAAGAATGCGACACCGAGAAGACGGCTTTTCGTACACGGTATGGCCATTATGAGTTCCTAGTGATGCCGTTTGGTCTTACAAACGCGCCAGCCATTTTTATGGATTTGATAAATCGGGTTTGCAAACTGTTCCTTGATAAATTCCTGATACTGTTCATTGATGATATCTTGATTTATTCGAAAACCGAGGAAGAACACGAAGGTCATTTGAGACTTGTGTTAGATGTGTTGAAACGGGAAAAGTTGTATGCCAAATTCTCGAAGTGTGAATTTTGGTTGCCGAAGTACAATTCTTAGGTCACGTGGTGACATGTGATGGTATTAAAGTTGACCCGTCCAAGATTGAAGCGGTGTCAAATTGGGAGCCTCCGAGGACTCCTACCGAGGTTAGAAGTTTCCTTGGGTTAGCCGGTTATTACCGAAGATTTATACAAGATTTCTCGAGAATTGCGGTTCCACTAACGAAGTTAACGAGAAAGAGTGAGAAGTTTGTTTGGGATAAGAAGCAAGAAGAGGCGTTTGATTTGTTGAAGGAAAAGTTATGTAACGCGCCGATTCTTACATTACCGGATGGTATGGAATATTTTGTGGTTTATAGTGATGCTTCGAATCAAGGGTTCGGTTGTGTGTTAATGCAAAGAGGTAAAGTGATCGTGTATGCTTCGCGACAATTAAAAATTGCGGAATTGAGGTACACGACACACGACTTGGAGTTGGCGGCGATTATTTTTGCTTTGAAGTTATGAAGGCATTATTTATATGGTACTCGGTGTACATTGTACACGGATCATAAAAGCCTACAATACGTGTTTACTCAAAAGGATCTCAATATGCGACAAAGAAGATGGATCGAGTTGATAGCTGACTATGATTGTGAGATTGTGTATCATGCGGGAAAGGCTAATGTAGTAGCCGACGCCTTGAGCCGAAAAGTCTATGAGAAGCCGAACCGAGGAATTTTAACGCGTATTGAAGTCGTCTCGAGTATTATCGAAAGAATCAAGAATGCCCAACGAGATGTTATGGGAAAAGACGAGTTGAGACAAGAACGGTTGGGTAAGAACCAACACTTTCTCGAAAATGCACAAGGGTTGAAAAGCGTAGCGGCCGAATTTGGGTTCCCAAGTTCGGGGGTACCCGAAAAGAATTGATGAATGATGTGCACAAGTCAAAGTATTCGCTTCACCCGGGAAGTACAAAGACGTACCAAGATTTGAAACGAGTTTATTGGTGGCCCGGAATGAAGGCGAGAGTAGCCAAGTACATCTCGAAGTGTGCCACGTGTGCACAAGTGAAAGCCGAGCATCAAGTACCGTATGGGGTAGCTCAATCATTGCTAGTACCGGCCGGAAAGTCGAACGACATAACTATGGATTTCATAGTTGGTTTGCCAAAGACGAGTAAGGGTCATGATGCCATTTGGGTCATAGTTGACCGATTGACCAAGAGTGCGTTATTTTTAGTCATTCGGGAAACGTTGCCACTTGAGAAGTTGGCTAAGTTGTATGTTGATGAAGTGGTTCAACTCCACGGGGTTCCGTTATCGATTGTATCCGATAGAGACGCGAGGTTTTGGAGATCTTTACAAAAAGATTTGGGTACAAAAGTTACGGTTGAGCACGGCTTACCATCCGCAAACCGACGGTCAAAGTGAAAGAACGATCCAAACGGTCGAAGACATGTTGAGATCGTGCGTGTTAGATTTCGGTGGTAAATGGGATGAACATAAAGTGTAAATAAATAAATTGTATAAAAATATGATAAATAAGGATAAATCGTTTAAAGAACGTAGAAATTGGTTTCGTGTAATTTGGACACCGTATGTAAAGTTATGGACGAAACCGGGCCGAGACGGAGACCGAAAAGTGCAGCCCTGCTGCCTGGGGAAGTTCGCGACGCGAATTGGAGTTCCCGATCGGGAACTTCATTAAGAGATTTTGGGTTTTTGATCGTCTGGAGTTCACGCATGGCTCGCGATCGGGAAGAGTTCACGACGCGCATAGTTCACGATCGTGAACTAGTTCGCGCCGTGAGCTATGGCAGACAACAACATTAATATCGGGTTTTGGTCATAAATGCAGCCCACAAACCCTAGTTTCCTTTGGTGATTTTGGAGTGCAAGGGCTGATCTTGGTCGATTTCTTCATCAAAGCTTGATAGATTTCACTCATAAGTGAAAATTAAAGGTATATCTTCACTCCTTGATCTTTGTAGCTTTAGATCCATGTATTTTGATGTATGGGTTGAAACCCTAGTTCTTGGGGTTATGGTTTATGGATTGAATAAGTGATGTATACACTTAATACATGTTAGTTTAACAAAGGAAACAAGTGTATGATTAAGATTTGTAAGAATCTTAAGGGTTGGTTAAACCTAGGGTTTGGTAAATCACCATAATTGGGGGAAAGTGTTAGTTAATGGTATCTAGAGATAAATGGATACATTATTAGTGGTATGTGATGTTGAACAACTTGTGATTGTTATATTAGGCTTTTGGTCAAGTATTGGAAGGTGGGTCGATTGTTGGAACAAAGAGATTTCGTGTGAAGATCACGGTTGGAACATTTTATTGCTAAGGTGAGTATGTGTGGAATTTTACTGAGTACATAGCCGTTGATATACATTTCCTTACTTGTGATTCGGTCTATTTGATTATTACTTAGACTTATTATATGTTTAGTTGGTTATATATTAATGTTGATATTTAACTAACTTGTTTGATGATTTATGTGATAGCCGATGGCCTTGATTGGCATAACTGTTAGGTTATGATAAGAGATAGATGGTGGTGACGCGGGGGATTCCCGGTCACTGAGACGAGTGTATATATGTTTATACAATAGGCACGTGGGTGCTCCTAGTACGCATATGTTTGGTACTAGATATGCTAGGGTTCTAATACATATATGTTTATGTTTTAGACATGTTTGTGGTCTAGTGCATATATGTTTATGTACTAGATATGGATGTTAGGGATCGTTAGAGCCACGATAGAGTGGCTAGACTATGTTGATGGAAAATATAAATATGATTATATCCTTAATGTGATACTTGATACTTTCGGATCTAAACCCATGTAGCTCACAAGACGTTTTCTCTCACGTACTTCTTGTTTGTTTTTCTATGTACTCAGGTTCGGGATCGAAGGTATAGGTGCGCATGGATAGAGATGCGGGTGTAACGACCCGAATTTTTGTGTTAAATAAAATTATGAAAAAGATATGATAAATAAGGATAAATCATTTAAAGAACGTAGGAATTGGTTTCGTGTTATTTGGACATCGTATGAGAAAGTTATGGACGAAACAAGGTCAAAAAGGGCACTTTCAGTTAGTGCTGATTTGTTACTGCTGATCAGTTACTGCTGATTTTCGTCTGGAACACCTTAAATACGGGTTTTTGGCCATTAAGTGCCAAACTTGAAACCCTAACTCTCTCTCTAAGTTCTTATACATATTTTGAGTGGAAAAGGTCTTCCGAAGCCGATTTTGGGGTCCGAATCAGCTGATTTTGCTTCTATTGTCGAAAATTAAGGTAAATCTTCACTCCTTGATGTTTATTACTTTAGATCCATGGAAGTAAAAGCTTGGATCTCGAACCCTAGTTCTTAGGGTTTTCTTAAATGGTAAAATAAATATTTTATACACTTAATAGATGATATTTTAACAAAGGAAACAAGTGTATGGATAAGATTTGTAAGAATCTTAAGATTGGTTAAACCTAGGGTTTTGCATGTAACCAAAATTTAGGAAAAAGAGTGTTGGTGGCTAATTAGTGTTATGAGACTAATAATGGAGACTAATGATGTCGACCTTGGGTTGTGATTGGGTGTGGGTTTCGTTGGTGAAACCTTGGAACTAAGATTTTGAGATTTCGACCAAGTTGGATGAACTTGGTGGTTAAAGATGAAAATAGAAATTATGTGTTATCTAGTTATTAAGGATAACTAGAAATGTGATTATTATGTTGATAGGTTGCAAGAACCTAAAGGTTGGAGATATTCCAAAGGCGGGAAGCAAGGATTCGTGTTGATGAGCATGATATGGATTTAGCTATCGCTAAGGTGAGTACATGAGACTTTTAAACTGAGTACATAGCAAATAGTTTTGAAAATACATATGATATTCTATGAGTCTTTATTAATAAATATTTTGATAAAGATAGTGATTGAAAATGTATGAAAGTATGTAGAATGTGATACTAGAATATATCTAGTATGATTGATGAATTTGAAGGAAAATACGATAAATTAAAGTAATTATGGAATCTATGTTAATGAACCATAATAATGAAGTAATTGATTAAAAGTATGTATAATGAGCCTTTATTATAGATATGTATTAGTAAAGCAACTGTGAATGATTTTATAGTGATGAGTATCTATTGGTAAGATTTACTTATAAAAGTAAAGAACGCATATATATGAAATGAATATGATGAGACTAATAATAATTGTATATTATAGTCAACGAAGAGATAAAAGTATTATGATATCGATAAAATGAGAAACGTATCTTATGAAGTGAGTAGATATGGACCTCCTAGGGTTCATAGATGTGAATATAGATGTGGGTTGCTTATGATCGAGTCCATGGGACTATACAGGTACGTTCACACTATGTTGATCTAATTACATATTGTTATTATTAGATAACTAACTTGTTGATGTTTAATGTGATAGCCGAAGGCTTTGACTGGCATAACTGTTAGGTTATGATAAGAGATAGATGGTGGTGACGCGGGGGATCCCCGGTCACTGAGCGGTGGTATATATGTTTATACACCGAGTGTATATATGTTTATACACTAAGCACACGGGTGCTTCTAGTACGCATATGTTTGGTACTAGGTATGTTAGGTTCTAATACATATATGTTTATGTATTGGACAAGTGTGTGCTTCTAGTACATATATGTTTATGTACTAGACATGTTGTGCTCCTGGTACCTATATGTTTCGGTACTAGATATGTTTGCTAGGGAAGCAGCGTAGCTAAAGTCACAATAGGGTGAATATACGGTATTTATGTAGTTTATATATATGTTTATATATTTATGAAATGACGATTATTATTATTATTTGGGTCTAAAACCCATGTATCTCACGCGACTATTTTGTCTCACGTACTACGTTTGTTTTGTGGCTATGTACTCAGGTACAGGTTGAAGTGATAGAAGGTTGCACTAGAAGTGGCCTAGAGATGCTTAGTTCGGGAGCTCATAGGTAGATCACGTTGCCTATGGTTTTGATATACTTGGTGACACCGTATTTTTGTAAACTCTGATAAAGGTTTTAAAGTTTTTGTTAAACTGTATTTTGGACAATATGTCAAATATTGGGAAAATGTATTTTAAATGATTTAAATGATGTTTTAAAAATACGGGTGTTACAACTTGGTATCAGAGCTATAGTTTAAGTGAATTAGGTTGGATGTCCATCCTAGTCGTAGACTGTCGCAATAGGAATGTAAGATTCATTGAGATCGATAGGTTGACCTTGAGACTTTATGTTAAGTTTAGGGTTGAACCTAGGGGACCTATAGAAGTTGCTGTGAATTATGCAATGTGAGTCTTTTGAGACCGTAGGGCATTAGTATGATAGGGTCGACCCCTATGAGAAATGCCATGTTTTGATCTAGTTGTGTGTTTTCGACTGTTGAGTTGACCGTTTGAATATATTTGATGGGTACGTTGGTATGGCGAAAGAATGAATGTGAAAAGTGGACGAGCTCCACTAAATTGGGAAGTGTTATGAATGATGATATGAACTAGATTTTGGATAATCGAATGAATGAGGGTAGGCGGAATGATTCCAATGCTCGCATGAAGGAAGAGTCATCGAATGGCGAAGTCCGTAGTGAGAAGTGTCTACAAAAAAAAGGGGTAGCAAGACCTAGTTGGAAGAAATGGAAGGATGTTGTATAAGACCTTCATAGCGTGTAAAACCGTTGTGTAACTCGGAAGTTCTGATCCGGAGGTCACGATGTGGTGGACTCGATGGACTGAACAAGTATCAAACGAATGAGGAATGATATGGTGACGTTGGCAACACCATTGTTGAAGGATGAGGCGCTGACATGGTGGAATGTGTTGTATGAAACTTTGGGAAAGAGAGCGCGGTACAAGATGTTGTGAAAGGAACTCGTGAATGAATTGAAAGGGTAAGTCTGCCCGGAAGGAAATCCAGAGAGGGGTTCATGATGCAACCTCGGAGATCTTAGGTGAAAATCGATGCTATGTGATTATGGCTTAATTGTTTGGTTGTTGCACGAATTAGTGCTTATAGAAATTGGAGATGAGTCGTATAACGTGGAGATTTATTTTTGGGAATAGTCTTCCCGGTTAGTTGTGTGTTTGGAAGTATGTACTGGAAAGGATTATAGACAAGTGTGTCGCATGTAGTAAGGATATAAGAGTCGATGCTATTATGTAGTACCAAAGGAAGAACCACGAGGATGGTAAATGTGTTTCAACAAAAGGATAGTAGTACAATGAAGTCCTATGGTAAGAATTGTTAGAATGGATGAGAATTTTAGAAATAGAAACTTGGGAATTGGAACTTGGATATCCGGCGGGAATCCGGATGAGTAATGAAATATTATTATATATGGATGGTAAAGAAAACAATGGCTAAAGGTATAGTGATGCCTTGAAACTCATGAATGGAAAATATGTGCGAAATAATAAGCATCGAGAATGACGAATGCTGATCGTTGAAAGCGGTTGAGTAAAAGTTGGCATGTAGCCATAGTAAGTTTATGACAGATGATGGATTTGATATTAGGGTAAGAAGTCAGTTGTTGGTACAATGTCATGGTAATGGTATGATGATATATGACATGGGGTAGTGTGAGACTACGGTTGGAAAAAGAATATTTCTAAGTCTCACGATGTACAAAAATAGAAAATCGAGTGTTGGGCTATTGGGTGCTATGTCATGAGTTGCAAGTGTAGACCGGAGTCGATTGATTGACTCAAAGATGATCGGGTTGACCGGTGAATTATGGTTAATGGAATGGAGTGGTAGTTACTCCAGTGGTGACAAAAAGATTTGGAAATGTGGTAATAAGGAAATGAACCGGTTAATGGTGGTTAACGTGTAAGTGAAACGCTAAATAGTAATCGGAAATTTTGTTAGTTACCCGCGGGGTACAATGCATGTGCATTACGTGATGGCCTTCGAAGGCATATGACAATGAAAAGGTAATGTCATGTGGATCGTGTGAGTAATATGTCAAATGAGAAATATGTTAGATATGAAAGAAAATGATAAATGTGATATTATGGGAAATGTGCTAGAATGCATGATGAGTAAATAGACGATTGAATGAGTGAGAAAGTAGCAAAGCTACATGATGCGAAAAGATGAGTGATAGATGATATTGGCGTGACATATACATATGTTTGTATATGTGCACAATAGAAATGTTTAGATGGTATTGGCGTGACATACACATATGTTTGTATATGTGCACAATAGAAATGTTTAGATGGTATTGGCGTGACATATACATATGTTTGTATATGTGCACAATAGAGATGTATAGATTATATTGGCGTGACATATACATATGTTTGTATATGTGCACAATAGAGATGTATAGATGATATTGGCGTGACATATACATATGTTTGTATATGTGCACAATAGAGATGTATAGATGATATTGGCATGGCATATACATATGTTTGTATATGTGTACAATAGAGGTGTTTAGATTGAATTGGCGTGATATATATGTATATGTTTATGTATATATATGACGAATGTAGAACCATGTGGTTAATGAGTATTGCTATTATGTTATGGTAAATGAGAATTTGGTTTGAAATGCGGGTTGCATTTAGGTCATTTATGTGTAGGAGATGCCTACGATTTATAGGATAGGAGGAAAGAGAAACACCTAGTGAGCAAATTACTATTTGGTAGCCAAGATATAGTAAACTTGCATAATATTGTGGTACAAAGATGGTTGAAAGAATACTAAGTGATATTATGAGTGACCAAATGCAGGTCAAGAAACGGTAAATGTTAGTGTGACCTTAAGTAAAGGTGCGACTCTCGGATTATTTGGGGAGGACCTTAAGTAAAAAGGAAACGGGAACAATTATTAAGGAAATAATAATGAGTAAAACCTGAAGTGTTAAATTGCGGGGTAGTACCTCATGAGTAGAAAATTTGTTAGTTGGGAAAAGTATGGTTGACTTTATGCAAAAGTCAAGATTAGTCAAATTGTGATTGGTTGACTTGGTCAAAGATGGGCTTTGACTCTCGTTTTGAATGACTAGTGAATGTTGAGAGCATAATGTGTCGATTGTATGTACATGAAAAGGTTAATGGAATAATTAAAAGGGTTATAGTCGGATTGTGCGACTTTGACCCTTTGGGTGTTTGGAGTTGAATTTGGTAATCGAGTATATGATTATTGATGGATCATAAATTAAAGGTTGATGGTAAAGGAAAAGATGATTAATGAAACCTTTAGTAACTAAAGAAATTGTTAAAGTATAGTTGACTTTATGCTTAAGTCAAAGTTTAGACAATGTTGGATTATATCGACTCGTCGAATCTAGATTTTTTGAAATTCGTGTAGATCAATTAGATGATTGTAATAATTGGTTCATATAGCTCCTATGTATATAGCGAGTTTGGTTGAAGGATTGAAAATGTTATGATCAAATTGTGAAATTTTGACCGGTTTAAGTATTATGAGTTTAAGATTGGTTTTTGACCCGTTCGGGCCTAACGGAGTTAAGTGAATGTTTAAATACATATTGTTGACTAAATTGGAATGGGAAAAGTTTGATGGTAATGACCACAAGGGAATGAGAACGGAATGCTCGGTCGAAAGTGGGTTGAAATATTTCTAGTGATTTTGAGGACGGAATCCTTTTAAGTGGTGGATAGTTGTAACGACCCGAATTTTTGTGTTAAATAAAATTATGAAAAAAATATGATATATAAGGATAAATCATTTAAAGAACGTAGGAATTGGTTTCGTGTTATTTGGACATCGTATGAGAAAGTTATGGACGAAACAAAGTCAAAAAGGGCACTTTCAGTTAGTGCTGATCAGTTACTGCTGATCAGTTACTGCTGATCAGTTACTGCTGATTTTCGTCTGGAACACCTAAATACGAGTTTTTGGCCATTAAGTGCCAAACTTGAAACCTTAACTCCCTCTCTAAGTTCTTATACATATTTTGAGTGGAAAAGGTCATCCGAAGCCGATTTTGGGGTCCGAATCAGCTGATTTTGCTTCTATTGTCGAAGATTAAGGTAAATCTTCACTCCTTGATGTTTATCACTTTAGATCCATGGAAGTAAAAGCTTGGATCTCGAACCCTAGTTCTTGGGGTTTTCTTAAATGGTAAAATAAATGTTTTATACACTTAATAGATGATATTTTAACAAAGGAAATAAGTGTATGGTTAAGATTTGTAAGAATCTTAAGATTGGTTAAACCTATGGTTTTGCATGTAACCAAAATTTGGGAAAAGGAGTGTTGGTGGCTAATTAGTGTTATGAGACTAATAATGGAGACTAATGATGTCGACCTTGGGTTGTGATTGGGTTTGGGTTTCGTTGGTGAAACCTTGGAACTAAGATTTTGAGATTTCGACCAAGTTGGATGAACTTGGTGGTTAAAGATGAAAATAGAAATTATGTGTTATCTAGTTATTAAGGATAACTAGAAATGTGATTATTATGTTGATAGGTTGCAAGAACCTAAAGGTTGGAGATATTCCAAAGGCGGGAAGCAAGGATTCGTGTTGATGAGCACGATATGGATTTAGCTATCGCTAAGGTGAGTACATGAGACTTTTAAACTGAGTACATAGCAAATAGTTTTGAAAATACATATGATATTCTATGAGTCTTTATTAATAAATATTTTGATAAAGATAGTGATTGAAAATGTATGAAAGTATGTAGAATGTGATACTAGAATATATCTAGTATGATTGATGAATTTGAAGGAAAATACGATAAATTAAAGTAATTATGGAATGTATGTTAATGAACCATAATAATGAAGTAATTGATTAAAAGTATGTATAATGAGTCTTTATTATAGATATGTATTAGTAAAGCAACTGTGAATGATTTTATAGTGATGAGTATCTATTGGTAAGATTTACTTATAAAAGTAAAGAACGCATATATATGAAATGAATATGATGAGACTAATAATAATTGTGTATTATAGTCAACGAAGAGATAAAAGTATTATGATATCGATAAAATGAGAAACGTATCTTATGAAGTGAGTAGATATGGACCTCCTAGGGTTCATAGATGTGAATATAGATGTGGGTTGCTTATGATCGAGTCCATGGGACTATACAGGTACGTTCACACTATGTTGAACTAATTACATATTGTTATTATTAGATAACTAACTTGTTGATGTTTAATGTGATAGCCGAAGGCTTTGACTGGCATAACTGTTAGGTTATGATAAGAGATAGATGGTGGTGACGCGGGGGATCCCCGGTCACTGAGCGGTGGTATATATGTTTATACACCGAGTGTATATATTTTTATACACTAAGCACACGGGTGCTTCTAGTACGCATATGTTTGGTACTAGGTATGTTAGGTTCTAATACATATATGTTTATGTAATTGACAAGTTTGTGCTTCTTGTACATATATGTTTATGTACTAGACATGTTGTGCTCCTGGTACCTATATGTTTAGGTACTAGATATGTTTGCTAGGGAAGCAGCGTAGCTAAGGTCACAATCGGGTGACTATACGGTATTTATGTAGTTTATATATATGTTTATATATTTATGAAATGATTATTATTATTATTATTTGGGTCTAAAACACATGTATCTCACGAGACTATTTTGTCTCACGTACTACGTTTGTTTTGTGGCTATGTACTCAGGTTCAGGTTGAAGTGATAGAAGGTTGCACTAGAAGTGGCCTAGAGATGCTTAGTTCGGAAGCTCATAGGTAGATCCGGTTCCCTATGGTTTTGATATACTTGGTGACACCGTATTTTTGTAAACTCTGATAAAGGTTTTAAAGTTTTTGTTAAACTGTATTTTGGACAATATGTCAAATATTGGGAAAAATGTATTTTAAATGATTTAAACGATGTTTTAAAAATACGTGTGTTACAGCGGGGCCTAGAGTAGAAGGACACTAGAACGAATTTAGACTTAACTTTGGTTTTGATATATTTTGTAACACCAAATTTATACTCTGATTTTCATACCAAAGGTTTTTGTAAATCCGTATTTTGGGATATTTCCCCTCTTATTCAAATGATTATTTTGGCCAAATGTTTTGTATTAAAATTTGAGGTGTTACAGTCCAAGTATAAAATTGTGTTTATATAAATTATGTTATCTTGTTTTAACAGAAAATATATTTACTTGCATCTATTAATGATTTTTTATTGGGTAAATTATAGTAATTGTCCCTGAGGTATTTTAGATTCTGGATTTCTGTTCCTATACTTTTTTATTTTCAGTTTTTTGTCCTTAAAGTTTTTTGGATTTCAGTTTTCTGTCATTCCGTTCAATTTTAGCCGTTAATTAACGAAAAATGCCAAGCATGTGAGAGCATTTTGGTCCTTTTCCTCATTCTTCATCTTCTCCAAAATCTGACATGCTATCTCATGTTGTATTGTAGAAGTTTTCTTTGCATTTCACCTTCTTCAAGTTTTTGTTCTACAAAACCACGGCCGCACACCGCTAGACGTCTTCTCCGGTCACCTGCAACTCGTCTTCTCCTGCGACCTCAAAGTTTTTCCAGTTATCGTCTCTTCTCTCTCTCTCTCGATTGTTAATTAAAACTTTCATATCTCGTTTTGATTTTACAAAAATCTTCAAAAAAAAAAAAAACTCTAACCCAAATATTAACCACATCGATTTAGAAGCCCTTTCCCCAGCCGGAACTTTAATTTGATGATCAAACTTCAACCTCGACGGCGATTTAGGCGCCGATGACAAAATCTCAGTACTCTGAGTTGCTGTTTTCAACACCTCCCTCTTTTCATCAGTCAAAAACCCCTCTCTTGGAGACGTCATTCCCAATTGCAAATCCTACAAGTAAAAATCACAATCTCAGCATAAATTTATCAACTTCATAATAATTTGGGCTTGCATTTAATTCGATTTGTATGATTGTATCAATTTGGGGATGAACAAGACAGCCGGTGGTTCCTCCGGTGGCCTAAAAAATTGACCGGAATAACAACGATTCCATGAAGAAAGTAACGATGATGTTGTGGAACAGAGATTCAGGCGGCCTGAAGAAAGTACGATGATGTTGTGGAAATGTTTGTTGAATCCAAACCATTGACATCTTGTATAAGAGCATCGATGATTTAAGAATATGATTCATGTTTAACTCCTTTGATATTTGGATTTTGCTGTGATTTTAGGTCAGGATTTGATTTTGGGTGAACAATTTTGAGAAAAGAGAAAGGATAAAGATTAGGGTTAAAGTTAGAATGATAGAGATGAAGAACACTATTAAAGCTTTGGAATATTTGCATGGACAAAATTCTTCTAAGTTAAGGTTTTCTTTTTTTAAATTAGAGTTGTTTCAAATTAGGGTTCTTCAAATTAGGTGGGGATGAAGATGACAATGGTGTTATGAAAAAAGTTACAATGGGGGTAATTCGGGGAAAATGACAAGAATATCGTTAGTTAACGTTGGAAATTGGACGAAATGATAGAAAAGTGAAATCCAAAAAACTTTAAGGAAAAAAAAACTTAAAAAAAAAGTTTAAGGACAGAAATCCAGAATCTGAAATACTTAGGACAATTTCTGTAATTTACCTTTTTTATTTATGTAAAGTACAGGCGTAAAATGGTCATTTTAGATTTGACAAACGATATTGTTTTCTCTAATTATTTATGTCGTTAATAAATGTTGAAATCGTGTAACTCCATCGAGATTTCCTACTTGTAAAATAGATTTTGATACAAAAATCCTATGCTAATACGGAGTATAATATATGATTCATCAATAACTTCCTAGAAATTCGATTCTATCATATGTATTGTTAACATACAACTTGCTTCATCATATGTAGGGGATTTTATTGTCGGGTTGAGTTATGGTTCTTATCAGATCAGTCTTGTCAGGTTTAAAGTAAAAAAACTATTAACTTAGACTAGGTTGGTTCGGTTCAGATTCACGTTAAATAAATTGATATCAATATAAAACTTGAATACACCGACCCAACTAACTGAATTAAGTTCGTTTTCAGGTTCGCAGATGATATGTATTTTAATTCTGAGTTGGCAGATTTTTGTCTTGATAATATTTGATTAAAATATCTTTACCATAACGAAAATTAGGAAAATATCTTTTACTAAACTTAAAAAATAAGGTACAATTGTGCAACCGTGTGATGAATCCCATACCTATAAATACTCGACCCCATCAACACCCAATTCTCCATGTTCAACCCCATATAATCAGTGGCAATGGCATCCTCCATAATCGCAACTCTCCTGCTCTTCTCCGTCGCCCAATTCTCAGCCGCCACCGGTACCATCGGTGTGAACTACGGCAGAATCGCCGATAACCTCCCTGATCCAGTCAAAGTCGTTCAACTGCTAAAATCAAACGGCCTTGACCGTATCAAAATCTACGACACCGATTCCGCCGTACTCAAAGCTCTTTCCGGTTCAAAAATCGCCGTCACTGTCTGCCTCCCTAACGAGCAACTCAAATTCGCCGCGAGCTTTCGCCGACGATTGGGTGAAATCGAATATAGCTCCGTACTATCCGTCAACTGTAATCGAAGCAATAGCTATAGGTAATGAAGTATTCGTTGATCCTAATAACTTAACCAATTTCCTCGTTCCCGCCATGAAAAACGTTTACGCATCGTTGATAAAAAACAAAATTAACATCAACGTTTCTTCTCCGATTGCTTATAGTGCTTTAGCTACCTCTTATCCTTCGTCTTCCGGTTCATTCAAACCGGATCTGGTTGAACCGGTGATCAAACCAATGCTCAGCTTCCTTAAAACAACCGGATCATACCTCATGATGAACGTGTATCCGTTTTTCGCTTATGAGTCTAATTCAGACACTATTTCACTCGATTACGCTCTGTTACGTGATAACGATGGTGTGAAGGACACGCAATCTGGTATCACTTACAGATCCCTTTTTGAAGCACAGATCGATTCTGTGTATGCCGCCATGGATGCATTGCAATTTAATGATGTTAAATTGGTGGTCTCGGAAACTGGGTGGCCGTCGAAGGGTGATTCTAACGAGCATGGCGCCGGTGAAGATAATGCTGCTCAATATAACGGTAATTTAGTTCGGCGAGTGCTCACCGGCGGTGGATCTCCGTTGAGACCTAACGATCCGTTAACTGTTTATCTGTTTGCGTTATTTAACGAGAATCAAAAGACTGGTCCAACTTCTGAACGGAATTACGGTTTATTTTATCCTAATGAACAGAAGGTGTACAGTATTCCATTGACTATGGGAGCTTTGACGAACTCGCCGCCGGTGGTCGGTAACGGTAGCAAGGCGGTTGGTGACGGAGTTACGGTTTAAAGTTTCAATATAATGATTAATTTATCGAAATTCATGTAATTTTTTCTTAACGTAGGGTTAATGGTTTAGCATTATCCTTATAGCATGTCATTGTTTTGCCTTACATGTTATCATTATTATTATTATAACATGTCATTATTTTGCAGTACGTATTATTATTAGTATTATTATTATTAGAATTATTATTACTTCCTCCGTATCAAAATAAGTGACACAAATTGGCTTACACGTTTTTTGAGGTAAAAGATTAAAGTAGAGGTTAAATTATATTAAAGTACATAATTAGTGGAGAATGGGTCCCACTTTTCTTGAATAAAGTGATATTAATGAGTTTTAAAGGTAAAAGTAAGGGTATGAGGGTAATTTCACTTTATTAAAGTGGATAGTTAGTGGGTATGAGTCCCATTATTTTTACCAAATAAGGAAAGTTTTCAAAGTGTGTCACTTATTTTGATACACCCCAAAATGAAAAGTGTGTCACTTATTTTGATACGGAGGAAGTATTATTATTATCTTGTATCTACTACCAAGCCCACTAATAATGATTTGATTGAATTGTTAACTCACAAACATATGACTAAATCATGAACTAGAAGCCGCAAATTCAAATAAAAAACCAAACAAATAATCAAAGATGTTTTCCTACAATTAAAACCTCACTCCATATCTCATTCTCCTAAATACCACTAACCGCTCTGGTATTGATATAAGTTGAGTATCAACATTTATTGAATAATTTCAACTGTCTGAACCTTTAATTTGGGTAAACAGTGAAATTGTATTGACTGGGGGAGGCAATATGGGTCCCTACACTAATAACAGCAACGCCATTTTAAAATGTAAATTTCTGTTTAAAACTTGAAACCGTCTCGCAATTGGTAGTTGGAATGTTTTGTACTCGATTTCCTGTTACTGTTTTACTGACTAGTTGTCTTAAAAGAAGAATAATACTCCCTCCGTCCCACAAAAAACTTCCCATTTGACCTTAATTTTTTGTCCCACAAAAAACTTCCTATTTCATTTAATTGATGGGCTCCACATAATAAAATACTATTATAACTAAGGACCTCACCACTAACTATCCACTAACCATCTTTCTCTCTCCAAATCAATCTTATATTTTAATCAAAATTATTACCAATGACCCCACCACTAACTATCCCCTTAAAACTTGTGCCCATATCAAATGGGAAGTTTTTTGTGCGACGGAGGGAGTAGTTTTTTTTATTCTTGTTTGAAATAGGGGTAAATCATAAATGATGGAATTTCAATGTGTTAACTGGTTGTTAGGTATTATAAAATTTAGCTATGAAATAAAGTATTTTAAAGTTTGAAAAGTGATTTTAGGTAGGGGTGGCAATTTCTGACCCGACACGAAACCCGACCTGAAACCGACACGAAAATAAACAGGTTTGGGTTGAGGTAAAAAATAATTGGGTCAGTCTCGGGTTGAATCAACTGACCCGTTTATTAAACAAGTTAGGTTCGGGTCAATGATAATTTAAATGGGTCGACCCGCCAACCCGTTTAATTATTAAAATATATTTTAAAACATATATATTTATACTTAATTTATAGTTTACTAGTTAAAACGTAATTAATATTTAGATAAATATTAAAAATGTTACTTAGGAATTTGGTACCTAGCATTTTGTTATGAATTTGTGTAATAATAACAGCATTTTGACCCGTTTGACCCGTTTAACTTATTTGACTTGATAACCTGTTTAACCTTGTTTTATTATATGGGTTATATGGGTTAGGTTTGGGTTGAAGTTAAACAGGTTAGGGTTGAGATATCTGACCCGTTTATATAAACAGGTCGGTTTCGGGTTGAACGTTTCTGACCCGCCAACCCGCGAACCCGAACCCGTCAACCCGAACCCGACCTGAATTGCCACCCCTAATTTTAGGTAAAAGTGAGGTATGCTAGAGTTTTTAAATATGACTCTTTGAAGTGTAAGAAAAAATTGGTTTTAAAAGTGTTTTTGACTTTTAATCGACAAAAGCGTGCTCTTTAACATTTACACGATTTGTTAAAGAACAATTTGGTATAACTAATCATCTTAATTTACAGATTATCATTTTATGCAATGACATAAGGTTAATAACACAAGAAACTACAGACATCAATATTTCTTCATATTTTGACGTGTTTAATTGTAAATTTTAAAAAGGTGTCCCTTTTATAACAAGTTCTCCTAGGATGACCGATGTGGTGTATGCAACCTGACCATCATCATGACGGTATTCAAACCGGTAAATGTTACCTAAGAAGGGATCGAACTGGTACCTTTATAAAGTCATTCGTAAACATCAGTTATCACTAGTAGAGGTGTAATCAAGCCGAGATAGCTCGAGAGTACTCAAAATCGACTTGAAAAATATTCGGAATCAACTCATTGTAAACCAATCTTGAGCTACTCGAGTAGGTTTCTAGCCGAGCTCAAGTACCTTAATACTCAGCTTGCGAGCCTAATCATGCTTAATCGAACTTCCATTAAATTATTATTTTAACCCTTTTTATATACATAATCACATGCATCTTTTGTATACAAGGGAAAAAAAAACCCTACCCCATTTAGCAATTATACTCTTCCAGATCAACTTACGACAACATTTAAAAAAAAAAAAAAAAAGTGTTGATACGGTCACCGAGCTCGAGATTAAAAATAGAGGCTCATCAAGTATCAAGCTTCAATTTAGTTGTCGACTTGAGTATCGACTCGATTACAACCCTAGTTTCACTAGACCATCACTAGATGGTTTACATATTTATAAATATTTATAAATATAATGGTAGAAAATCTAATTTCGTTTTCTTTTTGTTTCCTTTCCCTAAAAACATCACCAATATAAAATTAAAACATCATCAAATGCCAACAATTAAAAGGGAAGAAAGAATGGCCCCTCCTCACCTTTATTCCGCCAAGAAAATAAAATAAAAATTGGACAAATGCAGAAATCCAAGTTGTTAAAAAATGATAAAAACTTTACATGTATCTCTCATAACAACTACAATAACAATAAATTATGAAATATTTCTGAATAAAAATGAAATTTTGGTTTTCAATATCACCTGCTCGATCTATGCTCTCTTCTTCCTGATTTCCCACATTCTCCAAACGATAAAAATCTTGCACTTCTACGTCCACCAACTGGGGTTCCAGGTTTCATCTGTTTAAAAAACAGATAATCGTATTTTGAATAATCATATTTAACATATATAAATAAAAATTAAAATGAAGAATAAAAAATGTTGACATTTTACCTTCCCCCTGCGGTTCTGCTTCGGTTTGTTGAAACAGAAACAACCACCACCTCCTGATCCAGACTCGTATCCTCCCCTATATAAACAAAACCACAACAATTTAATAATTACATATTTAGTCCCTACATTATTGATAACATGATACGAACCAAACAATAAAAGAAGGCTGTCGGTGTAAATCACCGAAAGCTAACTGAATAAATGATAATCCTGGAATTCGAGAACCAGGTTTCTCCCTAATAACAAAAGACAATAATATTGAAACAATAACTAAATTCTCAATGACTAAACAATGAGGGAATTGGTCTCTATTAATAGAGCCGGCCCTATTCCTAGACCTAGATAAACAAGGAAACGAAATAATAATAATATCCTAATATAATAATTCTTAAATAATAATAATAATAATATCCTACTAATAGGATCGTATCATAACACAAAATGTGACCTAATACTAATCGAGTTCAAAGTCACCCAAAATGCACTTTAAATGCTTAAAACATCTTAAATCATTTTATTCAAAAACTTGCACTGATATAATATAACTTTTGTAATCAAATCTGACACACGTGTTACAAGAAAATGTCATAAAATAGCAACATATTTTTAGGCGGTGGTCCATTTTCGTAATTGCAAGTTTTTAGCTGGGCTAATTTGGTAATTTAAGGTTTTTTTTTTGGTCCCTGTAGATTAATTAAAAGTTATTTATGCCCCATGTGGTTACTATTTTTTTTAACACTACTATTACCATAATAGACCTGGCTAAAAACTTATAAGTTATAACTACCAAAACAGACTGTAAAATATATTGCTATTTTACAACATTCACCCTATAAAATATTTATGTACGTTTCCCAAAATAGAAATTGGTTAAAAAGTAATTTTCTTTTACGTGCAAAAGAAAAAAGAATATTGTTGACCACTTACATGGTTTCTTTGCTATATTTTCCAAGTAAACTGCTATCATGCAACAAACTCGGTGAAATATGTTCTTTTGAAAGTGTCTTCCCAATTCCATCATTAATCTTCAAAAGATTCAGTTCACGAGTCAACTCATCTTCCCATTGTTGGTGAGTTTGACCACTTCCATCTTGGGGCAAAACTTGATTTCTCTCGGGTTTCAATCGGTTTAATGATCCAGGTGTACCTTTTTCTGCAGTTTGTAACCATGCAGTTTCTAGTCTTTGTTCATGTATGATTGATTCTATTCTTTGAACTGGATTTCCAACTTTTGGAACGGAATCTGTTGACTCAACCTGCCTTTGACTTTGACTTTGACTGTTTTCTGGTGTAGGAACGTCGTCATCTGATAGTAATATGATTCTGACTTGTATATTGCGGCGAAGAACAATCTCAAATGAGTTTGTGATACTGCTGAGAAACCTTTCAGCTCTGTTTTTTATTTCTTTATTTCTAAACACAATATAAGCAACAAGAATACCTGCTGCAATGCAATATGAATATAATTTAATATATTATTATTATTATAATTATTATTATTAGGTTTAGTTAAATAAATGCACATATATTATTATATAAAGTAAGCAGCATATGGAAATTCCAACCCATTTACTTATCAATGTAACATCGCTCAAAGTCTATTTTTAATTCTACATTGTTTAATTGGAAGATTTACATTATATTATATGAGTAAATTACACAAATGGTCATTTATGTTTGTACCATATTACAACTTTGGTCCTTTAGTTTCAAAAATAACACTGGTAGTCCTTATTTTTGAAACCTTTGATACCCGTGCTCCTTTATGCTAAACGATGTTAACATTTTCTTTTAAGTAGAAGATGAGAAAAGACGAAGATACGCTAATGTCACATGTGCATTAAGGACTACGGGTGCAAAATATTTTCAAATTAAGGACTACCAGTGTAATCCTTTAAATTAAAGGACCAAAGTTGTATATGGTACAAACCTAAAGGACCATTTGTGTAATTTACTCTTATTATATTGTTTTGGGATCAAAATAAATGCACTAATTAGTAATAAAAATCTGACAAGAAAATGTTTGCAAGTTTAACTAACTAACTACCCCATCCAACCAGCCATCTCTAATCAAATGATGAGTTAATTACACAAATTGTCCCAATTGTTTGTACAAAATTAGTCCCTCGACTTTTTTAGTTACACGGATAGTCTCTAATTTTACAAGTTTTAACACCAACGGTCACCGAATCAAAAAGGGCGTTACGTGTAAAAAAAGAAAGTCGAGGGACAAAATCCGTAAATGCATACAAACCACAGGGACGATTCATGTAAAGAAGAACATGAATAAATAAAGAAAGATATTTATTATTTACCTTTATCTTCAGAAATAGATACAAGATTCCCGTAAGTATGCAACAGCTGCCTCAACGTTTTAGAATGGCAATTATCGATACAACGAACCCAGATATCATCCAATATGTTGGCATTACTACGAGCAGGTACACTGCTGACATCATCATCCACATTGATGAGCTGTCTCATTGGTAAGAGTGCATCTTCTTGACTTCTTGACTTTTTAAAAGTAGGTTTAGGTTGATCATCATCAGTTGTTCTAGAACTTTGTCTTCTGCTTCCGGAAGGTGTAGGATCGGGTGACCCGAGCTGTAAAAGGGTTGCTGTGAACCATGTTGACCGTTCACTAGAAAGTCTTAGTTGTTTTTCAGCTTCAGAAAGAAGTTTTAAAGCTTGTTTTAATCTCTCCAGTTCACCTTCTGTTACTGTAATCAGGATATCATATTATGTACATGAGTTATTTATTTATAAGATTAAATTACACATATGGTCCTTTAGGTTTGTACCATATTACATATTTGGTCCTTTAGTTTCATAAATTACACCGCTAGCACTTATTTCTGAAACTATTGACACGTTTGGTCAAGACGTTAACGTAAACGGGTATTATGGGTTTCAAATTGGTGAAGGGAAAGGGAAAATGACAGATTTACCCCCTCAGTTAACGTCTGTTTAGGTAAAGGACTAAACGTGTCGATAGTTTCGGAAATAAAGACTACCAGTGTAATTTATGAAACTAAAGGACCAAATATGTAATATGGTACAGCCTAAAGGACCGTTTGTGTAATTTACTTTATATTATGTTTATTAACATAATATAAAGTAAATTACACAAATGGTCCTTTAGGTTTGTAGGTTGTACCATATTACATATTTGGTCCTTCAGTTTCATAAATTACACTAGTAGTTCTTATTTCTATAACTATTGACACGTTTGGTCCTTTACCTAAACAACCGTTAACTTTTCCCCGTCAAACAAATGGGTTTTTATGGGTTTCAAATTGGTGAAGGGAACGGGAAAATGACAGATTTACCCCCTCTGTTAACGTCTGTTTAGGTAAAGGATCAAACGTGTCAATAGTTTCAGAAAAAAGGACTACCAGTGTAATTCACTATGCAGTTATCTCCGTTAGAAATCAAATATCGGTCAAGTACCGAGATTTGAGATATCGTTTATCGAGGTGAGATATCGGTGGGATATCGGTTTTTTATATTATGTAGAATATTAAATATATATTATATATAATTATAATTATAATAAAATTAAACAAAATACATAACATAAAACATCATTAGATAGTAATATAAGTGAATTATTTGCATATTAATGATGCATTGAGAAAGGTTTAGACAACTCATTAAATATTTGTTTTAAGCTTTCACCTCATCTTGGTCAAATCTCAGCCATCTCGGTGAGATCTCGGCGAGATTCTTCACCAATATCAGTCAAATCTCAGTCAATCTCGGCGATATTCTCGGTACCGAGATTTACCACCGAGATTCTCAACCAAGATTATTTTTAAGTCCGACTGAGATCTCACCGAGATTAACTGCCCAGGTAATTCATGAAACTAAAGGACCAAATATGTAATATGGTACAAACCTAAAGGACCATTTGTGTAATTTACTCTATAATATAATATAGGAAGTTGAGTTGAGAAGATACTTACAGTTTCTACCATCAAATGCATCAGCAACTTGATATGTTCCAGCAATAATATCCATAATAAGTGTAGCCATTTGAGTCATTAAAACCATTGGATCAACTCCTAAATCCATTAATTCTCTCGCCCTTTTAACCGTTTCTGCTGTTTTTGATGACATTGCTAATTCCAGTAATTCCAATAATTTCTCATCAGAAACAACTCCCACCTACAAAAAAAGTCCAAATAATTAACTACATTTCCTAATTAACGGGTCAAACAGTAGCTAAAATGGAAACGGGTCAAAATTAAATTAGGAAAAAAATAAACTTACAAGTTCGTTTACCAAATCGGTTGTGATTGTTTTTCCTAATAAACTTAACTGATCCAACATAGTTTCAGCATCCCGAAGTGAACCCTCTACATTTATGGCAATTAAATCTAATGCATCCAATTCAACATCCAAATTTTCTTCTTCTGATATTTTCCTTAATCTGTTAACAATTTCACTATCTTTAATTTTATTAAAAATATACTTTTGGCACCGTGACAAAACGGCACGTGGCACATTATCAAGATCGGTAGTTATAAAGACGAACACGACCCTTGGCGGTGGTTCTTCTAGAAATTTCTGGAATGCTAACCATAATTTAGATGGTAATAAATGACATTCATCAATTACATAAACCTCATGCCTTGTAAATGTGGATTTAGAAGGACTAATTTGCAGTTTTTTCATTAAAAAACTAACTTTATCAATCCCTTTTTTATTAGATCCGTCCATTTCGGTAATGATTCGATTTTTTCCCGAAATGTATTCAGCACAATCTCTGCAAATTCCACATGGTCTCGTGTCTCCCGTTGCAAGACAGTTTAAAGCTGCTGCAAAAATCCTTGCAGTTGAAGTTTTTCCAGTCCCACGAGGACCTTGAAATAGGTAAATTGGAGCAATTCTTGCCCTAATTATGGAATTCACAAGGGATTGAACCACAACATTTTGACCAACTATATCTTCGAAAAACATTGGTTTATACTTGTAACTAAAACAATTAATATTATCAAGTGACGAAGGAGAATGAGAAAGAGAAGGAGAACCAACTTCTATTTCATCATTTATAGCAACGAGTTCCAACCCTTGTTGACTTTTATAACTTGTTGACCATCTTGTTCCATCTAATCGACTCAAAGCTTCTAAATCGAGTTCACCATAGTTAGTTGACAGCTCATCATCTGTCCCAATAGACGAACGATCTCTGCTTTCAACACCATTGGTTAGTAATGGAACATGAGATTGTTTTTGTGTGTGTTTTTTCTTCTTGTAAGCACGATGTCGCCTATGATAATTGGTTTGGTTACCACATAACATACTGCTCCCTTTTCTTCTTAATGTATCAGAAAAAGATGGAGAATAACAACTGCCACAAACACCACGTTTTGGTGTACTTCTTTTAGATGATGACCAATAACAAGGGATTCCACATCCTTGACTGCCTGGTAAACCTAACTGATCTTCATCATCGATTTGATCATCATTTAATGATCCGGTTGTTGCATCCCATGATCCAATTGTACTTGGATTCTTAACCCAATATTTAGTAAACGAACTTGTGGATAAAGCTGGTGTGCTGTAACAGTAAGATGAATCATCTTTCCTACTACCACCTCTTAACAATTTGGAAGATCTGAGCCTATACAACAATGGTGATGTCACCGAAGTCCCTTTAACAGGTGCATCATTCGAATTAACATCATCGAATTGATCAACCATGTTTAATTGTCTCTGCAATTGGAGTTTTAAAGCAGCCGCTGAAGAAGAATGTACCGTTTTCTTCGGCTTCTTTTTCGTTAATGGAGCTCTCCTAAACGGTGGTTTTGAAGATGAAGACAATTCATACCTGTTACCATCAGCTGCATCAGTTTTCAGATCTCCATCATTTCTAGCATCACTTAAGCTATCATCAACACTCTCATCTCCATCACCAATTTGATCATCTACATTGCTTCTTTGTTTGCGTCTTGATCCTGTTACTGAAGCACTCCGTTCACTCTCAGATCTCTGAGTTCTCCAATTATACAAATACACCTTCTTCTCTTTCCTTCTATTACCATTATTATTACTGCTACCACTAACATTATTGTTGATAACATTATTCTCACCGGTTTCTTCTACACTGAAGCCACTACTGTGTCTATAATGGTGATTATAATGATTACTAGGAGCATTAGTGATAGAAGATGAACCAGCCGGAGCTACTAACGCAACGGCGGTGGTGGATCTAGATGAACTTAACGGCGAGCGCCATGAAGAAGTCGTACCAGGATCTCGTAGCGCACGAGAAGCTTTCCTGATCTGAGTTAACTCCTTCTTCAGATGCAGATTGCTCGGATCAACTACATCGCCACTATAACTACTACTACGATTTGCAGACATTTTTGTAACTCCGATTAGTTGAGAGAAATGCAGAAAACCAAACGGAAATAGTGAATGAGAATGCTACAGATCTGACAGATTTGCATCAAATGTTACAGAGTACAAATACAAATGTAGGACTGATAAGAATTAGGGTTTCGAGGAAATGAGTTTCGAATTGGGGAGGGAAAAGGGGGATTTTATTTTTTTCATCGAAATCGAAGAGAGGTAAAAAGGTTGAAGTTTGGTTCTTCCCTCTCAACAGTGGAATATAGTCATTGACAGTCAGTCCCCTTCAAAAAGATTCTACTTTCATGTCCGAGTCCGACTGTTTTATTACATTTTATTTGTAAAAAAATTTTACAATTATTATTTTCCTAAGACTGCAAGGTATGGGACAAATTCAAGGGGCGTGGGGGTGTGAGGTGGCCTCCATGGCGTGGGGTTTTTGGAGGAACACCGCCCCCCAATGGCGTTGGGGTCCGGCGTGGAGGAGGCAGTCCACGGGCAACGCTCGACAACGGTGTGGAAGGGATGCTTTTTGATGGATGGTGGCTTATGATTGGTTAATGAGTATTTTCTTTTCTTTTTTATTTAAAATTAAATGGAATAAAATGGTGTGGTGTGGTGTGGTGGGTATTTCCTAGAGATGATGTGGTGTGGTGGTGGTGTGGTTGCTGAGGTGGCGATGATGTGGCAGAAAAATTAGGTAATACATGTGGTACCCATACCGGATAGCCTAAAAGTTACGACTACTCAATTAATGTTGCCAATTTTGTACTTTTATGACCTATAAATATCTTTCTATTTTACTTCCCAATCAACAATAGTAGGATTTGTACAACATGATGACTATGGTGTGTAAAGGATCGACCCGACCTGACTAAACCTTCAATCTGAACCCGATTATACTAGTCGGGTCGAGTTTATTCACATTCTATGTCAATATTGGAATTTTTTAAACCCGACCCGACAACCCGATTCGTTATCGGGTTGGGTTTCGGGTTACAATTTCTTGCCTTTGTCGAATTTCAGGTTGACCCGATTAAAGTTTAAGTGTTTTATTTCCTCTAAAATTTAGATATTTTTACTATTAAATCAATAAATTAGCATATTATATGATAAATCATTAAATAAAAGTCAATTAAAAATTATAAGTGTTAGATAAAAACCCATAAAATTCAATATACTTCCTCCGTTTCAGAATAAGTGATACACTTTCTATTTTGGGGTGTTTCAAAATAAGTGACACACTTTAAAATTTTATCATATTTGGTAAAAGGTAGTGGGGACCACACCCACTAACTATCTCCTTTAATAAAGTGAAAAGACACATGTACTCTTACTTTTACATTTAAACATCATTAAATTCACTTTAATCAATATATGTGGGACTCATTCTTCACTAACTATCAAATTTAATCTAATTAACCTTTATTATATTTTGCCTCAAAAACCATGAACTTATCACTTATTTTGAAACGGAGGAAGTATTAGATATTTTTTTTCATTTTTACCTAAAATTCCTACTTTAAGTGTAACCCGATTCGTTTGGACGGTTTAATTTATCCGAATCAAATAGATGAAACCAAATAAAGTCCGGTTTTCAAAAGTTCAAACCGAAGCGTCCAAACTAATTCGAAAACCAAACCGATCCGAACCAAATAAGAAGTTGGTTGGTTTGGTTTTTCCCTAATATTTTCAAAATACTACAAAAGTATATAATATAAATATTATTAAGTTCGATATGTAAAATTCCAAAATGATAAACTACTTTGTACATAAAAACAAGTCTAATTCATAGCTTGTGACATTTACAATCATATATGTATAAATCTTGACATCAACTTTATTAAAAATGGAACAAGTGTTAGTATATAAATCAATTTACTATTTACTACAAGAAATTAAAGAAAATGAGTACCATAATTGCTTACAATGAAAACCAACAAGTTTTAGTATATAAATCAATTTACTATATATTACTATTCGGTTTATTTGGACAATCCGGTTTTCACAACGGAAACCAAATCCAATCCGAAATCCAAACTATTAATTTGGTTCAAGTTCAAACTGATCCAAAAAACCAAATAACCAATTCAAAGTGTTCGATCCAAAATGTCCAATTGGACAATCCGGTTATATCCGAATAGTGAACACCCCTACGATCAACGCGACAAACCCGAAACCCGACAAACCCGGATCCTTATCGGGTCGGGTTTCGGGTTAAGATTTTTTTATCTCAAACCTGACAGACCCGACCTGATAAGAGCTCTAACCTGACCCGATAACCCGATTGCACCCCTATAAGTGTTTAAATATTATGAAATTTTCTAAAATATGTCATAGGCATGGATAATATTGTATTTAATGATCCAATATTTTATAAACTAATATAATTTGACATTAATGAACTATTAATCTTTATGTTTAATACCACGTGTATGATTGCTAAAATTGAGAAATTAGAAGATTTAGAAGGTAAAATGGATATTTAATATTTCTAATCAAATGTCTGATATGACCAAAATTAAACATAAAATACATATCAAATTTTGGTCACATCTAACGTAATTTTAGGTAGAAATCATTTTTTAATTGTCATATACTTTTAATCTTTATTTATTCTATGATTTCAGACCACTTATAAATATGAAGTGAAAGTGGAACATTTTGCGAAAAAATAAGCTAAAACAAGAGAATGTGACGCGTCAAAAGGTACCAGATGCGATGCGCATTTTCAACCATCAACACGACACGTTCTAACGAACAATTAAGGTCTTTGCTTATCTTATATTTAAGTATCTCTTTTGGTTATACTCTTCATAATCAGTACACAAACAACTTATGGATGGACTCCAAGTGTGGGAGAGTTGTAACGCCACAAAATTTTAAGTAATTATTTTATTAGTTATCTTCTTATTTCAAGAATAAATTATTAGATGTTAATTAAATCCGTTCTATTCGAGTTACTTAATTAATTTTGAGGGTGTGTACGTGTTCGTGTTTAACCCGGTTCTTTAATTGTTTGGTTCGGGTTTAAAGTTTACTAGTTAGTTAAGTTGTCGGGTTGGGCCAAGGGAGCCCCAGGGAAGGGACGACCAAACCTAATTGCCTCCTTCCCTACCTCCACATCTGTAACACCTCAATTTTCAAAACGTCTTTTAAATCATTTAAAATACAATTTCCAACATTTTTCATGTTGTCCAAAAATACAGTTTAACAAAAACCTTAAAACATATATTAAAGTTACAAAACATGGTGTTACAATGCAATATCATAACTATTGGATAACGGGATCTACCACAGAGAAGAAGTACCAAAATCTGAAAGCTCAGATTGCCAAAGTTGAGAAAGCAAAAGCATTGAAAGCAACGACTGAAACATTCCTAAGTGACTCAGATTCAAGTGATGAAGAAGTGATTGAAAATAAAACAAAAGGTCTATTTTCTAAAATAGAAGAAGAATCTGAATCCAATTCAGAAAATCTCAAAGATTGCAAATTTCTGATGGCTAAATTTGAAGAGACTGAAAAACATCATCTATTCAAAGAAAATCAGGAATACGATAATCTAGAGTCTTCTTTCTCAAGGGAATGCGAAGCTGAAATTCCTAAAAAGGTAAGAACATATGATAAAGATTTTCATGAAGATTATCCACCCCTACTCAAATTACTTGCACAAGATTTAGTATATACTCATGATAGAAATGCTAAGTTAGAAATTTCTCTAACTGAAGTGTCTGAAGAATTAGAAAGGCTTACACAAGAATCTTCCAAGATAGAAGCTTCAAAACTCAAGGTAATCAGGCTTCAGTATGTCAATCAGATCCTAAGAGAAGACAATATGACGTTATTTAAGAAAAATGAAGCTCTTCTAGAAAACATGCAACTCATGTTCCAAGTCATCCGATCTCATAAAGCAGACCTTGAAAGAACAGGTTTCAGCTCCAGTTCCTCCTGAAGTAGTCATGTTAAAATCAAACTATGGAACTCCTATGTTTGGATAGCCAAATGACTACTCTCCATAAGTAACAGCTTCAAAATCCAAAGAAGATTGTTCTGGAAAAGAAGTTTTTCAGATTTCTAAAGAAGATCTAACCATTACAGACTCTGGTCACACTGATCGAGTGCTTTCATCAGAGGGGTTCAAAATCCGGGATAAGGAGATGGCTCAGACTTCCTCTCAAACCGAAAAGATGGATCCAACTCAACTTAATCTCATCGATCAAGTCAGTTACTTAACCAACTCATTGACTGATATAAAATCTGAACTCAAGAAGATCTCCACCGAAATTCGGGCTGAAATAATGAAGGGTTTGCCCAGATAAGTAAACAGCTCCAAGCTTTTATCGGGCCCCTACAAAACCTAGCGCTTCTTATTCCACCAGTTCATCAGCCTGACCCTGCACCCCAAGTAGTCGTAATGGTGAAGCTGACGACTCAGCCTCCCCTAGTTCGTCAGGGAGAGTGTTGTGCAAAAAGATCCAATCTTTGAAAATGGCCTGATAAGATCCAATCCTAATGTTAGAAAAATGAATGATTTGGATGGGTCTCAACATCTTTCAATGGAAGATTATGTAAGGCAGGACGTTATTTTGGAAGTGACTGAGGAAATGGAAATTGATAATGAAAGTCACGTTGAACGAATCATTCAACATTTATCAGTGGAAGACTACGTAAGGCAAAATATTATTCTAGAGTTAACCGAGGAGATGGAGATTGATGAGATTAGTGCTCATCAAGTTATCCAATTCAAGTCTGCTGAAAAAGAAGTTTCTTCTAACCTACAAATCTTTCCTTTTCAGTCCTCAAAAGAACTTCAGGTTAGTAAGAAAAGATGTTATCTGTGTGGCAGTAAGATTCTTGAAAGCAAAAACTGTCACTACCACACTTATGATAGAATGATGGCATCAGGCTCTGAAAAGTCATCAGATACTGAGAAGAGCAGGTCAAAGAAGGTAGCTGACATTGATGACAACAAAAACGTTGTGGTATGCGTTTCTCAACGGGTACCCAAAAGTCCCTAAATGAGCTGAGGGTTCATGTAGGGCAGACAACATGAAGACATCTGATTTATGATCAGTTGTAAGCCCCTACATCTTTATATCATCAATAAGGCTAAGTAATTTTCCCCACCTCAACCTGCTTAAAGCCAACCATTGTTACTACTATCCTCGTGGTATCCGGTATGTTTATTTAATTTTTTATCATCATTTTGCAAGCATTTTTCTAATGATATTTCAAATCTTTGTCTTGCTTTATGTTATAAGAATGCCTCAAACGTTTTTCATATGTATGGATCTAGTCACTTAGAATAGTGAAATGTCACATGATTTATCAGCCATATCTTAGTGATTCATTATGATCAGGAACAAAGCATTTTATTAGTTGAAGGAATAGAATAAAAATACAACAAAATCTATCAGTCAAATTAGTTTATATAAATTCTAGGGAAAATAAGGATCAGATTCTATGAAGGAAACAATGATCTCTTACTGTTATTTCTCTCATTCTTTCATTATCTGATGTTAGTGTACTTAGTGCACTAAACTCTGAAATCCATGTGTTGCTGAGCATCTGAACCCTCATGTTCAATGTCTCACCGAACCATTATATTCAGTGCCTTAAAAATCACATTGTCAATATGTGAATTCTTCTGAATGAATATATATATATATATATATATATATATATATTCTTTATTTTTTTCGTCGAGATTGGTTTGGTGTTCCGTGTACCGCTCCAGATTATTGGGGTTGCGTTATTTTCTGACACCAGAGCTGATTTTGGATCCCTCATCTTCTCACAACTTGTAATGAAGGTTGTTGCAGCTAACATGGAGGCCTTGGTTCCTTTTCCCCACTTTCTATGTATGATCTTCTTGCACTCCCTGTGGGAAAAAGATTTCTTTGTTAACGTTGGACCCTACTTCAAAGCTGGAATGGTTGGACGTTCAAATTTCACAAACCAAGATACGGAGGTTGCACCTAAACTACCAGAAGGTATGTTAACTTTTACTCACCCCTCTCTCTCGAGTCCCTCTCGCGAGGAATACACGGGATTTGTAAACAATGCTTCTAACGCACACTCTTCAGATGCCCAAGATCTTGGTTCTTTGCTTTTCAAGGATTTGCACAACCACTCATCTTCTGACCATTCATCTTCACCACCTGATAATCAAACAAGTCGAACTCCGATCCGCAAGACGAACCGAGTGCTTGGGAAATCTGAGCACTCGGCGACTAAAAGGACACACCGGTACAAAATAAGAAGCTCAAGGTCCAGGGCTGCGTCAACCCCGAACCCAATCCAGATAAGGGAAATTTCACCCTCTTCCATTCCAGTCCCTCAAAGTACTGCAAACGTTGGTTCAGACCCCTCCCAGGTCCATCAGGTGTCTAGGTCCGGTCGTGGTTTCTCAAATATTGATCATGTGGAGGTAGAAGAACTTGTTGCCGAACCTCATGATGAAGAGGTTGCTTTTGTGAATCAAATGGTGGAGCCTAAGGATATTCCTATTCCAGAAACAAACCAAGTCGTCAATCCTGATGCTGAGTATAAATTACTGATTAGTTGGACTTCTAGTTCGGATGAGCACCTCTCTCCTACAACTAATCAAGCTCCAAATCTAGGGCAAACCGACGCACCAGGGGGTTCGAGGAACCGGGGTGTGCCAGGTTCACGAAATCTTCCTGGTTTTGTGGAAAATTTCAATGAAATTTTCAATCAGCTTGCACTCTTAACACGCTATTATGGGATTATCAATTCGAACATCAAGAATCTAACCAACAATCAGCATATGAAAAATAGTGTGCAAGATGTTTTGGCCACTAATCAACAAAATACTCATGAGGTTGTGAATGCACAATCTGGCAAAATCGAAAATCTTATCTCTGCCATCCTCAACCTCACGAAAAGCAATGCTGAACTCATCTCCTGATTTAATCAGTTTGAAAACTCAGTCAATGACAGGTTCGGGGAAGTCACAACTCAGATCTCGAAACATTTTAACTCTATTGAAAAGCCACTGATCACACTCGCTGAGTTTGTGAACTACAAGCGTGTTGAGCCACCAATGTCCATGGAAAATGTTTCAGCTGCCCAGCCCACTCCTCCACATTTTCATGGGGGAGAAATTTGTGCCTCAACGATACACAACGGAGAGGGTCGTTAGTAGATCGGTCGAAAGTAGGGCAACTATGGGTGCAAATGCTAGTGGTGGTGGTGGTAGTCGTAGTTGTGGTAATATTAGTCGAAGAATTGGCTTAAATCAGGATGTGTTGAGGGCGTCTCGTGAACAGAGGTCGAGTCACTTGTTTGTGGAGCTCCCATAAATTCTCCCAGGTAGTGATGCCAGTCTCCCCAAAGCCCCTTCCTCGATCGTGATAGGAAGGAATCCAGTCCAAGCCTCCAAAAGAAATAGCCAAAACTTGTCCCTCGACAAGGGAAAAGGCCCTGCTGTTCCCCCTCCCTCCAAGATTAAAAGGCGTAAAAGCTTTATGACTCCTGAAGAAGAGGAAGTCAGAATGACAGCTAGGAGGCTTGGGCTATCTGAAGAAGAACTTTCAGAGGCAAGGGAGGAAGAATATCGGATGATAGGCCAAGGGAGTCACAAAGGCATGAAGAAGTAATCAAAGAAAGGAGGGGCCCTGCTGATGCTTTTGTGTTGATGTTTTTATGTTTTTAAAACAATTGTTTGTACTTAACTATCTTTACTTTTATCGTTGCATGCTCTGAACAATTTACTTTTTAACTCTGATGAAGGAATTATATTAGCTTCAATGATATCGTTTTGACATACGAGTGAGTATTTAAGTTATGATGTATCATAACTAAAAGAACTCAAAAAGAAAATATATGAGTCTCTGAATTAAAGTATGATTTGAAACCTTCAGATCATCATTTGATGTAATATTTTCTAGGTATGTCGAAGACCCTATCTGAAGTGTGAAAATACTCAAGGATAAATATAAAACCTTCACACATTCAAGGGGAGTTGCCTAACTATTTGTCTACATCAAATAGGGGGAGATTGTTGGGTCGTTGAAGGCATCCCTCACTGAAAGAGATTTAATGAAGAAAAAAACGCAAATAGTTAGAAGACAATCTGAAGATTTGTTCTTCAGATCGTGGGTAACTGAATCTGATTTGTTCGGACTTCAGTAACCTGGCTACTCTATCTGATCACCATCTGAAGCAACGGTCAGTTCCCCGTGCGGAATCAGAGACTGATTAACCGATCAGATAGTTGTAGTAGGTTCAGTGTACACTTGACAATAACGCTAAGTCTTGAGGACAAATACTTCTTTAAGCAAAACTCTTACTAAAGGTCACTGAAGCTGTCTGCCATCTGAAGAAGCATGAGTATCCAAAGACTCATGGTGATCTGAAGCTTACAAAGGCTCGAAGTTTCAGTGTCACAGAAAGACACAAGTAAAGCACTAGTTTGTGTATCGCCGACAAAGGGAATCCTATGCAAATCTTCTAGAAGATATTGGTGATCACAAGCCGACGGAAAGTACGGTCAGAATTCCGTTAGTAGTGCTCGTCGCATGAAATATCCTCTGCACCAACGGAATTCTTACACGTGGACTCGAGCGTTCATTCATTTTTCATCACATTTCCCAACACTATAAATTGAGGAGTTAACGAACGAATCCCGTGTGCACCCAACAAGTTTACGCCCTGCTAAAAGCTTTCTCAGATATCATCCTTTGAGCAGAGTGTGAGCAACTAGTGATACCTTTGTTATTTTATTTGTGAACTGAACCTCTGTAACAAAGATGTCTGGTCTTGTGCTTGATCATTTGTTGATCAAATACTTGTCCAAGATAGTATTTGTTATTGTCTATCTCCTGCAAGTAGTTTAGTTATGATTCTTGTTCTTAACTATTCCACAAACTACATGTATCTTTGTTTTATCATTATTGATTAAAAAAAGTCTAAAAAGATCATTGAGTGTCATCATAATTTTTATTTGGTCAGTTAAAGCGTATAAGTGTATCAAATCACTTATCAGACTAACAACTATCTTGCACATTGGCTAGTACATGTTGACGAAGATTTGATCAGAATGCAAATTTACAATAGATTTTTAAACATAATCTTTATTAATTTACAATAAATTTTTAAACATAATCTTTATTTATTTATAGGTTCCGTATTCATTAAATCTTACTATTATATAAAGCATTTAGGCCTACCCCATTAGGCAAGTTTAAGGAGCTCCTTAAACTTGATTTTAAGGACCTTTCCACTTTTGTTAGTTAGTTCTCTAACTTAAAAAAAAAAAATCGTGGCTAATAAGATTCGAACCCAAGACCTCTCCTAACTTATCACTATGTGTTAACCACTTGCTATACATTACACTTTGGTAACACCACCCACACTTAATAACAAAAGTCTGTTACTCGAAAACCATTTTACCCAATAACATTAAATATACGACGCTGTAAATCATCAACTCTTACCAAAATCCACATTTCCGTTTAATTATTTATTTCTAGCAACAATTATTACCGTGTAAACGAACAACACTTGCTCGCCACGAAATATGGTTTCTGGTTACCCGCCGCCGCATTGCGCGGGTACCTGCTAGTAAATATTAATATATTTCCGCTCTCATGTCAGTGTCACTAAAACCTTCATTGAAAACGTATGTATTGGTCTATATTGTATTACTAGTTTCATAACCCGCCCGATGGGCGGGCTAGTTGTAAGAAATATAATATATAATGATGAAAAAAAACATAAGAAATTATATGGTCAACTATTATTAAAATGATGATTAAAGGTTTTGTTGTACATTAATAATCGGTAAAAATAAATCAAAAAAGAAAACGAAATTTTATTGTATAAGACGTTTGTTGTTGACTTTGTATAATTACCATCTTGGTCGCAACAAATAATTTTCAAGCCTTTGTTTCTCTTTACTCTTGATACATCAACATATAGATGGTCATGTGAGAATACTAATATTTGGACGGGCTATACTCATTTTTATGACTATACTCATTTCGTAAATAATTTAATTTTAAAAACTTTGATTTTCTTATAATTTTGAGATTATAACATTTTGTGATTATACTCATTTCGTAAATAATTTAATTTTAGAAACTTTGATTTTCTTAAAATTTTTGAGATTATAACATTTTGTGATCATAATAAATTTAAATTACATTTTTTAAGTCATTGAATACGTATGTATTGGTCTATATTGTATTATATGTAAAATGTGATTTGTTCTAGGTAATTTAAGAATTTTATAAAGTTTTAAGGGACAATTATTATATCTTGGATTAAGAAAAAGTCATAGGTTAAGATCAACACTCAAACCATGTTGGGTCACATTCTAGAGTATTAAAATATTCTAGGGTGTAATGTGACAGTTTATTGTAATCAATAGTCTAGGGTTATTTTATGTAATTAGTCAATACTAAGCCTAGGTATAAATACCTAGTTGTAACCTAGTATTGTGAAGCTTGCCGTTGTCTCAATCGAACGTACGTGTTTTGTGTGCAAAAAAGCTTCATTCTTGTTCTTCCAATTCACCTTTGTTCTTGCTTAATTTGTTTGCTGAATCGATAAATACGGATTCACAATTGGTATCAGAGCATAAATCTCCTTTGATTCGATCCATTTCAGTGAAGATTAAGCAAGTTTTTGAAGTTTTTGGTGAAGAACTCAAGAATCAAAAATCGGAATTTGAGGTATTAATCGTTTATATTCTTTGTTCATTACATTCCTCTTGTAATTATAAGCATATTAGAATCAAGTTTCGATCAAAACCATCAACAACTGATCCTAATTTTGTGATTTTAAAGAAAACCATTAAAACACACTTTTTCCTCTGTTAAATCGAAATTGCCATCTGATTTGTTGTGTTTTAATCGATTTTATTATACCATTACGTGCGAAATCAATTTTCGAGCATTTTGGGATTTAAATAACTCGATTTGGTTAAGTATTGAGCATTCTAGGATCGATTTAGTGAAAAATATAGCTGTGTTCGTTCGTTACTGTCAAGAAAGTCTTCGGCCCGAGAACAGTAAATTGTTCGGCCCGAACTTCGACCCGAACTTCGTTCAAACTTCGGCCCGAACTTCACAACGAACCTCGGCCCGAACTTCACAACGAACTTCGGCCCGAACTTCACAACGAACTTCGGCCCGAACTTCACAACAGACTTCGGCCCGAACTTCATTCAATCTTCGGCCAGAACTTCGGCCCGAACACCCCACTTCGGCCCGAACTTCTACATAGACTTCGGCCCGAACAACCTGAGATCGTGTAACAAAAGGGGCTATACTAAAACGATCATAACTTTCAGCTCGGGTGTCCGTTTCACGCCCACAAGTAACCAAATCGAAGCTAGAGACAAAGGCTACGACATGTTAAACGGCCGTAGGCGGTTTACCCGACTTCCCGGTCCAAAAAGACTTGTTTCGATTACTTTATTTGCGTTTTTGTGATTTTTCGGTCAATTTCCAAACTTCGTTGAGCCCCAGTTTCTATCCCGATTGTCATTTTTGGCCAATTCGAAAATCGAGGACATATTTAAAGTGTCTTTTATCATCTGAGATCCTTTGAAAATTTTTCAAATTTAATTTTTTTTCCCTCGGTCGTAACCATACACACAATGACTTCAAGAGAAGCACTATCGATTGGGTCTGATCTAAAACCTCCAGTCTTATTCGGAGGTGAGTATGCCCAGTGGAAGAAAAGGTTTCTCCACTTCATCAGAAGCCAAGAATTAGCTACTGAAATTCTTGAGTCCCTTGATAATGGAAACGCAAAATTCTATGAAGATGTTGTTGCGTTACCTGATGCAGATCCTCCGGTTATGGGCGGTCGAGTTCTCATCCCTCCTTCCAGATATAATGCTATTCAAAAGCAACGTGCCAAAGCTGATCGTCAAGCATATTCCTTTATGCTTCAAGGATTACCGAATGAAATCTACAATAGTTTAGATAGTCTTGAGAGTGCTAAAGAACTCTGGGATGAAATAAGAAAACAAATGGAGGGCACGGTTCTTGGGAATAAGGCTAAGATGGTTACTACGTTAAACTCATATGAAAATTTTAAAGCAGCAACCGGGGAAGACCTGCAAAGCACTTACCATCGATACTGTAATCTGTTAAATGATCTCCGCAAAAACAGTCTATCAAAGGGAAACCTAGAGATCAACATCAAATTTATCAACAGTCTTCTTCCTGAATGGGAAATGTTTGGTAACAATGCTATGCAGAATAAAGATCTAAGTCTGATAGATATCCATGAGCTGTACGAATATTTGTACCAAAATGCTCCAATGGTGAACAACATAGCCAAAACAAAACAAGAGACACAAGATACTCTTGCACTTCTTACCAAACAACAGCAACTGTTAAATGAGACTGCTAAGTCTAAAGAAAAAGCAGAAGAACCCACTCCTCCAAAAATTGATGATTTGGATAAAGAACTTCAAGAAGTGCTGCAAGCCATGTCACTCATCTCTAAACGTGCGAAGAAATATTACCCGAAAACCACAAACAACAATCTGCGATTTTCATCAAACTTTAAATCTGCTCAATCTGCTTTTGATTTGGATCATACAAAGAAATGTTATAACTATGGTGTTGCTGGTCACTTCTCTCGTGATTGCACGAAACCTAAAGTTCGTGATTCTGAATATTTCAAAAAGAAGATGATGTTGGCCAAACAAATTGAATCCGTGAAAGTGCTGTTAGCAGAAGATCTTCAGTGGATGGAATACTCTGATCAAGAAGATGAGGAACATGCTGCAAACTTGTGTTTCATGGCAAGAGAAAATGCTGAGCTCCACGAACGTTCCAATGAGGAGGCCAACAAGGAAATTGAGGTAACCAGTTCTTCTTTATCTACTTCTGATCATTCCACTGATTCTGATACTTGTCTTGATAAAAATCTGATTTCTGAAATTGATACCTTAAATCAAACAATTTTACTCGAAAAGGATATGAATACACAAGTTTTAGAGCGTGTAAACATTTTAGAAAATCAATGCAAACAAACTGCTCATCTAGGTGAGCAACTTGTTAATCACATTAAACAAAATAAAATTTTTACACTGGAAACTCGGGATTTAAAAAGACAAGCATCAGAACTAAAGGTCCAATATGAATCTGATATTCCACATTTATCACATACAATTTCCGAGAAAGAAGCTGAAATTACAAATCTTAAAAATACACAAAATCATATTTCAAAGGAACGAAATGACAAATATTACAAATTGTATATCGAAACGTTCCAAGAATGTCAATTCACAAAAAACTGGATGGAACGTAAACAACAAGAATTTGATGATATTGAAAACCAATTTAAATCTTTAAATTTCGAAATCAAAGAACTACAAAACTAATCAATCATCACAAGATAGAAATAGTCAACAGGTTATCATACATCGTCTCACCTACGACAAAGATCAGTTAGTATCTCACATTAAACACCTTAAAGAGTTAATCGCCAAACGAGGACATACTGATCAAACCATCCATTTGAACAAGCCTAAAGAGTTCAAATACTTCAACTCCAAACTAGATCTAGGGGCAGACAATCCAGGATATCTGAGCAAGGCGTGCAGGGTTCTTCCAACACTATATGACTCTCGCTACATGCAAAGAGATATCTGGCAGAGCTTCATGCGGGTGACAGATGAAGAAAAAGAAATCGAAGCATTCAACAGAGCAAAGCAGGAGAATGCACAAATCAGTTTCAACTATGCAGAATTGAACAAAACTTATGAAATTAAAAAGGCTAAATTTGAAAATGATGAATATTTTCCTATAATAACCCCAGAAGAATTTGAAATTAAAGGGGATGCTGTCGTTCAACAAAAAGTGACACGAAAGCTTTATATTCCATCATTAATTCTCGAAAAGAAAATCTGCCAATTAGAAACAGAAATTGATGAAACATATAAGGCATTTGATAAAGAAAAATTAGTTTTACAAACCAAAATTCATGACTTAGAAGATAAACTTGTTAAAACCAATTTTTCTTCTGTTCAAAATGATTTTCAAATTAATTCTTCTGCTCAAACTAAAACTCTTGAAAAGACTTCTACAATTAAAATCCCTGCTATTTTAAAAAGAAGCTCTGACTCAAGTGTTTTAAATGTTTCAGATAAAACCTTAAATTCAAAGCTTGAGAAGCCCATGCCAATCGGAGACAGAGGAGCAACTCAGATAAAGAAGTCTAAGTCATCCGGCTCTAGTATGATTAAGTCAAAGGAACTTAAGAAGTCTAGTTCATCGTCCTTTTTAGTTTCTTCTTTTTCTGTTTATAATAAATGTAATAACTCCATGGATTTTATTGCTCCTAAATTGGCTTTTGGTACTGTTTATGATTCTGCTGTTTATCGTCCTGTGAATTATACTGTTAATGGTGATAATTTGGTTGTTAAATATGATAAAACCGGTAAAAAGATTTATTGTGACAAGCAAACAAATAAACAAATTTCTCAGTATGATGAACGATATTTCATTAGGTTGGATGCTCCATGTGGTCCTAGAAACTATGTTTTACATAAGTCTGGTAAAATAATTAAGTCCTGCAAAACTTGTTTTCCGTACTCATGCAAAACACCCGTTTCTCGTCCTTTGCAATATAAACAAAAACATTCTTCTACACAAGCCTTCAAACCGACTAAGGTTCGTCCCACTACCTCACCCATCTCTAATAAATTGATGTACTCTCCACGTCAAACAATTCGAGGATCCACAACACCTAAATCATCACAATCAAGCACTTCTTCAAATTCTTCGACAACCAAATCAAAGATGCATAACACAAAATCCACGTTTGTTCATTACACTTGGATTAAGAATGAACAGTCAAACTGGATTTTACATTCTCCAGAGAAAAAGCTTAAATGGTCTATCAAATCAATCCACTCAGAACTGCCTCCTTGTAGTTCCCCAAAATCTCTAAATTAATCCTTCTGTAAAATCTGCATAAAACATCCTTCACTAATCGTATAGGACCCATAATTGATTGGGTACCAAAATTGTTTTAATTGTTTTATGTAGAATATATGGTATCTTGATTCTGGATGCTCACGACATATGACGGGAAACAAGAACCTCTTAACAAATTTCAGAGATAATTATTTGGGTACTGTTCGTTTTGGAAATGATCATTTGGCTGCTATTATGGGAATTGGCGATATCATTCGTGACAATTTAATCATTCAAAACGTCACTTATGTTGAAGATCTTGCTCACAACTTGTTCAGCATCGGTCAATTTTGTGATAAAGAGTTAGAAGTTAATTTTCGAACAAAGAAGTGTGATGTTCGTACTTATAATGGAAAAGAACTTCTTACCGGATCACGGGATACAAATCTGTTTACCATCAATCTAAATGACGTGACCCCAATTGAAGAAGTATGCTTATTGTCAACAGCGTCATCAGATGAATCATGGTTATGGCACCGTCGCCTCTCTCACCTTAACTTCAAAACCATCAACAAATTGGTAAAAGGTGGTCATGTATCTGGTCTCCCAGACGTTAAATTTGCAAAAGATCATCTGTGTTCGTCTTGCGAAATGGGAAAGATGAAGAAAACGTCACACAAATCAAAACATGTTCCAAGTACATCCAAACCTCTTGAATTGCTTCACATGGATCTATGTGGACCAATGAGTATACAATTCATTGCTGGTAAATGGTATGTGTTAGTGATTGTTGATGACTACTCACGGTATACCTGGGTTCACTTCTTACGTACCAAAGATGAAGTTGCAGATATTATTATCGCCTTTATCAAGAAAACTCAGACAAATCTGGAATTAAAAGTCAACACCATTCGGACTGATAATGGAACTGAGTTTAAGAATCGAACCTTAGATTCATTTCTTGAATCTGTTGGTATAACCCATCAATTTTCTGCTGCTAGAACTCCACAACAGAATGGAGTCGTAGAACGAAGAAATCGTACCTTAGTTGAAGCAGCCTGCACAATGCTTTCATTCTCAAAACTACCTTTATCTATGTGGGCTGAAGCCATCAACACGGCTTGTTTCACTCAAAATCGTTCTATCATCAACAAAACCTACAACAAAACTCCGTATGAATTGATAAATAAACGAATTCCGAATGTTAAATTTTTCCATGTTTTTGGGAGGCGTTGCTTCATCTTGAATGACAAAGACAAATTGAACAAATTTGAAGCTAAAGCTGACGAAGGGGTATTTGTTGGTTATTCACGTGAATCTGCATCATTCAGGGTTTATAATCGATCAAATCGGACAATAAGAGAAAGTGTAAATGTGAATTTTGATGAGACATTTCCTCTTGAGTCACTTACTTCAGATATTAAACCTCCTGCACCTCCTTCCGCACCTTCCACCTCTGAAAATGATTTCGATGTATTGTTTGAACATTTTTATGATGAATATCATAACATTAGACATACTTTACTTCAGGAGTCTGGCGTTCCATTCCCTGCAGCTGCAGATGTTCAGTCTATCAGTGTCCCTGAGACACACATTCCGAGTTCCTCTGATTCTCCATCTCCAACGTCTGCTGCTCCTGAGAACACTGAGTCAGTAACAAATTCAGACTGTACTTCATCATCAATGGAAACTCAATCATCGCCAAATGTTTCTTCATCGCCCACTCCAGTTGTCGGTGTTTCTGATTTACTTGTTGAACCCACTCAAGCTCCAAAGTTGGTGATTGATTTCTCCAAATTCCATGTTCAACAAGTCGATCTCCCACACTCTTCATCCAATCCACAATCAACTATAATCCCGCAACCTGCATTCACTGATACCTCCAATATAACTCCAGGTCAACTTCCACTTCCTCATACTCTGAAATGGACCAAAGAGCATCCTTTACATCAAGTAATTGGAAATCCTGAATCCTCGGTTCAAACTCGTAGAGCAACTGCTGATGAATGTCAATACTCATCTTTCTTAAGCTCCAATGAACCTAAGAAATTCAGCGAAGCTTTATCAGACCCAGACTGGATTCTTGCAATGCAAGATGAAATCAATCAATTTGAACGATTGAAAGTTTGGCGTCTAGTTCCAAAACCACCTGGAAAGTCTGTTGTTGGTACCAAATGGATCTTTAAGAACAAAAAGGATGAAAATGGGATTGTCATTCGAAATAAAGCACGCCTGGTTGCTAAAGGGTATTCTCAACAAGAGGGCATTGATTATGAAGAAACTTTTGCCCCGGTTGCAAGAATAGAAGCCATCCGAATCTTTCAGGCATATGCAGCTCACAAGAATTTTACAATCTATCAAATGGATGTAAAAACTGCATTTCTTAATGGTATTCTCAGTGAAGAAGTTTTCGTTCATCAACCAGAAGGATTTGTCGATCCACACTTGCCTAACCATGTCTACATCCTTGATAAAGCGTTATATGGTTTGAAGCAAGCTCCTCGTGCGTGGTATGATGTTCTATCCAAATTCTTAGTCGACTCTGTTTTTTCAAAAGGCAAAGTGGACAAAACTCTATTCATCAAACGACAAGGGGAAGATATCATCCTCATTCAGATTTATGTAGATGATATTATTTTCGGCTCCACAAATCCAAAATACTGTAAACGGTTTTCAGATCTTATGATCAAAAGATTTGAAATGAGTATGATGGGGGAGATGAATTTCTTTCTCGGTCTACAGGTTCGTCAGTTACCTACCGGGATCTTCATCAATCAATCCAAGTATATCACTGATTTGTTGAAGAAGTATCTGATGGATGACTGTAAACCCATTTCTACACCAATGTCATGCGGTTCAAAATTGCATACTGATCCTGACGGAAAGCTCGTTGATATCACAAACTATCGAGGCATGATAGGGTCATTATTATATCTAACTGCCAGTTGACCTGATATAATGTTCTCTACGTGCGTTTGTGCTCGGTATCAGGCTGCTCCCAAAGAGTCTCACCTTCAAGCAGTCAAACACATATTTCGTTACTTAAAGGGTACTCGAGATCTTGGTCTTTGGTATCCCAAAGAAACTTCGTTTGACATGACTGCCTTCTCTGATGCTGATCATGCTGGCTGTATGTTGGATCGAAAAAGCACTTCTGGAGGTGCTCAATTTCTAGGTGATAAATTGGTGAGCTGGTCCTCAAGGAAACAAAATTGTGTATCTCTTTCAACTGCCGAAGCAGAGTATGTTGCTGCAGCAAGCTGCCTGTCCCAGGTAATTTGGATGTAGTCACAATTAAAAGATTACGGATTTTCATACAGCTGTATTCCTTTATATTGTGACTCCCGAAGTGCAATTGCAATTTCATGCAATCCTGTTCAACATTCCAAAACTAAACATATTGATCTTCGATATCATTTTATCAAAGATCACGTTGAACAAGGAACTGTGGAACTGTACTTCGTATCCACCGATTTTCAGTTAGCTGATTTATTCACCAAGGCTTTAGACGAAAAACGATTTAATTTTCTTGTGTCTAAGTTTGGTATGTTAAATCTCAAAGCATAAATCGTTTCTATTTTTTTTTTACTAATTTTCAATGTTGTTTCTGCAAAATGCTTTTTACTGTTTATATTTTTAGCAATGACTTATACACAATTCAGTGTATACCTCGAGTCTCATCAGAATGGCTTATGCACACATCAGTGTATAACCCGTTCCTAATCGTCTAATGGTTTTCAATTACATCAACTTGAAACCCGCTCTTAATCAGAAAACACAGAACTGTAAAAACTCTTCTCCACCCCTCTGCTGATCTACAAACTTTTATATATCTTTATTTTGTCGAGGGGGAGTAATATTAATTCTAGGGGGAGAATTAGGATTTCCAGGGGGAGAAACTTTCTTATATCAATACTTTTATACCCGTTTGATTTTTTTTTATTCGATCAATTTTTTTTATCAAACGACAATACCTTCCCATGGTTTGCCATAACCGGCCTTACCTTCCAAGGGAAATACTTTTTAGTCGATTGGTAAATGTGAGGGTATAAGTCTAGGGTATAGATCTAGGTGAGTGCAAGGTGATGTGAAAACATGATAATAACAAGAAAACACACCTTTGAGTGCATCCAAACTGTCACTAAACCGGGCAAACACACATAAAGGGTGATCATTCATAAGTTGAATGTTTCACTAGACTTTACTAGCCCAGTAAAGCAAATGCACACCACCACCAACCACTCAGATTCCTCTCAAAAGGAATTTGTTTCAATTCATCAGGGGACATAGCACATATTCTATCGACTACTCATTTGGAGTATGTTGGTATTGAAATTATTAACCTCCTGCCCCGGGTTATGTCTTCAATTGGATGCACAATGTGTCTAGATCTCACCATCAAATATCTCCAATCTAGGACACATACACTATTGCAGATGAATCTCCGTGAATTCATCGGAACACTCATAGTGGCATCACAATCTGGAGTTTCACGAGGATTGAGTGGAAATCCTGCTAGAGCTAAAATCGCGCCAACTCTAAACGCAGGTCACACATTTGAATCAACGGTTGTGCGAACGACTATCGATTCATACGGTGTGTTAACGGATACTCTATGTGAGTCCAGTATTACCTTACTTGTTCAAGTTGATGTGCCTAAATTTGATATCTTAAAGGCAACAACTTCTGCCGGAAACACATACATTTTCCGATGAAAAATCCATGTTATTCATAAAACGTAACATCATATATGCTGATCCATTGCACATGAGCGTTTTAGTTCACTCTCAAATTACTCCTATGATCTGCTATAACCGGCATGATCTTCCCCAGGAGCCACCTACAATATAGGACAAAATGTAAGGGTTCATAAGTCTAGGTGAGCAGAATCAAGTATCACGGGATCTTGATTGGGGTGCGCTGAGGTAAAAATTGAGAGGGGGTATGAAGTATGGGGCGCAAATCAGCTTATCACATGGTAACACAAAAACGAGGGTGTGGTTGAAAATAAAAAAGTGAGTTGAGTGAGGAGTGTGTGAGAAAGGGTTAAAGAAAACAGAAAACCCTCCCTAAACCGAACAAAAGACCGGGTAACTACATCTATATCAGACTGCATGAGATGCTTTCTGATTCAGACATCATGGACCCAGTGATGCAATGCACAACCCCCACTGACCACTCAAGTACAAAACGTACTTGTTTCAAAATCACGGAGATTACCACATCTACTATCGACATCTCATTTGGAGATTGTTGATATTGAAAAAGAGGACCTACCTCCAGTCCTCGTCTTCGTTTGTCCACATATAGAGTCTAGAACCGAATTAAATTTCTCTAGGACACAGGCATTCCACCAAGCATATCCTAGTGATATTGCCGGAACATTCATAGTGATACCAAACTTGTTGGTATTCCACGATGATTGAATGGAAATCCTACCAGTGCTAACATCAAAGCCAACACTGAACGTAGGTCACACAGTTTTTTAACTGTCGTGTTAACGGGATATCTATGAGATCCCGGTTTATCCTATTTGACTATGCTGTAAAATGTGTTATATATTGATTCATTAAAAAAATGAATGTATCATTATTCAACACATTTTCATCACCAAGTTTCGAAGATTCTTCCTGTTACATGATGCTTCAGATAAATCTTGTTCATCATGAGGGGGAGAATGTATTAGCCAAACTTACTCCACATCAAAAAGACACATATGCACCAGTGAACGTAGAGTAAACAAGGAACCGAAGACTCCATGAAGAAATAATTGTCTGTTTGAGGGGGAGCATAAACCTTATCAACAAATTTCCCGAACAACAATTATTAAAGATCATTGATCGACATAAAGCCACAAACTTCAAGAAAAGACTTCCGCTGTTAATCCCTCTATCATTATGGGTCTCAGTTTTGGTCGATCAATATGTATCTTCAAAGTAAAGTCTTCAAAATACTTTTTGTGGTTGAAAAGCTACAAGAAGTATTCATTTTTCACAGATCAACAAAGCTCAAGCCTGATCCTGATTATTATGCAACGAAATATCTACAAGGCTAGGTTTTTGCTAAAGATGAAGACTTCAAAGATATGCTTCCTAGACTATTGTTACAAAGGGGGAGATTGTTGGGTCACATTCTAGAGTATTAAAATAGTCTAGGGGTGTAATGTGACAGCTTATTGTAATCAATAGTCTAGGGTTATTTTATGTAATTAGTCAATACTTGGCCTAGGTATAAATACCTAGTTGTAACCTAGTATTGTGAAGCTTGCCGTTGTCTCAATCGAACGTACGTGTTTTGTGTGCAAAAAAGCTTCATTCTTGTTCTTCCAATTCACCTTTGTTCTTGCTTAATTTGTTTGCTGAATCGATAAATACGGATTCACAAACCATCACTACCATCACATGTGATTCATTACATCAATAACCCACCACCGCCGGCGGTGAACGGCGGCCAAAGGTGGCGGCCGGGAGTGGTGGTGGTGGCTGGCGGTGGTGACTTGAAACACATGTGATTCGAAGTAATATGCTCGTCTGGATTTTGGAACCCCTGTTTTTAGTGAATCACATGTGCTTCACCTTTTGAAACACATGTGATTCGTAGTTCGTACGCTCCCTTGTATTTAGAAACTTATGTTTTTAGTGAATCACATGTGTCTCGTGACTTGAAACACATGTGATTCGTAGTTCGTATACTCCACTGTTTTTAGAAACTTGTGTTTTTAGCGAATCACATGTGTTTCGTGACTTGAAACACATATGATTCGAAGTAATATGTTCGTTTGTAGTTTGGAACCCCTGCTTTTAGTGAATCACATGTGTTTCAATACATCAGTACCACCACCACCCCACTACCACTAGGGGTGCCCAAAGGGTCGACCCGACCCGACTCGGACCCGAACCCGAACCCGATTATGCTAGTCGGGTCGGGTTTATTCGGGTCGGGTTTATTCGGGTCTTGTGATCTTATCGGGTTTTTGAGACCCGACCCGACTAACCCGATTCCTTATCGGGTCGGGTTTCGGGTTATAATTTTTTAAAATTTTGGATTTCGGGTTGACCTGATTAGACCCGATTAGGATTAGGGTTAAAAGCATTGTTTGTTTTATAAAGAATTTTTTAAAGTATTGTTTATAAAATTGTGTAGTTGATTGTTAGATTATACAAGTTGTTTTCAATGCTAACAACTGGCATACCGCACTCATTCCATGCTACTTAAAAAACATGTATCAATCGAGAGGATTGTATACAACTTGTAGTTGTTTGATTAAAAAAAGGATTGTTTTTGTAGTGATGTTGTTCGTAGTTAGTACTTTAAGGTAATCAAAATTAAAGGATTGTTTTTAATGTATTCTTGTTATTGTTCGTAATTAATCAGTGTTTTGATTAGTGTTATTAGTGTTCTTGTAAAAAAAAACTTTTATAAATGGCTAACCCGACCAACCTGATCGGGTCAACCCGACAAACCCGAAACCCGACCAACCCGAACCCGATTCCTTATCGGGTCGGGTTTCGGGTTAGAATTTTTTTGCCTCAAACCCGATAGACCCGACCCGATAAGAGCCGGGTCGGGTCGGGTTGACCCGTTGGGCACCCCTAACTACCACCCCCACCACTGTCAGCCACCATCACCACCGCCGGCTTCCGGTGGCCGGAGGCGGCGGCTAACGGTGATCGGCGGCGGGCGGAGGTGTCAGTGGCTAAGGAATTTGATCTTGATCATTTTAATATAATAGCTAAGATCTATCCCCTGACACTCTATAAAAAAAACATGGAGTACTTGGTAGTAGAACACAACTCTACGTAAAATATCTATTTTACTTGCTGGACTTCTTACATAACTTAGTGAAAGAAAAATAAAAAGTATTTATTGTAAAATAAAGAAAGCCCAAACCCACCGCTAACTGTTTGTGTCCAACCTGTTCACTAGACTCTGTCCCTTTCTTATCTCTAAACCACCTCTATATATCATGCATTAATCTTCCATATATGTAGGCCCTGAAAAGTCTTGCTCTGATAATTAAAAGAGTCAAAATTGTGTCCATTTTTTATATTTGGGCTACACACACCCCCACGTGAACCAACAAGCACGATACCTAACTGTGGATTCTCATAAGAAAATTTACTTTTAATAACTCGTACGGATACATTAAACGTTTCCATTCTTAATCTTTTGTTTTTTCTTTTCTTTTTTTTCTTTTATGTTAATTATCTTACCAATGCAAGCTTTATATATAGCAAGTATGGTCAACGATAGGCCAATACGAGCAAGAATGATGAACCAAGAGAAAGAGATAAGAAGCAAGACTCACCAAGAAGAGGGTGATGATGGTCATGAAAATGACATGGTGATGCCCGGGTTTCGGTTTCACCCGACCGAGGAAGAGCTTGTTGAGTTTTACCTTCGCCGTAAGGTCGAGGGCAAGCGATTCATTGTTGAACTCATCACTTTTCTTGATCTTTATCGATATGATCCGTGGGAACTCCCTGGTATATACATCACTTTAATTCAACCAAAACAAAGTGTGTATGTGTGTGTTATTTTATCTGTTCCTATATATATATTCAACTAATATATTGTGAATCTTTTTGTTTTTTGTCTTCTAGGATCATGTGTGCTTCTTCATACCGATTTTCATTTGATTATTCGTATTCAAGCTAGTTTGTATGTTATATGTTCAAGCAATGAAATTTGATTATGATATACTCAATGGATTATGTATAATTGTGTGTCTTCCTGTTAATTTTTGTTCAAGTTTACCATAAAAAATTGCTCAAATTCCGTACTATTGATAATACTTCTTACTTTACTAGTGTTTATGCTATATAGTTCTTGCTTTTTGGAAACCTTGTCTATATCCACTATACTATTTCTGAGTCTTTAATTGTCTAGCTTTTACATTTACATCCTGACCTAATATAACTAGTTTACTTGTTTCTTGATGTTTTTTCATTGAAATTATTATTAAGAACTATGCCTATAATTTAGCTTTTGGTTTCAGCTTTAGCAGCAATCGGGGAGAATGAATGGTTTTTCTATGTTCCAAGAGATAGAAAGTACCGCAACGGTGATCGACCTAATCGTGTGACCACTTCAGGCTACTGGAAAGCCACCGGAGCTGATAGAATGACCAAAACTTATAAAATCAAATCAACTGGTTTAAAGAAAACCCTTGTTTTTTATTCTGGAAAAGCTCCTAAAGGAATTCGAAGTAGCTGGATCATGAATGAATATCGCTTACCTCAACACGAATTTGAAAGATTACAAAAGGTCGGTCATTATAGGTTATATTTCAATCCTTAATTTGTGGATCTAGAAAATCCAGTTTTGTAAGTTTTGTTTAAATGGAAGCATCTGCAACCCTAATCTTTGAATTATTGCATAAGTGTCAGTAACCATATTTAATTAAAATTTTTTGATAATGACAGTCTAAGAGTTGTCTTTGAATACATAAAAAAATGTACATTAATTTATCGGAGAGTAATTTCTAAAATTCAGGAGTTGGTTATAGTTTGATGTACAAATTTATGATGGATATTGTCATTATCAAAACTCTTAATTAAATTAACGGCCTAAGGTGACTTATAAAAGGTAAAGAATTCGATTATTAATTCTCTGGGTAAACATTACAAGATGACTGGGGTAAATTCGAAAACGGCCAAAGAAACAGTTAGGTGACGTACAAAACAAGCAAAACTTGAAACGGTTAAATCCATAATACCCTTTTAAATTAAAAAGAAAAATAAATCCAATGAATAACCCATAAATTAATGTACGTACCAATGTCACCGCTAGCATTAAACGCACAATTCTCTCTATTTTTATATATGTGAATACCAATATCACCGCAAGATTTATATACTTTGGAACTAACTGATGATTACTTGGGTACATAATTAATATAAGATAACGAGTTTCACCTACACACTCAAACTAATTATTACTTGGGTTTGAAAACGAAATGATTATTCGTTTGCAAACTGCATGGTTTTCATGTTTCATTTATTCTTGTTTGTTTAATTTGTGGTTTTTTTGCAGGCTGAGATTTCGTTATGTAGGGTTTACAAGCGTACTGGAGTAGAAGACCATAATCCATCTCTCCCACGTTCTCTCCAAACAACGAGGAGTACCTCAAGACCTTCACCTTATGATAACAAGAAGCAGTTGCAGGATTCATCTAGTTTCAACTGTTTTGTAGGTCAATCTTGTCACCAGAATGAAGACAAAACCAGTTATAACGATATCTTAACCACCACTTCCTCGATCGTCTTCCCTAGTAGTAACGTTGATGACCTACATAGGATTTTAAGCTCTCAACAAGCTCTAGAAAACTCTCAACTTCTTAATATGTATAATTACCAACTCAATGTTCCCTCTAATTTGCCCCTGCAACCGCAACCAGATTTCACACTCAACCACTTGTTGCCCCCAATCATTTTCCTGGAGCAGTTCAAGGAACTTTTCCCGATAGATTTTGGGAATGGAGTTCCATGTTGACTACTGAAGCAAGCAACGAATTTATTCACTCTTTCAAGTAGTTTCAATTTTCTCTTATATGCTTACAATTATTATTCAAGTTGTGTAGTATAAACTTAACATAAGGACATATTTTTCAATGATTATGGTCCGATAATGCTGGCCATGTTTTGGGATCTTAATGCTAGTTGTATCTACTGTCGTCATGTCTTAAGTGACGGACTTGATTTCTTATATGTAAAATGATGTATTGACATATTAGGGATTTAGATATTTGAGGCAACAATTATCTACCCTAAAGTTGTTTTGTTTAGAAAATACGGAATCTGTGTTGTGCCTATTGTTGGAGCAAAACACAGATCAACTTATTACTGATGCTGCAGTTAGTACTGATCTTATTTAGTACTGATGGGGCAGAAACATTTACTACTGATGAAGTTGATGCTGGTGTTCACTATAACTAAGTTACTACTGATCATGCAAAGATTGAAGATACTACTGATCATTGTAGTTACTACTGACGTTGGTTTCTGGACTTACTACTGATCATCAAGTTTACTACTGGTCTTCATATTTACTACTGGTGATTAGTTTTACTACTGACAACGCGTTTTTGGAAGATATCAAGTCCGAGATCTTCGTATAGATAGTTATAGAATGTAAATCAATGTATATTATTATTATTCGATGTAAATCAAGTCCTAGAATAACTAGGGTAAATAGTTTAGCTTCAAGGACTATTATAAATAGTTCCTTACGAATTGTAAACGTACGTGTGTATTGTTAACTCAATAATATACATTGAAGCTTTTTGTGAAACTGTGTTCTTAATATTCTTGCATATTGTTCATACAGTTCATTGTTCTTAATATATTGATATAGTGTTGATCCGCTGCAACTTCTATCATCAATTAGATCTAAGGTGTTTATTAACTTGTTTATAGTTAATCGATCCTGACAAGTGGTATCAGAGCGTATTGGTTCTAGATCTACTATTTGTTAAGAACAACAAAAAATTTTAATCTTTAAAACACACACATTATTAATCATGACTGATAATAATGAAAGCACTCAGGCCAACAAAATCCCTATGCTCACTCCCAATAACTTTGGGATGTGGAAGAATCGTATTAAGCAATACATGCTTATTACAGATTATTCCATGTGGGAAGTCGTTTGTGAAGGAAACAAAACTGGTCAAATTCAAGCAAGCAGCTCTGTAACTGAGGCAGACAAACTTAAATGTGAGAAGGAGAAGAAAGATAAAGGCATCGAACTCAAAACTCTAAGCACTCTCCTACTGGCCATTCCTAATGACTATCAACATCTCTTTGTTGAATATGATGATGCTAAGTTGCTTTGGGAAGCACTGGAGAAGAGATTCGTTGGGACAAAGAGTACAAAAAGAAACATGAAGTCTGTTCTCAAACAAGACTTTGAAAATCAAGCTCTCATGGCCTTTACTGACAACAAAACTGAGGTAAAATCTAAACCTTGTACTCCTGAATGTGCTAAAATTATTAAAAATCTAGAAAAAGAAAACACTAAATTAAATGAAGATTTAGCAAAAGCAATCAGAAGAAATCATGAGTTTGATAGTGTGATTGCTGATCAAGAACATCAAATAAAGGTGTACAAGATGATTGATCAACGGATCAAGGAAGAATTGCTTCAAGCTGTGGATGAGAAAGAGTTCTATGAAACAAAAAATAAAGAACTAACAAGTAAATTAGAAGAATGTCAGCTTGAAATTGAACAAAATAAATTAACAATTAAAAAGTTTGAAAGAAGCACTAAAATCCTAGATGAATTAACTAATAATCAAACTACAGAAAAGGTTGTTCATGGGGTGGGATATCATGCTGTACCACCTCCACATAAATTCATTCCTCCACTTAAAAACAGTTCAGAAAGAATCATTAATGAATTAAAAACTGAAAATCAAACTGAATCTAATACTGAAACATCTGAATCAAATGATTCTTCTGATGATGAGCAATCAATTGAATTTACAATATCTCAAAGTGAATCACCAAAATCAATTGATACAAGTTTTCACACAGCTCAAAGTCCAAATGAATCTCCCAAATATAATGCAGATAATGTACCAAAAATTTTAACAAGGGGGAATGAAAGAAATAAAACACAACTCTTAGATCAAAGAATACCTGAAGGTGCTAAAAATAAGAAATTAAGATGTGTTATATGCAATAAAATGAACCATTTAGCAAAGGATTGTCACTTCAATCCAATAAACTGCAAAGAGTTAAAAGAATTTAAAATTTTTAAACAATGATCAAAAACTCAAAAGTTAAAAAATACTACTGGTCCTTCAGTAGTAAATACAATCAAAACTCAAATTGCTGAAACTCCAAGATTTGGAAGAAGTGCACCAAGATTTGTGCAAAACAGAAGAGTTGGCAGCCCAAAGAACAGCAATTACTTCAAGAATAATGGAAAATCTAATCAAAATAAACAATATTTTAAATTTTCCAACACCAGTAGAAACTCTAACAAATTTACTACTGGTGTTAACCCTAATTATAATGCTGTATGGTACCAGTACAAGAATACTACTGGTAAAAACCCTAATTTCAAAAATACTACTGCTCCCAAAACAACTTTCAAAAATACTACTGGTGGTAACTCTAAAAACACTACTGGTCATTCTAAACATGGTAAGTACCCAAATACTACTGGTCCATCAGTAGTAAAGTATTCAAAAGCTAAAAACAATAGGTATAAACCAAGATCAGTAGGAAATTCTCACACCAGTAATAACTCCAAAAGGACAGTAGTAAAACAAAATACCAGTAATAAACAAGTATGGGTACCAAAAGTCTTTAAAGTTAAATCCCCAAAAGCTCATTTCTCAAAGGATGAACCCAAGACATATAAAGCTTGGGTTCCCAAACTTAACTAATCCTTTACTTACTTGTGCAGAGCATTCAGATCCCAGAAGAAGGAAGAACATGGCATATTGATAGTGGATGCTCAAGGCACATGACTGGAAATCTTCAAATTCTTAAAGATTTCAAGTCATTTGATGGAGGATATGTGGCATTTGGTGAGAATCCCCAGGGAGGTAAGATTACAGGTAAAGGTACTGTTACTAATGGAAAAATTACCTTTGATGATGTATTTTATGTAGCTGAACTAAAATACAATCTTGTCAGTGTGTCTCAAGTTTGTGATAAAAAGAACAAGATTCTGTTCACAGACATTGAGTGCATCATTCTTTCTCCTGATTTTATTTTGGATGAAAAATATGTTGTTTTAAGAACTCCTAGGAGAAACAATGTGTATTGCCTAGATATAGGGGGAGAACTCATTTCTACAAATGAGGTCAACTGTTTTATATCCAAGGCAAACACCACTGAATCAGAACTATGGCATAGAAGGATGTGTCACACAAATTTCAAAAACATGAATAATTTAGTAAAAAGAAATCTGGTCATTGGACTACCTCAAAAACAATTCATGTGTGATCATCACTGTGTTGCATGCCTAAAAGGTAAACAACACAAGACTTCTCATAAGTCCAAAATTGTTAACTCTATTTCTGTTCCTTTACAGCTCTTACATATGGACCTTTTTGGACCTACAAATGTAATGAGTATTGGAAAGAAACAATATTGTCTTGTTATTACTGATGACTTTTCCAGATATACATGGGTTTTCTTTCTCAGGACAAAGGATGAAACAAGTGAACTCATAAAGAACTTAATTGTCAAACTGGAAAACACATCTGATCAAAAAGTGAAAGCCATAAGATGTGATAATGGCACAGAATTTAAAAATGCTAACTTAATTAACTTTTGTGATCTTAAAGGTATTGACAGGCAATACAGCTCACCTAGAACTCCACAACAAAATGGTGTAGCTGAAAGAAGAAATAGAACCATCATTGAAGCAGCAAGATCAATGCTTGCAGACTCAAAATTACCAATCACTTTTTGGGCAGAAGCTGTTAATACTGCTTGTTATGTTCAGAACAGAGTATTAATAGTGAAGCCACATTTTAAAACACCATATGAACTGTTTAATAAAAGAAAACCTTCTATAAGTTTCTTAAAATCATTTGGTTGTCCTTGTACTATTTTAATTACAAGAGAACAAATTGGTAAATTTGACTGCAAAGCTGATGATGTAATCTTTGTGGGATACTCTACTCAAAGCAAATCATACAGAGTATTCAACAAAAGACTAAGGATAATTGAAGAAAGCATCAATGTATCCTTTAATGAAAATGTACCTAATGAACAAGGAAATGGTCCAGATTGGCTATTTGACATAGACAATCTAACCAAAGCCTTTAATTCTAATATGAATTTCAATGCAGGTAATTCAAACTGTCACAATCAAAAGGAAGGAACATCATCAGTTAATACTGGTCAAGAGGAAATGAGATACATTGTAGTTAATACTGCTCCAGTAGTTAATACTGATGTCAGTAATAACTCAAGTTCTGGAACCAGTAGTAACTCTGAGAATGAGGATAGTAGTAATTCAAATACTACTGATACCAGTAATAGTACTCAAAATACTACTGGTCTCAACAATAACCTAGATTCTCAAGATACTACTGATGCCAGTATCAACAACAATACTACTGATCTCAACGAAGACAATAGCAGTAGTAATTCTGACCTAGATGATGATGAACCAAACTTCAATGACAATGAAGGAACACAAGATGAACAACTGCCTGAGACAAATGAGTCCAATCTTGAAAATCAACTAGTAGTTGATAAAACTACAACTACAAGGACTCAGAAGAACCATCCTTTAGACCTTGTTCTAAGTGATGTTAACTCACCACTACAAACAAGAAGCAAATTAAACAAAAGCTTAACTGCAAATATGTGTAATATAAGTTTAATTGCTAATGAATGTATGTATGAATGCTTTCTGTCTCAGGATGAATCAAAGAAGATCCAACAAGCAATGAAGGACTCAAACTGGATTGAGGCAATGCAAGAAGAACTCCTTCAATTTAAATTACAAGCTGTTTGGACACTTGTACCTCTACCCAAAGGAAAAAGAGCCATTGGAACAAGATGGATATTCAGAAACAAGAAAGATGAAAGAGGTATAGTGATCAAGAATAAAGCCAGACTTGTAGCCCAAGGATACACTCAAGAAGAAGGAATAGACTATGATGAAGTATATGCTCCTGTTGCTAGAATTGAAGCTATAAGAATATTTCTAGCATATGCCTCATTCAAGAAATTCAAAGTCTATCAAATGGATGTTAAGAGTGCTTTCCTATATGGGAAAATTGAAGAAGAGGTCTATGTTTGCCAACCTCCAGGTTTTGAAGATCCAAAACATGGTGATTATGTGTTCAAATTAGATAAAGCCCTATATGGCCTACATCAGGCACCAAGAGCATGGTATGACACATTATCATCATACTTATTGAAGAACAACTTTAAAAGAGGAGCCATTGACAAAACTTTGTTCACAAAGAAAGTCAAAGAAGATATACTACTGGTACAAATTTATGTAGATGATATCATCTTTGGCTCAACCAATGATTTATTATGCAAAGAATTTGAAGAACTGATGCAAATTAAATTCAAGATGAGCTCCATGGGTCCAATGAACTTCTTCCTTGGACTCCAAGTCAATCAAAGAACTGATGGTATTTTGATAAATCAATCAAAATATGTCAAAGACATCTTGGAAAAGTTTGATTTGAAAGACAGTAAAAGTGCTAGTACACCAATGGAAACACACAAACACCTACATCCTGATGTTGAGGGGGAGGATGTAGATGAACACTTATATAGATCAATGATAGGTTCCTTGATGTACTTAACTGCCTCAAGACCTGATATCATGTATAGTGTTTGTGTGTGTGCAAGATATCAAGCAAGACCTAAAGAACTACACCTGCAAGCTGTCAAAAGAATATTCAGATACTTGAAAGGCAAACCATCACTAGGTCTATGGTATCCACATGACTCACCCTTTGAACTAATAGCCTATACAGATAGTGACTATGGAGGTGAATGTCAAGATAGAAAGTCCACTACTGGTGGATGTCAATTCTTTGGATCAAGACTGGTGTCATGGCAATGTAAGAAGCAAACAAATGTATCAACATCAACTGCTGAAGCAGAGTATGTAGCGGCATCTGCTTGCTGTGCTCAAGTGCTCTGGATTCAAAACCAGCTTCTAGACTTTGGTATCTCTATCCTTAAAACTCCTATTTTTATTGATAATCAAAGTGCTATTAGTATTGTGAATAATCCAGTAAAACATTCAAAAACTAAACACATTGAAATAAGATTTCACTTTATAAGAGATTGTAATGAAAAGAAATTAATCAAAGTAGTTAAAATCCATACTGATGATCAATTAGCAGATCTTTTTACAAAAGCATTTGATGTAGGAAGATTTAACTTCTTGGTTAGCAGTATTGGAATGATTTTAATAACTTAAAATCTCACTTAAAATCATGTGTAAAGTTAGTGTTGTAAAAATATTAGTTATTTCCTTAAGTGTTTTACTACTGGTATTGCTGTATTACTGGTGTGAAAGTGTATGCACAAAATACTACTGGTAGTTCATTACTACTGGTGTATTTTAGGTTTACACAAATACTACTGGTAAGTCAGTACTACTGGTATTCACATATACTACTGGTCTTGTATGTTAATTGTTACTACTGATGTCTATAGTTACTACTGATGTCAAAATCCTTAGTCACTACTGATGTTAGTAGATACTACTGACGTTTTACTACTGATATCTTATTTACTACTGGTCTTTCATAAACACAATTACCAAACTAACCCTCATGAAAATAACCGTTATGGTATAATTCGAAGGGCAATTTAGTCTTTTTGCAGGGTAAATCGAAAGATATAAAAGGCGGTAGTTGATTAATTTAACATTATCTCACTTCGATTCACCAAATTCTCTCGATAAACCCTAGTTTACGATCAAAAACCCTTCATCAGTAACAAAATTCTTGCAAAAACTCAACAACAATGGCAACTTTACAAGCTCTCGATGTGCAAACCGATCTCAAATACTCCGAATTTCACAATATGGTTGCATTTTTAAAGAATCCCGACGGAACAAAAGATTTCCGTCCGATCGTAAAATTCTTGAGAAATTCATATATACAGTTTGCTTTAACTGTCAAACCAAAATCATATCAACAGCACTTGGTGGATTTCTGGACCAATGCTGAACGAACAGAAGGAACAACCGTTTCAATGATCAAATCAACAGTAGATGGAAAGCACATCACAGTAACAGAACAATCCATCAGACACCATCTACAATTACATGACGATTCAGGTATGTTCATTCTTCCTAAGGAATACATTGCTGAAATTTTACAAAAAATGGGATATGAGGGAAGACTGAACATAGTAACCTTTCAAAAGGGTCTTCTCTCCACACAATGGAAATTTTTAATACATACCATTCAGCATTGTATTTCTCCAAAAAGAAGTACTTGGAATGAGTTTAATAAGACAATAGCCTCTGCTGTTGTCTGTTTATGCACAGACCAAGTATTTAATTTTTCATACATGATATTTGATGGTATGTTGGGAAATCTTAGTTCTTCTAAATTTTTAATGTATCCCAGATTTCTACAACATATCATAAACTGTGAATTACAAAACTTGTCAACTCCTAAAAACATTTTTATATTACCTGAGTTGAACAAGAAAGTTTTCTCAAATATGAGAAAACAATTTAAATTTTCAGGCAAGGAAACCCCTCTGTTTCCTAACATGATCAAAGATCAACCCAATATTGGAGAGGGTTCAACCATTGCTACAACCCAAGTTGAACCTCAACCCACTCCATCACCCCCAAATACAGCCCAAACACCAATCCAAATAGCCACTCAATCACCAACCCAAACAGAAGTCCTGAATGTGTCCCAGGAACTTGATATAAATCTGCAGAGTGCTACTCTTCACTCTGTGGAAGACCTACCAGACAAAACCCAAAACATTTCCACAATTTATAAAAGAAAGAAATTTTCTTCAAAGGACACCAGGGGACAAATCGAGTCACACCCCAGGCTCAAAGAGTTGTCCTCCAAGGAGGAGAGAGGACATGAGGGGAGGGCTTTCACTACTGATGCCCCAAAGGTGGGTGCATAGGACAGTGAAAACATCATTAGGACCCAAACCTCGGCAAATTTGAGTGATGACTCTTTTGAGGAATTACTCAAAGGACCCCGGTGCCAAGAAACCACAAGGGGGGGCATCTCTGCTTCTTCTAGGAAGAAGAGAATGTCTAAAAGACCCAATGAATCACCAAGCAGTGATGAGGGCAGATCTGTGGAATTGATGGAAAGGAAGGAAAACCTTAAAACCAATGTACCTGTTAGTGAGCCCGATGATCTTGCTAGATGGAGTGAGGGCAGTATTAAAATCACCCAATTGACGGCTAAAGTGGATTCCTTGGAATCCACTGTACAAGATTGTCTCAAGTACTTAACCAATCAAGGAAAAACTATGGCTGCCATGAAAAGGCATGTGAATACCATCAACAAAAGAATGCGGTTCTATGAGCAAAGGCTTCATCAACAAACCAAAATCATCAGAAAATTGAAGAAGAAACTTGATGATAGTGAGGCTCCACCAGTTGAGCTCACTAAGGGGGAGAAGGATAACATACAGACAATGATTGATGAATCTATTGCAGCAGCAGCATCCTCCCTCTTAAATTTAAAAGAAACAAATGTTGATGAAGGCCCAGAGATGATGGTTACAGAAGATGAACCTGTTACTACTGCTACTATGGAAGAACAAGTTGAAAAAGAAATACCAGTAGTAACTCCTACTACTGAGGTAATAGCAGTAGTAAATGAAGAAGAGAAATTAAAAGCAACAAATACTACTGATGCCCTATCAGTAGTAACTCCTGAAGTTACACCAGTAGTAACTACTCTGGTTACTACTGAAGAGGAAGAACTACATTTTCCAGAGCTAATTGAAAGAGAAAGACATGTCATCATTACCAAACCACCAACACCTGATCAACCACTTATCATACCTGACATTGATGATAATGTGAATTGGTTTGAGGTAGATGAATGTACACTTCCTCCACACCCAAAAATCTTACCAGAAGGTCAACTACATTTGTTTTATCCAAAACTTCTGATGATGGGTATACCAGATATGAAATACATTCCACCTCCACCATCTGCTCATATTGGAAAAGGAAAAGAAATATATGATGATGATTATCCAAACAGAGCTTTAGGACATCACATGGTAAACAAGATTAATCATGTAAGAGCAGAAAAGCAATCCAGATGGAGAATTAAACACAGAAAATTTTTGGAGAAAGTGGAAATGTATCAAGCTTTAGTAGAAAAGAAAAAGAAAGTTCAAAGTACAACTACTGTTCAAATACCTGCTCAAATCAAAGATGTTCAGATAGAAGCCCAAGAAGCAGAATTCAAAAGGCTCAGAAAAGTAGAAGAAGAACATCTAAACTGTCTTGAAGATCTTGTAGCAGAATGTAAAAGAACAAAAGGTGATCTACCTGATGATATGTTTGAACAGAAGGAAAACATGATTGAATATTTAAAGACAAAAGGTCACAGTGCAAAATCTTTTGGAAGAATGAAGATGATAACCATAATTGAAAAATACTGCACTGCAAAGAAGAGAGACTTGGCTGAACAAGAAGCTGAAGAATCAAAGAAAGCCAAAGCCAAAACTTTAATCCCAATCAGCTTAAATTTACTCAAGGCTGGTAGTGTTTCAACTGTTGGTAATACTTCAACTCCCAAATCACTGAAAAGAAAATCTGTTGATCAAGAACAAAGCTCCAAGAAGAAATCAAAACAAATTATACATGTTCTTGAAATGCCAGTTGCTCCATTACAGAATAATCAAATTATTAACTGGAGAGTGATGCAGAACAATGTCATAGAGGTCATAAGGGAAGACAAAGTTGTACAAAGATTCACTGGATGGTTACCCTTAATCAGATCATGTTCAAGAAGTGATGTAATCAAACTTTTGATTATTGGGAAACCAAGAATGACAAAGAAATCATGGAAAGAATCTGGAGCTGGATATTTAACAAAGATGATTGATGCTGCATTTTATCCAGACAATTATCCAGAACAATTTACAAATCCAGATAATGTGTATGCTTGGAATGTCATTCCTACTGCCAATATGTACTTCTTTGAGAAATCAGGCAAAGTGTGTGAATTGTACTTATATGAGAAAGAATATCCACATTCTGAGAAGACTATGTATCAGATATTCATAAACACTTTGATGAAACCTTATGATGCTGTTATGTTCCAAAATAAATTGAATTACTTTACAAAGAGGAACAGCAAATATATTATTGAACAAAGACTTCAACAAAATCAAAGAACCCTAGAGAAGAGAAGAAAAGAACAAGAAGAACAAAAGAAACTTGATTGATTAAAAGATGATCAATAAGTTTAGGGGCAGATTGTTGGAGCAAAACACAGATCAACTTATTACTGATGCTGCAGTTAGTACTGATCTTATTTAGTACTGATGGGGCAGAAACATTTACTACTGATGAAGTTGATGCTGGTGTTCACTATAACTAAGTTACTACTGATCATGCAAAGATTGAAGATACTACTGATCATTGTAGTTACTACTGACGTTGGTTTCTGGACTTACTACTGATCATCAAGTTTACTACTGGTCTTCATATTTACTACTGGTGATTAGTTTTACTACTGACAACGCGTTTTTGGAAGATATCAAGTCCGAGATCTTCGTATAGATAGTTATAGAATGTAAATCAATGTATATTATTATTATTCGATGTAAATCAAGTCCTAGAATAACTAGGGTAAATAGTTTAGCTTCAAGGACTATTATAAATAGTTCCTTACGAATTGTAAACGTACGTGTGTATTGTTAACTCAATAATATACATTGAAGCTTTTTGTGAAACTGTGTTCTTAATATTCTTGCATATTGTTCATACAGTTCATTGTTCTTAATATATTGATATAGTGTTGATCCGCTGCAACTTCTATCATCAATTAGATCTAAGGTGTTTATTAACTTGTTTATAGTTAATCGATCATGACACCTATGTTATCCGTAGACCTATTGGCTAGCTAGATGTCAAGAACCAGGTCATGCAATCAAGTTGCGTATCTGCTTATTTAGGTCGATCCTCTAAAATAGCTAGCTCTAATGGTAATTTGTTGGTGTAATGGAAATAATATATGTTATGGATTTTTATACATTGTTGCTAATACAAGTTAGAGGTACTTGTTGCACACTTGTATAAGTACAAGATATTGATGTTGGTGCGATTAATAAGACAAGCCAAAAAAAAGGCCGGGATCAAGGAAGTTACATTCCCTTATAGGATCCTAGTAGCAACACTTTCCAAAAACAAATCTGATAACTAAAATAATTTAAGTTTCTAATAATTTTACATGAGGTATAAAAACTATATTTTTATTACCGACGAAGATATTTGTCAGTGCATTATGGCAGGACTTACATATTTGAATGTTGCGATGAAACTCTTGTTCAGTTGAACATAATTTTATTTTTGCAAGTTATTCTTTTTTCTTTTTTTTTTTTGACAGCAACAAGTTATTCAAACCATAAAGATGTATGCCTAATAAATTCATATTAAACATTAATGAATTTTGTATTTTAAATTTTTAAGACATGTATTAAATAATATTTCTTTAATTTTTATGGAAATTTATTTTTAAAACCTTACAAATAAAAATAAAAAAAAATTTGTCATCCAAGATTATAACATAGAGTAGAGGGACTAGATGCCTTAAGATTAGCCCCTATTTAAGTTTTTTTTATGAACACTCGTTACCTTTTTAGTTACAAAATAGAAACATCAATAAATGTTTGAGTGATTTCTTAATATAGATGAGAAACCTTGATTGAGCATTAATCCATTGTTTCAATATGGAATTTGAGATCTAGAGGTGTGTGTTTTTAGTGAGAGAAAGTAGAGGGAAGTTAGAGAGAACTTTCCAAAGGATAATTTGATTAAGTGTAGAAAAGTTACAATTAGTAAATAACCTTGATCTATTTATTTATACCTAGTCACTAATTGTCCATGGTTATCCTAACCACTAGTTTAATACTTTCTAAATGTGTCAAAACTAGTCCCTAGACTATCAATTACAATATAAATGTCCTAACAATCTCCCCATTTGTAACAATAGTCTGGGAAACATATCTTTGAAGTCTTCTTCCTTAGCAAAAACTGCAACTGAATGATGATTCGTTGAATAATGTTGTTGAAGTATCAGTTTTAGCTTTTGATGATCTGTGAAAATGATACTTTTAATTAGCTTTTCAACCAATAGAAAGTATCTCAGAAGACTTCTCATGAATCGACGAAATTAAGACCCATTGACAGAGTTGTTTGCTGCGAAAGTCTTTTCTTGAAGTTGTGGCTTTGTCGATTTGTTGTTCTTGATGATCTTTGGTTCCTGACCGTTGTTGATAGTGATGGAGTAAGGTCTAATCTTCTTGATTTTTAATTCTTCTTGACCTTTGTTGATGATGTTGGAGTACGGTCATCAAATCCATTATCTGATATCTTGACTGTTATTGATAATATTGGAGTACAGTCATCAGATCTCTGCGCTATGTTCAACTAGGGAAAACCAGGATCCCATAGACTGCATGTTAACACAACAGTTACAGAAACTGTGTGATCTACGTTCAGTGTTGGCTTTGATGTTGGCACTTGTAGGATTTCCATTCAATAATCGCGGAGTACCAATATTTTTTGTACCACTATGAATGTTCCGACAATATCACAAAGATAGGCTTGGTAGAGTGCATGTGTCCTAATCGTGTTTAATATGTCTCTAGACTCAATTAGTGGACAAATGAAGGCTAAGACTGGAGAGGTGTCCTCTTTTTCAATAACAACGATCTCCAAATGAGATGTCGATAACATATGTGTTAATCTCTGAGGAATTGAAACAAGTACTCTTTAAGAAGTACTTGAGTGGTTGGCGGTTGTGCATTGCATCACTGGGTCCATGATGGCTTTTTCAATATCAGAGAGAAACATATGCAATCTGATAGAAATGTGGCTACCCGGCTTTATATTCGGTTTGGTAAGGGTTTTTCGTTTTCTTTAACCCTGTTACACCCTCCTCACTCAAGCTCACCTTTTTAATTTTTGACTCCTCCCTCATTTATAACATCATACGATTATAGTGTTGATCAGTTGATTTTGCACCCCATACTTCATCACCCTCTGAATTTTTACCTCTGCGCACCCCAATCAAGATCCCATCATACTTGATTCTGCTCACCTAGACCTATGGACCCTCACAGTATTTCCTATATTGTAGGTGGCTCCTGGGGAAGATCATGCTGGCTATAGCATATCGTAGGAGTTATTTGGAGTGAACTATAATGCTCATGTGCACTGAATCAACTTTTTCCTCAGTTTGTTTGAATCACATGAATCTTCTCATCGGAATTTGTGATGTTTCTGGTATATGATGTTGCTACTTGGTAGATTGTGTAAGATAAAGCAGAGCAACATTTGATTTGAGTGTAACACCAGACTCAAATACAGTAGCCATTAGCACGACACTTTACTCAATAGTCGTTTGCACAACCGTCAATTCAACTGTGTGACATGCATTTAGAGTTGGCATGCTTTTAGCTCTAGCAGGATTTCCACTCAATCCTCGTGAAACATCAGAATTTTATGCCACTATGAGTGTTCCGATGGAGTCATGGAGATCCATTTTAGTATCATATGTGTCCGATAATGGAAAGATTTGTTGGTGAAAACTAGACACTTTGTGCAATGAATTGAAACGTAACCTGGGGCAGGATGTTAATATTTTCAATACCAACAGACTCCAAATGAGACGTCGATAGATTATGTAACACCTCAATTTTTATAAATAAAACATTTGGCCAAAATATATCATTTTCATAAATAGAAGAACAGTTCCGAAATACGGATTTACAAAAACCTTTGGTATGAAAACCAGAGTATAAAGTTGGTATTACAAAATATATCAAAACCAAAGCTAAGTATAATTCCACTCTAGTGTTCTTCTATTCTAGGCCCCACACTTCACTATATGTACACACATATATCTTCGATCCTGAACCTGATTACATAGCAAAACAAACAAGGAGTACGTGAGACAAGAAAGTCTCGTGAGCTACATGTGTTTAGACACAAAAGTAACAAGTATCACATTATATATAAACATATATATATATATATATATATATATATATATATATATATATATATATATATATATATATATATATATATACACAACTCGTCTATCCCATCTAGTCACCCTATTGTAACCCTATCGATCTTGCTCTCCTAGCAATCATATCTAACTATCGGGTTGCCCCCGAACTAGTTAGAAGCACATACATATCTAGTTATCGGGTTGCCCCCCGAACTATCTAGAAATAAGATACCGGCAAGAGGGAATCGCCCAATCTACCGATACATGTCTTGCTCGCCGGTATACTTCCAGTTAGCAAGACTACTAACGTGCATGAGTCGATGGGAGTCCACCCAACTGCCCCTCAATCCACACCTCATGACAGAGGATCCCCCGCATCATCACATCATCTCAATCTTACCATAACTCAACAACTATTTCAATCAAAGCCTTCGGCTATCACATCTATCATCAAACAAGTTAGTTAATTATTAACAATAATATATAACTAACTCAACAACTATAAGTCTACACAATAATCAAATAGACCAATCACAAGTAAGTAAAATACATTTCTATGGATATGTACTCAGTAAAGTCCACACGTACTCACCTTAGCAATTAATGCTCCAAATGTGTTCTTCACACACTATCCTTTTGCTTCAACAAGCTGGCACCTTCCAAGACTTCACCAAAAGCCTATCATAATATCCACAACTTGTTCAACAACATATACTGCTGAAAATAAACCCTTTTATCATTAGAAACCCTTTAATAACATTTTCCCCCAATTTTGATGATTTCCAAAACCCTAGGTTTAACCAAATCTTAAGATTCTTACAAATCTTAACCATACACTTGTTTCCTTTGTTAAAATACCATCTATTAAGTGTATAAAACCTTTATTTAACCATTAATCAAAAACCCAAGAACTAGGGTTTCAAACCCAAGCCTCAAAATCCATAGATCTAAAGCTACAATGATCGAGGAGTGAAGATTTACCTTTAATCTTCCCTTAGATGTGAAATCTCCCAAGGTTTGATGAAGAAATCACCCAAAACCAGCACTTGCACTCGAAAATCGCCAAGGAGAGAAACTAGGGTTTGCAAATGGCATTAATGGCTGAAATCCCGTATTTAATGTTGTGTCTGAGGAGTTCGCGCCGGGAACTAGAGTTCGCGCCGTGAACTTTGCGCGTCGTGAACAATTCGCGATCGTGATCCAGACGTGACCTCCGATCTCCAAAAACCCAATATCTCTGCCCGATCCTCACGACCATGAACCAGAGTTCGCGTCGCGAACTCTCTGGTTCAGGCAGGCTGCAGTTTTTCGTTGATCGTTTCGACCCGGTTTCGACCTTAACTGTCACACCCCGCCAAAAATGAGTTTTACTTCATCTAAAATGTTTTGCGGAAGAACGAGGGTGTAACTTTCATGACAACATATCAAAAATTAAGTAAAGAAACAACCACGCAATAACGAAATATAAAAGTTGTTTTCACTTTCCAAAAATAGAAAGTTCTCACAAATAGTAAGTTTCCAAAAACAGAAATTGTTTTGAAATATAATAATTGTTCGTAAACTTATGTTTTAATCATGGCTCACGACAATCCCACTGCTCATATCCTCCAGTTCCACTGCACCTAATCACCTGGAAAAACATAAATAATAAAAGGGTCAACAATAATGTTGAGTGAATCCACAAGGTTAATGTAAAAGGTAAAGTAAAGTGTTTGCTACCAAAAATGTTTGTTATGAAAATGGTTTATGACTGAAATGTATAAAGTTCAACACTCATATGATATGAGAAGTAAATATAGAAAGTAAAATGTAATCGTAGAAGATCTACAAATTACTTGTTTTGTTTATGAAAAAGTGTTGAACAAATTGTTATGTTTAACATCGGATGAACTATTATCCCCAACAGGTGGCTAGTCTATTGAGTTAATATACCAACCCCTAAGTCCACAATCAATACTTCAACTCCAGTATGTTATCTATGGATATACACTCCCGAAAGATGTCTTGGATATACCAAGTAGTGATCAAATAATGTTGGGAGGATGAGTGTCAGCCAATAGTACTATCTGCATATCCATGGTCTAGATCCACTAGTTAATGATTGCTGGCAACCTTAGTCCGGTATAATAATTTTTGTCATGCCAACGCGATAATGAAAATGTATAGATGTTGTACAGTCATAGTAAAACAGTTTAAATTGTGTTTATGTTTTCCACCCCAAAGTTTATAAAAGCAATAAAAGAGTAAAAGGGGTCTGTGGACTCACCTGGGCAAAGCTTAGCGACAATATTAGGACAGAGTAATCCTTCAGAGACTCCAAGCTTCCTAAATGATATAACTTACTAATTAGACTAAGCTAATACAGGCGATTCTAGATATAATATAAGATAAATGATATACAATTAATGTTATGTTTTATGTTTTGTGACATCGAATAACTTGGATCATTGGGCCTTAATGGGCCGAAATGAAATGAAATGAAATGAAATGGGCTTCGAAATGAAATGAAATGAGATGGGCTTGGGTTAGGCTTAGTGGGCCTAGATTGGGCCTAATGTGTTTAATGGGCTTAATGGGCCACTAGGTTGGGCCACTTAGGCCTCTTATTGGGCTTAGGTCCAATTAGATTGGGCCATGGATTGGGCTTGGGCCCAATTGGGTTCGGCTTGGGTATAAGTGGGCCAAAGGTTTGGGCTTTGGTCCAAATGGGCTTGGATACTAATGGGTCAACTAAAGTTTGGGCCCGATAGACTAAGGTAGATCGAAATGGGCCGAGTACGGGCCTTGGCCCGATTAGGTATTCGGGTTTGGGTTGATCGGTTGGGTCAAGATCCGGTCTTGACCCGGTTTGACTTATTGGTCAAAATTGGTCTATTTTAGAAGTCAACATAGGTCAAAATAGTCAACAAAAGTCAACTTTAGGTTCTAGATTTCGGCCAGGGTTTGGTCTATCACAATATTTGGTCAACAAAAGTCCAATCTAGTCAATCTAAAGTCAACTAGGGTTCGATTGGTCTAGGGTTGGCTGGCTAGGCCGAAACTCTAAGGGTTTGGTTCTAGATCGGTCTAGATCGGCTAGATTCAAGCTAGATCGGGTCTAGATAGAGTATCGGTTCGAGACTAGGGACTAGGTTAGTCGAGATCTAGGGTATTCGGTCATATCTAAGCAAGATCTAGGGTTCGAGTACTTGATTAAGCAAGAAAATAAGCAATAATCACACCTATATGCACACGATCGAATGTATGCATGCAAGCATGCTACGGGTTTGGGAATTAAAGCACAAACGAGACCATTTGGCCTTAGGCCATGGTCTCGGGTTCGAACTAACACCGAAACAAAAGAAAGAACACATGAAAAAGAATCTAGGTATACCTCAAACAGTCAAACGATCGAACAAGGAATCTAAAGGATGATCGGGTTTACTTGCTTGCTTGAACACGAACGGACGAAGGGTGTTGTGGGGAGGCTTGGCCGGTTTTTGTAAAAGAGAATAGGGTTTCGGTGGTGTTGTTTAAATAGGGGGAGATTTAGGGTTTAGGAGTTTGAATCATGGTACAACAAGGACTCTTTAAAATAAGATGGATAGAGATTACAAGCTTATAGATAAGATCAAACAATTCAACCTCACCCTTATAGGGTTCGGCCGAGATGCTGTGGTCACAAGCAAGGGCATGGCCGGCCACTTAGGTGGTCGGTCATGGTTCGATGTCATTCGAGTCACGTTTATTAAATTTGAACGTTTATTGTTTAACAGATAAAGTTATCATTTTTAGAAATGTTTTAAGCTCAATGTGTCACCATAAAAAAAGTAGAAATGTTGTGTTGACTAAAATAGTCAAACACTAATGTATGGTGTAAAAATATAAAATTTGTTGTGTATTAGAATGCCAGAAATGGAAATGTCTAAAAATAAAAACTTTCTAAATAAGGAAAGTTCTAGAAATGAAATGAGTTTACGTACCAGAAATATCGAGTTGTCACATTCTCCCCTGGTTGAAGAAATTTCGTCCCGAAATTTAAGACGAAGAGCGAACATGAGAGACACCGAGAAATAAATGAGGATATTTCTTTCGCATTTGGTCCTCACGTTCCCACATGAATTCAGGACCTCGTTTGGAGTTCCATCTGACCTTAATGATTCTGATCTTGCTTCTTCGTAGCTTTTGCTCTTTCCAGTCAGAGATTTCGATTGGTTCCTCAGTGAAATGGAGTTTGTCGTCGATAATAATTTCCTCAGCAGGAACAATAAGCGAGGGATCATGAATAAATTTCTTCAAGTTTGACACATGAAAAGTGTCGTGGACATTGCTGAGCTCTTTAGGAAGGCGAAGACGATAAGCAACAACACCAATCCTTTCTTTCCCTTCTTTCCAAAGCGTACAACACCTTTCCAAGGTGCTACCTTTAGCAACACATGGTCGCCAACAGCGAACTCTAAAGGCTTTCGACGATTATCAACATAACTCTTTTGTCGATCTCTTGCAGCCTTGATGCGATCTTTGATCTTGAAGATCTTGTCACTCGTTTCTTGTAGAATCTCAGGACCAGTATTCTGACGATCACCCAACTTCAATCCAACAAAGTGGCGAACGACATTTTCTTCCATAAAGGGCTTCGAATGGTGCGGCCTTAATAGTTGTATGATAACTATAATTGTACGAGAACTCAGCTAAAGGGAGATGAGAATCCCAACTTCCACCAAAATCAATAACACAAGCTCTCAGCATGTCTTCCAAAGTTTGGATTGTTCTTTCAGTCTGACCGTCGGTTTGGGGATGATAAGCAGTACTCATATCGAGGCGAGTACCGAGAGATTTTTGCAATGATTGCCAAAAACGAGATGTAAAGCGACTATAACGATCAGATATGATCGCGACTGGCACACCATGCCGAGATACGACTTCTTTCAGATAAATTCTCGTTAGCTTCTCCATTTCGTCAGTCTCTTTAATAGGAATGAAATGAGCTGATTTGGTCAATCGATCAACAATTACCCAAATCGTGTCATGACCACTAGACGTTCGAGGCAACTTGGTTATGAAATCCATAGAGATTTCTTCCCATTTCCATTCAGGGATCTCTGGCTGTTGTAGAAGACCGAAAGGCTTCTGATTCTCTGCTTTCACTTTGGTACAAGTTAAACATTTGCTGACATAAACTTCAATCTCTTTCTTCATATTTAGCCACCAGTATAATTCCTTGACATCTTTATACATCTTTTCAGCACCAGAATGAATAGAATATTTGGATCGATGAGCTTCATTCAAGATGACGTCGCGAACACTTCCATGATTAGGTACCCACAAACGATCCATGAAATAAACAGTTCCATCCACCTTTGCTTCTAACTGCTTTTCCATACCACGCAAAGCTTCACTTTTGATGTTCTCTACCTTCAAGGCTTCAGCTTGGAATTCATGAACTTGGGAAGATAGATTAGAACGAACAGAGATTGGAAGGGCTCGAACACGACGAGGTTTAGGTTGCTCTTTCAGACTTAAGGCATCACCTACCACATTAGCTTTACCAGGATGATACTTGATCTCACAGTCGTAATCATTTATCAACTCTACCCATCTGTGATGTCTCATGTTGAGCTCTTTCTGATTGAAGATATGTTGCAAGCTCTTGTGATTGGTAAATATTGTGCACTTGGTACCGTAGAGATAATGTCTCCAAATCTTCAATGCGAACACAACGGCACCCAACTCAAGATCATGAGTTGTATAATTTCAGTTGTCGAGAGGCATAGGCGATCACTTTGTCATGCTGCATCAATACACAACCTAGCCCTTGGTGCGAAGCATCGCAATATACCACGAAATTGTCGATTCCTTCAGGAAGAGATAGAATAGGAGAAGAACATAATTTAGATTTAAGAGATTGGAAGGCTGATTCTTGCTTTTTCACCCCAGACAAATTTCTCATCCTTATGTGTTAACACCGTTAAATCCTTTGCAATCTTCGAGAAATTTTCTATGAATCTTCTGTAGTAACCAGCAAGACCAAGGAATTGTCTCACTTCAGTTGGGGTCTTTGGAGCTTCCCAATTCTTTATGGCTTCTATCTTCGCAGGATCAACGTGGATACCTTCCTCGTTGATAATATGACCCAGAAATTGGACTTCACGCAACCAGAATTCACACTTGGACAATTTGGCGTACAACTTCTCTTTCTCCAACAACTCAAGAATGATTGTTAAGTGCTCTTCATGCTCTTCTCTCGAGTGCGAATATATAAGAATATCATCTATGAAGACGATAACGAATTTATCGAGATATTGCTTGCACACTCTGTTCATGAGATCCATAAACACAGCAGGTGCATTGGTCAAACCAAATGGCATTACCAAAAATTCGTAATGACCATAGCGAGTTCTGAAAGCAGTTTTGGGCACATCTTCATCACGAACTTTCAACTGATGGTAGCCTGAACGAAGATCAATTTTGGAATAGAAACTTGATCCTTAGAGTTGATCGAATAGATCATCAATACGGGGAAGAGGATATCGATTTTTAATAGTTACTTTGTTCAATTCACGATAGTCAATGCACATTCTCATTGAACCATCTTTCTTTTTATCAAAGAGGACTGGAGCTCCCTAGGGCGAGAAACTCGGTCGAATGAAACCAAGATCAAGAAGTTCTTGCAATTGTGATGAAAGTTCTTGCATTTCAGACAGTGCAAGACGATATGGAGAACGCGCAAAAGGTGCGGCTCTTGGAATCAGATCAATACGAAATTCAACTTGTCTCTGAGGTGGCAGTCCAGGCAATTCGCCAGGAAAAACGCCAGGGAATTCACGAACGATAGGAATGTCCTCAATCTTACGATCTTTGGACTTTGTGTCAATGACATGAGCAAGAAAGGCTTGGCATCCTTTACGAAGATATTTTTGAGCTTTTATAGTGTTTATGATTTTTATGTTTTTGTTTCGCTGTTCACCTTGAATTATTAAAGTTTCTGTTTTGGATAAAGGGATTCGAATTTGTTTGTTGTAGCATATTATTTAAGCACGATTTTTAGATAACCAATCCATCCCTATGACAATATCAAAACTACCTAGCCCTACAGGCACAAGGTCTATATCGAAAATGTGATCATCTAGGTCAAGCTTACAACCTTTAAAAACTTCACTAGACCTAACAACTTTGCCATTCGCTAGCTCGATTTCATAATTAACTTTCAAACGTTCAGGATTCAAATTTAAGAAACTTTTAAAGTCGGTCGATACGAAACTCAAGTCGCCTCCCGAATCAAATAAAATAAAAGCAAAATGATTGTAGACGATAAACGTACCGGTAACAGTATCAGGATTTTCACGAGCTTCCTGAGCATTCGTAACAAATGCACGACCACGACCATTCTGACGATCATTGTTGTTGTTGGCATTGCGATTGTTGTTACGATTGCCATTTTTGTTGTTGTTCTGAAGCTTAGGGCAACGATTACGATAGTGGTTAGGATCACCACACTCGTAACAGACAAGATTTTTAGGAGGATTGTTGGACGAACATTTTCTGAAATTGTGACCCCAGCGGTCACACTTGTAGCACTTCTCACACTGACCATCATGATTCCAATTACATTTGTTGCACTTGGGCTTGCTTCCAGCATAAGACTTAGAATCAGAATTAGACTGATTGTTGTTCTGATTAGAGGTAGCATAATTCTTATTCTTCTGATAATTGTTCCCTTTGTAATCACGCTTGTTGTCATAGGAACGCTTCCCATTTTCATTATTCAAAGTTTCAGAGGATTTGCTAGACACAACTAGCTTATCTTTGACCAATCCAGTTCTCATAGCATCATCAGTCAACCTTGTAGCATGATTCACAACATCTTCAAAAGTTGTCGGTTCAGAAGCGATAACAAGAGTATGAATAAGATCATGAAGACCTTGCAGATACCTCTCAATATGCTTAAATTCAGGGGAAACCATATGAGGAACGAGACGAGCGAGTTCTTGGAACTTAGTCTTGTAGGTAACAATATCAGATCCAACCATGGACAGATTCCATAGTTCCACTTCAACTTTCTGTAGCTCTCTCCTTGGACAAAACTTCTGAGTTAACTGATTCTTAAACGTATCCTAAGTCATAGCATCAGCATTAGCACGACCTAAGACTTGCACTTGGGTATTTCACCAGGACAACGCTTCCTTGGACAATGTGCTAGCAGCAAACTTCGCCATATTCTCAGGGGCACATTGGATGATCCTGAAGATGGATTCCACCTTCTCAATCCAGTGGATGATAGCAATGGCACCTTCAGATCCAGAGTACGTCGGAGGATGACAGGACGTAAAGGTCTTAAATGACTGACCTTGACGTTTAGCATTGGGATCTGAAGTTTAAACAAATAAGGAAAGAAAAGGAAAAATTTAGCTAAAATGAAAAATAAACGAATCTGCTCTTGTGGAGTCGAATGATATACCGTTGTTTCCACTGTTAGATGCAACAGCAGCATTTCCTCTTGCAGCGTTCATTTGAGCCATCATTTCAGTGATTCGGCGTTCCACCATTTGTTCGACAGTCTCTGCATTTCCTCCTCGAGCCATTGATGAATTGCTGATACAAATAATACGATTTAAACAAAGAATTAAGAAAAGAATAATATAGAAGGATTATAAAGGAAATATATATTTATATAAGAATCAAAGAATAGATATACAATAGACGTAGTAGTAGTAATTGACGTAGATATAGATAGACGTAGATATAATTGTAGTAAAGACGTATAGAAAAATACAATTTATAAAAACAACGAAATTTTACTAAAATATCACTTTTATTAAACACATTCCTAATACATAATAGTTTTAAAAGTATGGCACATACGCCAATAAAGAAAATACTAAATTTAAAAATAGCTAAACATAAAACCTAATAATAGTAATAGAAAACAAATATAGACGAAATGTAGATGACTAATCATCTTCCTCTGACTCAGAGTCTTCCTCAGGCTCTGACTCTTCTTCTGGATCTTCCTCTAGTTCTGATTCTTCTTCTGGCTCAGAGTCTTCTTCAGGCTCTGATTCTGATATCACATCTGGTTCTGGTTCTGGTTCTTGACGTCGTGGAGTTCTTGGAGCAACATCACGCTTTGGTCTCGCATGCGAACATAACCATATCATGCCACCCTCACGTCGACGATAGATAATAGGACGCTGACCACGAGCTGGAGTAGGAGGACCATTAGGACTAATGGGAATAGGACGTCTTCTTGGGTGACGATGCCATGAGACAACAGGAGGTTGTACCACCACTGGCACTGGAGCAACTGGCGCTGGGACTACTGGAACAGCAGCACCATGATCACTATCGGAATCATACGAAAAATTGAGGACGCTCGTAGGCGACATTCTGCTTATCACGACGCATATAATTATTAGATTATGAAAATTTTTGGGCTCTCTGACGAATGCTAACTATAATACTAAGGCAATTCTAACTAGGGCAAATGTTCTACGCTAAGAACAATGGAACTTCAGGATATGAGACTCAGCGTGCCATGATTATTTTCGTTTTGTACAAGTTTTTGTTTTTCCCAAAAATCTTTTGTAGTTATAGACTAGGCTTGCTAATTCAGTATAACTTAAGCTCTAATACCACTCTGTCACACCCTGCTAAAAACGAGTTATACTTCATCTAAAATGTTTTGCGGAAGAATGAGGGTGTAACTTTCATAACAACATAGCAAAAATTAAGTACACAAACAACCACACAATAACGAAAAATAAAAGTTGTTTTCACTTTCCAAAAATAGAAAGTTCTCAAAATAGTAAGTTTCCAAAAATAGAAATTGTTTTGAAATGAAATGATTGTTCGTAAACTTATGTTTTAATCATGGCTCACGACAATCCCACTGCTCATATCCTCTAGTTCCACTGCACCTAATCACCTGGAAAAACATAAATAATAAAAGGGTCAACAATAATGTTGAGTGAATCCACATGGTTAATGTAAAAGGTAAAGTAAAGTGTTTGCTACCAAAAATGTTTGTTATGAAAATGGTTTATGACTGAAAATGTATAAAGTTCAACACTCATATGATATGAGAAGTAAATATAGAAAGTACAATGTAATTGTAGAAGATCTACAAATTACTTGTTTTGTTTATGAAAAAGTGTTGAACAAATTGTTATGTTTGACATCGCATGAACTGTTATCCCCAACAGGTAGCTAGTCTATTGAGTTAATATACCAACCCCTAAGTCCACAATCAACACTTCAACTCCAGTATGTTATCTATGGATATACACTCCCGAAAGATGTCTTGGATATACCAAGTAGTGATCAAATAATGTTGGGAGGATGAGTGTCAGCCAATAGTACTATCTGCATATCCATGGTCTAGATCCACTAGTTAATGATTGCTGGCAACCTTAGTCCGGTATAATAATTTTTTGTCATGCCAATGCGATAATGAAAATGTAAAGATGTTGTACAGTCATTGTAAAACAATTGCAACTGTGGACTCACCTGGGCAAAGCTTAGCGACAATATTAGGACAGAGGAATCCTTCAGAGACTCCTAGCTTCCTAAATGATATAACTTACTAATTAGACTAAGTTAATACAGGCGATTCTAGATATAATATAAGATAAATGATATACAATTAATGTTATGTTTTACGTTTTGTGACATCGAATGAACTTGGATCATTGGGCCTTAATGGGCCAAAATGAAATGAAATGAAATGGGCTTCGAAATGAAATGGGTTTGGGTTAGGCTTAATGGCCCTATTGGGCCTAATGGGCCACTTGGTTGGGCCACTTGGGCCTCTTATTGGGCTTAGGTCCAATTAGATTGGGCCATGGATTGGGTTTGGGCCCAATTGGGTTCGGTTTGGGTATAAGTGGGCCAAAGGTTTGGGCTTTGGAGCAAATGGGCTTGGATACTAATGGGCCAACTAAAGTTTGGGCCCGATAGACTAAGGTAGATCGAAATGGGCCGAGTATGGGCCTTGGCCCGATTAGGTATTCGGGTTTGGGTTGATCGGTTGGGTCAAGATCCGGTCTTGACCCGGTTTGACTTATTGGTCAAAATTGGTCAATTCTAGAAGTCAACGTAGGTCAAAGTAGTCAACAAAAGTCAACTTAAGGTTCTAGATTCCGGCTAGGGTTTGGTCTATCACAATATTTAGTCAACAAAAGTCCAATCTAGTCAATCTAAAGTCAACTAGGGTTCGGTTGGTCTAGGGTTGGCCGGCTAGGCCAAAACCCTAAGGGTTTGGTTCTAGATCGGCTAGATTCAAGCTAAATCGGGTCTAGATCGAGTATCGGTTCGAGACTAGGGACTAGGTTAGTCGAGATCTAGGGTATTCGGTCATATCTATGCAAGATCTAGGGTTCGAGTACTTGATTAAGCAAGAAAATAAGCAATAATCACACCTATATGCACACGATCGAATGTATGCATGCAAGCTTGCTACGGGTTTGGGAATCAAAGCACAACCGAGACCATTTGACCTTAGGCCATGGTCTCGGGTTCGAACTAACACCGAAACAAAAGAAAGAACACATGAAAAAGGATCTAGGTATACCTCAAATGATCGAACTAGGAATCAAAAGGATGGCCGGGTTTGCTTGCTTGCTTGAACACGAACGGACGAAGGGTGTTGTGGGGAGGCTTGGCCGATTTTTGTAAAAGAGAATAGGGTTTCGGTGGTGTTGTTTAAATAGGGGGAGATTTAGGGTTTAGGAGTTAGAATCATGGTACAACAATGACTCTTTAAAATAAGATGGATAGAGATAACAAGCTTATAGATAAGATCAAACAATTCAACCTCACCCTTATAGGGTTCGACCGAGATGGTGTGGTCACAAGCAAGGGCATGGCCGACCACTTAGGTGGTCGGTCATGGTTCGATGTCATTCGAGTCACGTTTATTAAATCTGAACGTTTATTGTTTAAATGATAAAGTTATCATTTTTAGAAATGTTTTAAGCTCAATGTGTCACCATAAGAAAAGTAGAAATGTTGTGTTGACTAAAATAGTCAAACACTAATGTATGGTGTAAAAATATAAAATTTGTTGTGTATTAGGATGCCAGAAATGGAAATGTCTAAAAATAGAAACTTTTTAAACAAGGAATGTTCTAGAAATGAAATGAGTTTACGTACCAGAAATATCGAGTTGTCACATTAACCATATCAAACAGTGTCCAAATGACAAGAAACCAATTTCCACGTGTTTTATATGATTTATCCATAATTATCATATTTTTACATAATTTATTTACAAAATTCGTGCCGTTACAACTATCTACCCCTTAAGAAGATTCCGTCCTCGGAATCTTATCATAGTTCACGAAGTCCGGATACCTTTTCCGAATCTCGTTTTTGACTTCCTAAGTCAAATTTGGTCCAAGAGAATGCTACCAGTTGACCAACACCAACTCAATCTCTTTGTTCCGAAGCTTCTTTGTCTTTGTTTCTAATATAGCTTTGGGTTCCTCAATCAACCGGTTCGGGGCATCAACCCGCAACTCTTTCAATGGAATGATATTATCCACCTCCCTTATAAACTTCTTCAAATAACTAACGTGAATGGTGTCATGCACACCTTGAAGCTCGGGTGGAAGTTCCAACTTAAATGCTTGAAGTCCAATCCGTTTCAAGATTTTAAATGGCCCGACATATCTCGGACTCAGCTTCCCTTTCTTTCCAAACTGCATTATACCTTTCCAAGGTGACACTTTCAACATTACCATATCACCAACATCCAAGTCGTATGGTCTCTTCTTCAAACCGGAATAACTTCGTTGTTTATCTTGAGCGGCTTTCATGTTGGCTTGTATTATACCAATCTTTCCATTCGTCACTTTCACAATTTCGAGACCTGTGAGCTTTGTCTCTCCCGCTTCTAGCCAACAAGATGGAGTGCTACATTTTCTCCCTTACAACGCCTCATAAGGCGGAATCTTAATACTCGAATGATAATTATTATTATACGAGAACTCGACTAACGGTAAATGATCATCCCATTTACCCCCGAAATCTAACACACACGAGCAAAAGAGCAAAAGTTAAGAAGAAGCAAGATCAAAATCGTCAAAGTCAAATGGAACTCCCAAAGAGGTCCCAAATTCACGTGGGAACGTGAAGATCAAATGCGAAAAAAATATCCTCATCTATTTCTCGTTGTCTCTCTTGTTCGTTCTTCGTCTTAAATTTCGGGATGAAATTTCTTCAACTAGGGGAGAATGTGACAACTCGATATTTCCAGTATGTAATTTCATTTCACTTCTAAACTCCCCTTATTTAGAAAGTTTGTATTTTAAAACATTTCTATTTCTGGCATCCAAACACACAACAAAACAATTATATTTTCACCATACATCAGTGTTTGACTATCTTAGTCAACACAACATTTTGTTTTATTAATGGTGACACTCTTGAGCTAAAACATTTCTAAAAATAGTAACTTTATATTAGTTACACAATAAACAAACATAATTAAATAAATGCGACTCGTATCGAACTAGTCCCTGAAAACCCGACACATTGGTTCATTGTCCCGACCACCTAAGTGGCCGAGATCCCCCTTGCTCGTGATCCATGCTCGGCCGAAACACCCTTGGGGTGTTGGCCATGATTCGTTTTCCTTGATGCTTATCTTGTTCCTCTTGATCTTGACACAAACTCTTATTGCCTTAACCTATATAAATACTACCCAATACACAAACCATAAACCTCTTGATTCCTATTCTGCCAAGCACTATCAAGGCAAAAAGCCTTACCCCATTAGGATCTTAAGATAACAAGACAACCTAGACTAGCTTAGATTAGTTTGTAGAATATATTAGCTAAGTCTCGGTGTGGTACTGAGTGGGCAGTATTGGCCAGTCAGTATCAGAATTCAGTATTGGAAATCCAATACTGAGTGGAAGACTGAGTTACATTCTCATATGTAACTGACTAGATCAAATCCCTTGATCTTAGTCATTTTCCTTGTCCGGTCCTTCCGTTACTCCTTTGTCCATCTTGTAAGATTTCTATATCATTATAAATAGAGATCACTTGGCAAAGGAGTAAACACCAATTTACACGTTCATTCATATACTTTGTAATTGTTCAGTGGTCTTGTTTTTCCGCAACAAGCCACACTTAGTGGAATATTACATTTGACTATAATCTTGTGTTCAATACATTATTTGTCTTAAGTATTCTAATTCTATCTAAATAATATACAAACCGGGGTTTATCAGAGCAGGCTAAATATACTCTTATTTAGTCGATCTCTTACCCTGGCAGCCATTCCTTATACATACCCTTCCCAACCTACTAAATCAAGAATGTCTTCCATTGTTGCACCAGTTATGTCTGTAAAGGGAGTGCCAATATTTGATGGCAACGACTTACATCAATGGAAACTAAAAGTTCAATGGTATCATGAGTCCATTCATCATGAAATGCTCACAACACTGTCTGATGGTCCCATCATCCCACAAACCGTGGAACCCCTTGCAGCTACTGATGATGCTCCTAAAGCACAAGAACAGTTCCAAAATTGAAGCATACATGGACTGATACTGACCGTCAGTTGTACAGTCTGGACTCCAGAGCGAAGGGGGTGATTGATAATGGAGTTACCAAAGAAATACTAAATGCAATTATGAAATTGCCAACTGCAAAGGCTATGTGGGATAGCTTTTTAGTCACCTATGAAGGCATAACTAAGGTGAAGTTGCAGAGAAAGAGCAACATGAGAAGGAAGTATGAAAACTTTTCTCAAAGCCTAATGAAGACATCACCACTCTCTATAAATAGTTCAATACTGTTATCCATGATCTCATCAGTGTAGGGATTGTGAAGGAGGAAGGAGAACTTGTTCAAAAGTTTCTGGACAGTCTTCCTCAACAATTCCTTGACATGACAAACTCTGTCAATGCTACTAACAACATTGAAACATACACTCTTCAAACATTGTATGGTTTAATGTTGAATCATGAGGAGAACAACGCTGCAAGACTGATCAACTGGAAGAAAACTGACAAGACTTCCACTGGCATGTCTTTATTTGTGCAACAGGCTTATACTGTCACTGAGCCTGAAGAGGCAGAGGTTGATCTTGCTGATGCTGAGGCAGAGGAGCTTGAAACTCAAATGGCTCTCATGTCCATGAATCTGGATCCGTTGAAGAAGAAGAGGTTGGGTGTTAGCTCTTCCAATACTGACCCAAGATCAGGTCTATGCTACAGGTGTGGAAAGCCTGGACACATTGCTGCCAACTGTCATACTAAGTCAACTGAAACTGATCGGAATGACAAGATTGCATACCGAGCTAAACGGTATAGGGACAAGTATGTCAAGTTGAAGAACTGGAGCAAAGGCAAGGGTGCAGCAGGGAATGGAGCACCTCATCAGACACTTTACTCTGAAGCTTGGATGGATGAAGAGCTCGGTGATGATGAGGAAGAAGTTGAAAACAAAGCCTTTATGGCTTTCACTGAAGAAGACTTGAAGAGCTCCTTTGAGAAGGATATAAAAGAAGCTGAGAGGATGAGTGTTCATACTGATTGGGATTCCACTCTGTTGTACAAGGTGAGTTCCTTTCAAACTTATTCAATGAATGAAAAAGATAAGATTTTTGAGTACGTGATTGTTGATCTTAAAACTTTAGTACAGAAAGAAAAAGCTTTAAAATTAACTATTCTTGAACTTGAAAGGGTAAATAATGAACAATAGATAAATTAGCAAAATTCAAAGATTTAGAACTAAATTTTTTGAACTTACAAGACATGAACCAAAGATTAGCTGATAAAGCTCATTTACACAAACTGGAAAAAGAAAATTTTGAAAAACAGTGTAAATCTTGGGGAAATGCCTCTATTAAATTAAATAAATGTCTAAATCAACAATTTCCAGAAAATGTGAGGGTTGCACTTGATGTTGATCCTCAGTTAAAAAATAGAAATAATTTTGCTGATTTATTTGAAGAATTTTCTGATATGAACCCTATTCAGTTTGTAAAATCAAAAACATTTTGTGAAGTTGGATGTCAAACTGAGTCAGATGATGAGGACAAAATCATTTTTGATAAACCGATTGGTCCATCTATGTGTTCAAAGTGCTATACTGAACTACGAGAGCTCAGTATTGAATTTCCTTTATAAGAAATTTCTGATACTTAACCCGAAATAGTGCAGTACGACACAACTGTTGTTCCTCCATTTGAATTATTGTTTAATACAACTACTTTTCTAAATATAATGAAAATGAGACTACTTCTACTTCTAGTGTTTTAACTGATACTGAAGTTGCAGGAACAAAAAAATCATGTACTTAAGAACCTAAAGAGCCTGTTAAAGTTGTTATTTTAAAACATGATAATCAAAAATCAACTTCAACAGGATCTTCAAGTGGCAAAAGCAAGAAGTCTAAAAATAATAAGACTTCTTTGCCAAATGAAAAGAAGAAACCAGATCCATCTCCTCCTAAACCGGTTAAAAATAATATTAAACCACCCATGAAAAATGACAAAAGTAACATTTTAAAATCTATTGGTGATCAGATCAAAGTCTTAAGTCAAAAGTTTGCAAAACTTACTCATACTGGTCAACCAAAAGAAAAACAAAATTCTAAAATTCCATATGAAAACATGTTCAGAAATAGACCTAGAAAATGTTATAGATGTCACCATACTGGTCATAAAGGAGATGAATGCTGAACTGATCTCTCAAGTCATAGGTACTCAGTACCAAAGAAAAAGAGAGAATCCAAATCAGTATCACCAAAGAAAACCTCCAAGGTTTCCCCTGAAGTGATACTGACCTCTCCATCTAAAGAGATCAAGTCTAAACATGTTTCTCCTACCAAAGGTCCCATTCAAAAATGGGTTCTTAAAAAGAACTAATCATAATTTTGTGTCTTGTGCAGGGTGACAGAAAATGGTACTTACATAGTGGCTGCTCAAGACACATGACTGGCAGTATGGAGTACCTTCTAAACTATACACCAGAGAAGGGTCATTCTGTCAAGTTTGGGGATGATTCAGTAGGAAAAACAAGAGGATATGGAGTGATCAAGGCAGGAAACATAACTTTTAAAAGAGTTGCCTATATAGAGGGTCTGAAACACAATCTGCTCAATATCAAGCAGATGTGTGATGATGACAATGAAGCTCGCTTCAGGAAGACTGCAGGAATTATCTACAATGACAAAGGACAACTTGTACTCATTGCTCTAAGAGAGAAAGATGTCTATGTGGTCAACCTGTCTGAACTAGACCCTACTATTCGAGTCTGCCTGCTTTCTAAAGTCAATCCAGAACGGAACTGGATGTGGCACAAGAAACTCTCTCACATAAATTTCAGAAATATCAACGAGCTCAGTATGAAGAAGTTGGTGAGAGGGTTGCCCACAATTACTTTTTCTAAAGATAAGTTGTGTACATCATGTGAAATGGGCAAGCAGAAGAAGAGTTCATTTAAATCAAAAGTCAATCACTCAATAAATGAACCTCTTACCATGATACATATGGATCTTTTTGGCCCCATCAGTACACCATCTCTGGGCAAAAAGATCTATACACTGGTCATGGTTGATGAATACTCAAGATACACTTGGGTCATCTTCCAAAAGACCAAATCATATACTACCACAGAAATTAGTGTCTTCATCAAACAACTCAGAAGTGACCATGGTACTGAGTTCAAGAACACAGTATTAGCAGATTTCTGTGAAGACAAAGGAATTGTACAAAACTTCTCTGCAACCTACACACCACAACAAAATGGTGTTGTAGAAAGGAAAAATAGAACATTGATTGAAGCTGCAAGAACTTTGTTATGCCATGCTGGACTGGCACTGAGCTTCTGGGCTGAAGCGGTAAATTGTGCTAACTTTACACACATCAGAGCCACAATAGTCCAGAGACATCACAAGACTCCTTATGATATCATGGCAGGGTTCCTAATGTGGAATATTTCCACATCTTTAGGAGTAAATGTTTTGTACTCAGTACTAAACAAAATCTCAACAAATTTGCTCCCAAAGCAAATGAAGGTGTGTTCATGGGATAATCACCACACTCTAAAGCCTTCAGAGTGTTTATTCTGTCTACAAAGGTGATTGAAGAATCTATCCATGTTACGTTTGATGAAAATCCGGATGTGCATTCTGATTCAGCACAGGAGGACATAAGCGGTTTAGAAACCATATGCAATCCAGAAAACTCCAATGCTGACCAACCCAAGTCTCACCCATACTATGTTGAACATGGTATGAGTGATACTGATCAATTCAGAACTCAAAATGATAAAACTGCAACAAATACTGAGGTTACCATCTCTAAGGACCCCAATACTGAGTTCCCAATAATTGATCTGAACAACTCCACATATGAAGAAGGTGAAACATCCAATACTTCCCAAGACTCCACCTCAGATCTGCAAAATGAAGAAGAACAACAACCAGAATTGTCTAATACTGAACAAACTTCAGATCTGTATCAGACAGACATCACCCCAGTTCAACAAGATATTGTTGACCTTGCTTCAAATGCTCCCTTAGGAAACAATCTATGGGAACATAGAGACCATCCTCACTCAAATATTATTGGTCCAATTGAACAAGGTGTCCAAACAAGAAGAAAGTTAGCTTTTGAACCCCATGCCACTGCCAATTTTTGTTTCTTCTCAAGTTTTCTATCTACCATGGAACCAAAGAAAGTTGATGAAGCTTTATTATATGAAGACTGGGTAGAAGTAATGCAAGAAGAGCTTACAGAATTTGAGAGAAACAAGGTATGGAACTTAGTACCACTCCTTGCGGGCAAAACTATTATTGGTACTAAGTGGATGTTCAAAAACAAGATGGACAAGGATGGTGTTGTAATCAGAAACAATGCAAGACTGGTTGCTCAGGGTTACAGACATGAAGAAGGCATTGACTATGATGAAACCTTTGCACCAGTTGCAAGCACTGAAGCTATTAGGCTGTATCTTGCATATGCAGCTTTCAAGAACTACAAAGTTTATCAGATGGATGTCAAGAGTGCCTTTCTGAATGGAAAACTACAAGAGGAAGTTTATGTTAAACAACCACCAGTTTTTGTTGATTCTAAATTTCCTAATTATGTTTTCAAGCTTGATAAAACTTTGTATGGGCTCAAACAAGCTCCCAAAGCCTGGTATGATACCATGTCTGGGTATCTAATTGAAAATAAATTTATAAGAGGTAAAATTGATAAAACTTTATTTTCAAAAAGGAAAGGTTCTGATATTCTACTTATTTAGATATATGTAGATGATATTATCTTTGGCTCCACTGACAAGTCTATGTGTGATTGGTTAGCTAAGATAATGTCATCTAAGTATCACATGAGTATGATGGGGGAACTTACTTATTTTCTTGGTTTACAAGTCGATCAAAAGCCTGATGGCACATTTATAAACCAAAGTAAGTATGTGCATGACATGCTGAAGAAATATAAGTTTGAAAATTCATCTTCCATGCACATTACCTATGGGTACTCAGGATAAAATAAGTAAGGATGAGACTGATAAGCCAGTATGTCAATCCACATACCAAGGTATGATTGGTTCCTTACTTTACTTAACAGCTAGCAGGCCTGATATCATATTTGCAACATGTTTGTGTGCTCGGTATCAGGCTTTGGGAATCACATATGAAAGCTGTTAAGCGTATCTTTAGATATCTTTCAGGTACTACTAACATGGGTCTTTGGTATCCCAAAGACTCAGACTTTGACCTTGAAGGGTATACAGATGCAGACTTTGCAGGTTGCAGGTTGGACAGAAAGAGCACAAGTGGAGGATGTCAATTCCTTGGTGGAAGGTTAGTTGGTTGGTCATCCAAGAAGCAAAACTCAGTAGCAACTTCCACAGCAGAAGCAGAATATGTTGATGCAGTAAGTTGTTTTGCTCAACTCTTATGGATGCAGTGTCAACTTATGGACTATGGGTCCAACTTTCAGAAGACACCCATTCATTGTGATAACAAGAGTGCTATTGCTATCACTGAGAACCGAGTCCATCACTCAAGAACAAAGCACATTGATATCAGACACCACTTTATTCGAGATAATGTGGAAAAGGGTAAGGTTGAGGTAGATTTAGTTCCCATAGAAGACCAATTGGCTGATGTGTTTACTAAACCTCTCTCTGAAGAAAGGTTTATGTATCTACTATGGAAATTGGGCATGCTGAATCCTTAAATCTTCTAAAAAAATTCTGATACTGACCAGCACAGTATCACTCGTCTGATTTATCAAAATTCAATTATTTTTTATTTTTTATTAATTTCCAAGTTAAATTAAATGTTTTTATACTTTTAATTTTTTTTAATTTAATTTTTTTAACTCGGTATTGGAAGTCCAGGAGTGTTAAATTGATTCTAAACCCTATACTCCCCAACGGTAACCTTTCTTAATAAGAAAGTTATCGTTGGAACAGGATAAGGTTGTCATTTCAGCCGTTTTTACTTCCCAATACCAAAATTATCGCCTAATTAAGTATAAATAACCGTTTTTCTCTTTCATTTAAAACTTTCTAACAGTTATTTCATTCTTTCTTCTCCAATTTCTCTCTGCGATTAACGAATTCACTCTCTCTTTGCAAGAAATTCCTTAATTTCAGATCGCAGATGGCAAACTACAGATTCATCGCACCTGATGTTGCACCGGCGACCCAGTTTAGAAAAGATGAAGTGCCTAAGTTTGCATGGAACAACATCACTGCTAATTTCAATATTCCTCAAGCTTGGGCCTGCCCCGAATTCACACACATAGTCACTTACATGAAGAACTGTCCAATTACTCGAGCGTTGACACTCTCTCCTCGAGCAATTTACCCAGAGATGTTGTGTGAATTCTAGTACTCTGCAAGACTCGACTCTCCAGATATGATTACTGGATGGGCTATTCGTGACCAAAGAAGGATTTTTGTCTCAACTGCTATTATACGGGAAACACTGCGACTTCCCGCCCACACTCAGTATGAGCCTTTTGTTGATCGAACAGAGGCCAGATCAGATTGCCTTTCATTGGTCGCAGAGGAACCACGGGTATCATTAAACGAAATGAATTTGGTCCAATGTGGGGTGTTCTTTACTACAATCATTCGGTGTATGACCCACAAGACTGGAGCTTTGGACCAAATCAATGAATTTGGGATGCAGATAGTACATGCCATGTACTATGGTCGGGACATTGACTATGCAAGGCTGATATTCAATGAGCTAGCTACTCTGGTTAGTGCTCAAATCAGAGAATTCAATGTACCTTTTTTTGCAGATTTCTATCCCTCATGTTCCAAAGTTCGAAGGCTGCACACGTTTATGATGAATTCAACAGTCCAAGAGCTAATCTTCCTCCCCTAAATAAGAAGATATACTTTCACAGACCAAGGGAAGGAGAACCTGTACTGAGTCACTCCATGTGGGCCATTGTACAGGCTCATTTAAATGATGAAGAAGATGATGATGAAGATGATTCTGATACTGAATCAGATGATGGTAATGATGATGATAATGATGATGATGGTGGTGATGGTGGTGGTAATGCAGATCAAGATGTTGCGATGATGGATGCTCAACCAGACCCAGGACAAGAACAACCACATATTCCACACCATGAACAGGATCTTGATGTTCCTCATACTACATCAGATACTAATACTGAGTCAATCGAGGTGCATCCTCTTGTTCTAAGAAGAAGAAGACGAAGTTTGACTCCAGTAATGATGGGGGCCTTATCATCTGAAGAAGACATGCACCATGCACATGCTCCATCTTTGAATGTCTCTCTCTCTTCAAGAGCATAATGTGATTGCTGCAACTGCAGCCCTTTCAGGTCCTGAACCAGAACCAATTGCTCAACCAATTGAGGAACCTCATGTTCCTCTTGATGTGGAGCTTCAGTATGAGCAACACACACTGGAAGGTGCTCAGGATAGAAGAGAAGTAGCTAATGAAGGTGCTGGTGGTTCAAATCAACACACAAATGATCCAGCACCGAGCACTGCAGATGGTAGAAGGGAATCTGACAAAGTCTCAGTTATGAATTTCTATAATACTCTAAAACTCATATATAATATATATATATATATATATATATATATATATATATATATATATATATATATATATATATATATATATATATATATATATATATATATATATATATATATATATATATATATATATTCCCAAATAGAGACTAAGTATTGGCCAGTACCAACTCAATACTGACCAAAGTCTCATAGTCGCATCACAATCTGATGCTTTAAGAGGATTGAGTGGAAATCCTTCTAGAGCTAAAATTACGCCAACTCTAAATGCATGTCACACATTTGAATCAACGGTTGTGCAAACGACTACCGATTCATGCGGTGTGTTAACGGTTACTCTATGTGAGCCCGTTATTACCTAAAATGTTCAAGTTGTTGTGCCTAAAATTATCAATCAAAAAGGCAACAACTTATACTGGAAATACATAAAAAAATTCCGATGAAAAATCCATGTGAATCATTCTTACAACGTACATAGTAAATGCTGATCAATTGCACATGAGCGTTATAGTTCACTCTCAAATAACTCCTATTATCTGCTATAACCGGCATGATCTTCCCCAGGAGCCACCTACAATATAGGACATACTGTGAGGGTCCATAGGTCTAGGTGAGCAGATTCAAGTATCACAGGATCTTGTTTGGGGTGCGCTGAGGTAAAGTTTGAGAGGGGGAATGAAGTATGGGGTGAAAATCAGCTAAACACATGGCGACATGAAACGAGGGTGTAGTTGAAAATTTGAAAAAGTGAGCTTGAGTGAGGAGGGTGTGACAGGGTTAAAGAAAACGAAAAACCCTTACCAAACCGATTATAAGCCGGGTAGCCACGTCTCTATCATGTTGCATATGTTGCTCTCTGATATTGAAAAAGACATCATGGACCTAGTGATGCAATGCACAACACCCCCCCCCAACCACTCAAGTATTTCTTAAAAAGTACTTGTTTCATTTTCACGGAGACTAGCTCATATGCTATCGACATCTCACTTGGAGATTGTTGATATTGAACAAGAGGGCAATGCTGAACGTAGGTCACACGGTTTCTGTAACTATTGTGTTAACGGACAATCTATGTGATCCCGGGTTACCCTGATTGAATATGGTGCAAGGATTTGATGACCGTACTCCAATATTATCAACAACGGTCTGAGAATCAAATGAAAATTACAATACCGTTCTTTCATGTCATCAACAACGGTCAACTAGAATTAAACGATAGAATATTAGACCGTATTCCTACACCATAAACAATGTTAAAGACGTCAGATGCTAAATTTGATGACCATACGTTAACCTTCTCAAGAACGGTCAAGAGCTCAAATGATAAATGAACGATCGAACTCTTATGTCATCAACAATAGTCACGGAATTAATCGATAAACAATAGACTTATCAACTACGATCTGGGTTTAACTGATAAAATGTGTTATATATTGATTCATTCAAAAAATGAATATATTATTATTCAACACATTTTTATCAGCGGGCTTCGTCATAATCACCTTATTTCCTTCCTTTACTCGAAGATTCTTTCTAATTTCAACTCGTCGATCTTCACGCTTTACATGATGCATCCGATAAATCATATCCATCATGAGGGGGAGAAGATACATTACAAAAATTCTTTTTATAAAGAATTGATACTTTCAGAGAAAAATTCTTACAATATTCAGGAGATTATCAATACGTTAGTCCAGTTTACGCCACATTTAAAAGACATATGCACCGGTTAAGGGGGAGTAAACAAGAAACCAAAGATTGAAACAACTTATGTAGTTGTTTTCGTCTAATCCAACTCCCGTGAAGAAATAATTGTTTGTTTGAGGGGGAGCGTAAACTTTATCAACATGTTTCTTCATTAACAATTATCAAGAATTATAACAAATCGACAAAGCCACAACTTCAAGAAAAGACTTCCGTTGTTAAACATCTCTATCTATGGGTCTACATTTCGTCAATTTTCATGAAGTCTTCTGAGATATTTTTTATTGGTTGAAAAGCCGATTAAAAGTATTATTTTCACTGATCATTAAAAGCTGAAGCTAATACTCCAACAAAATTACTCAACGAATTACTTTTCAGTTTCAGTCTTTGCTAGAGAAGAAGACTTCAAGAATATGTTATCCAGACTATTGATACAAAGGGGGAGATTGTTAGGATAGTTTATGTTGTATTCAATAGTCTAGGGATTAGTTGTGACACATTTTATAAGTGTTAAACTAAGTCATTAGCTTAAACCATGACAATTAGTGAAATGGTATTTAAGGACTAATTGTACTCACTAATTGTAAGCTTTCCGCACTTTCTAAATTGCATGATCATTTGAAAGCTAATTCCCCCTCCTCCATCTCTCTATGTCTCTCTCTCTCTCTCTCAAAAACACACACTAATACACATACTTGATCTTCAAATCTCATTCAATCAACATGAATTTCTTAGATTATGATTGTTTTAGCTCTCTCAGTCTGTTTGTATTCATTAAATCCATTTCAATGGGGGTTGCTTTCAGCGACCCAACATAGATAGTTTTTGGAATTGTCAATCTCTTTCGAGATAAATGGGATTCATGGCAAAAACCTGAAAAAACATAATCTAGGACATGTAAGGAACTATATGACGCAAATCAGTAGGGAAACCCACAAAAACTTGGTACATAAACATTATTCAATGAAAGGTCGGCTGAAATGAGTTAATGAAAGTGCCAGAAAATGGGTTAGTGGATACCGAGAAACATATCAACTAAAAAGAATTGGAATGAGCTTCAAAGGAGTTGAAATGAATCTCATTTACGAGGCAAGTGGGAGAAAGTTCAATGACATTGTGGTTTTTCAATGTAGTTTTATGTAGATGTCCAAAACAGAAGTTGGAGCTAGATCATAACACAATGTGTTCTAGTCCCGAATGCGAAGTGGGTAATAAAGAAAGTGACATTAGCACGAAAAGATTAAGGACTACATAAGAAGGAGATATTTTTTCCCTTCTTATCTATAAACATCAACTAACGCTTATTCAATAACCAAAAGACCAACAAGTAGAGGGTCAATTAAAAAAGGAAAAGGTAAGGCGTCTAATGAAGTTGTTGCAAAACATCGTGCAGTGAGACGTACTAGATACAACAAACTTGAATTCATGAAAAAGAAGACTCAACTTGGATCAACAAAGAGAGCAAAAACATGAAACGCCAACTAATGGCACAGTTTTATGGAAACTAATTACAAAGTATTGTAAGATATTGCATTATGTATTGTATTTCACTTATTTGTAAGATATTTCATCATGTAGTTTTGTATTTCACGTATTTGGAAATTAGCAGCTATGACCCAGTATTATTTTCTGTATTGCACACGGAGTTGTAAGTATTGATTGAACACAAAGGTGTCACTTTCATCCTATCAACTTTATTGAACACATGTAGTGTTAAGTATATATTGTACATAGTGTCACTTGCATTCTATCATTTTTATTGATTACAAAGTTGTCACTTTCATCCTACCATCTAACGAATCTAATGTTATCTTCATTTCCATGTGTCAATTTTTTATTGAAGGTCTGAATTTTATCTAGATCAAATAATTTAACATTAGTTTATATTTAATAAAAACTAAAAATCATTATTTTTGGTGTATAAATAGAGTACATTGATCACACACTCCCATCACAAATTGACATTTCATCTATTTAGAAAAACTATCAGGGTATCCGCGCAATGCGGCGGCGGGTACCCTAAGACTATATTTCACGGCGACAAATTGGTAGGTAGTAGTGGTGGCGACAGTGATGGTGGATGGTGTGTGACAAATTGGAGATTCCTTTCATTGATCCAGAATTTATAAACCGGCAAATATGCACGGTAAGAAAAAAGTGAAGTTTATGAAAGGTGAAAAATCTTATGCGGTGACGGGTATATTGTAATATAATTTACAGAGAGCAACTTTTGTTTAGTTACAAGTTTTTCTATATATTATAACCACTTTTGCTGTATATACTCGAACAAAACGACATTTCATTGATAGACTACTAAAAGAAAAGGTATTATCATTACAAAATACAATGTTTCTATATTTATGACACCAACACTACAAATGAATATGTCCAGCACCATTTCAAATAATATAATGCCTCATTTCTCCTCTATATCTACGTATATCATGTGTATATATCTACCCTTGAATCCAAAGACACAAAAATGACAACTTTTACCAATAAACTACACACAAATTACGTGTTCAATTTTTTTTTAAGAAACACATTTTTTAACTCCAAATGTTATTCAAATGATAGACGATGTTTGGGTTTTTATTGGTTTTACCTTCAACCCCTTACTTTCGGGTCATATTAGCTGAGGGGATATGCATGATGGGCTTAACGAGCTTCAACATTACAAAATACACCATGAGTATCAACATTACATGTGGTTGCTCTTCTGTCACCATTGATCGACAAATCTGGACCGGCATAAAGTCAAAGTCAATACAAGTGCTTTAAAGATTAAATAGGGTACTTACGCGACGCGGCAACGTATACCCAACAACTATATTTTTTTGCGGCGACCAGTTTGAGATTTTTTTATTGTTAATATTATTACAAATTACTTTGCGGCAGCGGATACCCTGCACCTATAATATTATTATTAACTTTTGTATATCTGCATAGGGGCAAACCGAGTCACGCAAGATGGTCGATCAAAAGTTTTGTTTAAACCATGTAATATAGGTAATAAACTTGAATTATTATTTATTTAAATTCTTTTTGAATTGGTGATTCCGTTAATTCATTAGGGTTTAGGGTTGAATTAGTATTGTCATCAACAATTTGAAGAGTATTACTTGGAAGTCAAACAACTCAAACGAGTCAAAATGAAAAGTATATTACATGCCTTATATTTGAAGTAATTGAATTGCAAATGTCCTAATAACAATCTCAATACGAATTTCATTAACATTATAAAGGTTAAAGTTTTCAAATGACACGTCAAAACCATCTAATGGTAAAAAAAAATACCCACAAATAAATTACACGTCAAAACCATCTAAAGTTTTCAAGTTAAAGTTTTTAAAATACACTCATAACTCAACAAATAAATGATGATGCAATTTTGTTTAAAATACTCACAATCAGTGACCATGAATTTAATTTGGTTGACCTGAAAAGTCAACAACTTGATGGGTAAAAACAAGAGTATAAACAATATAAAAACGGTTATATTTGTTAAATTTATAACTTAGTCGTATTAAATAACTATACTGAAGCATTATGAGTTGCATAGTTTTCTACATATTATTGTCTAAGTTTATCATTCTCAAATACGTATATATATATTGATGTAGTCAATAAAAAAGAGATTTAAATTATTTTATTGGAATTACTTATGTTGGGATTTTTGTCTTACAAAACACTGGTGAAAATTGAAACCAATCAAACAAACACGAAGCATATCTGTTTCTGAATAAAACAGGTTTAAAGACAAAAACTTTAAATAAACTCAAAAAGCAATGTAAGTTATAATGAAGAAAGGCTTAAAGTAGTCCTACTGATTCTTGAGAGTCAAAATAGCTTACATAAAAGGTGTATGAAAACAAAACTCGCAAATGCTTTCAGTTGTGGCACCCTTGTGGTATAAAAACAAGTCAAAACACATTACACCAATTATGTAAGATCCTAGCACAATTTAACATTTTACCTAGCCAAATCAACATAAAATGCAATACATACTGAGAAATAATATAAACAGACCAATTTATAAAAAACAGCAAGCTCTGAAGGTTAAGGTGTGTTCGTTAAAAATTGAGCTCCAATTTCTATTCAGTCTGATGTGGCCTAGTAAACGTGATCATAATATTTCACTAAAGATCTGTTTGACCAGGCCATCTCATGCGGTAAGTTGCTGCAAAGACGTAAGGAGCTTATTTAAGGTTTTTGATTGTTGGATTTGATTCAATAATATTAAATGGGCTACCTAAATTATTTGGATTACCATAATATTTAGGCCCAAATCCATTAAATATCTAGAATAATCTTTAAGAATGTTGTAGAATCATGTATTAGAAAAATCTGGTATATGTATCTAGTAGAAAAATCTAAATATTTATTGTATATCATAGAAAATATCTAGTATATAGAACTTTCCATGAGTAGTATAAATAAGAGCTAGTGTTGTCATCAAGGGTGGACCTACATAGAGCCCATGAATGCCTGGGCTACCCCTTAACTTTAATCCAGAAGTGTAATTATATTAGCCTATAGCCCAAATGGTAGGAGCCCAAAGAAACAAACTTGTCATTTTAGGGATAGATTCAGTAGAGGAAGAAAAGAAAATTTGCAGGTCATAGACCTGCACTTCGCTTGTGCCGGCCCCATCTCCTGGCTCAACTTCTCAGTCGAACTCCTCCGGCGACCACCTTTAGCAAGTATGTTTGTTTAATTAGGAACTTAGGGTTAATATTTTAGCTATTATATGTTGTTCAAAGTTGAAATCTTTTTATTATAGGGTTCCATACAGTTGGCAATTTGTTACAGAAATTACAATAATCTGTAATTTTAGGATTTTGAAATCTTCACGTTGCTGTTTTCGAATGGTTATTGTTTTTGTCTTTTTGAATGGGTTGGTGAATTTCATTGATTAAAGTATAGCATTAAAATGCCAAATTCATGTCTTTTTCCTCCAAAGAGCTCTGTTTTCAGTATTATTTTAAGATCAAATTGAGATTAGAGAGATTATGAATGGTTTCTTCATTCATACATTTTGAGATTACTGAAAAGTGAATGATACATCGACTACAACTGAATATATATATACAAGCAAAATAATTCTAACAGAAATGTAACAATTTTGCTCACTAAACTAACTACTGTAGTTAAGTTAACTAAACTTGGGTTATATCATCTTGCAGTTGCGGAAGTATTTGGAATGGGCATTATATTGACTTGTAGTTTAACTGGCATTTATTTTGTGTATACCACTATATTTAAGCTCTTGAAGTCTCTTGTATTTTCATTATAGTACCCTAAACCTTCTTTTGTTTTAATATCAACACTAACTTGTATTTATACGGTATTAGTTCATGACCGTAGTTTGTGGTTGTGACTTGTGGTGAACCATGATGTTGCTCGTGAACTTTTTAGCAACTAGCAAAAAGAAAGCACATGTACTCTCTAGTTTTATTAAACTATATTTTTGGATTTTAATCTTATTATATATTATGCGGATTGCCGAGAAAAAGTTATGATGTCCGCCACTGGTTGTCATTTGTAATCAAGCCATAAGTGATCAAACCAAAGCCATAATGTGAGTTCTAAGATTTAGAGAGCGAAAGTAAATAGAAGTAGGAGAGATTAGATACCTTTCAAAATGATAACTGCATTCAAATGAGGGAAAGGTTAAAATTAACAACTATTCCCTATTTATACCACCACCACTAAGTAAGTTTAAACTAAATATTACTCCCTCTATCCCAATTTTATTATTCATTCTTTCTTTTTTATTTGTCCCGAAATTAGTGTCAACTTTAACATTCCCAACAACCAAAAATAGTTATTTGATGAAGATAAATTGTTAATGGTTATACAGTGTAATAAATGCATCTTTCTTAAACTATGTGTTTTTTTGGATGTGGACAATAATTTTGGGACGGATGGAGTGCATTTTAAGCACAAAACTTAGGCTATAAGGTATGGGTACCACATCCCACACCAATTTTTCCTGCCACTTCAGCAACCACACCACCCCACACCACATCATTTCTAGGAAATACCCACCACACTATACCACATCATTTTAATTTTCATCTCATTATTTATTTTTGTTTTTAAACATAAAACCACAACATTTCAAGTTTTTTAATAAAATTAGCTCAAATAATTAATTTATAATATTATATATTAAATTTTTATAACAAAAAAACCCAGTAGAAAATCTAATAAAAACCCAAAAAAACCCAATAAAAACCCAACTTCCTTAAAGCCCAACTTCTCATTTAAAAGCCAACAAATAGAAAGAACAAAAAAAACCCCCCTAAAATGTATCATCTTTACAAGAAAAAAAACGTAGGCAGCATATCACCCAACTTCCGGCAGCTTTTTCCGGAAGCAGTTTCCGGCGAAAATGTACATTTTTTCTTCCCTTTTGAATGTTCAACGGTTATATTTGTGAAAAAAGAGAGCCCCACACCCGTTTCTCTGCGTTGACGTGGCCTCACCCCCTCCACGTCGTGCCCTCCTCCACCTCAGCCCCCACGCCACCCAAACCCTACCCATACCGAGCAACCTTAGACTTAACAATCTCTCCCTTTTTGTACTTGACCACCAAGTTCCCATCAACAATTTTCAATCCCTTCTGTTTACTGTTAGACTAAATATATTGCAACTATAGTGCATTCCCTTTTTCAGGCGATCTTGAGCCTCAAGAAAGAGAAAAAAGTTCCTTCCTCCACACTTCACCTATTAATTGGTCACGTTGAATTATATTTTCGCTCTAATTGGCCAGCAATCAAAAACTTTAGCATAAAAGGAAACAAATCAGAAGCCGCCAAAGTTTAGTTTCAATGCAAACTATAAAACCTCCTAAATTGCTTTATTTACGCACACATCATACAGCAACAGTTAGTTTAGATCACCTTGACCAAAATCAATAACAATGCATAACTCTCAAATGCCACTTAATATGAAGATGAATTTCCAATCTGTGACATATAATGAAAATAACTAGTATAAACAAACTATATTCGAACAAGGGAAGATCACTATGTTAGTTTCATCTCTACGATAATAAAAACATTATTTGAAATATATTTTCAGAAATTCGAACCGAGTAATACTTGGTAATGCAAAATTCCATACATTATAATATCTGCTGCTATACAATTACGATTATTGACGTTGAATAAACAAGGGATCAAAGACATATACGTACATATGTATATACACAATCAGTTAGACTGGTGTAACCGTGACACCAACTACCACCTATAGTGTTTGGCATATTAACGTCACGTTAGCCGACACTCCAACTGACACACTAATACTAACAATACATATTCTCTTCAATATTTTAGGCCCCACCGTTATAAAATTTACACACATAAAATACTAATACCCTTATTTTTCTCATATCTTCACTTCGAATAACCGAAGGAATCAACAATCTCTCTCCAACCATCTTTGAGACATCTGCACGATCCAACCATCTTTGACAACCATTGCCAATTCGACTACCCCGAGGGAGCATATAAACAAGAATACCCTTTACAGATAGAAAAAAAAAACATATAACTACAACACCTTTGAGTATTTGTAATGTTAGGGGTTTTTTACATAATTTTTATTCTGTTCACCACAATCATTATTTAGTACTTCCTCCTATTCAAAATAAGTGCTACACTTATACTTTCACGCTTTTTGATGCAAAATATTGTAATAGAGATTATGATAGATTAAAGGGATAATTAGTGAGGAAGGGTCCCACAATATGGTTGGGAAGGACAAATTAATGATGTTTAATAAAGTTAAATAAAGATAAAATGGTAATTTTATATATAAAAATTTACCAAATAAGGAAAGTGTAGCACTTATTTTGAATCATCCATATTAGAAAAGTGTAACATTTATTTTAAATCGGAGGAAGTATATATTAACTCTTGGCTATAAAACTTATAATGTATGGCTAATGAGTTAAAAATTGTGATGTGGAAATAAATTATTTATAATATAGGTAACAAATAAATGATGCCCAATATATGTTAAGAATTAAATGTCAAGAAAATACATAACTTAATCATTCATAGTGAACAAAATAGCATCTCTACTTGAATATTGCTCAATAACACATATCACCAATAATCATTACATGAACATACTCCATTTTCAAAATGGTGAAACCTCTTGGCATCACGAGCAACAATTTGTCTTCCAACCAACTTAGAAATAATCTTGAGTGCATTATGACAATCACCACAAACCCGAAGATTTTTAATTATCCGAATCGGCGAACGCGCGGGGCTGGTCAAAAGGGCTTGAGACAAAGCAAGTCTTTCACTATGTGACAAAAGAGCTTCTTCCTTGCTTTCTTGATCCACATCATGAAGTGCAAATTTAGTTTCGGGCACATAACCGACTTCTTTCATAGACTGTTTTAAACATCTAAGCTGACTATATAACTTTTCGTGTTCCGGGTGAGATGTATCTCCCGCTCGGTATTCATACACTTTCGTTTTAATATCGAGCGGATTAAAATCATTTTTTTTCTTTTTTTCTTTTTCTTTTGCAATATGTGACGGATTTATTGGTACAAGTCCGGCTTTTGAATGGTCATCTAAACGACTAGGGTCTAGAAGTTGAACAATCTCACTACAACGGTCTCCAAGTTCTATATGTCCATGAACCCTACATTGATTCATAAGTATTTCCCAAATTTCTATACTCGGCTCGATAGGCATTTTTTCAATAAACTGTAAGGCGTCGTTCAAATACCCTGCACTCCCGAGCATATCGACTATGCTCTTGTAATGATCGATTGTTGGAATAATGTTGTAATTCTTGCTCATTGACTCAAAGTGTAATAATCCTTCTTTCATATCTCCTAACACACTACATGCATGAAATACACCAAGAAACATTTGACTATCGGGTTTTAATCCGATTTTTTTGAATTCGGTAAACATGTCGATTGCGTCTTCTCCATGACTGTTTTTAGCAAACCCTGTAATCATGGTGTCCCAAGAAGTGAGATTTCTCTGAGGCATTTTATCAAACACCTTGTGTGCATCTTCCATTGACCCACATTTTGAATACATTTCCAGAATTTTGTTGCAAATACGAACATCAGGATGTGAAACTGATCTTGTGAGGTGCTCATGAACAAGTTTAGCTTCTTCAAGTGCTTGGGTCTCTCCGCATTCGTTCATCAAGAACATATATCTAGGTATATCAACTGGAATTTTATGTTCTTCAAGTAAACCCAAAACTTCAACTGCTTCCTTCAATTTTCGTTCCTTGCAAAACGCATCAAGCTCCTCAATTGTGCCATGTAATTGCTGGTCCTCACAAGATCCATCCAATTTCTCATCTGGTTGAGAGTAATTCGGCACTTGAGAATTTACAGGACCATTATAAGTCCCATTTGAGATTTGATAATTCATACCATTATCACTGCGATATGAATTCAGCACATTTCTACCTTCTTCATATAATCTATTTGAACTGTGTTGATTTCGATTATAATTATCATTGTTTCCATCTGAATTCGACTGAAATTCACCGCTATTATATCTCTGGTCATAAACCCTAGTATAATTCCCAGCAACATTAGGGTTTCGATCAAAATAATGGTTACCAAATTCGCTAGAGCTTTTGCGATTAGCTGTTGAAAACTCATTAGGGTTTTGGAAATCGTGGCTCTCACTGGAGGCTGCTGAACTGAGCGAGCTATAACTTCTCACAAACGAAAGGGCTTTTGATAAAGAATCACTGTGTGAATGATTACATACCTTAGAAAGATAATTAAAAGAGTTGATGGTATGAGATTTCATCGCTCTTGCTTGAGACATAATGATTTGCTTCAAAAACTACACATAAAATTGGACGGCGTATGTGTTCGGAGGCGGCGATGGACTAGCAACAACGGAAGAGGGTTAAGCCCAAACGATTTCCGACTTTAGATTTCGAAATAAATAAAAATAATAAAATAATAATAACAATAATTAGTGGAGTACACGTATTATCTTATCAAGTGAGTAGCACTATAAGTAGGGGTGCCCAAAGGGTCAACCCGACCCAACCCGATAATGCTAGTCGGATCGGGTGCAATCGTGTCATGTGATGATATCGGGTTTCCTAAACCCGACCCGACTAACCCGATTCCTTATAGGGTCGGGGTTTCGGGTTATGATTCTTATTATTTTTGGGTTTCGGGTTGACCCGATTGGAGTTAGAGTTAAAATTTAAATTTTAAACATGTTTATTATCTTTACCATAAATATATATAAAAAAAAGGAAACCAAAAATCAAATTTAGTAACTATCAAAAGTGTTTACATATTTGCGTGGTTTGATGTTTCCAAGTTTAATATACAAGTCCACCGTTTACATATTAGCGTCGTTTAATATTGAGAGGACTAGAGGAGCATGGTTTGGTAATATTCAAGTCCACCGTTTAATCTAATTGTAAATATTCCATCGTTTCCTATTTGCTGATATACAATGGTATTTTGTTTTTTTTCTTTTGAAATTTTTTGTTTCACACAGTTAGTTCTTTTGAATCTCATTCATATTATTATTTGTAATTTGTAATTACTATTAATTTCATAATTATTGTACGAATCAGTGTATTTTTTTATAAATGTATGTTTTATGAATTTTTATGAATGTGTAACCCGGCCAACCTGATCGGGTTAACCAGACAAACCCGAAACCCGACAAACCCGAACCCGATAAACCCGAACCCTTATCGGGTCGGGTTTCGGGTTAGGAATTTTTAAACTCAAACCCGACGGAACCGACCCAATAAGAGTCGGGTCGGGTTGACCCTTTGGTCACCCCTAACTATAAGTATGACCAAATGATATGACTAAATATCATTTCTCAAACCCTTATTATTATTATTTCTATTATTATTATTATTAGTATTATTATTATTATTATTATTATTATAACCGACCCATAGTAATGAAGTTTCAAAAATGTTTCATTTAGGTCACTCAAAGTTTATTTTATTTCTATAATAGTAACCAAGTTTCAAAAGTGTTCCATTCATGTATATTTAACATTTGATTACAGGTTACCAACTCATTTTACTTTAATTTATATAAGAAAGTCATTAATAATCCAAAAAACAATAAAAATGAAAATATACTCAATTTCAAAAGGAATCTAAAGTAATGGTTGAAATCACACTCCAATGTCTGAACATAAATATACATTTTTTCATGTTGACTTCCTATGGCTGCAAGTAGTTGACCATCACATACAATTTTTCATTTCAATTATTTTTACTATTTTCACATTTAAGATATATGTGCCATTTTCAAATATAAATATATATTTTTTCATGTTTTATTATTCGGGGTAATAAATATTAATGTTATATATGAATACATACATACATATATATATATATATATATATTTAGTTTAAATTAGTATATAATTTAATAAAACATACGAATAAGTAATTCAAATAGAATAACTAAACATAGTTAAAAATTAAAAAAAAATAAAAAGAATTCTAATAGAAAATATATTTGTATTTAATTTTGAAATTTTTCTTAATTATTTTTTTTTAAAGAAACTAATGTTATAAATTAAAAACGAAAATGGTTTGTTAAGAATTTTCATTCCATTTGTTGAAGAAATGGACAAATACTTTTGCCTAGTGGGACGTTTTAATAAATAAATCAATTAAATTAAATTAATACATTAACTATGTTTCGTTTTTGTTGTTTTGTTATTATTAATGACTTTCTTATATAAATTAAATTAAAATGAGTTGGTAACCTATAATCAAAGGTTAAATACACATGATTGGAACACTTTTAAAACTTTGTTACTATTATAGAATGAAGATAAACTCTGAGTGACATAGATGGAACACTTTTTAAACCTCATTGCTATTCTATGAAATAAACCCTTGGTTTTACTTATAATTCTATACGCTAGATATGATGACATGTGTATTCCACTAATTCTCTGTCTTAATATTAACTCTTGATTTTGACACATGTCTTCATGTAATGAGTAGGACTATAAATATGACCAAATGATAGGACTAAATATAATTACTTTAAGGATTTTTCTAAAATGTGTCATATGGGTGTAGGAAAGATGCATTTATTACACTGTCTAACCATAGTTTAAGAAAGATGCATTTATTACACTGTCTAACCATTAACAATTTATCTTCATCACATAACTATTTTTGGTTGTTGGGAATGTTAAAATTGACACTAATTTTGGGACAAATAAAAAAGAAATGATGAATAATAAAATTGGGATAGAGGGAGTAATATTTAGTTTAAACTTACTTAGTGGTGGTGGTATAAATAGGGAATAGTTGTTAATTTTAACCTTTCCCTCATTTGAATGCAATTATCATTTTGAAAGGTATCTAATCTCTCCTATGGGGATCGAATCATTCGGGACTCTTCTCCTGCAAACCCTGAGAGTACAATCGCAGTACACGCTCGTGAAGATTTATTCCTCCACAATCTCTACCAGCAACGAACACTCTCGACTCTTGATCGTTGGTACCAAAGATTGAGCAGCACCTCTAGTAGTTACTCTCGAAAACAGGAAATCATGGCTAAATGAAAACAAGCTTTTAGGACCACGAAATATTCTCATGTCCACATTTATGCGTATCATATTCTTAAAGGTTACCTTAGTTGGCGCTTTACCCCTTTGCAAACATTTACTAGAGAATGAAAATGTTTTTAACCCCCACATAGATGCTCATCTTTAGTGGTCACACATGTTCCATTTTTATCAAGGCCACTTTCGGTGTTAGCCCCAATCCTCTCCTCGCTACTAACAGTTGTAGACTTGTAGTATGCATTTTTAAAGAAACCCGGCCCATTAATTATATTCCTTCCGTTGTTGCTTTGCTGAATTTATGTAGCCATCGAAATGAAAAAGTTGCCTTGATTTGGCGTATTAATATTAGAGTCTTGGGTGTGGTAACCATGAAAGAGAATGTTAGATGTCACATAGGCTCACACTCATTAGTCACCACACCCCATGTGGTGTTAGTGAAAGTCTTCGTGGGTTTTGTAACGAGGGGAAATGAGAGAGAAAGTTTATTTTAAGGGTATTTTGTGAGTTAAAGATATTTTGGTGGGTCACAATGTTGGAAATGGTGTCCAACGTCATCAAATAAACGGTTTGACTTGGTCAACGTAAATTAAAGTCCTACTAGGGTTGCTCTTGGGGCACAACCGAACACGAGAATAAACGAACCGGGCATTGATTAATTGTATAATCAGTGCGTGACGGGCTTGGTGGACCGGAATAAGTTAATGGGTAATTAACTTGTTATTCCATAACGGGCTCAGTTTAATTAATGGTTTAATTAAATGAGACGGGCTTAGGTTAATTTGAGTCCAACTCAAATAAGGAAACAAAGGTTTTCCAAAACCTATATAAGGGGTGTTAGGGGTCTTAACCTAAATATATCAATCTCAATACTTGAGAACCCCACACCCTTCGTCCGCCCCCTCCCCTTCGTTCGTCGACCGCTGACCGAAGCCACCTCCGGCCGCCTTAACGCCGCCGCCGCCGGACCGCCGCCGAAATAGCTTTCGGTGGTGTTTTCGTTTGGGTTTTCTCGAGGGTACTTTGCACTACATCGTGGTGTATTGTCTCATTCGTTGTCAACCTCGAGTGTGATCAAGTAGAGGGGTTCTTTCTTGAATCCTAAGTTCGTTGTCAAGTTCTGGCTCGTACTCGTTCGCAAGGATTTGCATCACCGAGCACCGCTAATGTAAGTATTTATTTATTACTAGTTGCCTTAGACTCGTAGACATAAGCGATCCTTAAGCTTCGTAGTTTATCGTATTAATTGTTCGTAATTCCGCGACGAACATAGTGACGGTAAATGTGTACGAAACCCAACACACAAAAGAATATTATTGGTTAGTTATGGTACAGGGGATATTTGAGGTTTTGAATATGAAATGTGAAATAATGATGTGACGCTAATGAGGTGGCGTTGATTTGACATTTTGGCTTGAGCCACCATATATACCTGACCCTCTAAGACTAGATACATTTGTTTGATGATTCTAGTTTCACTTATTCAAATTTAGTATAATTGGAAAAAATATATATGTCATGAATTTCATCATCGATTTCATCATGGATTTCGTGAGTAGTTCTATATACAAATTAAGAGGTGTATGCACATTTGTATGAGTTTAAGATGCTGTCGATACGATTTATAAGGTGAAAGAATGAAAATCCAAGGGTCAAGATGGTCGCGTCTCTAGCGGGGTCAAAGGGACAGATCCATGAAACAAAAATGAAATTTACACAAAGAATATACTGGCACAAATAACTATCTAGTGCAGCAACCAGTTAGCTGGCCAGTTACAAGTTTCTTAATTAACTTCTAATAGTTGTTCATAATTATTCCTCATATTCTGGAATTGCTACAAACTTTTTAGAACTGATGTCGTTTCGTTCACATATGACATAAGCAATCTTCTGTTGAAAAGGGATGATGAAAACAAATCTACTTTAAATAAGAATTCTCTCAAAATCATTAAAAAGTTTGTCTTGAAATTATGCCACATTTCAAATAATGTTCTTCAGGAATTATACAAAGAACTGGAATGTGACAACTCGATATTTCTGGTATGTAACTTCATTTCATTTCTCGAACTTTCTTTAATTAGAAAGTTTCTATTTTCAGACATTTCTATTTTTGGCATTCCTAACACACAACAAACATACATATTTTTACACCATACATTAGTGTTTGATTATTTTAGTCAACACAACATTATTATTTACTTATGGTGACACTTTTGAGCTAAAACATTTCTAAAACAATAACGTTCTCCGTAAAACAATAAACGTAACAATATTAACTTAAACGTGACTCGATTTGAACAAACGTCTAAACCAACATCGGACCATGACCGACCACACAAGTGGCCGCCCTACCCTCTCTTGCTCGACCACTTGACTCGGCCGAACACCCCTTGGGGTGTGAGTCTAATTGTTTGATCTTATCCCTAACATTTGAAGCTTATCTTTCATGATTCAAACAAGTCCTAGTTCAAGTATGACTCTATCATGTAAACCCTAATCTCCCTACTATAAATTAAACCCTTAACCATCTTTTCTTCCCTTTTGTTCTTCCATTCGGCCGAGATCAAAACCCAAATACTCCCCTTCGTCCGTTCCGATCGCAAGCAACCCCAATCATCTCCGTTCGTGTTCTTGCTCATTCGATCCAAGGTATGGACACAAAGCCCTTGTTCTTTATTGATGTTTCCTTGGTTGTTTGCTGTTTCGAACCCGAGACCATGGCCCTAGGCCATATGGTCTCGGTTAGCTCATAAAACCGTATACATGTGTGTGTTGTTAGCTTGATTCGTCTAAACCCATACTCGAACCCTAGATCTCCATTAGATGTGACCAGATTCATTAGATCTAGACACATAGACTTGTTAAACCCTAGACCTAGTTCCTAGTTTCGAACCTATGATCAATCTAGTACCAAACCCGAACCTTAGACGTGATCTAGTTCGGATCTAGCTCAAACCCTTAGGGTTTCGGCCTAGCCGGCCAACCCTAATCGAATTTCCATAAAAACCGAGCCTAGTTGATCTAGATTGACCATGTTTGACCTTGGTTGACCGAATAGCATCTTGGGGTAAACCCTAGCCGAAACCTAGAAACCCTAGTTGACTTTTGTTGACTTTTAGATTTGACAAATATTGACTAATAAGTCAAACCGGGTCAAGGCCGGATCTTGACCCAACCGATCAACCCAAACCCGAATACCCAATCGGGCCAAGGCCCGTACTTGGCCCATATCGATCTACTGTAGTCCATCGGGCCTAAACTTTAGTTGGCCCATTAGTATCCAAGCCCATTTGGACCAATGCCCAAACCTTTGGCCCATCCATAACCAAACCGAACCCAATTGGGCCAAGCCCAATCTATGGCCCAATCTGATTAGACCTAAGCCAAATAAGAGGCCCAAGTGGCCCAACCTAGTAGCCCATTAAGCCCATTAGGCCCAATCTAGGCCCAATAAGCCTAACCCAAGCCCATTTCATTTCATTTCATTTTATTTCGAAGTCCATCTCATTTCATTTCATTTCGACCTATTAAGGTCCAATAACCCAAATTCATTCGATGTCACAAAACATAAAACATAACATGAAATGCATATCATTTAACTTATATCGTATATAGAATCGCCTGTGTTAGCTTAGTCTAATCATTAGTTAAATCATTTAGGAAGCTAGGAGTCTCCAAAGGATTCCTCTGTCCTAAGTTCTGTGTCGCTAAGCTTTGCCAGGTGAGTCCACAGACCCCTTTTACTCTTTTACTGTTTTATAAACTTTGGGGTGGAAAACATAAACACAACTGCTACTGTTTTACTATGACTGTACAACATTTACATTTTCATTATCGCGTTGGCATGACAAACAATTATTATACCGGACTAAGGTTTGCCAGCAATCATTAACTAGTGGATCTAGACCATGGATATGCAGATAGTACTATTGGCTGACACTCATCCTCCCAACAAATGTTAGATCATTACTTGGTTTATCCAAGACATCTCCGGGAGTGTATATTGTAGGGATTTACTACGCACCATGCGACTGATCGACCACTTGGATCGACCACCTAGTACACGAGTTCGAACCATGACTGACCAAGAACATAAACTTGTTCTTGACCGGTTAAAACTAACTAGCTGATTTAATCCCTAAATGCGGAAGTGGGATTAAACCTAATCCTTAAATCCTAAAGGATTGGGATGTTGGAAAACTAGATTAGGTTAACAAGAATTAAACCTTGTACGAAGAACTCGAACACACACACATACTTGTGTGTGTTCGTCGACCATCAACCAAAGAACCCTAGGGTTCTTTGGCCGAAATTCGTCCAAGAGGAAGAAGGGAGTAAAGGGTTTCCCAAAACATACCTTGTTTTTTGCTTAAGATTGATCCACTGATGATGAACAAATCGAGCGATCTTCTAGTTGATCTAAGCAATAAACTTGTTATTCAAAACTTGAAGAACACGAAGAACACGAAGAACGAAGAACACCAAACTTGGTGTTCTTGGGAGTGTTCGGCCGAAACCAAGGGAGGAGGAGGCTAGGGTTTCGAAATCTAGGTGTAAGGGAATATTATGATTGGGTTTAAATGAAACCTTAAGCCTTCTATTTATATTAGAATAAGTTTCATTTAAGTCCTCCTAGTTTAATTAAGATTAATCTCTTAATTAAACTTATCTCTTACACTTTAAACCCTTATAGTTTAACTAGTTTATTATTGTTGCACTTAACTACTAAATGTATAGTATTAACACACTAATAATTCGGTACCCATATACACGAATTATATACTTGTGTTTATACTTCTAATAGTTAATTATATAATAACCTTTATATGATTTATACAACAATATTATCCAATTACTATATGATTTAATAGCTTTAAATCATATCATGGATAATCTATAATTAACACATTGTATATTTACCCAACTAGTAAATGTACAACTACTTGTATTAATTAGTTAGTTAAACTAATCTAGTAATAAGTTAAACTTAACTTAATACTTAACTGATTCATAATGACTATTATGAATCATTACTCTTCATAGTATCATTGCTTATCTTGCTCGTATTACATGCACTCACCGGTGTGACCCTTAAGTGTTTCATAGGCATGGATGTATCATCATAGGTTGACTGACTGTGCACATAATTCCTTCAGACTCCCACTTGTGCAAGTCTGTAACCTTTGTCTTAATGATACGAGCTACAGTGGCCTTCTAGATGGGCATGTAGGTAACCAACCCCATAAAAACAGCTTGCGTAACCCAGGTATGGTTTATGAAAAACTCTTTAATAGCGTCTCCTAGTAAAGAACACTATGTCTCTACTTCTTGGGCAAACTATGTTAGGCTCATCCCTTGCAGCACGATATTTGTGACAACAAATACGAGCATGGTAGAAATTATCAACTCCTGTATTCGAAATCATTTCATGACTTCTTGATTCAAACTGTTGTGATAAACGACAAAGAACAAATCAGTTCGTTTGGGCATGGCCATGCACTTTCCAGTTATCTCATCACGTCAAAGGAACTATAAATATCTCTCCTAAAAAAGGAGGTGCAATTACCATCTTGTATATTTCGATTTAAAATACAACTTCCTTTATGCCCAGTATCGCCTCGTATGACAAACGTATTTCAGTATTGTCTAAGTTGAACCAAAGCACATTAGTCATTGTATCCTAAACCAAATACCTCAGGCTTAAGGACAATCCTAGTGAACAATACTTTTGAACTTTTCAACCACGAAATATTGTCACGGTGGTCAATCCAATATTCGTTGAGCCTCCAACAGAATATCACCGATATTTGGTTTACACAAAACTTGTGTAGCGATCTTCGAAGAACTTCGAATCTACCACCAAATACCGCGATGACGTTAACGTCCCATCGAGGTTCCCACCAAGACGAGTAGTCACGGATTTTGTTTCTTCTTGAATAAATAGACTTTTATTCATGGATCTTGTAAAACATACAAAGTCTGAATGAGAATGATACTAACTCAAGTATTATTCCTCACTGGACATAGATACTGAATTATTACTGGATCATTACTTATTCCTTTCGTTTGTGTTGATTACTTAATGATTCTTACAACCTTAATTGTAACTTTATCACTAAAACAATCATTTCTATTAAACTAAAGACATAAGACGAGTATTTAGGAATACTATTACTTTTGTCTTTGCTAGATATTGTTCTTGCAACAATCTAGAACATATTCTAGTCTTGCCTTTTATGCAATTCGGTAAACATAGGAGGATTGGAAATTAACTCCTTAGTTTCATGAATTTATAAAACTATTCTTGTAACTAAAGCCTCTTTTTAGTTACTTGATTTGTAGATATTCTTACTAGTTAAAGAAATTTCCTTAAATGATTGTGTTATCCGCTGAAGTGTTAACAACCTATTAGATATGCAATAATTAATCACAAGACTTGTGATCACGCTATTAGGTTTGCAATAATCTAATCAACGATCATTTATTATTTCTCTTAACTCTTTGGCTAACGACATGGTAAAACCTTGTTGTTAATGCATTTACTAACTTACTGAATTCACTAACATCTTTAATGAATTACGTTAGTCTTAGCTCCCACTTACTTTTATGGAATTTAAGCATCTCTTAAACTACTACTTTGACCTAGTCAATTACTTGTTGTTCACTCTTTTAAGAATTCTATCAATAATCAAGATCACCCTTTGGATTTGTGAATATCCAACATTCCTGTTTAGAGAATCATGATCTTTATTGATTACTATATCTAACAAGTATAAAACACTTGAAATGATACTATCAATTCTTAAATACATTAGTACTCTTTTAAGAATCTTATTTAATGCCAAAGTCACTACTTGGATTTGTCAAATATCCATTATTCCTATTAGGGAATTATGACTTGATTAAATATTGTATTTATTACAAGTATAAAAGACTTGCAATAATACCTTTTAATTCTTAAATACTTTAATATAGTTTGTCCCTTTTAAGAGTCGTTTAATGTCTAAGTCATTTTACTTGGATTATGCGAATATCCAATTATTCCTATTAGGGAATTATGACTTCATTAAATCCTTTACTACAAGTATGAAAGACTTGTAATAATACTCTTTAGAGTCTATCTTGATTATATCCTATATAATCATACTATATTAATACTAATACTTTAAAACTTTCTATCATAAGTAATGACTATTACTTAAGATGTTTTAACTAAGTTCAATAACCTTTGAACCTTATGCTTCCATAAAACTCTTAAACACTTTCATTAGAAAAACTTTCTAATTACTAGCATTTAAATACCTTGAGCTATCAAGACATTATTTATACAACAATCAAACAAATAAACATGAATTATAAGTAAATCAAAACTTGACTTACAATCTAGTCATAAACCTTGACTAGTGTAATTATCACACATGCACACAATATAATTCAAACATGGATTTGAGATTTAATTAAAACCAAAAATAAAACTTGTTTTAACAAAATAAAATTATCCAAAAACAATAAACTAAAATTGTTTGAAATGAATCCACAAAATACTGAATTATAAAAAACTTGGTGCTCGTGGGATCATCACCATCTCATGCCGGTCACTATCACTTTCCATCTCCTCTTGCAATAAACGATTGCAAAAGTTAGATTACTCGTAATGTACTTTACAAGTATCTTAAAGTGATTTAAGAAGTGTGGTTGTGTTACCTGAGGAACTTTCATTTCCTCCACTACCACTTGCACCCTTTGGAAAATTTCTTTTCCAATGCCCAACCTCACCACACTTGAAGCACCGGTTCTCGGTCCTCGCAGTGTTAGGCTTAACCTTCTTGACCTTTTGTTTGACACCTTTACCATTTGGCACTCCTTGGTTAGGATAGGTTTTACCCTTTCCTTTACCACCATGCCCTTTTCTCTTCTTCCCACCGCTACCGCCGTTACCGATCAAGAGAACGTCCTTAGATTTGGTCCCCAAACTCAACTCAGCTGTCTTGAGCATGGAATGTAGCTCAGTAATGGATTTCTCCATATTATGCATGTTGTAGTTGACCACAAAAGACTTGTAGTCATCAAACAACGAGTTGAGTATAGTATCTGTAGCCATTTGCAACGGTATGGGGTGACCAAGTCTAGCGAGGTGATCCATGTGTCCCTTCATTTTCATGACGTGGGCACTCACCGGCGTTCCTTTAACCATCTTGCAAGAGTTGAAGGCTCGATTGATGTCAAACCTCTCAGTGCGAGCTTGCTCTTGAAATGAATCCCTAAGTTGCTGGATCATCTCAAATGCAGGCACATCCATAAGTCCCGCTTGTAACTCAGGACTCATGGTGGCTAGCATTAAACAGCTCACATCAAGTGCATCACTGACATGCTTATCATAAGCTTGCCTTGTTTCAGCTCTGGCATTAACAGCAAGGGTGTTCGGTACTGCTCTCTCCAAGACATACCACTTTCTCTCATGCCTGAGCACAATACGAAGATTGCGCTCCCAGTTGAGAAAGTTTGACCCAGTCAACTTGTCTTTTTCGAGGATTGAGCGAAGTGAGAGATTGTTGGTACTTGTTGTCGCAATCACATTTGTTGCTGCCATCTACAAATCAAACCCAGTTTAATTAGTAATCATCAATAAACATTCTCTAAAATATATTATAAACCCATAATTAATATTTTAGGCCTAGGATCCATATATCACATTCTCGCCGCAAGGTTTGGGCACTTCCCGACGAGACATGCTATTTCTGGTAGGTAACTTCCTTACCGATCGTATCAAGACTTGACACGATTCCTAGGGGTCGTAGAATCTTTAGACTTATAACTTATTACAACTTTGTACAATCTAATTGTACATTTCTAAGTTAGTAATAAAGTCTAGTATGTTTATTGTACTCAAGTACTTTTTGGGCCAGGACTCCCGATTATCACCAAAGTAGATCAGACCATCTAAGACAGTGCGATGCTCTGCGCCGGGACTCCCGATTATCACAGAACCTTACGCACCCTAACACTCGCAATGATTTGAATCCATATCTAAGGTTCTTTATCCTTACAATATGAATATCGTTTAACAAGTGAGGTGTTTCATTAGGTGGATAGTACTTCGATCTAAGATTTTCTTGGGTTTGTTTAAGTCTTTAAAACTAAACTTAAACTTTTATTCCAATCTTAATCCTTGTTTAAAAATGTGTGACTTGTGAATTGAATGGTTCTCCAAGACACCTTCTTTAAACATAAGAACTATTCTTTAAAACTTGTAGTTTCAAGAATTCATACGATTTTATATGTATACCTAAAACGAGGTGTACAAAACGTGTTTACTAGGTTATGTGATAAACCTTATTTCTAATAAAACTTACTTGTTTTATATTACTTGAAAAACTTATAAACTTATGTTAAACTTTTAAAACTTTTATGATTCATGAACTTGAAACATAAACCTAGTTTAACACATCTAGTTTTCCATATGTCTAATAATGAAATTAAACATTTATTTCTTACTTATTAATTTCAACCATAACTTATGCCTTAACGACACACTTACAAACTTTGTGATTTTCTTGTGTAGCTCCCACTAGCTTCAACAACTATGATGAAACTTAAGCTAACACAATCACCGGTTTATACTTGGTGAAACTAATAAACCTATTATATAATAACTCTTAGTTTGTTTAAACCTTTCTTATATTTAACTTGAACTAGTTAAATATAGGTTCTTGTTATTCATACTTGATCATTAGTCTAGTATATTACATAACTTGTAAAATACTTATGTTATACTTGTATAATTATCTAGTTATAATAATTTATAACTTTTATACACACACACACACACACACACACACACACACACACACATATATATATATATATATATATATATATATATATATATATATATATATATATATATATATATATATATATATATATATATAACTTTGTATATTTCTAGTTAATCATATAATTTCAACTTGTATAATTTCTAGTTATAATGAAATCATAACTTTGTAATTTTTAGTTTTAATTATATTATAACTTATACAATAACTACTTATAATATTACTATTAAAGATCAAAATAACATTACCCTTTTTAATTGTTCCATTTTAACTTGTATTTAATGTATATGTATTCGTATATATATGTATATTTTATAATGAACTTGTAACATTCTAATAAAAATATTACATCTAGTTTATACATGTACATTTTAACTTGAACTAATTAAAATGTGTATAAAGTTATTATATCTTTTAAAATTCAATTTTATTTAATTACAAAAATTCCGAAAAATTTAAATACATATATATAAATGATTAAATACACCTTGTTAATTTTAGAACTTAAAAATTAACATCTTCTTTATCAATTCCCTAAATTAATTAGATGAACCCTAATCTTGCTTTTGATCAATCAAAACTAGGGTTTTGACTTTCTTGATCAAAGACATTATTTTTAATTAAAAGACTAATTCTAATCAATCCTTTTAAACAATAAACTTTGTTTAAATTCTAAGATAGATTATAACTTTTAATAAATTTATTTAAAACTCTTTAATTTAAACCTTATAGACAATAAACTTTGTCTAAATTACTAGGTTTAAAGAACTAGCTTTAATAAATCTATCAAAATAATAATTAAACCTATTAGACATAAACTTGTCTAATTAAATAGGTTTTAGATTATTATCCTAATTAATACTTTTAAACTATTAAACTTAAACTAGTCTAATGTTCTAGGGTTCTTTAGGGTTTTCGAAAATCTTAACACTAAGAAACTTTTCCACCAATTAAACTAGGCTAGTTTAACATACTTGGTGTCCAAGTTTCCTTTAGATTTACGAAAATCCTAAGGCTTTTAGGAAAGAATCCTTTTGATCAATTAAACATATCTTGTTTAATATACTTGATCCTAGGGTTCTTTCTAGGTCACGAAAATTATAGGGTTTATGGAAAGAATCCTTTTGATCAATTAAACATATCTTGTTTAACATACTTGATCCTAGGGTTCTTTCTAGGGTTTCGAAAATTTGCTAGGGTTTTCTAGAAACCTTCTTGACCAATTAAACTTAAACTAGTTTAATGTTCTTGGTCTTAGGGTTTCTTCCCTTATTTTTCAAAAATTATGAAGAAGAAAGAAGAAGAACTTGAAACAAAAAAAACTTGTAAATTAAAATTAAACAAACAACCTTTGTTAATCTAGTCTAGATTTCTAAACCAACGCTCTGATACCACTGTAGCGATTTACTACGCACCATGCGACTGATAGACCACTTGGATCGACCACCTAGTACACGAGTTCGAACCATGACTGACCAAGAACATGAACTTGTTCTTGACCGGTTAAAACTAACTAGCTGATTTAATCCCTAAATGCGGAACTGGGATTAAACATAATCTTAAATCCTAAAGGATTGGGATGTTGGAAAACTAGATTAGGTTAACAAGAAAGAAACCTTGTACGAAGAACTCGAACACACACACACACATACTTGTGTGTGTTCGTCGACCATCAACCAAAGAACCCTAGGGTTCTTTGGCCGAAATTCGTCCAAGAGGAAGAAGGGAGTAAAGGGTTTCCAAAAACATACCTTGTTGTTTGCTTAACATTGATCCACTGATGATGAACAAATCGAGCGATCTTCTAGTTGATCTAAGCAATAAACTTGTTCTTCAAAACTTGAAGAACACGAAGAACACGAAGAACACGAAGAACGAAGAACGAAGAACACCAAACTTGGTGTTCTTGGGAGTGTTCGGCCGAAACCAAGGGAGGAGGAGGCTAGGGTTTCGAAATCTAGGTGTAAGGAAATATTATGATTGGGTTTAAATGAAACCTTAAGCCTTCTATTTATAATAGAATAAGTTTCATTTAAGTCCTCCAAGTTTAATTAAGATTAATCTCTTAATTAAACTTATCTCTTACACTTTAAACCCTTATAGTTTAACTAGTTTATTATTGTTGCACTTAACTACTAAATGTCTAGTATTAACACACTAATAATTCGGTACCCATATACACGAATTATATACTTGTGTTTATACTTCTAATAGTTAATTATATAATAACCTTTATATAATTTATACAACAATATTATCCAATTACTATATGATTTAACAGCTTTAAATCATATCATGGATAATCTATAATTAACACATTGTATATTTACTCAACTAGTAAATGTACAACAACTTGTATTAATTAGTTAGTTAAACTAATCTAGTAATAAGTTAAACTTAACTTAATACTTAACTGATTCATAATGACTATTATGAATCATTCCTCTTCGTAGTATCATTGCTTATCTTGCTCGTATTAGATGCACTCACCGGTGTGACCCTTAAGTGTTTCGTAGGCATGGATGTATCATCATAGGTTGACTGACTGTGCACATAATTCCTTCATATATCCATAAAATAACATAACATACTGGAGTTGAAGTGTTGATTGTGGACTTAGGGGTTGGTATATTAACTCAATAGACTAGCTACCTGTTGGGGATAACAGTTCATGCGATGTCAAACATAACACTTTGTTCAACACTTTTTCATAAACATAACTAGTAGTTGTAGATATTCTACAACTACACTAAACATTTCATACTTACTACTCATATCATATGAGTGTTGAACCTTATACATTTTCAGTCATAAACCATTTTCATAACAAACATTTTGAGTGGCAAAACACTTTACTTTACTTTACTCTTTACTTTAACCCTGTGGATTCACTCAACATTATTGTTGACCCTTTTACTATTTGTGTTTTCCAGGTAATTAGGTGCAGTGTAGTTTGTAGGATATGAGCATTGGGATTGTCGTGAGCCATGATTAAAACATTAAGTTTACGAACAATCATTTCATTTCAAAACAATTTCTATTTTAGGAAACATACTATTTTTGGAAACTTTCTACTTTTGGAAAGTGAAACAATCTTTTATTTTCATTATTGCGTGGTTGTTTGTTTACTTAATTTTTGCTATGTTGTCATGAACGTTACACCCCCGTTCTTCCGCAAAACATTTTAAATGAAGTAAAAGTCATTTTTGGCGGGGTGTGACAGAGTGGTATCAGAGCTTAAGTTATAGTGAATTAGCAAGTCTAGTCTATAACTACAAAAGACTTTTGGGAAAAACAAACACTTTTATAAAAAATCAAAATAATCATGGCACGCTCAGTCTCATATCCTGAAGTTCCATTGTTCTTAGTTTAGAACATTTGCCTTAGTTAGTATTGCCTTAGTGTTATAGTTAGTATTCGTCAGCGAGCCTTAAGTTTTCATAATCTAGTAAATTTTTATGCGTCGTGTTTAGTAGAATGTCGTTAGCAAGTGTTATTGATATTACGCTAGAACCAGAGTACGACAGTGATCAGAGTACCGCTACGTCTAGAAGACGTGCTACGCCTCCTTCGAATCCAAAGCCAGTGTTTGTACCGACGCCTTTCCCAATATCGTCAGCAGATTGGTTTCATCCCTCTCAGCCTCCTGTCCCGGTGTACCCCAATGGACCCCCAAATCTCAAGCCTGGAGAGCGTCCTTATCTCTATCGACTGGTGAAGGATGGTGAACTCTACATGACGACAAGAAAATGATCAGCAGCCAGAGGAAGATGATTAGTCATCTACATATCGTCTATATTTGTTTTCTATTACTATATTTAGGTTTTATGTTTAGCTATTTTAGTATTTTTGTTTCTTTAGTATTGGCGTATGTGCACAAATTTTAAAACTATTATGTATTAGGAATGTGTTTAATAAAAGTGATATTTTAGTAACTTCTATTGTTCTTATAAATTTTAATTTCTATACGTCTCTACTACTACTATATTTACGACTATTTATATCTACGTCTAATATTACTATTACGTCTATTGTATATCTATTCTTTGATCCTTATTATAAGTATATATTTCCTTTATAGTCCTCCTATATTATTCTTTTTAAATTCTTTATTTAAATCGTATTATTTGTATCAGCAATTTATCAACGGCTCGAGGAGGAAACGCTGAGACTGTCGAACAAATGGTGGAACGCCGAATCGCTGAAGCAATGGCTCAAATGAACGCTGCAAGAGGAAATGCCACTGGTGCATCTAATGTGGGAAACAACGGTATATCATTCGACTCCACAAAAGAAGATTCATTTATTTCCATTTTATTTTAACCTATTGTTCATTTTCTTTCCTTATTTGCTTAAACTTCAGATCCCAATCGTCAAGGTCAGTCATTTAAGACCTTTACGTCCTGTCATCCTCCGACCTAATCTGGATATGAAGGTGCTATTGCTATCATCCACTGGATTGAGAAGGTGGAATCCATTTTCAGTGAAATTCAATGTGCCCCTGAGAATATGACGAAGTTTGCTGCTAGTACATTGTCCAAGGAAGCGTTGTCTTGGTGGAATTCTCAAGTGCAAGTCTTAGGTCGTGCAACTGTGGATGCTATGACTTGGGATACATTCAAGAATCAGTTAACTCAGAAGTTTTGTCCAAGGAGAGAGCTACAAAAAGTTGAAGTGGAACTATGGAATCTGTCCATGGTTGGATCTGATATTGTTACCTACACGACTAAGTTCCAAGAACTCGCTCGTCTCGTTCCTCATATGGTTTCTCATGAATTCAAGCGTATTGAAAGGTATCTTCAAGGTCTTCATGATCTTATTCGTACTCATGTTATTGCTTCTGAACCGACAACATTCGAAGATGTTGTGAATCGTGCAACAAGCTTGACTGATGATGCAATGAGAAGTGGATCGTTCAAAGACAAGCTAGTGGTGTCTAGCAAATCTTCTAATAATGTGAGCAATGAAAATGGAAAGCGTTCCTACGACAACAAGCATGATTACAAAGGAAACAAATATCAAAAGACTAAGAATTATGCTGCCTCTAATCAGAACAACAATCAGTCTAATTCAGATTCTAAGTCTTATGCTGGAAGCAAGCCCCTGTGTAACAGGTGTAACTGGCATCATGATGGTCAGTGTGAGAAGTGCTTCAAGTGTGACCGCTGGGGTCATAATTTCAGAAAGTGTTCGTCCAATAATCCTCCTAAGAACCCTGTCTGCTACGAGTGTGGTGATCCTAACCACTATCGTAATCGTTGCCCTAAGCTTCAAAACAACAACAACCAGAATGGAAACAACAACAACAATGGCAATCGTAATAACAATCGCAACAACAATCGTAATGCCAACAACAACAATGATCGTCAAAATGGTCGTGGTCGTGCATTTGTTATGAAAGCTCAAGAAGCTCGTGAAAATCCTGATACCGTCACTGGTACGTTTATCGTCAGCAATCATTTTGCTTCTATTTTATTTGATTCAGGAGCCGACTTGAGTTTCGTATCGACTGACTTTAAAAGTTTCTTAAATTTAAATCCTGATCGTTTGAAAGTTAATTATGAAATCGAGTTAGCAAATGGCAAAGTTGTTAGGTCTAGTGAAGTTTTTAAAGGTTGTAAGCTTGACCTAGATGATCACATTTTCGATATAGACCTTGTGCCTGTAGAGCTAGGTAGCTTTGATATCGTCATAGGGATGGATTGGTTGTCTAAAAACCGTGTTGAAATAATATGTTACACCAAACAAATCCGAATTCCCTTATCCAAGACAGAAACTTTAATAATTCAAGGTGAACAAAGAAACAAAAACATAAAAATCATAAATTCTATGAAAGCTCAAAAAGATCTTCGTAAAGGATGCCAAGCCTTTCTTGATCATGTCGTTGACACAAAGTCCAAAGATCATAAGATTGAGGACATTCCTATTGTTCGTGAATTTCCTGGTGTATTTCCTAGTGAATTGCCTGGACTGCCGCCTCAGAGACAAGTCGAATTTCGTATCTGATTCCAGGAGCCGCACCTATTGCGCGTTCTCCTTATCGTCTTGCACCGTCTGAAATGCAAGAACTTTCATCGCAATTACAAGAACTTCTTGATCTTGGTTTCATTCGACCGAGTTTCTCGCCCTGGGGAGCTCCGGTCCTCTTCGTTAAAAAGAAAGATGGTTCAATGAGAATGTGCATTGACTATCGTGAATTGAACAAAGTAACAATTAAGAATCGATATCCTCTTCCCCGTATTGATGATCTATTCGATCAACTCCAAGGATCGAGTTTCTATTCCAAAATCGATCTTCGTTCTGGCTACCATCAGTTAAAAGTTCGTGATGAAGATGTGCCCAAAACTGCTTTTAGAACTCGCTATGGTCATTATGAATTTTTGGTAATGCCATTTGGTTTGACCAATGCACCTGCTGTGTTTATGGATCTCATGAACAGAGTGTGCAAGCAATATCTCGACAAATTCGTTATCGTCTTCATAGATGATATTCTTATCTATTCGCATTCGAGAAAAGAGCATGATGAGCACTTAAGAATCATTCTTGAGTTGTTGGAGAAGGAGAAGTTGTACGCCAAGTTGTCCAAGTGTGAATTTTGGTTGCGTGAAGTCCAATTTCTGGGTCATATTATCAACGAAGAGGTTATTCACGTTGATCCTGCAAAGATAGAAGCTATAAAGAATTGGGAAGCTCCAAAGAACCCAACTGAAGTAAGACAATTCCTTGGTCTTGCTGGTTATTATAGAAGGTTCATAGAAAATTTCTCGAAGATTGCAAAGGATTTAACGGTGTTAACACATAAGGATGTGAAATTTGTCTGGGGTGAAAAGCAAGAATCAGCCTTCCAATCTCTAAAATCTAAATTATGTTCTGCTCCTATTCTATCTCTCCCTGATTGAATCGATAATTTTGTGGTGTACTGTGATGCTTCGCACCAAGGGCTAGGTTGTGTATTGATGTAACATGAAAAAGTGATCGCCTATGCCTCTCGACAACTGAAGAACCACGAGAAGAATTATACAACTCATGATCTTGAGTAGGGTGCCGTTGTATTTGCGTTGAAGATTTTGAGACATTACCTCTACGGTACCAAGTGCACAATATTCACCGATCACAAGAGTTTACAACATATCTTCAATCAGAAAGATCTCAACATGAGACAGCGTAGGTGGATAGAGTTGATGAATGACTATGAATGTGAGATTAAGTATCATCCTGGTAAGGCTAATGTGGTAGCTGATGCCTTAAGTCGGAAAGAGCAACCTAAACCTCGTCGTGTTTGAGCCCTTCCAATCTCTGTTCGTTCTAATCTATCTTCCCGAGTTCATGAATTCCAAACTGAAGCCTTGAAGGTAGAGAACATCAAAAGTGAAGCTTTGCGTGGTATGGAGAAGCAGTTAGAAGCAAAGGTGGATGGAACTCTTTATTTCATGGATCGTTTATGGGTTCCTAATCATGGAAGTGTTCGCAACGTCATCTTGAATGAAGCTCACCGATCCAAATATTCAATTCATCCTGGTGCTGACAAGATGTATAAAGATGTCAAAGAGTTATATTGGTGGCCAAATATGAAGAAAGAGATCGCGGTTTATGTCAGCAAATGTTTAACTTGTGCCAGAGTGAAAGAAGAGAATCAGAAGCCTTCCGGTCTTCTACAACAGCCAGAGATCCCTGAATGGAAATGGGAAGAAATCTCTATGGATTTCATAACTAAATTGCCTCGAACATCTAATGGTCATGATACAATTTGGGTAATTGTTGATCGATTGACCAAATCAGCTCATTTCATTCCTATTAAAGAAACTGATCAAATGGAGAAGTTAACAAAAATTTATTTAAAGGAAGTCGTATCTCGGCATGGTGTGCCAGTCGCGATCATCTCTGATCGTGATAGTCGTTTTACATCTCGTTTTTGGAAATCATTGCAAAAATCTCTCGGTACTCGTCTCGATATGAGTACTGCCTATCATCCCCAAACCGATGGTCAGACTGAAAGAACAATTCAAACTTTAGAAGACATGCTGAGAGCATGTGTTATTGATTTTGGTGGAAGTTGGGATACTCATCTCCCTTTAGCTGAGTTCTCGTACAATAATAGTTATCATACAACTATTAAGGCCGCACTGTTTGAAGCCCTTTATGGAAGAAAGTGTCGTTCACCACTTTGTTGGATTGAAATTGGTGATCGTCATATTACAGGTCCTGAGATTCTACAAGAAACGACTGACGAGATTTTCAAGATCAAAGATCGTATCAAGGCTGCCAGAGATCGACAAAAGAGTTATGCTGATAATCGTCGAAAGCCTTTAGAGTTCGATGTTGGCGACCACGTTTTGCTAAAAGTAGCACCTTGGAAAGGTGTTGTACGTTTTGGCAAGAAAGAAAAGCTTAGTCCTCGTTATGTTGGACCATTCGAGATTCTTGAAAGAATCGGTGCTGTTGCTTATCGCCTTCGTCTTCCTAAAGAGCTCAGCAATGTTCACAACACTTTTCGTGTTTCTAATCTGAAGAAGTTTATTCATGATCCCTCGCTTATCGTTCCTGCTGAGGAAATTATCATCGACGACAAACTCCATTTCACTGAGGAACCAATCGATATATCTAACTGGAAAGAGCAAAAGTTGCGAAGAAGCAAGATCAAAATTGTCAAAGTCAGATGGAACTCCAAAAGAGGTCCTGAATTCACGTGGGAACGTGAGGACCAGATGCGAAAGAAATATCCTCATCTTTTTCTCGTTGTCTCTCCTGTTCGTGCTTCGTCTTAAATTTCGGGACGAAATTTCTTCAACCAGGGGAGAATGTGACAACTCGATATTTCTGGTATGTAACTTCATTTCATTTCTAGAACTTTCCTTAATTAGAAAGTTTCTATTTTTAGACATTTCTATTTTTGGCATTCCTAACACACAACAAACATACATATTTTTACACCATACATTAGTGTTTGATTATTTTAGTCAACACGACATTATTATTTACTTATGGTGACACTTTTGAGCTAAAACATTTCTAAAACAATAACGTTCTCGGTAAAACAATAAACGTAACAATATTAACTTAAACGTGACTCGATTTGAACAAACGTCTAAACCAACATCGGACCATGACCGACCACACAAGTGGCCGCCCTACCCTCTCTTGCTCGACCACTTGACTCGGCCGAACACCCCTTGGGGTGTGAGTCTAATTGTTTGATCTTATCCTTAACATTTGAAGCTTATCTGTCATGATTCAAACAAGTCCTAGTTCAAGTATGACTCTATCATGTAAACCCTAATCTCCCTACTATAAATTAAACCCTTAACCATCTTTTCTTCCCTTTTGTTCTTCCATTCGGCCGAGATCACAACCCAAATACTCCCCTTCGTCCGTTCCGATCGCAAGCAACCCCAATCATCTCCGTTCGTGTTCTTGCTCATTCGATCAAAGGTATGGACACAAAGCCCTTGTTCTTTATTGATGTTTCCTTGGTTGTTTGCTGTTTCGAACCCGAGACCATGGCCCTAGGCCATATGGTCTCGGTTAGCTCATAAAACCGTATACATGTGTGTGTTGTTAGCTTGATTCGTCTAAACCCATACTCGAACCCTAGATCTCCATTAGATGTGACCGGATTCATTAGATCTAGACACATAGACTTGTTAAACCCTAGACCTAGTTCCTACTTTCGAACCTATGACCAATCTAGTACCAAACCCGAACCTTAGACGTGATCTAGTTCGGATCTAGCTCAAACCCTTAGGGTTTCGGCCTAGCCGGCCAACCCTAATCGCATTTCCATAAAAACCGAGCCTAGTTGATCTAAATTGATCATGTTTGACCTTGGTTGACCGAATAGCATCTTGGGGTAAACCCTAGCCGAAACCTAGAAACCCTAGTTGACTTTTGTTGACTTTTAGATTTGTCAAATATTGACCAATAAGTCAAACCGGGTCAAGGCCAGATCTTGACCCAACCGATCAACCCAAACCCGAATACCCAATCGGGCCAAGGCCCGTACTTGGCCCATATCGATCTACTTTAGTCCATCGGGCCCAAACTTTAGTTGGCCCATTAGTATCCAAGCCCATTTGGACCAAAGCCCAAACCTTTGGCCCATGCATAACCAAACCGAACCCAATTGGGCCAAGCCCAATCTATGGCCCAATCTGATTGGAGGCCCAAGTGGCCCAACCTAGTAGCCCATTAAGCCCATTAGGCCCAATCTAGGCCCAATAAGCCTAACCCAAGCCCATTTCATTTCATTTCGAAGTCCATTTCATTTCATTTCATTTCGACTTATTAAGGTCCAATAACCCAAATTCATTCGATGTCACAAAACATAAAACATAACATGAAATGCATATCATTTAACTTATATCGTATATAGAATCGCCTGTGTTAGCTTAGTCTAATCATTAGTTAAATCATTTAGGAAAATATGAGTCTTCAAAGGATTCCTCTGTCCTAAGTTCTGTGTCGCTAAGCTTTGCCAGGTGAGTCCACAGACCCCTTTTACTCTTTTACTGTTTTATAAACTTTGGGGTGGAAAACATAAACACAACTGCTACTGTTTTACTATGACTGTACAACATTTACATTTTCATTATCGCGTTGGCATGACAAACAATTATTATACCGGACTAAGGTTTGCCAGCAATCATTAACTAGTGGATCTAGACCATGGATATGCAGATAGTACTATTGGCTGACACTCATCCTCCCAACAAACGTTAGATCATTACTTGGTTTATCCAAGACATCTCCGGGAGTGTATATCCATAAAATAACATAACATACTGGAGTTGAAGTGTTGATTGTGGACTTAGGGGTTGGTATATTAACTCAATAGACTAGCTACCTGTTGGGGATAACAGTTCATGCGATGTCAAACATAACACTTTGTTCAACACTTTTTCATAAACATAACTAGTAGTTATAGATATTCTACAACTACACTAAACATTTCATACTTACTACTCATATCATATGAGTGTTGAACCTTATACATTTTCAGTCATAAACCATTTTCATAACAAACATTTTGAGTAGCAAAACACTTTACTTTACTTTACTCTTTATTTTAACCCTGTGGATTCACTAAACATTATTGTTGACCCTTTTACTATTTATGTTTTCCAGGTAATTAGGTGCAGTGGAGTTTGGAGGATATGAGCATTGGGATTGTCGTGAGCCATGATTAAAACATTAAGTTTACGAACAATCATTTCATTTCAAAACAATTTCTGTTTTAGGAAACATACTATTTTTGGAAACTTTCTACTTTTGGAAAGTGAAACAATCTTTTATTTTCATTATTGCGTGGTTGTTTGTTTACTTAATTTTTGCTATGTTGTCATGAACGTTACACCCTCGTTCTTCCGCAAAACATTTTAAATGAAGTAAAACTCATTTTTGGCGGGGTGTGACATGGAAGTTCGCGAACCCATACATGGGGTCGAAATTCCTAATTGTAACCTATCTATCAATTGCAAAGAGTTCAAGTTTTCTATCCATCTTAATCTTACAAATTCCTAATTGTTTATGCTTAATATATGAATTCATCATTGAATCTCAATCCACAATTGGTATCAGAGTAAAAGTCTTAATAGATTCGATCCAAATCAGTAAATTAAGCAATTTTTGAAGATTGAAGTGGGTTTTTGAAGGTTTTTGGTGAAAAGGTGCTCAAAAGTGGGATTAAATTCAAAATCAAAGATATGTTTCATGTTTTTGACATTATAATATTGTTCTACTACCGAATTCAAGCAAATCAGTAACAAATTTCGTATTAAAATCATCAAAAACAAAGTTTAATTTGATTTTTAAAGTAAAAAACGAAGAACACATGAAGAACACCATATTTTCGGAGCTTTAGATCTAAAAAGAGAAAATCAGAGGTTGTTTCCGAAAAAGAGTTTGAATAGGATTGTAGGAAATTGAAAAACGAACGTTTTGCAAAAAAAAATCACTCGATTTGGTTATGAAATGAGAAAGTTATGATCGAAATAGTGAAAGTTTGCAAAATCGAGATCTGGTTCCCGACCCGAGATCTGGTTATCGACCCGAGATCGGTTCCGACCCGAGAACTGGTACGATTCCGAGCCGTGACTCCGACCCGCGATTCCGACCCACCACCACAGCCCCACCGTCGTCCTCTTCTCGTTTTTGAGGCAACAATCTCCGACGATTCTTGATTTTTGATCACCACCGAACCAGCAATAAATCTACATCAATTTCTCATCTCAATCTCAGACCAGCTCCTCCGATCTACACCACCGACCTCCGTCGCGTATCGTCTTCTCCGAGAAGCTCTGAAATTCCGGCAACCTACTCACTTCGTCAAGTTTCTTCCATCTTCTCTGGTAAGCTTTCATCTTTCCCGACGAACAAACGTCACCACCGGCAACCATTAAAACTCAACAACAACAATTTATCTCCGGCGTTCAATTCTTACCAATCTGTCACTGCCGCCGCGATCGCCCACTGTCATTCATCATCTCCGGCGAATTCTAGATTTCCGATCGATCACCATCATTCGTCCGGTGTGTTCAGTTATTTTTATTTTTATTTTTTTTTTGCGAACATTAATTGAAGAAGAAGTCCACGACGAAAAAGGAGGCTTCTGTTTCGATAATTTTGGAAAACTAATCACATGGTTTTAAATTGATTAATTTTATATTTTATATTTTTCACTCAGTCAATTTAAAACAATTCAATTTAGCCCCTGAACTATTTTCTAGATCACCATTTCATTTATGTCATTGACTTTCAATTAATTCATTATTAAAGGCAAAACTAAATTTCTCAAGTTAAGTCCACTTGCTCGAGACAACATACATTTTTTTAATGCACACAACCGACAAAGTTTGAAACATAATTTTTGTTATCGTCAATTTATGTTTAAATCTCAACATTTTCTAAAGGGTGACACCAATTGATAAGTGTTACATCTTATTATTTCTACTCAAAATTCAACATTTTTGTTAAAGTTCAACATTTTTCATAGTCCAAATCATTTCGTCATATCATTTTATTTGAAAATTACACATTTTGAAAATAAAAGAGCTAAAATGGATCTAAATTTAAAAGCATATGCAAATGAAAAATTAATGACTGAAAATAATCATCTAAATGCAAAAATCATGAACTTAAAAGCAGAAAATGCGACATTTCGTCGACAACTTGAATCACTTATTGCTCAAGTTAACAAAAATAACTCATCTCAACAAAAAACTTAAGAGTTACAAAATCAGTTGTCAACGTTTCATGTTGGTCACACTGGTGAGGTCAACCGATTAAATAAGACAATCAATGACAAAAACATTGAAATATCAAATCTGAAGAACATGAAAACAATTCCAAGTGTCAAAGAAGATTTCCGCAAGTTATACCATGATTTAGCAACTGTATTACAAAAAGAACGAGAATGGGCAAAAGCAGCTGAAGTAAAGATGAATGATTATCAAGAACAACTGAAGTTATCAGCTTCACAGATTCAAGAATTAACTGACAAACTCCATAATCTCAAAATACTACATCACGTGAAATTAACCAACAATCTTCCATTATAAATAATAGTGCATGTGACAAAGGAAAAGGTAAAGAACATTGCAGACAGTTGGAGGAAACGATTGCCAAACTTGGTCACACAGATTAGTCGATTAAACTCAACCAAGAAGTTTCTGAAAATAAAGCTAAAAAGAATCATGCTATACTTGTGGAATTAAACATTGATAATTCTAAAAATTTAGAATTAATTAATTATTATAAAGAAAAATTAGAGAAACGTGAGAAAAGTAATGAATACTTCAAAAATTGCAAAGTTGGTATTTTAACTGATAAATTTCAAACTCTTGAATCTGAAAATGCAGATTTCAAATAAAAATTTATAACTTTTGAAACAGATTCTCAGAACTTGAAAATTCAGATGGCTGAACTTATAAAACAACTTCATGACTCCAATCATTTGAATGCTTTGAACATCGTAAAATATGATTCTGTTTGTGCTGAAAAATGTATTTTGACTGATAAAATCAAACAACTTGAATGTAACTTTAGATCTGATTTACAAAAACAAATCAATATTTTTAATATTAATAAAACAAAATTGCTAGATAAAATTGCATCTCTTGAAGCAGATCTTACTTTGTCACAAAATCAAAACGATGGTTTGAAAATCAAAGTTGAAAATTTTTCTAAACCTAAAATTGTTAATAAAGGAAAACAAACGGTACAAGTTCCGATTAAGATTTACACCGGTGAATCTTCAAAATCTGTTTCTAAAAAGGTCTCACAGTTCACAACTTATTCACTTTTAGGACACAATCATTCTTCCAAGCATATCTTAGTGATATTGCCGGAGCATTCATAGTGATACCAACATTATTGGTATTCCACGATGATTGAATAGAAATCCTACCAGTGCTAACATCAAAGCCAACACTGAACGTAGGTCACACAGTTTTTAAGATTGTCGTGTTAACGGGCAATCTATGTGATCCCGGTTAACCATGATTGAATGTGGTGCAAGATCTGATGACCGTACTCCAACATTTTCAACAACGGTCAAGAAGTCAGAAAATGGGTGTGATGACCGTATTTTAACATTATCAACAACGGTCAGGGTTTAAATGATGAATCATTGACCGTACTTTTACGTCATCAACAATGGTCAAGAAGTCAGATGATAAATTTGATGACTATAATTTAACCTTATCAACAACGGTCAAGAGATCAAATGATAAACGAACAACGTACTCTTATGTCATCAACAACAGTCAAGTAATTAACCGACAAACAATAGACTGTATTCTTACAATTTCAACAACGGTCAGGGTTTAACTGATAAAATGTGTTATATATTGATTAATTCAAAAAATGAATATATCATTATTCAACACATTTTTATCAATGGGCTTCGTCATACTCAACTCATTTCTTTCCTTAAATCGAAGATTCTTCCTAATTTCAACTCGCAGAACTTCACATTTTACATGATGAATCATATAAATCTTACTCATCATGAGGGGGAGAAGATACATTACAGAAATTCTTTTTATAAAGAATTTTGATACTTTCAGAGAAAAATTCTTCTAAAGCTCAATCTGCGGGAACAAATTTAGGATTTTCTAATATTATGGAGATTATCGATACGTTAGCCCAGTTTACTCCACATAAAAAGATATATGCACCAGTTAAGGGGGAGTAAATAAGAAACCAAAGATCTAACGAAGATATCAAACAACTTCGGAAGTTGAATTTGGTAATTCGTTCACCGAGGGGTAATTATCAAAATGCTCAATTCAACTCCCGTGAAGAAATAATTGTTTGTTTGAGGGGAGCGTAAACTATAACAACATTTTACCCCAACAACAATTATCAAGAACAACAGATCGACATAAATCCACAATTGATAATTCGTTCACCGGGGAGTAAATTTCAAAACGTTCAATTCAACTCCCGTGAAGAAATATTGTTTGTTTGAGAGGGAGCGTAACCGTTATCAACATGTTACCTCAACAACAATTGTCAAGAATCATAGATCGACATAAAGCCACAAACTTCAAGAAAAGACTTCCGCTGCTAATCTCTCCATCATTATGGGTCTTATTTTTGGTCGATCAATATGTATCTTCAACGTAAAGTCTTCAAAATACTTTTTGTGGTTGAAAAGCTACAAGAAGTATTCGTTTTTCACATGTTAACAAAGCTCAAGCTGATCCTGATACATCATTATTCAACGAAATATCTACAAGGTTCAGCTTTTGCTAAAGATGAAGACTTCGAAGATACGCTTCCCAGACTATTGTTACAAAGGGGGAGATTGTTGGGTCACATTTGTAGTAACCAATAGTCTAGGGACCATTGTGTATTTAGCCGATATTAGTCCTAGGTATATATAGTTAGTTGTAACCTAATTGCAAATAACCTTTGCCCTAAATTGTCACCTATCTATCAATTGCAAAGAGTTCAAGTTTTCTATCCATCTTAATCTTCCAAATTCCTAATTTTTTATGCTTAATCTATGAATTAATCAATCTCAATCCACACACTCTTTTTCTTTATAATCAAATAATAATACCAAAGGTAGCAGTGATTGCGGAATAGACTAAGAACATGAATTCTAAAGTAATCACTTTAAGAGATTGACAAATTGAGGATCACAAATTAATTAGACATGTATCGATCAACTAATGATCGAATACTAAGACAAACACTGAGATTATAATAAGATAATGATTTGTGTAAAGTAACATTTGTGTAGAGAATGAAGATTGCACTTTGCTTTGGAAGGATTTTTCATATTTCAAAATAGTAGAATGTCAAGAGTTGATAACCTATAAGTCATTGGTTCAAGTCCCGTCGAGGACAAATAGGTGGAATGTTCGACGGAATGCTTATCAGCCCCTTGTGGATGTCACTGCCTAGGCTCGAACCGCTAACTTACTAACTAGCCATTCAAAAAAAAATGTCAAGAGTTGTGCGTATTGGCTCTCTTAAATCTATCCATCGAGTCCCCTATTTATGGCGTTTATGGACATCACAAATAAGAGAATGTACGAATTGTCCACGTGTAAGAATTATGTTGGGATTAAGGATGTTGGACGCACATAACTAACAGAATTTCGTTACTCCTTTTTTGTCTTTTAGTGGCCGCTGAGATCTTTTGGAAGATACGCATAGGTTTCCTTTTCAGCGACACTTCAATCTTCAGTGTCTTCGTATTATACTTGTGTTTTTCTTTGACTACTGAAGCTCCAGTAACTGGTCATACTTCAGTGACTCATGATTCTTCAGTTACTACACATATTTCAGTGTCCTTCATTAAGATTGATGTTTTGTATTGTGATACTCTTCAAGACTCTGTGTGTCATTTTTCAAGAACACACTGAACCTACTAACATCATCTGAGTTATTGAACAGTATCTGATTCTACACGGGAATAGTGATACCTTAATCATCGTTTGGTCAAACCATGTAGTGAGATGATTGAGGCTTTGAAAACAAGATTACCAGAGGCCTAATCTTCTACAGTCTGAAACTAAATTCTCAAATTGTTCTCTAACCTTGTATGCTGTCTATTTAAATCCATTTAGAATTAGATGGTTATCTTCAATGACCTAACAATAGCTGCAATTCTAGTTTGAAGTTTACATAGTCAAAGTGCTATTATTGACGGTTTTATATTCACATTCATATAATAGCTGCACACAATTTGGTATGGTTCCAAATTATGAGTGATTTTATAAATCAAGTTAACTTGGTCAATAAGTTAACTTGATGAGCTATGTTTTTTTTATCCTATCTATAGGTGTCATAGGTTGGCGATTTTGTGAGAAAGTTGTAAGAACAAAATTAGACTCGTGAGAGTTGTGCGAGAGAGTCTCTGGATGATCAATAATGTCGAGCGCTCGTTGTTGGTTTTGTCCGTCAAGAGTGTGTGGTGAGAATATTGAAGAATATTGAGTGACTCCGTTCTTGTAATATTCATATTATTTATAGTGGATTTTGTAGTTGTGGAGTAGGCTTGTGAGTCGAACCACTAAATTTGTGTATCATTTGCTTTTTCAGTTTTCATTTATCATTTGGATTTACCATTGTGTGATTTTTTGTTGTAATGACCGATCCCAAAACAATTTTACCAGCATAAACAATACTAACCCGTTTGAGTCCCTTTCCTTTCGATTTAAGCACATGATATTGTTGGAAATAATAAGGGTATTTGTAAGTTGGCAGATTTTATATCCCACTTTGCATGCTGCATCAATCACGGGGAGCTGTGGAACTTTATTTTTTATCGAGCCTCTTGAAATGTCATAATGGTTAACATTAATGTTGACACTAATGGTGACACTAATGTTGACACTAATATTGACACTAATGTGAGCACTAAAATAATAAAAGTTATTATTTGCTCTTCATAAATTTGAGTAAAGGCTTGAGCCTATAAAAAGAACATTTAGGGTGAAAGTTCTAGCACACAAAAAGAATAAGCTCTCCACTCGATCATGCTGCTGTGTTTTTTATATACTTCATGTGTTTCCAAGTAGTCACTTTGTGTTATCGGTAACTCTATTGCTATAGAATCATACTGAAAAACTGAATCAGATCTTAGGGTTCTACGCTGAGTCTTGCAGCATTTATAGCGCGTAAAAACCTTAAAGGACAGGAATCACAATTATGCGTGGTTCGTTATTTCATCAAGAATCAGTTTTGTTCATTCCATTTGGTTCTTTCTTATGTGTTGGGTTTGATATTGAATTATCAACATCAAATACGGTTTTAATATAGTAATTGTCTAAATATTTAAACACCGAATATAAAAACTTACAACAATTTTTAAGGTTTTTAATCTATTGTGTATATATAAACATATTTTCTTTATATATATTTCATGACCAACAAAATATTAGACAAATAGACATTAAGATATTATGTCAATGTTTTATATATTTTTCTATAGAGTTCATGTTATGGATTACTATTTTATTTTAAAAGACATTATTAAGCCTGTTTAATTTAAGTTGTATAAGTTACATCTCTTCTATTTATGGCTATTTAATTTAAGTTGTATAAGTTACATCTTTTCTATTTATGGCTATTTAAAAGACGTACTGTATTTTGACACATCTAAATATCTATTTTAATCACAAGTTAAAACAAGAGTTTTTTCTCGTAAAAATATAATCTCATCTAAAGTGGATGTTATATGAATTATCATGCTTATGGTTGAAGCATTATAATTGAGTTAATTATTATTTTTTGTATATAGATTATTTCAATATAGTTTTATGTTTGAAAAGTTTACTATTTGAAAAATCATGATTATACAAAACAAATAATTTTATTGTTAAACTGAATATTTCCAGTTGTGTATCATTAAGCATTGTATTGAACATATATGTGAAAAAATTATGAATCATCCCTAAATAGGCACACTTATTCTTATTACAATGTCTAGGAAAGATAAAGGCAGTTTTTCGGACTCCAAATGAGGGTGGTTCAGATACGCGCTAACACTGTCTACCCTCACCATCTTTCCTGCTTGTATTCGAATAGAGCTACCGAAAAGGGTTGACTAAATTATGTTTTCCTTGAATGTGGTTAAATACTTGGAGTTTCACAAATTTGAGAACTACTCTTTAGATGTTTTGCTGAAACACTTCTTTATTGAGAAGGAAACTCTCATAAAAGATAAAAAGAGTAAAGTCAGATTGAGTGTGTTGCACGTGTCAGGTGGGAGCTCCGATTTTGCTTATGTAAAAGGAATAGCAAATGTTGTTGCAAATCTAACCCACTAGTGTGCAAGTGTGGGTCATGTAGGAGTTAATACGACTACCTCAATTACTCGGGTGATGGAGGCCCGAGACTGGTTTTTGGATTCTGGAGCAAACATCCATGTATGTGGAAATCGTGATTTTTTTGAAAATTATAGTACACATCGAGAAGGAACGGTGGTGACATGTAGTGACATGTGTTGATGGCCATAAAGTACGTGTTCATGGCATTGGCACAGTGGTGCTAACATTCTGAAATGGAATTATGGTTACCCTTCGAGAGGTCTTACATGTTCCTTGAATCTCCAATGTACTTATATCGGAGAACAAATTTGACAAAAATGATTACAAGCTGGTAATAAAAATGGTCATATCGTGTTTCACAAAGAAGGGTTATTTGTGGGTCAAACCGTCAACACATGTGGAATGAATATGCTTGATCTATGTGGTGATGGATAAGATAATGTTGTATATGAATCCAATGATTATGTGTTAAATGTTGATTTTTGTAATCGTGAGAGTGACGATACTGTCAGTGTTAGTGACAGTATCGGTAGTGATGAAGTAACTGAGTTTTGAATTAATGAACTATTTTTTGCTAACTATATTGCGTGTTAATTTCTTTATGGCATAAAAGGTTAGCTCACACTAACATTAAATATATTGAAAAAATCAATATAAAGGATTGATAAAGTAAATAATAAAGATTTAGACAAATGTGAAACTTGTGTAAAATCGAAATTTACAAAGAAAATTTTTCAAAGTGTTGGAATTAATTCATTCAGATATTTGTTAACTGAATGGAATAATCACTCGTGGAAGAAAAAGATATGTTATTACATTTTGTGATGACTCGAGCCGTTACTTATATGTTTAATTATTGCATACAAAAGATGAAGCTTTTAGTGCATTTAAACTATATAAGGCCGAGGTTGAAAATCAACATGAAAAACACATCAAGGTTCTTCGTTCGGACAGAGGCGGAAAATACATTAATCATGAATTTGATATGTTCTGTGAAGAGAACGGTATCAAGCATGAAAGAACCTTACCTTATACTCCCTAACAGAATGGTTTGGCTGAAAGAAAGAATAAAATCCTTGTTGAAATGGTAAGTTGTACGTTGAACCAATCGGGTTTGCCACACAATCTATGAGGAGAAGCATTGTTGACTGCATGTTATGTGCACAACAGAATCACTAGTCGTGTGATTCCTTCCAGTCCCTATGAGTTATGGAAAGGTAGAAAACCCAACTTAGATGATCTAAGAGTGTGGGGGTGTTTAGCTTATTATCGTATACTTGATCCTAAACGATCCAAATTGGGAGCTCGAGCTATGAAAAGTATATTCATTGGGTATACTCAGAATAGCAAGGCATACCGATTGTTGGATAAAGAATCAGGTGTCGTTGTAGAATCCAGAGATGTGTAGTTCTTTGAGGATAAGTTAATAGGGGATGATGCAAACTCCAAACCCAGCTCTAATCCCATTTCATTACCCAGTACTTCTCGAGATATTATAACACCTTCTTTTGTGATAGAAGAAACACCTTCTTCTGTTGTAGAAGAACCAAGGAGAAGTACAAGGGTGAGAAATGAAAAGAATTTTGGAGACGATTTTCTATCATACTTGGTTAAAGGATCTCAATATAAGGTGACGAGAGAGATCATTTTAGCTATTAATTTAGATGATGATCCTAAGACTTTTACTAAAGTCATGACATCGAGAGATGATCCTTTCTGGAATGATGTCATTAATGAGGAAATGGATTCAATTATGGGAAATGGAACTCGGGAGTTAGCTGATCTTCCCAAGGGTATGAGACCCATAGGATCTAAATGGATCTTCAAGAGGAAGTATCCTCCAGATGGATCAATATCTACTTATAAAGCGAGAGTAATCGCCAAAGGTTATAAACAAAGAGAAGGTATTGATTATTTCGATACATATGCATCGGTTACTATAATCAGCTCAATTAGAACTCTTATAGCAATCTCAGCATTGCAATGATTGTACATTCATCAAATGGATGTAAAGACGGTCTTTTGAAATGGATATCTCAAGGCGGAGATATACTTGGAGCAACCTGTAGGTTTCATAGTATGCGGATAGGAAAACATGTTTGTAGACTTATTAAATCAATGTACGGTTTGAAGCAAGCTCCAAAACAGTGGCATGAGATGTTTGACACCACTGTATCTGCATTTGGTTTTAAGCATAATAGTGTTAATAGATGTATCTACGTTAAATGCACATCTGAATACACTGTAGTTATCTGTCTTTATGTTGATGATATGTTGATCATTGGCACTCACCTACAAGGTATACTTGATACAAAGAAATACATATCCTCGAACTTTAAGATGAAAGATCTAGGGAAAGTAGATACCATTATTGGTATTAAGGTCAAAAGGAAAGATAGTCAAATTTCTCTAAGTCAATCTCATTACATAGAGAGAATATTGACAAAGTTCCAACATAGAGAAAATATTGACAAAGTTTCAACACTTGAATAATAAGGAATTTAACATTTCTCTCGATTCTAGTGTAAAACTTGAAGTGAACTCTGGTAGAGTAGTGGCTCAACCAGAATACGCTAGTGCAATTGGAAGCATGATATATGCTAAACACTGCACTAGATCTGACATTGCTTTTGCAGTAAGCAAACTAAGTCAATATACTGTGAACCCCGGTACAGAGCACTGGAAAGCAGTGGGAAGAGTACTAGGATACCTGAAAAGGACTAGTAATCTTGAGTTGACTTACACGTCAAATTCTAGTATACTAGAGTGGTATTCAGATGCCAGCTGCATTGATAACAGAAGTGATTCTAAATCCACAAGTGGATGGATTTATACACTAGTTGGTGGGACTATTTCTTGGGCGAGCAAGAAACAATCATGTATAGCTCACTCAACGATGGAAGCTGAGCTTATTGCTTTAGCCGCTGCAGGCAAAGAGGCATAGTGGATTAGAGATCTACTCTTGGATATCCATTTGTGGGATACTCTGATGCCTTCAATTACCATGTACTGTGATAGTGAGGCCACGATGTCTAAAGTATATAATTATGAATATAATTGGAAATCGAGACACGTAGGTCTTCGACATCATTTTGTGAGACAACTAATTGATAATGGTACCATTAAAGTTGTTTATGTCAAGATAATGAAGAACTTGGCAAATCCGTTTACCAAACCTCTGACGTGAGATTTGGTTATATCTATCGCGAGAGTCATGGGTCTAAAACCAAACTAGAATCGTTAGTAATGGAAACCCAACTTGAACTTAATGCTCCTCTTTTCAAGTTTAATGGGTAACACCGAAATTATTAACAATAGAAGTTACTATCAATCGTGATATATCCATGTGAGGTAGGATAGTACGTTGTTGTTGAGAACGAGGATGAGTTAATACTCTTAACAAAATTTTGGAGACGTACATCTTAGCAACGAAGATGTTGTAAAATTTTGTATCTCTGATCTAGAGGTGGTGCCGCCTCAAATGAAGACTTTTGGTTTGTCTTCTAAAGGGTAATGAAAAGGATTTGAGCACATGGCCATATTAGTGCTCAGAGAGAACACAACGATGACATATGTTGTGTGGGGGTAAACCGAGGAGGTTATTAAGGTTCTTGGTTTAAACCTATTATGATACCATTGAATCAATCTCTTCTAATTTGCTCACATTAAACTTGAGTTTAATCTTCATGACACCTAGGTGACATAGTGAAAGGAAAATTCCAACTTGGTGGGGGATTATTGGAAATAATAAGGGTATTTGCAAGTTGGTAAATTTCCTATCCCACTTCGCATGTTGCATCACGGGGAGTTGTGTAGCTTTATTTTTTGACGAGCCACTTTAAATGTCATAACGATTGACAATAATGTTGACACTAATGGTAACACTAGTGTTGACACTAATGTTTACACTAATGTGAGCATTAAAATAATAAGAGTTATTATTTGGTCTTCATAAATTTGAGTAAAGGCTTGAGCCTATAAAAGGAACATTTTGGGTGAAAGTTCTAGTGCACAAAAAGAATAAGCTCTCCACTCGACAATGCTGCTGCGTTTTTTATATACTTTATGTGTTTTCAAGTAGTCACTTTGTGTTATCGGTAACTCTATTGTTGTAGAATCATACCGACAAACTGCATCAAATCTGGGGGTTCTACGCTGAGGTTTGCAGCATATAGAGCGCGTAAAAACCTTAAAGGACAGGAATCACAATTCCGCGTGGTTCGTTATTTCACCAAGAATCAGGTTTGTTCATTCCATTTGGTTCTTTCTTATGTGTTGAGTTTGATATTGAATTATCAATATCAAATACGGTTTTAATATAGTAATTGTCTAAATATTCAATCACCGAAATATATAAACTTACAACAGATATTAGGCATCTCCGAGATTCTGAAGACTAGACGAAATGGACCCCCAAATAAAAGATATATATAAAAAATTGAACTTTCTAATTTTTTTCTATTAATTTATTAAGTTAGCTAAAAATTTTATGATTATTGGGCCCCTCTACAACGTCGGTCATGTGCGGCCGCACCTTCTGCTCCTCCTCAAACACACCCCACATATTAACTTTCTGTGGGCGTTATTTGCTATTCGTCGTTGGAAACAGTTGGTTCATGCATCCATGCACAATCAAGATTCGAGTCAAAGATTAAAATATCGAGTGGTAAAACAATCCAAAATCCAGAAATTAGTACAGAAATTGTCTAATCCAATTGCTTTTTGTTAATAATTTTTGCTTAATATATTGATCTAATTAACTTATTTGTAATAGAAAAGTGTCCATTTTGGTAGATGTTAAATGTAGAGTTTGGCATGGCAGAATAGCACATGTTATGGGGACAGTGTAAGGTTGTTTGTGTGTGTTATTGTCACCCATAAGAAGGCAAATGTAGCTTCTACTTTTTTATTGGTATTTGTTTTTGTAAACTATCACCACTTAGATTTCAGAGATAGGAGATTCTTTAGTTTGTTAAAGAAGAGATGCAAAAGGGTGGGGATGATCAGCACATGGGAAGTGTTGGTGCATGTCTTTTATGATATGTGGGGATAACTTGCACTTATAAATTAACTATACATTTTTTACTTATTAGTTTTTTTCAACATGGGTTCCGACCCTATGCGATCCGACTAGTCACCGGGTGACCCCACTTTGCAGCTAGCTCGGAATTGTTGGAAAGAGTGTCCAACACATCAAATAAACCGGTATTCCGGTTCGGGTATTTTAGAGTCCTATTCGGGTTGCCCTCAAGGCGTCAACGAACACGAGAATTAACGAAGTATTTAATTAATAGTTTAATTAAATGACTATCGGGCTAAACGGACTAGTGTAGTTAATGGGGAATTAACTAGCTACGGAAATCGGGACATAGGCTTGGGATCGGATCGGGCTTATGGAGCGGGCTTAGACTAATTAGAGTTTGACTCTAATTAGGTTTACACAACTATACATAGAGGGTTAAGGGTATAACCTAAATACACTTGATATTAGTTTTGTGCAATACCCATTCGGCCGAACCCCTATTCGACCGAACCTCCACTGCCGCCGATCGACCACCGCCTTCCCCGCCGTCTGCCGTCGCTACTCCTCCGCAGGACCGCCGCCGCCATCGCGGGAAAACCGAAATAGTTTTCGGTTTGGTTTCTTTCGGTGATCGTTTTCTCAAGGGTGCTTTGTACTACCTCGTGGTACATCGTCTCGTTCGTGACCAACCTTGGGTGTGATACGATAGAGGGACTCTTCCTTGAATCCTAGTGCATTATTTGATCTGGCTCGTACTAGATCACAAGGTTTACACAGTTCTCCCAATCGCGAAGAACAAGTAATTTGTTCGAATTGTTATATTTAATTATATTAAATATCTAGTTGCATTAGAATTGTAAACCTAACGGTCCAAATAGTTTTAATCGGGTCAATGTTCTACCAAGTTGTTTTTGATTTCCGCCTTAAACAAATTGTGGCTAGATGCATAGAAAACCCAACAGTGGTATCAGAGCGTAATTGGTTTACAAGTCTAATAGTGCTAGACAAGAAATTCGAAATCCATAAAATTGTGTTTATGTTTTTCGGAAATTCCGAAATAGTTTTTGGGGTTTCCGAAAATTTAAAAATACATTAAAAATAAGTTTTTATATTTTTCGGTATTTTATAAAATTGTTTTGATAATTACCGAAAATTATAAATATGATTTTTATTATTTCCGAAAATTCGGTATTATTAATTTAATAATTAAAAACGTTTTTTTTATTTTAATTAATTAATTATGTTAATTTCAAAAGTTGGAATTATCAAGAAATTTGAACCAAAAGATTTTGTTAAGTATCTAGCCTTATTTAAAAGATTTGAAAAATATCTTTATATATATTTATATATTTTTCCGAAAATATATAAAAGTATATATAAAATATTATTTAATATTTAAATAAAAGATAAAATCATATTTATGGATATATGTATTTTCCGGAATACATATATGCCATAAATAGATGATTTATTAAAATCTAGATAATTATTTGAATAGTTTCAAATAAGGAATAAAATCTTATAAGGGTTTAAATTTAGGGATATATATATTATATATTTATCCGAAAATTTAAAAGGTATAATAAGGGTATGGATTTTCGAAATAATTTAAATTTTATTTATCTTGTCTTATAATTGTTTATAATTAAGATAGTTATTTAAAAAGATATTATATATGATATATATTAATTAAAAGTATAATTAGAATATATATATATATATATATATATATATATATATATATATATATTTCGAAAATTCCTTTATATATCAAATAAGATTTGATATTCCTCCCTTTTATATATATATATATATATATATATATATATATATATAATATTATGTAATAATAGTTTATTAAATATTATATAAGATATAGTTATAATAGAAATTAAAACGTCGCGTCCTCGCGCGTTTATAAAATTAATTATACTATATAGAACTTTAGAATATGTAATTAAAAGGTTTTAATTAACATAGATATAATTATATAATAGTTTATATATATTATAACTAAAGTTAAATACATTGTCGCTTATGTCATTAGTAGGCTCACCCATAGTCTAAGACATCTAAAGGATGAAAAGGAAAAGATATAGATCTCTAAACGGGGTTGCGTTTTTAACACGCCTTGCGCTGACCTGCCCCGCTGCTTCCCTTGTCTTAGAATGGAGCTACCGAACGGGCATAATAGGATGATGTCAAGATTAAAAGTATAATCATAAAATTAAACAAATCTTTCCCGTTTAATATAAATGTGAACATTGTGTGCTCTCCATAGAATGACACGCGCCCGTATCATAGTCTGATTAACGGAACACGTGTGGTTAACCGGTACGTTAATTGTGAGATTATTTTATGAGTGAAACGATTCTCGCGATACTCAAGCGAACTTGAGCCGAGAAGTCAACGTGGGTGTTCCATGGTCGTTTCACCTTCTAATATATGATCCACGGTATCCCTGTCATATAGATTAGAATGAGCATTCATTCGAGATTAACATGTCATTCTCCTCGAGAATGAATCTCAAAGAACTAGGGATTTCATAAGATTGAAATTGACAATAGTTTGCCTGCGACACGAAATTATTCGGTGTGAAATACGGCATCCCTCTTCACATCGTATAACTAGTGGTCGTATCCTAGCCTTATGGATAAATATTGGGAAAATTATTATAAGGATTAATTAATGAATTCACTAACAAAGAAATTGTTTCTTTTGTAGATGGGTTCAAACAACAATGACACAATCCCACTTCCTCCCCCACCTCCACTTCCACAAGGACCACAAAGCTTTGCTCTTATCTCCACCTTGAATCGTGAAAAGCTAACTGGACCCAACTACATTGATTGGGTTCGTACGCTTAGAATCACATTAAGGTACGAGGGCAAGGAGTATGTCCTTGATAACGAGATTGCTGAGTTGACTGACGATTCGAGTGACGTAGACAGAGCTGCATACAATCTCCATCGTTCAGAGTCGGAAAAGGTTGCTTGCCTGATGCTATCCACTATGTCTTCTGATCTCCAAAAGAATTTTGAGAAGATGAGTGCCTATGACATCAATCAACAGCTCAAACAAATGTTTCAAAACCGAGCTAGGCAAGAACGTTTCAACGTGGTAAATTCCCTAGTAGGATGCAAACTACAAGAAGGGCAATCTATGTGTAGCCACGCTCAAAAGATGAAGGGTTACATAGACAGACTAGCGAACGTGGGTGTCCCTTTACCGAAGGAGTTGACCACTGATATGGTCTTGAACTCGCTTCCACCATCCTACTCACAATTTATAGTTAACTATAACATGGGTGATATGGATAAGACACTCATGGAACTGCAAGGTATGTTGAAAACTACCGAGGCTAGCTTGATGAAAGCTAAAGGTTCCGCTCCTTCTGCTCATGTCTTGTCTATTCGGTCTGAAGGTGTTAAAAAGAAACGTCGTCCTCCTCCTAATGGCAAAGGCAAGGCCAAAGTAGGTCAAGCCAAACAAGGCTATAAGAGGAAGGCTGATTCTGACATAACACCTACGAAAGATCCGAAAGATGTTGTTTGCTACTACTGTCAAGGAAAGGGTCACTGGAAAAGAAGCTGCCCAAAGTACTTGGATGATCTGAAGAGTCAGAAAGTCCAAAAGTCTAGACCATCAGGTACTTTTATGATTGAACTCCATAATACTTCTATGTCTAATTCTTGGGTTCTAGATACAGGGTGTGGTACTCACATTTGCACTGATATGCAGGGACTTAAGAATTGTAGGAAGTTGAAGCATGGAGAGCTTAATCTGATCATGCGAAACAGAGTCTCGACTGCTGTCACCAAGATAGGAGATTACGAGCTCATGCTTGGGAATGGATGTTCTTTACTTTTATTAGATGTTTGTTTTTCGCCTTCTATGACACGCAACATTATTTCGTATTACGCATTGTTTAAGGATGGTTTTAACTTTGTTTTTGATAATCAGAATGGTTCCATTTTAGTTTATAAAAATGATGTGTTTTATTTTAAAGTTATTCCTTGTGCTGGTATATATGAAATTGATGGTTGCGTAAACAATAGAAATCTAATATTAAATGTTATTTCATCCAAAGGTGTATTGGATAAATCATGTCTATGGCATTGTCACTTAGGACATATAAACAAGAAACGCATAGCTAAACTCCAAAAGGATGGAGTGTTAGAATCATTTGACCTCAAATCGAATGATGTGTGTGAATCTTGTTTACTTGGCAAGATGACAAAGGCGCCATTCACAGGGTCATGTGAAAGAGGCAAAGACTTGTTGGACCTCATACATACTGATGTGTGTGGACCGTTCAAGTCTAACACTAGACATGGTGAACGATACTTCATCACATTTACTGTTGATTTCAGTAGATATGGATATGTTTATTTGATTAAACATAAGTCCTGATACTTTTGAAACGTTCAAAGAATATCAGAAAGAAGTAGAGAAACAACTGGGCGAGAAGATTAAGATGCTCCGTTCTAACAGGGGCGGAGAGTATCTTAGTCAAGAGTTTATCGACTATCTAAAGAGTTGTGGAATAGTATCCCAACTCTCACCTCCTCGAACTCCACAACTTAATGGAGTGTCAGAAAGGAGAAATCGAACCTTGCTTGACATGGTACGATCAATGATGAGTCGATCAACACTTCCAGTGAGTTTTTGGGGATATGACTTAGAAACTGCAGCACATATCGTGAACCATGTACCAACTAAGAAGGTTGCCAAAACTCCCTCTGAAATGTGGACAGGGAATCCTCCCTCCCTCAAACATTAGAAGATCTGGGGTTATGAGGTTTATGTAAGACATGAATCTCACGACAAGCTAGATAACAAATCAGAGAAGTGCTACTTCATTGGCTACCCACGACAGTCTTTTGGATATCGGTTATATAATCCGAAAGAGAACAAAGTGTTCGTATCTAGAAGAGGATTCTTCCTCGAGAGAGAGCTATTATCCAAAGAAGACAGTGGGAGCAAAATTGATCTTGAAGAGTGTCAAGAGTCTAGCAATGAAGATGTAGTGGAACCTATAGTTGACACTAGCACTCAACCAGAGGATGAGACTCCTGTTGAACAAAATGATGTAACTCCTACCGTTCCACGTAGATCCTCTAGAACTGTTCGCCCTCCTGAGCATTTTGGTGATTATTATGATTTTCATATTGTTGAAGGCGATGCATCTACTGGTAATAGTCTACCAGTTGATGACGATGAGCCATCGAGTTATAAGGAAGCTATGGAAGGCCCTGAGGCCGAATAGTGGAAAAGGGCTATGGAGAGTGAGATTCAGTCCATGTATGACAATCAAGTATGGAACTTGATTGAGACTTCTCCCGGTATTAAAACCATTGGATGCAAGTGGATCTTCAAGAAGAAGATTGACATAGATGGGAATGTGCACACATATAAGGCTAGGTTGGTTGCAAAAGGTTATACTCAAACTCATGGGATTGATTATGATGAAACCTTTTCACTAGTAGCCAAGATAAAATCTATCAGAATATTACTTGCCATAGCTGCGTTTCATGACTATGGAATTTGGCAGATGGATGTTAAAACCGCCTTCCTTAACGGAAGACTTACTGAGGATGTCTATATGGCACAACCAGAAGGTTTTATCAATAAGAAATATCCTGATAGAGTGTGCAAGCTTGAGAAATCCATCTATGGATTGAAACAAGCCTCTCGAAGTTGGAATCTTTGCTTCCATGAGAAAGTCAAGGAGTTTGGTTTCTCTATGAGTGAAGATGAGTCCTGCGTTTACATCAAAGCTAGTGGGAGCGTTGTTGTCTTCCTAGTACTGTATGTGGATGACATACTCCTTATAGTACTGTACGTGAAGTCTTGGTTGGGAAAATGTTTCGCTATGAAGGATCTAGGAGATGCAGCGTACATACTCGGTATAAAGATATACAGAGATAGAGAAAGACGTCTAATTGGATTGAGCCAGAGTACATACTTGGATAAAATACTAAAACGTTTTAGTATGGTTGATTCCAAGAAAGGGTATCTACCCATGAATCATGGCATAACATTGTCTAAGAGTCAATGTCCCAGTACTGAGCAAGAACTGGAGAAAATGAGTCGAGTCCCTTACGCCTCGGCGATTGGATCGATCATGTATGCCATGGTATGTACTCGCCCGGATGTCTCATATGCACTAAGCATGGTGAGCCGTTTCCAGGGCAACCCTGGCAACGATCATTGGACTGCGGTGAAAACGATTCTCAAGTACCTAAGAAGAACAAAGGATATGTTCTTAGTGTATGGTGGGAAAGACGAACTTGTTGTGGAAGGTTATTGTGACGCGAGTTTCCAAACGGATAGAGATGACTCGTGTTCACAAACTGGGTGGGTGTTCTTATTGAACGGAGGAGCTGTCACTTGGAAGAGTTCCAAGCAGGAGACAGTTGCTGATTCAACTTGCGAATCTGAGTATATTGCTGCCTGTGAGGCATCAAAGGAAGCCACATGGTTGAAGAATTTCATTGGTGATCTTGGTGTCGTAACAAGCATCAAGGAACCAATGAAAATCTTCTGCGACAATGAAGGTGCAGTCTCATTGACTAAAGAATCCAAAGATCGTAGTCGAACCAGGCATATACTCAGAAAGTTTCACTACGTGAGAAAGCGAGTTGAGGAAGGGGACGTGATAGTGACAGGAGTATCGTCGGAGAACAACCCGGCTGATCCTTTCACAAAAGCACTAAGTCATGCCAAGCATGATGCTCATGCGAGGACGATAGGAATTAGATTTCATAGTGACTTATCATAAAATTGTCATTCTTTTGAAATTGTAGCGAATATTAAATTGTATGAATTGATGATTTATTTATGGAGATTAAATAATTTGTAAGTGTTCTATCATTCATATAGTATTTAATTATTCCATTTCAACCCTTTTGCATGTTTAGAAACTATTCCAAAGTAACCTAAGAGATTACTTAAACGTCCACAGTCAATCGTTCTTATGGGAATAAGAACTGAATTAAGATGTCATGGGAGAGTTAGTAGATTGTTCAAAGGTATGAACATTGCATAGAGATTGCTGCTACTCTCATGAGCATTTAAAAGGTGTATTTAAATGTTGGACCAACCCACGCTCAGAGTATTACCCCATGGACTTCATCATGGGTAATAGTGAGGCGATAATATCGTATGAGTCTTCAAACCAAGATGCATCATTCCTAAGTACGATTTCGTGATGTATTGGTCTAACTCCAACGCTATTCGTAACTGGTAGCTATACAGATTAGTTCCATGTATCATGTGATGACTATGAAGGAGATGGTGTAGTTAAGGTTTATTCGTTCCCTCTGATCAAAGTGATAGAGGAGTTATCCATGGGCCCCCTGTTGATTTGATATGACACCAAAGTACCTGCGCAGGTCATGACTAAATTGAAAGTTCAATTATGTAGTCAAATCGTCATCATAAATCTCGAATCAGGAAACATAATCGTAACTAGAGTGATTGACATGTCCATGTCACTAGTTACATGATATCGCGCAACGAGGGACATATGATCTCTTATCATAGGACTGTTTCTGATAGTTCAGAGTTCAGCAGTTGCACATGACATGCACACTCTAAAGGTTACACGAACGTGTACCGTTTATAGTTGATGAGGTGTCCAAGTGGGAAACTGTTGGAAAGAGTGTCCAACACATCAAATAAACTGGTATTCCGGTTCGGCTATTTTAGAGTCCTATTCGGGTTGCCCTCAAGGCGTCAACGAGCACGAGAATTAACGAAGTATTTAATTAATAGTTTAATTAAATGACTATCGGGCTAAACGGACTAGTGTAGTTAATGGGGAATTAACTAGCTATGGAAATCGGGCCATAGGCTTGGGATCGGATCGGGCTTATGGAGCGGGCTTAGACTAATTAGAGTTTGACTCTAATTAGGTTTACACAACTATATATAGAGGGTTAAGGGTATAACCTAAATACACTTGATATTGTTTTTGATTTCCGCCTTAAACAAATTGTGGCTAGATGCATAGAAAACCCAACAGGAATCACCGCAGGTAAACCTCCTTGGCTATAAATGTGTACATTTTGTTGCTTCTAAAGATTGAGTTTGACACACTTGCTAGGAATTTCACCCCTTTGGAGACCAATTCATTAGAAGGAATGAGATCCTTTGAGAATTAATATATTATGTGAGAATGCGAGAATAGATCTCGGCCGTTCATTTTGGGGCGGAAGTGAATTTTAGTCATCCATGAATACACATGCGTCATGCATGATTACTAAGGGGCGGGCGTGAAAGTTCGCGGCGCGAGAAAACACGGGATAATCATGAATGAAAGTTTGCGGCGCGAATGTTGTCTGAGTAATCGTGCATGATTCAAGAGTATTCATTGATGAATTCATTATGTTTATTTCAGTTTAATCATATATGAATACAATATGTGTATTCTAGTTTAATTATACATGAATAAAAGTTCTCACATTCTTACTAAATTTTCAATTCTCAAAGGAACTTCGATCTCCTCAGTTAGAATACCAGCCTTTTGATTAGTTCAATTGCTTGTTTTAAAATAAGTATATTGAAATATATTCTTTTGTTTTCAATTTGTTATGTTTAAATACATCGGTGGTATTATCGGCGGAAGAGTTGTGATGGTTTTGTCGGTTATAGGTGATGGAGTAGTCTCCAAGTACCATAGATCGAAGTTGATTCTCGAGCTCAATTGTGTCATTCCACTCAAACGATTACAAATAAATAGAAACATACATGGTATAGACTAACAAAATAATACAACATTTGTGTACAATCTAATATATAATGAGGAAAGTGAATATGGGGTTCTTTCACACCCAAACATAAAAAAATTGTTATATACGTAATTATAAAAACGTTAAAATGATGTAGTTTGAGTGATTGTAAATAAGCGACCGTAATTTGTGACGGCTCTAATAAGACACTGATGTTGACTCAAAACAATAACAAAAGATTGATCCGATTGATTATAAAAATACGCAGGATAATCTAAACCAATAATCACGTTGATTTGAAGAATAAATTTTATCTGGATCTTTAAAAAATATTCAACACAAAAAACCCGAATTTGAGAGAAAACACTTGATTTTCATAAAATAAAAAAACTAATCATTTCAATCACACGAACACACCTTGAATAAGGGTTAGAATTTTAAATGAGACAAAAAAAAAAGACAAATAGCTCATAAAGTGAGCCTAAAACAAAATTCATAATAATAAACAAAATACATAAAAATACTAATTCTGTTTGGTAGGCATTGAAGGGAATTGGAATCAAATTCAAAACTGTGTTTGGTTGACAGTAATTGGAATTATAATTATTTAAATTTGTTAATTAAAATAACAAATTTACCCTTATTGCTGTATTGCTTGGTTGGTGGTGGATGGTTGTGGTGGTGGTGGGTGGTGGTGGTGGCGGCGGTGGGTGATGATGGCGGTGGTGGCAATGGCGGAACTAGACATTTCCATTAGTAGCACACTTGCAAAGTCGTAAGAGCAATGCTCCTAGTGGCGTACAAAGGGCATGCGTCGAAACAAAAATGAATTTGACATAAATAACTCTATTATATAATTATCATGTTTGATTATACACATCAAGTATTTAATAACTAAATATTAATTTCATAAACCTACAAGATAACTACTAATTTTATATACCTAAAACTAAAAAACTACAAGACACACTTTGGATCTTGGGTTAGATTTTTATTTGGGCTTTAAGTTTGGACTATTGGTTAATACGATAGTTTCTTTTTAAGACTGATTTGAGCTATTGATAGATTTTCTAATCCGACAGAAACACTGCACCATAGTGCGCGCCCAAAACAACATCTAAAAAATTTGAGTAGTGACCCCCCCTACTACTGCAGGACACATACTACTTCGGCCCATGGGTGGTGGCGGCGGTGTTATCGGTGGCGGTGACGGTGGGTGGAGGTGGTGCCGGAGGTGGAAGTGGGTGGTGGCGACGGAGGAAGGTGGTGGCGGTGGCACTTGGTGGTGGTGGCGGCGGCGGAAGGTGCTGGCAGCGACGGCGGTGGTGGCGGTGGCAGTAGTGGCGGTGGCGGTTGGCGGTGGTGACGGCGACGGGAGGTGGTGGCGGCGGCGGTTGGCGAAGGTGACGACGACGGGAGGTGGCGGCGGCGGTTGGGGGTGGCGATGGTGGTTGGTGGTGGTGGGTGGCGGCGACGAAGGTGGGTGGTGGCGGTGGATGATGGTGGTTATGGTGGTGGTATAAAGGGTATAATGGTATAAGAACATTTCATCCAACCTTGGAATTCAATTCCATCAACATTTGGATGAAATTAAAATTTCATCATTTGGTGGAATGTTTCCATCGTTTAGGAATCTAATTCCATCCATTTATTTGAACCACACATTGGAATGTGGTGGAATTAGATTCCAATTCCCTCATATTCCATCACATTCCATCGAACCAAACAAGTTAAAGCTGTGCCTTTTTCAGTGAAGCCCTTTTTGACATGATCATGGTTTCAAACAATAGGACATGTTCTTCCATATTTGAGTCTGCATCAGATACACATCACATTTATGAACTGATATTTTCATAACATTACTTAAAAAAAACACTATATTTGAAGAAATACTAGTTGATAAATATCAATACTTTCCTGTACCTTTTAGGAAATATTATTTTAGGTAATATAAACATTTGTGTTTAGTCTTGAGAAAGATGTGCAAGGTTGAGTTCCCTAATCATGGAGGTTCATCTGGCAGTGCCATGTGCATCCATCAACTAGGTCCACTACTCATTATCTCTCATTTCAAATTCTTCTCCTAAGCCAATAATCTAAACTCTGTACTTCCATTGTCCCTCCATCTCTTTACTTTGTCTCTCTCTCTCTCCCACTCATTATATATATATATATATATATATATATATATATATATATATATATATATATATATATATATATATATATATATATATATATATATATATATATATATATATATATATATATATATAAGTGGGATCCTGTGAGGACTCTTTTTTCGGTGAGGACTCGCGAGGACACCTCATAAAAATTTCAAAAAATTGCGAAAAAAATATATATAACCCACCATGATTATTATTACATTTGACAAAAAAAAAATTCAAAAAAAAATTATGATCCACTTTTTTTAGCGAATTATAACAATGATCCACATTTTTTGTGGATCATTATTATAATCCATATTTTTTTTTTTGATCATTTTTGGAAAAAAAAATTGGATCTTATAAATAGCGATTTTAATGTTTAAAAAAGGAATTTTTTTAAAAAAAATTGTTTTGGATCATTTTTAGAGTTTTTTTTGGAGTCCTCACAGTCCTCGCGAGGAAAAGAGTCCTCACCGGACCCGGACCCTATATATATATATATATATATATATATATATATATATATATATATATATATATATATATATATATATATATATATATATATATATGCATCATAGCTCCAACTTTGTGATATATATGCTACATTCATTGATTCACTCAAGACTTTTATTTAATAAGTTGACATAGAAATTGAGCCCCTACAATGAACACCACCAGCCCAGCACCTTGCAGCCAGAGATCATGGTACGTTTTTTGCACAACTACTCAATTTTTATTATATTAATTTAGTTATGAAAATTTGGTTTTGAATTTTAATTAGGTCTGTGAGTGATGATTCATTAAAGAGGTATGTGTTCTTTGCGAGCGAAAGCTGTATACAAGAATTGTTATCTGCCTCAGATTCCAACAAGGATTGGAATGGGAATGAGAATGATGGGTGGAAAGTGTTGGCTTTTGAAGACGGCGTTGAGATATCAAAACGTCGGTCTGGATCGGGGTCGTTTCACGCTTTTCGCAGCCGGTGGTTACTTAAATCAGTCTCCCCACAACAGTTTATTACCGTTGCTAATGCCATAGATGCTGCCAAGGTAACATGAATTTTTACAAATATTCGAAAACGATAATACGGATTGGACCTGTTGATTTTACGAATACCGGGACACTCTGACCAAAAACCACGTTATTTCAAGAATAACGTGGGATTGGCCTTTAAAACTTGTTCAACAAGAACACAATTTTGGAAGAGAAAAAAAATCAATTTTCATAAAATCATAAACTGTTTATTCCGGTGACACAAATACACTTTAAATATTGCTCTGAATTTTGAATGGGCAAAAATAGCCAAACGACTCATAAGCTGGGCCTAAAACAAAATCCAACATAATAAGAAAAATACATAAAAATACAAATAAATGTCTAAAAACATTTTTTGTGGGCCGGAAAGTTCGGTAAACCGCCTACGGCTATTTATCATGACTAGTTCTCGTCGAAAGCTTCAATTTGGTTACTCACGGTCCTGAAACGCAGACCTGGGGAAAAAATTATGCCATTTTCAGTCGAGCCCTTTTCTTAACATGATCATGGGCTTCCTGCGTACATTTGGGTCTGCATCACGGTCTAAGGTATTGGAAGGTGTTTCCATTGGCCAATGGTCATTGGTTCGAGTCATGTTATGTACTTATGTACAATATAGTGTAAATTTAGAAGTATTTTAGATAGTGTGTTGTGTTGTTCAAAAAAATCTAATAATAAATTATTTGAACAGCAATGGGACTCAGATTTGGTAGAAGCAAGGTACATAAAAGATCTTGACGAAAACCTCAGCATTATACGGTTACGGTTTGGAGAGAGCTCGAAGCCACTTTTCCGTAACCGAGAGTTTATTGTGTACGAGAGACGAGAAACCATGGATGATGGGACTCTGGTAATTATTACTCAAATGGATTGTAAATTTGTAATATATTTGATCTCAAATTAATTAAAGTCGTAATTAATTATATTAATTAATATTGAAGGTGGTAGCCGTAGCTTCATTGCCAAAAGAGATGGCAGCAGGATTGCAACCAAAGCAGAATAATTCAATAAGAGGGTTGTTGTTACAATCAGGATGGGTTGTAGAAAAGATTGATGATGATTCATGTATCGTCACTTATGTTGTACAGGTACATCATAGATAATTTTCTACTTTCAACTTATATAGTACCTCAATGAGAAACGTTTAAGGAGATTCATCATCTTTAGAAAGTCCCAAGGAACAAATCTCAACCATTGATCAATAAGATCTAATGGTCAAGATTAATCACATATTTTATATATTGAGGGGTATTTTGGTCATTTTTGAAAAAATAAATTATTTTTATTTTTATTTTTTATTTTAAAATTTTTATTTTTTTTATTTTTTTTATATTTTATTATGAAGGGGTATTTTGGTCATTTGGCACTTAAAAAAATTTCGATTTTTTTTATTTTTTATTTTAAAATTTTTTTTTTATTTTTTTTTTATTAATTTTCTTAATTAAAAAATAATATTTATTTGATAATTACGTGTATAACTTAATCACATATGATTTTAGTGTAAAATCACATGTGATTTTAGTGTAAATCACATGTGATTTTAGTGTAAAATCAGGTTTTAGTTAAATCACATGTGATTCAGAATGCAATCACATGCGATTCACTATGGAATAACATTATGTGTCATTAATGAAAATTTAATAATTTTTAAAAAAATAATAATAAAAAAATAATTTTTTTTAAAAAAATAATTTTTTTTAAAAAAATTAAAATTTTTAAAATAAAAAATAAAAAATAAAAAAAATATATATTTTTTTCAAAATGACCAAAATACCCCTCAGTTAAAAATTAAAAATTAAAAAAATAAAAAAAAAAAATTTAAAGTAAAAGATAAAATAAAATAATTTTTTTTTAGTGCCAAATGACCAAAATACCCCTCTATGTATAAAATATGTGATTAATCTTGACCATTTGATCATATTGATCAATGGTTGAGATTTGTTCCTTGGGACTTTGTAAAAATCATGGACCTCTTTGAACGCAACTCGTACCTCTATATCATAATAAATAATACATTTGAAATTTCACGATTTTTAAGACAAAAGATTAAAGTTAAAGTTAAAATATATTAAAGTAAATAGTCAGTAGAGGTTGGGTTCCACTTTATTTGAATAAACTGATATTAATAGGTTTTAAAAGTAAAAATAAAGGTATATGAGTAATTTCACTTTATGTAGATAGTTAGTTGAGGAGGGTTCCCATTTTTTACCAAATTAAGTAATTTTTGAAGTGTATCACTTATTATGAAACACTCGTTTAGAGAAAGGTATATTACTTATTATGATATGGAGGTAGTATATTTCTAACATAAGTAGTTTAATTAACACTCGAATAGGCTTCTCCCAACAATTTTTTTTTAACTTAGCCACATCTTCACTATTTCTAAACTGACAAAAATCATCTAGAAACAACACTTTTTTACTTCCTTGCCATATTAGACGAATATAAAATATGTTGCATAATGTATATATTTGCATTGTATGTTACATACTCTTGGTTAACTAAGGAGATTGAAGGAAAAAGCAAATCATTGAAACAAGAACATTGGCTGCCAAAAATGTCGGCTGACCGACAAAACCGACGAGCCGAATGAAATTACCGTAACCAAATTAATTAATTTTAGATTGCCCCACTTAAAGTAACTAAAATGGCCAATCCCATCAATCCTTTTTGTAAATTATGACTACGTACTGTAAAAATTGATATAAATATATGTACTCAGTGATTCGCATATCACTATTTATAGTACACCACTAACATATATTTTAAAAATGTTATACGTGCAATTTTATAAAGCTTGATTATTAATGTACCACCAAAACTGGTATACCACCCTTTGAAGAAAGCAAGGTAGTCTTTGAGTTGATACATAGTGAGTAATTTAATATTTACAACAATTAATCACATAGCGTTTTAAAAATCGTATATTATAATTAATCTTATTTTAATATCATGTTATTCTTTTGCAGTTGGATCCTGCGGGATGGTTACCAAAATTCTTTGTGAATCGATTCAACACCAAACTAGTTATGATCATTGAAAATCTATGCAAACAAGCCCAAGCTTCTTCTATTATTCCTTCCATTACCCATCCATCATGAAGCAAGCTAAAATTGCTTTATTTAGTTCTTATGTGATATGAATGCAAGTAGTGAAATAGTGGATAATGGATCAACAGAAGAAAAAAAAACTATCCACAAATTAGTGAAATTTGTGTAATCAAGCTTTAAAATAATAGTATATATGCACTAAAAAAAGATTTAATATGTAGTTTACATGTGAATTTTTAAATTTTATATCTATTTTTATTTAGTACACATGTAAAAACATTCATATGTCTATAATTTCCAAGGTTTATCAAGTTCTTATATGAAAATTAATGAAATGTTTAAGGCGGTTTTTAATTTTTATGTAATTCTAATGGATAAATTTTAACCATTTATCAATAATATCTAATGGTCAATTATTTTATATATGAAGGGGTATATATTTTGGTCATTTGTCACTTACAGAAAAACATTCTGATTTTTTTTTTTTATTTTAAAATTATTTTATTATTATTATTTATTACTATTTTATTATTTTTTTGAAAAAAGTTTAATATTATTTGATAATCATGTGTAGTCTACAAGTGATATTATCGTACAATCACATTTGACTATATATATTTTATCATATGTGATGTTTTAGTATAATCAAATGTGATTCAACATACAATCACATGTGATTAAATATAAAATCACAAGTGATTATCACATTATGTGTTATTAACGAAAAAGTTAAATATTAAAATACATATTAACTATAAAAATAAAAAATAATAATAATTCTAAAGAAAATTAAAAGAAATTATTTTTTTGTAAAAATGACCAAAATACCCCTCCATGTATAAAATATATAATTAATCTTTACCATTAATAATAATTAATCAATGATTGAAATTTGTCCTTTGGAATGTAAAAAATTAAGGAATACCTTAAATAACTCCTGAAAATTATCCCATATGTACTAATACTTATATACATACATTTATATGTGTACATAATTATGTCTTAATAGTATAAGGTAAGATGACGATGGTATTAAACTAGCTAGTTATTATCAATAGATATGAGTGAAGGCATGTGAGAGTGATGATTTGAAAGAGTCCATGTGCAATTGGCAGGCCCCCATTAAACCATAACTTACCACCCCCTTCTTAATTGGATTAGATAGAAGAACGTGCACCTTCAAACCTTTAACTAAACGTAGTCATATGCCCCCACTTTCACTTGTAACTTTTAAACTACCTTTCTCTGATTATAAAGTCTCAAACATCAAATAAATGACCTCTGCACAGGATGTAAAATGTAAAGTTGTTTCTCTTAATGAGATAAAATATAATGTCGTCTCTTATTAACCCTTATTTTCTTATGTTCCAATGAGGTAAAGTTGCATGCATTTCATTTAAAGATTTTCACGAATTCTGTAACACTAAATTCATACAACAAACAAAACTAAAGACAGAACACAACTAACATATGTTGGTCCAATGCTCAACCTTGTTATGTAGAATTGTGATATGATATAATATATTTTTTGTTAAAACGAGGAAGTTTTTGCGGTGTGGTTTCTTGCACGAGTAAACGGTGCTTTATGTATAAAGACACAATAAGCGACATCTTAACTCCATCAATTTGTTTTGTCGATTACATTTGTTATAGAGTTCAAGCATAGTTATGATAGAGTTACAAATGTTGTAACTAGAAAATCATCAAAGTTAGTCAATATTTTGTAATTTAAATGAGGTGATAACTATAACTCCACATTATTCATATACATCACATTGTTACATAAAAACTAGTAGTTGTTTACCCCGCGTGATGCTATGGGATATTCTATATGATATTAAATAAAAGGTTTTGTTAATGACAGCCGCCCTTAGGGCTGTCTATAACGTGCATAAAACGGTTATACATTCGTTGATGGAGTAATGTTCCTAAAATTCAGGGGCGGTTTTTACTTTATTTTGTCTTCTTATTGACAACTCTTAGGGCTATCATTATTATTTTCCTTAAAAAAAAGACTCTTTAATGATGCTCATACAACACTTAAAATACTGTTTTATATTTAAAAAACAAAATACTAGTTCAAAGATATTCCATTTCAAATATATTTTTGATAACATAACTTTCAAATAAATACACTAATTTAATATTCGATGTTATTTTATATTAAAAAGTAAAATATAGATTCAAATAAATCCCTATGGGCTAAAAACTCTTTAAGGCGACATAGGTTCAGATGTGCCGAGTTCTGACTACATGCAAAGCAGGTGGTTATTCTGGAATTAATTGGCACATACCCAAATTACAAAAGAAAAAGCACATAAGAAAATGTTCATCATCTCAAAATCAAAGTTAATAAATGTTATTTAACTAATTTGGGTTTGAAAAAGAAAAAGAATTGAATCTTCAATTTTTTAGAAGTATTTGAACTATTAAAATTGAGAATTATTTAGGCTGGGCTTAGGGTTGAAACAATGAACTGTATAAAAAATAGCAGTACGTGGGTCGAAGGGAGCTGGGCTTGGGCTTGGGCTTGGGCTTAGGCTTAAAAGTAAAGAGTAAATTGAAAATAAAGAAAAAAATACCCACAACAGTAGGGATTACTGCATGTAAAGAAAAGGGAAATTCATTAAAGACAAAAGTCCACTCTAGTAAATGCGTTGTAGATAGTGATACGTGGTGGAGAAGTTTAAAGAAGCGTAGCTTTAACCGTAAGCTATTTCTATACAATTAAAAAAATGAAACACAGCCTGATATTTAAGCTACTCGGCCATTAACGCGGGTCTCAACTATGGGGTAAGCCTGTGCAGAAGTAAAAAAAACCGGACCGGACCGGTTGGGACCGGACCGGACCGAGGACCGGAAAAACCAGATTCGATGGACCGAGGACCGGACCGGTGGTCGACGGTCGGTTTCGGTTAATTTCCGGTTTCCTTCGGTTTTGGACCGGTTTGGACCGCTTATAACCGACTGTTTTCTTCGCTTTAACTTTTACCATTTTTAGCTGCACAAATCAATTAGCAGTACACGTCTTAATTATAAAATAGGTTTGATATTCATAGTTTAGCATTAATTTATATATCACATGATCACAAATTGATATCACATGATCACAAATTGATAATTACGTTATTTCTGTTGTAGTATGATTTCAAAACTAATGCACCATGCACGTATAATTAAGAATTCAGACTTGGTATACAATTAGAATTATACCTGGATTTCAGAATCACTATTATCGGATTGCAAGTCCGACATATTACTGATCGATTGCCGGAGCAGGGCAGAAACGAAACAAGAATGATGAAGACGAAATAAGAAGTCGTAGAGGCGTAGAGCAGAAACGAAAGAAGTCGTAGACGGTCGTGTGCCAGGGAAAAGTGTTTTTTAATTGCATATTGGGCCTTAAGTAATAAGGCTGGGCTTAGCAGCTAATTGGTATCGAGAATTGGGCTTAGCAGTAATAGACGGGTTTTTCCGGTTTTACCGGTTTAAAACCGGACCGGACCGGATGTACCGGTTCTAAAAAAATACGGACCGAGGACCGGACCGGAAGCTATGGTTCGGCGCCGGTTCGGTCCGGTTTATCCGGTCCCAGTTGGTTTTGGTCGGTCCCGGTTCAAACTGCATAGTCCTAGCTTATGGCTTATGGGTTTATATAAACCTAGATAATCTCTTTTAAACTTCCCCAAACACGCCCTATATATACAAACCCTCGTGTTAATTATCATCATCACCACATTTGCACAACTGATTCTGCTCCCGTTAATTCTCTGATTGCGATTCCGATTCAGATTCGACGATGTTTCCTTCAACTACATGTAAGTCGTTTCTTCACCAACTATCCTTTTCATCATCATTGACGAGCTACAACAGAATCGAATTTCTTCGTTAAGCATTTGCACCAGTTTGCGGTAATTCATCACATGTGGTTAGGACTTAGGCTTATCGCTTTTGATTTAGCACACAATTCAGAGGCGTTGAATAGAAAGTAATACATCTTCTTAATCTCTCACTGTTTTATTGTATAATTTCATATAATTATACATTAAATTAAAGTTTAATTTATCTAACATTGCGCTACCGTATCAACTTAAACAAGTGTTAATTAACACGATTTTGAGCACAATAAAATGATTTGAAACCTTCATTTTAGAACTTGTTTACTTTATGGCGATGCTCAGGATCTACTAGGGTTCAACCTACAGATATAAAATTACATTATTGTAACAATACTCCTTACCTTTTCTTGCAGCAGCCTCACATTCAAGGAGTTGGCGTCCAACAGTAACTGACAAGGGAAAAGGTGTTAATGGTTTTCCAGCAGAAATCTCAAATTCTGCCATAAACTCAACATGGAAATTTGGCACAATTTCACCACCAACAGTTGGTGCTCCATCTTATTCTGGATTTGGGAGGACTGATTTAGGTGTTTCTCCAATGGAAGGTATGTTTCTTCCATGATGCCTTTTATCTGTTATTATATGTAATATTTGTTTTATTTGTGTTTCAATATCTTCAGGGAACTCAAATAGTGGAAATTTGTGGAGTCCATCTGTGTTTATGCAAGGAAATCAAAAAGGAAATTCATTTTCTCCAAACACATTAACCACTGAAAATGTGTTTGGTTCTCCAATAGGAATGAAGAATTCTCAAGGAACTTCAACTTTATCTACCCAAACAACATTCGGTACACCATCTTTATATGATTACAGGAGTTCATCTTCTGGTGGTTAGTATGAATTACATTATTGTTCAACAAATCTTGATTTTTTTTTCAAATTTCTAATTTATATTAGTTGTTTTTTTATTTTACTCGTCCATTTTTATTCCTTAGCTTATTATAGAGAATTAACAAGGTTTATAGGCATATGGAGAAACAATTGCAGTGTTGCAGTGCCATGTTGATGACTGTATCTGCATAACATAAAAATGACAATTTTTCTATATAATTTGGTGATTGAAAATAAATTATATCTTAAAAGCGCTCTTAATTCAGTTTGGCAGAATATGGGTCTCCAAAACCCAATGTCGTAGGTTCAAATCCTACAGAGCGTATCATCAAATAATTTTAAGTTTTTTTTTCTTCTGTAAATTACACTTTTTTGCAGGATTTCATGCTCCAAAATCAACATTTAACTCAGGTGGATTTGGATTTGGTTTAAGTTCTTCAAAGTCAACATCACCCAGTTTATCTCCTTTGACCTCATCATGGGGAACCAATTCAATCTCTACCACACATGTGAAACATAACCCATTTCTTTCAGTACCTACCAAAACTGCCACCTGGCAATATCCGGGTCCCACATTCACTTCACAGCCACTTAATGTCTCATCTTCTGCAAACACATGTTTGACCACCAATGTTCCTTCAAACCCATTCGGAAATACATTTCATCCGGTACCTACCAAAACCGCCACCTGGCAATATGCGGGCCCCACATTCACTTCACAGCCACTTAATTTCTCGTCTTCTGCAAACACATGTTTGACCACCAATGGTCAGTCAAACCCCAGAACAACTCTGAAACAAAATCCCTTTACAAAACCTAATTTTGCAGGGGTTGAACCACCGTCTTCGTTGACTGCTGGCTGGTCAACTGGACCTATTTCCATGGTCAATGCAACTGCTAACTCTGTTTTCAACTACCAAAGAACTGACAACATCAGTTAAGCCTTCAACTCAGAATTCTAATGGGGAAATAATGGGAGTTGTTGGGCAAACCTTTGTTTCTCAACTGTAAGTTCTTCCTCTTACCTTGTATTTATAAATTTTATAAGAGTAAATTACATAAATCGTCCTTATGGTTTCTATGAAATTATAGATTTCATCCCTCGACTTTTTTTTTTTGCGACATGGATAGTCCCTAATTCTAGAATTTCTAACACCAACTGGCGTTAATTTTTAAGGGGCCGTTGATATTACAAGTATTAAAATTATGGACTATCCGTGTAACAAAATAAAGTCGAGGGACGATTTAGGTAACTTACTCGTAATATAAACATGCTATATCCGGTGACATTGTTTGATTGCAGGACTTGTTCATCTGAAATTACTAAGATGAAGTTACCATCAGCTGCTTCAAGTCCATTTGGAACACTTCCAAAACCTCAGATGATTTTTGAATCATTTCAATATGGGATATCCAGCATACCTGTAAGTATAAAATGTATCTCTCATTTATGTATAATTTGTAAATATAATAATCTTCTGGTTTTGAAATTTTGAACAATGTCTTGTAACAGGTCAGAGAGAAGCCTGTTCCGGTCAAAGTCAAACATCCCGTGTTGACCACCAGGCATTTGTCTAGAAGAAGCAAGCTGCCACTTCGGAAGTATGACCCAAAACCAAAGGTGAGAATGTTGTGAAATTGGATTTTGGCGGGGAAAAAAAATTAGAGATGAAAAAATGCAGGTTGGGTAAAGGTGCAAAATTTCTTGTTACGGGTCAAAGTGATATAGACTAAAAAAGATAACACAGATTGGTCCTATTGATTCTATGGGCAATATAAACCAAAAACCACGTTTATTTGGATCTTCAAAACACAAAGAATAAGAATTTTGGGAGGAAAAACTCAATATTCTTAAAATAAAAAATTAACTCTTCCAGAAACATTAAATAAGCCCAAGAATTTCAAACATGCCAAAAAACACAAATGGGCCTAAAACAAAATTAAAAGAAAAAAAAAACTATAAAATGCAAATAACTCTCCAAAAACAGCTTTTTTGGTGAAGACTGATTACAAAATTTACATACTAATTTTGTTAATGCAGATACCATATTTTAGTGACACCAAGGAGATACCTGTCGCTGTATATCTTCCAAGGGACAATCCAAGGGCATTAATTGTCTCTCCCAACATAAATTCACTAACAGCTGTTACAAAAAACATAAGTAAAGATCAAATCAAACTACCATCAAAACTTAAACAACCCGATTACTACACAAAACCCCAAATATCAGAACTAGAATCAAAAGAACGATCCGATCCAGGATTCTGCAGGCATGTGAAGGACTTCATAGTTGGACGCCATGGTTATGGGAGCATCAAGTTCTTGGGAGAAACCGATGTTACAAATCTTGATCTTGAAGCTTTAATCCAGTTTAATAACCGAGAGATAATTGTGTTTATGGATGAAACCATGAAACCTCCAGTTGGTGAAGGACTTAACAAACCGGCTGAGATAACGCTTGTTAACATCAAATGCACGAATATGAAAAATGTGTTGAATGTTGATAAATATGTGGAAATGTTGAAGAAGAAGGCGGTTGCACAAGGTGCTGAGTTTGTGTCGTATGATCCGGTTGAAGGTCAATGGAAATTTAGAGTTCAACACTTTTGAAGAGTGAATTTTTTAAAGACAAACTTGGGTTTTTGCTTTTTGTATATTAAATTTTGTATCATATAAGTTTATGCCTAGTGATTGTTTTTTTTTTTTGGTAAGTTCTTATTGTTTCTTTTGTGCTTAGGTGATTGAAAAATGTGTAGTGTTTTACACTGAAAAGATTTCGGTTTGTTTAGAATTTACTTGATTTGTAGCAAAGCAACAGTTAGTTACTATCTTTTACATCATTGTATAAACCACTTAACTTGAATTTCTACAAATTTAGCGGTTTCGGAAAAGGTAACATAATCTTTGATTCCTTTTTCACATTATTTAAATGGATAAAAAAAAAGGATTTGGTGTTAAATGGATTAAAAACGATTTGGTGTAAACTTGTTTTAGTATTCTCCTATGGATGATGATGCAGCTGGTTTGATATAAAAGAAATGATCAAATGGTAGTACAAAATATATCATATCATACAATAAACTTCATATAATTTAAATCTTTCTAATTTACATTTTAACAAACTTTGTTTCCACTGTTTTAATATATATACCAGCAATTTCATTTCACCTTCGCAATTCTGTTTCAAATGGTAGAGACAAACTACTTGCATCAGAGACAGAATCACCACCATAAGGATGATAAAGATCACCTTTCCCCGTATGTTGACTTGAAAAAGTCAACGATGACTCACCATCACTGCTCAAACCCGCCAAATCTATAACACTCTCGATTTCCCTAACAACTTCCCCCATTTTCGGTCGGTCAACTCCCGAATCTTGAACACAACTCATTGCAAGGTTGACAAATTTGGTCAAACCTCCAAGATTTTGGGATGAGCCAAGAGACGGATCAAGAACAGTGTAGAGACCATTTGTTTTGTCCATTGCTTCATTAACTTCTCTCACAATATATTTACCTTTTTGTATCGGTGATCTTGCGGTTAAAAGCTCTAAAAGTACAATTCCAAAGCTATAAACATCACTCTTTTCAGTTAATTGTTGGGTCATAAAGTATTCGGGGTCCATGTAACCCTGCATTTAAAAAAGTGTTAAAGGTATTGTTTGTTTGCAACTTAATGGAACCATTAAGCGCTAAATGCTAAATCATTCAGCATTCAGTGCGTTTGTTTAACGCCTTTGAATGAAGTCTATGCTGAATGGTATAGCAAAAAACTGCTGAATCATTATACCTTAGTTTAGGCCCAAATGGTCAAAATTGGGTCAACTTTTTTAAGACTTACCAATGTGCCTTTGACTTGAGTAGAGACATAACCCTTTGATTCATCTCCCAAGAGTTTGGATAATCCAAAATCGGCAACTTTTGCATTTAAATTATCGTTTAATAAAATGTTATTTGATTTGACATCTCGGTGTATGATTGGAGGGTTTGCCAGCTCATGCAAATATGTCAAACCTTTTGCAGAATCAAGAGCTATTTTAAGCCTCTTCATCCAATTCAACCTCATTGCTGATTTCCCTGAATATATGTACAATTTTCAGTAACTCAAAATTAAAATATAAGTTTTTCATAATTTAATATGTAAGAAATTGGAATTTAAAATGTGTCAGATACGATTATAAAAAAAGGGTAAATAAATATACCTGAAAGATTATCCTTTAGTGTACCATTTGAAATGTACTCATAAACCAACATTTGTTCACCTTGCTCATAACAAAATCCCACAAGTGCTACAACATTCTTATGATGAATTCGTGAAAGAAGCTCAATTTCAGTTTTAAATTCATGAGCACCTTGCAATGATCCGTGTTGAGCTCTTTTGATTGCAACTATATCACCGGTATTTAAAACCCCTTTATACACCTGTCAATCAAAAACTTACACGTGTTTAGAAATTTGTCCTGTAAAAATTAACAAGAGTAAGGTGCTGTTTGGTAGCATCTGAATGATTAATATCTGAATGATGCAAAGGTCTGAATGATTCAAACTTCCACTGACATCTGTCCGATCAAGAGGCAAAAGATGTTGAATTATTGATTTAGAGGCTGATTAAGAGGCCTTACCAAACACTCTGAATCTGTCCGATTAAGAGGCTGACCTCTTAACTGAATCATTAAGAGGCTTACAAGTTACATAATTCGTCCCTCGGCTTTTATTATGACACAGATAGTCGAGAGACGAAACCTGAAACTTCATACAAACCACAGGGACGATTTTTGTAAAAAGTGAAAGGAATATCACCTGCCCGTATCCACCAGATCCAATAATGTTATCTTCTGAGAAATTGTTGGTGCATTTTTTAAGTTCTTCAAATGAACACCATCTTGCTCCTTTTAGTTGAGGAACACCACCTGCATCACTGCCATTATCCAATGCCCAAGATGCTGCATCATCATGACATCATCATCATCATTATCATCATCATCATCATCATCATAATATACAGATGTAAGCAAATATTTATTTGGAAAAAAAAAGTGTAAAAATGAAAATTTTTTTTACAGAAAGGATTATTTTGTTTTGCTTTTTCTGCTTGTTTTTTCTGATAGATTGCATAAGTTATAGCAGAGGCAATTAGTATGAGGATCACCACACCACCAACTGTTGCTCCAATGATAATGCCATGATTTGATGACTTGTTTTCTGTGAATAACCAAAATAATTAGAATAAATACTATCATGAGTAAATTACAAGGATGGTCCCTGATGTTTACCCCAAATTTCACATATGGTTCTTTACTTCAAAAAAATTACACCAGCAGTCCTTTTTTTGTAAACCTTTTGGCTTTTGCACATACAGTTCTTTAGTCTAACGCTCGTTAAACTTTTCTGTTAAAAAATTACACGAGTAGTCCTTTAAAATTACATTCGTAGTCCTTTTCTATTAAGATATGTAACGGATGCTAGACTAAAGGACTATAGGTGCAAAATGTTTCAAGAAAATGACTACCAATTTAATTTTTTAAAGTAATGGATCATACATAAAATTTAAGGTAAACCTCAGGGACTATCCTTGTAGTTTACCCTATTATCATTTTAAAGTATAAATATTTGAAGAGTAAATTACACAAATGGTCCTTTAGGTTTGTAGTTTGTACCATATTACATATTTGGTGCTTTAGGTTTGTAGTTTGTACCATATTACGTATTTGGTCATTTAGTTTCATAAATTACACTGTTAGTCCTTATTTCTGAAACTATTGACACGTTTGGTCCTTTACCTAAACAAACGTTAAGTTTTCCCGTCAAACAAACAGGTTTTTTATGGGTTTCTAATTGGTGAAGGGAAAATGACATATTTACCCCTCGTGCATCGTACATGACCATACTTGACAGAAAAAATAAACGTCTATTTAGGAAAGGGCCAAACATGTCAATAGTTTCAGAATAAGCCAATAAGGAGTATCAGTGTAATTTATGAAACAAAAGGACCAAATACGTAATATGATACAAACTTAAAGGACCATTTGTGTTATTTACTCATATTTGAATAATTTAATGCTACATATACATACCTGGAAAGCAACAATAACTTTGATCGAGAAAGAACAATGGTCCATAATACGGGAGGTCAAAAAGTTGACGGTTGATAACGGTCCCAATTGACGAAACGGTTGACCGATTAAAAAAATCTTGACCAGAAGGAAACACGTGCAATTTATATTCAAGATATTTATACTCATTAATAGTCGCACTAGAAAAAGAAATTGATTCAACCGGTAGTTGGCGGTCATCAAAGGCTTTTTTTAAAATATTAAGGAGAGTTTGGTAGTAGGTGGAATTTTGCAAGTTGGAGAAAGAATGAGAGAAGAAATGTAGGGTTCCTGTGTACGGAATTGTGCATTTACAGTTTGAATTAAGCATTTTATTTAAACCACAACGGACAGGCTGGCAGTTATTTGGTGGTGAAATGTTTGGAATATTGGGGGTTTCGGTTGCACAGTATCTTCCGGATGATCCGCTTTCACAAACTGGATTTTTTGCAAGACTGCATAGTTGTAGAAATATAACTTCATGAGAATATTAGCAACAATTATATGATTACATGAATAATAATCTAGATTTTCAAGTAACCAATTTACATTACCATAAAATACAATGGTCAACCATATTTGTTTTGTATTAAGATATTTTGGTTTATAATTTATACATAATAAAGTGAGGTTAACCAATACATATATACTTCCTCTATCCCATAAAAACGTTCTCATTTCGCTTTGGCACAAGATTTTAAGAGATAGTTAATGGTGACTGGTGAGATCCTTGGTAATAATATTATTTTATTAAGTGGACTCTTTTAATTTAAGAAATGAGAACTTTTTTGTGGGACAAATTTTTAGGGGAAATGGGAATTTTTTTGTGGGACGGAGGAAGTATAAGTTATATGTTTGACTATAAACTTTAAACAACGTTTTTATATAGTGTAATTAATTTCTATATAATTGAAAGAAAAAAAATCAATGGATTTCAAAGTAGTTGTAATTTTAGTTTATAGGTTTCTTTTTGTAATGTGGTTATACTTGCTCTAAATAAATCAAAAATGAATTTTTACTCCATATAAAAAGTTTGCTTTTTAATGTTTCAGCGCAACACGGAAACAATATATACTTGTTAAATACACATTGGACAATTTTCTCCTTACATTTTCAACTTTTTTTTTTTTTTTTTGAACGGCAATGATATTATAAAAAGCTAGCAAGAAGCTAGACGAACAACAAAGAACAAAACAAGAGAAACAACAAAAAACGACAAAACTCCATCAAATACAGAGAGAGGGAGCAATACACCAATCCGACAAACTATTAAACGAATTACTCAAACGGGACCTCGCGTTGAACCAAAAGTATGAAAGTGCTTGCACGTTTCCAACCGACAGGCTGAAGTTTGCCCGGTTTGGGTCGGGGAACACTTTGTTGTTCCTGAAGTTCCATATAATCCAGAAATAGGCGAAAAACACTCCTGTTATGGCCTTCTTTATGGTCTCTCCCCTGTTAAGCGAAGTGATCCAGTTATACACCTCGGATGCGGAGGTTAGGCAGGTCATGTCAATATCCCACCAACGACATAAATCACGAAGGATATCCCTTGTCACCGAACATTTTACAAAAAGGTGGTCTTCATCCTCATCATAATTCTCACATAAAGGGCAGAGATGAGAGAGACAAGTAATGTTCTTTTTGAGAATATTAAGTTTCGTAGGAAGTCGCCCATGAAAGAGGCGCCAAGCCAAGATGTTTACCTTGACCGGCACCCACGAACACCAAAGAACATTGCAGGGCAAACTCGATTGAAGCGAGAGGTCATCAAAGGCAGACCTTAAGGAGGAGACAGTGAACCCATTTTGTTCTAAGGCCCACGACCAATGACCATCGGGCCCAGAACCATGCGGATTCCATTGGATCCAGGAGAAAACCGGTAGATTAAGGCTGTTGAAATCTTTTTGACTTTTAACAATGTTTCTCCAAACTCCTGTAAACTTTCCGCCTTTATTCATGTTGTTGAGGCCACCGTCATCCCCATGGAGCGAAATTATGACCTTCTTCCATAATGAATCAGGCTCAGATTTGAACCGCCACCACCAACGGGCAAGAAGAGCCAGATTTTGGGCCCGGAGACTACCGATGCCGAGACCGCCTTTTCCTTTACCGGAGCACACTGATTCCCAATTAATCCACGAGATTTTCCTTTTGCCTTCCGAATAACCCCAAAAGAATTTTGACCTGATGCTTTCAAGTTGCTTTAGAATTTTCTTAGGTGCTTTGAAAATAGAAAAGAAATAAAGACCCAAGCTACCGAGTACGGTTTTAACGAGGGTAAGGCGGCCCCCAAAAGACAGAGAGCTCGATTTCCAAGCCGATAATTTCGAGTTAAATTTATTAATGAGACTTGCCCAATGCTCTGCTTTATTCAAGGAGACACCGATAGGGAGACCAAGGTAAGAAAATGGGAAATTACCGGATTTACAGTGAATTTTCCTTGCCATGTCTTCAACTGTAGCCTCGTCGACCGAAATCCCCATGATGCAACTTTTACTTAAATTGATCTTTAAACCCGAAGCAAGCTGAAAGCACCTAAGAATGCGGATGAGATTGAATGCGTTTGAGAAGGACCAGTCGCTTGCAAAGAGGACATCATCCGCGAATTGAAGATGTGTGACGGTTGGCCCGTCCTTTGGAAGACGGATACCATTGAACACCCCTTTTTTATTAGCTTCGAACATTACCACGTTTAGGGCTTCAGCTGCGATGATGAAAAGGAATGGGGCAAGAGGATCTCCCTGGCGAATCCCCCTTCCCATTGAGAATTGAGGTGTCGGGGAGCCGTTGATTAAGACAGAAACGAGTTTGATTTGAGACACCCAGTAATCCAATGGCGCCATTTGATCCCGAACCCCATGTGACCTAGAATTTCATCCAAAAATTCCCAAAGAATGGAATCAAACGCCTTCTCAAAATCGATTTTCATAAACATACACTTTCTTTTTGATTTTTTCGCCCAAGATATAATCTCGCTCATGATCAGTGGACCATCAAGAATATTCCTGTTCTTGATAAATGCACTTTGTTCTGGCCTGATAACATAATCAATTACGAGACCTAGCCTGTTAGCGAGTATTTTTGCGATTACCTTATACAGACTATTGATGAGGCTGATAGGTCTAAATTCTGCGAGAGTGATTGGATCGGCCACTTTAGGAATCAGTGCAATAAATGATGCATTGCATCCAATGTCTATTTTCCCAGATGCTTCAAAAGACTTAATGGCGTTGAAGAGATCGTTTTTAATTTCGTCCCAATAAGATTTGAAGAATGCAAAAGAAAACCCATCGGGGCCCGGAGCTTTAGAAGACCCGCAGGCCCAAACCGCAGCCTTAATCTCTTCCATCCCAATGCAGGCCTCTATGGAGCGGGATTGATCAGGAGATAGCAACCTGAAGTGGGGACTGGAGAAAGTGGGCCGAATATGACTGGGCCTAGTGAACTTGGCGGAGAAAAAATCAAACGCTGCTTCCTTGACATTAATTGGATCAGATATCCACGACCCATTGATGCTAATACCATGAATATAGTTCGATCTCCTGTGGTGATTGATTATACCGTGGAAATATCTCGAATTTTCGTCCCCTTCTATGGCCCATTTGATGCGCGATTTTTGTTTGAGATCGAGCAGCTTGACCCGCTCCAGCTCTTTGAATTTGACAAAGCATTCCCCCCGTGTGGAGATATCGAGCGGGGACAGAGTTGAAGTTTCTGCTTTAAGGTCAATGGAATCCATGGTTTTTTGTAAAGCAACGGATTGCCCATTCTGCTTGATGAGATTATCTGCACGCCAAGATTTGATGTTATTTTTCAGGTGTTTTAGCTTGAACATAAATACCTGGATAGGGGAAAGATGGGCCGGAGGGACGACGGCCCAAGAATTGCAGACAATTGGGCTGAAACTTGGATTTAAAATCCAAGAATTGAACAACTTGAAGTATGACGGCCCAAAGTCAGAGACCTCAGAGCTGAACAGAACCGGGCAGTGATCAGAATACAGTCTAGGCAGAATAAGAGCGTTCGGGTTTGCCCAAAGAGAAAAGAAGTTCCTGGTTACAAAAAATCTATCCAGTTTGCTATGTTTCACCCCGTCAGTGCTCATACGAGTAAAGCGTCTCCCACCGCTTTTGATTTCTGCGAGGTCTGAACCGTTAATGAAATCGTTGAAAATAGACGCCCCGTAGTTGGAGAAGTTGGTGCCCTTTCTATCATCTGGAGAGCGGACTTCATTAAAATCCCCCATAATAACCCAGTTAATATGAGACTGAGCATTGAGAAACGCTGCAATGTTATTCCATAGGATTCTTTTGGCAGAAGGGGCTTGAGGGGCATAAATGTTTACAAAGCCACAGGGGATAGAGCCGGCCCAGACTCCCCAAACAGCAACGAAGCCTGCATCGACAACACAATCAGACTTAACGAAAAAACAAGTGTCCCAGATGGATATAATTCCGCCAGATTTCCCCACAGCTTTGAGGTAGGCAAAATCGCAGTTCCTGTTACCCCATAGGCCACGAATGAGCCTTAAGCTAACCTCAGAAGAGACATGTGATTCTTGCAACCCAAGAAATTGAACACGATTATTAACTCTCAGATCCCTGATCCAAGAAAGCTTCGAATCTGAAGCAACACCCCTAGCATTAAGAGAAAGAACCCTCATTGGGAAACTTGTACTTCACCAGTTCTCGAGATCAGATTCCTGATTCCCGCGCCACAATCATCCATTTTAAACCCCACAATGTTCCCAATTTCCATGGTATTTTGCACTTCATCGACGGATGCGCGTGATTTGTCTGAGGCTGAAGGATGATTTTCACTTCCCAGAGATGAGGGCCTAGGGCAGGCGATCAGATCAATGGGGTTGATGATACCAGAAGTTCCTTTGATGATGGAAGAAACGACACGCGATTTCTTACCAGTGTTCATCGACAGAAACTGGAAAGGATTTGAGGGGGAAGGGTAATTTTGCTGGCTTGGGCTTCGATTGGTGATGGCATGTTCCTGTGGGGTGAGGTGGGCACAGCTTTGCACCTGGATCTGTTATGATGGGCTCCGAGAGAGGGATTGGATTGGGCTGACCCACATCAACAACCAGATTAGGAATAGGCACCGAATTGGGCTGGCCCATATAGTGGCCCAACGCATCGCTTGGATCGGGGCGAGCAAGGGGAGATACAGATGTGGGATCTGGCGACACAAGATCTTTTGGAGTGTACCCAGGCATCGGGAATTGAGTATCATCAATGCCTTCGGATGACTCATCCTCCAGGGTTCTAGGAGTCCTTTCGTTTTCCACGCCGATTGGTGTACCCGAGCATCTGTTCTCCAATTCCGGCGAGGCCACCACCTTACATTTTCAACTTAGTTTTTTAAGTTTGACTCTTTTCTGGAATAAAGTATGACACAAATAAATGCATTTATAAGTAAATGTGCTGAAATTATTATTATACATTGGATGGTCACTAAATTATGGGTTTTGTTAACGACATGACATGTATTAAAAACAAATTACCACATGCATTACTAACTTGTATTTTAGGGTAATACTATAAATGTAATGGGTGGTTATTAATTAATAATAATATATGTCCTAACAACTGTAATTATCATTTTTCTTAAATTATAAGGATGGAAAGTAGAAATAGAAAAGAGCTCACTTTAAGCTCAAATTGTATCCAGATTTTTGTGTGAAATCACCAATTGAATTATTTGTGAGATCAAGAACCAAGTCACTGTCATAGCTGTTTCCAACATCCAGAGTTCCATTAACACTATTGTTGCTTAGTACCCTGTTAACAAACAAACAAGTAAATAAAATAATTAAAATTTAACTAAACTACATATATATTCTATGTTGTAGACACAACATATGATTACTTAAAATAATAATCAAAATGAGAATAAAGCATTCAGGTCACATTTTCTCCAACTGAGGTTGGAAGACATTTGATGGGAGTTCTCCTTGGAGCTGTGTGCTGTCCATTAATCTGTTAAGTTAAAAATTAATTAATTAATTAATAATAAATAATTCCAAATTGGTTAAAGAGTGAAATTAAGAAATATTAATTACAGTGTTGTTAGTGATGGAAGTGTGAACCATGTAGGAATATCAGTTGTGTCGAAACTATTATTACTCATGTCCCTGAAAATTACATCATCTCATGTTACACTTTTCACAAAAATGAAAAACTAATAAATGCATAGCAGTAAATTACACGGAAGGTCCTTTAAGCTTATAGCAAATTTCACCGATGGTCCTTTAGTTTCAAAAATTACACTGATGGTCCTTAATTCTGAAAGGTTTTTCACCGACAGTCCTTTACACTAACTGATGTTAATTTTTTCGTTAACTTACCCCATGTGCAATGCACATGAGGGTAAAAAAGTCATTTTTCATTTCATTTATTTTTATTCTTAAACTAAAAACTTTTATTTAAGATAAAAAAAATTAGTTTAAGAATGAAAAGAAAATAAATATGACTTTTTTACCCCTACGTACATTGCACATGGGGTGAGTTAACGGAATAAAGTAACGTCAGTTAGTGTAAAGGACCATCGGTGAAAAACCTTTCAGAATTAAGGACCATCGGTGTAATTTTTGAAACTAAAGGATCATTGGTGAAATTTGCTATAAACTTAAAGGACCATCCGTGTAATTTACTCAGTATTCAATTTAACCAAATTTGTTTACGATATATAATATAAAATTAAATTATTTAGTTAATGTGCATTATATAAAGTAACATAAAAGTAAGTGGATTAAGAGATCGCCACATTACATAAATTGATATAAAGGGAAATCGGTTGAAATTTGCCCAAAATGTATTTTAAATGCATAAAACCACCTAAGTTGTTTTATTAAAAAGATTAGATAAACTATTGTAACAACACAGTTTATAGAATCGAATATAACACACTAATTACATATAAGAAAATTAAAAAAACATAAGTACGTTTCAAAAAAATGACCCATTTTGATCTTTTAAAATTTAAGATGTTTAAACCAACTTACACGTAAGACAGTAAGTTCATTCCTGAAAGATCTGGAACAGACCCATTCAGGTAGTTATTTGACAAGTACCTGAAAACATATAAATCTCTCAATTAATTAACATTAAAAAATTAAATTAAATTAAAAGATGGTTGGCTTTAATTATGACTTACAGCTCCCTGAGAACTTTGAGATTTGTTATGTTTCTAGGCACTGGCCCGATTAAGGAATTCGAGTCCAGCCGTCTGTAACATAAAAAAGGGAAAATATACGTTATATAATTACATGTATTTATTTAAAATTATATTTTTATAGGATTATTAATTATTGAAACTTACATGGTTTCAAGAGACTGCACAAGTGCTATCGATGAAGGAATTGTTCCATTTAATCGGTTATTATTAATTATCCTGTTCAAAAATGCATATTCTTTTACTCAACCAAATTAAATTAAATTTCAGATATTTTTATTGGCTAATGCAATACTTACACATGTAACAAGTTCATGTTCAAGTTGAAAAGCCGAGGTGAAATGGGACCAGATAACTGATTATTTGCCAAATGGCTGCATAATTACCAAAATATAATAAAAATTAATTGACAAGTTGAAAATTATAGAAATATATATTATATGAGATAAAAAAACATACAAGTGTCTTGCTTTTGATAATAAGTCAAGCCCAAGAATTGCTCCATTAGGGTTAGAGACAGGAATTTGGCCCGTGAGCTTGTTATCACTTAAATCCAACCACGATAAATTCCTTAAATTACCAATTGATGGTGGGATAGATCCAATAAAGCTGTTATTATTCAGACCTCTGTAATAAAAAACGGATAAAATTAGATATATAAAATTGAATTTTTCACGACAAATATATGTTACCAAATGAATTATATAAAAGTATATCCACTATTAATATTAATATTTGTAAATATAGAAGTATATGGAATACTTACAAAAAGATTAGCTGGTTGAGGGATCCTATTGAATCAGGAATTGGACCGTTAAAATTGCAACCAACCAGGATTCTTTGTCAAACAAGAAAAATCAGAAAACGTTTTAATTAACGAGAGAAATGAAGATAAGTTAGTTATTTGAGAAAATAATACTATGAATTCCTTACAACGTTGTTAAATTCTTCAAATTCTGAATAGATGGTGGAAGAATGGTTTTAATTCCTCTGTTGTTGGAAAGATCTCTACGTACAAAAATCAGAAAATTAAAATTTAATTAATCAAGTTCTAGCACTAATTAGCAATACCATAACCAAAAACAAAGAAAATGAAAAATAAAAGCATAAACTGGAGTCCAAATTGAAAACCTACAAATATTGCAACTTTGAAAGAGACGGAATGTCTCCAATATCATTAGTTCCCACCCCCATGCCAGAAAGATCTCTGTAATCAAGAATTCAAACATAGGGGTTTAAAAATTAGGGTTTAAGTTTTACTATAATTATGTAAAATTGTATCAGTTAGAACAACTTACAGGGTGGTTACAAATGAGTTGGTACAGTTAATTCCTTCCCAATTACTTCCACAAGGATCTGAACCCCTCCAGTTAGGTGGTAAATTCTGCCAGCTGGACTTCATAGCAGTTAGCACACCAACTACAAGTATAACCAACATTTTATGATCTTCATTCAATTTACCATATTTTAGTTCAAATTTTTTTGCATTTGTTAGGATTTCACTCCATTAGATTTATGTTGAATTATAACTACTTGTTCCAAGTAAATAATTCAAGGAAACTATAAAACTACAAGTGTTGGATGATCATATATCAACAAACTAAAAGTGTAAGTAACTGAAAATAGCATGAATCAGCCCAATTGAATCATAACAGGGTATATCTATGATATAGAAACTGAAAATCGATATAAAACTTACGATCATTTGCGTCTGTGACGGCTGAAATTACAGTAATCTGAATGCAAACAATCATCATCCATAACCTAATTCCTGAACTCATTTCCGCAGAATCAACAATATCTTCTTGCAATTAGACAGCAAAATGTTCACATTTGGCACAACTACAGAGTTTCACACTTTCTCTCTCCTCTCGTCATGTTCGATATTAAGAATGCAAGAATTGATGATATCCATGTAGACCTGGTCATTGCACGCCAGGTGTTTGATGAAAATTCCCACCCAAAAACAGCTGATAACGACAAACAATACTTGTTCGGACGATTTGATTTTGTCTTTGGTGTTGACATCACTTGAAACAAAGAATTTAGAATTCCATTTTGTAATGGATAATGAAATAGTTGGTGATCAATTTCACCTGCTCCGAGCGAGTGTTTAATATTTTGAATGGCAGGACTGCACATACTCTATTCGCGCAATTAAATTGGAATTGACGAAATTACCCTTCTTATTCGATAACTAATAGTAGTGACATCAACCAACACTTCAGTTTTTGTCAAATGAGTGTGTCACGTCAGTTCAAACTTCAATTGACATTCAACTGGTATACTCATGTCAACAATACATACTCCTTCTCTTCAGTTTTTTAGGTTCTCTTCAGTTTTGTGTGCGTATATTTTATAATGGTGGAACCTAAAAAACTGAAGAGAAGGAGTATGTATTGTTGACATGAGTATACCAGTTGAATGTCAATTGGGCCCCACAATCATCAACCGAACCTCTTCCTGAAATGGAATTGTTCAATCGACGAGGAGTAGCCAGCAGGGGTGCCAACGGGTGGAGGCCCAACCAATGCCTTCAGTTCTCACCATTAGCACCGGTCTAAGAAGGTTAATAACTTATAAGTTTATTTAAACGTAAGGAAACTTATATTTGTAAGCTTAATTAAGCTTATAAGCTAATAAGACACTTAAATAAATTTTCTCAAACAACCCCTTAAGCTAAGTTAGTTGTTGAGTAAAATAAAATTTCTGACTGGAATTATGTTGTTTGATTATACCTCTAACTGGTTGTGTTGAATGATGAAAAATGAGTTAGGATCAAGAGACAAGACAAGTTTAGACCGAGTCCACCTTTTTTTAATATGGACTGAATCATTAGACAAGTTTTGATTGAGTCTGAAGTTTAGACCAAGTCAGATGAAATATGAGCAAATCAAATATGAACATTCGAACCTAAACGAGCCTAAATGGGTTGAGCCCGAGCCTACAAATTAATCTGTCACGAACCGAGATCGGGCTTTATACATAAGATTCGATTTAAGCCGAGCTCGATTCTTCTCGGTGTCATTTTTGGGTTGATCTGTCCGGCTATAACATTTTTGTCTTGTCTTCTTTGTTGTTAGGTTGGTAATGTGCGAAGATTGTTAGATGCTAATTCATTTATCTTATTTGACTTTTGTTTTTGTTTTTTCTCTTTGTATTCTCTTTAGTTTGTTTTCCTCTTATCTGACTTCAATTCTATTATATAATTTTTTGTACTATTCTTCACACCTCTTGCAAGATGTTAAGAAAGAAAATTACACCCTCGTACGCAATAATATTGTCATTTTTCCCCATATTTTCTTCTCTAACACGTACACAATAGTTATAAAACGTTATCTTTGACTTTGGCTTGCATTGGTTATTTGTGAACACTTCTTGTAAATGTAAATCTGACTTGGAATTGTAAGAAAATAAGTTATGACCTACGACATGCGAATATTTGACTGGATCGGAATTCGGTGAGAACTGCGAGGACAAATCTCATCCACTCATCTTAAAAAGGGCATAAAGGTCATTTACGAAACCCTCATTTATTCCTTTTGCCACTTGTCCTCTTATAATTGGAAGTTAGTTTTTCCCCCGCACTTTGTTTTTCGCCCATAACTTTTTTATTTATTTGTAAAATAAAAAATCTAAAAATGCCAACAAATTTAAAATTAAATTTTCTACAAAATGAGTATAGTCATGAAAATTTGAAAAAAATGATCCAAAATTGACAATGATCCATAAATAACAAAATGATCCAAAAATTAACAATAGTACAAAGTAACAAAATAACCATGAATGAACAAAATGATCCAAAATTATATATGATATATTATTTGACTAATTATTTATGCAAAATTATGTTTATGCAAGATTAAAAATGATTCAAAAATAATAAAATGATCCAAAATTAACAAAATGATCTAAATTTAACAAAATGATCCAATATTTTATCTGGATTTTTTTCAAATTTTCATGACTATACTCATTTTGTAGAAAATCTAATTATAAGAACTTTGACATTTTTAGTTTTTTTTTTTTTTTAAAAGAAAAAAAAAAGTTATGGCCGAAATACGAACTTGGGGGTAAAAATAAAACCCACCAAATCAGAAATTGACATGTGGCGAGAAGAGAGAATATGTGTGCGAAAATGATCATTTTAACCTTACAAACTTTCTTTTTACCCCCCACTATTTTGTTAAAGTTAACACAAAACCCCCCAACCTTCTAACATTGTTACTTTTCTTCACATTAGATCCTAGTCATTGATTTTGTTTGATCCAATGCCCATATTTGTCCTCGCAGTCCTCACCGGAAAAAGTGTCCTCACCTGATCCCACTTCAAAATAAACCCACATATGGAGAATAAACCCCACCACCTTTTAGTCTTCAAGTTTTCTTAAACTCAAGACCTCTTAAAGGAAAACCTCAAGGCTACCCTTGGTGACCAATTGATCTAGACCAATTGATTATCTTGATCGAATATAACCACGTTAAATCAGTGTCTTTGATTCATTATAGACTATAACAAAAACTCTTTAAATTAATAATGTCAGGACCAGATAAATTTATTAATTTAAAGAATTATTAATTTATCGATATATTAATAATTATTAATTTAAAGAATTTTGAAGTAATTTTACTCTACATGCCAAACAAAGAGACAAATTAGTCTATGCATCTTAAAATATGTTGCAGCGAACCTTTGGACTCAACGTAAATTAGTAACTATTGTGTTCATATGCACTGGAAATCAATAACGACTCTTGAAGTACAATAAATGTAAATCATATTTCAATATAGTGTAATAAAAAAAATAATAAAAATAAAAATGGTAAAGGAGTGTACCATTGACACTGGCCACATATTGTGACCGGACACCCGACCCAACAACAGGTGCATTCCCCGGTAAATCACCTAACAATGATATCCACACCTCTGCTTGGGCTCGATATACGAGACCCAGCATTTTCAGCACAGAGGGGGACCCACGTTTCAACGGAGGCTGGTGGCCACAAGGGGGGTTTCACGGGGTTCGAACCCGGGACCTCCCACATAGGAGGCCCAAGTCTTACCAACCGCGCCCACCCTTGTGGTTAAAATATCGCGGCTAATAAGATTCGAACCCAAGACCTCTACTAACTTATCACTATGTGTTAACCACTTGCTATACATTACACTTTTAGTGTAATATATATATATATATATATATATATATATTTAGTTTCTATAAATTATTAATTTGTGATTTTATTGAGACCAAAAATTATAAAGGATTTCTAAAAAATTATTATCTTATTATTATTTATTGATTTTTTCGAAATTTTAAATTGGCTCAAGTCAGGACATGATAAATTTATTATTTTAAAGAGTTTATTAATTTCCGAATATTAATTTAAAGAATTTGTATTGTATAATTAATGTTGGTACATGGACGATGTATACTTTAATAACCTTATAAAATATTTGTTTGATTGTCAACCATTTTGTTCAGCCGTTATTACAATTTGTTTATCACATGGTTGTGTGGAAAACACTCCATTCAACTTCACCAACAAGGCATTTGATCATTAGCAACATAGTTTTTCTTCAACCATCCTTCTCGCAAGCTTCCTAACCCTTATAATACTAGCAAAATCAGCATCATCCGTACATTGACAAATTAGCAATCTTATGGTACAACTTAATTAGGATAAAAGTGTTGGGTTTTTATGACATTAATACATGCAAATATGGCGGTGGAAATTAATATATGTGTAGTTGATTCATAATATAGAATCACTAGCTTATAAAAGGTAATGTTACCCAATTTATAGGTTTAGAATCCAAGGATTGAATCCTAAATTAGATCAAACTCTGATTTATTAATTCTATATTAATCCCTGGACTTTGTTCTAATTAATTAAACTATTAATTAATCACAAACTAGTCCCTCAAGTAATTATCAGTTGTATTTTTATAGGCAACCAAAAATGACTATATTATTATATCAAATATTTCTAGCCTATTTGATAACGTTTATCCAACACTAACAAATTTGAGGGTAAGAAAAAAAAACAAATCTCACTAGCTTCAATACCGTGTGTACAACATATAAACAAATTTAAATAAGTATATAATAAAACCTCACATCTTGCTTTTAATATACGTATTTTGAGGGTCTCATCTACACAAACCGAAAACAAAAAAATAAAAATCACAATTTGTCAGTCTTGTAACGTATTGCTTGTGGGTATCCTTTCTACTTGGGATCTAACTTAGTAGAAATATGGTCACCACTATAAGCAAACAGACTATCATTAGTATAAGGATGCTCATATCCTTTTGAATCATAGCCCGCTGAATTTGATGCTGACTCAGCGTTCGGGTTAAAACCCGCGAGTTCCATAATGCTCTCTATCTCTTTCACAACATCACTCATTGTTGGTCTTTTATCTCCGGTTTCTTCAACACACCTCAACGCCACATCTACAAATCTTTCCAACCCTTTTAGTTGACTGGTCAAACCAATGGTCGGGTCAAGGACCTCGTGGAGACCGTAGAGCTCTTTACTTTTGTCCATTGCTTGTCTAACTTCTCTCACAATGTACTTCCCTTTTTCGATTGGATTTCTTGCGGTTATTAGCTCCAAAAGCACGACCCCAAAGCTATATACATCACTCTTTTCTGTTAATTGTTGTGTCATGTAGTACTCAGGGTCCATGTAGCCCTGCATCAAATTACCATATATAACATTTGTCAAGCGTGATTGGGTGTGATGAACAATAACACATACAAAATTGTTAACGCCGCCTTTTTTGTTTTTTTTTCTTTTCACTTTTAACATGGGTCCCCGCTCGCTTTGCAAGCAGACTAATCTCAGGGCAATCACGCGGTTTGCGGGTAGTCAGGAGTCAACTATTTTTCCTCGTAGGAAAATGTTGGAACATATGTTTTGTTTTTTTAATATAATATAACGTTAAATATAAAATTAGTATATTAATTTGAGAGTTATGCCATTGGATATATCTTTGAAATGATATATTTTGGAACCCATTTTTAATATAAAACAATCATTTTGTGTATTGTATGAATATTAATAAACAGTCTTTTGATTATCATATGTTACGTAGGTAAAAACCTACTAGTTCCTCACAAAATGAAACTATAGCCATGGAAGTTAATAGAGGTTGAAAAACTAACCATTGTCCCTTTAACTTGAGTGGTAACATGAGTCCTATTAGCATCACCCAATGATTTTGAGAGACCAAAATCAGCCACCTTTGCAACTAAACGTTCATCAAGCAAGATATTATTCGTTTTAACATCTCTATGTATAATTGGAGGATCAGCAAGATCATGCAAATACTGCAACCCTTTTGCAGCTCCCAACGCTATTCGAAGTCTTCTCATCCAATCTAATCTGATTCCAGATCTCCCTGGATGCATCATGACCGTTGATCATCATTATTCAATTTCATATGAATAGATAATAATGATGGACTTTTAAAGGGAAAAAATTAAGTTACCTGAAAGACTGTCTTTGACTGTACCGTTGACAATATACTCATAGACTAACATTTGTTCACCTTGATCGAAACAAAAACCTACCAAACTCACAAGATTCTTGTGATGAACTCTTGAAAGAAGCTCGATTTCTGTTTTGAACTCAAGCCCACCTTGTGTTGATCCTCGTTTAGCTCTTTTGATCGCAATTAACTGCCCATTTGGTAAACTTCCTCTGTATACCTACACAAATAAGTCTTAATTATTACTCTTTTACAAAAAATGAACAAAAACATATGGTTTTTCTTACCATTCCATATCCACCGGTTCCAATATTATTTGTTTCTGAAAAGTGGTTTGTGCATCTGTTAAGCTCCTCATAAGAGAAAGCTTTTGTTCCTTTCAACTGAGGGACGGCACCGCTTCCATTGTTTTCATCCCACAATGCTACAAATTTTACATAAAAAATATACTCAAAAGGTAATAAAAACAATGAAGTTTAAGGATTGTAAGTAATTATATATACCAAAAGGACTGCTCTCATGATTTGCTCTTTCAGCTCGCCCTTTTTGGCGAAAAGCATACAATCCTGCAAGTACTAATAATGCCACAAGTACACAACCACCAACAACCGCCCCTATTACAACTCCAGTGTTGGATGACTTGTGTCCTCCCCCTGATGATCCTATAAGATCATGCCAAAATACAGTTTGAAATCACAATAATCAGTTACATGCTATCTTACATATACAGTTTGTACAGTCTGCAGTAATACTTGTACAGTGTGATACATGCATAAAAAAATATGGTGTGAAAATTAATTCCCTATATAAAAAGATCAATCAGTTACCTTGTAAGAAGTCGTAGTTTTCACCAATGAAAAAGTACGTCCCGAAAGCTAAGGGAGGCTTAAAAGTTTGATTACTAAACGAGAACCCGAGGCCTAAAATCCCCGTCCTATTAAACCTCTCATCCCCAGATGGAAAAACTTGTAGATTAATCACAAGGTAATCATCCAAATTTTTGGTAGGATTGCTAAGTGCAACCGAGTCAACTTGGAGTTGAGACAACCGGAAAGAAATCATCATGGAATTATGGAGAGATTCATAAACTGTCGAATTTCCAAGATCAGAAAAAGAAGGAGCTCTGAAAAAAAGGTTTCCCGTGTATGGAAATGAACATCTGCAATTCGGGCTTGAAATTTGGCCCGAATTGCATTGCGTGGGTGCACAGTTGTTGGGTGGTGTTATATATGAAGTAGTTGTATTTGTGGGAAGAGAGCAAAATTCATCTGTTACGCCCGATTCAGTACATATTGGATTACCTACAAGTCTGCATACAAATTGTACGTGTTATAGCCTGTAATTATAATTTATATTATTTCAATAATAATCTAATTATCTAGATAAATTGATTTCGGAGGTTTTCTGCATTAAAAATATACTTTGGACAAGTTTCAACTAGTCCAACACGTTTTTTTTCAACCAAGTTTTTTGTTCTACCCGATCTGACCATTTGAGATATAACCTAGGTTGAAATTGTCATCTTTAATAATGTGTTTGACCACAAGAGTCAAACCTTCTTTTCTATTTAAAAAAATGGCAATTGTAATGATAAAACTCACATTATTTGGATACTATCTTGACTCCTTTGAGTGAAGTCGCCGATTTGGTTATTCTGCAAATTGATTTGTTGTAGTTGGTTGCTATGAGTAGTGCCAATATTCAAGGTGCCATTTAGTCTGTTGTTACTTATATCACTGACAAAAAAAACCGGTTTCTAATCATCCGTTTTCAACGAAACAAAATAACGCTAAAAACTAACAAAATCTCAACTCACACATTCTGTAATTGAGGGATGCTGAAAAGGTCAGCAGGCAGTTCTCCTACAAGGCTTGTACCATTCATTTTTCTGCCACACAACAAAAAAAGGCAAATAATAAAATAATCAGCCATTAAAGTTTCAGAAAAAATTAAAAGAATGGAGATGGTTAGAAGCATTTACAGTGTGGTCAAAGATTGTAAAGTCGAAAACCAAGAAGGAACCATTGACTGGTCAAACGTATTGTTGCTCAAATCCCTGTGATGACATTTGATAAACAAAAATTAGTTAAATAATCAAGATTAATTAGCGGTTAATACTAAGATTAAAATGCTAATACTTACAAGTAATTGAGGACGCTTAAACCGGTTAGATTGGGAACAGGGCCAGTGAGTTGATTGTTTGCCAAGAACCTATTAACCAACTTTATCAGCAAACAAGAGTTCGACAAAAATAAATTCACTAAAATTTAAGTTTTTTTTTTTTTAATTTATTTAAATTCTGATACTTACAATTCAAAAACACCAGTGAGGTTGTTGATGTTTGTAGGAACATCCCCGCTCAAAAAGTTCCTATCAAGACGGCTGACATCACATGAAAACGTCATTAAATTTAATAATTACACTTTTAATTAAGGTTTACAAAAGGGATTTAAATGTAATTAATCATCAAAGGTGTACTTACACGACTTCTAATGATTTTACAAGCCCAAGAGTTGGAGGAATGGGGCCTGTAAACCGGTTGTTTTCAAGTAGACTGCTCAGACAAAAATTAAAATGAAGCAAAAAAGCAAGTTAACTTGTGATTATTTTTTGTTTTATATATATATATATATTTTTTTTAATTTTTTAATATTGAGACATACAGATGAATTAGAGACATGTTTGAGTGAAAGAGTTGTCGTGGGATTTCACCCGTGAGCATGTTCTGTCCAAAATGGCTGAAAATACAAACATGAGTTAGCCAGGATTAGTGATTAGATATAGGAAAAATTAATATGAATAAAAGACATACAAATGTTTTGCATGAATTAACATATCAAGACCAGGAGTGGTCCCGCGAGAAACGGGTATAGTTCCAGAGAGTCGGTTATCAGCTAAATCCAACCAGTAAAGATCTTTAATTTTACCAATAGAAGCTGGAATGCTTCCTGTGAAACCATTCGAATTTAGGGACCTACAAAACCAAGATTCTTGAATTATTTGGAAATTAAATACTCAAATTTACGGTGCCCAAAAGTGTTGTATTTTTGGATTTATTTGCATTTTAACTTCCTTTTGTTATTTTTTTACTTTGGTTTTGGCCCAACCGTTGGTCTTTTTTGACACATTCGAAATTCTAGGCCTTATTTAGAGTTTGTTTGAGACTCTGAAAAGTTGAGCTAATAATTATATGAAAGTTAAATTTATTAGCAAGAATCAAGGAGTATAATTTCAGTTTCATATATGCAATTGATGTCATTTAATGTATTTAATTATTTCCTTATTATTGAATTGTAACTGTAATTTCTTAGGGTATTTATACCCAACTCTATCAATGAAGAAATGAAGCAATTCAGAATATTAACAAAATTTTCTTCCAAAATTTGTGTTTTTGTGTTGAATAGATTTTGAAGACTAAATTCTTGGTATTCTTAGAATCAACGAGATCAATCTATTCTCATCTTTTACTCTACATCACCCCATTTGGTCATTTTCTTCTAAACTATTTTTTATTATCCCCATTTTGACCCTTTTGGGATATAACATGACCCGAATCAACCCATTCACCATATGAATTTGAGGAAGAACATATGTACTCACATATAGATGAGATTTTCAAGATTTCCAAGGGCATCTGGAAGTGGACCACTGAATCCGCAATTAACCAGAATTCTAGAAAATAAAAAATGATTTTAAGAGAATTTCAGGCAAAACCAGGTAAAAACTGCTCACAAGTTTGTTAATTTCTTCAAATTCCCAATTGCTGGAGTAAGAGAGCCGGTCAAACCTTGATTGTAAGATAGATCTCTACACACACAAAAAGTCAAAAACAAAAAGTACCTACAGAATACGAAATTCAGTTAAACGGAAAGCTCACAGAATTTCCAATTCGCTCAACTGCCCAATATCTCCAGTCAACGCACCTCTCAAATTCATGCTCGCCAAAGTTCTGAAAATTCAAATAAAAACCAAGCTTGAATATGAATATTAATGGCGGAATTGAAGGACTCACATGGAGGTAACTCGTGAGTTTGTGCACCGAATTCCATCCCAACCACTGCAAGGATCAGAGCTATCTTCCCAATTCGGCGGTGTATTCTCCCAAGCATCCTTCAAAGCTCGCATATACGTATCTGTATTCAAAATATCCGTCATTAACAGAAGCATGGAAAAGGTATAAAAAAAACGCACAAATTTTGGTCGCAGAAATTCAAATTTTCAGAATAGATTAATGATCTCAAACTGTATTTGATAGTTTGAGTTCTCGTATAATTGGAATTAAAATCGATGCAGTGATTGAACTTACAATCATCGTTTTGGGCTGTTGCTAACAGAAATTGTATGAATAGTATGACAAGTAGCTGCCGTATTTTTGCACCCATTTGTGATTGCTAAACATGAAATGGGAGAGAAATTGTGAAAATAGAAATACAAAAACCAACAAACTAACTAACCAGACATATCTAAAATTGAATGTTTCTTGATGACAGCAGGATAGTGTCATTGACTTCAAAATTTGATTAAATGGCAACTAGTTTTCTTCATAAATTAATTAGTTAACTAATCAATTAATTAATTGAAAGTAGGTGATCATGGACAAGTAGGTTTTACCGTTTACTTATTCTTTCTTCCAAATTTGCATGTTGCACCCGGAATTTATCATTACTTTTAATCCATAATAGATTGTATTATTTTAATATGATAGAACTTGATTGTTCTACGCAACTTGATATTTTGAATTTTGGAAAATAGTCAATTTATTACATGGTAATCTAATCTGAACCCGTAGAAATAGTCAATTTGGTACCTCTTACTCACTAATTTGATCTTGAGTTTTAATGTCATTTGCTTCCAATTTCAATATATTTGAGATTGAACTTATAATTTTTTTAATTCGTCAAAAGTGATAAGTGAAGTAAATCAATTAAGAAAACGTGATCTGCAAGAGTACTAAATTGACAAATTTTGCAAGTTAGGGTATGTTGCAGTTTTAGTCATTCATGGTAATAGAAAAAACCTAATTAACCAAGTTAAAGGTAATAAAAATATATTTTGTCCTTGCTTTTACTAATTCGTTACTTGACAATGAGAAAACAAAAAAGTATTTGCTATCCTTATATTTATAGTGGGCCTTAATTACTAATCTAAAGCTTGGCCGGCTAAATTTGAATAACATAAATAGCAATGCTTAAACATTATTAAAACTAAAGTATTTATCTATCTAAGTTGATGGAACAAATAGTCGCAACGAACTTTGTTTATAGAACCATTAGTTGAACTTTTCTGTAGGACCAATTTTTTTTTTTAATAGTTTCTAGAGTTCGATCATGAACAAATATTGGGACTATGTTGATTATCATTTTTTTTAATTAAATATAGAAACAATAGTATAACTAAAAGGAAAATGATTGAAAGATCTAAAGCATCAGCTAACGTTGTGTCTAACAACAAGATTATGAATATAACAAATAAATGAAAGATTATAGGAGAATGAATATAACAAAAGGTAAATGTTAAATGTCGGCCGAATAATCAAGCCTCAACCTTTAAAAGTCATGACAATTTTCATAGTGTGTTCCTAAGAGTGATTTTAGACGATAATTTTGTATATAAACTGTAATTATGTACTTCATTTGGTTCAAATTAAATGATGCATTATTGGTTTAAAGCAGATGATTATAATAAGAGTTAGATTAAATAAAATAGATAGTTAGTAGGGTTACGTCCCACAACTTGAGAATAAAGTGAAATTAATGATGTTTAGAACTTAAAGTAAGAGTAAATGAGTACGTTTACTATATTAAATGAGATAATTAGTGAGTGTGAGCCCAACTAACTTTTACCAAATAAGTAAATTATCAGTTTATATCACTTATTTTGAAACGGCCAAAAATACAAATGTATCACTTATTTTCAAACAACCAAAAATACAAAATGTATCACTTATCTTGAATCAGAGGAAGTATATACATTTATACAAACAAATTTAGAAAGACAAACAATTATAAATTTATAACATAATTTATCTATCTCTGACTTCATTTTCGACATATCTAAACATTTCTTTTAACTAAATAACTAGATATCATTTGACTTATATGGCCCAGTTCGTTTAATACGTCTAAAAAAGATAGCTTATCACTGATAAAAGTGAGTTAAGTTGGACCTTAGCATATGTCAAGCTTTACATCAAAACTTTGGATCATGATGTAGTAGTATGATCAAGACTCAAGTCTTGTCAGAACCATGGCAAAGTTGAAGATGGGATTTTTAGAACCATGCGTTAGACAATGAAGTGATTAATCGATAGTTCGATACTCTTATCATTAATTTGAACAAAATTTAAGTTGTCTATGATATTATGTTTGGCAAGTCTGTTAAAAGTTCAACTCCTAAGTTCTTTAAATGGTTTGGATAATTTTTTTTATATAATAGAGTAATCAACAAAAGGTGCATGAATGCTTTATAAGATAAAAGTTTACATGTTTGAATATGGTTTGTTGGGTTTTTTAAGAAAACGATTATTTTAGGGTGCTACTATTTGGACACCTCTAACTACCAAATAAACACCTCAATTAAAATCAAAATTTAAAATAAAATCACAAACAATTAATTAACATGGTTATTAAGACTTTTTTTTAATTTAAAACTGGTGGTCGCGGTGGTGGTGGTTAGCGGCAATGCGGCATATGCGATGGTGTGGCGGAGTTTGTTGGTGGTGGCGGAATGGACGACTAGGGGTGAGCATTTGGACCGAAAAAATTGAATCGAACCTAAAACCGACCGAAACCGAAACAAAACCGATACATGTTATCGGTTCGGTTTCAGTTTTGAAAACTCATCGTTTCCGGTTCCATTGGTTTTGGTTCGGTTTGCAGAAAAGGATGAACATTTGGCCTAGAAAACAGAACCGGACCGAAACCGAACCAAGACCGATAACATGTTATTGGTTCGGGTCGGGTTCGGTTTTGAAATTTCATTGTTATCGGTTTCGGTTCGGTTATATTCGGTTTTTGGACCGAGCACACCCCTATGGACAACAAATTGAACATCGAAGCGAGTTGGTGGTGGCGGAGCGAGCGGCGACGTCGACCGGCCGATTCCGTTGCGAGTGAGTTGGTAGGGTGGTAGTTAGCGGCAAAGTTCGAAGGAGGCTTCGAAAAAATTTATTAGTTAATTATTGAATAATTTAGGGTGTTCAAATAGAATTATGAGGTGTCCCAATAGTCAATCCCTTATTTTATGATTTCTTTGAAAATCTTGGTGTCGTAAAGATCACACGATTATGTTAGACGTGGTCTTGTTTACACATATCGATCAACTTGATCAATCATTAAAATATGTTGATTGTTCAGATTGTCGAATTTAAGCAAATTACATCAAAACTAAACATCTATATATATATATATAAAAAATGAATGTAGCATTTAATACCATGTTTAAGTTCATTTTGACATCATATAAGAAAAAACCAATATTTACGTTTCCAAGTAGCATTTAATGCCATGTTTAAGTTTCATTTGATATCCTATATGAAAACGAATTTGTAGCCCTTTGCATTTATTACTCATCATTCGATTCACTCCCAATATTGGATTTAGAATTTTAGATTTTACGCAAGAGAAAACCAGTATTTACGTTTCCAAGCCTTACATACATATAGAATTGACCCCTCTTTTTTCAATACCCTGGCAATTAATTATACTTTGATTCCCTTCAAAGAAACACTAAAAGGACATTTAAACCCAAGCCGTTATGTTCCAGAGGCTTTCTATTTTCCCAAAACTGTTCCGGGAGTTACATCTGCTAATTGTTCCGACATGTATTGAATGCGCAGTACAGTCCTTTCATTACCCAACAAAGTGTTTCGGCGAAGGCATCGACAAAGCAATATTTCTTCCCAAAATAGTATCATCTTAATTACAGTATCTAGACCTTATCATCCATGGCAAATGTTTCACAACTTGTCCCCCCTAATTATGATAGATTTGCACATCACCAAACGATCCAATAAGTTTTCCATTTTGTAAAATAATCATCTTATTTGTGAAATATTAAAATTAATCATTTTATTTGTCTCAGATGAAAAAGTTTAATTCATCTTCCAAAAAATGTCGACCTAATTTCTAAATCTATTATGAATAAAAATTCAACATTAAACCGAGACTTACCTCTAATACAACTGCCGAAGAGAACTGTAATTGAAACCGAGATGTATCTGACCTACGGTGCGGACTGATCGGCGGTTTTCGAATGACAATTTATTGCCAAAGGCGAGTAGGTAAGGTTTTTGAGTGGAGATTGGAAGGAAAATTAGGGCTTTGTGAATTGTACTGAATTGAGTCGGAGTTTTCTGGGAGAATTAGAAGAACTCATGCTGAAGGGAGACGAATTGTTGATGATGAGAACTACAGATCAGTGACACCATTGTTGATAGAGACCAATGTTACAATCTTAGTAGGATTTGCCACATTTTGATGTTTCTTTGTTAGTAATCTTACCGGAGATGGTGTGATGGAGCGTTCAGAGACACCATTGAAGCTTAACCGGATAACCCTAACCGAAACGTATCCTTAGAAAAATTCTTAAGTCCAAAATTTACCAATGGTCGTATCATTGCAGGGACATACTGCTGCTGAGCTCTCGATTTGGGCCGACCCAACAGACTGCAAAGTTGGTCCATCAGCATTATCCAAGACCAAATATGTTTTTTATTTAATTCAAATCATTTAAAAATTTCCTTTAATATCCTGGTGCAACGTTTGTTAATAAACAATACATTTATATAATCAAACTCATTTAGACAAATTGCATCTGAAATATTATATTAGGCACATTTTATAGTGTAAAAGGTTTATACTAAGCTCATTTTGTAGTGTTTATAAATTTATAAGATTCGTTGAAACAACATTTTGTAGGTTATATTCAGTTCACCAACGTATTTAAGTCTATATATTTAAAATTTCAATCAGTTAAAAATCCATTTAATAAACAAACACTCAAGTAAGTATCAATTACGATAAATTTAATTAAGGCTAATGACAACAAATAACTACATATTTTAATAAATTTTTAAATTCTTTTTTTTTTCTTATTAGTAGTTATACTTATAATGGTGTAAAGGTGTAGTAGTATTCAATTAGCTAATTTTAAAGTATTGAAAAATATTTCAATTTTTTGTAAAATTAAGAAATTAATTGTAGAGCTCATTTTATAGTGTTTATAAATTTACAAAATAAGATATATTTTAATTTGACTAGCAAAGACATATTTGTACAAGGAATCAAATTTAATTTATGTTCAATGAAAAATGTGTTTTTTGGGAAAATAAACATATAAAACAAAAAAAATTGAACTTATGTGCTTTTAAATAAGCTTTTGCTTTAAACATGATTTTAAATTTTAATAACTTTGTTGAAACATATAAATTCAAATTGATTTTTCATTATATATTAAAAGGTTTCAAACAGATAAGTTATAATTATTTATTTTTTAATAAATTTTTACAAATTACTTTTCAGATACTACAAATTTACTGGTGTTGCTTGAAGATATAACATCATTTATCCATACTTATGCTTATAAAATACAAAGCACAGAGATCTTCCTAATCGCACTTTTGTTTTATGAATATCATGTTTTGCCTAATGCTAATATAAGCACATATGTTTTGTTACTCTACATTTTCCTCCGACATGCTTTCCTTTATTCATACCTTGCAGGTGATAGCAATAACTTTTTATCCTGAACAAAGCCCGTGCATCGCACGGGCCATGCTGCCTCGTATATTATTAAGATCGTATGGTATTGAATTGTGTTGTATTGATAAATATATTGGAATAAACGTAATCCAACCATATTTTTGTGTATTGATAAATCCGGTTAATGGTTTAAATACGGCTAAACCATTCAGACTAGGAATGGCAACAGGGTGGGTTCGGGGTGGATTTTGGCATACTCGAACCCCCCGAAATAAAAAACTAAACCCAAACCCGACCCGATCCCTGATGGGTTTATTTCGGGTTTTCCACATCGGGGATTTTATAAACCCTGAACCCGCCCTAAACCTGAATTTTGCCCCCGAACCCGAACCTGAACCCAAACCTTATATCCTTTATATATTATATATACTAGCAGGATAGCCGCGCAATGCGGCGGCGGGTACCCAGAAACCATATTTCGTGGCGAGCAAGTGTTGTTCGTTTACACGGTAACAATTGTTGCTAGAAATAAATAATTAAACGGAAATGTGGATTTTGGTAAGAGTTGATGATTTACAGCGTCGTATATTTAATGTTATTGGGTAAAATGGTTTTCGAGTAACTGACTTTTGTAATTAAGTGTGGGTGGTGTTACCGAACTGTAATGTATAGCAAGTGGTTAACACATAGTGATAAGTTAGGAGAGGTCTTGGGTTCGAATCTTATTAGCCGCGATTTTTTTAAGGTAGAGAACTAACTAACAAAAGTGGAAAGGTCCATAAAATCAAGTTTAAGGAGCTCCTTAAACTTGCCTAATGGGGTAGGCCTAAATGCTTTATATAGTAGTAAGATAATTGTTGCTAGAAATAAATGCCTAATGGGGTAGGCCTAAATGCTTTATATAGTAGCAAGTGTTGTTCGTTTACACGATAATAATTGTTGCTAGAAATAAATAATTAAACGGAAATGTGGATTTTGGTAAGAGTTGATGATTTACAGCGTCGTATATTTAATGTTATTGGGTAAAATGGTTTTCGAGTAACTGCCTTTTGTTATTAAGTGTGGGTGGTGTTACCAAACTGTAATGTATAGCAAGTGGTTAACACATAGTGATAAGTTAGGAGAGGTCTTGGGTTCGAATCTTATTAGCCGCGATTTTTTTTAAGGTAGAGAACTAACTAACAAAAGTGGAAAGGTCCTTAAAATCAAGTTTAAGGAGCTCCTTAAACTTGCCTAATGGGGTAGGCCTAAATGCTTTATATAGTAGTAAGATAATATATATATATTATATATAAAATAACTAATAAAAATTATTTATATGTATATCGGGGCGGGGCCGGGCGGAGCGGAGCGGGGATACCTTGCCCCAAACCCGAACCCTAAAAAATTCCCCGAAGAAAATCCCCAAAAAAATCCCCGAGCCTGAATCCGACCCGAAATATCTTGCCTCAATCTGAACCGAAAACAATCTATTTCGGCTTTCCCCGTCGGGTTCATAGATTTTTTCCATACCTAGTTCAGACCGGTTTAGCCGGCCGATTGAACCAAATGACAATACTTTTTAGTATTCATAACTAGTAATTATGTAAATGGTGTACAATGCAAAAAATAGTAAAAAAAAATACAAAAACAATATCATAACCAATATATATCATAACCAATTCAAAAAAATTAAATAATCCAAAACTTATTTTTCAACTAAATTTTATTTATCTAATATCTTTTGAAGAATTAATTTTTTCGATTAGACCGACCTGTTTAACCCGATTTTTACATCCAAATCTATCGGTTCCAAACGAATTATAACCACCGATATTACCAGCTTATTTCGACCGATTACCTTATCATATCCCGACTCAAATGGTTCAACTGGCCAGTTCAATCGAGTTTTATAATAGTGGTGTATTTATAATCACATCATATTGGTGTATAAAAACCGGAAAACTGGAACCGAACTAGGACTGAACCGGAACCGGCACCACCGAACCGAACCGGAACCGGCTTAACCGGTCTGGTTCCCGGTTCTTAGATTTGATAAAAATTAACAAACCGGGTTTACCGGTTCCGGTCCCGGTTTTTTCGGGTTTGGAACCGGCATTTAAATAGGTATATAGACTTACGAGTTTTCTTATATATATTTCGAAATAATAGGTATATAGGCTTTTAATAGAAATATATTCTACTTGAAGCAGCCCGTGAACCCCCGCAAACATCATAGTTTTATCAAAAGTACGCTAAAACATCTAAGTTATATACTTTAAGATGAAAATATGCACCGAAAATGTATAATCGGATGACAAACACAAAAACCGGGTTTACCGGCTCTAAACCCGCTTGAAGACCGAACTGACCCGGAACCGGACCGGGCCCGGAACCGATTTAACCGGTCCGGTTCTCGATCTTTGAAATTTCCTTTTTTCGGTTACCGGGTTTACCGATTCTGGTTTGGTCCGGTTCCGGAACCGAACACATCCCTAATCAGATGTACTCCGTAACATTTTATTTCCATTGGTCAAATTATCTAATTGCTGAGATGTTGACATTTTGTTTGTTAATTTGTTCTTTATCTTATGTCCTCTTGTTAAAATACGTTATTTATGTCAGTTAACGTGATTCAAAATAGATAAACATAATGTAATTTACATGATTTTAAAAGTATAAATACCACAATACAAGCTGTAACATGTTAAATGTAATTTCTTCTAACTTTCATTAAAGTTTTTTATTTTTTATTTATTTTTTATTTTAGTATAAATCACCACCAAACATGTTTTAGTGAAGTTACTAATTTTTTTGTAATCTAGTCCGAGAATCTGCATTAGGTTATTTTTGTTTAAGGTGATGGCCTAATTGTAAAATCGTCTGTAGTGATCTCCTAAATGTCACGGGTTTAATATCACCCCTTGGTAAAAGGGATATTATGAGATCAGAAGTTACAAGATTTGCTTTCACATTTCTTAATTTATAAAGTTTGGCTGATAAAAAGTCTCTACTAATATGAATATTTAATAGTGATAAATGGGATAACTGTAAGTTGTTCAAGACGATCAAAGTACAAGCTGCTTATGCAACAATGCTAGTTCCCTTAATTTGGGCAGGTGTGACATTATGTTTAAAGGTTTTTAGACAATACATGTGACAATCAATCAAATGGTATGTTTGATCTCTTTGTGTATTAGACAATACATGCGGACAATGCTTTATCGCAACATATTATGTATAACATGTGCTCAAAGAATTATATAAAATTTTTAAAGTAATATGCAGGTGGTATGCAATTAAACTCCTAGTTATTAAGAAAATTATTAAAAAAGGATAACTATATTTTCCAATTTTGTTAAAGTGAGATATGAATAATCGTAATTTTTATAAAAGTATTTTTATTTTATTGTTAAAAAATACAGGGAATTTTTAAATCAAAATTGAATTTTTTTGCATCCCTAAATTTGTAAATGATTTAAGGATTTTGATAAGAGAGTCTTCTTACAAAGCAGGTTTTGTTCATAAAAAGCAATTTTATATCAAAAAGATAATTATATTATTATTTTCTTTTAACCACCATTAGCTCTCTTTTTTTCCGCCAATTAAAACATCATTTAGTTGATTCCTTTTGTTTTTCCTCAAAAGAAACATTCAATTCAAATGTGTTTTAAATTTAAACAATATAATACACAAGCAAATAGAAACCAAATACGAATAAATTATATCCTACTGAAAATATTGCAAATAAAAATAATAGTTGTTGGGGGAATCACAACTAGGGCTGTCGAAAATAACCGAAACCCGTTCTACCCGCCCGACCCGTCTCGGATTTGGGTAGAACGGGTCGGGTAATTCGGGTATCGGGTAGAAATATTTGGGTATCGGGTAACCCGAAAATAAAACGGTTCGGATATAAGGTAATATTTTAATTAGGCGGGTATACCCGAATACCCGAATGTTTTTAAAAGGCATTATTTCAGGGTAATATTTTATAGTTATATAAATAAAATATGATCATTCTACTTGTAGTACATTAATTTCATCTAAAAGTCAATGATAGAGTCCCATATTAGTTGGAATTTGATAAAATTACTGACAAAGATGGTGTATAAGATCGAAATATAAATATTGTGGTTGTCGGCAATACAAGTATGTCAATTCTCGGGTATTAGTGGATATAACCATACCCGACCCGTTACCCGAACTACTCATACCCAAATACCCGAATTTAATTTGGTTTGGATATTGGATATTTTTTATATATGAGAAAACCCGTACTACCCGACCCGAACTACCCGAAACCCGAAAAATATACCCGATCAACACCCCTAATCACAACTAGACAATAACTTACACTTAACCTCATAATTTCTTCAAAAAATTAAAATATAAAATAGAAACCATCTTATGGGCATATCTTTAAATCAATTAACTTGTTTTTTTTCCACAATGCCCTTGTTTCTTTGCAGCATGTAATGAACATGAAGAGTTATGCTTTTGTGATGATTCCACTAATTAAATCTTGAAGGCTCTCGTGTCATAGAAGTTATTCCTATTTTCTTTATAGATTTTTGAGGTTTTCCTTTTCGCCATTGAACTACGGTCTAAAATTGGTATCAGATTGGTCCACAAGTTTACTAATTACTAAAAGTGCATTTTCTTTCTTGTTTAAGGGCCACATCTGGTACGTTGACCACCGTTAGTTAAGCAACTCATCAAGTAGATTTATAGATAGTGTGTCAATCATCCAATGCCGATGGATAAAACCCGATCGAATTGACCCGATAAACCCGAAACCCGACCAACCCGATTCCTTATAGGGTCGGGTTTCGGGTTAAATTTTTCTTACTTCAAACCCGATACGCCCGACCTAATTAGAGCCAAACCCCACCCGACAACACGATTTGACACCGCTAACTATCATCTATAGAATATAGATATATAGATATAGATGGCATCAAGTATTAGGTTGCCGTTTGGGAAGTCAAATGTCAAAACTCATCATCCATAACAAATGGTCGCTTTCAAAATATCTATCATCATATCATATATGCATGTAATATCACGTCTTTACAATCCTTCTTAAAATAATCAATACACATAATAAATAGTTCTAATTTCAAAAAAGAATATACAACACGACTTTTGGCCACACACAAATAATGTACGAATACAGTTGTCGTCAAAATCTTAACAATGTGTAAAAAGAAGTCGGGTTGGGTCGGATCATGTAGCAGGTACAAAACGGGTCCAGATATAACTTTTAACACGGTGTCACCCATTTTTCTCCAATTTTTCATAATAAATAAATTATAATTTTTCTCCAAATCATTATTTAGGCTCCAAATTAGAAGGTGGATGGCCACCACTATAACTAAAAAGACTATCATTCAAATAAGGATGATCACTCCCCTTATTTTTCCCCTCGTAACTTTCTGAAGTCGATGCTGACTCAGCATTCGGATTAAATCCCGCCAATTCCATAATTTTTTCTATTTCTTTCACAACTTCACTCATATTTGGCCTTCGATTCCCGATTTCTTCAACACACCTTAATGAAATATCCACAAATCTCTCCAATCCTTGTAATTCGGTGCTTAAACCAATTGTGGGGTCCAAAATTTCATGGAGGTTATATAAGTCTTTCTCTTTCTTCATTGATTCTTTTACTTGTCTCACAATGTACTTGCCTTTTTCTATTGGGTTTCTTGCGGTTATTAATTCTAACATTACTATTCCAAAACTATAAACATCACTTTTTTCAGTTAGTTGTTGAGTCATGTAGTATTCAGGATCCATGTACCCCTGTAATAATTAATTAAATTATATCGTAAAGATTAGGATGTTGTAAAAGTATTGTCAAAATTAGTATATTACTATATAATATTACATTTATTAGTGATTTTCCCCATTATATATAGATAAAATTAATCAAATTTGGAGAAACAAGTAATAATTTGCTATGACTTATCCCTTAGTGATCATCAGTGCTGTAAAAATCGGTCTAGGTGTTATTGGCAGCCAACCTAGTAATCAACGCAATTTATCGGTCAAGGTCAACGAAAGTCAAACTTCATAAAATCAATTTTAGGGTTTTTTATTGACAAATTTGGTTATTTTGTTTTGGACATGGTTTCTATTTTGAACATTGTTATACTTTTTGCATGTTTATTGACTAGTTAGTTATTTTTTTAGAATATTGCTAATAGCGTGCTTTCTTAATATAGGCCAAGTGAAACCAAAAATCCCCTAAAAAAATCTGGTATCCTCAATTCTTCCCAAAATAGACCGCACGACTAAGTACGACTAAGATCCTCGTGCTACTCCACTAGAACACCGCCACATGTCCAAGTTAGCACTGCTCAACCTTGTTATTATTGTTCATTAATTAGTACTGTTAGCACAACTTAGTACTGCTCAACACTTCTGCTGCTCAAGTTAGTGCTGCTCTATGGAGTCGACCAGTCGCACGGTGTATTTTGGGAAGATTATAGTCTATCAGTCTTAGTTGGGAATTGAACCAGTCGCACGGTCTATTTTGGTAATTATTTCTTGCTAATATTGATTTATATTAAATAAATTCCTTTGTATTTATGGTGCCCGCCTAGAAACCGATTAATCACTTGAAAATGCAAATCCAACCAGTAACTAAAAAGGGAAACGTGTGATGAAGAAAGTTGACTAACCATGGTCCCTTTGACTTGAGTGGTGACATGTGTCCGGTCAGCATCGCCCAATGATTTTGACAGACCAAAATCAGCAACTTTGGCATTTAATCTTTGATCAAGTAATATATTTGTTGTTTTTACATCTCTGTGTATGATTGGTGGATCTGCAAGATCATGCAAATACTGCAAACCTCTTGCTGCCCCAAGGATTATTTTAAGTCTTCTCATCCAATCCAACCTTATTCCAGACCTCCCTGTTCATATTAGAAAAAAAAAATTAAAATATAAATGGAAAAGGGTATTTTGGTCATTTACTTGAACGAGGGAAACAAAGAATAAAAAAAAAAAAATGGTAAAGGAGTGTACCATTGACACTGGCCACATATTGTGACTCGTTAACTATTTATGACCAAATTGACTCGTTAACTATTTATGAAGTAGAGTTGAGAAAATGGTGTTTAAGCCAACCCAACTAATTTTAATTTATGACCGGTCTATAAAATTTAGAGTAAAGTACACAAATGGTCCTTTAGGTTTGTACTATATTACATATTTGGTCTTTTAGTTTCATAAATTACATTGGTAGTCCTTATTTCTGAAACTATTGACACGTTTGGTCCTTTACCAAAATAGACGTTAACTTTTCCCGTCAAACAAACGGGTTTTTATGGGTTTCATATTGGTGAAGGGAATGGGAAAAGGACATACTTACCCCTTCGTGCATCACACATTCACACGTGACCATACTTTGATGGGAAAAATAAACGTATGTTTAGGTAAAGGACTAAACGTGTCAGTAGTTTCAGAAATAAGGACTACCATTGTAATTTAAGAAACTAAAGGAGCAACTACGTAATATGGTACAAACCTAAAGGACCATTTGTGTAATGTACTCTAAATTTTATCATGCTCCATTTGAGTTAAAAAATAAGTAGTTAAAAAAAGTAGGTGAGAAATTATAAGAAAAAAGTACCTGAAAGAGTATCTTTAAGTGTACCATTAACAATATACTCATAAACCAACATTTGTTCACCTTCATCAAAGCAAAAACCAACAAGACTAACAACATTCTTGTGATGAACCCTAGAAAGAAGCTCAATCTCATTTTTGAACTCAAGTCCACCTTGTGTTGACCCTTGTTGGGCTCTTTTGATTGCAACTAACTGCCCGTTTGGAAGACTCCCTCTGTACACCTGAAATAAATTAATTATTAATTATTAATTAATTGACAAAAAACAATACAAGTGTTTAAAACTAACCATCCCATAACCACCGGCCCCAATTTTGGCGGTTGCTGAGAAGTTATTTGTGCATGTTTTAAGCTCTTCAAATGTGAAAGATTTTGCCCCTTTTAGTTGAGGACAAACGCCATCTCCTTTATGTGGGTCCCATGAAGCTGAAAGTCTTCTATTATTAGCAAGTGTTTTAAAAACCCGCCAGCCAGTCAGACCGGTTGAACTGGAAAATTATAAGGTAGCTGGTCGGAATGAGCCGGTTAGATCGGGTTATAACTTATAACCCGATCTGAACCGGCTGGTTGGACATAAAAATCAGGCTGAACCGCCGGAAAACTACGTTTTGGATTTTTTTATAGTATTTATTTGCTTTGTATTTTTCTAATTTTTTCGGCATTTGTACACCATTTACATATTTTTTGTATCATAAATAATTAAATGCTAACAATATTGTCATCTGGTTCAACCGTATTCAAGACATTGGTCTGTTCTATTCAAAAAAACAGTTTTTTAAACCACTACTTTTTACACTTGCTACAAAAGCACCCAAAACCGACCCGTTTGACCCGCCCGTTTTGGCAATCTAGTCTTACCGAAAGGACTATTCTTCTTAATAGCTCTTTGAGCTCTTCCTTTTTGACGAAAAGCATAAATTCCTGCAATAACAAGTAATACCACAAGAACACAACCACCAACTACTACTCCAATGATGATTCCTATACTAAATGATTTGTGTTTTCCTTTTTGTGCATCTGTAATTTGTAACAGAATTAGGAATAAACAGGTTAGCTTGCATATAAACAGGAACCAACTTTGGTCCAATTTCTGTTTAAGGTAACCAACTTTAGTTTAAGCTATAAAAAAACCTCTAATTTTAAGATATATTGATTTATGGTAGTCCATATTTGGTTACCATGTCAAAATAACTGCTATCAAGAATATTTTTTTTTACCTTCAATCAAATTTTTTAGAAATTTTAAAGGGGTTTTAAGGGTGAAACAAAGTTGGTTACCTTTTATGAAATGAATCCATAAGAAAAGGAAAATGATAGATAGAAAATAAGGTCAAATGCCACAAAAAGCAATATACTTTTGGTGATGATATGTTTTGATAATTATTAGTTTTTAAGGTCCTTTTTGGTAGTTAACTTTTTTTTACCCAAATTATTTTGGTAATTATAGTGTTAAAAAGAGTAAAAAATAATAACCACAAAGAACTTTTAATTCCCATATATGCATCCGAAAAAACTTCAATTACTAAATTAGGCCAGCTAAAAACTTATAATTACTAAAAAAATACAGACCTTGAATAGGTATAATTATCAAGTATATTGCCATTTCATGATATTTTTGTTGCCAATAAAAAAAAGTTAGACAAATAATATGAAGTTTTACCTGAAAAGAAATCATAATTATTCCCAATAAAAAAATAAGGTCCAAATTCGTGAGGAGGTTTATAAGTTTGATTACTAAGAACAAATCCAGTCCGTGAAATACCCGATCTATTAAACCGTTCATCGCCAGCTGGAAAAACCATTATACTCACCACAAGGTAATCATCTGAATTTTTCATGGGTTGACTCAGTGAGACTGAGTCAACCGGGAGCTGATTAGATTCAAAAGAAACCATCATGGTGTTCTGAAGAGATGTGTAAATAGTTGAATTTCCTAGATCAGAAAATGAAGGAGCCCTAAAAGTTAGGGTTCCTGTGTACGGGTATGAACATTTACAATTAGGGCTTGAAATTTGCTGCAAAATGCAGGAATTTGAAGGGTTGCAATTGTTTGGTGGTGTTGAATATGAGGAGTTTGATTGTGTTGTGTGATCACAATATGTTGTTGTTGTTTGTGATTCCAGACAAATTGGATTATCCATCAGTCTGCAAAAGAATATAATTAAGTTAATAATTATATAAAGAGTAAATTACACAAATGGTCCTTTAGGTTTGTACCATATTACATATTTAGTTTCATAATTTACACTGGTAGTCCTTGTTTCTGATACTATTGACACGTTTGGTCCTTTACCTAAACATACTAACTTTTCGTGTCAAACAAATGGGTTTTTATGGGTTTCAAATTGGTGAAGGGAAAGGCAAAAGGACAGATTTACCCCCACGTGACCATACATGGCGGGAAAAATAAACGTCTGTTTAGGTAAAGGACCAAACATGTCAATAGTTTCAGAAATAAGGAGTACTAGTGTAATTTATGAAACTAAATGACCAAATATGTAATATGGTACAAACCTAAAGGACCATTTGTGTAATTTACTCTTTATATAAATCATCCCTATGTTTTGTATTAAATTATGCATTTCGTCCCTCGATTTTACTTGCAACACTAAGGTAAAAAAAGGCCATTAAGAGTTTAGGGACCGTTAATGTTACAAGTTTCAAAATATGGGACTGTTATGGTTACAATTTTCAAAATTAGGGATCGCTTATGTTAGAAATTTCAAACTAGGTACTATTTGTTTAATTTAATAAGTCGATGGAAGAAATCTATAACTTCATATAAATTACATGGACGATTTATCTAATTAATTCAAAAACAAATATATATCTTAAAAGGAAATGCGTCCAAGAAATCTTGTAAGTATATTTGTATGCATAAAAGTTCACATATCATTTAATTCACAAAAAATAATAAAATAAATTATTAATGATATAACGTAATGTTTGTGATCATATAGCACATAAATAACAAGTTCAGAAAAAAAAGGACAAAAGTGTTTCAGGTAAACCTAACTTGACTCCCCAAAAAGGAAATGAATCAAATCCCAAGTGAACTTTGTAATCATATTTGAAAAACTTAAAAGATAATATTTGACAAAACAATGTTTTGGGTCAAACCCGACCCGTTGACCCGTTAAAAAACTTACATAAGATCAGCTGTAAATCTGTTTCTTTGTGTGAAACCGGAAATGAAGTTATTGCTTATATCAATGAGTTGAAGATGGTTGCTGTAAGATATTCCAAAATCCAGGGTGCCATTAAGCTTGTTGTTTCTTAGTACCCTGTTATGTAATTTTTATAATTATTTCTTTTTTCAAACAAAAAAAATAATAATAATAAAAGAAAATGAATTATTTCTTTATCAAATGATAAGGTAATGTTCTCACACTGTCTCGATTTGTGGAATGCTAAATAAGTCAACGGGTACTTCTCCTTGAAGCCCTGTGTTTTGCATCATCCTAATATTGCAAATTTAACAAACAATTAAAGTAAAATTGTTAATTTAATGAAAACTAGAATATGTGTTTTGATTCTTAAATTGCAACTGCTAAGTGTTTTAATTTATGTTTTATGCATTCTAATATTGTTGAAAAGAAGAATATTTTGTATATATGGCAGTAACTATTGTAATTAGGGTAGATTATATTATTCCTATAATTAAAGATATGTATTTATGTGATTGCTAGAATCACGTAATGATTGATTTTGTATAGCTAGCTTTCCTAATTTTGTCCTCCTGTAACTCTATATAAACGAATGAATCTAATAGAAAAAATTATCTTTTCTGTTCATATCTCTTTATGGTATCAGAGCGGTTTGATCATCTTTGAAGAAAAAGAAAAAAAAAATCTCCCATTTCTGTCCACTATGTCTGACACCGAGTCCCCTTCCTCCACTTTGAACCAGAAAACCAAAAAGCCAAATAACTCCCAAATTTCCACTTCAGATTCTCATTCTGTCCAAATTACTACTATCCGGCTGAATGGGGATAACTTTCTGCGCTGGTCACAATCAGTTCGCATGTACATTCGTGGTAGAGGGAAAATCGGCTACCTAACTGGTGACAAAGTTGAACCTGCTGTTGAAGATCCCACATATTCCACTTGGGATGCTGAAAATTCAATGGTGATGACCTGGTTGGTGAACTCAATGGAAGAGGACATCAGCTCTAACTATATGTGTTATCACACCGCTAAGGAACTCTGGGAAAATGTCAACGAAATGTACTCAGATTTGGGAAACCAATCTCAAGTATATGAGTTGACGTTGAAACTCGGAGAAATCCGCCAAGGTGAAGATAATGTTACTAAATACTTCAACTCTCTCAAACGTTTATGGCAGGATTTGGATCTATTCAATGATTATGAATGGAAATCCACAGAGGATGGCAACCATTATAAGAAAAATGTGGAAGACAGTCGCATTTTTAAGTTCCTTATTGGGCTTAATGTCGAGTTTGATGAGGTCAGAGGAAGATTAATTTCCAGAAAACCCCTTCCACCTATGGGAGAAGTTTTTTCTGAAGTTCGTCGTGAGGAATCTCGCCGTCTCGTCATGCTAGGTAAGAAAGATTCGTATGGTACTGTTGAGAATTCTGCCTTGGTTGCTAGTGAAGCTTATGCCGGTCAAAGAAGGCCTGAAGAGAAGCCACGTGTGTGGTGTGATAAGTGTAATAAGCCACGACATACTCGTGAGACTTGTTGGAAAATACATGGCAAGCCAGGGAACTGGAAGAGCAAACATGAAACTAGAAATGCTCAACCTCCCAATGCCCATGAAGCAACAGCTGTTCCATTTACCAAAGACCAAATGGATCACATTCTAAAGCTTCTAAATTCAAAGGTTGGGACGTCGGGTACCTCTCATGCTTCCATGGCACAAACAGGTACAGTTATAAAACAACTATATGCATTAGCTTGTCATTCCCATTCTGTTTTGTACTCCTCTCCTTGGATCATTGATTCAGGAGCATCTGATCATATGACAAATTTGTCTAATTTGTTTGAAACCTATACTCCTTGTGCTGGTCATGAAAAAATTCGTGTAGCAGATGGTTCTTATTCTTCAATTGCGGGTAAAGGTTTGATAAATTTATCAACTACTGTATCTCTCAAATCTGTACTTCATGTACCTAAACTTGCATGTAACCTCCTATCTGTTAGTAAACTAACAAAAGATTCTAAATGTCGTGTCATTTTTTATGAATCTCATTGTGTATTCCAGGAGCGAATCTCGGGGAGGATGATTGGCAGTGCTAAAATGATAGAAGGCCTCTACTACTTTGAAGACAAAGACTCTCAAAAATACCAGATTCGCGGTTTGAGCAGTACTAGCTCCAGTTATATTTATGTTAAGAATAAAATAATGCTTTGGCACAATAGGTTAGGGCATCCTAGTTTCGGTTATCTAAAACGGTTGTTTCCTACTTTATTTCATGGATTGGATCAATGTGAATTTCATTGTGAAAGTTGCATATTAGCAAAATCAAAAAAATCTATTTATCCTTTAAAACCATATCAACCTTCACGACCTTTTTATTTGATTCATAGTGATGTTTGGGGTCCTTCAAGGATCACCACCTCTTCTGGAAAGAGGTGGTTTGTGACATTCATTGATGATCATACCCGTTTATGTTGGGTTTATTTAATGAAGGAAAAATCTGAGGTTGAAAATTTGTTTAAAACTTTTTACACAATGATTGAAACCCAATTCCAAGTAAAAATTGGAATTCTACATACTGATAATGGCACTGAGTATTTCAATAAAACTCTCGGGAATTTCTTAAAAGAAAAAGGTATTCAACATCGGTCAACCAATGTGAATACACCTCAACAAAACGGCATATCTGAACGAAAAAATAGACATTTACTAGAGGTTTCTAGAGCCATTATGTTCTCTATGAATGTTCCAAAATATTTGTGGGGAGAAGCACTTTTAACAGCTTGCTATTTAATTAATAGGATGCCAACTCGTGTTCTTAACTATATCACTCCCCTTGACAGTCTAAAAAGTGAGTTTGCCAATACTCGTTTTTTTTCAGATTTACCTTTAAAAGTTTTCGGTTGTACTGTTTATGTTCATTTGTCTAGTCAAGAACAATCAAAACTAGATCCAAGGGCTGAAAAATGTGTTTTTATAGGATACTCTGCAAACAAAAAAGGGTACAAATGTTTTAGTCCAAAAACCAAAAAAATTTGGACCTCAATGGATGTCTCGTTTCTTGAACATCAACCTTATTTTAATGAGGATTTCCTTCAGGGGGAGAAACAATGTGAAGGAAACTATTGGGACATTGTTCCAACTCCTCTACCAAAAAGTGTTGATCATGAAACTACAAGTATCAATACAACCGATCACACTGATCCTATTTTGCCAAGTACTAGCGAGTCCCCAACAGGGGGAGAAGTACTTCCAAACAGCCCTAAAGGACGTGAATCTGAATTTAAAGTTTATACAAGAAGAAAAAATCAGCAAAAGAGTAGAGAGCCTGCTGTCAACTTAGCACCAAGTCAATCAGATTCCCCCGTAAACACCACTAATGCAGGTAATGTTGAATCTCGTCCTAATAATGTTCTTTTCCCTACTATTGATCATGATCCTCCAGAATCTAATGTAAATTCTGATCTTGATATTCCAATAGCAATTAGAAAAGGAACTCGTTCTTGTACTAATCACCCGATTGCAAATTACATGTCCTTTGATAAACTGTCTCAAAATCATAAAGCATTTACATCAAAAGTGTCTAATCTGTTTATTCCGAGAAACATTAAAGAGGCACTTGATGATCCAAAGTGGAAAGTAGCAGTAATGGAAGAAATGAATGCTCTAAGAAAAAATGGGACATGGGAGGTTGTTGAACTACCTAAAGACAAAAAGGTAGTCGGGTGTAAATGGGTGTTTACGGTAAAATGCAAGGCTGATGGAAGTGTAGAAAGATATAAAGCAAGACTAGTGGCTAAAGGGTTTACCCAATCATACGGTATTGACTACCAAGAGACCTTCGCACCGGTAGCTAAAATTAACTCCATTCGTGTTTTATTGTCTCTTGCAGTTAACTTTGATTGGCCTTTACACCAATTAGATATTAAAAATGCCTTTCTCAATGGTGACCTTGAAGAAGAGGTATTTATGTGTCCACCACCCGGCTTTGAAAGACATGTTGGTCCAGATAAGGCTTGCAAATTAAAGAAGTCCTTATATGGACTTAAACAATCTCCGAGAGCCTGGTTTGAACGATTTGGAAAGGCTGTTAAAAGTCATGGCTATCTCCAAAGTCAAGCAGATCATACTATGTTTTATAAGCATTCAAAAAAAGGGAAAATAGCTGTTTTAATTGTGTACGTGGATGACATAATATTAACAGGAGATGACGTTGAAGAACTTGCTGACTTAAAGAAAAAGCTGGCACGAGAATTTGAGATTAAAGATCTTGGAAAACTAAAATATTTTCTTGGTATGGAATATGCAAGATCAAGGGAAGGTCTTTTTGTTAATCAAAGGAAATACATTCTTGATTTACTTGAAGAGACTGGCCTTTTGGGATGCAAAGCTGCTGAAACACCCATTGAAGCAAATTTAAAACTTAAACCTGCCAAGATAGAAGATGTGGTTGAAAGGGAGAAGTTTCAGCGGTTAGTAGGAAGATTAATTTATTTATCGCATACTCGTCCAGACATTGCATTTGCGGTAAGTATAGTTAGTCAATTTATGCATTCACCAGGAAAGGAACACTTTGAAGCCACCTATAGAATCTTAAGGTATTTAAAAGGAACACCTGGAAAGGGCCTCATGTTCAGAAAACACAATAATATGCAAATAGAGACTTATACAGATGCTAATTGGGTCGGAAACAGTTTTGATGGACGATCAACATCTGGCTATTGCACATTTGTAGGAGGGAATCTGGTCACATGGAGAAGTAAAAAACAAAATGTTGTGGCAAGAAGTAGTGCTGAAGCAGAACTTAGGGCTCTTGCACACGGGATTTGTGAGGCAATATGGATCAAGAGGCTCCTAGAAGACTTAAAGATCTCTTTCCCAACGCCTATAAAAGTTTATTGCGACAACAAAGCTGCCATTTCAATTGCTCATAATCCAGTCCTACATGATAGAACTAAGCACGTTGTGGTTGATAGACACTTTATTAAGGAGAAACTTGAGAATGGTTTAATTTGCATTCCCTATCTACCAACTACTCAGCAAACAGCTGACATTCTAACAAAAGGTTTACCAAAGAAAAACTTTGACTTCTTAGTAGGCAAGCTGGCAATGGAAGACATCTACAAGCCAGCTTGAGGGGGAGTGTTGAAAAGAAGAATATTTTGTATATATGGCAGTAACTATTGTAATTAGGGTAGATTATATTATTCCTATAATTAAAGATATGTATTTATGTGATTGCTAGAATCACGTAATGATTGATTTTGTATAGCTAGCTTTCCTAATTTTGTCCTCCTGTAACTCTATATAAACGAATGAATCTAATAGAAAAAATTATCTTTTCTGTTCATATCTCTTTAAATATTAATAAAACACAAGCATGTAATTTATACATTACTACGATTTTAATTAAAATTTTTAAAATATTAGTGTTTCAAATATAATTATTACTTCAATTGTAAATCTAACCGTATCGTTGTCATGGTTGTCATGAGGTAAATGTTTATCTAACTCTTATCTAGTTTGTTAAGTATAATCTGCTATTTGTTCGTTATTTAATGAGATTTTCCACATTCTATAAAACATTCTTTCCAATATTTATAATTATTAAGCATTTATATATAAATAAAAAGTCTGATTCTTATCAGAAGTTTGAAATACTCTTTTTTTTACCACATAAAAATTGTAAAAAATAAATTTAACATGGAGAGAGAAAGATGTACAATGTTGTGAGAGATTGTAAGGATGAAAACCATGGAGGAATCTCTGATGCTTTCAAAGAATTATTGCTCATGTCCCTGAATAAAAAAAATAATAATAAATTAATAATAATAATAATAAGGTTAATAGTAAATCGTCGCTTAAATGGGAGATACACTTACAAATAGTTTAGGATTTTCAAGCCACTTAGATCGGGCAACGGGCCATTTAGTTTGTTGTCGGATAGAAACCTAAAAATGAACAAATAAAAAAAAATCTTAAAAGTTTTTAAAAAATTAGCAAATTCACCAAAACCAAAATAAAAACTTACAACTGGTTCAGATATGTAAGATTGTTGATGTTTGATGGGATATTTCCGCTTAATAAATTCCTGTCTAATCGTCTGTTAATACGTGGAAACTTTAAGTTAGAAAATCATTACAATATACACACAATTTATTTATTTATTTATTATTATTAATATTTTAGTATGTAATAGAAATGATACTTACAAGACCTCAAGAGTCTGAACCAGTGATAATGTCAACGGGATTGCCCCTGTAAATTGGTTATCTTCAAATAGCCTGCTCAATATAATTATCATCCCATCAAGATAATTGATAAAGGTCGTAATTTTAACCCGTTTACTTATAAATTAGTCGATTTTGGGTCAAATAATCAAATGGGTAATACCAAAGAATTTATAGTTTTTTTTTTTAAGTTTTTATATGTTTTAATCAAGGTTGTGATAATCGGTATTGGCACTGATTAATCGGTTTCTAGGCGGGTACCATAAAATACAAAGGAATTTATTATTATATAAATATATATTAGCAATATTCTAACAAAATAATTAATTAGTCAATAACCATGCAAAAAAATTAACAATGGTAAACATAAAAACCATAAGTCCATACCAAAATAAGTAAATTAGTCAACATAAACCTAGAATTGATTTTAGGTTTTTTAAGTAAGTTTGCCTTTCGTTGACCTTGAGCAATGTTGATCGATTTGGACTGATTTTGATATTGACCGATAAACTGCGCCGATTACTAGATTTTTACAACACTAGTTTTAATCATAATTAAGGCGATAAAGATATTAAAAAACTGGATATTCATAGTAATAATATAATTTCCGTGAGCATATTTAACTCGATAATTACAGGTAAAAAGTTTAACAATTGCCTATTTTAACGACTAAAATTAGGGTTTTGGAGGAACATACACATGTTTGAGAGTCATTTTTGAGCTGAAGAGTTGAGATGGTATTTCACCCGAGAGTCTGTTCTTTCCAAAGTGACTGTAATTAAAATGAAAAAAAAAAATTAAATTTTTTTTGATATATTTTTACTGCTATAATAAAAGTAATAAATAAATGAAAATATAAAAACTGCCCTACAAGTGCTTTGCGTTGACCAGCAAGTCAAGGCCCGGTTTGGGCCCATCAGAAACTGGAATGCGCCCACTAAGCTTATTATCGGCTATATCCAACCAGTAAAGCTTACTAAGATTCCCAATTGATGCTGGAATTGGCCCACTGAAACCATTAGAATTCAAAGCTCTGCCACAAAAAAAAAATAAAAAAATGATAATAATAATAATAAAAAATAAATAACTGTAACAAGATAACAGTTAATTATGTTTTAATCTTCAAATTTTCAATAATTTTCACTAATTTTCTATAAAAATATTAAGTAATAATAACAATAATAATACTAAAATATAATGATAATAGTTTTATTAACTTAAAAGATAGGAGACATCTTTAAAAAAATTAAGGATTAAACTCAAAACAACATGACCAGTTTGACCGGTAACAATAATGATAACACGTTTGAGTATTATCATTATTATTTAAAATCAAAATTATAACTATAATTAAAGCTAAACCTTTAAATATAATAAAATAATAACAATCGAAATGTGATAAGAATGATATATAATTATTAATATATCATGATAAGTTTGGCAAAGCTAATATATCAATTTCTCAAGTTTATTTCGTGACATTACATAAATAACCTTCAATATATCATGAGAAATTACCATATTAGTTTGTGAAATGATATAAAAGGTATAATACATTAATACCCTTTTACAATATTTGGATATTAAACATTTGTATATAATCAAGATTCTTACAAGTAGCTCAACTGGGGTAGAGATCCAAGTGTGTTTGGAAGTGGACCATTGAAATTGCAACCAACCAGAATTCTAACAAACAATTTCAAAAAAAAAAAAAAATTGTAAATGTTACCGAAGAATATTATTTATGACGAAATTAAGTATAAAACCATAACACAAAAATTAAAAACATGCTTACAAACTTGACAACTTTTTTAAATTCCCGATATCTGGAGTAAGAGATCCTGTAAGACCCTTATTGTAAGACAAATCCCTACACGTGAAAACAATTTTAATTAATTTAAATAAAATATAAAATTTTAAAAGGTACAAAACTTCTAAAAAGACATACAGGGTTTGCAATTCAGATAATTGTGCAATGTCTCCAGATAGTTCACCACTTAAATTGATGCTTGCTAAGGTTCTGAATGAAACAATAAATTTCAAATTTGAAAGATAAAAAATTGTTTTTTATTTATGTATATTTTATTATCTGTAAAAAAGATTTACATTGATGTGACACGTGAATCGGTGCAAGTAATTCCATCCCATTTGTCCTCACACGGGTCAGACCCGACCCAATTGGGTGGTGTATTTTGCCAATTATCCATGAGAGCTTGTAGATATACAACTGCATCATAAAGTAAGTAACGGTTATTTTTTATTTTTTATTTTTTATTTTTTTTTGTCTGGATGAATTTACGTACTGCAAAAAACAAAATTGTTGGCATGTAAAAGTATGTATTTTTAAGCAATTAATCACAAATTTGCAATTTAATGATCTTTGTATTGATATTTATTCAAGGGGTATAAATATATGGAATGTAGGAGCAGTTACAAGTAAATAATATAAATGCAAAATATATGAAATCGAAATTATGACTTAGAACATGGTTTTTAATTCTGGCTAATAAAATTAAGGATGCATTTAGGAGTTTATAATAATAAATCTTATTCAAATATCCTCTTTGTCCCAAATAAATATGTTAACTTGAGAAAATAATTCATCAATTTATGTAGAAATAACTGCGTGTATTCCAAAAAAACATCAGTAATTCGTCATAAAATAAAATAAAAAAATTTATGCAAAAATAATTCTGTTTCCATCACTTGAAAGTCCAAAAACAAGACGAATTATGAATTTCTAATTCTGTTTAAATCAATCTACACTTTTAAGCATAAAAACCAAATAATGATCAACAAAAAAAAAACAGAATAAAAAATAAAGACATATACACGATCAGATGTATCGCTAATGAAGGAAAAAAACTTACTATCCTGATTCTGTGCTGATGTCAGCAACACATGTATGAATACTAGCACAACTAACAGCTCAATTCTTACAACCATTTCTCAAGCTAATATCAGACAGAAATCGTTGTACTAAAAACCTCAATATTCACAAATCATTTTATGAAAATGTTTTTTTTTTCAGAATTTGCTGAACATATATGCAGAAAAAGTAGATAGCTAACTGCTTAAAGTATAACTGGTCCACTGGTTTAATTACTACCCCACTACATCAATATCTACCAATGATATTGATTAATGATTAATTTCTTATAGTCATAAGTATATAATTTATATGGTGGAAACAATGCCCACATTTACAAACTTATATGCTATACTAAGAATAACATACTCCATTCGTTTCATAATATAACACTAAAAATGCCCACATTTAAAAAAAAGGTATGTTTTATCCTTTGAAAACTTTGAATTACAGTTAATTAGTTATACTTTTGAGGTCAATTAGTTGTTTCATAGATCAAAATGGATATAAACATAGCCACCCACGTTGTATTTGCTCAAAAAGGAGAAAAATGGCATATGATCCAAGAAAAACACTCTTTACGATCATAAAGTGATAGAAATTGCCCAAATTTATCCTAGTTTCACATGTTTATTTCAATGAATTGGTGGAATATAATTGACCACCACCCAATTTCTGCCAATAATAATACTTTCATGATGAACAGACTAAAATGATGTCAACTTTGAAGTTAGAACATCAATTTTGACCATGAAAGTGAAATGCACCATGGATTTCAACGGGGACTAATTATGATCTTATCCTTTTTTTTTCTTCCAATTAAGTCAAATTAGTGAAGATTGATTTACCAGATATTATTCAGCAAGTGGATACCCACATACAAAACACCTAATTAGGCGCATAAATTCTAGGGCACCAAGTGGCACGGCAGAGTACAAGGTTTGCAGCGAATGGTACAACCGATAAATGCATTAGAGATATCGTTTTCTGGATATTCAATGGATTTCAGCTGTTGATGATAAATCAACATTTAAGAAGGGCATGAATGAGTAACTTGAGTAGATCGATAATCGTGAGATGTCTCCATATCTATTAAATGCCAAAACAAGTTCAAACTTACAGTACGATTGATTGATTTTGATGGATTTACCGCGAAAAATTTCTTTAGCTTTCCCCATCCGACCTCCATTGTTGCTACCAGATGTAACTTTTGTTGACTTCCTCTGAATTCGAAAACAAAAATCTCTTTAACAATATTTATAGAAAAAAAAGAGTTTGAATTAAGTCGTTTAAATTGCTGAGTAGTTTTTTTTTTTTTTTAACTATTCTACTCATAAATCGTAACCTAAATAGAAATGAGCAGAAAAATAGAGTAACTGAAATCAGAACCGGAATCATCTTGGAACAGGTCGTGCTAGGAGGTTCCGGTTCCTAAAATCATTGAACCGCCCTAAGAGTTCCGGTTCCGGTTCTCAAAATTAATGAACTCGGAACCGGTGGATAACCTGAAACCGGCGATTACACGGTATATGTTTATTAATAAATACACAAAATAATACTAGCATTATATACAAAACAAAAGAATAAAGCATATAAATGATATAAAACAATTCAGAGAATTCATATTATAGCAGGAACAAGTCAATACATAACTAACCGGGAAACTTTGCAACTTAACATGAGATTTACCGAGAATCTGACATGCCGAGTATCAACACCTATCCGGGATCAACAAGACTTATTGATGACTGACACTGAGAATACAACTTCATCGCAAGAATCAACAAGAGTTCGCTAGATTATAAACACAATCGAGAACCAATCACCAAATCAATAACCAACAGGAATCATCATGTAACCACCGTAACCGACAGACAATACCACATCATGAATCAACGAGATCTCAATACAATTCAAACGAATCAAATTGCGTCATTCCCCCCTTAGGCCATTAGGGAATGAGGTCGATGAAGGTGATCATGACACCCCTAAATGAGTCCACGACCCAGCTTCACCACCACGGTCCATACCACTCCTCCGCCAGGTACTCCCGCGTCCACCGCTCAACATATTACACGAAGTAATACTCAAGCCGCCGTGGGTCCTCACGAAACGAAATCATCTCTCAAGGAATTCATACGGGTAACTCACATTCGATATCAAACAGAATATTAACAAAGACAAACTCCAAGAGAACGGAACCGGAACAAGATGATTATCATAACCCGAATCAATATCAAATGAATCTCGTACAAGGACAATCAAACGGAGACGCAACACAAGGAATTCTTAAGACTTGAATCGTGTCAAGCGAGACATTACAAGGATATTCCAACAATCAAGACATTTATCAAAAGATTATAAACAACGCATACCACAAATAATCACTATATTCTTCCAATTCAATGTTCTAAGCATCACATATATGATAACAATAAACCAAATAACAAATAAACACATAACATTTATATATATATATATATATATATATATATATATATATATATATATATATATATATATATATATATATATATATATATATATATATATATATAAGTGAGCGTTCATGCGAGAACCATTATTATTGCGAGAACTGCGAGAACCACTTTATGACCATTAGATTGAAAGATCAAAGGCTAGGATGAAAGATGTCAATTTTGTAAATAAAGAAACATGAAAGGACTAAAAGTTATAGACAAAAAGGGTAAAATAGTCAAATACAATCAGCTAATTAAGGGGGAAAAACTCCATAATTATAGCAAATTAATTTAAAATTTGAAATGGCAGTTTCATTACCTCAACCCACCGCACACTTTTATTTTTAAATTATTAATATTAATTTAATAGGTTAACTTATTTTCACCTTCTATTTATTCTCTCTCCATTTATGTGTGTTAAAACTTTTATAATCAAACCCTAATCCAATACGTTGCCTCCCTTGATTTTGACGGTATCTTTCCCTCTTCCGGCAGCCATATTCAGCCGCACCAATGAAGACCGCAGCCACCGTACACACGCACAACAAAACCATCTTCTTCTTCTTCTCCACTTTCTCAACGATTTTATCACCCGATCCTGCAATTCCGGCGACCGAACCACCGCCCGTAAGCAAGCAGGCATCAGCCACGAGGATCGACGACACATCCATCGCCGGTAAACCACCGCCGTCGCACCACCGCCATCGCACCACCATGTTCTACAACCACAGTTCTGGATTTTTCGGGTAAACCATCGCCGCCCTCAACACTAGATCTGTGAAGTTGATTATTATTGCGAGGAAGAAGGATCCGTAATAGTTTTTGCTCATTATTACAAGATCTATTCATTAGTGAAGAATAAGGATTTGTGCTCCTTTTTTGTTATGTTTTTAAAGGTAAAATAAAATCATATTCTTTTATTATTCTACTCCGATCACAGGTTTTTTTACAATGTCTTGTGATAAGTGATTATTCAATTTATCTTTTAATTTGTTAAATTTTTGAACAATGGTGAATAATTAAATTAGTTTTTTTGTGTTTTCTTTCAGATCTGTTCATCGGTGATCAACGTTTAATAGATCGATAGATAGTTAAAGATAACCTGAAGCAGATGGATATGTTCATTTGTGATTAACTCTCATGAGACTTCATTAGTTATTCTTGTATAAAAAATTATAGTTGTTCATTGTTCGTTACTGATTTTGTTCATTAGTGAATCTTTAAATTTTGTTCATTAGTGAATCTTTAAATTTTGTACATTCGTGAACATATTTTTTATTTTGAATATGGTTTGTTGATCAATAATATAGTCATTTATTCATTGTGCATATTTGTATATTTGTTCATGAATGAATTTGTAAATTTTGGTTGTGAACATAGTTTTCAATCAGTTAATATAAATTTTTAAATATGATAAACATTTTTCTAGATATGGTGAACAAATTTTTCTGTGAATACAATTATCCGGTTAATACGATTTTCCGATGAATACAATTTTCCGGTGAATGCAATTCTCCAGCATAATTAGTCAACATCTTGTTAAGTAAAACATGGAAAGTATTCATTATATTAATTTAATTGATTAACTAAAAAAACACAAAAGACCTTAATACCCTTTACATTTAAAAATTTAATTAAATGAAATGATTGGTCAGAAATGGTTCTCGCAGTTCTCGCAATAATAATGGTTCTCGCATGAACGCTCCCCTATATATATATATAACTACTAGTATACAGTTGTACATAGATGAACTCACTAAGCTCGTTGTAGCTTACCCGTTTAATGGACAAACATTTACAGGAAAAGATAAGAGAAAGCAGATAAGATCTTGAAGTTGATCAGAGGCTTAGAAGTTCTAATTCTGGTATACATTTAGGTATACGGAAATTGAGTAGTTTTGTGTAGTTAGTTGGTTTGTATCCATAGTAATTGTTGGTATGTAGCGAGATATTGGTTCGGTTGCTATCTTTTGTATAATCATTATCGGATTCGAATGGTTTATTGTAAGTAGATGGTTATTGGAATGTTTTCAATTTTGATTGGCGGGTATTTTGACCCGGTCGTTACAATATAATACTAGTTTATATCCCGTGAAAATTCATGGGGTGTTATATTTTTACTGAGGTGTTATATATTTACTAATTGTAAATTTTTATAATAGAAATATTATTCGTTATACTTCCTCCGTATCAAAATAAGTAACACACTTTCCATTTTGAAGTGTATCAAAATAAGTGACACACTTTAAAAACTTTCCTTATTTGGTAGAAATAGTGGAACCCATACCCACTAACTATCCACTTTAATAAAGTGAAATTATCCTTATATCCTTACTTTTACTTTTAAAACTCATTAATATTACTTTATTCAAGAAAAGTGGAACCCATTCTCCACTAACTATGTACTTTAATCTATTTTAACCTCTACTTTAATCTTTTACATCAAAAAATGTGTAAGGCAATTTGTGTCACTTATTTTGATACGGATGAAGTATCTAAGTATATAAAATATTAAATAAGAAATTATATAATATATTTTAAAGTAATTATTTTATTGAATTGTTAATAATGTTATATACATATACGAAATCTTAATATTAAAAACATATTAGAAGAGATATGGAAAATTAAAAACTCAATAAATGATCATGAAAAATTATTTAACAGAAATAAAGGTAATTAAATAACAAATTAGACAAGTTAACATAAATTTCTAAAGACTTTTTTAAAAACAATATTGATTGTTTAATTTGTTATACCGGCGCCCTTTTCTTTTATTAAAATGTATTTTTTTTAAATGAAGCATAATTACAATATTGAAATCACGGTATGGAAAGCCGGTTGAATTAAAATAATGAACATTCCACTATCTTGATCAACTGTCTTGATACATATCATCTTAATATAATTTGTAATTTTACTCAAATTTCAAACTGTAAACATGAGATTTTGACTTTTAAGGTCAAACATGTCAATTATGCACTTTTTTGTTTTACCTTTCTCTTATATTTCCCTCTAATGATGTAGGTAGTTTGAACGAGTTATAATTATATAGAAAACATATTAAGATTTGCATTTGGAAGTAGGATTTGAATTATTAAAAAGGAATATCATTATCCGCTTATAATATCCTAAAGAGGATAGTAAGTGTGTGACTGTCATATACCTAGGTATGAAACCACCTAAAACTGTTACGTAGTTTTGATTAAAACACTTATTATATACAATAGTTTACCCAATAATATAACATCAACAACTCCTACTATTTCCATCAATCGTTTAAATGGATAACACTTACATTAACTTAGCCACCAAATAGCTAATTTATCTCACTATTTCCATTAATCATTGTATAAAATCAAAATTAAAGGATTTGATTAATTGTATTGTATCTCATATATATAAGAACCAAGTTGTGTCGCTTTATGTAGCTAGTTTATCCCACTATTCCCATTAATCATTCTATAAAATCAAAATTAAAGGATTTGATTAATTGTATCTACCAAGTTGTGTCGTTTTATGACATATAGAAATTTGTCTTTCATATGCAAATTAATTGTGTCACTTAGTGACTTACCACCAACCGGCATGTGAAGATAAATTTGAACATTCGTCTTTTATGCGGGAGGTTTTGACGGATTTTGATTGCTAAGACTTGAGTTTATATGGTATATAATACACTAATAAGTTTATGTGATGAATCTTAAGTGTTTTCACAAAAACTACGTAGTTTTAGGTGGTTCCACACCTCACTACAAGAAAAAATGATTTTTGCGACGTAGGTTTTTTTGCGGCGATCTATGACGCCTCAAAAAGTCATAAAATGTCAAAAAGGAGAGGAATACGGAGTTTGACTTTCAATAGGCGGGTTTATGAGCCACAATGAAATTTAGGCGGGTTTATTTCCCTCCAAAGCTCGCTTTCATTTTACGCATTCTCATCTCCTCTCAAACGACAAACCCTCTCTACACGATTATACGACGAACACCACCTCCGCTCGAGCCCTACCACCACCGGAGCACCACTTCCTCTGGATCACCACCACCACCGGAGCCCAACCACCAGCGAAGCTTGCAGATTTGACGAGAGCGGACGTTTGTGAAAAGCGTTTGTAGTTTAGCAACGACAAATTCATCAAATTAGGTATGTTAAATGATGTAATTCAGAGCATGTTATGATTACTGTTATATGTTAGATTCTGATTTTTTGCTTGTTTCGTGATTACCGGATCGACGAACCTCCGCAAAAAATCAACAGCTCTACCGCCAGCCGAGAACCACCACAAAAGATCAGAACCGCTGAGATCCACCACCATCGAATCAGGTATGTTCATGTTCTGCTACTGTTCTGATTTATGATTTAATATTCACCGTAAATCACAAAATGGAAAGCATGATTGAATCGTTAAAAGAAGACGTGTACACAGCAGAAACTAGGGCTGAAACAACTGAAGGTAAAGTAGCGCAATTAACAGATTCAAACATAGAATTAAGTGAAGAATTAGGGTTTCTTAAAGGCAGCCATGAAAACAGTTCTGTAAAGATGAGTTTACTTGATAAACAATCGAGAGAACTAGTGCTCCAATTGCAGTATTCAAGAGCTTCATCTGAAGCAGGTCAAGAACAACAAAACATGCTGTATTCCGCAATTTGGGATATGGAGACTTTAATCGATGAATTGAAGCAAAAGGTGTCCACGGCTGAAATTAGGGCTGAAAACGTTGAAGATCAATGTTTAATATTGACAAAGGGTTGTTGATCGACCTCATGTTTCTCGTACAGATGCAGCTGGCATAATTGTATGTCTTAAAGACAAAAGGTAGTTGTTTTTTCAAGTAGCTTAATATTCTTTAAATATTACATTTCTGTTTATTTATCATTTCTTATGATAAATATGATTCATGTAACAGGTGAGAAGATCATTACAATTGCAGGTTGAAGAAAACGTCGTTCATCGTCTCCAGATTATGAGGTCTTAAGCGATAGGTAGTTTTTTTTGTAAACCTAAAAGTTTTAATTAGTTTACAAGGTTGAAATTGGAGTTGACTTTCCCGAAACACTTATACTATACTTATACAGTTATTGATGTTTCTGGAGACCTTATTAATGGAGTGGTGATGTTTCTGTGTGTTTGTGGCTATGGTGTTTCTTTAACTATTTAGCTTTAGATTGATTTAAAATAATTAAACTCACCTGAAGCATGTGCTTTGGGTTGATATGCTTAATTAATTTAAATTTGATTTTCAATGATTCAGGAGGGACATTATTGTCAGGAGGGATTGGACCAATTCACCTTCTTGAGATTATTGTATGTGGAGAGGTGTTTCTTGTGATGATATCACCTTCAATGTGGTTGCACTGTGAGTGTACCATAAATTCATGAAAGAATTTTGACTTTTTTGGTTAGATCATAACTTTTTTGTGGGTCAAAATAATGACTTTTTAGAAATCCTTTTAGTAAAATAATCTTTCAGGATGACGAGGAGCTGCCACCAAGACCAAGTATTGGAGATCTCAAGTGTTTACTCTCCATGTACAGTTTTTTCCTTGACTAAATCTTAGATGGAATTGGTGATTGTAGTACACTTAAGAATTTGTAAGACATCTAAATGTTTATGTTGTAAACTTTCAAATATGTTTGTTTTGTTAACTTTTTTGACATTTTGTAACTTTTAAATATTTGATTGTGTTGATGTTTGTTGGGTTTTTTAGATACAACATGTTTTTAAATATTATTGCCAAAAAAAGCAGAATTAAAAAAAAAAAAAAAATTACAGCGACATGTCGCCGCAAAAGGGTTGCCGCAATAGATTAAAATCTGGTCGCAAAATGCTCAAATTCGTCGCTGCAAAAAGTCTTTTGCCACGAAGCTGTAGAGGCGATCCTTTTGCTGCGACTTGTCGCCGCAAAAAGTCTTTTGGGGCGATTTTTTGACTTTTTGCGGCGATTTTGGTCGCCGCAAAAAGTCTTTTTTTTTGTAGTGCCTAAGCTTAGGTATGTAACAACAACACACTCATTTTTCCCAATCCTAAATTAAATTGAAAATATCATCCTTTGAAAATATTAAAAAATGATGTGGTCATTATCTTGTTATAACATTCTAAATTAATTTGAAAATATTATCCTGATTTGTATTATCCTTTTTTAAATTGAATTACCGGTTATAATTTAAATTACCGATTTTTTTTAATATTATAAATATCAAAATCTAATAAGTAATAAGGTGATTTCTTAGTCAATATATACATACACACACATTACAAATACTATACTAAATTCTTGAAAAATAAAAAAAATTATGATAGAAAAGGAAATACGATGCCGATCTATTTTTCTTAAAAGTCAGAAAAATGAAAAATCATGAATAGAAAAACGAAAAATCAGAAAGCTAGTATATACATAATACCTTAAACTTAATTAAATTAATTTAAATTAGTACTATGAATTTATTAAAATTTTGAATTAATTAATTTATAGGTTATTGGTCATAATAGTTCATAAGACCTCATAATGGAGAAATGTACGCTGCAAAATATAAACATTTTTTCCAGAAACATCAAGTTTATATTAATGAACAAAGAAGACTGAGAGATCAAAGAAAACAAGAAGGTGACGAAAGTAGAGCAAAAGAGAGAGAAGAGAAGAAAAAAAGGAAAGAAACTTGATTAATTCTAAGCAGAAATAATAAGTTTAGGGGGAGATTGTTGAGATATATCAGAGTTAGTACTAATATATTACTTGTTACTGATGTTGCAGTACTGATGATGCGAATTACAACTTACTACTGATCCTTGAAGATACTACTGATGATCATATTTGGAGCTGATCGTGTCCGAGATCTTAGGAGAATCAGTTTAGAATTAATATACTTTTGTAATTCGATTGTAATCTATTCCTAGAATAACTATGGTATAATGTTAGGCTTCAAGGACTATTACATATAGTTCCTTATGAATTGTAAACATATGTGTGTATTGATCGATCGAATTAATATACATTGAAGCTTTTTGTGAAAACTGTGTTCTTAATTATTCGCATATAATTTACAGTTTTTATTGTTCCTGTTCAATCACAAGAGTGTTAATCCACTGTAACTTCCCTTTGTGAGTAGATCTGTGATTCAATAACTTATTGAGTTATTCGATCCTGACAATTAAGTTCTGTCTGGTTAAAGTGTCTGTCTGAATATATTATGTTTGTCTGGATAAATTAGTGCTCTCGTTTGTTTTACATGCGGAATGATAGTCATAATTATAAAATTTGATAAATTTTCCATATTTAAGTCCTCATTATGGTAAGAAAACATAATTAAGTGATATATAACTTTAAATTGAATTTTTTAATACCCAAGGCTTGTAGCCTAGTGGTATCCAAGGAGGATACCCATGACCTATTGCTCATGGGTTCAAGTCCCGTCGTGGACAAAAAGGTGAAAGGTTCGAGGGAAGGCATACTGCCCCTTGTGGATGTCACTGTCTAGGCTCGAACCACTAACTTACTAACTATCCGTTCAAAAAAAAAAATTGAATTTTTTAATAATAAAAAATATCAATATATAACTAATAAAGTTGAAATTTAAAATAAAAATATATTTTTATTAAAAAATTAAACATTTTCTGACCAGACTTTATAAAATATAAAATTATAATCTACATAAATATAAAAAAGAAAAAAAAGTTGTGACTTAACGGGGAAAGAATCATCTCATGGGTTTTTCGGTTAAGTCGTGTTGTATGGATTAAGACGTAAACAAACAGATTTCTTATGACTTTCCACATATAATTATTTTATCATTAAATCCATTAAGTCGAAATCAAACGACACCTAGAAAACATATCTATTAGAACTTAGCAAAAACATTTAAATATATATATTTATATTAACGGCACAATATAGCAAAACCATTTCTTATTATTATGACGCAGGATATTTGTATCACAATTTTTAAATTTTAAATTATGTTAGAGGAAAGAGGGTGTCTAGAGGGAAGAGGGAGGGGAGTGAAAGAGATGATGGCTGGAGACGAAGGCTACGACATGATAAACTATCGCAGGCGGTTTACCCAACTTCCTGACCCAAAAACGCTGTTTTTGGACACTTTATTTGCATTTTAGTGTTTTTTCTTTAGTTTTGCAAACTTTGTTTAGGCCTGGTAGCGACCCGTTTGTTGTTTTAGGCCCATTCGAAATTTTGGGCCATATTTAAAGTGTATTTTGTTGATTGGAAAAATCAGTTGAAGTTTTTCAGAAAATTGTTTTTCTCCCAAAATTGTGTTCTTGGTTTGAACAGGTTTTGAAGGCCAATCCACGATATTCTTTGAATCAACATGTTTTTGGTTAGATTATTTAGTATTCGTAAAATCAACGGATCAATCTATACTATCGTTCTTTTTAGCTCTACATCACTTAGCGAACTTGTGTCCTTATGATCCAAGCTTCATGTGTTACGTATACACTCTTAACGTATGTGTGGGGGGACATCAAGGTGTATTATGTAAGGTATTAGCGCTAACATTATGAGTTTGTGTCATTAATTACTCCATAAATGTCAATATGATGTATAATTGTAGAGCATTATTCAATCAAAGGCAACGCAAGTGGATATAATAATTCATCTATATTGATTAACAATATATTATAGGCTTACGATTTTGTATTTTATTAAATATTTCATTATCTGATATTCAATCGTTGAGATAGCCAGATATGTTAAATATTGTCAAGTATGTGTATGCTGTCAAATAATATTATGATAATTTAAAGAATCTTCCTTGCTTGTGTATATTAATAAATAGTTTTTGCTGATTAAAATCACAAACAGTGAAATAAGCTGAGTTAATCTGATTGGTTAACAAAACTCGATGTGAACCCCATTGTCAATCACCCACCAACTCTCCGGCCATTCTTAAAATACTAAATATAATATGTTGCAGATTCGCCAGCCAGGACGAAATCTCGCTCTTTAATTTGCTCATAGTTTGTTTGTATATATGTAGCTATCTATTTCGATACATTTCCTACTGTACGTGCTTTCAGTAATACTATTACACTTCAGATGGATATGGTGCGTCTCTCTCTCTCTCGATCTCTCTCTCTTTAGATCTCTATCACACACACACACAACACACACACACACACACATAGAAACAAATTTCTTATTTCTCGATCACTTTACTTGTGTAGACAAGTAATGGTGAAGAGTTGCCAAAGAAGCTGCAACTCTATTCTATGTACTTCAGTCCTCCCTCCTTTAGCGTTCGTGCTGCTCTCAACTTCAAAGGTTTCATATGAGTTTTTTTTTATAGTTTTCAATATTATTTTATAAGTTTGTAGCACTTGAAATATCATCAATAATTAATATGACTTTCTTGTTTATGGATCCCAAACAGGGATTGATTATGAATACAAACCGGTCGATTTGTTCAAAGGACAGCAGTTCCGTCCTGGTAATTAACAAACATGGTTATTTCAATTTAATGGTTTTAATAATAGGCCTAATGTATTTTGGTATCTTAAATAGATCTTTTACTACCATAAACTATTAAAAGTGCAACATGATACTCCAAACTTGACAAAATGGTTAATTTATTTCTCTGACTCACTAATTTAGTCTTGGTTTCTCACGTGATTTGCTTCTAATATTTTTTAAGGATCCAACGAAATCAATTCAAGTAAGAAAACGCGATTAAATTAACGAGTCAATGTACTAAATCGACTATTTTGTCAAGTTCAGATGCACTTTAATAGCACAGTGTAGTAGATGACTTGATCAACCAAGTTTAAGATACTAAAATATATTTTGACTAAATCATATGAGTGCTTATTTATAACTTAATTAGGGGTCGATTTATAAGTGTAGAGTTTTTGGAGATCAATCCTATGGGGTATGTGCCTGCAATAATTGATGGTGATATAGTGCTCGCTGATGCTTCTGCAATACTAATGGTTAGTATCAAAATCTTGTTCATAAAATTGAGTGATTACTTATATGTTTTCACTATTTCGTGCTTAATTATTATTTATATGATACAGTACCTTGAAGAGATGTACCCTCAACATCCATTGCTACCTGATAAAATTCAGAAAAAGGCAATAAACTTTCAGGTTTGGCTTCCTTTTCTATATATTAACTTTAGTGATCATAAGTGAAGTTTTAGATGGAAATAATAACACAATAAAAGGTGAAAAACCAAAATTAAAGCTGAATCATATAAATGCATTTTATGTGTACGTTATGGTTTATCTGTTATCTCCATACACCCTTTTGTTTAAACTAATGATCTACTTTCAAATCCGTAGGCTGCAAATATTGTTACTACAAGCATACAACCTTTAATAAGGATACCAATTTTGGTAAGTATTTTGTAAACCACTCTAAAAAAACTTATATTACCTAAACTCATATATTGTGTCCATTATCCCAACTTGCAGTGGTACATCGCGGAAAAAGTGAGTGATGATGAAAAGATCGATTGGGTTCATAAACATCTTGGAAAAGCCTTTAAAGGTAAACTTTTTTACTCTCACTGAAAAAATGTTTAAGAATGTAACTATATACAGAGGGCGGTACCAAGGGGAGGGCACGGTGCCGGTGCGCGCCTGCCCACTCTGAAATTTTTCCAATTAGTATAAAATTTTAATGAGTTAGTTTGTTTTGCACATCCAAATATATATAGTATATGGACGATAATTAATACACGTCGTATCTTAGCTTACTGGTTAACTTATAAAACCACTATAACCTTGAGGTCGAGTCCGTTTCATATGCAGACTTAAAAAAAAAAAAAAAAAAAAAATTCTTTTTTCTTGTTATAACATTTCTTTTGCTTTATTTCTCACTTTCTTTGGACCATTTTCCCCATATAAATGCATTTTCCCCATTATACAGAACGTTCTAGATGGTATACCATAGATAAATAATAATAATAATAATAATAATAATAATAATAATAATAATAATAATAATAATAATAATAATGATAATAATAATGATAATAATGATGATAATAATAATAATAATAATAATAATAATAATAATAATGATAATAATGATAATAATGATAATAATAATAATAATAATAATAATAATAATAATAATAATAATAATAATAATAATAATAATAATTTAGAAAAAAACTAATAATGTTGTAGAACGAATAGAAATGCAACTCAAAAGCGATGAAGTTTATCAAAATCTTTTATGCTTTTTATTTTCAGCTAGATTGTGTTGTGTTAATAGGCGATTTTGTTCTAAGCAGGTTATGCGAATGCTTAATTAACAAAATTTTACACGCTAATAACGAAATTCGTCAATTAAGAAACGACGTGATTAGCCTGCATTCCAGCTAGGCCTTTGGTGGGATTGAAAAACACCTTTATCTGAAATTTAGACAATATTACAAAGTAAAACATATGAAAGAAAAAACAACTCACTAGCTAATACTTACTCTAAGTATTACTAGATCTCTAAACTCTGTTTTTGCCATGCATTAAAACTGAGGTTCTAACCTCTATTTTTACTAAAATCAGCTACCAAGGCTTCAACATTTAACAGAGATAGAATATGCAAGTTTGACTTATAAAATTCAGACCTTTTGGCCAATCTTTTGGAGTTTTGGACCTTTCCCATTTCTATAAATGAGTCTTGGATCCACTCCTCATCAAATAATAATAATAATAACAAAAATGATCTTGACTTTTATACTAAGAGCATTTCGTGAATTTTATCAACTCGTGCAGCTCTGGAGAAATTATTAAAAGATCATGCTGGGAAGTATGCAACTGGAGATGAAATTTCCCTGGTATGATTTCATTCCTTTTGCATATATTTTAATATCTTTAATCAAAAACATGTGTACATGAAATGTATTTGTGTGGACTAAGAAACGAGAACACAAATTGGTCCGTTGATTCTATAAAGTTCCAGGACAGTTTAACCCAAAAACCACATTGGTTCAACGAATGCCGAAGATTTGGATCTTCAAAACCTGTTCAATAGAAAGAACAAAAAATTTGGGCAAATTTTCTTTAAATCAAAAACTAACTCTTCCAGAGTTTCAAACAAATATTAAATAAATCCCAAAAAACACAAATGGATTGAAAACTTGGTATAAAACAAAGTCCAAAACTTCATTAAAAAAAAAACTAAAAATGAAAATAACTCTCCAAAAACATTGTTTTTTGGAACTGAATGTTCCATAAACCGCCTATCAATAAGGAACTTTTGACTCGTTGAATGCCTGAAACATAGACCAGAGACAAAAGCTATGCTCATTTCAGTGCATTCCCTTTCTTCAGGCAATCAAGGGCTTCAAAGAACAAAAAAATCGTTCCTCCACATTTGGGACTACATTAGTATTCTGGGCTTCTAGCATTATGATATTTCTTAATTAAAGTAACATTAAACTAAGTGGATATGGGATATATTTAGACTCACATATATTGACTAGACTACTCTTTGAAATTGTGTTAACTTATGCAGGCTGATATCTTTCTGGCTCCATACGTCATTGGTTACCCAAAAGAACAAAACTTTGACATGGTGAGTTATCTTATAAAACGTACGAAAACTACTTCATATGATCTAAACTAGAAACTATTAATTGACGTGTGTTGGTGCAGAGTGGTTATCCTCTTTTATCCAGGTTGGCAGAGGCATACAAGATGGTACCTTCTATTCAAGCTGCCTTGCCTGAAAACCAGCCCGATTTTCCACCCGTTGAAAAAACAAGTTAAAGGATTTATGTTATGTGTACTATTGTCTTAAATTCTTTGTTTTCTGATTGCATGATCGACTCCCGTTGTTTAAAAAGGCGCCCACTACTTCAATTATTAACTCATAGTTGATAATTGAGTGATGGAAATTGGACAAAGTGTGTATCAATAAATGATTTATTTGTAAGAAGGATGATATATATCAAAATTTGAACTTTCAAAGGTTTTCAATCTTGTAGAAATGATAATTTGATGCCAATTTTCAAATTCTTAGTTTGGAATAGCACATTGTGGGCTGTATCATTTCCTAGGGGTGGCAATAAGTCGGTTGGGTCATAAATGGGTTGACCCGTTAGGGTTTACGGGTTGAAAATCTCAACCCAACCCGTTTAGCTAAACGGGTTGCGATTTTCAACCCAACCAAATTACTAAACGGGGTTGGGTCATAAACAAGTTGACCCGTTTAGAGATTTTTAACACAACCTATATATAAACAGGTTGCAAATAGGTTGACTGATTTAAATTTTATAATATAAAAAATTACAAAAAAGAACAACACCCATATATTAAACCCATATATTAAGAGTTAAATAACTTAATTAGCCGATTAAGTGTAAAATACAAACATAAGTCAACAACGTTAAATATCTAAATACAAAAAATTATTAAATGAATAAATAAATTGAAATATATTACTCCCTCCGTCCCAAATTTATTGTCCACTTTTAAGAAAATGCAATTATTGCATTGTCCACCAATAAAATCTCATATTTACTCACTTATAGTTCATATGATTGGTTGTAATTTGAAAATGACACTTATTTTGGGACAAACTAAAATAGTAAGATGGACAATGAAAATGGACAATAAAGTATATACTCCCTCCGTCTCATAAAAAAATTTACATTTCATTTGGGCACAATCTTTTAGGAAATAGTTAATGGTGGGTCCTTTGTAATACTCCCTCCGTCCCACAAAAAAGTTTACATTTCTTACTAAACTTTTGTCCCACAAAAAAGTTTACATTTCTCACATTTGATGGACCCCACATAATAAAATATTATTATTACTAAGAACCCCACCATTAATATTCACTAATTATCTTTCTCTCTCCAATCCAACCTTATATTTTAATCAAAAGTATTACAAGTGACCCCACCACTAACTATCACCTAAAATCTTGTGCCCAAAAGAAATGTAAACTTCTTTGTGGGACAGAGGGAGTACTTTTAATTAAAATATAAGGTTATGTTGGAGAGAGAAAGTGTTTTATTGGTGGAATGATTGGTAATAATATTATTTTATTAGGTGGACCCCAAAATTTGAAAAATGTAAATTTTTTGTGGGACAAAATTTTAAGGAGAAATGTAAATTTTTTTGTGGGACGGAGGGAGTAATATTTAAACGGGTTGGCGGGTCGTAAATAGGTTGAATATCAAAACCCAACCCAACTTGTTTATATGCGGGTTGTAAATGGGTTGACCCGTATATGACCAGCAGGTCAAAAGTTATAACCCCACCAGCTAATTGTGGGTTATAAACGGGTCGGGTTAAATTCCTTTCCAATTCCTTTTTGTTCATATTTGAGAGAATAATGTTATACGCCATCAAGTCATTTTGTAGGTCCATAATTTGTTCATATTGGAATATAACATATATACTCAACCGGTTTTTAAACAAAAGATGAAATAACAACAATAAATTCCCGAAAATAATGCTTTAAATTGTTATTAGTTTATCAATGTAGTTTGTAATTCAGTCGTTAAATTGTTCATAGACAATAATGCACGCGTAAGAAAGTTACAATTCGGATACAATGTTGTAACAAAATTATTGATCCCAATTTATTAATTTTCAAATAAAATTAAAATAGAAGGTGGTTTTATAACTTCTTCCCGGGAAAATCCGGTTGGTTTTCAGGCATGGCATCTATGAAAGCAGGAACTTGCTTGTAAGCCTTGCTTAACCTCGATAAAAGAGGGTACTCACTCTGCACCAACAAAATAAGAGTAAATTACACAAATGGTCCTTTAGTTTTTACCATATTACATATTTGGTCCTTTAGTTTCATAAATTACACTGGTAGTCCTTATTTATGAAACTATTGAACACACGTTTATTAATCCCGTCAAGTATGGTTACGTGTGATGCACGAGGGGGTAAATCTGTCCTTTTCCCTTTCCCTTCACCAATTTTAAACCCATTAAAACTCGTTTGTTAGACGGGAAAAGTTAACGTTGTTTAGGTAAAGGACCAAACGTGCCAATAGTTTTAGAAATAGAAACTACCAGTGTAATTAATGAAACTAAAGGACCATATATGTAATATGGTACAAACTAAAGGACCATCTATGTAATTTACTCCAACAAATAACAACCATCAGTTTTAATGCTACAATTAGTGAACAAGTTATATAAGAGCAGGAGACCGTACCATATCAAAGTCGTATCTTTGTGATGCGTTAATTATTGGCTCCAGAAACACATCAGCCTGCATTAGTTGAGCATATTTTTATACAAAATTAATATAATTTTTAAAAAAATAAATAAAAGAAAGAAACAGTACCATGTAGATTTCATCTCCAGTTGCATACTTCCCAGCATGATCTTTTAGTAATACCTCCAGAGCTGCATGATTTTATCTCAAACATCTTAAAATTAGAATTAAAATTCGAAATTAGTAATATATTATTTGTTTATGATGATTGTGAGTTTACCTGCAAACCCTTTTCCAAAATGCTTATGAGCCCATAAAATCTTTTCATCCTGACCAACATTTCGTCCTATGTAACCCTGCAAAGTTGGTATAAAAAAATCAACTGGAATTAAATATCTGTGAATGATTATGAACAAAGGAAAAAGATATTATCTTACTAACCAAAATAGGTAACCTAACAAGAGGCTGTGTGCTTGAAGTAACAATATTTGCAGCCTATATTTGAAACAAGATAATCAATTATATTTGAAACAAGATGATTAATTATCCCAAATGATATTACCTGATAGTTTATGGCCTTTTTCTTAAGATCGCGAGGTAACAAAGGATGCTCAGGGTACTTCTCTTCAAGGTACTGTATTGCAAGAAAAATAAGAACAAAATAAAAATAAATAACGAAATAAAACTAAAGACACTAACCATTATGATTGCAAAAGAATCAGCAAGCATGAAATCACCATCCTTGAGAGCAGGCACATATCCAATAGGATTGATCTTCAAATATTCTACAATTCAAAATATTCAAAGCAAGTAAAGATACAGATTATAACCCTAAATTCAAACCAATAGCTTAGATTATAAGTTATAGCCCTAATTTGAAAAGGAGTACCAGGACGGGCTTGCTCGTCTCGGAACAGATTAACGGCTTTGTATTCATAATCAAGTCCTGTTGGCGATCCACAAGCAACAACAGATAAAGAATTAACATTATACAGTAATTCAAATTGAGTGATAAACAATGAAATTATAAAACCTACCTTTCAAATTGAGAGCAATACGAACGCTATAAGCTGAACTGCTCATGAAAAACGAATAGAGTTGCAGACCACTCGTCTGCATCAAATCAAATCAAAATGAATCGGTTAGTGTGAGATCAACAGACATGTAAAACGAAAAAGGGGGAAAACGCACCATTTTGTAAATTTCCAAATCGAAGATGCTGATCGTAGTATATATGCAGTGCAATGTATGAACACTAGACCAGATTTGGGGATATTGTGAACGAGAACGATGATTCTCTCAAAATACGCCTTTTTGACTTTCTGGAAAATAACAGGTAGGTAGGTACGTCAAGACACAAATTGAATTGGTTGACCAAATTCATCCCTTGGTCAAGTGTGTGGGGGTCACGCGTATTTCTTTAAACTATACTAGCTTACGCCTGTGCAAATTAGAATAAAAACCGACAAGAATTGTAGAGCTAAATCGCACTGAATTAAGCTACATTAGTTTGGTTCTCGGTTCTAATTTTATAAAAAATTGGCTCCCGGTTCCAATTTGTTCGGTTCCGAGCGGTTCGGTCCAATCCAAAACCGAGAAAAAACCGAAAAAAGTTGAAGAAATTACCTCGGTTCGGTTCCGGCCGGTTCTTGGTTTGGTTCGGTTCAATTCCAAGCATCATCGGTTCGGTACTCAGTCTGGCCAAAACCATTTTTTCGGTTCTCGGTTCTAGTCGGTCCGGTCCGGTTTAATAAGTTGTTTTATATTAAGTTATTTTAATAAACTTTTAGTCATTAAAAATAATCTTGTGCTCCTTTATTGTGTTATCCATTGCATTCAATCAGTCGTAACGCAACACTATGTTTAGGATCCAACAATATATCATCTTATAAACACTAAACTAATTAATTTGATTATCATTAACCACCAAGACCTCATGTGGCGCACATGTATATTATTATATATCCATCTGTTTCCATGTTGCATAATTTTGAACATATTTTTTTTTTGGAAACGGCAAATAATATCAACGGAAGCCTACTCGCAATATTTCAACGAGCACCCCCAGGTTCGAGCTCCTTTACAGGGCATACCCAGCCCCCATAGGGATTTCCAGGGAAAAATCCCTCATACTTGGCACCACAAGAGGTGTTTACAGCAATCGAACTCCCGACCTCACACCTCATATGAGAGTAAAACCCATGCATAATTTTAAACATATGGACTAATATTTATGAGTTGTGTTTAAGGAAGTGAAATTTTAAAAGACAAATTTTAGTTATTGGAAAAGATCTATTAACTACCAACACCATCAAATTACATGTGATTCAATATACAACAACCGCCGCCGACCACCTCCGACCACCGTCCGCCACCCGACACCGATCCCCGCCGCCGCTGACCACCTCCGGCCGCCGCAATCACATGTGATTGGATACGCAATCACATGTGATTGAAAGCAGGCGACGATGGCGAGTGGTTGCCGGTGGTAGAGACGGTGGCCGGCATAGGTTGGTGGTGGTGGTGATCGATGGTGTTGAATCACATGTGATTTAATACACATGGGATGGTGGTAGTGGTGGTCGGCATTCTGCAACCACATGTGATTTTTCACACATGGGTTGGTGGTGGTGTTGATGTGTTGAATCACATGTGATGTTGGTGGTGGTAGTGATTTGAGGGTTCATTTATCAAAGGCTGAGATTTATTCCTCGTAACTTTATAAAAATGATGACCTCCTTGAGCATTTCCCTATGAATAAAATATAATATTTCGTATAATATCTTTCAAGAGTTGTATTCTAGGAAGTCCAATGGATTTGTCTAGTCCCAAGGGACAAATCCTAGCCATTGGATCAAGATGGCCAAGATCAAATCCCCCACCTACAGCCACCGCCGGCCGCCGCCTCCGGCCGCCATCCGCCGCCGCCGACCACCGCCGATCGCCGCCGTCCGCCGCCGGTGGCCGGCGGTGGTGGTGGTGGCTGACAGTGAAGGTGCTGGTGGTAATGGGGGTGGTGGTGGTATTGATGTAGCGAAGCACATGTGCTTCACTAAAACACAGCATATTACTTCGTAGCACATGTGCTTCAGGTCACGAAACACATGTGCTTCAAGTTACTAAAAACATGAGTTTCTACACACACAAGGGAGCATACGAAGCACATGTGCTTGACGTTATGAAACACATGTGCTTCACTACACATAAAAAAATCAAAACAAGTGACGAACATATCATAATGAAGCACATGTGCTTGATAAAGCCAAGCACATGTGTTTTTGTTCCTGAACACATGTAACTTTCAAGCAAGTCATTTGTGTTTGAATGACGAAGCACATGTGCTTGTGAAGGAATTATGTGCACAGTCAGTCAACCTATGATGATACATCCATGCCTACGAAACACTTAAGGGTCACACCGGTGAGTGCATGTAATACGAGCAAGATAAGCAATGATACTATGAAGAGGAATGATTCATAATAGTCATTATGAATCAGTTAAATATTAAGTTAAGTTTAACTTATTACTAGATTAGTTTAACTAACTAATTAATACAAGTAGTTGTACATTTACTAGTTGAGTAAATATACAATGTGTTAATTATAGATTATCCATGATATGATTTAAAGCTATTAAATCATATAGTAATTGGATAACATTGGTGTATATATTATATAAAGGTTATTATATAATTAATTATTGAAAGTATAAATACAAGTATATAATTCGTGTATATGGGTACCGAATTATTAGTGTATTAATAATAGACATTTAGTAGTTAAGTGCAACAATAATAAACTAGTTAAACTATAAGGGATGGAAGTGTTAAAAGAAAGTTTAATTAAAGTTCTAATATTAATTAAACTAGAAGGGTTCTAAGCGTAACTTATTTGTATATAAATAAGAGGCTTAGGGTAACCCTAAAACCCCTTACACCCTCAAGAAAATACTTCCTCCTCTCCTCCTAGTTTCGGCCGAGAACAAGCAACAAGGGAAGAACACAAGTTTGTGTTCTTCGTGTTCTTCGTGTTCTTCAAGTCTTGAAGATCCAAGTTCATTGCTTAGATCAACTAGAAGATCGCTCGACTTGTTCATCATCAGTGGATCTATCTTAAGCAATCAACAAGGTATGTTTTGGGAAAACCTTTTCTCCCTTCTCCCTCTTGGACGAATTTCGGCCAAAGAACCCTTGATGGTCGACGAACACACAAGTATGGTCGACGAACACACTGTAGGTTTCTTTCTTGTTAACCTAATCTAGTTCTCCAACATCCCAATCCTTTAGGGTTTAAGGATTAGGTTTAATCCCAGTTCCGCATTTAGGGATTAAATCAGCTAGTTGATTTTAACCGGTCAAGAACAAGTTCATGTTCTTGGTCAGTATGGTCGAACCAAGTTTACTAGGAGGTTGACCCAAGTGGTCGATCAGTGACATGCGAAACCCTACAGTGGTATCAGAGAGTTGGTATAGAGATCTAGACTAGATTAACAAAGCTTGTTTGTCTACTTTAATTTTAAGTTTTTTTGTTTCAAGTTTTTTTTCTTCTTCTTAAATTTCGAAAAGGGTAAAGAACCCTAGGACCAAGAATATTAAACTAGTATAAGTTTAATTGGTCAAGAGGTTTCTAAGAACCCTAGAATTTTCGAAAAGCAAGAAAGAACCCTAGGACCAAGAACATTAAACTAGTTTAGTTTAATTGGTCAAAAGGCTCCTTTCCCTAACCCTAGAATTTTTGAAAAATTGGAAGAACCCTAGGATCAAGAATTTCAAAGTTCTTGATAAAGAGGATTCTTTCCTTATTGTTTGATCTTCAAAATCTAGGATCAAGTATGTTAAACCAAGTTTTGGTTTAATTGATCAAAAAGGATCCTTTCCTTTCCTCAAAGATTTCGAAATCAAGGAGGTTACTTGGACACCAAGTTTGTTAAACTAGCTTAGTTTAATTGGTGGAAAAGTTCCCTAGGCTTTAAGCAAATTTTCGAAACCCTAGATATAATCTAGGAATAAACTAGTTTAGTTTAATTAAAAGAATTAATTAGTACAATAATAATCTAAAACCTAGATAATTAAACAAGTTTATGTTTAATAGGTTTAATTATTATTTTAATAGATTTATTAAGACTAGTTCTTTAAACCTAGTAATTTAGACAAAGTTTTATTGTCTATAAGGTTTAATTTAAAGAGTTTAAATAAATTTATTAAAGGTTATAATCTATCTTAGAATTTAAACAAAGTTTATTGTTTAGATAGGATTGATTAAAAGAAATTAATCTTTTAAAAATGATGTCTTTGATCAAGAAAGTCAAAACCCTATTTTTTATTGATCAAAAACAAGATTAGGGTTCATCTAATTAATTTGGGGAATTGATAAAGAAGATGTTAATTTTTAAGTTCTAAAATTAAGAAGATGTATTTAATTATTTATATATATGTATTAAAATTTTCGGAATTTTTTAATAACTAGGTAAAACTGAATTTTAAAGGATATAATAAGTTTATACGTATTTTAATTAGATTAAGTTAAAATACATATGTATAAGCTAGATGTAATATTCTTATTAGAATGTTACAAGTTTATTATAAAATATACATATATACGAATACATTAAAATACAAGATAAAAATGGAACAATTAAAAAGGGTAATGTTATTTTGATCTTTAAAGATAATATTATAATTAGTTATTGTATAAGTTATAATATAATTAAAACTAGAAAGTACAAAGTTATGATTTAATTATAACTAGAAATTGTACAAGTTGAAATTATATGATTAACTAGAAATATACAAAGTTATATATATTAAGATGTATAAAAGTTATAAGTTGTTATAACTAGTTAATTATACAAGTATAGTATAAGTATTTTACAAGTCATGTAATATACTAGATTAATGATCAAGTATAAATAACAAGGACCTATATTTAACTAGTTAAAGTTAAATATAAGAAAGGTTTAAACAAACTAAGAGTTATTATATATAGTCTTTATATAATAAGTTTATTAGTTTTCACCAAGTATAAACTGGTGATTGTGTTAGCTTAAGTTTCATCATGGTTGTTGAAGCTAGTGGGAGCTACACAAGAAAATCACAAAGTTTGTAAGTGTGTCGTTAAGACATAAGTCTTGGTCGAATCTAATAAGTCATAAGAAATGTTTAATTTCATTATTAGACATATGGAAAACTAGATGTGTTAAACTAGGTTTATGTTTCAAGTTCATGAATCATAAAATTTTTAAAAGTTTAACATAAGTTTATAAGTTTTTCAAGTAATATAAAACAAGTAAGTTTTATTAGAAATAAGGTTTCTCACAAAATCTAGTAAAACATTTTGTACACCTCGTTTTAGGTATACATGTAAAATCGTGCAAATTATTGAAACTATAAGTTTTAAAGAATAGTTCTTAATTTTTAAAAAGGTGTCTTGTAGAACTCTTCAATTCACAAGTCACACATTTTAAACAAGGATTAAGATAGGAATAAAAGTTTAAGTTTAGTTTAAGACTTAAACAAACCCAAGAAAATCTTAGATCTAAGTACTATCCACCTAATGGAACACCTCACTTGTTAAACGATATTCATATTGTAAGGATAAAGAACCTTAGATATGGATTCAAATCATTGCGAGTGTTAGGGTGCGTAAGGTTCTGTGATAATCGGGAGTCCCGGCGCAGAACATTGCACTGTCTTAGATGGTCTGATCTACTTTGGTGATAATCGGGAGTCCCGGCCCAAAAAGTACATGAGTAGAATAAACATACTAGACTTTATTACTAACTTAGAAATGTACAATTAGATTGTACAAAGTTGTAATAAGTTATAAGTCTAAAGATTCTACGACCCCTAGGAATCGTGTCAAGTCTTGATACGATCGGTAAGCAAGTTACCTACCAGAAATAGCATGTCTCGTCGGGAAGTGCCCAAACCTTGCGGCGAGAATGTGATATATGGATCCTAGGCCTAAAATATTAATTATGGGTTTATAATATATTTTAGAGAATATTTATTGATGATTACTAATTAAATTGGGTTTGATTTGTAGATGGCAGCAACAAACGTGATTGCGACAACAAGTACCAACAATCTCTCACTTCGCTCAATCCTCGAAAAGGACAAGTTGACGGGGTCAAACTTTCTCAATTGGGAGCGCAATCTTCGTATTGTGCTCAGGCATAAGAGAAAGTGGTATGTCTTGGAGAGAGCAGTACCAAACACCCCTGCTGTTAATGTCAGAGCTGAAACGAGGCAAGCTTATGATAAGCATGTCAGTGATGCACTCGATGTGAGCTGTCTGATGCTCGCCACCATGAGTCCTGAGTTACAAGCGGGACTTATGGATGTGCCTGCATTTGAGATGATTCAGCAACTTAGGGATTCATTTCAAGAGCAAGCTCGAACTGAGAGGTTTGACATCAATCGAGCCTTCAACTCTTGCAAGATGGTCAAAGGAATGCCGGTGAGTGCCCACGTCATGAAAATGAAAGGACACATGGATCACCTCGCTAGAATTGGTCACCCCATACCGTTGCAAATAGCAACAGATACTATATTCAACTCGTTGTCTGATGACTACAAGTCTTTTGTGGTCAACTACAACATGCATAATATGGAGAAATCCATTGCTGAGCTACATTCCATGCTCAAGACAACTGAGTTGAGTTTGGGGACCAAATCTAAGGACGTTCTCTAAATCGGTAATGGCGGTGGTGGTGGGAAGAAGAGAAAAGGGCATGGTGGTAAATGAAAGGGTAAAACCTATCCTAACCATGGAGTGCCAAATGGTAAAGGTGTCAAACAAAAGGTCAAGAAGGTTAAGCCTAACACTGCGAGGACCGAGAACCGGTGCTTCAAGTGTGGTGAGGCTGGGCATTGGAAAAGGAATTGTCCAAAGGGTGCAAGTGGTAGTGGAGGAAACGCAAGTTCCTCAGGTAACACAACCACACTTCTTAATCACTTTTAGATACTTGTAAAGTACGTTACGAGTAATCTAACTTTTGCAATCGTTTATTGCAGGAGGAGATGGAAAGTGATAGTGACCGGCATGAGATGGTGATGAACCCACAAGCACCAAGTTTTTATAATTCAGTATTTTTGTGGATTCATTTTAAACAATTTTTCTTTATTGTTTGGATAATTTTATTTTGTTAAAACAAGTTTCATTTTGTTTTTAATTAAATTTCGAATCTATGGTTGAGTTATATTGTGTGCATGTGTGATAATTACACTAGTCAAGGTTTATGACTTGATTGTAGGTCAAGTTTTGATTTACTTATATTTCATGTTTTATATATTTGTTTAATTGTTGTATAAATAATGTCTTGATAGCTCAAGGTATTTAGATGCTAGTAATTAGAAAGTTTTTCTAATGAAAGTGTTTAAGAGTTTTATGGAAGCATAAGATTCAAAGGTTATTAAACTTAGTTAAAACATCTTAAGTAATAGTCATTATTTATGATAGAAAGTTTTAAAGTATTAGTATTAATATAGTATGATTATATTGGATATAATCAAGATAGACTTTAAAGAGTATTATTACAAGTCTTTTACACTTGTAGTAAAGGTTTTAATGAAGTCATAATTCCCTAGTAGGAATAATTGGATATTCGTATAATCCAAGTAAAATGACTTAGACATTAAACGACTCTTAAAAAGGGACAAACTATATTAAAGTATTTAAGAATTAAAAGGTATTATTGCAAGTCTTTTATACTTGTAATAAATACAATATTTAATCAAGTCATAATTCCCTAATAGGAATAATGGATATTTGACAAATCCAAGTAATGACTTTGGCATTAAATAAAATTCTTAAAAGAATACTAATGTGTTTAAGAATTGATAGTATCATTTCAAGTGTTTTATACTTGTTAGATACAGTAATCAATAAAGATCGTAATTCCCTAAAACAGGAATGTTGGATATTCGCAAATCCAAAGGATGATCTTAGTTATTGATAGAATTCTTAAAAGATTAAACTACAAGTTATTGACTAGGTCAAAGTAGTTTAAGAGATGCTTAAAATCCATAAAAGTAAGTGGGAGCTATGACTAACGTAATTCATTAAAGATGTTGATGAATTCAGTAAGTTAGTAAGACATTAACAACAAGGTTTTACCAAGTTGTTAGCCAAAGAGTTAAGAGAAATAATAAATGATCGTTGATTAGATTATTGCAAACCAAATAGCGTGATCACAAGTCTTGTGATTAATTATTGCATATCTAATATGTTGTTAACCCTTCAGTGGATAACATAGTCATTTAAGGAAATTTCTTTAACTAGTATGAATATCTACAAATCAAGTAACTAAAAGAAGCTTTAGTTACAAGGATGGTTTTATGAATTCAAGAAACTAAGGAGTTAATTTCCAATCCTCCTATGTTTACCGAATTACATAAAAGACAAGACTAGAATATGTTCTAGACTGTTGCAAGAACAATATCTAGCAAAGGCAAAAGTAATAGTATTCCTAAATACTCGTCTTATATCTTTAGTTTAATAGAAATGATTGGTTTAGTGATAAAGTTACAATTAAGTTTGTAAGAATCATTAAGTAATCAACACGAACGAAAGGAATAAGTAATGATCCAGTAATAATTCAGTATCTATGTCCAGTGAGGAATAATACTTGAGTTGGTATCATTTTTATTCAGACTTTGTATGTTTTACAAGATCCATGAATAAAAGTCTATTTATTCAAGAAGACACAAAATCCGTGACTACTCGTCTTGGTGGGAACCTTGATGGGACGTTAACGTCATCGCGGTATTTGGTGGTAGATTCGAAGTTCTTCGAAGATAGCTACACAAGTTTTGTGTAAACCAAATATCTGTGATATTCTGTTGGAGGATCAACGAATATTGGATTGACCACCGTGACAATACTTCGTGGTTGAAAAGTTCAAAAGTATTGTTCACTAGGATTGTCCTTAAGCCTGAGGTATTTGGTTTAGGATACAATGACTAATGTGCTTTGGTTCAACTCAGACAATTCTGAAATACGTTTGTCATACGAGGCGATACTAGGTACAAAGGAAGTTGTATTTTTAAATCGAAATATACAAGATGGCAATTGCACCTCCTCTTTAGGAGAGATATTTATAGGTCCTTTGACTTGATAAGAAACTGGCAAGTGCACGGCGGTGCCCAAACGAACTGATCTGTTCTTTGTCGTTTATCACATCAGTTTGAATCAAGAAGTCATAAAATGATTTTCGAATACATGAGTTGATAATTTCTACCATGCTCGTATTCGTTATCACAAATATCGTGCTGCAAGGGATAAGCCTAACATAGTTTGCCCAAGAAGTAAAGACAGAGTGTTCTTTACTAGGAGACGCTATTAAAGAGTTTTTCATAAACTATACCTGGGTTACGTAAGCTGTTTTTATGGGGTTGGTTACCTACATGCCCATCTAGAAGGCCATTGTAGCTCATATCATTAAGACAAAGGTTACAGACTTGCACAAGTGGGAGTCTGAAGGAATTATGTGCACAGTCAGTCAACCTATGATGATACATCCATGCCTACGAAACACTTAAGGGTCACACCGGTGAGTGCATGTAATACGAGCAAGATAAGCAATGATACTACGAAGAGGAATGATTCATAATAGTCATTATGAATCAGTTAAGTATTAAGTTAAGTTTAACTTATTAATAGATTAGTTTAACTAACTAATTAATACAAGTAGTTGTACATTTACTAGTTGAGTAAATATACAATGTGTTAATTATAGATTATCCATGATATGATTTAAAGCTATTAAATCATATAGTAATTGGATAACATTGTTGTATAAATTATATAAAGGTTATTATATAATTAATTATTGAAAGTATAAATACAAGTATATAATTCGTGTATATGGGTACCGAATTATTAGTGTATTAATACTAGACATTTAGTAGTTAAGTGCAACAATAATAAACTAGTTAAACTATAAGGGATGGAAGTGTTAAAAGGAAGTTTAATTAAAGTTCTAATATTAATTAAACTAGAAGGGTTCTAAGCGTAACTTATTTGTATATAAATAAGAGGCTTAGGGTAACCCTAAAACCCCTTACACCCTCACAAAAATACTTCCTCCTCTCCTCCTAGTTTCGGCCGAGAACAAGCAACAAGGGAAGAACACAAGTTTGTGTTCTTCGTGTTCTTCCTTCTTCGTGTTCTTCGTGTTCTTCAAGTCTTGAAGATCCAAGTTCATTGCTTAGATCAACTAGAAGATCGATCGACTTGTTCATCATCAGTGGATCTATCTTAAGCAATCAACAAGATATGTTTTGGGAAAACCTTTTCTCCCTTCTCCCTCTTGGACGAATTTCGGCCAAAGAACCCTAGGGTTCTTTGGTTGATGGTCGACGAACACACAAGTATGTGTGTGTTCGAGTTCTTCGTACAAGGTTTCTTTCTTGTTAACCTAATCTAGTTCTCCAACATCCCAATCCTTTAGGGTTTAAGGATTAGGTTTAATCCCAGTTCCGCATTTAGGGATTAAATCAGCTAGTTGGTTTTAACCGGTCAAGAACAAGTTCATGTTCTTGGTCAGTATGGTCGAACCAAGTTTACTAGGAGGTTGACCCAAGTGGTCGATCAGTGACATGCGAAACCCTACAGCTTGACGTTATGAAAGACATGTGCTTCACTACACAGAAAAAAAAATCAAAACAAGTGACGAACATATCAGTATGAAGCACATGTGCTTCATAAAGCCAAACACATGTGTTTTTGTTCCTGAACACATGTAACTTACAAGCAAGTCATTTGTGTTTGAATCACGAAGCACATGTGCTTGACGTTATGAAACACATGTGCTTCACTACACAAGAAAAAAAATCAAAACAAGTGACAAACATATCATTATGAAGCACATGTGCTTCATAAAGCCAAGTACATGTGTTTTTGTTCCTGAACACATGTAACTTACAAGCAATTCATTTGTTTTTAAATCACGAAGCACATGTGCTTCCAGTCATGACCATCACCACCGGTCACCACTGCCGGCGGCCACCTCCGCCGCCGCCGCCGCCGCCCGCTGTCTCCGGCCGTCGGAGAAGCACATGTGTTTGTAGTGGTGGTGGTTTTGAATCTTGATCTTGACCATTGATTTTTACTGATCCAAGGACTAATAAATGTCCATTTGAATTAGATAAAATTAATATACTACCTTGAACAAAGCACTATCTTTCAAATTTAACTTTTAAATAAACTTACATGTGAAAACGGTTTTGAATAAGTGGAATAAAGAAATGAAATAAACATATCACTTACATAATTGTGTAGCATAAATTAGTTACCGACAATTACATCAATTCTTACTAACCTCTTATATTTAACCCCTTGTTTCATTTTAGTGTTTTACGCGAATCTATTAAACGACAATAACATTATGTACCTATAAGGTTAAGCAATATATATTATACAAATAATCAGCAAATAAAGCACATTAAACATTGGACATTTATTAAAACTAAAAACAGGGTATTACAAAAATGTACTCACCACGAACAGCCGAACACTAGCGATTGAAGACGACAGGTGGCAGTCGACGGCAGTACGAGGCGGAAGTCAGTTAGGGTTCTCCAAGAAAAATCAAGTGTCACAACCCTTTATCTAAGCCTTCTATTTATAAAAGTCTAACCAGAATGTTATTAGGGTTAACTCTTAATTAGTGAAAGCCCGCACTAAAAAGCCCGTTTAATTAAACTCATTAATCAAACTCTTTAATTAATACTGATTTAACCCGATAGATTGACCCATTAATTAAAGCTCTTTAATTAATTACAATCTAGCCTGTTTGGTTCGACCCAATTAATTAAACCTTTAATTAGTTCAAGCCCGTCCATTCTTGTGTCCAATTGTGTTTTAAGGACAGCCAATCAGAACTCTAGTTTACTTTATACGATTGACTTATTATTACTTTTATATATACATTTACCGTAGAAGTTACTGTTCATTATGAATCTATAACGGCGTTGATTAGATATCCGTTCCGTTCTATTATTGAGGATTCTTTCATGGCTTCACGCGCCTGGCATTTTAGCCTTCAGTTCCCATATTTATATCATCACAAATTCACAATTTTCAAGAATTGCATAGCCTTCGATAACCCATTGCAATAAAATATATTATTTGTTTCTATTTTAAAAAGTTCAAAAATTTAATAGATATTATTAGGATTAGATCAAAAAGGTATAAAATTCCTTACATACTACGAAGTATTAGGCTAATATATTAAAGCAAAAATACTTAATAATTTTATATAATTTTATTACTTTAATTCAAGTTATTTAAATATTTATAAATGTTATTTAAAATACTAATAATTTATATTATTATATAGATAATACGGTATTTAAAAATCTGCGGATTTTTTTCACTCAAATTTTACTTATTTTTCATAATTATAGTTCAATATTGTAGATGTTACGAACAATTGATATTGATGATGATTTGATATTGAGAAACATATATATTCTTAATGTGTATTGTAACGTTTACGTTTCATTGACCCGCAGCGAAGCGCGGCAAGCACATTCCTCGTTTGAGTACATCTATTTCCAACAGGGACAACGGTTAGGAGAAACCTTACTTCTTTATTGAGGAGGAAAATATCGGTAACACTTGGGTTGATCCTTTCATAGAGCTTCAATAATCAGCTATTCGACTTAATTGCACATTCAGAAAGAGTAACAACTATTGATTGTTGAATTATATTCTAACAAGAGACTTTAAATGCAATCATTAGAAATAATTACTAATTTAGATCGTGCAACTGGTTCAATTCTCATTTAAGATTAATAGACTTCAATCTTTTCAAAATACCTCGTGCGACTGGGAGATTTCATGGACCAACAGTAACTTTGAGCAACACTAAGTGGTGAGCAACACTAACTGGAACAACACTAAGTGTTGTTCAGTACTAACAAGCAATAATAACAAGGTTGAGCAGTATTAACCAGCAGTAGTAACAAGGTTGAGAGCAGCAGTAACAATGTTGAACAACACTAACTCGGACACATGGCGGCGTTCTAGTGGAGTAGCAAGGTCGCACAGTCACACGGTCTATTTTGAGAAGAAATGAAAATACAAAACTTTTCTAGGGGAACTTTGATTTCATTTAGTCTATATTAAGAAATCACCCCAAGATTACCTAAATTGTAACATGACACTAACATCACAAACAAAGCCAATAGAACAATAGAATTTGTCAAATACGTATTAAATGAAGCACTAATAAGGTCATGATTCCATAAGTTTAGTAGAGTCCACAAGAGATGTATATATTTATTTAGATTTTTCAAGATCATGATCGATTCCACATAGTTATTATACTATCAATATACGACGAAGCTATTCTGCTGATTTTTCAAGAATGGTCTATGTATACTGTTATATATAGACAAGGAGATGCACTGGAAGAAAAAGAACTGGATGAACTCTACAATGAACTAAGAGTGTTTGAATCTGAGGTAAGTAATAAAACTCCTAATTTACCTTCAAACAATGTTGCTTTTGTGTCTAGTACAGGAACATGTCAGGATGCTGCTAAGAAGGTTGAAATTGAAGATGTAGCAAGAGAATCATTTTTCACTAGTCATATGCATACTGCATTGATTAGTGAAGATCTGGAACAACTCAATCCTGATGATCTGGAAGATATGGACATCAAATGGCAGATGGCAATGCTGAGTTTAAGGACAAAAAGGTTTCTTAAAAGAACTGGCAGACAAAATCTGACCTACAACAAAGGTGATCGTGCTGGATTTGACAAGACCAAAGTCAAATGCTACAACTGCAACAATCTTGGTCACTTTGCTAGAGAATGTCCTAGCAAAGACCAAAGACCAAACTACAACAAAAACAGCACTTCAAATTCAACTGCACTAGTATCTCAAGAGGGTCAAGGTTATGATTGGAGCTTTCAAGCAGAGGAACATGCTCAAAACCAAGCTCTTATGGCCTTCACTGATTCTACAACTGAGGTACATTCTAAATCCTGCACTCCTGAATGCATTAAAGCATATAAAGAATTAGAAAAACTTAACAAAGAAACACTTGATGAGATGATATTAAACAGAAATAGGAGAATTGAATATAATGGTTGTATAGCTGATCTTGAAAATCATATCAAAATTTATAAAATAACGGATCAAAAGATAAAGGATGAATTATTACAAACAACTTATGACAAAGAATATGCTGAGTTAAAATTAAAAGAAACTTTACTTAAATTAGAAGAACGTCAAATGGAATTAGAACAAAATAAATTAACCATTAAAAAATTTGAAAGAAGTTCTAAAATAATGGATGAATTAACCAGCAATCAAACTACTAAAAAAGTTGTTCATGGGGTTGGATATCATGCAGTTCCACCTCCAACTAATTATATTCCGTCTCTTAAATCAAGCTCAGAAAGAATATTAAATGAATTAAAAATAGAAAATCAAACTGAAACCAATAATAACTCATCTGATGATGATCAAACAACTGATTCAACTGATACAAGTTTTCATACCACACAACGTCAAACTGAATCCCCTAAATATAACTCAGAAAATATACCAACAATCTTAAGAAGGGGAAATCAAAGAAACTTAAATCAGTTAAAAGAACAAAGAAAGCCTAAGGTGCTAAATCAACAAAGAAAGCAAAGGATTGTCACTGCAATCCAATTAACTGCAAAGAATTTAAAGAAAACAAAGAAAAAGAAAAAGCTTTTAAACTAAAACAAACTACATGAGAAAAGGAAATTAAAAATCCACATGTTGAGGTTCCTAAATTTGGGAGAACTGCACAAAGATTTGTGCAACATATCAGGCATGAAAGTCCAAACAGAAGTAATTATTTCAAAAACAATGGAAAACAAAATCAATTTCCAAAATACTCAAAGTTTTCTAACATCAGTAGTAACTATTCCAGGTTTACTACTGGTAAAAACCCTAATTACAATGCTGTCTGGTACAATTACAAAAATACTACTGACTATGCTAAAAACTCATATTACCCAAATACTACTGGTCCATCAGTAGTAAAATACTCAAAAGCCAAAAACTACGGGTATAATCCTAGGTCAGTAGTAAAACAAAATACCAGTAATAAACAACAAATGAAGACCAAAACTGCATACAAAGCTCATCCATTTCGAAAATCCTACTCTTCAAAGGATGAACCCAAGACAAAACAAGCTTGGGTTCCCAAAATCAACTAATCCATTTATTTTATGTGCAGAGCATTCAGATCCCTGAAGAAGGAAGAACATGGCACATTGATAGTGGATGCTCTAGGCACATGACTGGAAATCTTCAAATTCTTAGAGATTTCAAGTCTTTTGAAGGTGGATATGTTACTTTTGGTGGTAATCCAAGAGGTGGTAGGATTACCGGTAAAGGAACAGTATCAAATGGTAAGATTACTTTTGATGATGTATTTTATGTTGCTGAGCTTAAGTATAATCTGGTTAGTGTCTCACAAGTGTGTGATAAAAAGAACAAAATTCTTTTTACAGATACAGAGTGCATCATTCTTTCTCCTGATTTTATTTTAAATGAAAAATTTGTTGTTTTAAGAACACCAAGGAGAAATAATGTGTATTGCCTGGATATGGGGGGATAACTCATTTCCTCAAATGAGATCAACTGTTTTATATCTAAGGCAAACACAAATGAATCAGAACTCTGGCATAGAAGGATGTGTCACACAAATTTTAAAAAATGTGAATAATATAGTCAAAAAGAATTTGGTAGTTGGATTACCTCAAAAGGAATTTATGTGTGATCATCACTATGTTGCGTGCCTAAAAGGTAAGCAACACAAGACTTCTCATAAGACCAAAACAATTAATTCTATTTCCAATCCTCTGCAGCTCTTACATATGGACCTATTTGGACCTACAAATGTAATGAGTATTGGAAAGAAACAATACTGTCTTGTTATTACTGATGATTTTTCCAGATATACTTGGGTTTTCTTTCTTAAGACCAAAGATGAAACAAGTGAGATCATAAAGAATCTGATAGTCAAACTGGAAAATACAAGAGATCTCAAAGTGAAAGCCATTAGATGTGATAATGGCACATAATTTAAAAATACTAACCTAATTAACTTTTGTGATCTTAAGGGTATTGACAGGCAGTACAGCTCACCAAGAACTCTACAACAATATGGTGTTGCTGAGAGAAGAAATAGAACAATCATTGAAGCAGCCAGACCATGCTTGCAGATTCAAAATTACCACTAACTTTTTGGGCTGAAGCTGTTAATACTGCTTGTTATGTTCAAAACATAGTATTAATAGTTAAGCCTCACTTCAAAACACCTTATGAACTTTTTAATAAAAGAAAACCCTCAATAAGTTTTCTAAAATCATTTGGTTGTCCTTGTACAATTTTAATTACAAGAGAACAAATTGGTAAGTTTGACTGCAAAGCAGATGATGGAATCTTTGTAGGATACTCAACTCAGAGCAAATCTTACAGAGTATTCAACAAAAGGCCAAGGATCATTGAAGAAAGTGTAAATGTATCCTTTAATGAAAATCTGATGAATGAACAGGGAAATGGTCCAGATTGGTTATTTAATATTGATAATCTAACCAAGTCTTTGATGTTAATTATGATTATAATGTAGGAGATTCAAACAATCAAAGACAACAAGGAGGATCATATTCATTCAATGGTAGTCAAGACATAATGAAATATATCTTATTTAATACCGATCCCACAGTTGATACTGAGGACAGTAGTAAACCAGATAACCCTAGCAATCTTGACACCCGTAACAACTCAAATTCTCAAGATACTACTGATCCCAGTAGTAACTCAGAAACTCAAATAAATAATGATGAACCAAACAATAATGATGTCAGTACTAACTATGAACCTCCAGAATTAGAACAAAATCATGTTACTACTCATACCAGCAGCAATGAAGAATCTCCACAAAATTCAGACAATCAAGAAGAAACATGGACAGATGCCCAAATCCCTGAATCCAATGAGTCAAACCTTGATAGTCAATTAGATTTTGACAAAGTTCATGGCACCAGAACTAAAAAGAATCATCCTTTGGACCTAGTTCTAAGTGATGTCAATTCAGCCATGCAGACAAGAAGCAAATTCAACTCATCATTAAATACAAATGTTTGTAACATCAGTCTAACCTCTAATGAATGTATGTATGAATGCTTTCTGTCACAGGAAGAACCTAAGAAGATTCAACAAGCAATAAAAGACTCCAATTGGATTATAGCAATGCAAGAAGAACTTCTTCAATTCAAATTACAAGCTGTATGGACTCTTGTACATCTACCAAAAGGAAAAAGACCCATTGGAACAAAATGGATCTTCAGAAACAAGAAAGATGAAAGAGGTATAGTGATCAAAAACAAAGCCAGACTTGTAGCCCAAGGATACACTCAAGAAGAAGGAATAGACTATGATGAAGTATATGCACCTATTGCTAGAATTGAAGCAATAAGGATATTTCTGGCATATGCTTCATTCAAGAAAATCAAAGTCTATCAAATGGATGTTAAAAGTGAATTCCTTTATGGTAAAATTGAAGAAGAAGTCTATGTATGTCAACCTCCAGGATTTGAAGATCCTGACCATGATGACTATGTGTACAAACTAGACAAAGCTCTATATGGCCTTCATCAGGCACCAAGAGCTTGGTATGACACATTATCATCATAGTTACTAAAGAATAACTCCAAAAGAGGGGCAATTTATAAGACTCTGTTTACAAGAAAAGTCAAAGATGATATACTACTGGTCCAGATATATGTAGACGATATCATCTTTGGTTCAACAAATGATCAAATGTGCAAAGAGTTTGAAGAATTAATGCAGATCAAGTTCAAGATGAGCTCAATGGGTCCAATGAACTTCTTTCTTGGACTCCAAATCAATCAAAGATCATATGGTATTTTGATTAATCAATCAAAATATGTCAAAGACATCTTGGAAAAGTTTGCAATGAAAGACTGCAAAAGTGAAAGCACACCAATGGAAACACACAAACACCTACATCCTGATGTTGAGGGGGAGGATGTAGATGAACATCTTTATAGATCAATGATAGGTTCTTTAATATACTTAACTACATCAAGACCTGATATTATGTATAGTGTTTGTGTATGTGCCAGGTATCAAGCAAGACCTAAGGAGCTACATTTGCAAGCTGTTAAAAGAATATTCAGATACTTGAAGGGAAAACGTTCTCTTGGTCTTTGGTATCCACATGACTCACCATTTGAACTCATAGCCTACACAGATAGTGACTATGGTGGTGAATGTCAAGATAGAAAATCTACTACTGGTGGATGTCAATTCTTTGTATCAAGGTTGGTGTCATGGCAATGCAAGAAACAAACAAATGTGTCAACATGAACTGCTGAAGCAGAATATGTAGCTGCATCTGCTTGTTGTGCTCAAGTTCTATGGATTCAAAATCAACTCCTAGACTTTGGTATCTCTATCCTTAAAACTCCCATTTTTATTGATAATCAAAGTGCTATTAGTATTGTAAATAATCCAGTAAAATATTCAAAAACAAAGCACATTGAAATAAGATTTCATTTTATAAGGGATTGCAATGAAAAGAAATTAATCAAAGTAGCGAAAATTCATACTGACAATCAATTAGCCGATCTTTTTACAAAAGCATTTGATGTAGGAAGATTCAACTTTTTGTTTAGCAGTATTGGAATGATTTTAATCAATTAATTTCAATCTTAATACAAATGTAAAGTTTTTGTACAATATTTATTTTTATAAGTATGTTTTACTGCTGATTATTCATTACTACTGATCATAAGTTACTCTTACAACATAGTACTGATATGGTTTTTCTTAGAATTAGGTTAAGTATAGAAACAACAGTTGAAGGAATTATGTGTACAGTTGGTCAACCTATGATGATACATCCATGCCTACGAAACACTTAAGGGTCACACCGGTGAGTGCATGTAATACGAACAAGTTATGCAACGATACTACGAAGAGGAATGATTCATAATAGTCATTATGAATCAATTAAGTATTAAGTTAAGTTTAACTTATTACTAGCTTAGTTTAACTAACTAATTAATACAAGTAATTGTACATTTACTAGTTAAGTAAATATACAATGTGTTAGTTATAGATTATCCTTGATGTGATTTAAAGCTATTAAATCATATAGTAATTGGATAATATTACTGTATAAATTATATAAAGGTTGTTATATAATTAACTATTAAAAGTATAAATACAAGTGTATAATTTCGTGTATATGGGTACCGAAATTATAGTGTGTTAATATTAGACATTTGATAGTTAAGTGCAATGATAATAAACTAGTTAAAACTATAAGGGATGGAAGTGTAAAAAGGAAGTTTAGTTAAGAAGTTAATCTTTATTAAACTAGAAGGGTTTTAAGTGTAACATCTTCTATTATAAATAGAAGGCTTATGCTAAACCCTAGAGGTTGATTCATTACACCCTAATCACGAAATCCTTGCCCCCTTTCCTCTCATTCGGCCGAAGCCACAAACACAAGAACACAAGTCTTGTGTTCTTCGTGTTCTTCGTTCGTTCTTCGTGTTCTTCGAGTTTCGAAGATCCAAGATCGTTGCAAGTGATCAACTAGAAGATCGTTCGTCGTGTTCATCATCAGTGGACTTATCTTAAGAATTAACCTAAGGTATGTTTCATGGAACACATCTTCTTCTTCTCCTCTTGTTCGAAGTCGAACCAAGAACCCTAGGGTTCTTGGTAGTAGTCGACGAACACACACAAGTATGTGTGTGTGTTCGAGTTCTTCGTACAAGGTTTCTTTCTTGTTAACCTAATCTAGTTTTCCAACATCCCAATCCTTTAGGATTTAAGGATTAGGTTTAATCCCAGTTCCGCATTTAGGGATTAAATCAGCTAGTTAGTTTAAACCGGTCAAGAACAAGTTCATGTTCTTGGTCAGCAAGGTTCGAACTCGTGTACTAGGTGGTTGACCCAAGTGGTTGATCAGTCGCATGGTGCGTAGTAAATCCCTACAGTGGTAACAGAGCGTTGTTTAGAAATCTATACTAGATTAACAAAGGTTGTTTGTTTACTTTGATTTACAAGTTTTTTTGTTTCAAGTTTTTCTTCTTTCTTCGTCATATTTTTCGAAAAAGGGAAGAAACCCTAGGACCAAGAATATTAAACTAGTCTAAGTTTAATTGGTCAAGAAGGTTTCTAGAAACCCTAGCAATTTTCGAAAAACCCTAGAAATAATCCTAGGATCAAGTATATTAAACAAGATATGTTTAATTGATCAAAAGGATTCTTTCCATAATCCCTTGAACTTTCGTGACTTAGGAAAACCCTAGGATCAAGTATATTAAACAAGTTTTGTTTAATTGATCAAAAGGATTCTTTCCTAATACCTTAGAGATTTCGAAATCTAGGAGGAAACTTGGACACCAAGTATGTTAAACTAGCCTAGTCTAATTGGTGGAAAAGTTTCTTAGTGTTAAGATTTTCGAAAACCCTAAAGAACCCTAGAACATTAAACTAGTTTAAGTTTAATGGTTTAAAAGTATTAATTAGGATAATAATCTAAAACCTAGTTAATTAGACAAGTTTATGTCCAAAAGGTTTAAATTATTATTTTGATAGATTTATTAAAGCTAGTTCTTTAAACCTAGTAATTTAGACAAAGTTTATTGTCTATAAGGTTTAAATTAAAGAGTTTAAATAAATTTATTAAAAGTTATAATCTATCTTAGAATTTAAACAAAGTTTATTGTTTAAAAGGATTGATTAAAATTAATCTTTTAATTAAAATAATGTCTTTGATCAAGAAAGTCAAAACCCTAATTTTGATTGATCAAAAGCAAGATTAGGGTTCATCTAATTAATTTAGGGAATTGATAAAGAAGATGTTAATTTTTAAGTTCTAAAATTAACAAGATGTATTTAATTGTTTATGTATATGTATTTAAATTTTCGGAAATTTTTTAATAATTAATTAAAATTGAATTTTAAAAGAAGTAATAAGTTTATACACATTTTAATTAGTTCAAGTTAAAATGTACATGTATAAGCTAGATGTAATATTCTTATTAGAATGTTACAAGTTTGTTATTATAAATATACATATATACACGAACATATACATTAAATACAAGTTAAAATGGAACAATTAAAAAGGGTAATGTTATTTTGATCTTTGAAAGATAATATTATAATTAGTTATTGTATAAGTTATAATATAATTAAAACTAGAAAGTACAAAGTTATGATTTCATTATAACTAGAAATTGTACAAGTTGAAATTATATGATTAACTAGAAATATACAAAGTTATATATATATATATATATATATATATATATATATATATATATATATATATATATATATATATATATATATATATATATATATATATATATATATATATATATATATATATATATATTAAGATGTATAAAAGTTATAAATTATTATAACTAGATAATTATACAAGTATAACATAAGTATTTTACAAGTTATGTAATATACTAGATTAATGATCAAGTATAAATAACAAGAACCTATATTTAACTAGTTCAAGTTAAATATAAGAAAGGTTTAAAAAAACTAAAGAATTATTATATATAGTTTTTATATAATAGGTTTATTAGTTTCACCAAGTATAAACCGGTGATTGTTAGCTTAAGTTTCATCATGGTTGTTGAAGCTAGTGGGAGCTACACAAGAAAATCACAAAGTTTATAAGTGTGTCGTTAAGGCATAAGTTATGGTCGAATTTAATAAGTAAGAAATAAATGTTTAATTTCATTATTAGACATATGAAAAACTAGGTTTGTTAAACTAAGTTTATGTTTCAAGTTTATGAATCGTAAAAGTTTTAAAAGTTTAACATAAGTTTATAAGTTTTTCAAATAATATAAAACAAGTAAGTTTTATTAGAAATAAGGTTTCTCACAAAACCTAGTAAAACGTTTTGTACACCTCGTTTTAGGTATACATGTAAAATCATGTGAATTCTTGAAGGTGTCTTGGAGGACCATTCAATTCACAAGCCACACATTTTTAAACAAGGATTAAGATTGGAATAAAAGTTTAAGTTTAGTTTTAAGAATTAAACAAACCAAAAAAATCTTAGATCGAAGTACTATCCACCTAATGGAACACCTCACTTGTTAAACGATATTCATATTGTAAGGATAAAGAACCTTAGATATGGATTCAAATCATTGCGAGTGTTAGGGTGTGTAGGGTTCTGTGATAATCGGGAGTCCCGGCGCAGAGCATCGTACTGTCTTAGATGGTCTGATCTACTTTGGTGATAATCGGGAGTCCCGGCCCAAAAAGTACTTGAGTAGAATAAACATACTAGACTTTATTACTAACTTAGAAATGTACAATTAGATTGTACAAAGTTGTAATAAGTTATAAGTCTAAAGATTCTATGACCCTAGGAATCGTGTCAAGTCTTGATACGATCGGTAAGGAAGTTACTACCAGAAATAGCATGTCTCGTCGGGAAGTGCCCAAACCTTGCGGCGAGAATGTGATATATGGATCCTAGGCCTAAAATATTAATAATGGATTTATAATATATTTTAGAGAATGTTTATTGATGATTACTAATTAAACTGGGTTTGATTTGTAGATGGCAGCAACAAATGTGATTGCGACAACAAGTACCAACAATCTCTCACTTCGCTCAATCCTCGAAAAGGACAAGTTGACTGGGTCAAACTTTCGCAACTGGGAGCGCAATCTTCGTATTGTGCTCAGGCATGAGAGAAAGTGGTATGTCTTGGAGAGAGCAGTACCGAACACTCCTGCTGTTAATGCCAGAGCTGAAACGAGGCAAGCTTATGATAAGCATGTCAGTGATGCACTTGATGTGAGTTGTTTAATGCTAGCCACCATGAGTCTTGAGTTACAAGCGGGACTTATGGATGTGCCTGCATTTGAGATGATCCAGCAACTTAGGGATTCATTTCAAGAGCAAGCTCGCATCGAGAGGTTTGACATCAATCGAGCCTTCAACTCTTGCAAGATGGTCAAAGGAACGCCGGTGAGTGCCCACGTCATGAAAATGAAGGGACACATGGATCACCTCGCTAGACTTGGTCACCCCATACCGTTGCAAATGGCAACAGATACTATACTCAACTCGTTGTCTGATGACTACAAGTCTTTTGTGGTCAACTACAACATGCATAATATGGAGAAATCCATTCCTGAGTTACATTCCATGCTCAAGACGTCTGAGTTGAGTTTGGGGACCAAATCTAAGGACGTTCTCTTGATTGGTAACGACGGTGGCGGTGGGAAGAAGAGAAAAGGGCATGGTGGTAAAGGAAAGGGTAAAACCTATCCCAACCAAGGAGTGCCAAATGGTAAAGGTGTCAAACAAAAGGTCAAGAAGGTTAAGCCTAACACTGCGAGGACCGAGAACCGGTGCTTCAAGTGTGGTGAGGCTGGGACTTGGAAAAGAAATTGTCCAAAGGGTGCAAGTGGTAGTGGAGGAAACGCAAGTTCCTCAGGTAACACAACCACACTTCTTAAATCACTTTAAGATACTTGTAAAGTACATTACGAGTAATCTAACTTTTGCATTCGTTTATTGCAGGAGGAGATGGAAAGTGATAGTGACCGGATGAGATGGTGATGATCCCACGAGCACCAAGTTTTATAATTCAGTTTTTTGTGGATTCGTTTTAAACAATTTTAGTTTATTGTTTTTGGATAATTTTATTTTATGTTAAAACAAGTTTTATTTTGGTTTTAAATAAATTTCGAATCCATGGTTGAATTATATTGTGTGCATGTGTGATAATTACACTAGTCAAGGTTTATGACTAGATTGTAAGTCAAGTTTTGATTTACTTATATTTCATGTTTTATATATTTGTTTGATTGTTGTACAAATAATGTCTTGATAGCTCAAGGTATTTAGATGCTAGTAATTAGAAAGTTTTTCTAATGAAAGTGTTTAAGAGTTTTATGGAAGTATAAGGTTATAAGGTTATTGAACTTAGTTAAAACATCTTAAGTAATAGTCATTACTTATGATAGAAAGTTTTAAAGTATTAGTATTAATATAGTATGATTATATTGGATATAATCAAGATAGACTCTAAAGAGTATTATTACAAGTCTTTCATACTTGTAGTAAAGGATTTAATGAAGTCATAATTCCCTAATATGAATAATTGGATATTCGCATAATTCAAGTAAAATGACTTAGACATTAAAAGACTCTTAAAAAGGGACATAACTATATTAAAGCATTTAAGAATTAAATGATATTATTGCAAGTCTTTTATACTTGTAATAAATACAATATTTAATCAAGTCATGATTCCCTTATAGGAATAATGAATATTTGAGAAATCCAAGAAATGACTTTGGCATTAAATAAGATTCTTAAAAGAGTACTAATGTATTTAAGAATTGATAGTATCATTTCAAGTGTTTTATACTTGCTAAATACAGTAATCAATAAAGATCATAATTCCCTAAACAGGAATGTTGGATATTCGCAAAATCCAAAGGATGATCTTGATTATTGATAGAATTCTTAAAAGATTTAACTACAAGTTATTGACTAGGTCAAAGTAGTAGTTTAAGAGATGTTTAAGTTCCATAAAAGTAAGTGGGAGCTAAGACTAACGTAATTCATTAAAGATGTTAGTGAATTCAGTAAGTTCGTAAGACATTAACAACAAGGTTTTACCAAGTCGTTAGCCAAAGAGTCAAGAGAAATACTAAATGATCGATTAGATTATTGCAAACCAAATAGCGTGATCACAAGTCTTGTGATTGATTATTTCATATCTAATAGGTTGTTAAACACTTCAGTGGATAACACAATCATTTAAGGAAATTTCTTTAACTAGTAAAGATATCTACAAATCAAGTAACTAAAAGTAGTTTTAGTTACAAGGATAAATTTATGAATTCAAGAAACTAAGGAGTTAATTTCCAATCCTCCTATGTTTACCGAATTACATAAAAGGCAAGACTAGAATATGTTCTAGATTGTTGCAAGAATAATAGCTAGCAAAGGCAAAAGTAATAGTAATTCTAAATACTCGTCTTATGTCTTTAGTTTAATAGAAATGATTGTTTTAGTGATAAAGTTACAATTAAGGTTGTAAGAATCATTAAGTAATCAACACAAACGAAAGGAATAAGTAATGATCCAGTAATAAATCAGTATCTATGTCCAGTGAGGAATAGTACATGAGTTAGTATCATTTTTATTCAGACTTTATATGTTTTACAACATCCATGAATAAAAGTCTATTTTATTCAAAAGATATAAAATCCGTGAATACTCGTCTAGGTGGGTACCTCGATGGGACGTTAACGTCATCGCGGTATTTGGGGGTAGATTCGAAGTTCTTCGAAGATCGCTACACAAATTTTGTGTAAACCAAATATCAGTGATATTCTGTTGGAGGCTCAACGAATATTGGATTGACCACCGTGACAATACTTCGTGGTTGAAAAGTTCAAAAGTATTGTTCACTAGGATTGTCCTTAAGCCTGAGGTATTTAGTTTAGGATGCAATGACTAATGTGCTTTGGTTCAACTTAGACAATTCTGAATTACGTTTGTCATACGAGGCGATACTGGGCACAAAGGAAGTTGTATTTTAAATCGAAATATACAAGATGGTAATTACACCTCTTTTTTAGGAGAGATATTTATAGGTCCTTTGACGTGATGAGATAACTGGAAAGTGCATGGCCATGCCCAAACGAACTAATTTGTTCTTTGTCATTTATCACAACAGTTTGAATCAAGAAGTCATGAAATGATTTCGAATACAGGAGTTGATAATTTCTACCATGCTCGTATTCGTTATCACAAATATCGTGCTGCAAGGGATAAGCCTAACAACGTTACCCAAGAAGTAAAGACAGAGTGTTCTTTACTAGGAGACGCTATTAAGAGTTTTTCATAAAACTACACCAAGGGTTACATAAGCTGTTTTTATGGGGTTGGTTACCTACATGCCCATCTAGAAGGCCACTATAGCTCATATCATTAAGACAAAGGTTACAAACTTGCACAAGTGGGAGTCTGAAGGAATTATGTGCACAGTTGGTCAACCTATTATGATACATCCATGCCTACGAAACACTTAAGGGTCACACCGGTGAGTGCATGTAATACGAACAAGTTATGCAACGATACAACGAAGAGGAATGATTCATAATAGTCATTATGAATCAGTTAAGTATTAAGTTAAGTTTAACTTATTACTAGATTAGTTTAACTAACTAATTAATACAAGTAGTTGTACATTTACTAGTTAAGTAAATATACAGTGTGTTAGTTATAGATTATCCTTGATATGATTTAAAGCTATTAAATCATATAGTAATTGGATAATATAATTGTATAAATTATATTAAGGTTGTTATATAATTAACTATTAAAAGTATAAATACAAGTGTATAATTTCGTGTATATGGGTACCGAAATTATAGTGTGTTAATACTAGGCATTTGATAGTTAAATGCAATGATAATAAACTAGTTAAAACTATAAGGGATGGAAGTGTAAAAATGAAGTTTAATTAAGAAGTTAATCTAAATTAAACTAGAAGGGTTTTAAGTGTAACTTCTTCTATTATAAATAGAAGGCTTATGCTAAACCCTAGAGGTTGATTCATTACACCCTAATCACGAAATCCTTGCCCCCTTTCCTCTCATTCGGCCGAAGACACAAACACAAGAACACAAGTCTTGTGTTCTTCGTGTTCTTCGTTCGTTCTTCGTGTTCTTCGAGTTTCGAAGATCCAAGATCGTTGCAAGTGATCAACTAGAAGATCGTTCGTCGTGTTCATCATCAGTGGACTTAACTTAAGCATTAACCTAAGGTATGTTTCATGGAACACATCTTCTTCTTCTCCTCTTGTTCGAAGTCGAACCAAGAATCCTAGGGTTCTTGGTAGTAGTCGACGAACACACACAAGTATGTGTGTGTGTTCGAGTTCTTCGTACAAGGTTTCTTTCTTGTTAACCTAATCTAGTTTTCCAACATCCCAATCCTTTAGGATTTAAGGATTAGGTTTAATCCCAGTTCCGCATTTAGGGATTAAATCAGCTAGTTAGTTTAAACCGGTCAAGAACAAGTTCATGTTCTTGGTCAGCAAGGTTCGAACTCGTGTACTAGGTGGTTGACCCAAGTGGTTGATCAGTCGCATGGTGCGTAGTAAATCCCTACAACAGTTACTACTGACATTACTATTAGTGATACTTAGTTACTACTGATCGACCGTTATCTGTAAAATACACCAATTTACCATACTAACTGAAGGAATTATGTGCACAATTAGTCAACCTATGATGATACATCCGTGCCTACGAAACACTTAAGGGTCACACCGGTGAGTACATGTAATACGAACAAGTTATGCAACGATACTACGAAGAGGAATGTTTCATAATAGTCATTATGAATCACTCAAGTATTAAGTTAAGTTTAACTTATTACTAGATTAGTTTAACTAACCATTAATGCAAGTAGTTGTACATTTACTAGTTGAATAAATATACAATGCGTTAATTAAAGGTTATCCATGATATGATTTAAAGCTATTAAATCATATAGTAATTGGATAATATTATTGTATAAATTATATAAAGGTTGTTACATAATTAACTATTAAAAGTATAAATACAAGTCTATATATTTTGTGTATATGGGTACCGAAATTATAGTGTGTTAATACTAGACATTTGATAGTTAAGTACAATGATAATAAACTAGTTAAACTATAAGGGATGAAAGTGTAAAAGGATAAGTTTAATTAAGAGATTAATCTTAATTAAACTAGAAGGGCCCTAAGTGAAAGTCCATCTACTATAAATAGAGGGCTTAGGCATCACTTATTAGGTTACACCTACACAAGCCGAAAACCCTTGCCCCTTTACCCCTTTCGGCCGAAACAAGAACACCATCACTTGGTATTCTTCGTTCTTCGTTCGTTCTTCGTGTTCTTCGAGTTTCGAAGATCCAAGATCGTTGCAAGTGATCATCTAGAGGATCGTTCGTCGTGTTCATCATCAGTGTACTTATCTTAAGCATTAACCTAAGGTATGATTCATGGAACACTCTTTCTTCCTCTCCTCTTGTTCGAAGTCGAACCAAGAACCCTAGGGTTCTTGGTAGTAGTCGACGAACACACAAGTATGTGTGTGTTCGAGTTCTTCGAACAAGGTTTCTTTCTTGTTAACCTAATCTAGTTCTCCAACATCCCAATCCTTTAGGGTTTAAGGATTATGTTTAATCTCAGTTCCGCATTTAGGGATTAAATCAGCTAGTTGGTTTTAACCGGCCAAGAACAAGTTCATGTTCTTGGTCAATATGGTCGAACCAAGTATACTAGGTGGTTGACCCAAGTGGTCGATCAGTGTATTATGAAACCCTTCAGTGGTATCAGAGCGTTGGTTTAGAGATCTAGACTAGATTAACAAAGATTGTTTGTTTACTTTAATTTAAGTTTTTTTCTGTTTCAAGCTTTCTTCTTCTTCTTCATATTTTCGGAAAAAGGGAAGAACCCTAGGACCAAGAACATTAAACTAGTCTACGTTTAATTGGTCAAGAAGGTTTCTAGTAAACCCTAGCAATTTTCGAAAATACCTAGAAAGAACCCTAGGATCAAGTATATTAAACAAGATATGTTTAATTGATCAAAAGGATTCTTTCCATAATCCCTTGAAATTTTCGTGACTTAGGAATACCCTAGGATCAAGTATGTTATACAAGATTTGTTTAATTGATCAAAAGGATTCTTTCCTAATCCAGTAGAGATTTCGAAATCTAGAGGAATACTTGGACACCAAGTTTATTAAACTAGTCTAGTTTAATTGGTGGAAAAGTTTCGTAGCCTTAAGTTTTCGAAAACCCTAATGAACCCTAGAACATTAAACTAGTTTAAGTTTAATAGTTTAAAAGTATTAATTAGGATAATAATCTAAAACCTAGTTAATTAGACAAGTTTATGTCTAATAGGTTTAATTATTATTTTGATAGATTTATTAAAGCTAGTTCTTTAAACCTAGTAATTTAGACAAAGTTTTATTGTCTATAAGGTTTAATTTAAAGAGTTTAAATAAATTTATTAAAAGTTATAATCTATCTTAGAATTTAAACAAAGTTTATTGTTTAAAAGGATTGATTAAAATTAGTCTTTTAATTAAAATGATGTCTTTGATCAAGAAAGTCAAAACCCTAGTTTTGATTGATCAAAAAACAAGATTAGGGTTCATGTAATTAATTTGGGGAATTGATAAAGAGGATGTTAATTTTTAAGTTCTAAAATTAACAAGGTGTATTTAATTATTTATATATATGTATTTAAATTTTCGGAATTTTTAATTATTAAGTAAAATTGAATTTTAAAAGATATAATAAGTTTATACACATTTTAATTAGTTCAAGTTAAAATGAATACGTATAAATTAGATGTAATATTCTTATTAGAATGTTACAAGTTTATTATAAGAAATATACATATATACGAATTTTATATATTAAATACAAGATGAATTGGAACAATTAAAAAGGGTAATGTTATTTTGATCTTTAAGATAATATTATAATTAGTTATTGTATAAGTTATAATATAATTAAAACTAGAAAGTACAAAGTTATGATTTAATTATAACTAGAAATTGTACAAGTTGAAATTATATGATTAACTAGAAATATACAAAGTTATATATTAAGATGTATAAGTTATAAGTTATTATAACTAGATAATTATACAAGTAAGTATTTTACAAGTCATGTAATATACTAGATTAATGATCAAGTAAAAATAACAAGAACCTATATTTAACTAGTTTAAGTTAAATATAAGAAAGGTTTAAACAAACTAAGAGTTATTATATATAGTCTTTGTATAATAAGTTTATTAGTTCTCACCAAGTATAAACCGGTGATTGTGTTAGCATTAAGTCTCATCATGGTTGTTGAAGCTAGTGGGAGCTACACAAGAAAATCACAAAGTTTGTAAGTGTGTCATTAAGACATAAGTTTTGGTCGAATCTAATAAGTCAAAACAAATGTTTGATTTCATTATTAGACATATGGAAAACTAGATGTGTTAAACTAGGTTTATGTTTCAAGTTCATGAATCATAAAAGAATTTAAAAAGGTTTAACATAAGTTTATAAGTTTTTCAAGTAAGATAAAACAAGTAAGTTTTATTCTAGATAAGATTTTTCACAAAATCTAGTAAAACGTTTTGTACACCTCGTTTTAGGTATACATGTAAAATTGTGCAAAATTCTTGAAACTATAAGTTTTAAAGAATAGTTCTTATGTTTTAAAAAGGTGTCTTGTAGAACTCTTCAATTCACATGTCACACATTTTAAACAAGGATTAAGATTGGAATAAAAGTTTAAGTTTAGTTTAAGACTTAAACAAACCCAAGAAAATCTTAGATCTAAGTACTATCCACCTAATGGAGCACCTCACTTGTTAAATGATATTCATATTGTAAGGATAAAGAACCTTAGATATGGATTCAAATCATAGCGAGTGTTAGGGTGCGTAAGGTTCTGTGATAATTGGGAGTCCCGGCGCAGAACATCGCACTGTCTTAGATGGTCTGATCTACTTTGGTGATAATCGGGATTCCCGGCCCAAAAAGTACTTGAGTAGAATAAACATACTAGACTTTATTACTAACTTAGAAATGTACGATTAGATTGTACAAAGTTGTAATAAGATATAAGTCTAAAGATTCTACTGTAACATCCCGAGACCCAACCCATAATATTTTATTACTTAAGGTAAGTAATATCTTATTGTTTATTATTTGATTATTTTATATGATTTCATTTGATTTATTTGAATTAATTGTATTTTTAACCATGGGGTTAAAAATTAGTAAAACTGAGATATTTAAATGTTAAAATGATTTTTACATATTTGGGTTCATTTCTAAACCGGGGTTCTAAAAATATCCTCGTTGTTAAAATTGGAGTTAATTAGGTCTAAATTAATTATTTGTGAACCTAATATCCTGTACTGTGTTTAAATGAAAATACCTGTGTTTGGGGAAGGGATGTACGTGTTTAGTAAAGGGGCAGATGTCATTTTGTTGGTCTTTCTCTTCTCTTTCTCTGCTAGAACTCGACACACACACACACACACCCACATTTCTTGAGTTTTTCTCTCTAATTGAAGATCAATCCTTGTAGTTCTTGCCTTCCTTGTGTGATTTTCGGAATCTAGAAGCTAGGTTAAGTAAGTTCTCTTCTTCCTTAGCTAGGGTTTCATGTTCTTGAGCTTGAATGATCTAGGGTTCTTGTGCTAGTGGGTTTTTATGAAATTCTTGTCAAATCTTGCTTATTATCTGGAATTGTTGGATGAATTAGTGATTAATTGAGTTCTTGCAAGTGTCACATGAATTGTTGCTAGTTATGGACCACTTGGTGAAGCTTCCATAAAAGCTCCATCCATGGTGATTTTGGGAAGAAGATGGTTTTTCCCTAATTTGATGAATTGTGTATTTTGGTGTTCTTGATGTTGTGTTAGGTTAATTATACATGTTAGAATGATAATTGTTAATTATGAAGATCACTAGTTACTTGTTATGAAAATGCATAAAAGATTGTAGTGTTTGGCTAGATGGGAATTTAGCCATAAACTAGTTAGATTATAGATTGTTGACTTTAGTCAAACCTGGGAGTTGACTTTAGCCTTGTGTGACTAGTAAATTTTAATTATCAATTTCATATTATCAATGTGTTAGTTGATTGAATTGTAAGCTTGATTGTGTTGATTTCGGGTCTTGACCCGTGTGTTTGACAATTGGTGCAATTTGACCTAAATAGGGTCAAAGTTGGTGAAACTTGCATTTGGATGCAAATAACTTGTTAGTATGTAATTTTGATGTTGATCAAGTAGGATATCCCATTGGAAAGTGTTGTGTAGATTCCTGATTCCTTATTCTTGTTTTGACCCGTTTGGGCCTAATGTGTGCAATATGATGGAAATGCATTAAGTTTGGTTTAGAATTAACTTGATGAAATTCTAGACATGGTAAGTGTTATGTGTTGGAAATGCAAGATTTTGTTGCCATTTGATCGACCTCAAATAATGGTGTTTGGCTTATAGTACTTGTTACATAATTAATGATTTTGGGTAACTAATTCGGTATTCATTTTGTACAGGAAAAGGGAAGGAGCCTCAGTGATATAAGATCATTGAGCTCGGCACGAAGAAGGAAGCTAAGGTGAGTGGACTTAACCTTCTTTCTTGTGTGATGTACAAAATTAAAGAATGGTAGAGTTTTGAGAAAAAGTGCAGGATTTGGGCATCTGGATTAGTTCGCGACGCGAACTCGGGTCAGAGAAATGGGGGTTTGGTCGTGATGTAGTTCCCGATTCGTGAACTCTTAGTTCGCGACGCGAACTCTGAGTTCACGACGCGAACTTTGTCAGGAACAGATTTCTTGGCTGCAATTCTTTTACAAGTTTATTCTTGGTCTAGTGGTTAATGGTAGTATGTGCACATGTTTTTAGAGGTTAGCTATGGTGGTTTTCGGCTACGCTTCGTTACTCTTGGTGGGGGCGATCGGACTCCTTCGAATTCGTTACGTAAGGAGGGATCACCGTGCCTCTAGTAAAGAAGCCATCGGTTGACTGTTGTTAGCCGACAACAGTCGAAGGTCCTCGCCCGACCGCCGATCCTCTCTTAATGTCCAATTGCTTGTGGAAGTTTGGACGGTTTCTCCCTATCGATTTCTCTTGATTTCTAGTTTGTTGTGGTTATACAAATTGACGTTTATTTCTATTCACTTAGCTTTGTGCTAATCCCTCATTTGTTGACTCTTTTCAGGTTGTGGGTTTGGCTTGTCTAGAGTCGGGTTTTGGAAGTCTGACCGTACTCTGATTTTGTAACCAGGTCGAGCCTGTTTCTTTTGTAACACCCTTAAATGTTTTATATAATTTGGTTAATATGTAAATTGCTTTTATGATATGTAATAATTAGGATTTTTAGTTTTCCTAAATCGCTTCCGTATGCTTATTTAAAAAAAAAAATGGCTCTAAGACTGTGGTGTTACATCTACGACCCCTAGGAATCATGTCAAGTCTTGATACGATCGGTAAGGAAGTTACCTACCAGAAATAGCATGTCTCGTCGGGAAGTGCCCAAACCTTGCGGCGAGAATGTGATATATGGATCCTAGGCCTAAAATATTAATTATGGGTTTATAATATATTTTAGAGAATGTTTATTGATGATTACTAACTAAACTGGGTTTGATTTGTAGATGGCAGCAACATATGTGATTGCGACAACAAGTACCAACAATCTCTCACTTTGCTCAATCCTCGAAAAAGACAAGTTGACTGGGTCAAACTTTCTCAACTGGGAGCGCAATCTTCGTATTGTGCTCAGGCATGAGAGAAAGTGGTATGTCTTGGAGAGAGCAGTACCAAACACCCCTGCTGTTAATGCCAGAGCTGAAATGAGGCATGCTTATGATAAGCATGTCAGTGATGCACTCGATGTGAGCTGTCTGATGCTAGCCACCATTAGTCCTGAGTTACAAGCGGGACTTATGGATGTGCCTGCATTTGAGATGATCCAGCAACTCAGGGATTCATTTCAAGAGCAAGCTCGAACTGAGAGGTTTGACATCAATCGAGCCTTCAACTCTTGCAAGATGGTCAAAGGAACGCCGGTGAGTGCCCACGTCATGAAAATGAAAGGACACATGGATCACCTCGCTAGACTTGGTCACCCCATACCGTTGCAAATGGCAACAGATACTATACTCAACTCGTTGTCTGATGACTACAAGTCTTTTGTGGTCAACTACAACATGCATAATATGTTGAAATCCATTGCTGAGCTACATTCCATTCTCAAGACAGCTGGGTTAAGTTTGGGGACCAAATCTAAGGACGTTCTCTTGACCGGTAATGGCGGTGGCGGTGGAAAGAAGAGAAAAGGGCATGGTGGTAAAGGAAAGGGTAAAACCTATCCTAACCAAGGAGTGCCAAATGGTAAATGTGTCAAACAAAAGGTCAAGAAGGTTAAGCCTAACACTGCGAGGACCGAGAACCGGTGCTTCAAGTGTGGTGAGGCTGGGCATTGGAAAAGAAATTGTCCAAAGGGTGCAAGTGGTAGTGGAGGAAACGCAAGTTCCTCAGGTAACACAACCACACTTATTAATCACTTTTAGATACTTGTAAAGTACATTATGAGTAATCTAACTTTTGCAATCGTTTATTGCAGGAGGAGATGGAAAGTGATGGTGACCGGCATGAGATGGTGATGATCCCACGAGCACAAAGTTTTTTATAATTCAGTATTTTGTGGATTCGTTTTAAACAATTTTAGTTTATTGTTTTTGGATAATTTTATTTTATGTTAAAACAAGTTTTATTTTGGTTTTAAATAAATTTCGAATCCATGGTTGAATTATATTGTGTGCATGTGTGATAATTACACTAGTCAAGGTTTATGACTAGATTGTAAGTCAAGTTTTGATTTACTTATATTTCATGTTTTATATATTTGTTTGATTGTTGTATAAATAATGTCTTGATAGCTCAAGGTACTTAGATGCTAGTAATTAGAAAGTTTTTCTAATGAAAGTGTTTAAGAGTTTTATGGAAACATAAGGTGCAAAGGTTATTGAACTTAGTTAAAACATCTTAAGTAATAGTCATTACTTATGATAGAAAGTTTTAAAGTATTAGTATTAATATAGTATGATTATATTGGATATAATCAAGATAGACTTTAAGAGTATTATTACAAGTCTTTTATACTTGTAGTAAAGGATTTAATAAAGTCATAATTCCCTAATAGGAATAGTTGGATATTCGTATAATCCAAGTAAATGACTTAGACATTAAACGACTCTTAAAAGGGACAAACTATATTAAAGTATTTAAGAATTAAAAGGTATTATTGCAAGTCTTTTATACTTGTAATAAATATAATATTTAATCAAGTCATAATTCCCTAATAGGAATAATGGATATTTGACAAATCCAAGTAATGACTTTGGCATTAAATAAAATTCTTAAAAGAATACTAATGTATTTAAGAATTGGTAGTATCATTTCAAGTGTTTTATACTTGTCAGATACAGTAATCAATAAAGATCATAATTCCCTAAACAGGAATGTTGGATATTCGTAAATCCAAAGGATGTTCTTAATTATTGATAGAATTCTTAAAAGATTAAACTACAAGTTATTGACTAGGTCAAAGTAGTTCAAGAGATGCTTAAAATCCATAAAACTAAGTGGGAGCTATGACTAACGTAATTCATTAAAGATGTTGATGAATTCAGTAAGTTAGTAAGACATTAACAACAAGGTTTTACCAAGTCGATTAGCCAAAGAGTTAAGAGAAATAATAAATGATCGTTGATTAGATTATTGCAAACCTAATAGCGTGATCACAAGTCTTGTGATTAATTATTGCATATCTAATAGGTTGGTAACCCTTCAGTGGATAACATAGTCATTTAAGAAAATTTCTTTAACTAGTAAGAATATCTACAAATCAAGTAACTAAAAAGGAGCTTTAGTTACAAGGATGATTTTATTAATTCAAGAAACTAAGGAGTTAATTTCCAATCCTCCTATGTTTAGCGAATTACATAAAAGGCAAGACTAGAATATGTTCTAGATTGTTGCAAGAATAATATCTAGCAAAGACAAAAGTAAAAGTTTGTAAGAATCATTAAGTAATCAACACAAACGAAAGGAATAAGTAATGATCCAGTAATAATTCAGTATCTATGTCCAGTAAGGAATAGTACATGAGTTAGTATCATTTTTATTCAGACTTTGTATGTTTTACGTCATCCATGAATAAAAGTCTATTTATTCAAAAAGAAATAAAATCCGTGACTACTCGTCTTGCTGGGAACCTTGATGGGACGTTAACGTCATCGCGATATTTGGTGGTAGATTCGAATTTCTTAGAAGATAGCTACACAAGTTTTGTGTAAACCAAATATCGGTGATATTCTGTTGGAGGCTCAACGAATATTGGATTGACCACCGTGACAATACTTCGTGGTTGAAAAGTTCAAAAGTATTGTTCACTAGGATTGTCCTTAAGCCTGCGGTATTTGGTTTAGGATACAATGACTAATGTACTTTGGTTCAACTCAGACAATTCTGAAATACGTTTGTCATACGAGGCGATACTGGGTACAAAGGAAGTTGTATTTTTTAAATCGAAATATACAAGATGGCAATTGCACCTCCTCTTTAGGAGAGATATTTATAGGTCCTTTGACTTGATAAGAAACTGGAAAGTGCACGGCCGTGCCCAAACGAACTGATCTGTTCTTTGTCGTTTATCACAGCAGTTTGAATCAAGAAGTCACAAAATGATTTCGAATACAGGAGTTGATATTTTCTACCATGCTCGTATTCGTTATCACAAATATCTTGCTGCAAGGGATAAGCCTTACAACGTTACCCAAGAAGTAAAGACAGAGGGTTCTTTACTAGGAGATGCTATTAAGAGTTTTTCTTAAAACTATACCAAGGGGTTACATAAGCTGTTTTTATGGGGTTGGTTACCTACATGCCCATCTAGAAAGGCCACTGTAGCTCGTATCATTAAGACAAAGGTTACAAACTTGCACAAGTGGGAGTCTAAAGGAATTATGTGCACAGTTAGTCGACCTATGATGATACATCCATGCCTACGAAACACTTAAGGGTCACACCGGTGAGTACATGTAATACGAACAAGTTATGCAACGATACTACGAGGAGGAATGTTTCATAATAGTCATTATGAATCAGTCAAGTATTAAGTTAAGTTTAACTTATTACTAGATTAGTTTAACTAACCATTAATGCAAGTAGTTGTACATTTACTAGTTGAGTAAATATACAATGTGTTAATTAAAGGTTATCCATGATATGATTTAAAGCTATTAAATCATATAGTAATTGGATAATATTATTGTATAAATTATATAAAGGTTGTTATATAATTAACTATTAAAAGTATAAATACAAGTCTATATATTTCGTGTATATGGGTACCGAAATTATAGTGTGTTAATACTAGACATTTGATAGTTAAGTACAATGATAATAAACTAGTTAAACTATAAGGGATGAAAGTGTAAAAGGATAAGTCTAATTAAGAGATTAATTTTAATTAAACTAGAAGGGCCCTAAGTGAAAGTCCATCTACTATAAACAGAGGGCTTAGGCATCACTTATTAGGTTACACCTACACAAACCGAAAACCCTTGCCCCTTTACCCCATTCGGGCGAAACAAGAACACCATCACTTGGTGTTCTTCGTTCTTCGTGTTCTTCGTTCGTTCTTCATTTTCTTCGAGTTTCGAAGATCCAAGATCGTTGCAAGTGATCATCTAGAGGGTTCGTCGTGTTCATCATCAGTGGACTTATCTTAAGCATTAACCTAAGGTATGATTCATGGAACACTCTTTCTTCCTCTCCTCTTGTTCGAAGTCGAACCAAGAACCCTAGGGTTCTTGGTAGTAGTCGACGAACACACAAGTATGCGTGTGTTCGAGTTCTTCGAACAAGGTTTCTTTCTTGTTAACCTAATCTAGTTCTCCAACATCCCAATCCTTTAGGGTTTAAGGATTAGGTTTAATCCCAGTTCCGCATTTAGGGATTAAATCAGCTAGTTGGTTTTAAACGGCCAAGAACAAGTTCATGTTCTTGGTTAGTATGGTCGAACCAAGTATACTAGGTGGTTCACCCAAGTGGTCGATCAGTGTATTATGAAACCCTTCACTAACCCCCATGAAAATAGCCGTTGGGTTATGATTCGAAGGATATTTCGGTCCTTTTGCAGGTTAATTCGAAAAATATAAATAGCTGGATGCGATTAGTTTAGCATTATCCTCACCTCGATTCGATAAACCCTACGATAAACCCTAAACTCTGCAAATCTCGATCAAATCTCTGCATCAGTAACAACGAAATTCATTCACCAAATCACTCAAAAGATCAAAATCTCTCTGAATTCAAAAACTCAACATCAATTACAAGATCAAAATCATACAAATGGCTACTCTAAAATCTCTCGAAGTTAAGACCGATCTCAAATATTCAGAATTCCACAATATGTGTGCATTCTTAAGAAATCCTGATGGAACAAAGGATTTGCGTCCTATGACTATGTTCTTGAAGAACTCATACATCAAATTTGCTTTGACTGTCAATCCCAAAGCCTATGAACAACACCTTGTTCACTTCTGGGAAAATGCTGAAAGGATTGAAGACACAAATATGTCTAAAATCAAATCCAGAGTAGATGGAAGGGATATCATCATCACAGAACAATCAATAAGACAACATCTTCAAATGAATGATGAATCAGGTATATTTTCACTTCACAAGGAGGATCTTGTTGAAACTTTACAAAATATGGGGTATGGGGGAAGACTGGACGTTGTCACTTTTCAAAAAGGTCTTCTTTCACCTCAATGAAAATTTCTTGTTCATACTATTCAACACTGTATCTATCCCAAAAAGAGTACATGGAATGACTTCAACAAATCAATAGCATCTGCTGTTGTTTGTTTGAGCACAGGCCAAGTATTCAATTTTTCAAACATGATTTTTGAAGGAATACTTGCAAATTTATCATCATCAAAATTCATAATGTACCCAAGATTCCTTACACACATTTTTAACTGTGAAATTCAAAATCTTTCAACTCCAAAGAATATTTTTATTACACCTGAATTAAATAAAAAGGTGTACTCATATATGAGAAAACAATACAAATATTCTGGGAAGGTTACTCCATTATTTCAAAACATGATCTATGATCAACCACCACTTGGAGAAGGTTCAAGTCACCCCATTGAACCTCAACCAACTCCACCACTAAATACAGCCCAAACATAATCCACTTAGTCCACTCAATTACCTACACCATCAGATGTCTTGAATGTGTCCCAGGTACATGAAATTAACCACAGAGTGCTACTCTTCACTTTGAGGAAGACCAACCAATAGCCAAACCAATTTCTAAAATCTATAAAAGGAAGAAAACTTCCTTAAAGGACACCAGGGGACCAATTGAGTCAGACCTCAGACTCCAAGAGTTGTCCTCAAAGGAGGAGAGAGGGCATGAGGAAAGGGCTCTCACTACTGATGCCCCAAAGGTGGGTGCACAGGCTAGTGAGAACATAAATAGGATCCAGACCTCGGCAACTCTAAGTGATGACTCATCTTTTGAGGCAGCACTAAGAGGACCCCGGTGCCAAGAAACCACAAAGGGAGATACTACTGCTTCTTCTAGGAACAAATTGATGAGGGTAGAGAGCAACAAATTGAATTGACGGATAGGATGGAAAACCTAAAAGCCAATGTTCCTAATGAGCCTAATGATCCACCCAAAGGGGCTGAGGGCAGTATTAAACCAACACAATTGACGGATAGGAAGGAAAACCTTCAAACCAATGTACAACATTGCCTGGAACTTTTGAACAATCAAGGAAAAACCATAAGCTATATGAAGCATTACATCAACACTTTGAATAAAAGATAGAAAAGATTTGATTATTGGCTTCAAAAGCAATCAACCTGATATTGACGTTTTTAGACACATTCAAACCCGTCAATATCACCTATTTTGAGTACGTTTTAGAGGCAAATACATGTGATATTACTCAATCTTGTGTTTATTTTACATCTCAGGTGATATAGCGGAAAGGACGTCAAAAACGGGCCAAAAGATAAAGAAAAATACAAGTTTTCATGACGAAAAAAGTTCCCGATTGTGAACTGATCGTGAACTATTCACGATCAGTCACCAAAGTCGCTGTATGGTTTCCACGTTCGTTATCTTGAGTTACCGATCAGGATTTCTGCAAAATTCAAGTTCACGACGCGAACTATAGTTCGCGATCGTGAACTATGCGTGTGGAATCATGTTAAATGGCAGATCAAGACCAAGAATTCAGTTATCTTTTAACCTTGTACATTTTTTGGCAGTTAATAGGCGAATTTTGGAGCATTTCATCAAGAAATTCATTAATCTTACAAGCAATTATTGATTCTCTAACACTTTGGATTAATTCTATGGTTGTAATTCTACTCTTAATTTCTTGTTTTGTGATTCCTAGCATGTCTATGTGCTAGTAATTTTTATATTCGCTATGTTTGGATGATTCTAGAACTAAGTATGGTCTAAATTTAGGGTTTTGTTTATGTTCAAAACAATTGTTGATGTTTAGTTACTCTTTTGGTTTAATTTATGAATTTTCATTTCTTTATCATTGTTGATTGATTTAATTAGGTATTGACAACACTTGGTTTAATTAATTACTTCCCCAACTTTTTATTTTGGCCTAGTTGGTAATCCACTAGAAATAGGGATTTGAGACAGGATTCCAATAAGTTAGATTAAACAAGAAGTTCAACCCTAGTAATGAAAATTCTAGGTTAGAAGTCTTAGGTAATTCAAGACGGTAATTTCAACAAGTAGAAGTGTGATTAGTTATAACTTTTGAGAGAAGAAATTCCTATTAGTTGTAATTAGTTTATTAATGGGATTGAGAGAAATCTAATACCGTGACTTCGAGAACATTAAATTAACCGGTACTTAATAACCATGCTTAGAACTAGATGAATCCATACATAGTGAATATCCCTTAAATCATCAAATCAACGTCCAAATTACGTTCTTTGTTATTACAATTTCTTATTTACATTTAAGACAAATCAAAACATGATCAAAACAATTTTCTTGATTAATTCTTTAACTTGCTTTAACTGGATTAGATAAACCGTTCCCTTCGGATTCGATAACCCAAAATACTTACCAAACCTATATTACCCACGATTAGGTATACTTGCCTATGAATGTGGTAGTCTAGAGTAGTAGTATTTAGGAGACATTTTTATAACTAGATCAAACACATCACAACCATTATCAGAAAATTACAAAGAAAGATTGCAGATAGTGAGGCTCAACAAGTTGAGATCACTAAGGGGGAGAATGATCAAATTCAAGGAATGATTGATCATTCAATTGCAGCAGCAGCAGCCTCCCTTCTAAATTTAAAAGAAGCTCATGGTGAAACAGGTCAAAGTTATGGTGAAGACCTGTACAGAGGAGTAAAAAGCATGGATGAAGATGTATTTGTGTCTGCAAATCAATCCCCAACAGCAGAACAAGTACACTCTCCAGTTACTACTGAAGTTATAGAAACTACTGATCCTATGGATATTACTGAAGCTAAGGATCAAGAAGAGGTTGTTACTACTGATCCCATTGAAGAAGAAGAAATACCAGCAGTAAATGTCCCAACCACAGAAATTATCATTCCTACTACTGATGCCCTAGCAGTAGTAACCACAACAACAACCTCACCAGTAGTAGACTCCTCACAACAGTTGGTGGTATTTAAAACAGAGACTACACCAGTAGTAACTACCTTAGTTACTACTGATGAAGAAGAAGAAATACCAGAAGTACTTGAACCGGCTGTGATCATCCCAAGGCCTCCAACTCCAGAACTTAAACCACTTATCATACCTGACATTGATGATAACGTGAACTGGGATGATGTTGATGAATGCGCACTACCTCCTCACCCCTAGATACTTCCAATGAACAGAATTAAGTTATTTTCTCCATCAATAATTATTCCTGAAGTTATTGATATGAAATATACTCCACCTTCAAAGTGTGTTGGTAAAGGTAAAGAGAAATTTGATGATGACTACCCACACAGAGCTTTAGGTCACCATATGGTAAATAAGATAAATTGTGTCAGACCTGCAAAGCAAGATAAGTGGAAGGTGAACAGAATGAGGTATCTGAGGAAAGTTGCAAAGACTCAAGCTCTTGAAGATAAACGAATAGCTGAAGAAGAAAGACTTAAAAATGCAGCAATTCAAGAGATTGAAGATTTTTTTATAGAAGATCAACAAGCAGAGTTCAATAAACAAAGAAAAATAGAAGAAGGACATCTGAATTGCCTTGAAGATCTTGTGGCTGAATGTAAAAGAGAAAAAGCTGATCTGCCTGATGAAATCTTTGAACAAAAGAACAAAATGATAGACTACTTGAAATCAAAAGGACATAGTGCTAAGTCCTTTGGCAGAATGAAAATGATAACAATTGTCGATAAATATTGTATTGCTAAGAAAAGGGAATTAGCAGAATCTGAAGTAGAAGAAGAAAAAGAAAAAGTATTGGTTGAAATTGATCCCACAATCATACTCTCCAGAACACCAATCTCTGGTGAATCATCAAAACCTCCTTCCAAAAAGAGAAAAGCTCTTCAAATAGAATACGAGGCTAGGAAGAAATCAAAACAAACAGAACAAGAAATACATGTACTTGATCTTCCTATTGCTCCTCTACAAGAGAATCCAATTATCAATTGGAGAGTTGTTAATGATGTCATAGAAGTTATAAGAGAAGATAAAACAACTCAGAGATTTAATGCTTGGAAACCAATGGTTATGTCCTGTAGTAGAAGTGACATTATCAAAGTTTTAATAATTGGTAAACCAAGAATGGCAAAGAAGTCATGGAGAAACTCAGGAGCTGGATACTTAACTCAAATGATTGATGCTGCTTTCTATCCAGATAACTATCCTGAAAACTTCACTAGCACAGAAAATGTATATGCTTGGAATGTGCTACCAACAGTAAATATGTACTTCTTTGAAAGAACCAGTAAGAAGTATGAACTGTACTTATATGAAAAAGAATATCCACACTCAGAAGAAATCATGTACCAGATCACCACATGTTCATTCATGAGACCACATGACCTTGAAATGTTTCAAGAAAAATATAATTACTTTGTGAAAAGAAACAACAAATACATAATTGCACAAAGAAAGAAACAAAATCAGAAAACATTAGAAGGTGATCAAAGAAGAGCTGCTTTATTAGAAGAGAAAAGGAAGAAGGAAGAAGAAGAGAAGAAACTTGGTTAATTAAAGGTGAATTAACAAGTTTAGGGGGGAGATTGTTGAGATATAAACATTCTAGTACTGATGCTGCAATTAGTACTGATCAACACTTATTGTAGTTAGTACTGATGGGGCAGAAAAGTAAATACTACTGATGAAGGACTTACTATTGACGATCAAGTTTATTACTGATGTTCATATATGGTGAAGATCGTGTCCGAGATTCTAGTAGAGTTAGTTATAGAATGTTTATCTTTTGTAATTCAATTTGTAATCGTTTCCTAGAATAACTAGGTTAATAGTTTAGGCTTCAAGGACTATTATAAATAGTTCCTTACGAATTGTAAACGTACGTGTATATTGTTCGACATAATCAATATACATTGAAGTTTTTTGTAATAAACTGTGTTCTTAATATTGTTCATTCAATTACAGTTTACACTGTTCTTAATCAAATACCAAGAGTGTTAATCCGCTGTAACTTCTCTGTGTTAGTAGATATGTGATTCAATAACTTGTTTGAGTTATTCGATCCTGACAACTTCTTCTGCAGCTTGTTTCTCGCCATCACGTTTTTCTTGTAAGGCGTAAAATGAGATTTTTGTATGTTACAATGAAGTTTGTATAGCTCTTGAGGTGTGTATTTGGGAAATGAGTGTATGGTATATTTATAAAAGAAATAGTTTTGTGGTATCTTGTATTTAAACGTGGCTAGCATTCCAGGGATTATTTAATTATAATTGTAGGATTTGTTTAGTGATACGGATACTATGCTATGATCTTTTGGTATTATAGTAGTATATGTGATAGTAAAGTAGTTTGGCAAACAAGAAGCCATTGTGGAATGGTATTTCTTAGGGTTACGTTTGAGAAAACTTATTTGACGCCTTTTTATGAGCTTATTGGCTTAATAAGGTTAAATAAGTTTAGGTTTATTTACACTTATTAAGCTAATAATTAAGCTAAAAAATCTTTTAAATAATCTTTCTCAAACATGCCCTTTATTGAACGCAATCTCAAATGTCCGGTACATGCCCTTTATTGAACGCAATGTCAAATGTCCAATTTCTCGATTTTCCATGTCACTTTGTTGTATTATTTGCCACCTTTGTTTATCTTCCTATGTTTAGTGTCATGAAAGCATCAAACATCTTCATTTACTTCTTATGTTTGTCAGATACACACCAAACATGTTACTACAATGTACAATTTGAATTGTTCATCACACAATAATCAATTCCGCACATAGCATATACCCCCTTCTTCCCACAAAAATGTTCTCATTTCTTTTAGGCACATGGCTTTAGGAGATAATTAGTGGTGGGGTCCTTGACAATAGTTTTGATTAAAATATAAGGTTCGTTATGAGAGAAAAAGTGTTTCTAATAGATAGTTAGTTGTGTGGTCTTTGGTAATAATATTATTTTAATAAGTGGAGTCCATCAATATGAGAACTTTTTTCTGGGACAAAAATTTTGGGAGAAATGGATTTTTTTTGCGGGACGGAGTCTTTATGAGTTCATATTGAGTAGTAAGATATTTGAGGCGACACTGATCTACCTATGATCATATGTTGTCAACACTTAGCAACCTCATCATCTTCCATAATCTGAAACTTTTTTCACATTGTCTTCTAAGATTTGTATGTTTGTACTCAGTAAATCCATACATGGTAAGTGTACTTTCAATGACCCAACAATTGCCTCTTTGTTTTTTTTTTTTCGTTCTTTTTTTTGTTTTTTCAGTTCGAGTTGGATCTTGTATACTCACATCCAAGAGACATCAACCTCATGGTTGTTCATAGTAAGCAATAGAATGATAAGACAAAGATGGAAAATGGTGTTAGTTAGGCGTGTATAATAGTAGGATTTGTTTAGTGATACAAATAATATGCTATGATCTTTTGGTATTTTAGTAATATGTGATAATAAAGTAGTTTGGCAAACAAGAAGCCATTCGGAATGGTATTTCTTTAATTGAACGTAATCTCAAGTGTCCGATTTCTCGAATTTCCATGTAACTTCTTTGTATTATCTGCCACCTTTCTAGGTACAATTAATTTTGACTGATTAGTAGTCATTCTAATATTCTTTTCTTTCGGTCTCCAAAAAGAGGGCATCTTTTGGGGTTGTTCCATTTCAGCTCCATTTGTTTAGTGATATAGACAACAAGATATGATCTTGGGGAAAATGCATAGAAGGGTAATATACTTTCCATCAAAGTTTATTTAAGGGTATGTAGTTTTATTTTAATCATTAAAGGGTAACCTACTTTCCATCAAAGTTTATTGAAGGGTATTTACTTTTATTTTCATCATTAAACATAAAGGTATATAAAAAGGTAAAATATGACTTATGAAACTGGTTACCGGTAATCATTTCTTCCATCTATTTCCCACATGACTTTTTAAGGCATATACAATTAGTTTTGTTTCACGACCTTCAAATTAGATCAAAATACAGTCGAGCAATTCTTCTTTCAAAGTCCAAAATTCCATCTTTCCTTGAATTAATGGTTTAGGTATATGGATTAATTTTATAATATGATCATTGATTTTGTTAGTGTAGTAATTTTTATGACGTAATATTATAGAATGACTTCTTCATCTTCTTCCAAAAATCTTAATGTTGAAGCCAATGTTAGCGATGTAAGTGAAAATTCTTTTGAATATAGCACTGATTCTTCAAATACTCCGTAACTAGATCACTTTGAACTACGTTTTTTTTGTAACTATGACAATTCATTTTTTTGGAATGCTTGGTTGGAACAAGTAATAGACACCTGTGAGAAAGTCATTTTCCCCCTTTTTATACATCTTTATGAAAGTAGGTTACCCTTTAATGATCAAAATAAAAGTACATACCCTTAAATAAACTTTGATGGAAAATATGTTACCCTTTAGTGATCAAAATAAAAGTACGTACCATTAAACAAACTTTGATGAAAAGTACGTACCATTTAACAAACTTTGATGAAAAGTTGGTTACCCTTCTATACATTTTTCCCTATGATCTTTTGATACATAAAAAATACGTGGTAATAAAATAGTTGGGCACTGAAAAATATGTGGTAATTTTTAAACCACATTTCTTAATTTATGCACCACAATAATTACTATGAATACATAAGAATGAATTATATAAAAAAAACCATAATCTTCTAATTTAATGTTCTTGCCGAGAGAGTAGTCACTGTTTTCTTTTTTCTTTTTTTCCTTTTTTCCTTTTTCTAAAAAATATGTTTGGTCGAGTGATTTCTTTTAATTTTTTCATATTAAATAATTAGAGAATTAAAGAGATTGGAGAATTTTTGGATAACTAGATTGATGAGATTGAAAAAATTACCAGATTGGAGAATTGTCATGTTTATTTTCTCTTAGATTCGTCCTCCGGCTCTCTTTTTTTCATAAATATTCGAAAATAATCTGTTATTTATTTTAAAAAGAAGGGTAATGATCCATTGAAAAGGGTCTTTATTTGAAAAAGTTGAAGAAGCAATGCATTTTCGTAAAATATACATATATGTATACATATACATACATATATGTATATATACATACATATTCATACCATAGATATACATATGTTCATATTTATACACGATATATATGTATATATACATATATATATATATACATATGCATTTTACGTAACTTGCATTTTCAGCATAATTTGCATTTTCAATCGGAACTTGCATTTTTATTTACGAAAATGCATATGCATACCGTATATATATGTGTATATATATACATATACATGGCACAAAATATGAACATATGTATATATATGGTATGAATATATATGTATATATACATATATGTATGTATGTGTATACATATATGTATATTTTACGAAAATGAATTGCTTCTTCAAATTATTCAAATAAGGATGCTTCTTTCTTGATCCTTATTCTAAAAAGAAAAGATGCATTTTATTATTAAATGATGAAATGTGTCGGGAGGTTAACTTCTTTCTCAAATTTTACAGCACCCGTGAAGCCACACTTGATTTCTTTTTCGATATCGCAGTGGACAAAAGGACAAGTCACCTATCATTTTAACATTTTCACAATACACACACGTCATGTGTATCTTATCAAAAGCTTTTTTTTTTTTTTTAATTTAACAAATGACACGTTGTTAAATTAATGTTCTTGCATGTGTTCTTCATTGTATTGAATTATAGTTATATTTTTCGATATTAAATTTAAAAAATTATTTCAAAAGGTTTATAGAATTGGGTTCGATCATTGAGAATGGGCAAGGAAGATCGCCAAAGACAAATTTTATTAATACATATATGTTAAAAAGGAAATAATTATTCAAAATATCACGTCGCGAATTGAGGATCGATCATGATCAATTACAGCTATTGAGTAGCCAAGAATCGTGCACTGTCTTTCCTTATGTATGTTCATTGTGTCCTATAAATATGAGCCTATATTGTACTCTAAAGAATAAGAAAGAAATATCAATCAAGTTATTTGATTTATTTTGTTCTCTAATTGATAACATGGTATCATAGCGGTGAGACGTTCCAGATCAAAACCCATCTTCTTCCCAGAACCGAGCCACCATGTCTGATGACGGTAGCTCGAATAACAACAACAACGACCTTACCATACAACTTACAAACTTCTTCAAAAACACCCTCAACAACCAGAATCAAACCACGAAACAAAGTTTATCTGATAGCTTGAAAATCAGTCTTAAACTTAACAGTCGGAATCATGCCCTATGCGCTCGGATGATCCGAGTTGCAATTGGGGGAAAAATCCAAAATTCTGTTAAGCCATCTTTCGGGTAATCCCGCACCACCAGACCCTTTATATGATCGGTATGCGCAATGGGTACAAGATGATCTAATCGTGTTCTCATGGCTAATAAATACAGAACATTGAACCCGCACTTGCTAGTAATCTCACTGAATTTCCCACAGCAAAATTTCTATATATGGTATGCCTTGGTGGTTACGTACAGTAGCGGCAAAGACAAGTTACAAACCTTTAATTTACACGTCAAAACAAACGAAATCAAGCATAATGGGGCTCCTCTTGAAGATTTCTGGATAGCTCTGCAAAGTATGTGGGGAGAAATCGAAAGGAGAGACCCGAATCCAATGAAGTGCACCATCGATATATCCACATACAACAGTATCAAGTCTGAACAAAAACTATTTCAATTTTTGAATGCCTTGGATCGAAGATTTGACCCTATAAAAAGGGAAATTCTTCGATGGGATCCACTTCCCTCAGCGGAAGGAGCCTACGCGGCTATCCGAAAAGATATGGTCCATCAAGGTATCCTTGGAACCACCACTGAAAATCCATTGCCGTGGGTGGCGGCCGGTCTTGCTGCTAGTAGGTTACAAGATTCCGGTGGGGTAGGGCTGTTCACAAAAGGGAAACAATGCAGAGCCGATGCCTCTAGAAAACCTTCATCCCGAATTGATAAATCAAAACTAGTGTGCACTAATTTTGGTATGACGAAACACACTGAAGATCAGTGTTTTGAACTGGTCGGTTACCCTGAATAGTGGAATGATGGCCACAAGAAAACTGGTGCTCCGACTGAGAAAGGGAAGGCAGCGGCTGCTGTGGGTATCTGTACCAACGACGGCCAGATGAAAGGGGCTTCAGTGGTGTTGCTGCTTCAAACGTGAAAAATGACGAAGGAGATGCAGGTAAAGGGTGTGGGGCTTTATCATCATACCCTTGTTTATTAAACCCTAAATATTTTAGTCCAAATATTCTTGAAATAATACAAAACGAAACCCAGACTATTAGACATGCTAAAGTGGGTCGAAATTCTCAAAACCAAAAAAAATGAAGCATGGATTTTTTTATAGTGGGGAAACCGAAACTATGACTTTTGTGTCCTCAGATATTACTCTTAAATCTGAACCAAGAGTATCTGAAGTACAAACTGCAAATGGTGAAAGTATGTATGTTAAAGGGGAAGGGACAATTGAGATATCTCCAAAACTTAAACTTCATGATTGTCTTTATGTTCCTTCTCTAGCTCATAAACTATTGTCTATTAGTCACGTCACAAAAGAGCTAAATTGTACTGTTTTAATGCACCCAACTTTTTGTATTTTATAAGACATCACGTTTGGCATGATCATTGGGCGTGACACTGAACGGAAATGGTTATACTATGTGCATGAGGTGACCCAACACGGCACTGGGATGATTGCTCATGGAACACGAAGTACGGAAGCATGGCTATGGCACATGAGGTTGTGTTGGATTTTGAAGGATTTATGTGCACAGTTAGTCAACCTATGATGATACATCCATGCCTACGAAACACTTAAGGGTCACACCGGTGAGTGCATGTAATACAAGCAAGTTATGCAACGATACTACGAAGAGGAATGATTCATATCAGTCATTATGAATCAGTTAAGTATTAAGTTAAGTTTAACTTATTACTAGATTAGTTTAACTAACTAACTAATGCAAGTAGTTGTACATTTACTAGTTGAGTAAATATACCGTGTGTTAATAAAAGGTTATCCATAATATGATTTAAAGCTATTAAATCATATAATTAATTGGATAATATTATTGTGTAGATTATATAAAGGTTATTATATAATTAACTATTAAAAGTATAAATACAAGTATATATAATTCGTGTATATGGGTACCGAATTATTAGTGTGTTAATACTAGACATTTGATAGTTAAGTGCAACAATAATAAACTAGTTATACTATAAGGGATGGAAGTGTAAAAGGATAAGTTTAATTAAGAGATTAATCTTAATTAAACTAGAAGGGTTTTAAGTGTAAGATATTCTATTATAAATAGAAGGCTTATGACTAAACCCTAGAAGTTGATTCTTGCCTCCTTACACACGAAATTCCCTCCCCTCTCTCCCCTTCGATCGGCCGAGCAATAAGGGAATAACACAAGTCTTGTGTTCTTCGTGTTCTTCGTTCGTTCTTCGTGTTCTTCGAGTTTCGAAGATCAAGGATCGTTGCAAGTGATCATCTAGAGGATCGTTCGTCGTGTTCATCATCAGTGGACTTATCTTAAGCATTAACCTAAGGTATGATTCATGGAACACTCTTCCTCCTCCTCCTCTTGTTCGACGGACGAGAACACCAAGAACCCTAGGGTTCTTGGTGAGTGTTCGACGAACACACATTCATTGTGTGTGTTCGAGTTTTTCGTACAAGGTTTCTTTCTTGTTAACCTAATCTAGATTTCCAACATCCCAATCCTTTAGGGTTTAAGGATTAGGTTTAATCCCAGTTCCGCATTTAGGGATTTAATCAGCTAGTTGGTTTTAATCGGTCAAGAACAAGTTTATGTTCTTGGTCAGTATGGTCGAACCAAGCATACTAGGTGGTTGACCCAAGTGGTCGATCACTATTATGAAACCCTTCAGTGGTATCAGAGCGTTGGTTTAGAGATCTAGACTAGATTAACAAAGATTGTTTGTTTACTTTAATTACAAGTTTTTTTTTGTTTCAAGTTTTTTTTTTTCTCCTTCTTCTTCATATTTTTCGAAAAAGGGAAGAACCCAGGACCAAGAATATTAAACTAGTCTAAGTTTAATTGGTCAAGAAGGTTTCTAGAAATACATAGGAAGAACCCTAGGATCAAGTATGTTAAACAAGATATGTTTAATTGATCAAAAGGATTCTTTCCTTTTCACCCTAGAATTTTCGTGACCAAGGAAGATCCCTATGATCATGTATGTTAAACAAGATTTGTTTAATTGATCAAAAGGATTCTTTCCTAATCCCTTAGGATTTTCAAAAATCTAGAGGATACTTGGACACCAAGTTTATTAAACTAGTCTAGTTTAATTGATGGAAAAGTTTCCTAGGCTTAAGAATTCCGAAACCCTAAAAAGAACTCTAGAAGTTTAAACTAGTTTAAGTTTAATAGTTTAAAAGAATTGATTAGGATAATAACCTAAAACCTAGTTAATTAGACAAGTTTATGTCTAATAGGTTTAATTATTATTTTGATAGATTTATTAAAGCTAGTTCTTTAAATCTAGAAATTTAGACAAAGTTTTATCGTCTATAAGGTTTAAATTAAAAAGTTTAAATGAATTTATTAAAAGTTATAATCTATCTTAGAATTTAAACAAAGTTTATTGTTTAATAGGATTGATTAAAATTAGTCTTTTAATTAAAAATAATGTCTTTGATCAAGAAAGTCAAAACCCTAGTTTTGATTGGTCAAAATAAGATTAGGGTTCATCTAATTAATTTAGGGAATTGATAAAGAGGATGTTAATTTTTAAGTTCTAAAATTAACAAGTTGTGTTTAATTATTTATATATATGTATTAAAATTTTCGGAATTTTTTTTATTATTAAGTAAAATTGAATTTTAAAAGATATAATAAGTTTATACGTATTTTAATTATTTTAAGTTAAAATACACATGTATAAACTAGATGTAATATTCGTATTAAAATGTTACAAGTTTATTATAAAATATACATATATACGAATACATTAAATACAAGATAAAATGGAACAATTAAAAAGGGTAAGGTTATCTTGATCTTAAGGATAATGTTATAGCTAGTTATTGTATAAGTTATAATATAATTAAAAGTAGAAAGTACGAAGTTATGATTTTATTATAACTAGAAATTGTACAAGTTGAAATTATATGATTAACTAGAAATATACAAAGTTATTTATATTAAGGTGTATAAAGTTATAAATTATTATAACTAGATAATTGTACAAGTATAATATAAGTATTTTACAAGTTATGTAATATACTAGATTTATGATCAAGTAATAAATAACAAGAAAACTTTATAACCTATATTTAACTAGTTATAGTTAAATATAAGAAAGGTTTAAACAAACTAAAAATTATTATATATAGTCTTTATATAATAAGTTTATTAGTTTCACCAAGTATAAACCGGTGATTGTGTAAGCTTAAGTTTCATCATGGTTGTTGAAGCTAGTGGGAGCTACATAAGAAAATCACAAAGTTTATAAGTGTGTCATTAAGACATAAGTTTTGGTCGAATCTAATAAGTCAAAACAAATGTTTAATTTCATTATTAGACATATAAAAAAACTAGGTATGTTAAACTAGATTTATGATTCAAGTTTATGAATTATAAAAGAATTAAAAGTTTAACATAAGATTTAAAGTTTTTCAAGTAAGATAAAACAAGTAAGTTTTATTATAGATAAGGTTTTTCACAACACTTAGTAAAACGTTTTGTACACCTCGTTTTAGGTATACATATAAGTCGCGCAAATTCTTGAAACTATAAGTTTTAAAGAATAGTTCTTAAGTTTTAAAAAGGTGTCTTGTAGAATCCTTCAATTCATAAGTCACACATTTTAAACAAGGATTAATATTGGAATAAAGGTTTAAGTTTAGTTTAAGACTTAAATAAACCCAAGAAAATCTTAGATCTAAGTGATATCCACCTAATGGAACACCTCACTTGTTAAACGATATTCATATTGTAAGGATAAAGAAACTTAGATATGGATTCAAATCATTGCGAGTGTTAGGGTGCGTAAGGTTCTGTGATAATCGGGAGTCCCGGCGCAGAGCATCGCACTGTCTTAGATGGTCTGATCTGCTTTGGTGATAATCGGGAGTCCCGGCCCAAAAGTACTTGAGTAGAATAAACATACTAGACTTTATTGCTAACTTAGAAATGTACAATTAGATTGTACAAAGTTGTAATAAGTTATAAGTCTAAAGATTCTACGACCCCTAGGAATCGTGTCAAGTCTTGATACGATCGTTAAGGAAGTTACCTACCAGAAATAGCATGTCTCGTCGGGAAGTGCCCAAACCTTGCGGCGAGAATGTGATATATGGATCCTAGGCCTAAAATATTAATTATGGGTTTATAATATATTTTAGAATGTTTATTGATGATTACTAATTAAACTGGGTTTGATTTGTAGATGGCTGCAACAAACGCAATCGCGAGAACAAGTACCAACAATCTCTCACTTCGCTCAATCCTGGAAAAGGACAAGCTGACTGGGTCAGACTTTCTCAACTGGGAGTGCAATCTTCGTATTGTGCTCAGGCATGAGAGAAAGTGGTATGTCTTGGAGAGAGCAGTACCAAACACCCCTGCTGTTAATGCCAGAGCTGAAACGAGGCAAGCTTATGATAAGCATGTCAGTGATGCACTCGATGTGAGCTGTCTGATGCTCGCCACCATGAGTCCTGAGTTACAAGCAGGACTTATGGATGTGCCTGCATTTGAAATGATCCAACAACTTAGGGATTCATTTCAAGAGTAAGCTCGCACTGAGAGGTTTGACATCAATCGAGCCTTCAACTCTTGCAAGATGGTCAAAGGAACACCGGTGAGTGCCCAAGTCATGAAAATGAAGGGACACATGGATAACCTAGCTAGACATGGTCACCCCATACCGTTGCAAATGGCAACAGATACTATACTCAACTCGTTGTCTGATGACTACAAGTCTTTTGTGGTCAGCTACAACATGCATAATATGGAGAAATCCATTGCTGAGCTACATTCCATACTCAAGACAGCTGAGTTGAGTTTGGGGACCAAATCTAAGGACGTTCTCATGATTGGTAATGGCGGTGGCGGTGGGAAGAAGAGAAAAGGGCATGGTGGCAAAGGAAAGGGTAAAACCTATCCTAACCAAGGAGTGCCAAATGGTAAAGGTGTCAAACAAAAGGTCAAGAAGGTTAAGCCTAACACTGCGAGGACCGAGAACCGGTGCTTCAAGTGTGGTGAGGCTGGGCATTGGAAAAGGAATTGTCCAAAGGGTGCAAGTGGTAGTGGAGGAAACACAAGTTCCTCAGGAGGAGATGTAAAGTGATAGTGACCAGCATGAGATAGTGATGGTCCCACGAGCACCAAGTTTTATAATTCAGTATTTTGTGGATTCGTTTTAAACAATTTTACTTTATTGTTTTGGATAATTTTATTTTTTGTTAAAGCAAGTTTTATTTTGGTTTTAATTAATTTCGAATCCATAGTTGAATTATATTGTGTGCATGTGTGATAATTACACTAGTCAAAGTTTATGACTAGATTGTAAGTCAAGTTTTGATTTACTTATGTTTCAAGTTTTGATTTACTTATAGTATGATTATATTGGATATAATCAAGATAGACTTTAAAGAGTATTATTACGAGTCTTTTATACTTGTAATAAAGGATTTAATGAAGTCATAATTCCCTAATAGGAATAATTAGATATTCGTATAATCCAAGAAATGACTTAGACATTAAACGACTCTTAAAAGGGACAAAACTATATTTAAAGTATTTAATAATTAAAAGGTATTATAAGTCTTTTATACGTGTAATAAATACAATATTTAATCAAGTCATAATTCCCTAATAGGAATAATGGATATTTAAGAAATCCAAGTGATGACTTTGGCATTAAATAAAGTTCTTAAAGAATACAAATGTATTTAAGAATTGGAAGTATTGTTTCAAGTGTTTTATACTTGTTAGATACAGTATTCAATAAAGATCATTATTCCCTAAACAGGAATGTTGGATATTCACAAATTCAAAGGATGATCTTAATTATTGATAGGTATCTTAAAAAGATTAAACTACAAGTTATTGACCAGTTCTAAGTAGTTTAAGAGATGCTTAAGTTCCATAAAAGTAAGTGGGAGCTAAGACTAACATAATTCGTTAAAGATGTTAATGAATTTAGTAAGTTAGTAAGACATTAACAACAAGGTTTTACCAAGTCGTTAGCCAAAGAGTTAAGAGAAATAATAAATGATCGTTAATTAGATTATTGCAAACCTAATAGCGTGATCACAAGTCTTGTGATTAATTATTGCATATCTAATAGGTTGTTAACACTTCAGTGGATAACACAATCATTTAAGGAAATTTCTTTAACTAGTAAGAATATCTACAAATCAAGTAACTAAAAGAGGCTTTAGTTACAAGGATGATTTTATGAATTCAAGAAACTAAGGAGTTAATTTCCAATCCTCTTATGTTTACCGAATTACATAAAAGGAAAGACTAGAATATGTTCTAGAATGTTGCAAGATCAATATCTAGCAAAGACAAAAGTAATAGTATTCCTAAATACTCGTCTTGTGTCTTTAGTTTAATAGAAATGATTGGTTTAGTGATAAATTTACAATTAAGGTTGTAAAGATCATTAAGTAATCAACACAAACAAAAAGGAATAAATAATGATCCAGTAATAATTCAGTATCTATGTCCAGTGATGAATAATACATGAGTTAGTATCATTTTTATTCAGACTTTGTATGTTTTTCATCATCCATGAATAAAAGTCTATTTATTCAAAAAGATATAAATCCGTGACTACTCGTCTTGGTGGGAACCTTGACGGGACGTTAAAGTCATCGCGATATTTGGTGGTAGATTCGAAGTTCTTCGAAGATAGCTACACAAGTTTTGTGTAAACCAAATATCGGTGATATTCTGTTGGAGCTCAACGAATATTGGATTGACCACCGTGACAATACTTCGTGGTTGAAAAGTTCAAAAGTATTGTTCACTAGGATTGCCCTTAAGCCTGATGTAGTTGGTCTAGGATACAATGACTAATGTGCTTTGGTTCAACTCAGACAATTCTGAAACACGTTTGTCATACGAGGCGATACTGGGTACAAAGGAAGTTGTATTTTAAATCGAACTATAACAAGATGGTAATTGAACCTCCTCTTTAGGAGAGATATTTATAGGTCCTTTGAAATAATGAGAAACTGACAAGTGCACGACCGTGCCCAAACGAACTGATCTGTTCTTTGTCGTTTATCACAGCAGTTTGAATCAAGAAGTCATAAAACGATTTCGAATACAGAAGTTGATAATTTCTACCATGCTCGTATTCGTTATCACAAATATCGTGCTGCAAGGGATAAGCCTAACAACGTTACCCAAGAAGTAATGACAGAGTGTTCTTTACTAGGAGACACTATTAAGAGTTTTTCATAAAACTATACCAAGGGTTACATAAGCTGTTTTTATGGGGTTGGTTACCTACATGCCCATCTAGAAAGGCCACTGTAGCTCGTATCATTAAGACAAAGGTTACAAACTTGCACAAGTGGGAGTCTGAATGATTTATGTGCACAGTTAGTCAACCTATGATGATACATCCATGCCTACGAAACACTTAAGGGTCACACCGGTGAGTGCATGTAATACGAGCAAGTTATGCAACGATACTACGAAGAGGAATGATTCATAATAGTCATTATGAATAAGTTAAGTATTAAGTTAAGTTTAACTTATTACTAGATTAGTTTAACTAACTAATTAATACAAGTAGTTGTACATTTACTAGTTGAGTAAATATACAGTGTGTTAATAAAAGGTTATCCATAATATGATTTAAAGATATTAAATCATATAATTAATTGGATAATATTATTGTGTAGATCATATAAAGGCTATTATATAATTAACTATTAAAAGTATAAATACAAGTATATATAATTCGTGTATATGGGTACCGAATTATTAGTGTGTTAATACTAGACATTTGATAGTTAAGTGCAACAATAATAAACTAGTTAAACTATAAGGGATGGAAGTGTAAAAGGATAAGTTTAATTAAGAGATTAATCTTAATTAAACTAGAAGGGTTTTAAGTGTAAGATATTCTATTATAAATAGAAGGCTTATGACTAAACCCTTGAAGTTGATTCTTGCCTCCTTACACACGAAATTCCCTCCCCTCTCTCCCCTTCGATCAACCGAGCAACAAGGGAATAACACAAGTCTTGTGTTCTTCGTGTTCTTCGTTCGTTCTTCGTGTTTTTCGAGTTTCGAAGATCAAGGATTGTTGCAAGTGATCATCTAGAGGATCGTTCGTCGTGTTCATCATCAGTGGACTTATCTTAAGCATTAACCTAAGGTATGATTCATGGAACACTCTTCCTCATCCTCCTCTTGTTCGACGGACGAGAACACCAAGAACCCTAGGGTTCTTGGTGAGCGTTCGACGAACACACATTCATTGTGTGTGTTCGAGTTTTTCGTACAAGGTTTCTTTCTTGTTAACCTAATCTGGATTTCCAACATCCCAATCCTTTAGGGTTTAAGGATTAGGTTTAATCCTAGTTCCGCATTTAGGGATTAAATCAGCTAGTTGGTTTTAACCGGTCAAGAACAAGTTTATGTTCTTGGTCAGTATGGTCGAACCAAGCATACTAGGTGGTTGACCCAAGTGGTCGATCAATATTATGAAACCCTTCAGATTTATGTGCACAGATAATCACACGTGTCATCGTGTCCAGTGTTATCATACACTAAAGTGCCACACCGCTACACACCCAATAATGGACAACCGGATAAAGTAAGTTGTGTGGTATAATTAACTAGTTAAGTTAATTATAAAGAAGAGAATAAATAATAATAAGTTAATTATTATTTGTGAGGAAGGTTAAATATGAAGTTAAATATTTAACGGACATTTAATTAATTGTCTATTAATTAACTAGTAAAAGGGTTTAAAGTGTCAATAGGAAGTTTAATTATAATTAAAATTAAAATTAAACTCCAAGGACTTAATTGTAACTTAAGCCCTCATAAATAAATGCTTAAGGTTAAGGTTTACGGGTTACACATTACATCACTCAAACCCTAATCTCTCCCTCTCATCTCCTCTCCTCTCTCGGACGACGTAAGGAAGGGTTTTTCGGTTTTGGTGTTTGACGCAAGCAACACACACACACACACAAGTTCATGTGTGATACTTTGTTGGTACAACGCGGTCTTGCAGCGTGTTCAAGTGGTGCAGTAGAAGTGGATTAATCTTTAGCAATCAAGAGGTAATGTTCTAACCATCTCATTGTTCTTAGTGGTCCCATTGTATAGGAATGATCAAGTGTGTGGGATTCAAGTTCCGCCATGTGAATCCTACAAGGTATTCCTATAGTGGTATCAGAGCTTACTTCTAATCTCAATGGGATTCAGTTAGGTTTCTTTTTTTTCTTAAATTTAATGATTATGTACAAGTTTTTTTTTGTCCAGAAATATACCTAGAAATTTCGAACCAAGCATGTGGTTGTTCAAGTTTTGAATGAGCATTGGTTTGAAAAGGTTTTAAGATAAAAAGGGCTAGGAATTTTCAAACCAAGCATATGGTTATTCAGTTTTGTGGATAATTATTGGTTTGAATACGATTTAAATTAAAAGATATAAAAGTTTTTTTTAGTCTAGTAATAACCCTAGAATTTTCGGTGCAAGTATATAATTAATCAAGTTTTGATTAATCATTGGATTGAAAAGGATTTAAGATTAAAAGAAATTAGACTTCTTTTTTTTGTTTAGTAAAAACCCTACAAAAATTAGTCCAAGTACATAATCAACCAAGAGTTGGGAGATCATTGGACAAATTAGGTTTTAGACAAAAATAGGAAAGTTATATTAATTTTAAGCATTTATTTATTTGTTGTTATTATTATTATTTTTTTTTCGAAAAAAAATAAAAGTAAAAAAAGAAGAAGGGAAATAGGGTTCGGTCGAACCAAGCAAGGCCGAGCCACGGTCGAGCATTGGTTCGAACGAACGGGTAGACCAGACAAACCGGACCAAGCCTCGGTTCGGGTTTCGTCTCGTGATCCAATTTTTCCCTCGTTGTGTATTTGTCCAGTGTAACATCCCAGAACCCCGTAGCACAATATTGTCCGCTTTGCCCACCGGCGCACGGTTTTGTTCTTGGTATGGACCACTTCCACCCAAAAGGCCTATTGCTAAGAGAGGTATCCACACCCTTATAAGGAGTGTTTCGTTCCCCTCTCCAACCAATGTGGGACGAATCTTACAATTCTCCCCCCTTGGGACACAACGCCCTCGTTGTGCAGATCGGCCCGAGTCTGGCTCTGATACCACTTGTAACATCCCAGAACCCCGTAGCACAATATTGTCCGCTTTGCCCACCGGCGCACGCTTTTGTTCTTGGTATGGACCACTTCCACCCAAAAGGCCTCATGCTAAGAGAGGTATCCACACCCTTATAAGGAGTGTTTCGTCCCCCTCTCCAACCAATGTGGGACGAATCTTACATCCAGTTTCGTTTACCCAAGGCTCAATTTCGGGTATATAGGTACACGAGATTAAATCGGGCGTCAAATTTAAAATTTATTTGACGACTTTTATTATTTTTCGAAAATAATGACAAAGTTAATAACATTCAAATTAAAATGATTTTAATAGTCTTTTAAAATCAAGATAATTATTAAATTAAGGAGGGAAATTGAAACCAGTAATTTATATAATTATAAGTTTTTTAATTATATACGATAAAAATGCCATAGCCCAAAATTCGTGACAATGTGTTTATTTAAAAAACTATTTCGAAATTTATTTTTATTTTAAAATGAAAAACACAAAACCAAGTTTTTGGGGTTATGGCATAGCAAATTTATAACTGCATGTGTCTTATTTCTTTATTTAATTATTTGAAATTAAAAGGTGGAATTAATAAAAGTTAGTTTATAAAACCAAGTTTTTAAAATAAAAGATGGTATTTATAAAAGTACATTTATAAAACCAAGTTTTTAAATTAAAATGGTTTTATAAACAAGTCTTTGTTTATTAACCAAGTTTTAAAAAGATAAAAATTAAAAGTGGAATTTATAAACAAGTTTCTATTTATAAAACTAAGTAATTTTAAAGAATTAAAAACTGGCTAAAGTTTTCGAACAAAGGAAAATCCTTTTTTAGAAAATCTTAGACCAGTGTGCAACGCACCTAATGGAATACCTCACTTGTTCAACCATATATACATTCTAAGGAGAAAAAACCGTAGATGTGGATTCAAATCATTGCGAGTGTTAGGGTGTGTAGGGTCTTGTGATAATCGGGAGTCTCGGCGCAAGACATCACACTGTCTTAGGTTGTGCGATCTATTTTGGTGATAATTGAGAGTCCCGGCCCAAAATGCACTAGAGGGATTAAAACATGGACAAGATCTAGGAATCATTTCTAGTATAGAGGCGATCGGTATGGCTATACCTACCCGAATTAATGTGGCTTCAATGGGAAGTGCCCAAACCTTGCATTGGGGGGCGTGAAATATGGATCCTAATCTAATTATTATTCTTAAAAGGTAATAATATTAGAAGTTATTTATTTATATAATCATACTAACCGTTTGTTGTTTTTTTCTTATAGAGCACATGTTTGGGTATCGGGCCCACTTGTCGCGTTCAAGGCTAGAAAATCGGGTTTAACAAAGTGGGTTTAACGTCCGGGTTCACTAGTCCGACCAGCGATAGAAACGATAATGAGCTTAATCAAACTTATTGGGCTCGGCTACGACTGGGCCAACAACAGAAGGTTAACTTATTATTCTTTTAACTTCTAAGAGTCTAAAGCATATGAAATCCTAGAATAGAAAAAGATAGAACATAACTAAAACAAAATACTACAAACCCATCTTTATTAGCAGTTACAACCATATTATTGATTACTATATAGAATTCATTAATTCAAGATAAACATTAGAAAATATCATTTCGCCTTAGCAATAACAATGACACCATGTGTTGCCTTTGCAAAAGCCTCCCTTCTGGTTGCCGCAGTTGTCCAAACAAAAACTGTTACAACTATTTGGAACACATGCGGGCCCGCGAATATCATGACAACAATAATCATTTGTAACCATCTCATTCGTTGCCGTCGTTGGTATCAAACATGATGCTACAACATATGTCAGTAAAATAGATGCAAATAATTAGAATAATCATGAATATATTAAAAATATTTTAATAATTCTACATGACACAAAAATGATGTAACACTGTTTCCTTCATTTGTAAGATGAATCAGGGTATATATTCTTACTAAACGTTTTACAATTGACGATCATCATTGAATATTATTGAAAAATGTATATGATATTTTTGGAGGAAATTTATGAGAAAGATATCAAAAACAAAGTGTCAGGATCGAATAACTTAAACAAGTTATTGAATCACAGATCTACTAACAAAGAGAAGTTACAGCGGATTTACACTCTTGTTATTTGATTAAGAACAATGTAAAATGTAAATCGAATAAGAATAAACAAGAACACAGTTTATCACAAAAAGCTTCAATGTATATTAATTTTCGATCAATACACACGTATGTTTAGAATTCGTAAGGAACTATATATAATAGTCCTTGAAGCCTAAACATTTACCCTAGTTATTCAAGGACTAGATTTCAATTTGAATTACAAAAGATAAACATTCTATAACTAATTCTACGAAGATCTCGGATGTAATCTGCACCATATATGAACATCAGCAGTATTTACACCCATCAGTAGTAGATCACTCGTCAGTAGTATATTTGTAATTCTGCCACATCAGTAGTAAGTCTTGTTATCATCATTAAGACTTAACCAGTACTAACTGCAGCATCAGTATTGACTTGTTTATTTCCCAACAATCTCCCCCTAAACTTATTAATTCATCTTGAATTAATCAAGTTTCTTTTCTTCTTCTTCTTTCTTCTTCTTTTCTTCCAACAGTTTTGCTCTTCTTTGATCACCATCAATTGTTTGTTGATTTATTATTTTCCTTTGTGCAATTATATACTTACTGTTCCTCTTCACAAAATAGTTGTATTTTTCTTGAAACATAGCAATATCATGAGGTCTCATGAAGGAACAGGTGGTGATTTGATACATGGTTTCTTCAGAATGAGGATATTCTCTTTCATACAAAAATAGGTCACACTTCTTACTGGCTCTTTCGAATAAATACATGTTACCTGTTGGTAGCACATTCCAAGCATAAACATTTTTTGTGCTAGTGAATTTCTCAGGATAGTTATCTGGATAGAATGCAGCATCTATCATTTCTGTTAAATATCCAGCACCTGAGTTTCTCCAAGACTTCTTTGTCATTCTTGGTTTACCAATAATTAAGACTTTAATTATATCACTTCTGGTCAATGACATAACCATTGGTTTACAAGCCCTGAACTTTTGAGTTGTTTTGTCTTCTCTAATTATTACAATTACATCATTTACAACTCTCCAGTTAATAATAGGATTGTCTTGTAGAGGAGCTGTTGGAAGATCAAGTATTTGGGAGTCTAGTTTAGTTTTCTTCCTTTATTCTTGTTCAGCTTATATGGCTTTCCTCTTTTTGTTGACAGACATTGGAATTCTGGTCATCACCATTTTAGGATCAAGTTCTACCAAGTTTGTCAATTTTTCTTCTTCTACTTCTGGTTCAGCAAGTTCCTTCTTTTTCTAAATACAGTACCTTTCAATTATGGTAATCAGCTTCATTCTACCAAAGGATTTTGTATTGTGACCTCGAGACTTTAAGTATGAGATCATATCCTCTTTCTTTTCTGCAAACTGCTCAGGCATATCTTCTTTCATTTGTTTTCACTCTTTTACTTGTGCTTCAAGAAGATCTATACTGTCTTGTTCAATTTGTTTTATCTTATTTAATTCTTCTTGTTGATCTTCTTCTAAAAATTCTTCAGTCTCTTGAATTGCTGCATTTTTAAGTTTTTCTTCTTCAGCTTTTCTTTTATCTTCAAGAGCTTGAGTCTTAGCACATTTCCTTTGATATCTAATTCTTTTCACCTTCCAAACATCTCTTTTTAATGGTCTGACCATATTTATTTTTTTCACCATAAAATGACCTAGAGCTCTGTGTGGGTAGTCATCATCAAAATTTTCTTTTCCTTTACCAACACATTTTGAAGGTGGAGTGTACTTCATATCAACAACTGGAGTTATGGTGATTGATGGAGAAAAAGTATGTACTTCATCCTCTGGTAAAATTTTAGGATGACGAGGGAGAGCACATTCATCAACTTCATCCCAGTTCACATTATCATCAATATGTGGGATGATCACAGCTGGTTCAAGTAGTTCTGGTATTTCTTCTTCAGATTCAGTAGTCACCAAGGTGGTTTCTACTGGTGTTGTACCCGTTGTATGTATAACCAGTTGTTGTGAGGAGTCTACTACTGGTGAGGTTGTTTCTGTGGTTACTACTGCCAGGGCATCAGTAGTAACTGGAATGTTTGTTTCTGTTATTGGAATATTTACTACTGATGTTGTTTCTTCATTAATGGGATCGGTAGTAACAACCTCTGTTTGTTCTTTGGCATCAGTAGTATCCATGGGATCAGTATGAAGGGTTTTGCTACGCACCATGCGACTGATCGATCCATAGGACCGACCTCCTAGTATACTTGGTTCGAACCATGACTGACCAAGAACATGAACTTGTTCTTGACCGGTTTAAACCAACTAGCTGATTTAATCCCTAAAAGCGGAAGTGGGATTAAACCTAATCCTTAAACCCTAAAGGATTGGGATGTTGGAAATCTAGATTAGGTTAACAAGAAAGAAACCTTGTACGAAGAACTCGAACACACACACATACTTGTGTGTGTTCGTCGAATACTACCAAGAACCCTAGGGTTCTTGGTTCGACTTCGAACAAGAGGAGGAGGAGGAAAGAGTGTTCCATGAAACATACCTTAGTTAGTGCTTTAGATAGATCCACTAATGATGAACACGACGAACGATCCTCTAGATGATCACTTGCAACGATCTTGGATCTTCAAGACTTGAAGAACACGAAGAACGAACGAAGAACACGAAGAACACAAAGTGTTGTGTTCTTGGGGTTGTGTTCGGCCGAAACCAAGGAGAGGAGGGAGGCTAGGGTTTCGTGATTATGATCAAGGAATAAGGGAATCCCATGCATTCTATTTAGAATACAAATACTTTCACTTAGGGCCCTTCTAGTTTAATTAAGATTAATCTCTTAATTAAACTTATCTCTTATACTTTAAACCCTTACAGTTTTACTAGTTTATTATTGTTGCACTTAACTATTAAATGTCTAGTATTAACACACCAATAATTCGGTACCCATATACACGAATTATTTACACTTGTATTTATACTTTTAATAGTTGATTATATAATAACCTTTATATAACTTACACAACAACATTATCCAATTACTATATGATTTAATGACCTTAAATCACATCATGGATAGCCTTTAATTAACACATTGTATATTTACTCAACTAGTAAATGTACAACAACTTGTATTAATTAGTTAGTTAAACTAATCAAGTAATAAGTTAAACTTAACTTAATACTTAACTGATTCATAATGACTATTATGAATCATTCCTCTTCGTAGTATCATTGCATAACTTGCTCGTATTACATGCACTCACCGGTGTGACCCTTAAGTGTTTCGTAGGAATGGATGTATCATCATATGTTGACTAACTGTGCACATCCTTCAGACTCCCACTTGTGCAAGTTCGTAACCTTTGTCTTAATGATACGAGCTACAGTGGCCTTCTAACCCTGGTATGAAAAAACTCTTAATAGCGTCTCCTAGTAAAGAACACTATGACTTTACTTCTTGGGTAACGTTGTTAGGCTTATCCTTTGCAGCACGATATTTGTGATAACGAATACGAGCATGGTAGAAATTATCAACTCATATATTCGAAACCATTTTATGACTTCTTGATTCAAACTGCTGTGATAAACGACAAAAAACAAATCAGTTCGTTTGGGCACGGCCGTGCACTTGTCAGTTTTTCATCATGTCAAAGGACCTATAAATATCTCTCCTTAAAAGGAGGTGCAATTACCATCTTGTTATATTTCGATTTAAAATACAACTTCTTTTGTACCCAGTATCGCCTCGTATGACAAACATATTTCAGAATTGTCTAAGTTGAACCAAAGCACATTAGTCATTGTATCCTAAACCAAATACCTCAGGCTTAAGGACAATCCTAGTGAACAATACTTTTGAATTTTTCAACCATGAAGTATTGTCACGGTGGTCAATCCAATATTCGTTGAGCCTCCAACAGAATATCACCGATATTTGGTTTACACAAAACTTGTGTAGCTATCTTCGAAGAACTTCGAATCTACCACCAAATATCGCGATGACGTTAACGTCCCATCAAGGTTCCCACCTAGACGAGTAGTCATGGATTTTGTATCTTTTTGAATAAAAGAACTTTTATTCATGGATGTTGTAAAACATACAAAGTCTGAATAAAAAAGACACTAACTCATGTATTATTCCTCACTGGACATAGATGCTGAATTATTACTGGATCATTACTTATTCCTTTGTGTTTGTGTTGATTATTTAATGATTCTTACAATTTTAATTGTAACTTTATCACTAAACCAATCATTTCTATTAAACTAAAGACATAAGATGAGTATTTTGGAATACTATTGCTTTTGTCTTTGCTAGATATTGTTCTTGCAACAATCTAGAACATATTCTAGTCTTGCCTTTTATGCAATTGGGTAAACATAGGAGGATTGGAAATTAACTCCTTAGTTTCTTGAATCCATAAAATCATCCTTGTAACTAAAGCTTCTTTTAGTTACTTGATTTGTAGATATTCTTACTAGTTAAAGAAATTTCCTTAAATGATTGTGTTATCCACTGAAGTGTTAACAACCTATTAGATATGCAATAATTAATCACAAGACTTGTGATCACGCTATTAGGTTTGAAATAATCTAATTAACGATCATTTATTATTTCTCTTAACTCTTTGGCTAACGACTTGGTAATATCTTGTTGTTAATGTCTTACTAACTCACTAAATTCATTAACATCTTTAATGAATTACGTTAGTCTTAGCTCCCACTTACTTTTATGGAATTTAAGCATCTCTTAAACTACTTTGACCTAGTCAATAACTTGTAGTTTAATCTTTTAAGAATTCTATCAATAATTAAGATCATCCTTTGGATTTGCGAATATCCAACATTCCTGTTTAGGGAATCATAACCTTTATTGATTACTGTATCTAACAGGTATCAAACACTTGAAACGACACTTTCAATTCTTAAACATATTAGTATTCTTTTAAGAACTTTATTTAATACCAAAGTCATTTCTTGGATTTCTCAAATATCCATTATTCCGATAAGGGAATTATGACTTGATTATATAATGTATTTATTACCAGTATAAAAGACTTGCAGTGATACCTTTTAATTCTTAAATACTTTAATATAGTTTGTCCCTTTTAAGAGTTCATTTAATGCCTATGTCATTTTACTTAGATTTCACGAATATCCAATTATTCCTATTAGGGAATTATGACTTCATTAAATTCCTTTATTACAAGTATAAAAGACTTGTAATAATACTCTTTAAAGTGTATCTTGATTATATCTAATATAATCATACTATATTAACACTAATACTTTAAAACTTTCTATCATAAGTAAGGACTATTACTTAAGATGTTTTAACTAAGTTCAACAACTTTTGAACCTTATGCTTCCATAAAAAATCTTAAATACTTTCATTAGAAAAACTTTCTAATTACTACTATCTAAGTACCTTGAGCTATCAAGACATTATTCATTCATACAACAATCAAACAAGTATATAACATGAAATATTAAGTAAATCAAAACCTTGACTTACAATCTAGTCATAAACCTTGACTAGTGTAATTATCACATATGCACACAATATAATTCAACCATGGATTCGAAATTACTTAAAACCAAAAACTTTGTTTTAACATAAAATAAAAATTATTCAAACAATAAAATAAAATTGTTTTTACTGAATCCATTAAATACTGAATTATAAAACTTGGTGCTCGTGGGATCATCACCATCTCATGCTGGTCATCTTACTTATCATCTTATGCAATAAACGATTGCTAAAGTTGAGTTACTTGTGATAAACTTTTACAAGTAGGAAGCGCGTATCTAGAAGTTGGTCAAGTCAACTAAGGAGCAAGCATTGCCTCCTACCCTTTGACCTTTGCCACAACCAAGACACCGTTTCTCGGTCCTTGTTTGACTTTCCTTCTTGACCTTTTTGTTTGATTCCATTACCCATTAGGCACGCCGTGGCTGGGATCGGTTTTATCCTTTCCCTTTCCATTGCGCCTCTTTCTCTGATCACTACCATCATCGGTTACTACGAGATCATTCTTAAATTTGGTCCCCAAATCAACTCAGTAGTCATGAGCATGGAATGTAGCTCATCAATGGATTGCTTCATGTTGACTATATAATGCTTATAGTCATCTGACAACGAGTTTAATATCATTACTGTTGCTAAATGCAACGGTACTGGGTATCCTATTCATTCAAAATGATCCATGTGCTCTTTCATTTCCATGACGTGAGCACTCACCGATGATCCTTTAACCATCTTGTGAGATTTGAACACCCTACAAGCGTAATATGCTTGTCTTGGTTCATTTCTAGCATTCGCGGTAGGAGCATTTAGTATTGCTTTTTCTAGGACATTTCCTTTTCTCTCATGCCAAAGTATAATCCGAAGATCACACTTCCAATTGAGAAACATTGACCCAATCAATTCGTCCTTTTCTAGAAACAAGCGTAGTGAGAGATTATTGGTACGTGCCGTTATGGTTGTTGCTGCCATCTACAAATCAAACCCAGTTTAATTAGTAATCATCAATAAACATTCTAAAATATATTATAAACCCATAATTAATATTTTAGGCCTAGGATCCAAATATCACATTCTCGTCGCAAGGTTTGGGCACTTCCCGACGAGACATTCTATTTCTGGTAGGTAACGTCCTTACCGATCGTATCAAGACTTGACACGATTCCTAGGGGTCGTAGAATCTTTAGACTTATAATTTATTACAACTTTGTACAATCTAATTGTACATTTCTAAGTTAGTAATAAAGTCTAGTATGTTTATTCTACTCAAGTACTTTTTGGGCCGGGACTCCCGATTATCACCAAAGTAGATCAGACCATCTAAGACAGTGTGATCCTCTGCGCCGGGACTCCCGATTATCACAGAACCTTACGCACCCTAACACTCGCAATGATTTGAATCCATATCTAAGGTTCTTTATCCTTACAATATGAATATCGTTGAACAAGTGAGGTGTTACATTAGGTGGATAGTACTTCGATCTAAGATTTTCTTGGGTTTGTTTAAGTCTTAAACTAAACTTAAACATTTTTCCAATCTTAATCCTTGTTTAAAATGTGTGACTTGTGAATTGAAGGATTCTACAAGACGCCTTTTTTAAAACTTAAGAACTATTCTTTAAAACTTATAGTTTCAAGAATTTGCGCGATTTTATATGTATACCTAAAACGAGGTGTACAAAACATTTTACTAGGTTTTATGAAAAACCTTATCTGGGATAAAACTTACTTGTTTTATATTACTTGAAAAACTTATAAACTTATGTTAAACCTTTTAAATTCTTTTATGATTCATGAACTTGAAACATAAACCTAGTTTAACACACCTAGCTTTTCATATGTCTAATAATAAAATTAAACATTCGTTTTGACTTATTAGATTCAACCAAAACTTATGTCTTATCGACACACTTATAAGCTTTGTGACTTTCTTGTGTAGCTCCCACTAGCTCCAACAACTATGATGAAACTTAAGCTAACACAATAACCGGTTTATACTTGGTGAAACTAATAAACTTATTATATTAAGACTATATATAATAATTCTTAATTTGTTTAAACCTTTCTTATATTTAACTTGAACTAGTTAAATATAGGTTATAAAGTTTTCTTGTTATTTATTACTTGATCATTAATCTAGTATATTACATAACTTGTAAAATACTTATATTATACTTGTATAATTATCTAGCTATAATAACTTGTAACTTTATACACCTTATAATAATATAACTTTGTATATTTCTTAGCTAACCATATAATTTCAACTTGTACAAATTCTAGTTATAATGAAAATACAACTTTGTTCTTTCTAGTTTTAATTATATAACAACTTTATACAATAACTAGTTATACTATTATCCTTTAAAATCAAAATAACATTACCCGTTTAATAGTTCCATTTTATCTTGTATTTAATGTATTCGTATATATGTATATTTTATAATAAACTTGTAACATTCTAAAAAGAATATTACATCTAATTTATACGTATGTATTTTAACTTAATCTAATTAAAATACGTATAAACTTATTATATCTTTTAAAATTAAATTTTACTTAATAATTAAAAATTCTGAAAATTTTAATACATATATATATAAATAATTAAATACACCTTGTTAATTTTTGAACTTAAAAATTAACACCCTTTTTCTTTTAATCCTCATTAATTCCCTAAATTAATTAGATGAACCCTAATCTTGTTTTTGACCAATCAAAACTAGGGTTTTGACTTTCTTGATCAAAGACATTATTTTAATTAAAAGATTAATTTTAATCAATTCTATTTAAACAATAAACTTTATTTAAATTCTAAGATAGATTATAACTTTTAATAAATTCATTTAAACCTTTTTTAAACCTTATATACAATAAAGCTTTGTCTAAATTTATAGGTTTAAAAAACTAGTTAAATAAATCTATCAAAATAATAATTAAACCTATTAAACATAAACTTGTTTAATTAACTAGGTTTTAGATTATTATCCTAATTAATACTTTTAAAGTAATAAACTTAAACTAGTTTAAACTTCTTAGGGTTCTTTTAGGGTTTTGAAAATCTCAAGACTAAGAAACTTTTTCACCAATTAAACTAGGCTAGTTTAATAAACTTGGTGTCCAAGTATATTCTAGATTTCAAAAATCCTAAGGGATTAGGAAAGAATCATTTTGATCAATTAAACAAATCTTGTTTAACATACTTGATCCTAGGGTTCTTCCTAGGTTACGAAAATTCAAGGGAGAAAAGGAAAGAATCCTTTTGATCAATTAAACATATCTTGTTTAACATACTTGATCCTAGGGTTCTTCCACAATTTCGAAAATTACTAGGGTTTTTAGAAACCTTATTGACCAATTAAATTAGGCTAGTTTAATATTCTTGGTCTTAGGGTTCTTACCCTCTTTTTCGAAAAATATGAAGAAGGAAAAAAACTTGAAACAAAAAAAAAAACTTGAAATTAAAGTAAACAAACAATCTTTGTTAATCTAGTCTAGATCTCTAATCCAATTCTCTGATACCACTGAAGGGTTTTGCTACGCACCACGCGACTGATCGACCCATGGGATCGACCTCCTAGTATACTTGGTTCGAACCATGACTGACAAAGAACATGAACTTGTTCTTGACCGGTTAAAACCAACTAGCTGATTTAATCCCTAAAAGCGGAACTGGGATTAAACCTAATCCTTAAACCCTAAAGGATTGGGATGTTGGAAATCTAGATTAGGTTAACAAGAAAGAAACCTTGTACGAAGAACTCGAACACACACACATACTTGTGTGTGTTCGTCGAATACTACCAAGAACCCTAGGGTTCTTGGTTCGACTTCGAACAAGAGGAGGAGGAGGAAAGAGTGTTCCATGAAACATACCTTAGTTAGTGCTTAAGATAGATCCACTGATGATGAACACGATGAACGATCCTCTAGATGATCACTTGCAACGATCTTGGATCTTCAAGACTTGAAGAACACGAAGAACGAACGAAGAACACGAAGAACACAAAGTGTTGTGTTCTTGGGGTTGTGTTCGGCCGAAACCAAGGAAAGGAGGGAGGCTAGGGTTTCGTGATTATGATCAAGGAATAAGGGAACCCCATGCATTCTATTTATAATAGAAAGACTTTCACTTAGGACCCTTCTAGTTTAATTAAGATTAATCTCTTAATTAAACTTATCTCTTATACTTTAAACCCTTATAGTTTTACTAGTTTATTATTGTTGCACTTAACTATTAAATGTCTAGTATTAACACACCAATAATTCGGTACCCATATACACGAATTATTTACACTTGTATTTATACTTTTAATAGTTGATTATATAATAACCTTTATATAACTTACACAACAACATTATTCAATTACTATATGATTTAATGACTTTAAATCACATCATGGATAGCCTTTAATTTACACATTGTATATTTACTCAACTAGTAAATGTACAACTATTTGTATTAATTAGTTAGTTAAACTAATCAAGTAATAAGTTAAACTTAACTTAATACTTAACTGATTCATAATGACTATTATGAATCATTCCTCTTCGTAGTATCATTGCATAACTTGCTCGTATTACATGCACTCACCGGTGTGACCCTTAAGTGTTTCGTAGGCATGAATGTATCATCATAGGTTGACTAACTGTGCACATAAATCCTTCACAGTAGTGTTCATGACTTCAGTAGTAACTGGAGAATGTATTTTCTCTGCTGCTGGGGATTATTGTGCAGACATGAATACATCTTCATCCATACTTATGACTCCTCTATACAGGTCTTCACCAAAACTTTGAACGGTTTCACCATGAGCTTCTCTAAGGTTTAGGAGGGAGGCTGCTGCTGCTGCAATTGAATGATCAATCATACCTTGTATGTGATCCTTCTCCCCCTTAGTGATCTCAACTAGTTGGGCCTCACTATCAACAATCTTCTTTTGTAATTTTCTGATGAGATTGGATTGCCTTTGAAGCCTATAGTCAAACCTCTTCTGTCTTCTATTCAATGCATTGATGTAGTGCTTCATATAGCTCATGGTCTTTCCTTGATTATTTAATAGTTCCAGGCAATGTTGTACAGTGGTTTCAAGGTTTTCCTTCCTATCCATCAATTGAGTTTGTTTAATACTGCCCTCACTCCTTCTAGGTGGACCATTGGGCTTGTTTGGTACGTTGGCTTTAAGGTTTTCCATCCTATCCATCAAATCAGTTGTGTTCAATCTACCCTCATCACTGCTTGGTGATGAAATGGGTTGTTTAGATACTCTCTTCTTCCTAGAAGAAGCAGAAGTACCTCCCCTTTTGGTTTCTTAGCACCGGGGTCCTTATAGTGCTGCCTCAAATGATGAGTCATCACTTAAAGTTTCCGAGGTCTGGGTCCTAATGATGTTCTCACTAGCCTGTGCACCAACCTTTGGTGCATCAGTAGTGAGAGCCCATTCCTCATGCCCCCTCTCCTCCTTGGAGGACAACTCTTGGAGTTTGAGGTGTGACTCAGTATGTCCCCTAGTGTCCTTTAAGGAAGTTTTCTTCCTTTTATAGATTTTAGTAATTTGTTTGGCTACAGGTTGGTCTACCTCAGAGTGAAGTGTAACACCGCAAAATTTAGAAAGCGTTTTTTTTAAAAGGTGTGCGGAAGCATAAAGATAATAAATAGTTTAGGTTTAGGTTTACAAACCAAACGTCCCAATAAAACACCAAATCAATCATATTTAAACAGTGTCACTTAACGACATGGCTCATTTTACAAAACATATCCATTTGAGCTTGGTCACCCACTCCTTCCAAAGCATCGATCAACCTGAAAAGAGTCAACGAAGGAGGGATTAGCACAAAGCTAGGTGAATGAACATAATCTACAAATTATGTAAAGCTCAACAAGCAAGCGCCAACATCTCCACGATCATTACTCCTCGTAACCACTTAACCACTGTTCCTCTTAACCACTGTTCCACTGAACCACTAACCGCTAACTGTCTAATCACTAAGCACGGAATTAATTCTACATCTCCGATTGCTAAGCTCGGAAGTATTACTACATCTCGGAGTTGGGTAACCACTATCAGAGAGGACCGGTGGCTTTGCGGGCCTTAAACCATGGTCGGCCAAAACCACGGTAACCGATAGCCTGTATCCAACACCCCGGGTAAACCCCGTTAACCATGCAACGCATACAGGTAAGGCTCGAATACTCCGTTAGTCGATACACTATGCTCAGCCGTTATCCTTCCGACACTGACCTCATCCCTAACCTCGATTGCCACTAACCGAGTTGTTGCTACCATTCAAGTAGAAACCCTTCATCTATGTGCACATATCTTATTCCACTTAACCCGATCAAACATGTACCAAACAAGCAAACTGTCAAAGACTCTCGCCCGAAAACGACCCGAAAAGCCCGCAGGCTGAAGTTCACGATCGTGAACAATAGTTCACGAACGTGAACTAGAGTTCACGATCGTGAACTCACTACAGCGAGCGATTCCTGCATTTTTCCTGTATTTTCCTGCATCTTTCCTGCCAAACATGCAATACCGAACCCGTTGTAACCAAACACAAGTTGGAGGTTAAATCCACTCACCGTTACTTCCACTTATCGAACTCATAGGTCTAATGTTTCTTAGTCTCGATCCCAGTTCCTGTACACCAAAGGAATATCGAATTAGTATATAATTCCACCAAATTATAAACAATGTTAAATATACATTTAACACTAACACTTGCACCACATGAACAACTAAACACTTGCAATATCATATAAACATGTCATGGTCATGTTACACTTTCACAACAAGTCAACTAGCCATTTTGCATTTCTTACATTCAAACGGGTCAAAACCGGATTATAGAACAATAATACTTTCTACAACTACAATCATGTGAACAACCTACAAATCACCAAATTATGTAGTTATCATGTTGTTGTCGTTCAAAGACCATGTAAATCCATACTAAATACATTTAGTCAACTTTCACCATTTTTTACCCAAACGGGTCAAAACTCACTTTTTAACTTTAACACTTCCAAACACAACTATAATGTTATAATTATACCATATATAAATCCATAAGTGATCAATCATTTTCATAAGGATTAAACTCCATTTTTAAACAAGTTTACCAATTACCAACTTTCTAGTTCATATATTTACATAAACCACCCAACACTATATAACTAGTATTTTATCAATTTCCATCAAAACTTGGCATAAACCATTCATAATATTCCTACCATGTTAACATTTCTAGCAATAAAGTCATAAAACATACATATGACATTTTACCCAACTAATCCCTTTAACCCCATAACTAGTTTACACTTTAGACATAAAACTCATATAACATTATAACTAACATTTTCACCAAATTTCATCATAACTTAACAACCACCAAAAATAACATATCTAACCTGTTATTTTAATCCACTAGACATAAAGTCCATAAAACACATAAATGACATATTCTCACCAAAACTTGATTTAGACTATAAGTAATTTATACAACCTATTACTTTAACTCTTAATACCAATATAAGTCATAAAACACACAATCAACATAATATCACCAACATGTCACAAGGACCCATTTACTAGTTTATATTGTAGTCATAAAATCCATATAACCTTTTTAACTAACCATTTAACCCAAACACTTCCAAACTAGCCATTTATCAAATCACACCTTATTCGGGTATAAATCATAACCTACAATTTATCAAGTCATTTTAACATAAACTAGTCATATAAACCATAAAACTTCAATATTCAAACATTTGGGTAAAAACCCACCATTTTTCCAAACCACCTAAAAATGGAGATTTATGGATTTCTCCACCAAATCCATATTTTCACTAACTAAAAAGTATACAATAAGTCTAAACAACCACTACAAACATGGAAGGTTCAATAATTTAACAAGATGAGCAAACCCTACTAAAACAAGAATACTAGTTTAATAACTTGCAAGAACTTTAGGAACAACCAACTAGAATATTTCCATACCTAAAAGCTTCCACATAACCACTACCGATCCGAGATTTGGAGAAGAATGAGGGAGATTTAAGCTAGTTATCTTCAAGATATACAAGAACAAGAAATGAGTTTTCTTCTTTTAGAGAGAGAGAGAGAGAGAGAGAGAGAGAGAGAGAGAGAGAGAGAGAGAGTTTAGAGAGGGAACAAGAAGCCAAAATGAAGTGGATAAGGCTCCCTCCCCATCTCCTTGGCTGCCGACATATCACACAAAGAGGGGCCTATCGTAAACCAATTAGCTCAATCATAAGATCTACCCATTCATATACATGTGTTACAATATTGGTCAAAGAAATGTACATGGGAAACACTCTTATATAGACTATTGGTTGTAAGCCAAGAGTCTTGACATGAATACACATAAATAAGGGACATAAGTGTAAGCAAGCAAAGAGACTATAATGGAGTTACAACACTCCCCCTTGGTTGCTTAGATTTATGTTGAACTGTACATGTACTTCGTCTTGTATCTTCATACAATCCATGAAACATTCGCCTCGTTAAAAACCTTGTTGGAGAAAACCCCTGGGGACAAAAACTCCAACCGATGGACAAAAGAGTACGATGTGGATTTCTTGAGCTTAGCCTTGTATCTTTAGACAATCCATGAAACATTCACCTCGTTAAAACCTTGTCAGAGAAAACCCCTTGGGAAAAACTCTGGTCGAAGGATAAAAGAGTACAATCTGGATGTCTTGAGCGATGGAAATAACCATATATAGTGTGCCTCATTAAAACCTTGTTAAGAGAAAACCAGTGGGACAAAAACTCTAACGAAGGACAAATGAGTGCACAATGGTTAATAAGTATTCAACTGGATACTCCCCCTGAATTCAACAATTCCTAGTAAGAATGGGGTATTGTTAGTGTCTCATTAAAAACTTTGTCAAGGTAAACCCAATGGGACAAAACCCTTAAACTAAAGAAAAAGAGCACACAGGTATTCATCGGGATGCTCCCCCTCACATACACTCAACAGGGTGCAAAGCATACGTTAGAATGCAATTATTATCTATACACAAGTGCCTGATACATGTCACTTAGGTAGCTCGGAGAGTTTCCAAAGTCCAATAGCTTTGACATGTTTTTGGAATGAATACTTTGGCAGTGATTTGGTGAACAAATCTGCATGATTCTTCTCTGATCCAATATGTTGCACTTCAATCTTTTGAAGTAACTGTTGTTCATGTGTAAAGAACAATTTTGGAGAGATGTGTTTAGTGTTATCCCCTTTGATGTAACCATGTTTTGCTTGGTCAATAACGGCGGAGTTATCTTCATACATAACAACTGGTTCATCGGGGTCATAAGCTAAACCACATGTACTTCGAATATGGCCAATTACAGATCGAAGCCATACACACTCTCTAGTTGCCTCAAAGAGCGCAAGTAGTTCAGAGTGATTTGTCGAAGTAGCAACTAGAGTCTGTTTACAAGACCTCCAGGATATTGCTGTGTTCCCAATGGTAAAGACATAACCAGTTTGGGAACATCCCTTATGCGGGTCTGATAAGTAAACTGCATCGGCATATCTGATAAGGGCCGCGTTATCTCGAGTATCAATCACGTTTGATCCAGTAATGAAAGATGTCTTTAATACCATTTCAATGGTGGCGTGTTGGCACATTGCTATGCCTAGTCATGCATATCACAACAAACAAGATGTCTAGTCTAGTACATTGGGCCAAGTAAAATATTGCGCCTATTGCACCCAGATATGAACACACATGGATCAATATCTCATCATCATCCTCATTTGGATGGAATTGGTCCCTTTTAATATCTAGAGAATGAATGACCATGGGAGTAGATGGAGGTTTTGTATCATGGCAACTAAAGCGTCTTAACACCTTTAGGGTGTAACTCTCTTAATGGAGGAAAACCCTCATCTTCACGGTGCTCGATCAGCAGTCCGAGCCAATGCCGTGTTTTCCCATAATCTTTCATCTTGAATTCCTTCTTCAGGATTTCAGCAGTTTCAAACAATTCTTTCGAGGATCCTATGAGATTCAAATGATCTACATAGACTGCGATAATAACATATCCTGGAGTGGATATCTTTATAAACACGCATGAGCATATCTCAATATTCAAATAACCCAGTCTGATCAAGTACTCACTTAGACGGTTATACCACATCCGTCTGGATTTTAATCCAAAAAGTGATTGTCTCAGTCATATCTAGAACGTGTTCCGTGGTCTAGAACTACTTGATTCAGACAACTTGAGTCCATCAGGGAGTTTCATGTGTATCTCTGTGTCATGATCCCCATAGAGATAGGCTGTGACCACATCCATAAGCTGCATAATCAGTTTTTCGGAAACTACTAAACTGATTAAGTAGTGTAACGTTTAAACGTCCATTACGGGAGAATACATCTCTCCGTAATCAATACCAGGGAGTTTAAGAGAAGCCTAGCGCCATGAGGCGAGCTTTGTATCTTACAATCTCATTATTCTCTTTACACTTCCTTATGAATACCGATTTACAACCAAATGGTTAAACATTAGGTGGTGTTGGAACAACAGGTCCAAACACTCTTCCTTTCCGTAAGGAATCTAATTTTACCTGGATTGTGTATTTTCATAAAGACCAGTCCATTGTACACAACAATAGTACTTGGTTCCATATCATCATTGCTCATAATGTCAGTGGCCACTGTGTATACGAACAAATCATCGATGACAGTCTCGTTTTGCTTCAAAATATCGTCTAAGCTAGCATACTCGACATATATTTGAAATTATCGGGATGATGAGAAATTGGTGTTTCATCAGGAACACGCTTCTCCAATACACTCCCGAGATCCTTAATGATCTAGTGTGGCAAAACGTATACAACAGAATTTCTCCTCCTTTGAGGCAGTACATCCTTGGAACTGAACCGGTCTTCCTCTTTTCTTAGGAAGAGCGGCGGATTGGACAGCCAACGGTAGCGTCCTTTGCACGGTGGGTTCGACCGATGCAACATGTTCAAACAGAACATGGCGTCTCACAGGGACGTCTATCCTTGCAGGCACATTTGCAGCGGGCATATTTGATCTCGTGGCATTTGCTACGTCATTAAATGTGTCTGGTAGCTGATTAACCACATTTTGTAGACATGGAACTCTTTGCACATCCATATCACTATGTGCAGTTGGGGGATCCATATGAGACAAATTGGGCACATGCCACGTTCTTTCACATCGTTCCTTATCAACGTGAACGTGATTGTCTCATCAAAGTCACAATACGCATTTATTAGCGTTAAAGAGATCGCCTGTCAAGGGCTCTAAATAGAGTATGATGGATGGGTAATAATAATCAACATATACTCCCCGTCGTTTCTGAGGTCCAAATTTCTAACACTTTGTAAGTTCAATGGTAATATTGACCAAGTACCCAAACACGCGTTTATGTGAGACATCAGGCTCATGTCCAGTTACCAGCTGGTACGCAGAAAATGGTTGGGTAGCCATGGGCCTCAGACGGACCAATGCAGCCGTTTGTAATATCGCATAACCACATGCAGACACTGAAAGTTTGGTGCGCATAACCAAAGTTTTGAGATTTATTTATATTCGTTAAATAAATGCTTCTCCAAGATCAATTTGTAAATGAACTTACACAACAGGGTGTTCAATATCAAAACTCAATGTCGTGCAATAATTATCGAACGTGTTCGATGTAAACTCCATGGCATTATCAAGTCTACTTAACTTTATCGGATAATCCGGATGATGAACCCTCAAATTAATGATCAGGGCTAAGAGTTAGGGATATGATATGCTGCATTTTGTTGTGGACACCAAAGTTACGTGTGACCATCTTTGTTGATTCATCAACCAATATCATGAAATTTTTAAATGGTCCGCATGTTGGTTGGATAAGTCCACAAATATCCCCGTCAATTATCTTAAGAAAATGGGATATCACTTTTGTAGATCATACATAAAGTGGTTTGTGATGTGTCTTTACAACAGAGCATATTTGGCATAGGCTTTTTCGGATTAATCACGAAATTATATCTTGATGCACATATGATGCATTCATAGTTCAAAGCATCGTATATTGACCTGGGTGTCCCAGCCGGTCATGCCATAACATATAAGTTCCCTCATCAATGGGTCTCGACGAAGGATTAGGTTGCTTTCAATGGTTAGATCATACTGATCCACAACCCATTTGGCAAGCATCTCAACTTCTCCAATATACGATTTTGGTCGTATTGAGCAGAGGTAATGTCAAGGTATTCGATACCATTTTGTCGATCAGTTTCGAGATAAAAACATGTTTTCTCGAATATCCTTAAAACTCCACAAGTTACGACTGTAACTTGGATAATTTAAGGCTTCATCTATGGTAAAAAAATAGTACCATTTGACAACATATATTGGGCTATACCAAAGCCAAGGGTCGACAGGCCCGAAATGGTTGTCAATGAAGTTACTTTGAGGCGTAATGTTGATTAAGTAATTTTTTTTATGAAAGTGTACTTGGGTACCACAATCAACCAGACAATCAACAACCCAATATGCATGCCTCAAAGTAAAAATAATTTAAAGTCGGTCACACGTATTGACTAATTTCACAAGGAAAAAAACTTTAAATTATTTCGAGAAACATAATCAATTGTAAACAAACCATAATCCAAAAGAAAACCATTATTCAAATGGTAAAGTATGATCCAAAACAAAATTCATGAGCTAAACAATAGCTCTATTATTCCATTTGAGCCACAAAATCGGTGGTCTCAAAGAATTCATGATTGTTTTGATATTTTACTACAACGGGAGGACAAATATTGGATTTAGTTATCATATAAATTGATAAGTTTAAATGTTTATGGTTTGAATGAGCATAAATTGTGTATCGAATCAGCAGGTTCGAAAAACACAAGCGTGAATGGTTCTCATTTATCGAACGACAGGTCGATTGATAGACACCATTTCATTATATGTATATAACCACATTCGGGGAAAAGATTATTTAGTCAACCCTTTTCGGTAGCTCTATTCGAATACAACCAGGAAAGACGGTAAGGGTAGACAGCGCTTGTGCGTATCGGAACCACCCTTATTAGGAGCCAGAAAAACCGCCAGTCTTTCCTAGACATCGTATAAGAATAGGTGAGCCTATTGGGGCGATTCATAATTTTTTCAGGGAAGTGTCATACAATGCTCATTGTGCATCACATGAGCGCGTTAACTCAATATGCCAACATATAATTCATGATGCAACCTTTTCTTTTTATCTCATTATGAGAAATCCTCAAAAAAATTTCACATAAGTGGTGTCCAATGCTCATAAATCCATAAGAGTCATAACCTTTCACATTGAAATTATCAATTTTGTATGTTCATGATTTTTTTTTTCTAAAAAAACAACTTTCAAATATAAAAGAAAGTGTAATATGACAATTACATGTCAATGCATATCAACCCAAAATTCATGATTAATTAGTCCAAAAATATATTATTTTTTTCAACAAAAATATGACTAATTAATAAATGTCACTTAAAGCAATCATGAACTTCAAATATAGAATGTCATCTAAAACTTTTTTATACAACAAATATTCATATCAATGCTCACTTATGTTTTTAACTTTGATTATGATACAACGTGAATTTATGTAAAACACTTGTTATGATGTATTTTAATATATACACTTTATCAAATCAAAATGAATATAAATATAACATAAGTTGATATAAATACACATAAATGTGGCAAACGAAAGAATATTTTATTCCATATCTCAAAATAAAATATATTTTCATTTTTTTCATCCATCGAAGATTTATTTAAATAAAAGTCGTTTGAGTTTATATAGATGCGATTGAATTATGTAAGCATTCATGCATATTTGTTTTCTGTGTATAAACATAAAAAACTCTATAAAAGGTACCTTCGAGAACTTTTGTGTTTTGATGGATCATGCAGGAGAAGAGGCAGAATGAAAAGATGACTTTGGCCTTTTTTTCGTCTCACCTGACCAATGAAAACTATAATTCCCATGATACGTTCCTCAATACTTCAAACCATGCAACCTTCAAAACCTACAACTGAAAACTAGTAGTTGTTGTGAAGAACCATTGTTTATATCACTTGGTTCGAGCAAAGTGCTGATAACGTATTGTAAACCAATTAGCTCAATCATAAGATCTACTCATTCATATACATGTGTTACAATATTGGTCAAAGAAATGTACATGTGAAACACTCTTATATAGACTATTGGTTGTAAGCCAAGAGTCTTGACATGAATGCACATAAATAATGAACATATGTGTAAGCAAGCAAAGAGACTCTAAAGGAGTTACAACAGGGCCCTCTTTGTCATTTTTTAACATTTTAAACAATAAGATATAAAAAGTCCCTTTCGTAGTTAATTTATTTAAAATATCAAACGGACTCCAATTTTAAAAACGAAAGCATTTCTGTAAACGAAATCCGACAAGGAATCTAAAGATATAAAAATCACAAAATCGTTTAAACATTTCAGAAACCGGATATTTTAATCCCCTGATTAAAATATCACAAAAGGACAAAAGGTCAAACAATTCATTTAACATTTAATCACTTTATTCCACATATGGTCAAATAGATATATATCAAGTATCAACATATGCCTAAAACTACTAGGCCGGTTTTAGGATCACTACAACAAAATGAAACTAATGCAACCCCCATAAAAAGTTGCATTATCTATTGAAAAGGTTGCATTAAGCCTAATGCAACCTTTTATCAAGGGCTGCATTAGACGGAGTTGCATTAGATCTAATGCAACCTTTTTGTTAGCTAATGCAACTTTTTATTAAGGTGTTGCATTTATATTCAAATGCAACCTTTTTAAATAGCAACCTTTTTTATATGCAAATGCAACTTTTTTTTATATGCAAATGCAACCTCTTTTAGACTTAAATGCAACCTTTTATAATCTTACATGCAACCTTTTTTATATAGAAATACTACCTCATTTATACATAAATGCAATTTTTTTTACAAGAAAAGCAATCTTTTTACACATTCTTAACGGGACATTTTTTGATACTTAACAAATCATTGTTAAATCAAAATAAACAAACTTAATAAATCAAAGTATCAAACATTTAATTCTACTAATTAATACTAAAAAATCATGTATGATGATGTATCAGCACTATCCACGTTTTTTTATCAACTTGTTGGTAACATCGACGATATCCATGATCTTTATTCATCATAATTGTAAAAGGATCTACCAAATCGCTTTCAGCTTCTAAAGGTTTGTAATTCTTCAATTTCACCTACAAAAATAAATGACTTAAACGGGTCAGCGGAGCATATTCGGGTCAAAACTACAAATTCGGGTCACTACAACAGGTAATGCAGATTCGGGTCAAAAAAGTAGATTATACAGTTTCGGGTCAAAACAGTAGGCAATGCAGATTCTGGTCAAAAAACATGTAATGCATATTCGGGTCAAAAAAAAAACATGTAACGCAGATTCAGGTCAAAAGATCTTATTCGGGTCATAACATCATATACGGGTCATAACATCATATACGGGTCAACACAGCAGGTTCGAATAAAACATATTCTAAAAAAATGCGGGTCAAAAAAGTAGATAATGCAGATTCGGGTCAAACTAGTGAACCTGATGATAATAATCCTGATTCTGGTCCAAATGCAGCAGTTGATGTAGATGTACAAAATACGAATTTACAATATAATATAATATAGAACTAAATCAACATTGCACCCTTACAGAATACTCTCCCTACAAGATTCGGTAAGAGATCTCAAACAGTTTGAGTGATTAAATGTATTCAAAACAGAAATCAAGCCAAAAACATAATTTTATGATTAAATGTATTCACATTAAGAAACGAAACGGAAAATTACCTTGTGACGGTGATGGTGGTGGCCGGAGAACGCTGGTGTCCCGTGGAAGCCACTATTGAGGGAAAAAGTTTAAACATCAGTTTCATAGTTGTAGAGGTCATGTATTATGTAGCAAAGGAGTCATAAGTATCAAGTGATGAGGAAAAAGTTTAAACAATTATTAAATTACAAATGATCTTATCAATTTTATGGGTTACATTTCCTTACAAGAATTATCAATTTTATACCACTCCTTTTGTAGTACATGGCCCAATATATAATTTAACTCCATAAGTCATATCTAAAGCCTGCAGTAATGGTAATAGTCATTTATCCTCGAATTTGTTTAAATATATTGTTATTACCCATTCAATGCACCAACCAAGAGCATATGACATGAAAATTTCATCATCAGTCAATTCCAACCATTTCAATAGAAACTAAACAGTTTTTAAAGATACATGTCGACCATTTAAATCAAAACAACTACGAGAGAGCAAAGTTATCAATAACATTTACCAAAACTATACTATTGTAAATTTGACTTAATACCAACTAAAATCAATAAAAGAATGTCCTTTTTACTTAATAATTATTAGGAAAAAAAACCATTATTCATGCAGAGAAGTTCAATTCCAAAGAGAAATAAGAGATTAAACAAACACTAGGATTTATCACTAAGCAAATATCTAGACCAAAGATCTCATCCATCAAGTAGAAAAACAAACTGAACACTGCATCTATACTAAATTTTGATATCCTATTACAGGACAAGCTCCTTGAATCAACGGATTCAAAAACAAAGAAATCCAATAACTCGAAAAATAGGGACCAATAAATATAGAGTAATTGGGGTTTTAACACTCTAGAAGCAAAGTCAATAGAAGATCGAGCACAGACTTTTAACTACCTGAATCAGAAGATTGAATTGACTGGAGGTGGGACACCAGTACCGAAATTGCATACTTGTTGGGGCTGAGACGCCGGAGAGCAGAGGCGAAGTCGGAGAGCAGAGGCGACGCCGGAGAGAAGCAGTGATGCTGGCGGGGTTGGAGGCGGAGGCCGATGGATGTAGGTAGTGAAGTGGAGCCGGCGAGGTTGGAGGCGGAGGCCGATGTTTTGTGTCCTTCATATCTAGGGCAAAGTAGCCCAACAAATAGCAAGCAGAAAACCATAATTTCTGGCCGTCTTCCAAATCCCCCGATCGAAATTCGTCATTAATACCAACGGAATTGGAATTAGAATGGATTAGGGTTTGTAATTCGACACTTCTTTCTTTTCCCTATTATGATCTGGGTATTGGCTAGTGAACGGGATAAAGAGACAACGCCTCTTGGACTTAGCCCGGATAAAAGATTACAGGTTGGGTATTCTTTAGGCTTAGAAAGTTATACATATATTTAGCAACATTTCATTTTCTTTATGGTTGATAGATTAACGGAAAAAAAAAATACTATACTTGTTTTATTATTGGACAAAATTAGAACTCGTAGGATTTTGGAACTATATAAAACACTAATTTTATATAATTTTAATTCTCACGATATTGATGAATTAATTTTACATAATTCTAAATTATTTATCAACTTATAATGTTTTTTTGTAGACGGCAACTATTATATCATAATTGTATTTATTTAAAAAGGCATTTCACTTTCATTAAAAGATTAATACTATAATAGTTATATATTAATATTTTAATTAAATTAAAAAAAAATGCAATAGATTATGCAACCTTAATTAAAAGTTGCTTTTAAGCTATTGTAATGCAACCTTCTAAAAGAAAGGTTGCAATTTTTAACAACATTTTGCAACTTCAAATAAAAAGGTTGCATATAATAGGCTAATGCAACCTTTATATTAAACAAGGTTATTTTGTATTCAAATGCAACTCTTTTAAAAATGTTGCTTCTAAAAGGTTGCATTAGGCTTGTTTTGTAGTAGTGGATGTTACAACTCTATGGTTTATCTACATGTACCTGGGACACATTCAGGACATTTGTTTGTGTGGGTGATTGAGTGGACTTATGGGATTGTGTTTCGGCTGTTTTGAGTGATGGAGTGGGTTGGGGTTCAATGGGGTGACTTGAACCTTCTCCAGTTGGGGGTTCATCATAGATCATATTTGGAAACGGTGGAGTTTCTTTTCCAGAAAAATTGAACTTCTTGTTCATGTTTGAGCAAAACTTTTTATTTAGTTCTGGAATTGGAAAAATGTTTGTTGTTTTTATGAGATCAGGGATCTCACAATCAAAAATGTGTGCAAGGAATCTTGGATACATAAAAAATTTTGAGACTGACAGATTTCCAAGCATCCCTTCAAAAATCATTTTAGAAAAATTGAATACTTGATCTGTGCTCAGACAGACAACAACAGATGCTATTGATTTGTTGAACTCATTCCAAGTGCTCTTCTTTGGTGACATACAATTTTGAATTGTATGGACCAAATACTTCCATTGGGGAGAAAGAAGACCCTTTGGAAAGGTTTTAATGTCGGTTCTTCCTTCATATCCCATTTTTAAAACATTTTCAAGTAATTCAGATTTAGAGAGTAGAGATATACCTGACTCATCATTTAGTCTGAGATGATTTCGAATGGATTGTTCTGATATAGTAATAGGCTTTCCATCAATGTCAGACTTGATTTTGAGAATGCCCTGTCCTTCAATTCTTTCTGCCTTCTACCAAAATTGAACAATGTGTTGTACACAAAGTTTAGGTTGTAAAGTTAAGGCAAAGCGGATGGGAGAGTTTTTCAAGAACATTACTATTGGCCTGAAGCTTCTTGTGCATACGGATTTCTTAGAAATGCTAGCATGTTATAGAATTCTGAGTACATAAGATCTGTTTCAATAGCTAAGGGTTTCTTCATTGCCATTGGAAAGTTTTGGGTTTTGAAGTTTAGAAGACGATGATCTTGAGAGTCTGTTGTGAATGATTTCGAGAGAGAGTTGATTTGTTACTGGTTCAAGGTTTTGATCGGATTTGCAGAGATTAGGGTTTATCGTAGGGTTTATCGAATCGAGGTGTGGATAATGCTAAACTAATAAATTTTATATTATTTAAATAATTTAAATGTCCGATTTTATGTTCATTAAAGGCACGTGTTTGGGTATCGGGCCCACTGTGTCATGTTCAAGGCAGGCAAATCGGCTTTAACAATGTGGGTTTAACGTCTAGGTTCACTAGCCCGACCCGCGATAGAAACGATAATGAGCTTAATCAAACTTATTGGGCTCGGCTGCGACTGGGCCAACAACAGAAGGTTAATTTATTATTCTTTTAACTTCTAAGAGTCTAAAGCATATGAAATCCTACAATAGAAAAAGATAGAACATAACTTAAACAAAATACTACAAACCCATCTTTATTAGCAGTTACAACCATATTATTGATTAATATATAGAATTTATTAATTCAAGATAAACATTAGAAAATATCATTTCGCCTTAGCAGTAACAATGACACCACGTGTTGCCTTTGCAAAAGCCACCTTTCTGGTTGCCGCAGTTGTCCAAACAAAAACTGTTACAACTATTCGGAAAACATGCGGGCCCGTGAATATCATGACAACAATAATCATTTGTAAACATCTCATTCGTTGCCGTCACCAGTATCAAACATGATGCTACAACATATGTCAGTAAAATAGATGCAAATAATTAGAATAATCATGAATATATTGAAAATATTTTAATAGTTCTACATGACACAAAAATGATGTAACATTGTTTCCTTCATTTGTAAGAGTAATCAGGGTATATAGTCTTACTAAACGTTTTACAATTAACGATCATCGTTGCATATTATGTAAAAATGTATATCATATTTTTGGAGGAAATTCACGAGAAAGATATCAAACAAAGATTCAAAGTTTTATACACAATCAAAACTTATTAAGTAGGGAACTAAAATAAAATTATGCGGGTGGACATGTAGTAGTATTATCAAATGTAGAAAACTAACATGTAAAAAGAATAGTGGCGAACAAAAGAATGAGATAAAGTGTTCTTTGTTGAGCCATTGAAATTATCCATACGATAACAAAGATAAATGTTTTGAAATGTTGTGAATCACACAAAGATTGTGTTTTTATATAGACGTTTGACACATATGAAAGGAAACACAATCAATGAAAGTAGACCAAAATCTAAGTAGTAATTGAGGATCCCATACAAGTTATTTATTTTACTTCCATATTGTAAAAAAGGATATTTTTTTCTTCGAAGAGTTTATATCAATTTTTTGAATACACACCAAATGAATTGAACATGCCTATCATGAATGAAGAAATACACAAGATTTAATATAACTTCTTTAATTAAAATATATTTGTGAAACTGTTTTTCCTGTTTTATTTTGTTATTTGTAAATGCAAAATCAAACCATCTATTGTCAAGTGTAATATCATATATTTTAGTATTAATTATCTCAAAACATTTTTTTTCAAGTGTTTAATATATTTCCATCTATCTCTTAATAGATATGCATTTAATTAATACTATTAATATAGCCAAATAATACATAAAATAAATATCATTATTTTTGTTATATCTAACGTTTTTACCATAAATTATTATAATTATGGTCAAATACTTCGGATAATGTTTTACTCTATGATTTCACTCTATCTAAAAGAAATCAAGTGACAGTGATGCTTTTATGTAGAAATGGACAAAATTTATGTGAACGCGACACGTCTGAGAATCACACCCCGCTAAAATGGCTCGCGTGAGAAAGGGCGTGAGACATCATGAGTTAAACACAAGCATATAATTATTATAAAATTTAATGCTTTAAAAATGTAACTAGGTATTTAAAATAAGCATGTCGCAAAACATAGCTAAAAAGGTAACGACAAAATACAAGTTTAATGTAGGAAAAATGAAAAGAAGTTCATGGCATATCGAAAATATGCATGCTCTTATCCAAAATTTAAGAATCAATGCTTCACCTAGTTACCAGAAAAATATACATAAAACGTTCAACAAGATCTTTTGAGTAAATATACATGTTTGATGCTTAGTTTCAAAAACCAAGTTTTTATTTTCACAATAGGGTAAAAATATTTTTGACATTATGACTGTCTAAAATGATTTATGATTATGACACAATTTGTAAGTTAAATATTTAAGTAGGTTGAATGTTTAATTTTTTTTAGAGTGAAGTATGTTTTATAGTATAAGTTACCAAAACACGATTAGATAAAATGAATTTAAAATAAAATGCATGACTGATATCCCCAAAACATAGCTAGACTCAAGTGTTAATACATGCACTAACCATGTGCGCATAACCAACACTGTAACTCTATGATACTGATAATGATGTTCTTGATATGAACTCCCCATAATGTCTCAGAAATACAGAGGTTCATAAAAGTGTAGGAGGATGAGTGTCAATCAATAGTACTATCTACATATCCATAGTCTACATCCACTAGCTAATGATTATAACATGTAATCTTATGTACTCTTGTGTTGTAGACCTACCTTAGTTCGAGCATAAATATTGGTTGTCATGTTTTGATAATGTATCGCCACGAGTATAAATGAAAAGTTATGAATAAACCATTTATATATATAATAGTTAATTTGTTATGTGTTTCACGCTAAAAGTAAAACAGTAAATAAAGTAAAAAGAGGGGCTATAAACTCACTTAATGCAAAGCTTAGCAAAAATTAACAAACACATTTCCAACCAAAGAACTCCTAGGAACCTAAACGCGTAAATGAACATTATGATACGTCTAAGCTAAATGATGCCAAATGAATCCTAAAATGAATTTAGACTTGAGAATTTCAATCGTTAGTCGGTAATTAATTTAGAATAATATACTAATGAATTAATAAATTTTATATTATTTAAATAATTTAAATCTCCGATTTTATTTTCATTAAAGGCACATGTTTGGGTATCGGGCCCACTGTGTCGTGTTCAAGGCAGGAAAATCGGGTTTAACAAAGTGGGTTTAGCGTCCAGGTTCACTAGCCCGACCCGCGATAGAAACGATAATGAGCTTAATCAAACTTATTGGGCTCGGCTGCGACAGGGCCAACAACAGAAGGTTGATTTATTATTCTTCTAACTTCTAAGAGTCTAAAGCATATGAAATCCTACAATAGAAAAAGATAGAACATAACTTAAACAAAATACTACAAACACATCTTTATTAGCAGTTACAACCATATTATTGATTACTATATAGAATTTATTAATTCAAGATAAAAATTAGAAAATATCATTTCGCCTTAGCAGTAACAATGACACCACGTGTTGCCTTTGCAAAGGCCACCTTTCTGGTTGCCGCAGTTGTCCAAACAAAAACTGTTACAACTATTCGGAAAACATGCGGGCCCGTGAATATCATGACAGCAATAATCATTTGTAACCATCTCATTCGTTGCCGTCACCAGTATCAAACATGATGCTACAACATATGTCAGTAAAATAGATGCAAATAATTAGAATAATCATGAATATATTGAAAATATTTTAATAGTTCTACATGACACAAAAATGATGTAACATTGTTTCCTTCATTTGTAAGAGTAATCAGGGTATATAATCTTACTAAACGTTTTACAATTAACGATCATCGTTGAATATTATGTAAAAATGTATATGATATTTTTGGAGGAAATTCACGAGAAAGATATCAAACAAAGATTCAAAGTTTTATACACAATCAAAACTTATTAAGTAGGGAACTAAAAAAAATTATGCGTGTGGACATGTAGTAGTATTATCATATGTAGAAAACTAACCTGTAAAAAGAACAGTGGCGAACAAAAGAATGAGATAAAGTGTTCTTTGTTGAGCCATTGAAATTATCTATACGATAACAAAGATAAATGTTTTGAAATGTTGTGAATCACACAAAGATTTTGTTTTTATATAGACGTTTGACACATATGAAAGGAAACACAATCAATGAAAGTAGACCAAAATCTAAGTTGTAATTGAGGATCCCATACAAGTTATTTATTTTACTTCCATATTGTAAAAAATGATATTTTTTTCTTCGAAGAGTTTATATCAATTTTTTGAATACACACCAAATGAATTGAACATGCCTATCATGAATGAAGAAATACACAAGATTTAATATAACTTCTTTAATTAAAATATATTTGTGAAACTGTTTTTCCTGTTTTATTTTGTTATTTGTAAATGTAAAATCAAATCATCCATTGTCAAGTGTAATATCATATATTTTAGTATTAATTATCTCAAAAAAAAAAATTCAAGTTGTTTAATATATTTCCATCTATCTCTTAATAGATACGCATTTAATTAATACTATTAATATAGCCAAATAATACATAAAATAAATATCATTATTTTGGTTATATCTAACGTTTTTACCATAAATTATTACAAGTATGGTCAAATACTTCGGATAATGTTTTACTCTATGATTTCACTCTATTGAAAAGAAATCAAGTGACAGTGAAGCTTTTATGAAGAAATGGACAAAATTTATGTGAACGCGACACGTCTGAGAATCACACCCCGCCAAAATGGCTCGCGTGAGAAAGGGCGTGAGACTTCATGAGTTAAACACAAGCATATGATTATTATAAAATTTAATGCTTTAAAAACGTAACTAGGTATTTAAAATAAGCATGTCGCAAAACCTAGCTTAAAAAGTAACGACAAAATACAAGTTTAATGTTTGAAAAATGAAAAGAAGTTCATGGCATATCGAAAATATGCATGCTCTTATCCAAAATTTAAGAATCAATGCTTCACCTAGTTACCAGAAAAATATACATAAAACGTTCAACAAGATTTTTTGAGTAAATATACATGTTTGATGCTTAGTTTCAAAAACCAAGTTTTTATTTTCACAATAGGGTAAAAATATTTTTGACATTATGACTGTCTAAAATGATTTATGATTATGACACAATTTGTAATTTAAATATTTAAGTAGGTTGAATGTTTAAATTTTTTTAGAGTGAAGTATGTTTTATAGTATAAGTTACCAAAACACGATTAGATAAAATGAATTTAAAATAAAATGCATGACTGATATCCCCAAAACTTAGCTAGACTCAAGTGTTAATACATGCACTAACCATGTGCGCATAACCAACACTGTAACTCTATGATACTGATAATGATGTTCTTGATATGAACTCACCATAATGTCTCAGAAATACAGAGGTTCATAAAAGTGTAGGATGCCGAGTGTCAACCAATATTACTATCTACATATCCATGGTCTACATCCACTAGCTAATGATTATAACATGTAATCTTATGCACTCTTGTGTTGTAGACCTACCTTAGTTCGAGAATAAATATTGGTTTTCATGTTTTGATAATGTATCACCACGAGTATAAATGAAAAGTTATAAATAAACCATTTATATATATAATAGTTAATTTGTTATGTGTTTCACGCTAAAAGTAAAACCGAAAATAAAGTAAAAAGATGGGTTATAAACTCACTTGATGCAAAGCTTAGCAAAAGTTAAGAAACACAGTTCCAACCAAAGGACTCCTACGAACCTAAACGTATAAAAGAACATTATGATACGTGTAAGCTAAATGATGCCAAATGATTCCTAAAATGTATCTTGACTTGAGAATTTCAATGGTGAGTTGGTTATTAATTTAGAAAAATGTACTAATGAAGTAATAAATTTTATATTATTTAAATAATTTAAATGTCTGATTTTATGTTCATTAAAGGCACATGTTTGAGTATCGGGCCCACTGTGTCGCGCTCAAGGCTGGAAAATCGGGTTTAACAAAGTGGGTTTAACGTCCAGGTTCACTAGCATGTCCCGCGATAGAAACGATAATGAGCTTAATCAAACTTATTGGGCTCGGCTGCGACTGGGCCAACGAACATAAGGTTAATTTATTATTCTTCTAACTTCTAAGAGTCTAAAGCATATGAAATCCTAGAATAGAAAAAAATAGAACATAACTAAAACAAAATACTACAAACCCATCTTTATTAGCAGTTACAACGATATTATTGATTACTATATAGAATTTATTAATTCAAGATCAACATTAGAAAATGTCATTTCGCCTTAGCAGTAACAATGACACCACGTGCTGCCTTTGCAAAAGCCACCCTTCTGGTTGCCGCAGTTGTCCAAACAAATACTGTTACAACTATTTGGAACACATGCGGGCCCGCGAATATCATGACAGCAATAATCATTTGTAACCATCTCATTCGTTGCCGTCACTGGTATCAAACATGATGCTACAACATATGTCAGTAAAATAGATGGAAATAATTAGAATAATCATGAATGTATTAAAAATATTTTTAATAATACTACATGACACAAAACTGATGTAACAGTGTTTCCTTCATTTGTAAGAGTAATCGAGGTATATGTTCTTATTGAACGTTTTACAATAAACGATCATCGTTGAATATTATTAAAAAAATGTATATGATATTTTTGGAGGAAAATTACGAGAAAGATATCAAACAAAGATTCAAAGTTTTATACATAATCAAAACTTATTAAATATGGAAGTAAAAATTTATTATGCGTGTGGACATGTAGTAGTATTATCCTATGAAGAAAACTAACCGGTAAAAAGAACAATGGCAAACAAAAGAATGAGGTAGAGTGTTCTTTGTTGAGCCATTGAAATTATCTATATGATAACAAAGATAAATCTTTGGAAATGTCGTGAATCACACAAGGTTCTCTTGTGTTTTTATATAGACGTTTGACACATATTAAAGGAAACACAATCAATGAAAGTAGACCAAAATCTAAGTAGTAATTGAGGATCCCATACAAGATTTTTTTACAATATACTTCCATATTGTAAAAAAGGATAATTTTTTCTTCGAAGAGTTCATATCAATTTTTTGAATACACACCAAATGAATAGAACACATCATGATCGAAATGCGTATCATGAATGAAAAAAATACACAAGATTTTATATAACTTCTTTAATTAAAATATATTTCTGTAACAGGTTTTCTTGTTTTATTTTGTTATTTGTAAATGGAAAATCCAATTATCTATTGTCAAGTGTAATATCATATATTTTAGTATTAATTGTCTCGAAACACTTTTTTTTTTATCAAGTTGTTTAATTTATTTCCATCTATCTCTTAATAGATATGCATTTAATTAATACTATTGATATAGCAAAAATTATACAAAAAATAAATATCATTATTTTGGTTATATCTAACGTTTTTACCAAAAATTGTTAGAATTATGGTCAAATACTTCGGATGAGATGGAAATACTTCAACTTAAAGTGAAGCTTTTTATGATGAAATGGACAAATTTTATGTGAACGCGACACGTATGAGAATCACACCCCACCAAAATGGCTCGCGTGAGAAAGGACGTGAGACATCATGAGTTAAACACATGCATATGATTATTATAAAATTTAATGCTTTAAAAATGTAACTAGGTATTTAAAATAAGCATGTCGCAAAACTTAGCTAAAAACATAATGACAAAATACAAGTTTAATATTTAAAAAATGAAAAGAAGTTCATGGCATATCGAAAATATGCATGCTCATATCCAAAATTTAAGAATCAATGATTCACCTAATTACCTAAAAAAATATACATGTTTGATGCTTAGTTTCAAAAACCAAGTTTTTATTTTCAGAATAAGGTAAAATTATTTTTGACATTATGACTGTTTAAAATGATTTATGATTATGACACAATTTGTAAGTTAAATATATAAGTAGGTTGAATGTTTAATTTTTTATAGAGTGAAGTATGTTTTATAGTATAAGTTACTAAAACACGATCAGATAAAATGAATTTAAAATAAAATGCATGAGTGATATCTCCAAAACTTAGCTAGGCTCACGATTTAACACGCCAACCCTATGCCCATAACCAACACTATAACTCTATGATACTGATAATGATTTTCTTGATATGAACTCCCCAAAATGTCTCAGAAATACCGAGGTTCATAAAAGTGTTGGAGGACGAGTGACAACCAATAGTACTATCTGCATATCCATGGTCTACATCACTAGCTAATGATTATAACATGCAATCTTATGCACTCTTGTGTTGTAGACCTACCTTAGTTTGAGCATAAATATTGGTTGTCATGTTTTGATAATGTATCACCACGAGTATAAATGAAAAGTTATAAATAAACCATTTATATATATAATAGTTAATTTGTTATGTGTTTCACTCTAAAAGTAAAACACTAAATAAAGTAAAAGAGGGGCTATAAACTCACTTGATGCAAAACTTTGCAAAAATTAACGAACACAAGTTTCAAATACTCAAAGAAAATATATTTTTCGTTGAATCTGTTTGAGTAAGGAAGATCTAAAAACTGATATACTAAAGATTTGAAGGTTCTGGAAATGGAATATCAGTTTGGTACAGAATTAGTCTGGGATTTTTAGATATTGGAGATTTTGTTTTGGATTTTGTGGTAGTGGTTTTTTGTGAGGATAGGATAATGATGTTTTTGAATGATGAAAAGAATGATTTGAAAGTTATTGTTTTGGATGTGTGTGTTTGTTTTGGTAAGAACGATTTGTATCGGTTAAAATTTTGAATTGAAATGTGAATGTTTTGTATGTAGGAAAGAATGATATGTACATTTTAGGATTTGATTTGATGTGGATGATTTGTATTTTGTTTGGAAAGAAAGATTTGAACGGCTAGGCTTTTGTATGTATGTGGTTGTTATGGAATTCGGAAAGAATGATTTGTACGATAAAATATTGGATTAAAATGGATGTTTTGGGTTGAAATGGTTTGAGAATTTGTGATTTGAAATTTCTATAGATGAATCGGTTTCTTTTTCTTCACAAACTTCTTCATGTAAATCGACGAAATGTGGACCCATGGATAGAGTTGTTTGTAGCGGAAGTCTTTTCTTGAAGTTGTGGATTTGTCGATTTATGATCATTGATAATTGTTGTTAGGGTAAAATGTTGATAAAGTATACGCTCCCCCTCAAACAAACAATTATTTCTCAACGGATCTTCTTCGGTTTCTTGTTTCCTCCCCCTTAACCGGTGCATATGTCTTCTTAATGCGGAGTAAACTGAGCTAATATATTCTCCCCAAAATGTTGTAAGCATTTTTCTTTATACTAAAAACTTTCTGTAATATTTTCTCCCCTCATTATGAACAAGATTTATCTGAATCATCATGTAAAATATGAGACTCTGCTGGGTGGAATTAGGAAGAATCGTCGAAGCCCATTGATAAAAATGTGTTGAATAATGATATATTCATATTTTGAATGAATCAATATATAACACATTGTATCATAGAAACCAGATCGTTGTTAAATATGAAGAAATGCGATCAAATCTTTCATCGTTTAATCTCAATGACCGTTGTTGATGACATAAAAGAACAGTCTCGTGTTTAACATCTGATATCCCGACTGTTGTTGATAACGTTGAAGTACATTCATCAGATATGGACAATGTAAGCGAACAGGATAAACCGGGATCACATAGATTACCCGTTAACACAACAGTTACAAAAACTCTGTGACCTACTTTCAATGTTGGCTTTGATGTTAGCACTGGTAGGATTTCCATTCAATCAATGTGAAATATCAACATATGTGATATCACTATGAATGTTCCGGCTATATCACAAAGATAAGCTTGTATTTTGCCTGTAACCTAAAAGTGTTTATAGCGTTTCTAGACTCAATTTGTGGACAAACGAAGGCGAGGACTGGAGAGACTTGTCCTCTTGTTCAATATCAACAATCTCCAAGTGAGATGTCGATAGCATATGAGCTATTCTCCGTGAAAATGAAACAAGTACTTTTTAAGAAATACTTGAGTAGCTGGGGGGGTTGTGCATTGCATCACTGGGTCCATGATGTCTTTTTCAATATCAGAGAGCAACAAATGCAATCTGATAGAGACGTGGCGACCCGGCTTTTAATCAGTTTGGTAAGGGTTTTTCGTTTTCTTTAACCATGTCACACCCTCCTCACTCAAGCTTACTTTTTCAATTTTCAACTCCTCCCTCATTTCATTTTACCATGTTTGTAGCTGAATTGCACCCCATTCTACATTCCCCCTCTCAAATTTTAGCTCAGCGCACCACAATCAAGATCCCGTGATACTTGATTCTGCTCACCTAGACCTAAGGACACTCACATTATGTCATATATTGTAGGTGGCTCCTGGGGAAGATCATGCGGGTTATAGCAGATCATAGGAGTTATTTGAGAGTGAACTATAACGCTCATGTGCAATTGATCAGCATTTATGATGTTACGTTGTAAGAATGAATTACATGGAATTTTCATCGGAAATGTATGTGTTTCTGGCATAAGTTGTTGCCTTTATGATGGAAAAGTTTAGGCACAGCAACTTGAACAATTTAGGTAACACCGGACTCACATAGATTATCCGTTAACACACCGTATAAAACGGAAGTCGTTTGCACAACCGTTGATTCAAATGTGTGACCTGCATTTAGAGTTGGAGCAATTTTAGCTCTAGCAGGATTTCCACTCAATCCTCGTGAAACACCAGATTGTGATGCCACTATGAGTGCTCCGATGAATTCACGGAGATTCATTTTCAATAGTTTATGTGTCCAAAATTGGAAATATTTGATGGTGAGATCTAGACACTTTGTGCATTGAATAAAGACGTAACCCAGGGTAGGAGGTTAATGATTTCAATATTAACATACTCTGAATGAGTAGTCGCTAGATTATGCGCTACGTCCCCTGATGAATTGAAACAAATTCCTGTTGAGAGGAATCTGAGTGGATGGTGGTGGAGTGCAAATGCTTCACTGGGCCAGTTAAGTCTGGTGAAACATTCAACACATGAATGATCACATTTTTGTGAGGTTGCCCGGTTTATTGACGGTTTGGATACACTCAAAGGTGTGTTTTCTTGATATTATCATGTTTTCACATCACCTTGCACTCACCTAAATCTATACGCTAGACTTATACCCTCACATTTACCAAACGGCTAAAAAGTATTGCCCTTGAAAGGTAAGGCCGGTTCTGGCAAACCATGGGAAGGTATTGTCTTTTGAAATATGTATCATTTATTTATGCAATCAGGTATAAAATTTTGATTTTTAAAGTTTCTCCCCCTGGAAATACTAATTCTCCCCCTAGAATTAATATTTCTCCCCCTCGACAAAATAAAGATAGATAAAAAAAATTTGAAGACCGGAATTGTACCTGTTAACAGCAGTAGAGGGGTGGGAAAGAGTTTTTACAATTATGTGTTTTACAAATTATGAGCGGGTTTCAAGCTGATGTACTTGAAAGCCATTGTTAGTAGAACAAAAAGTATATGAAAAGTTTAAAAGTAAAACGCTTTAAGATTTAAGATTTAGCATACCAAGTTTAGACACAAGAAAGTTAAAACGTTTTTCGTCTAAAGCCTTGGTAAACAAATCAGCTAATTGATAGTCGGTTGAAACGAAGTACAATTCCACATTACCTTGTTCAACATGGTCTTTTATAAAATGATATCGAAGATCAATATGTTTAGTTTTGGAATGTTGAACAGGATTGCATGAAATTGCAATTGCACTTCGTGAATCACAATATAAAGGAATACGGCTGTATAAAAAGCCATAATCTTTTAACTGTGATTGCATCCAAATTACCTAGGATAAGCAGCTTGCAGCAGCAACATACTCTGCTTCTGCAGTTGAAAGAGATACACAATTTTGTTTACGTGAAGACGAGCTCACCAATATATCTCCATGAAATTGAACACTTCCAGATGTACTCTTTCGATCCAGCATACATCCAACATGGTCAGCATCAGATAATACAGTCAAGTTAAAAGAAGTTTCTTTAGGATTCCAAAGACCAAGATCCCTAGTACCCTTGAGATAACGAAATATACCTCCTATCATTCACCACTAATTAACTAGTTACTAATGCTAATTACTATTTTAAAGGTCAAAACTAGTGTTAACATGGTCCTAATATAAATGTTTTCATTTGGCATTTGCGTTCGGACCGCTTTCCAACCCGGTTAAATTTATCTCGTAGAGGAATGGAGATTGAAACTCTCGCATGCCCCGTGTGTCAAGATAAAGTGGAAACGATTAATCACGTTTTTTTCCGTGTACTTTGGCGAGGCAGATTTGGATAGCAATCTGTAAATGGTGTGGTCTTACGGCATTTGTTGGAGACTCTTTTGATATGTGGTGGAGTTGGTCAGCTGCATGCACGAAGAGAAAAAAAATGACGCAAAGATTGAGATTGATTAGCATTGCAACAGTGTGGATGATTTGGTGTTTTAGAAATTCAATTTTTTTTTTATGTAGGGAGCATTCAAAAACGAGACTTATTTGATTTTATTGTTTTGTATTCTTTTAATTGGTCAACTCAAAGAGATGGTAAGTGTAAGGTCTCTTGCGTTGATTAGATTAAAAACCCGATATTGTAATTGCTAGCTTCTTGCTAGCTTTCTTTTTTATCTTAATAGAAGTTTTCATGGGGGTCCTCGGGAGGGTGATGTCATTGCCAAAGCTCGACCCGTTGCTCCCTTTATGCTGATAAAAAAATGCTCCTACTTCAAAAAGATAATTTCTTTTCTCCCTTGTGGAAACACTCTCAATCTCGGTTAGTGTTCAGACTTGGATTATATCCGGTAGTGTAAAACTACTAGGTTGTTTTAACCTGAGAAATAGACAACGAATCTATTTTAAGGGGATCATGAATTTCACGAGACTCAACCAAAACTTGCTTACTTGTTTGTTTTATTTACTTTGTTTCAATCTTTTGTAAACGTATTTGTCAATTTCTCATATTGTAATTGTATTTTATTAATAAAATTGATATTAGCTCCTACAACTAATTCAGGAAAAAATATCACATGGTGAAACTATAATCGTTTGATTCCTTTTAAAAGGTATTCCCTAAAAACATAAATTATTAGTAAAATAATTGAACTTCTAGCGAAGAAAATAAAATTTCGGAACAAAAAGTGTTATAGGTCTACTAATGTAGTTCGGCCAGTTTCAACCAGGGAAACAACTACTGATTCTACCTGTTAGCTGAAACAGACCATTCACAAACATTTGAAAAAAGAAAAAAGAAAAATCCTATGACCTAAATACAACTCGCTTGGCAAGTCCCAACATATTTAAGGATCCAATCAGATTCAAACTACAACCAATAATGACTTTGAAACATGTATCATTAATAGAAGATTATTACACCATAAATAATAAATAAACGATAATCTAAGAGCCTAATTAACTCATTGATTAAATTGACGACATAATCAGAAATAACATTGTAGATGTAATGATTAATGAAATATTTATGAATCTGTAACATGGATACCTGAAAATTAAACACTGATTGTATGAATCTGTGACCTTTCTCAAATCGTTCGATGTGTATTTATAGGGTGTAGGTGGTAGTTGGATACTCACGGTTGACGTAATTGAGTAGCTTGCATAATCAAGGAGGCGTTTGAATCGATGAGGCTCCTCGGTTCTTTCGATTTGCAACGATGGGTTCAAGGATGGCATTGCAATCGTCGGATGATAACCGGGTTTTGTACTTGGGTTAGAACAGCGAATAGGACAGATGGGTACATCAGATAGTTTTGGTGGGCCAAAGTCCACTCAATTCTGAAGAGGCTTATGTTTTATGTTTAATATGTTTGTGTTAACGTTAACAGACGCATAGTTTTGTAGCTCACTTGGTTGGTTTACTGGAATTAGACCTGTATGTGGCAGGTTCGATTCCTTTGTGGTTCGGTTTTTTAAGCAAAAACTGAAAATTCCGAAAATGGAAAGAATTTGGCTGAATTTTCAGCCAGCTATTTAGGGAAATGTTCTAAATGCTTTATAAGTAGTAGAGATAGGCGCGAGTTCATGTGAGAGTCTATTTTTGACGAGTACTCGTTTTGCCCACTGATTTATTTTTTAGTTTTAATAAATAAGGGTAATATAGTCTGTTAACTTCTTTTTTTATTTAATTGATACAAAATATGGTTTCCATGATTAATTAACAAGATGATGTGTTCACTAGTGAACAAACCTAAATGATGAAAACATACCACTAATGAACAAATTAGTGATGAACAAAAGAAAAAAACATTTAATGCAGTTTGTTCATTTATGAACATAAATTAACAATCGTGTGAAATACGATATCAAGATGGCCCGTTCGTGTTTAGGTAGACGTTGTAGATATCATGAAGATCCGATCCATCATTTAATTGATCTAGATCAACTATGTTAATTATCATCAGGTATGCATGGTGTATAATTATGCATAAACAATTTATCCCTTTTTGGAAACCGAGTAATTTTAGCGTATTTTATTATTCTTCTAACTTCTAAGAGTATAACGCACATAAATTTTTAGAATAGAAAGAGATAGAACGTAGCCAAAACACAATACTAAAAAATACATCTATATTAGGAGTTGCAATCATATTATTGATTAATATATAATTCATTAATTCAACATAAAAATCAATAAACGTAAAAACCTCCTTATGCTTTTCATACAGTGGGCAAACTAGTTCCAAAGAAAAGAAGATATCATTTCACCTTAGCATCTACAATGACACCACGTGCTACCTTTGCAAAAGCCACCCTTCTGGTTGTCGCAGTTGTCCAAGCAAAAATTGTTACAACCATTTGGATGACAAGCGGGGCCGTGAATATCATGACAACAATAATCATTTGTAACCATCTCAGTCATTGCCGTTACTGGCCTCAAACACGATGCTACAACATATGTGAGTAAAATAGATGCAAATAATTAGAATACTCGTGAATATACTGAAAATATTTATAATACTACTAAATGACAAATCAAAATGAAGTACTACTATTTCCTTCATTTGTAAGAGTAATCGGGGTATGTATTCTTACTAAACTTTTTTACAATAAACGATCATTGTAGAACATTATGGACAAAATGTATATGATTTTTTTGGAAAAAAATTACGAGAAAGATAAAAAAACAAAGACTCAAACTTTTATATGCAATCTAAATTCATTAAATAGGGAACTAGAAAACCAAACTTATGTGTATTGACATGTAGTAGTATTATCATATGTAGAACACTAACCGGTAAAAAGGATAGTAGCGAACAAAATATACTGAAAATATTTATAATAATACTAAATGACAAATCAAAATGAAGTACTACTATTTCCTTCATTTGTAAGAGTAATCGGGGTATGTATTCTTACTAAACTTTTTTACAATAAACGATCATTGTAGAACATTATGGATAAAATGTATATGATTTTTTTTTTGGAAAACAATTACGAGAAAGATATAAAACAAAGACTCAAACTTTTATACGCAATCTAAATTTATTAAATAGGGAACTAGAAAACCAAACTTATGTGTATTGACATGTAGTAGTATTATCATATGTAGAACACTAACCGGTAAAAAGAACAGTGGCGAACAAAATATACTGAAAATATTTATAATAATACTAAATGACAAATCAAAATGAAGTAATACTATTTCCTTCATTTGTAAGAGTAATCGGGGTATGTATTCTTACTAAACGTTTTTACAATAAACGATCATTGTAGAACATTATGGATAAATGTATATGATTTTTTTGGAAAAGAATTACGAGAAAGATATAAAACAAAGACTCAAACTTTTATACGCAATCTAAATTTATTAAATAGGGAACTAGAAAACCAAACTTATGTGTATTGACATGTAGTAGTATTATCATATGTAGAACACTAACCGGTAAAAAGAACAGTGGCGAACAAAATATACTGAAAATATTTATAATAATACTAAATGACAAATCAATATGAAGTACTACTATTTCCTTCATTTGTAAGAGTAATTGGGGTATGTATTCTTACTAAACTTTTTTACAATAAACGATCATTGTAGAACATTATGGATAAAATGTATATGATTTTTTTGGAAAAAAAATTACGAGAAAGATATAAAACAAAGACTCAAACTTTTATACGCAATCTAAATTTATTAAATAGGGAACTAGAAAACCAAACTTAAGTGTATTGACATGTAGTAGTATTATCATATGTAGAACACTAACCGGTAAAAAGAACAGTGGCGAACAAAGTATACTGAAAATATTTATAATAATACTAAATGACAAATCAAAATGAAGTACTACTATTTCCTTCATTTGTAAGAGTAATCAGGGTATGTATTCTTACTAAACTTTTTTTACAATAAACGATCATTGTAGAACATTATGGATAAAATGTATATGATTTTTTTGGAAAACAATTACGAGAAAGATATAAAACAAAGACTCAAACTTTTATACGCAATCTAAATTTATTAGATAGGGAACTAGAAAACCAAACTTATGTGTATTGACATGTAGTAGTATTATCATATGTAGAACACTAACCGGTAAAAAGAACAGTGGCAAATAAAAGAATGAGGTAAAGTGTTCTTTGTTGAGCCATTAAAATTATCTATATGATAACAAAGATAACTGTTTGGAAATGATGTGAATCACACAAGGGTCTCTTATATTTTTACATACACATTTTACACATATGAAAGGAAATAGAATCAATGAAAATAAACCAAAATTTAATAGCAATTGAGGATCGCATAAAAGTTATTCATTTAGTTCCATATTGAAAAAAAAAAAGATTCCTTTTTTAAAAGGGTATATTTCAAATTTTTTAATACTACCCAAATGAATCGAACTTTTCATGTTTGAAATATGTATCGTGTATGAAGTACACCACTACGAGGTTACTATGTTTTTAACCTATATTACATGTGGACCGTACATGTTATACGGGAGCGACACTTTTATGCTGAGTAGTGGGTTCATCTTACCTAAGTAAATACTTTTTAAATACTATATAGTTCTTAGTAATAAATTATATATTAAAAAAAATCCTCAAACACCCCTTATTATTATATGTTACATGTCTTTCTTTGCTAAATTATAGTTCAATCGAAGTAACCGAGTCATTACATTCTCCTAGATTCGATTATAAATTTGTTGTTACTATTTTCCTAAATATATTGTCTTGTGGGTACACTACCCTAGCGTATCTTTTTAAACTATTCGTTAGTACCATTGAAACTCTCGCGTGTGAACAAATTGACACCCGTTCATAAATTGGAACATATTTGGGCACACCAATTATTATATATGGCTAAAACAATATTGATAGTATTAATCTTACTATAAATATTAGTCATAGTTATATTAAATAAATATTTGTATTTGGCGATGAAAGACATTTTTTTTCTTTCAATTTTGTGATTCTTTATTATTCTATTTTCTCTTAATTGACTAACTAAACTCTTATATAGTTAATATCATTAAATTGGTATTATTATAAGCTAAAATGTAGATATTATATTAGTTATCTCCAAAACTCTCGAATTTTCTTGTATACATAAATTTAATTTATTAGCATTATTTCATATTTCTTATTATAATTTGATGAGGAGCTTGAACTTGATCTTTCAGGACTTGAATTTTTCTTTGACTCTGCAGTCAGCTTTGATATGACCCGTTTTTCCACACTTGAAACAGACCATTTCTCCTCTCTCATTATGGCCTCTTGCTCTGTTTCGATTTAGGAATCTTTTGTATCTTGTTGCTAGCAATGCCATACTTGCAGATAACTCTTTTATATCATCACTCTCATACCCGCCAGAGTTTGGATCTCGCTCTTCTAAATCACCATCCTCAGCATCCCTAAATTTTTAATCATCGGCATCATTTGGATCGACAACACTTCCCACTTTTGTTTATAGAGCTCTTCGAGAGAGTTTGGAAGAGCTTGCAATGAATGTAGTGGAAGTGGGAGCCTCATTCAGATCATCATACATTTTGTTTTCATTTTCAAAATTCATTAATGTGTTGTATACACTACTCATGTTCATGTCTTTCATCTGACCAGAGGTTCTCAGCCCAATCTTTTGGAAAAATTTCCAAGAACTTGTACATTAGTTCCTGAACTTCCTTGTTGATTCCAAACTCCCTTAACTTGTTTATAAGAATGGTGAACCTTCTGTATGACATGATGAGTGATTCACCTCTGATAACCTTGAAAGCTTCATATATGCGATTCAGCATAGCTTTCTTGCTGGCTTTAAGTTCATCAGTTCCTTCATAGGATGTTATCAAGATATTCCATATCTCTTTGGGAGTTCTACATTCTTTTACTGAGAAGAATGTGATTTGGGAGGGATGTTTGAAGGAGGAACCGGATTTTAGCATCCAAACCAGCTAGCTTTTTATCCGCCTCTGTCCATGATCTTTGGGTTTAGGTTCTTCAATGTCAGACATATCTTCTTCTTCTTCTTCTTCATCTTTATCATCTCCTTCATTCTTCTTTTTCTTTGAGATAGTTGTGACAAATCAATATTTCTGGTATGTAATCTCATTTCATTTCTAAACTTTCCTTATTTAGAAAGTTTCTATTTTTAAACATTTCCGTTTCTGGCATCCAAACACACAACAAAACATCTATTTTTACATCATACATCAGTGTTTGACTATTTCAGTCAACACAACATATTATTTTACTTATGGTGACACACATGAGCTAAAACACTTCCAAAAATAGTAACTCTATAATAGTTACACAATAAATCAACATAAATTAATAAACGTAACTCGAAGTGAACTAAAACCAAAACCGACACATTTAACCTTTGACCGACAACCTAAGTGGCCGACCCCCCTCCCTCTAGTGACCTATACTCGGCCGAAACACCCTTGGGGTGTTGGCCATGCCTTTCTTTCTTTGATGCTTATCCAAACCACTTGAAGCCTATCCTTATCTTAATTTAAATGAGTCCCAATTTGACTCAAACTCTAGTTTCCCTCACAATAGAGGAGACTATCAAACTCTGTTGCAAGGGGAGGCTCAGATTGTGTGGCTCGACATGAATTTGCCGTTAAGGCATTCGGGTTTCGGTGGCGGGATTGTTATAATTGAATAATTATAGTTTTGAATGCTGCAGTTTTCGGACAGATTCTGTCCAGTTCGTTCCGGTCTACTTTTGACCCGTTTCGGGTCAGATATAGCGCTCGGGGTCTTCTAGACTTTTGTAGCCCGTCTCTGTACCTTTCTGTGGATATCTTTTAATAGCTTGTTGGAATTACGGATTTCAAGTTATGAGCCTTTTTGTGAGGGCTGCAGTTTTCATTTTTATTTCATTGTGCTAAATTGAGAATTGGAATGGGTTGCGATGACCGGTGGATCCGAGGCTCAGATACCATGAACCGTGTCACGATTCTTAAGAGCCTCGGGATTTTCATATCATTTATTTTTAAAAGTCGGATTATGGTAACCGAGAGGGAAACCGAACCCGTAGGGTTCTTGATTTCTCAATCTGGAAATTATTATACTTAAACGAGTTTGAGAAAACGAGTTTTTATACATTTTGAGAAAATTGAGAACTCGGGACTGTCCGCTGGGCGAGCTTGGCTTGGGCCCAGGGCATCAATCATGTACAGGGCATCATATTAGCCGGTCGTCCATATATCCATGACTTAATTTTTTTATTTTTATCTGTAAATATGGACTTATGACGAAGCAGCAGCCGCAGTCCGCAGAATACGAGGAGACAATTGGCAAAACGAAGTCGACGATTGGGTTTTCTATGGATTCACTCGATCCGTTCGATTCATCAGCTTTTACCAGGTTAGCATATAAGAAACTCGAAATTTATGATTTTAGCTCTAGTATTCGAAGATTGAATTGGTAGTTTGAGATGGAAGAAATTTGATTCTTCGAATAAATTCCTTCATAATCAAATTATTCTGTGCTCAATTATTAAAATCATTCTAAAATCAAATGGTAGTTTGTCATAATTAGATGATTCATACATTACTAAAAAGTAAAAATCCTTTGATTTGAAGAAATTTGAAAATGGTAGTTATCATAATCAAATGATTATGAGCTATTATTTGTAATATTTTAGTGCTTTTTGCTTATGTGCTTTCTGTCCCACAAGGTTTTTTTAGATATATATTGTTCATAATTTTTGTTGCAAATAAATTGAACCTTTTTATTTGTGGTCTTAAATTCATTGCAGGGAACTTGCTATTCAGATTGCTGAGAATTTTGAAGCATTAATATAAGTATTGGTGTAAAGTCTACAATGGTGAGCTCTAATTTAAATACTATGTAGATATAAGATCAAATTCTTTCTTTAATTACATTTTTGAATTTTGATAATGTCTTGATTTAAGGTTAAACTTGTGGTAAATAACGTCTAGTTTGCAGCTTGGTGGAAGGGTGGATCAGGTACATCAGAGCATTGCACTTGGAAAACGACCACAAATTATTGTAAGTTTTACTTTATGATCTTTATTGTATCTATTTACAATTAGTATTTGATGTTTTTTGTTGTGGTTTTTGGGTAGAAAGTGTATTGTTAGACTTAGATAACTTTTTTTTTTTTCTATTAATATCTACTTTGAGTTACTTTACCTACTTTAATAAGTTATATTTTCATGCAAAAGTTAGCATAATAACTGATTTGTAGAGTTATAATCTCGTATAGGATTTAAACGTTTAAATTCTTTTCTAGATATTTGTAGATTAAGCTTGAATTTTTAGTTAGAAGGCATGGTGAAGTAAGAAGATGATTGGCTTGAATTAGTTTTCGTCGTCTAAGTTATTAAAAAAATCCCTTCGAGTGCTTTCTTGTTCTTCACTATTCAATTTGTTTTGTCTTTATGCAGAAACCATATCAAATAAAGATCTTCATAAATTATTTTTATTATCCTAGTTTGATACATGATTATATTAGAGACGGAATCAGGAAAAGAACTGAAAGGATTATATCGGTTGCATAATATTTGCTTAATTAAGAGTTTTTTATATTTGGATGTTTTTTTATCTAGTTTTGGACTTCATTGTGGGCCAGTTTTTTACTTATTTGTCTTTTTTGTCTAATTTGATAATCTTGGCTTTTTAGATTATTTTGAGACACTGAAACATTTAAGTGTGTTCAATGATATTTCATTTTTTTTCTTTTGTTTAACAGAAGTTGAGATATTGAAACATTCTAAAATCTAGGCTTATGAAGTGAAATTCGAATTTTAGTGAGAATTGTAAGGATAATTCTCAATCAATCATTTATAAAAATATGGATTATTTTCAGAAATTTTGCATCATTGTCAAAAGATGTTTTCTAAAAAAAGATCCACAAATTCTGACAATAATTCAAATTTCTTAAAATGATTGGTTGAGAATTATTCTCACAGTACTCACCAATTTTTGAGTTCTCACTGGATCCTAACCCTAGACTTATTTTATTCACCCTTATTAGTGATATTCCTTGAATGAACAATAATTAGAACATGTTGTAATATTCGGGTGAATCAACTTGTTGAATTTGTGTTCATCTCGTTTCTATTTTACATCAATAGTGCATGTTTGAAAGGTCGATTGGCTCTTTGGCCACGCCAACCCCCAACGCCGTGGGGGGCGGTGTTCCAGGTTTTGCCCACGCCGTTGCCGCCATGTCACACCCCACGCCGGGCGGGCGTGGACCCGTACCTTACCGCCTTAGAGAGGTAAGTTTTTATTACATTCATGCATATGAAAATACTAATTAAATTAAGCATAAAAAAGGACAGCCTTGAAACCTTATTTATAAATATGTTGATGCAAATTCATTCATAACACTCAAATTCCTAACTTTTACCTATCTTAAAATCTATCTAATAAAGACTAACTAGAATCGTATGATCACTTGTCTAATAGTATTAAATAATAACTAAATAGTAATAGTTATCCATTAATACTAATAACTAATAACAATTAGGGTCGTACATGTAGCATCTTGTCTCATTTCCCCTTTACACTTTATTATTACTTTTTATTTCTTATAACTTTCCTTTCAACTTCCTTTTCATTTGAAAAATTTTAATACCATGTCCTGCCAACTCAATGTTGTACTATCTTTGATTCCTTTCTTTTGTAAATGATACCCCTTGATCAACTAGTATAAATTTGACCTAGAACTTATTTTTCATATCACACAACCAACATTCTCCTTCCAAAGCATTGGAGGGAAAACAAAGAGCGGAAAGGATCGAAGAATAGGGTATGGGAAGAAATAGTTGGCAAAAGAAAACGTCATTTTCGATTTTCAACATTTTCAAGACTAATAAGAAGGGTCGAGGAGATCAAGAAGATGTATGGGATGATTCTATAAAAGCTTACAAAGTTTTCCCGAGTGATCAAGATGGAGTTCGTTGGGTGGCCGAGCCTGGTATCGATAAACGGGCTGGTGCTTATATTGACAATATAACCAACAGGTGGAACCATCTTGAAATTGGAGACTAATAGGGTTGTTTTGAGGCTTACAACGCTAGTAAACGCCTATTGAAACTTATTGTCGACTTCGCTTGTTTATGCTACCGATCTGTTCATAACAGATCGTGTACCGATCTGTTCAGAATAGATCGTCTCCCTATGTGTTGAACAGAACGTGTACAATTATAATAAAAAGTACGACTTGCGGATTTTTCTGTATGTTACACATCTGTTTTGAACAGAATGTGATTTTTAATAGTAGGTTAATTAGGGCTTCCTATGAATCCGTTGGTACATTTCAATATGAATGCAGTACATGTGATTCTAAGATTTGCAAGTGTCTTATAATGATACAATATCACGCTTCCCCTAATTAAAAACACCTTGAAGCTCTATGTTAATTTTGTGGAATACCCGTTATTGTGTCTCGCATTAATCTATATAAACAGAGTATAGATAATTAACATTATTACAATGAGGACTCCACCCTATACATATCATAAACATAAACATATGTATATAACTATATAGAGTTGCGTCTAGGGAGGTCCTTGATTTTTATAAATTCTTAAGAAACAAATTTTAGCCATTAGATTAAAAGATTTCTTAACCACCACCATCATCAAATCACATGTGATTCAATACACAATCACCACCATCATCAAATCACATGTGATTCAATATACAACCACCACCGCCGGCCACCACCTCCGGCCGGCGCAATCACATGTGATTGGATGCGCAATCACATGTGATTGCATGTAGCCGACGGTGGCAAGGGGTTGCCGGTGGTGGAGACGGTGGCCGAAAAAGGTTGGTGGTCGTGGTGGTGGTCGTCGGCGGTGTAAATCACATGTGATTTAATACACATGAGGTGGTGGTGGTGTTGGATCACATGTAATTTTGGTGGTACTGGTAGTTTGGGGGTTGATTGATTCAATGGCTGATATTTATTTCTCAGGACTTTATAAAAAATCATGAACCTCCTTGAACGTTTCATTAATTATATAAACCAACTAGTTAACCCATTTTATTTATTATCTTTTCCCCATGAAAACTAGGTGCGCTAATTTCCCCGCAAATTTTGGTGGCGTTGCCGCAAAAGGCCCTTGTGTCGCCACAAAAAAATTACGATATATGAAGCCTTAGTTCGAGCAGGTATTAACGTTAATCTTCCTTTGTCTTCTCAATCCACCCCACCACCGATTTGACTCGTGATGAAGAGTATAGCGATAAAGAGAATGATGATAACTAGTTTGTTAAAACATGTGTGATTATATTAAACGTTAATGTTGTTAACTTTGAAAGTATCATTTGTTTTGTATGAAATGGTTATTGAGATTATTTTATATATATTTTATTGCTGATGTGTTATTGTTGTGGTTTGTTAGAAACGACATATTTTTAAAAATTATTGTCCGCAAATACCGGGTGGAATCACGAAATATGCCAGATTTGTATAAAAAAAATGGTAAGTCTTAAATGTCTCGCAAAATCCCTAAAATATATTAATAATTAAATAAATTAATAAATAATTCAAAGCCGTTAAAACTGTCACCACAAAGAACGTCGCCGCAAAAACTGTCGCAACAAAACGAGATAGTGATGCCGGAAAGAAGCTGACACGTGTATCACAAGTGGGTCGCATAAACTCAAAATACTCGCCAGAAAAACATGTTTGGCGCGAGGTGTTTGCGACGCCCTTTTTGGCGGAGTCACTTTCCCGCAAAAAGTCTTTTGCGGCGACATTTGGACTTTTTAAGAGAGAATTCAAAATTTGGTGTGGAATGATAATAATTTGGTGTATATATAACAATTCTTTTAGAAGTTCTTTGATTTGGTATGAAAGGGAGACTAATGCATTTGTAACTTATATTGGTTCAAGCAAACTAAAGGTCGAAGAATAACAACACTTTAAATGGTAGGTTCAGTTCACCAAATTATTAAAAAACTAATATAAAGATCTACCTACTTCAAAATGGCTGCCAGCTGTCTAGCTTTTTACAATTAACAATCTACTTTACTTTATTATTAAGCTAATTACATCATCTAAGCTTAAAACTAGACTTAACATTTACTTTATTCTTGATCTACAAAACGTGACATAGAAGACGTTTGACAAGGAGAATTGTTGTACTTACTACAAGCTTAATATCACCCGATAGTTTTGTTGGATATAGTATCCAAGATTCCAAGGTTATCAAAAGAAGTTAGTACACTACAAAAAAAAAAGAAAAAAAAACACACATTTTGCGGCGAAGTTTTTTTGCAGCGACACCTGACGCCGCAAAAACCCACTACAAGACAAATAAAAAAGAAACAGAGTTTATTCACAATATCAAAACGAAGACATTAAAAGTTTATTCACAATATCAAAACGAAGACGACAACACAAACACCAAGCTAAAAAATAATCATGAGAAAAGAAGATATTCACTACACCATCAATTCGAAACTAAAAAGCACAAATATAAAAAAAAAGAGCATCAACGTTTCATCTGATAATATATTATGCGAGCCCACCCACCTAACAAAAAGAAGAAAAAAAGATCAACACATGCCATTAGCATATGATTTTCTAAATTAATAACATTAAAATTTAATTATATTAATAATATACAAATTCTAAAGTATAACCATTTTGGTGGTTATTGAATTTTAGAAGTTAATTTTCTACAGTTGTCATGCCCCTATAATGATTTCTTAATTATTATGTGGCAATAGTTACAAAGTCCTTAATTTAATATATATAAACTTAACATATATATTATGGCATGTAAAATGTGTGAATTTAACAACCATATCTAGAGGCTTGTGTAGAAACGACAGAAAATCAGTTAGAAGTGACCAATTAACACAAAGTTTAATTGGTACTTGCTATGGTAGGCTTATGTATTCGATTTATAAACCAATACAGAAAGGAAAAGAGTAGATCTCCCTAGAAAGAGATGATCAATGAAATAAAAACAAGCAATTACCAAATAGACACTTTTAAACAAATTAACATATAATTTTAGGATGGTGATTTGTTTAAGGAAGTAATTTATTCTTATAAGGAAACTTAAAGTAAGTAGACAACCCTACTATTAACTTTGACATTTGCGTCTTGGAATAAAATTATGTTTAGGAGAAAAATTATCCATTTTATTTATATTTCGTTGTACGAATAAATTTATTCCTTTAACAAATCATAACCTATAACTCTATGACCATATTGGTTTCAAAATTAGAACTCTATGACCATTTTGGTTTCAAAATTAATGAAGAAGAGGATTACCATAATTAAGAATCACTTGGTGATGGCATAAATGGCGTAAATAATCCCAGGGATCCATCCAAATAAAGTCAGCAACACACAAATCCAAAACTCCACCTGCAACCAACACATCCAATAAAATCAACAAAATTATTTTGAGATAAAATCATTAAAAAAAATATGAAAGTAAATTACTTGGCAGCCGAACTTGAAGAAAACACCAAGGGGAGGAAGGATGATTGCGAGTATGATGTCGATGCAGTTAAGTGTGCCTTCTGACGCCATCTTCACTTCCGTTTCAGTTTCAGTTACTCTCTCTGTGTATTGAATTGGAATAAAAGTTTAGTAGTTGTGATCATTTGTAAGTTAGATTGCCACGATTTATAGCACTCCATGATGTGGGACACGTGTTCTCAGAAGGATAAATACGCGCTTCCGTGTTTTGCTAATGAAAAAGAAAACTTCTCCTTGACGTCCGGATCCGGCCCACATGTGACCAACCGGTCCAATAAAGTAAAGAAAGCCCATCGATCTGTCATGTCTTTCATATTCGCAATAGCACACGCCAAAACAATCGTGGGTCTCACTCGCACATATAATATAATTTTAGTAGTCGTCCCAAACACTTCGCTCTTGTTTTACCTTCAGTTTTGATTTAACATCACCGTATCATTATTTTTTCACTATGAAATGCCCTTATTAACAGCACTTATTCATTCTTCGATAGTTTTGTTACATTACCATTACGTCTAACATTTTAAATAAATACAAAACTTATAATAGGTAAAACTTATAAAAGAAAACAAAATTATAATATAATAATTCTTCTAATATTATTAAAAAATATTAACAAAGATAAATAAATGAAACTTATCCATGTCCTACTTTCCCGTTTCCTTTTCTCTATGCCTTTCCATTTTTTATGCCTTTCACTTCATCGTTTTTGTGGGTGACTGGCGTATTAAATTAACATGAACCCCACCAAATACTCATCTCTTCCTTCAGCCACAAAGTTACGCCGACGGATACTAATCGAAGCGTGGTGCCATCGGGAAGAAGGCTTCGGTGGGTGACTGACGGATCCCGTGCCTAATTACGTAAGGATTTATTAAAATTGGTTAATAAAAAGCTAAATATCTAAGGATTCACTTTCGCCTTTGTTAAAAGGTATTGGGATATTCTTAAAGTCGATATTTTTAACCTTGTGTTTGAATTTTGTGCTACAGGTTTCATTCCGTCCGGGTGTAATTCCTCGTTTATTACGTTGATTCCGAAAGTGATCAATCCGTTGACGGTTAACGAATATCGGCCCATTAGTTTAATTGGCCTTTAATATAAAATCATTGCTAAGGTGTTGGCTCTTTGTTTAGCATTGGTGATTGATTCGGTAGTGAGTATGGAGCAATCGGCTTTTATTAAAGGTCGTCAAATTCTTGACGGCCCGATGATGGTTAATGAAATCCTTGCATATTACAAGAAGAAAAGTCGAAAAGCAATGTGTTTAAAAATTGATTTTGAAAAAGCGTATGACTCGTTAGATTGGAATTATTTGGATCGTATGATGGAATATATGAATTTTCCGGATATTTGGAGAAAATGGATTAAGGCGACCTTGCATTCTTCTAAAGCGTCTATTATTATTAATGGTAACCCTTCTAAAGAGTTCAAACTTGAAAAAGGGTTGAGACAAGGAGATCCTCTTTCTCCTTTTTTATTTATTTTAGCCATGGAAGGTGTTGGATCCCAACAACACTAACGTGTTGCGTTAAGACTGATTTACGAAGATAATATATTGAACAACAAGATTTCAATGATTAAGAGTTTATTAAAACAACTTAATACAGTACAAAGATTGCGGAAATAGATAGTACACACTAACTAAAGCTCTATACTTGAAATGACACTTTAAATCGCTCAAAACTAGAAGATTATGCACTGAGAGTTATATCAGCTGATACTAACAGCTGATATCAGTGTCCGAGTAATAACTATAGAGGAGTTAATACTTAGACAAATAACTAACTCTCAGAGAATGTTCTTGTGCTATGAATGCTCAAAAGGTGTGTATAAATGCAAGCATTTACGTCTCTATATATAGCCCAAGATCCATGTTCCTTTGCCCACAAGTTAGACGACGTGTAAACATATTATTCGTCGATGTGGACTACTTCCGGTACCCTTTCTGACACACACTGAAAGGTGTACTACATAAGTACAGAAATAGTTGACTTTCCGTTTACATGCTTGGAGGGACAAACGATGATGTTGTACTGACATTATCTTCTATTCCAAAATAGAAGATCCTCATCGTTTTCTTCTTCTTTGAGCGGGAAAGGGAAATGTTCAAAGTGTTAAGAACATTTCCTTTAAGTCTTCATCTGCAGCAGGTACTATCAGCTGATTCCACAATCAGCTGAATAGTCTTCTTCTTGTCTTTGTCCTTTGGTCATATACTTCGAATGAACTCTCGTGAATAGCTACTAATTTGACTTGTTATCCTAAAGCTAAGTACGTACTCAGCTGAAGGTTTATTGTATATACTTGCTTCAGCTGATATACTTACTTCAGCTGATATTTATTCTTCTTAGCTATCGATCATCAAATCTTATTTACTTAGTCTTGGGACTAACAATCTCCCCCTATTTGATGCAATCGAATAGCTGTATAATTGTAACCCTGTAATGATTCAGCTGAAGCAGTCAGCTGAATACTTATGTGCTTTGACCCTTAGGGTTCTTTTGTATATGTTTTCTTTTTACAATTTTTACAATTATATTACAAAAGTTTGATTTTCTATTGATATGAAGCTGATGAGTACAAGGAAAATCAAAACAAAACAAAAATAACTACAATGTCTTGGTCACAGCTTCTCCAGTGACATTGCGATATAATGAGCTGATCGTTGAGTCGATTAATCTTCTCATTTGTCTTCCCTCCTCAGTGGAGGAACTCAGCGACATGTGATATAACATCAGTTGATCGATATCACACATGTGCAACTCATCAGCCCGTTGGAAGCAGGGCTTCTTCTTCTCCAGATAACAAAAGCCAAAGGTAGGTTCTTTTACAATCAGCCCAGGGACAAAGTTTACTCCCGTGGGGACAGCTTTTGTGATGTTGAGTTTAGGTCGTTTGGCAAATATGATTGAGTGCCCAACATCAAGTGTTCTCGAGTCAGCAAAAGGGTCAGGAAGAACGGACTTACGTTTTTCCCTTCTTGCTGAGGAGCCTTCACCAGCAGGTTCTCTTACAGCAACTTCTTGTGAGTCAAGCAATTCAGCTGGTATGCGATTTGCCAACTCAGGAGCGGTTCTCCTGATATTGTCGCATAGACCCTTGAAGATACTGATTGCGACTTTGATCGCACTTTGCAGATCTGTTATGATGTCAGACTGTTGTGCAGATTTGGAAGCTGTCAGTAACTCATTCCATTCAGTTTAGCTGAGGTGAGTACTGATTTTGTTCAGAGGTAACCTTTCAGCAGCCATGTATCCTCCAGCTCTGGTTATTTTTACTTCTGATGGAGAGCTGGAAGAGAACTTGGGTGCCCTTACGCTGGTGATTTTTGCTTCGAGCCTACGCTGACCAAGAAATTTGTTGAACAACCTAATGTTCTCAGCTCTTTGGGCCTCAGCTTTTTGATACAGCTCTTCTTGAGTTTTTCTTTGAAGGGCAACAGCTGCAGCAAGATCTGTTACGGTTCCAGCTTCCTTTAACAGGAGAGCTTTAATCACATCAGAGTTAGGCTCCCCCTCTGCAGGTTGAGGAATCTCCTGTATGATAGGGTGAGGGTTTTGGATTGGCGGGACTTGGACTTGTGGGCCCTCAACTGGTCCAAAAGAGTCAACGATTTCAACTCCAGTTGAGGCTTCTCCTGTCCTGAGGTCTTCAGCAGCGGTGAGTGTTGGTTGAATGATAGTCTCACCTGCTGAAGTAGTTACCTCAGGTGTTTCAGTAGTGACGAGTGTTGATTGAATTGAGGTCTCGTCTACTGAAACGTCTTCTTCTTCTGTCATTCCAGCAGAGGTGATAGGTGGAGAACTTGGGTTTTCATCTGCTGGAATGTCTTCAGTATTGGCTCCAACAGCAGAGGTGATTATAGGTTGTGAAACAGTTTGTTCACCTTGTTTTTCACCTGCTGAAGTGGCCTCTTTCTCCCCCTCAGAGAGTGCCCGAAGAAGAGGGGTACTCTCTGGTGCTGAAGCAGGATGGACAGCACCAGCTGTAGGAAAACCTTGTAGTATTAACATGGCGGAACTTGAATACCACATTACTGGATCTCTACTAGTCAATGAGATCACGAGAAAGAGAAGATGATGAACATTACCTTTAGATACCTAACGAAGTGATCCACCTCTACTGCACCACCTGGACACGCTGCAAGACCGCGTTGTACCAACAAAGTATCACACAAGAACTTGTGTGTGTGTGTTCTTCGTCGAACACCAAACCGAAACCCCAAGGGGTTGTTTGTTTGAGTTCGGCCGAGAGAGGGAGGGAAGGGATTAGGGTTTTGAGTGTGTAAAGTGATTAGCCTCTAAACCTTTACACAAGCCCTTTATTTATAAGGCTAGATGTTACGGTTTAGTCCTTAGAGTTTAATTATGATTAATCTCATAATTAAACTTCCTATTAACACTTTAAACCCTTGTACTTTTACTAGTTAATTAATTAATTAACTATTAATTAACTGTTCGTTAAATATTTAACCTAATATTTAACCATCCTTATAAATAATAATTAACTTATTATCATTTATTCTCTTCTCTATAATTAACTTAACTAGTTAATTATTCCACACAACTTACTATATTCGGTTGTCCATTATTGGGTGTGTAGTGGTGTGACCCTTTAGTGTCTTATAACATTGGACACGGTGACACGTGTACTTATCTGTGCACACAAATCCTTCAGACTCCCACTTGTGCAAGTTAAGAAACACTTTCTGATCATCGTTGGCCTAAAGCGGTCCCTAGCCAGACATTTAGGATAACCACGTCATAAGAACTCTTACATCCAGAGATAATATTCATAAAATGAATAACACTAACAGATTTTCCTTTCGCATCACGATATTTCTTAATTTGAGTAATAGACATGGAGCAGGGATCTTGTTCTATATACTCGAATTTTCTCGACTCTGATTTCGACTTTCTGTAGTAACGGATTACCAAATGATCTAATCATTCTCCGAGCGCGGCCACGCATTTCAGTAGTCTTAATCATCGAGCGGCCATGAAATATCTCTTCTAGTTAAAGAAGGTGCAAATTCCATCTTGACATTTGCGTTATCTTGCCCACGACTTCCGCTGTCTTAGTCAAGTTCCTTATGATCACCCTTTTACGGTGTGACGGTAGATAAATGCTAAAGATCAGAAGTCATCGTGTCTCAAACCAAAACGTCTCAGGTCAGAGGGCATCTACTCGAAATTACTCATGCTTAGACTCCATGAAGTAATCTCGATCTTTTGGTCACGTCTAATGTTTAGCAAACTCTGTAAACATCTATGAATATTTATTTTAACAACCCTTGTTTCTCTATTCAATAACTATGAAATACATAAATGTTCACAATGGCATTAACTCTTGAATCTAGCTCCCACTAAATTCAAGCAACCACAGACAATTTAGATACTCAAAAACTTTGTGTATCAAGGATAGGTTTAAAACATGTTAAGAATAGACAATGTGAAAATATTACGTAAAACCTTCTATTTCAATCCCACGGAATGTTATTACATAATGTATCAATTTCAAACATGTATATGATTCTAATCAAAATTACTAGCTACCAATATTTAGGTACTGCATGCCTATAGCGTGCGCATGTTTCTCATGCTTTGGTCCAACTAGTGGTTTTGTCAACGGGTCAGCGACGTTGTCATCCGTTGGTATTTTCTTAATTATAATATCACCTTCTCTTACATACTCGCGTATGCGGTGATATTTCCTGCGTACATGCCTGGTCTTCTGATGCTCTCTTGGTTCAACAGCTTGCGCTATTGTTCCACTGTTATCACAGAATATTTCGATGGGTCTAGTGATACTGGCAATAACTCTAAGATCCTCGATAAAATTCTTAAGCCACATGGCTTCTTTCCCAACATCATTTGCGGCAATGTACTCAGCCTCTGTAGTCGAATCTGCTATCGTATCTTGTTTCTGACTCTTCCAAGATATAGCTCCTCCGTTTAGCGTGAAGACAAATCCCGATTGAGATTTGTAATCGTCTCTGTCGATTTGGAAGCTTGCATCTGTGTTACCACTTACACGCAATTCCTCCAACGAACCTCCAAAGACCAAGAACATTTCTTTCGTCCTTCTCAAATATATGAGAATGTTCTTGACAGCCACCTAATGGGGTTCACCAGGGTTCTTTTGATATCTACTCGTGAGACTTATGGAGTAAGCAATATCGGGCCTAGTACATAACATGGAATACATGATTGATCCAATTTCCGAAGCATATGGTACCAAACTCATCCTAGCTATTTCCTTGCTAGATGTGGGACTCTGAGCATTGCTCAGTGTAATGCCATGTGACATCGGAATGATTCCTCTCTTGGAACCACTCATACTGAATCTCTTCAGTACTTTGTGAATGTATGTACTTTGACTAAGTCCAATAAGCCGCCTAGATCTATCCCTATTGATCTTTATACCTAGTATAAATGCGGCTTCTCCCAAGTCTTTCATCTGGAAACATATACCCAACCAGGATTTTACTCCTTGTAATGCTGGTATATCGTTTCCTATAAGCAGTATGTCATCGACATACAAGACTAGGAAGATTACTATGCTCCCACTGAATTTTGTATAGACACACGCCTCGAACTCACTCTTGACAAAACCAAATTCTTTGATTCTTTTGTCAAAGTGTAAGTTCCAACTTCTAGATGCTTGTTTCAATCCATAAATGGATTTTAGCAATTTACATACTATATTGGGATTCTTTGGATCAGTAAAACCATCCGGTTGTATCATGAATACGTCCTCATTCAACTCCCCGTTAAGGAAGGCGGTTTTAACATCCATTTGCCGTATCTCATAGTCGTAATATACTGATATAGCCATAAGAATTCTAATAGACTTAAGCATGGCGACTGGCGAGTAGGTTTCAGAATAATCCACACCATGTGTTTGCGTGAAACCCATCGCGACGAGTCGTGCTTTGTAAGTATGTACCTTTCCATCCATGTCGGTTTTCTTCTTAAAACCCCACTTGCATCCAACAACACGAGACTGTGGTGGCAAGTCTGATAACACCCAAACTTGGTTGTCATACATGGATTGCATCTCTGCTTGCATAGCCTCGAGCCATCTTTCAGACTCTATGCTGTTAGCAGCTTCGCTGTAGGTTAATGGTTCTAGTAGACTTCCATCATCTTCATCGATCATGAATCCAAGATACCTATCTGGTTCTTGGCGTGGTCTACTGGACCTACGCGGATTGCGTGTCTCTTCTTCCTCAACCGGTGGGTCTGGTTGGGAATCAACAATTCTTTGTTGAACTACTGGTTCGACTGAAGTCGTCGGTGGATCTTCGTTCTCTTCAATTTCTTGAAGCTCTATTTCTTTTCTTGGAGTTTCAGTTCCTCGAAACTTCTCCTCCAAAAAGACACCTTTCCGAGCAACAAAGACTTTGTTGTCTTCTTGATGATAGAAATAGTATCCTAAGGTTTCCCTTGGATATCCAATGAAGATACACTTGTCTGACTTGGGGTTTAGTTTGTCTGTGAAGTTACGTCTAACGTACGCTTCACAACCCCAAATCTTGAGAAAAGATAATTTAGGTTTTCTCCCCGCCCAGTGCTCGAACGGAGTCTTTTCTACTGACTTGGTCGGAACCCTATTCAGTGTGAATGTTGCAGTCTCGAGTGCATGTCCCCAAAATGATAGTGGTAGTGGAGCGCGACACATCATTGAACGTACCATGTCTAACAAGGTGCGATTCCTCCTTTCTGATACGCCATTCATCTAAGGTGTATACGGAGGTGTGAGTTGTGAAACAATCCCACATTCCTTCAAATGATCGTCGAACTCTTGGCTCAAATATTCGCCTCCTCGGCCAGACCGAAGTGACTTAATTTTCTTGCCTAGTTGGTTCTCTACTTCCCTCTGATATTCTTTGAACTTGTCAAAGCTCTCAGACTTTAGTCTCATAAGAAAGACATAACCATACCTACTGAAGTCGTCAGTAAAGGTGATGATGTAGCGGTATCCTCCTCTAGCTTCTGGAGTAAAGGGTCCACACACATCTGTGTGTATAATCCCTAACAACTCGCCTGCCCTTTCATTGTAGTGGTTGAAAGGGTCTTTTGTCATCTTGACAGATAAACAAGCTTCGCATATAGCATATGATTCCAAATCAAATGGCTCTAAAATTCCATCATCGTGGAGCTTCTTAATGCGAGTCTCGTTTATATGACCTAAATGACAATGCCAAAGATAAGTTTGATTCAAGTTACTCTTGGATCTTATACTTATATGATAAACGTCTCGTTCTATGTTATTTAGATTTAACGTATATAGACCATTATGAGAATTTGCGTTAAAATATAAAATGTCATCTTTTAAACACGAAATTGTTTTTCCATAAAACTCATAAAAAAAACCACTGTGTATAAGTAAATCAAAAGAAATAACATTTTTAATAAGTCTAGGAACATAATAACAATCTTTAAGTTCCAAGACTCTTCCTGAAGGCAACTTGAGAAGATATGTTCCTACGGCTTCAGCTCCAACCTTGGAACCTTCGCCTACTCGTAGTTCAACATCCCCTCGTCCCAGCCTCCTGTTCTTTTTAAATCCCTACAAATGATTGCAAATGTGATGACCACATCCGGTATCCAATACCCAGGATTCACTAGAAGTAACGAGACAATCAATCATAAAGATACCAGAATCGCTGACAAAGTCAGCGTCCAACAGCCCCACGTCTGACGTGTGCTCGCAAATATCCTTGCTGCCACAAGTTGGGCAACACAAATCAGCAAAGTCATTCAACCAATCATAGAACTCATCCTGCTGAATCTCAGGGAGAGATTCTTCTTCCAGCCTTTGAACATCGCGTATACACAAAAGACTCTCATGTAGACCTGCGACACTCAAATCAAAATTCCCGATCATACGTACTACCTTTTCCTGATAGTACTAAGTGAGAGATCCAAACAAGAACAAGACTTGTTCATGCTCGTTTGATGTGCCAGTAACTAGGGTGAGACAATATAGTAACCTCCTTATGTTGATAAGGTGGTCACTCAGTGGTTGATCATCTTTCATTTTCGATGAAATGATTTCTTGCAAAATGAACTGCTTGCTATCTTCAGTACTATCTTTAAACGTCTCCTCAAGATACTGGACGAACTCATAGCATGGTTTCTTACGTAGATTATCAGTAAGCTCTGATAATGAAGTAAGAATAAGAATCGACATAACTTGTGATTCATCTGCCAGATACTGATAATAAGCGTCAAGCTCATCATCCTGGGCATCTTCCCCTGGTTGTCCCTTGGGCACCTCGTCTATCACGTACAGTAGATTCTGTGCTTTTAGGTAACTCCTAAAATGCACCCTCCAAACTTTATAGTTTGGACCAGTAAGCTTCCATTTTCCAGTGATGAACTTTCGCGATTCGATAGGTGAATAAAACGGAATTTCTGACAGTACAGACATCTATAAGAAAAAAACAAACAAACGGTTAGTAAGATTAGATAAAATAAATAACTTCTAACATTATTACCTTTTAATAATAATAGTTAGACTAGGACCCATATTTCACGTCCTCTAATGCAAGGTTTGGGCACTTCCCATTAGAGCCACGTTATTCTTGGGAGGTATAGCCACACCGATCGCCTCTAGACTAGAAACGATTCCTAGATCCTCGGGATATCAAGTTAAAAAACAAACTTGTACATGTTTTAATCCCTCTAGTGCATTTTGGGTCGGGACTCCCGATTATCACCAAAATAGATCGCACCACCTAAGACAGTGCGATGCCTTGCGCCGGGACTCCCGATTATCACAAGACCCTACGCACCCTAACACTCGCAATTATTTGAATCCACATCTAAGGTTCTTTCTCCTTACAATGTGAATATCATTTAACAAGTGAGGTGTTCCATTAGGTGGGTTGCACTCTGATCTAACATTTTCTAAAAAGGATTTTCCTTTGTTTGAAAAATTAGCCAGTTTTTTTTTAATTACTTGGTTTTATAAACTAACTGTTTATAAATTCCACTTTTAATTTGTCTTTTATAAAACTTGGTTTATAAACAAACTGTTTACTTTACCATTATTAATTTTAAAACTTGGTTTTCTAAACAAACTGTTTATAATTACCATTATATTAATTTATACCTTGGCTTTCTAAACAAACAGTTTATAATTATCATCTTATAATTAAATCTTGGTTTTCTAAACAAACTGTTTATAATCACCACCTTATTATTTTATGTTATAATAAATAAACGAAAAATAAATAATACTTCCACTTTCGAAAAATTATCATGCCATAACCCCAAAGACTTGTTTTTGTGTTTTGTGTATTTTTTAAAAAATAAAAATTAAAAATCCGAAAATAAATTTAAAAATTCGGAACTTTTAACATTTAAACACAATGTCACGACTTTTGGGTTATGTCATACTAAATAAATAAATAAACTCATAATTTAAATTACCAAACTGATAATTATTAAATTACCAATAAACTGGTTTCTTATTTCCTCCTTAATTTCATAATTATCTTGATCTTAAACTAACTGTTTAAAATCATTGGGTTTATTTTAAATGTTAATACTTATTATCATAATAAACGAATAAATAATGAATACTTGTCAAAAAGTAAACTTTTTAACATCCGATTTGATCATGTGTACCCTATGTGCCCGAAACTGAGACTTAGGTTAACGAAACTGGATCAAATACACAACGAGGGAAAAACTGGATCGATTAAACGAAGACCGAAACGTGGCTCGGTTCGGTTCGTCCGTTCGGCCCGTTCGTCCGAACCTTGCTCGACCGAAACTCGGTCTTGCTTGGTTCGACCGAAAACTATCCCTTTTTATTTTAATAATACCGAAAATCATTATAATAATACTAGTAATAACAAATAAATAAATGTGTTATTCTAATACTAAGAATAACACAACTTTCCTTAATTTGTCTAAAGCTTAATTTGTCCAATAATCTACCATGATCTTGGTTGATTATATTCTTGGACTAATTTTTCTAGGGTTTTTACTAGACAAGAAAAGAAACCTAATTCTTTTTATCTTGAAACCTATTCAACCCAATTATTCAAAACTTGAACAATTTTCTTGGATTAAATTTTCTAGGGTTCTTTCTAAGATAAAAAAAACTTGTATATACATATATATATATATATATATATATATATATATATATATATATATATATATATATATATATATATATATATATATTTACTAAATCGGAAAAAGCAAGAAGGAAAAAAGAAGCCTAATTTCTTTTTATCTAGAACCCTATTCAAACCAATTGTTCATAAACTTGAACAATGTTCATGGCCGATAATTGTAGGGTTCTTTTCTAGATGAAAAAGAAACTCCATCGAATCTCATTGAGATTAGTAGAAAGCTCTGATACCACTGTAGGAAAACCTTGTAGTATTCACATGGCGGAACTTGAATACCACATTACTGGATCTCTACTAGTCAATGAGATCACGAGAAAGAGAAGATGATGAACATTACCTTTAGATAGCTAAAGAAGTGATCCACCTCTACTGCACCACCTGGACACGCTGCAAGACCGCGTTGTACCAACAAAGTATCACACAAGAACTTGTGTGTGTGTGTGTGTGTGTTCTTCGTCGAACACTAAACCGAAACCCCAAGGGGTTGTTTGTTCGAGTTCGGCCGAGAGAGGGAGGGAAGGGATTAGGGTTTTGAGTGTGTAAAGTGATTAGCCTCTAAACCCTTACACAAGCCCTTTATTTATAAGGCTAGATGTTACGGTTTAGTCCTTGGAGTTTAATTATGATTAATCTCATAATTAAACTTCCTATTAACACTTTAAATCCTTGGACTTTTACTAGTTAATTAATTAATTAACTATTAATTAACAGTCCGTTAAATATTTAACCTAATATTTAACCATCCTTATAAATAATAATTAACTTATTATCATTTATTCTCTTCTCTATAATTAACTTAACTAGTTAATTATTCCACACAACTTACTATATTCGGTTGTCCATTATTGGGTGTGTAGTGGTGTGACCCTTTAGTGTCTTATAACATTGGACACGGTGACGCGTGTACTTATCTGTGCACACAAATCCTTCAGCGGCACCCTCATTTAGCTTTGCAAGAATGAGGTTAAGGGTGCCTTGGAGACCAGCGACCTGGGAAGTCAGCGAGCTGACTTCAGTCTCCAGTTTGTCCAATCTTGTGGACGCAGCAGAAGCAGACCCCTCAATAGCCTTAGAAAGGTGGCTATGAGTGTGGGTCAGCAGAGACTCTTGCTTTTATTGTGAAAGAGCCAGTCGATCAACAGCTGGTTGAAGAGTAGACACCTTAGAGGTCAAGGTATCTAGCTGTCGTGCAACTTCGGCTTCTGTGGCCCGAGCTTTGGAGAGAAGCTTGTCTTTTTTGACTCTGTCAGATTCACGAAGGGAGTTCAAGTCTCGATGAATATACGTTTTGAGAGTGTTGAACTCGCTTGTGTTGCGGCGAATCTGATCAGCAAGAAGAACCAGATGAGGAGTCTGAGAGTAAACCTCAGCGTGCAGAGGAGTTATGCTGGAAGAGAGGTTCTCAGCAGTTTGGGAAAACTTCTTTGGAACATCCCTGTGAAGGGTGTCCATCTGATGACTCAGTCTGGCCATCCCAGGTCGAATCTGGGATGATACAACTCTAGACATCAGAGCAGTAGCAGCTCTGATGGGAATGCTTCCTCCAGCTTTGCTGGATTCAGCATGGGACACTTGGACGCTTTGGGAGAGGGGGTCCGGCATGTCTCCAGCTGGAGGGGTAACCTCAGCTGTGGAAGTGGGTGTTCCTGAGTTAGGAGGAATTGCTCCTATGGGATGCTCAGAAACTATGGGGGGTGGGTTGGGTCCAGCTGAAACTTCTGGGGTTATAACAGAAGTGCCGTCATCAGCTGTCAAAACAGGTTGAAGCTCAGAATGTTCTTCGTCAGATGACGAATAGTAAGACTGAATAAAATCATCAGTCGACTCAAACATTATATGAAATGCTGTTTGGGTCTCTAGAGCTTCGGTCTCACCAGCCGGCGATACTAGTATAGAGGCTGGAGGAAGAGTTCCTCGGGGTGGTGTGTTAGCTGCCTCACAGCTCTGTTGGCGAATACGTTCGCGATCATTTGCAGCTTGGTTGAGTGCCTCAGTAACAACTTGGTCTAAAGTTGTCTCTTTATTGGCGGTGGTGGTTTCCTCGATCACCTGCTGGTTTAAGCCGGTGACGTTGTGGGAAACAGAAGGGTCAGCTTCAAGATTGACTTGGTTTCCAGTCAATCTATCATCAGCTGGTGACTCAGAAAGTGATGAAGAGGTTGGGGGTGGTGTGTTCTTGTACTATGAATGCTTAAAAGGTGTGTATAAATACTTAGACAAATAAATAACTCTCAGAGAATGTTCTTGTGCTATGAATGCTCAAAAGGTGTGTATAAATGCAAGTATTTACGTCTCTATATATAGCCCAAGATCCATGTTCCTTTGCCCACAAGTTAGACGACGTGTAAACATATTATTCGTCGATGTGGACTACTTCCGGTACCCTTTCTGACGCACAGTGAAATGTGTACTACATAAGTACAGAAATAGTTGACTTTCAGTTTACATGCTTGGAGGGACAAACGATGATGTTGTACTGACATTATCTTCTATTCCGAAATAGAAGATCCTCATCGTTTTCTTCTTCTTTGAGCGGGAAAGAGAAATGTTCAAAGTGTCAAGAACATTTGCTTTAAGTCTTCATCTGCAGCAGGTACTATCAGCTGATTCCACAATCAGCTGAATAGTCTTCTTCTTGTCTTTGTCCTTTGGTCATAGACTTCGAATGAACTCTCGTGAATAGCTGTTGATTTGACTTGTTATCCTAAAGCTAAGTACGTACTCAGCTGAAGGTTTATTGTATATACTTGCTTCAGCTGAGACACTTACTTCAGCTGATATTTATTCTTCTTAGCTATCGATCATCAAATCTTATTTACTTAGTCTTGGGACTAACAGAAGGGCTTCATGTTGCTATGGAAGACGCGGTTTCTCAAAATATTTATCGTGGGCTTAAGGTTTGTAACGACACTCTAAGCATTTCGCATTTATTGTTCACGGACGATGTTATTTTTATGGGGGAGTGGTCGTTGAATAAAATTCAAAGTTTATTGATTATTTTGCATTTCTTTTATATGACTTCGGGTTTGAAAATGAATTTACACAAGTCAAATCTTTATGGTGCTGGTGTGACGGATGAGGAGTTATCTATTATGGCGGAGTCGGTTGGAGTTTGCAAAGGTATTATTCCCTTTATTTACTTAGGGTTGCCGGTTGGGGCTTGTATGTCTAGAAAGAAAAATTGGGAAGGATTGATTAATAGATTCAAGAATAAACTATCTCATTGGAAAGTTAATACCTTTTCTATTGGTGGAAGGTCAATGCTTGTGAAATCGGTGTTGGGCGGTTTAGGTGTGTACCACTTGTTAGTCCCAAGACTAAGTAAATAAGATTTGATGCTCGATAGCCAAGATAAATAAATAACAGCTGAAGTATGTATCTCAGCTGAAGCAAGTATATACAATAAACCTTCAGCTGAGTACGTACTTAGCTTTAGGATACAAGTCAAATCAGCAGCTATTGACGAGAGTTCATTCGAAGTCTATGACCAAAGGACAAAGACAAGAAGAAGACTATTCAGCTGATTGTGGAATCAGCTGATAGTACCTGCTGCAGATGAAGACTTAAAGGAAATGTTCATTGACACCTTGAACATTTCCCTTTCCCGCTCAAAGAAGAAGAAAACGATGAAGATCTTCTATTTTGGAATAGATGATAATGTCACTACAACTTCATCGTTTGTCCCTCAAGCATGTAAAGAGAAAGTCAACAACTTCTGTACTTATGTAGTACACCTTTCACTGTGCGTCAGAAAAGGTACCGGAAGAAGTGGACACAAAGTACACTCGGGACAATAACTTGTGCAAGAGCATTTAATGATCCATGGCAAGTCTACATCGACGAATAATATGTTTACACGTCGTCAAACTTGTGGACTAAGGAACATGGATCTTGGGCTATAAATACAGGCGTAAATGCTTGCATTTACAACACACCTTTAGAACACCCTTAGAAATCATAAGCACAAGAACATTCTCTGAGAGTTAGTTATTGTCTAAGTATTAACTCCTCCATAGTTATTACTAAGGCATTAATATCAGCTGTTAGTATCAGCTGATATAACTCTCAGTGTATACTCTTCTAGTTTGACCTGTCTAAAGTGTCAACTCAAGTATAGAGTTTTAGGTAGTGTGTACTATCTATTTCCGCAAACTCTGTATTGTATTAAGTTGTTTTTAATAAAACTCTTAATCATTGAAATCTTGTTGTTATTTACTTATTGTATCTTCGTTACTCGGTCATAACGCAACACGGTTGTGTTGTTGGGATCCAACAACTGGTATCAGAGCAGGTGTCAAAATTGGTTTTCCATCAATTTTGAGCATCTGTTATGGCTGAACCTACATCATCAGATCTTCCATCATCTGGAAAACCTCCCAAACTAACTCAAACCAACTATCCCATGTGGAAAACGCGTATGTTGTCCCACATGGTTACCTATCACCCAAAACTTCAAGATAACATAATGATAGGAAAATACGTTCCCAAAACCCTTATTCCTGGAACTCCTGAAGTCCCAGAACACTATGTTGTGAAATCTGAGGCTCAATGGACAGACGCTAAAAAACGTCTTGTTCATCTTGAGAATAAAGGAAGGGATATGCTTTTTCAAGTAGTTGGTGATGAACTGTATCACAATATACAATTTTGTGATTCAGTTAAAGAGATGTGGGAGAGGCTGGCTGAAGTTTATGAAGGCACATCTGTTGTGCGTGAACATAACAAAAACATGCTCATACATGATTATGAACTGTTTAAAGCCAAGCCTAGTGAGACTATCGCTCAAACATTCAATCGTTATAACATTCTGTTAAACGAGCTGAAGTCTCATGGGGTTGATAAGGACGATATGTCCAAAATGTGTAAGTTTATGGCTGTCTTACCTTCTAAATGGGCCACCATCATAACTTGCATGAGTACGTGTTAGGTCACAACACCCCTGGTTTGTTAGTTAATTGATTAGAATGATTATACAAAAGACAATTAAAGTGTAAAACACAGTATTAGAGTCGGTGTACAAATCCACTAAGTGTGGTATGCTGCGGAAAAGCAATACCACTGATCAATTACAAGATATGAAAGTGTAGAGTGAATTGGTAAGTACTCCTTTGCAAGATGATCTCTATTTATAATGTTATAGAGATATTACATAATGAGCAAAGGAGTAACCGAAGGACTAAGCAAGGAAAATGACTAAGATCAAGGGATTTGATCTTAGTCCGTTACTATACTGAGTATCACTCAGTCCTTCTACTCAGTCCTTGTACTCAGTATCACTATCTGATACTGAGTACTGATACTGAGTTCCAATACTGATCACTCAGTATCAGACCTAAACTTAGCTATATTATTCTACATATAAATCAAAGCTAGTCTAGGTTGTTTTGTTATCTTAAGATCTAAAGGGGCAAGGCTTTTTGCTTAACAATCTCCCCCTATCTAATGATAACAAAACAATTACAAAGAGATAAACAAAAATTACAACAGCATAGGTAACAATATCTTCTTCTTCATTTGCTGTTGATGGCTTCATTCTCATAGAAGACTTCTTGTTTGATGTGGACAAACTCTTCTCTGCTTTTGAGTTCATCCCTTCTGCTATTCAGTACTGCAACAATCTTCTTTCTGAACCAAGAGTCTTCTTTCTTGGTGATCATCCATTTCAGTCCAACAAGGTGACTGATTTGAGCTCTTGGAAGATCTTCATCAGAAATGAAGCGTTCTCTATCCTCTGAGTCAGTATACATATATCCAGAAGTTGGATATATGACACTCTTTTGATCCTGAAAGACAAGGTTAGGAGGAAGAGGATACTTTCTAAGATACTTGTATGTATGAAGGCACTCTGGTCTGTTGTTTGAGTAAGCCTCAGTCATCACACTGAGTGTTCTGTACTCTATTTCATGAAGTAAGTCCTTCTCATAACATACTGCAGCAACTGCACAGATCTCATCCAAGACTATTTGATCATAGGTTGATTTCTTTGGAAGCTCTTTGATCAGTCTTGTGATCTTCACCCAGTCTTGAAGACCAATTCTTTGAATATCATGAATAAATATCTTCATGGGGGGACTGGTTAAGCCAGTACAAGTGATAGTAATTCTTCCTTCTTTGAGCTTCACTTTTACTTTATTGACATCCAAATTTAACCAATGTATCCCCCTTACATTTTGAAATGTTTTGGTCCTCAAGAACTCCTTTCTTTGTTCCTTATACTGAGTCCTAGCAGCAACCATATTCCAATAATGTTGAATATGGTCTGGACCCTTTCTTGAGATTCTATGTGAAGGACCAGGAGTATCAGTATCTGGGTCAGATTCTGGTTCAGTTTTGACTCCCAACTCTTGCTCATATAAAAATCTTTCTTGTTCTGCCCAGAGTTGTTGAGGAGTCAGTCTTGGAGCCTGCTCGGTATCACTGTCCCTTGTAAGAACAGGTCTTCTTTGTCTTGTTACTAGAGGAGCAGATTCCTCACTTGATTCAGAAGAAGTGAGAACAGCATTGATAGGTCTTCTTGATAAGGAACTCCTTCTTCTAATTACCAGATTTTCTGGTTCTTCATCATCCGAGGATGATGATGAAGAACTTTCTTGTTCTACCAGATTTAGTGCATAGTTTACTAAATCTGGTTCTTCATCTTCATCATCAGCAATAGGCCAGATGAAAGGCCTATAGACCACAATTTGTAAATTATTCTCTTCAAGAGCAGGTGGCTCAGAATAAGTTTGATGTGGTTGGTCAGTATGAGTCTCCCCCTGAGCAGATGGCTCAAGTGGGTCTTGAACTTGTAATGCTGACCTTGTTCTTTGTCTTCTTCTCTCATACTGAATGCGAAATGGCTCAGTATGAGGACTTTGCTGATGTTGTTGTTGTGGAGGTTGATCTTCATTCAATCTTCTTCTTTTCTCCCCCTGAGCAGAAGGCTCAGTTTGATCAACCTCAGTATCTCTTTGTCTCTTCTCCCCCCTTTTGTTATCATTTGATGAGGAGGGAAGAGGATCAGTATCACCACCCATGTCCCCTTCAGGTTGTTCAAGAGTAGGGGAGGGCATGGGCTCAGTTGCAGCATCAGTATCACCAGCACCTCCTTCTCCTTCTCCTTCTTCATTGTGGTCACCATGTGAACCTGGTGGAGTTTGTGGAGTCTGCTGTGGTTGTTGAAGGAGTGATACTGACTGTTTTATTAAGTCAATATCACCACTCATCTTGTCCATTCTGGCTAGTATTACATTTTGAGTTTGTTGGATGGCCAGAATGTGCTGCATGATTGCTTGCAGAGTCACTTGGTCTGCTGCAGCCTGAGATGCCTGAATGCCCTGCACAGATGGTGCTAAAGAAACAAAAATATAAAACTGGTTAGAAAGAAAGGTTTATCAAATAGAATTGTGGTGTTGTTTAATTCTACAATCATATAAACAGAGTTTGTGAAGTCTGTATTTCATCTGGTTTAGGATGAAATATTGTGGACTTGTGCATAGCATGTGTAAGAAGATTTTAGTAAAGGTGAGTGTGAAAATTTAAGTAGCTCAGTATAGGATAAGTCACATTTACGAAAAGGTTTGGGTGTGGGAATTCGAAGCCTGGGATGTGCTTCTTGTTATTTTCAATGTTTATCACTCGGTATGAGAGTGATAACAGAAATGTGGCTAAACCCCATGGGATATTTTTGGATTTTGTGGCTTAAGGGTTTGGGATCATTTCTTGAATGATGCTACCCAACTCAAAAATAAGTTGGACATTATTCAAGCAGCACCAGTGGGTGTCAGTATGACATCAACCACCATTGTCTCTTTAAATGTTGAGACAACTGTAGACTGACAATGATCAATTTAGTGTGCTCAGTATATGAATTTTGCATAGCAGCAGTGGGCTAGCTATGTTGGCCATAAAGGGATATATATTTGAAAGGTCATTTGAGACTTTGGTCAGTATTGAGTTGGTACTGGCCAATACTTAGTCTCTATTTGGGAATGAAATATATATATATATAAGTTTAAGGGCTTTTTAGAAATTCATACCTGAGACTCTGTCAGATTCTCTTCTAGCATCTGCAGAGGTCGGTGCAGGATCATGTGTTTGTTGATGTGCAGCACCAACATCTTCAATACCGACCTCTATGTGATGCTGAGCACCTTCCATTGTAGTTTGTGCATATTGAATCTCCACATCAAGAGGAACATGAGGTTCCTCAATTGGTTGAGCAGATGGAGGTAGTTCTGGACTTGGAAGGTCAGCGGTGGCTGCAACTAGGCTTTGGGCTTGAAGAGAGGCAGTTAATGATGGAACATTTGCAGGCTGCACCTCCTCAGATGATAAGTTTCCCATAATGATAGGAGAGAGATTCCTTCTTCGTCTATGAAGAACCAATGGTGTGTCTTCTGAGGACTCAGTTTCAAGAACGGTTTCAATATGAGGAGCAGCAAGATCTTGTGCAGGTGGAGAGATAGTTGGTTCTTGAACTTGTGGAACATCCTGCATCTCAATATCTTGACCAGCCTGGGCTCCATTGCCACTATTATCATCATTATCATCATCACCATCATGGTCTGACTCAGTATCAGACATATCTTCTTCATCATTTATATGTTCTTGAACAATGGCCCACATAGGAGGACTTAGAAGAGGCTCTCCTTCTCTTGGCCTATAAAAGAAAATCTTCTCACTAAGCGGAGGAAGATCAACTCTTGGACTATGAAAATCATCATAAATGTGTGTGGGCATTGAGTGTTGAAAGATGAGTGATAGAAATCTGCAGAAAGGGACATTGCATTCCCTTGTGTTTGCTCGGACCAGAGTAGCTAATTCATTGAAAATTAGGCGAGCAAAATCAATATTTCTTCCATAGTACAGAGCATGTACTATTTGCATCCCAAATTCGTTTATTTGGTCCAAAGCTCCCGTCTTGTGGGTCATACATCGAATTATTGTTGTGATGAGAATACCCCACATAGGACCAAATTCATTTCTTTTGATTGTGCCCGTTGTTCCTCTTCGACCCAGGAATGGCAGTACAGAGCGTGCCTCTGATCTATCAACAAATGGGTCATACTGAGCTTGGGCGGGAAGTCTCAGTGCTTCACGAATGATTGCAGTAGAAACAAAAGCTCTTCTTTGATCCCTAATTACCCATCCAGCAATCATATCTGGAGAATCGAGTGTGGCAGAGTACCAAAACTCGCATAACATTTCTGGGTAAGTTGCTCGAGGAGATAATGTCAGTGCACGAGCAATTGGGCAATGCTTCATAAAAGTCACGATGTTCGTGAATTCTTGGCATACCCAGGCTTGAGGAATATTGAAATTTGCTGTGATGTTGTTCCTCGCAAACCTGGGTACTTCATTATTTCGGAATTGGATTGCCGATTCAACGTTTGGAGCAACAAAAGTGTAATTCGCCATCTGTGATTGTGATTTGAAAAAGAATTTGCTTGCTAAGAGAAAGTGAAATCGTTAATCGCAGAGAGAATTGAAAATGAAAGAAAGAAATAACAGTTAAAAAAAATTTGAAGAAAAAATAAACGGTTATTTATAGGAGATTTGAAAGATAATTAAGGTATTGGGAAGTAAAAACGGCTGATTTGACTGCCTTATCCTCTGCCAACGGTAACTTTCTTATTAAGAAAGGTTACCGTTTGAGCAGTATGATGATTAAGTTCGGTGTAAGAGCCGTCATACCCCAATACCGAGTTAAAAAAAATTTAATTTTTAAAAAATTTTAAAAAATATAAAAACAATTAATTTACTCTTGAAATTAATAAAAAATAAAAAATTTTAAATTTTGATGATAACAGACTAGTGATGCTGAGTGGTCAGTATCAACAGGAGTGATACTGAGCGCTCAGTTTTAAAGAAATTTAATAAAGATTAAGGATTCAACATACCTAATTCCCCTAGTAAATACATAAACCTTTCCTCAGGAAGAGGTTTAGTAAACACATCAGCCAATTGTTCATTTGTTGGTACATAATCTACTTCAACCTTACCTTTTTCCACATTATCTCGAATAAAGTGGTGTCTGATATCAATGTGCTTGGTTTTGGAGTGATAGACTGGGTTCTCTGTGATAGCAATAGCACTCTTGTTATCACAATGAATAGGAGTCTTATGAAAGTTGAACCCATAGTCTAAGAGTTGATACTGCATCCATAATAATTGAGCACAACAACTTCCTGCAGCAACATATTCTGCTTCTGCTGTGGAAGTTGCTACCGAATTTTGTTTCTTGGATGACCAACCAACTAGTCTTCCACCTAGGAATTGACATCCTCCACTTGTGCTCTTTCTGTCCAATCTACAACCTGCAAAATCTGCATCTGTGTACCCTTTAAGGTGAAAGTTTGAGTCTTTGGGATACCAAAGACCCAGGTTAGGAGTACCTGTAAGATATCTAAAGATGCGCTTAACTGCTTTCATGTGTGATTCTTTAGGATCAGCCTGATACCGAGCACACAAACATGTGGCAAACATGATATCAGGCCTACTAGCAGTTAAGTAAAGTAAGGAACCAATCATACCTCGGTATGTGGATTGACATACTGGTTTACCAGTTTCATCCTTACTTATCTTATCCTGAGTACCCATAGGAGTGTGCATGGAAGATAAATTTTCAAATTTGTATTTCTTTAACATGTCATGCACATACTTACTTTGATTTATAAAAGTGCCATCAGGCTTTTGTTCAACTTGTAAACCAAGAAAGTAAGTAAGTTCTCCCATCATACTCATCTGATACTGAGTTGACATTATCTTAGCGAACCAGTCACACATTGACTTGTCAGTGGAACCAAAGATAATATCATCTACATATATCTGAATGAGTAAGATGTCAGAACCTTTCCTTTTTGAAAATAATGTTTTATCAATTTTACCTCTTGTAAACTTATTTTCAATAAGATACTCAGACAAGGTGTCATACCAGGCTCTTGGAGCTTGTTTGAGCCCATATAGAGCTTTATCAAGCTTGAAAACATAATGAGGAAATTTTGGATCAACAAAACCTGGAGGTTGTTTAACATAAACTTCTTCTTGTAGTTTTCCATTTAGAAAAGCACTTTTGACATCCATCTGATAAACTTTGAAATTCTTAAAGGCTGCATATGCAAGATACAACCTAATAGCTTCAATTCTTGCAACTGGTGCAAAAGTTTCATCATAGTCAATGCCTTCTTCTTGCCTGTAACCTTGAGCAACTAACCTTGCTTTGTTTCTGATGACAACACCATCCTTGTCCATCTTGTTTCTGAACACCCACTTAGTACCAATAATAGTTTTGCCAGAAGGAGGTGGTACTAAGTTCCAAACTTTGTTTCTTTCAAACTCTGTGAGCTCTTCTTGCATAGCCTCTACCCAATCTTCATCTAATAAAGCTTCATCAGCTTTCTTTGGTTCAATGGTAGATAGAAAACTTGAGAAGAAAGAAAAGTTTGCAGTTGCTTGGGTTGGAAATTCTAATTTTCTTCTTGTTTGGACACCTTCTTCAATAGGACCAATAATGTTTGAGTGTGGATGGTCTCTGTGTTCCCTTAAATTGTTTCCTAAGGGGGCATTTGAAATAGGATCAACAATATCTTGTTGATTTGGTGTGTTGTCTGTCTGATACTGAGTAGAATTCTGATCAGTATTAGACAGTGCAGGTTGCTGTTCATCTTCATTTTGCAGAGTTGATGTGGATTCTTGTGAAGTGTTGGATGTTTCACCTTCTTCATAAATAGAGTGGTTCAGATCATTAGTTGGAAACTCAGTATGGAGGTCCTCTGATATGGGAACCTCAGTATTAGTCTCATTTGAGTGATACTGATTTTGAACTTGATCAGTTTCATTAAACTTATTAGGAATAAAGTGTGGATGAAACTTAGGCTGTTCAGCAATGGAGTGTTCTGGATTGCATAGAATATCTATGCCACTTATGTCTTCACTTGCTGAGGTAGAATGCTCATTCTGATCTTCATCGAATGTGACATGAATGGATTCTACAATCATCTTGGTTGAGATGATATACACTCTGAAAGCTTTAGAGTGTGGAGAGTAGCCCATGAACACACCTTCATTTGCTTTGGGAGCAAATTTATTGAGATTTTGTTTTGTACTGAGTACAAAACATTTACTCCCAAAGATGTGGAAATATTCCACATTAGGAATCTTGCCATTGTATAACTCATATGGAGTCTTCAGATGTCTTTGGACTATAGTGGCTCTATTCTGAGTGAAGTTTGCACAGTTTACAGCTTCAGCCCAGAAACTCAGTGCCAGTCCAGCATGGCATAATAAAGTTCTTGCAGCTTCAATCAGTGTTCTGTTCTTTCTTTCTACAACACCATTTTGTTGTGGTGTGTAGGCTGCAGAGAAGTTTTGAATGATTCCTTTTTCTTCACAGAAATCTGCTAATACTGAGTTCTTAAACTCAGTACCATGGTCACTTCTAAGTTGCTTGACCTTGTTGCCTTTTTGAAGTTCCTCTCTTTTTATAAAGGCAATGATTTCGGTTGTTGCATCTGACTTAGTCTTGAGGAAGATGACCCAAGTATATCTTGAAAATTCATCAACTAAGACTAGAGTATAGATCTTTTTGGCCAAAGATGGTGTGCTGATGGGGCCAAAAAGATCCATATGTATCATAGTAAGAGGTTCATTGATGGAATGATTGACTTTAGATTTGAATGAACTCTTCTTCTGCTTGCCCATTTCACATGCTGAGCATAACTTATCTTTTGAATAAGTAATTGTGGGCAATCCTCTCACCAGTTTCTTCATACTGAGCTCGTTGATATTTCTAAAATTGATGTGAGAGAGTTTCTTGTGCCATAGCCAATGTAATTCTGGCTTGACTTTAGAAAGCAGGCATACTCGAATAGTTGGGTCTATTTCAGATAGGTTGACCACATATACGTCTTTTTCTCTTCTAGCAATGAGTACAGGGTGCCCTTTATCATTGTAGATGATTCCTGCAACCTTTCTGAATCGAGCTTCATTGTCATCATCACACATCTGGCTGATACTGAGCAGATTGTGTTTTAGACCCTCTACATAGGCAACTCTTTTATAAAGTTATGTTGCCTGCCTTGATCACACCATAACCTCTTGTCTTTCCCACCGAGTCATCTCCAAACTTGACAGAAGGACCCTTCTCTGGAGTATAATTGAGAAGGTATTCCATACTGCCTGTCATGTGTCTTGAGCAGCCACTATCTAAATACCACTTTCTGTCACCCTGCACAAGACACAAAATAAGAGTTAGTTCTTTTTAGGAACCCATTTTTGAATGGGACCTTTGGTGGGATAAACACAATTTGACTTGATCTCTTTATGTGGAGAGGTCGGTATCACTTCAGGGGTAACTTTAGAAGTTTTCTTTGGTGATACTGACTTAGTTTCTCTCCTTTTCTTTGGTACTGAGTACCTAGGACTTGAGAGATCAGTCCAGCATTCATCTCCCTTATGACCAGTATGATGACATCTATAACATTTTCTAGGTCTATTTCTAAACATATTTTCATATGGTATTTTAGAAAAATGTTTCACTTTTGGTAGGTCAGTATGAACGAGTTTTGCAAATTGTTTACTTAAAGATTTGACCTGATCACCAAGTGTTTTTAAAATGTTAATTTTGTTATTTCTAATAGATGTATTAACATTGTTTTTAACTGGTTTAGGAGATGGAGGATCTGGTTGCTTATTTTTATTTGGCAGAGAAGTCTTTCTAATATTATTAGTGGTAGACTTCTTGTCTTTGCCAACCAAAGACCTAGTTGAAGTTGTCTTTTGTTTATCATGTTTTGAAGGAACAACTTTAACAGGTTCTTTAGATGTCTCAGTATATAATGTTTCTGTTCCTGCAACTTCTGTATTTGATGAAACATGTGAGATAGAAGTTGTCTTATTATCATTATATAATTCAAAAGTTGTTGTATTAAATAATAATTCAAAAGGTGGAACAGCAGAAGTGTCATACTGAACTATTGGTAGCTCGGTATCAGAAATTTCTGTTATTTGAAATTCAATACTGAGTTCTTGTAGCTCAGTATAGCACTTTGAGCAGATGGAAGGACCAATAGGTTTTTCTAAAATTTCATTTTCTTCATCATCTGACTCAGTTTGACATCCAACTTCACATAAAGTTTTAGCTTTTACAAAATTAATAGGGTTCATAGTAGAAAACTCTTCAAATAAATCAGCAAAATTGTTCCTGTTTTTAAATTGAGGATCAACACCAAGTGCAGCCCTCACATTTTCTGGAAATTGTTCATTTAAACATTTATTTAATTTTATTGAAGCATTTCCCCAAGATTTACACTGTTTTTCAAATTTCTCTTTTTCAAGTTTGTGTAAATGAGCTTTATCAGCTAATCTTTGGTTAATGTCTTTTAAATCTGAAAAGTTTAGTTCTAAATCTTTATATTTTGCTAATTTATCCAAGTTTTCATTATTTACCCTTTCAAGTTCTTTAATTGTTAATTTTAAAGCTTTTTCTTTTTGTACAGAAGTTTTAAGATCAACAAGCATATACTCAAAAATCTTGGTTTTTTCATTCACTGAATAAGTTTGAAAGGAACTTACCTTGTACAACTGAGTGGAATCCCAATCAGTATGAACACTCATCCTCTCAGCCTCTTTGATATCCTTTTCAAAGGAACTCTTCAAATCATCTTCAGTGAAAGCCATAAAGGCTTTATTCTCAATCTCTTCTTCATCATCACTTAACTCTTCATCCATCCAGGCTTCTGAGTAAAGTGCTTGATGAGGTGCTCCATTTCCTTCTGCCCTCTTTCCCTTGCTCCAATTCTTCAGCTTGACATATTTGTCTCTATATCTTTTTGCTCGGTATGCAATCTTGTCATTTTGGTCAGTCTCAGAAGACTTGGTATGACAATTTGCAGCATTATGTCCAGGCTTTCCACACCTATAGCACAGACCTGATCTTGGGTCAGTATTAGAAGAGCTAACACCAAGCCTCTTCTTCTTCAACTGATCCAGCTTCATAGACATGAGAGCCATTTGAGTTTCAAGCTCTTCTGCCTCAGCATCAGCAAGATCAACTTCTGGTTCATCTGGCTCAGTCACAGTATAAGCCTGTTGCACAACTAGAGCCATACCAGTGGAAGACTTGTCAGTTTTCTTCCAGTTGATCAGTCTTGCAGCATTATTCTCCTCATGATTCAGCATTAGACCATACAAAGTTTGAAGAGTGTATGACTCAATGTTGTTAGCAGCATTGACAGAGTTTGTCATGTCAAGAAATTGTTGAGAAAGACTATCCAGGAACTTTTGAACAAGCTCTCCTTCCTCTTTCACAATGCCTACACTGATTAAATCATGGATAACAGTATTGAACCTGTTATAGAGAGTGGTGATGTCTTCATTTGGAGTTGAAAAGAAATTTTCATATTTCCTTCTCATGTTGCTTTTTCTTTGCAACTTCACCTTTGCTGTACCTTCATAGGTGACTGATAGGCTATCCCACATAGCCTTTGCTGTTGGCAATTTCATAATTGCATTAAGTATCTCTTTGGTAACAGCATTACCAATCACCCCTTTAGCTCTGGAGTCTAAAGCATACAACTGACGGTCAGTATCAGTCCAGTTGTGCTTTAGTTTAGGTACAGATCTTATGCCCTCAGGAGCATCATCAGTAGCAGCAACAGGTTCCACAGTTTGTGGAATGATGGGACCATCATTTAGCACAGTGAGCATCTCATGGTGAATAGATTCAAGATACCACTGAGCTTTGAGCTTCCATTGATGGAAGTCTTTTCCATCAAAGATGGGTACTCCCTTTCCAGACATAATTGGTGCAACAATTGTAGACATATTGGATTTTTGAGTGTTGGAGGGATAGATGTAGGAAATGGCTGCCAGGGTTATAGATCGACTAAATAAGAGATTATTTAGCCTGCTCTGATACCAGTTGTTAGGTCACAACACCCCTGGTTTGTTAGTTAATTGATTAGAATGATTATACAAAAGACAATTAAAGTGTAAAACACAGTATTAGAGTCGGTGTACAAATCCACTAAGTGTGGTATGCTGCGGAAAAGCAATACCACTGATCAATTACAAGATATGAAAGTGTAGAGTGAATTGGTAAGTACTCCTTTGCAAGATGATCTCTATTTATAATGTTATAGAGATCTTACATAATGAGCAAAGAGTAACCGAAGGACTAAGCAAGGAAAATGACTAAGATCAAGGGATTTGATCTTAGTCCGTTACTATACTGAGTATCACTTAGTCCTTCTACTCAGTCCTTGTACTCAGTATCACTATCTGATACTGAGTACTGATACTGAGTTCCAATACTGATCACTCAGTATCAGACCTAAACTTAGCTATATTATTCTACATATAAATCAAAGCTAGTCTAGGTTGTTTTGTTATCTTAAGATCTAAAGGGGCAAGGCTTTTTGCCTTAACAGTACGTCTCCTACTTTGAAAGATTATACTCTTTCTTCTCTCTATGGTATGTTTCTAAGCCTTGAGAGAACTGTACTCAACAAATTTCAACCTCCAAAGGACTCTAAGGTGAGTCCCTCTGGATCTTCGACTGCTCTTGTTTCTCTAAACAAGCCCAGCAGAATCGAATATCCTCCATCAGATGATGAAGCTGACAATGCTTCAGCTGCTGGTTTGTTCAGCATGCCTGAAGTCAGCATTGAAGAAGTCGATGAAGACGAAGACAACGAAGCCCTTATAACTGAGCTAGCCTTACTTGTTAAAAATAGAAAATTCTTCAAAAACAAGTCTGGCTCCTCATCTAGAGGCTCGAGTAGCAGATCTATCTCATCAGCTGTGTCTTCCAGACCCTCTGGAAGTACACCTGACATCTCTGAGATAACTTGCTACAACTGCAACAAGAAGGGACACTATGCTAACAACTGCAAGCAGAAGAAAGCTAGTTCATCATCTTCAACTGGTGAGTCCATTGAAGAAAAATACAAAAAGCTACAAGCCTTCACCAAAAAGATTCTAGAAGAAAAGAAGGCACTTGAAAGCAAATCTGCTGACAAGGGTCTCGTAACTGAAACTCATGATTGGGCTGACTCTGGTGACAGCTCATCTGATGACGATGAACAAATGGCCACAATGTGTTTGATGGCTCGTGCTGATGATGATGAAAGCATTACAGCTGATGATGCTAGTTCCTATAAATGGGTCAACATTGTTCACAAAACGGTAACTTCTCTAATCTCCGCTGAGGCTACTAAAGCTAAAGAAATTGTTGATTCTATTATTTGTGACTTGCACTTCATTGATCAGCTGAAAGGTGAATGTTTGGATAAACATAGTGCTATTCTACGCGAAAATGCATTTTTTAAAAACGTTTAATTGACCACAAAACTTTAAAAGAAGAACTTTCTGAAACGAAATTTATTAACTCAGTTCTTCAACATGATCTAAGTGAAAAAGTTAAAGAACTTGAAGCAATTAAAAAGATTTGTGAATCATGGTCCCGTTCATCCAAACGTGTGAGTGAATGTGTTAACTCACAAATCCCCAGTCAAGTACAAGCTGTACTAGGAGGAGATTTCCTAGCTGCAGCCGCTGTACCTGACAGAAGTACAGATGATCTGTACTACTCGTCAGCTGATGCTTCTGTGCCAGCTGAAGAATTGGTTTTTGGTTCCTTTGTTAGGTCTACCAAAACCTATGCTACTGAGACGTCCTCAGAAGATCCTTATGTGGCTACTGGTGAATAGTCATCAACTGACTCCTCTGCCATGGTAGTTAGGACGCCCACTGTAGTTATTGTTGAACCTAGAAAATCTGTCTTGGGTTCAGCACCTGCTGCATCTTCTGCTAGATCTCAGCAGAAGACTAGAAGAACAGCAGGAAAGAAAACTGTTCTTACACCCTCCAAGGGTGAGCCAGTTGGACTTCGTACTCGAGCTGCAAAGAACAAATGTAAGAGTGTTTCTAAGAACACTCCAAGTCGTTCTTCAGCTGTGTCTGTCAGACGGCTGAAAGGAAAGGTCAGCAAGCTGACATCACTCGTTCAAACTCTGACTATCTCTGATAATCAGAAAATGAAAGGTATTTTGGGTCCAGTTCCCAATCCTACTGCCTCGCCCTCTACTCCACTGCAAAGAAACAGAAAATGCTATAAGTGTGGAGATCGTGGGCACATGACAAGTGAGTATGACAGCACATGCTTGAGACCTTCCCCAACTTCTGTATGTGAGCCTACTGAAAAGCCAACTTCTGTGAGTCCCAGCGGGAAGTCACAAGGACCCACCGAAGTGTGGGTTCCCAAAAAGAACTAACTCTTTTATCTTATGTGCAGGGTGATGAACGCAAACATGTCGGGTACCTCGACAGTGGTTGCTCAAGACACATGACTGGTTACAAATCCCTGCTGGAAGATTTTGAAGTTTGTGATGGCCCCTCAGTAGTTTTTGGTGATAATGGTAGAGGCTCAACTGAAGGTTATGGAACCATCTCTAATGGATCCATAAAAATCACAAGAGTTGGTTATGTAATTGGGCTGAAACATAATCTTATCAGCATTAGCCAACTTTGTGATGCAAAGTTCTCAGTGAACTTTAACGAATACAGAGGAACGGTGACAGATAAGAATGGAAAGGTAGTATTAGTTGCTCCCAGAACCAAGAATGTCTATACACTTGACATGAATCCTCAAAATCAAGAAGTCTGTCTACTCTCTCACTCTACTGAAGAGCTGAATTGGCTGTGGCACAAAAGACTATCTCACCTGAACTTCAAAAATATATCGAAGCTGGCGCGAGGTCAGCTGGTGAACGGTCTGCCACAAATCAAATATGAAAAGGATAAGCTTTGTTCTGCATGTGAACAAGGTAAACAACATCAAAGCTCCTTCAAATCAAAGCAATGTTTTTCCATCGACAGCTGCCTTCACATGCTCCATATGGATCTCTTTGGTCCCATGAGCACTTAAAGTCTAGGTGGAAAGAAGTATACACTTGTTATCGTTGATGAATACTCACGATATACTTGGGTTATATTTTTACGCCACAAGAGTGATGCAGCTGATGAAATTATCAAGTTCATCAAAAGGATGGAACTTCTAAACGGGTCTAGAGCCAAGATGTTGAGATCAGACAACGGTACTGAATTCAGAAACAAGACTTTGGAAGATTTCTGTTTAGATGTTGGGATCTCCCAAAACTTTTCAGCTGCAAGAACACCTCAACAGAATGGTGTTGCTGAAAGAAGGAACAGAACCCTTATAGAAGCTGCAAGAACAATGCTTGCTGAGTCAAACATACCTAAGCAATTTTAGGCAGATGCTGTTAACACAGCTTGTTTTACTCAGAATAGGTCTCTCTATGTGAAGAGACACAAAAAGACTTCTTATGAGATTTTTCGTCAGAGGAAACCTTTCATCGGTTTCTTTCACATGTTTGGCTGTGTGTGTTTTGTGTTAAACACAAGAGATCAGCTGAGTAAAATTGACTCTAAAGCTGATGAAGCCATTTTCTTGGGATACTCCACTCTATCCAAAGCATATAGAGTTTTCAACAAAAGAAGACAAACATTGGAAGAGTCCATATATAAATGTTACTTTTGAAGAACACTCAAAAGCTTTGAACCCCTCCTCTGCTGACTCGTCTGATGCATTTCAGAGATCAGCTGAATCATCTCCTGATGATACAACTGAAGCATTCTCCGATGCTTTAAATCTCTTTGATCTTCCCGTAAATGAATCAGATGAGACATTCCATGATGCTCCTACATATCTTGTGGACATTGCAGCTGTTCGATAAGAGATTCCAACAGTTAGAGCATCATCCAAGGCTACTTCTAAGCCACCTCTTCATACTTCAATAAAATCAGTTCAAAATGAAGTAATTCATCCTGCTGAGCAGTCAGCCGCTCAACAAGGATCTAATTCTGCTGAATCTTCCCCTTCTACTGCTGCTCCTCAATCTAAGTGGACCTCAGAACATCCAATTGAGTTAATCATTGGAGATCCACAGCAGGGAGTAGTCACTAGAAGTAAAGCATCATGCAATCTTTGCTTATGGTCTTGTTTTCTAGCAACTGAAGACCCGAAAAATATTAAAGTTGCTTTAGAAGACTCAAGCTGGATTCAGGCGATGCAGGAAGAACTTAACCAATTCGAGGTCAACAAAGTATGGCAGCTGGTGCCTCCACCAGCTGGAAAGACTATAATCGGTACTAAATGGGTATTTAGGAATAAAATGGATGAAGAAGGTGTAGTTATTCGCAACAAAGCTAGACTTGTTGCACAAGGATACAGAAAAGAGGAAGGAATCGATTTCGATGAAACATTTGCTCCAGTGGCTAGGCATGAGGCTATTAGAATATTTCTAGCCTACGCTGCTTACAAAGACTTCACAGTTTTTCAGATGGACGTGAAGAGTGCTTTCTTAAACGGGAAACTGCAAGAGGAAGTGTATGTTAAACAACCACCAGGGTTTGAAAATCCTAAGTATTTAGACTATGTGTTTAAACTGGATAAAGCGATGTATGGGTTGAAACAAGCTCCTCGTGCATGGTATGATACACTCTCCACGTTCCTCATAACAAATGATTTCACCAGGGGAAAGATTGATAAAACCTTATTCATTCACAAAATCAAAGGTGATATCATTCTTGTTCAAATTTATGTGGATGACATAATTTTTGGTGCTACTGATGAAAAACTTTGTAGATGTTTTTCAAAACTTATATATACAAAGTATGAGATGAGCATGATGGGTGAATTGACATATTTTCTTGGCTTACAAGTTAAGCAATCTAAAAATGGAATTTTTATAAATCAAGAAATATATATCAAAGATCTTTTAACGAAATTCGATATGAATTCATCATCATCCATGAAAACACCAATGGCTCCTCCAAACAATTTAGATGTTGACATAACTGGTAAGTCAGTTGATGTCACATTCTATAAAGGAATCATTGGATCATTACTCTATCTCACCGCCAGCAGACCAGATATTATGTTTGCTACTTGCATGTGTGCTAGGTATCAAGCTGATCCTAGAGAATCTCACTTAATAGCTGCAAAAAGAATTTTGAGGTACCTTAAGGGTACTCCAAGCCTCGGTCTTTGGTATGCCAAAGACTCCGGACTTGATCTAATTGGCTATTCAGATTCAGACTTTGCAGGTTGCAAAATGGATAGAAAGAGCACCACTGGAGGATGTCAGCTGCTTGGTGGAAAGCTAATCAGCTAGACAAGCAAGAAACAAAGCATTGTTTCTACCTCCACAGCTGAAGCAGAAGATGTTGCTGCTGGAAGCTGTTGTGCTCAAGTCCTTTGGATGAAGAATCAGCTTGTTGATTTCGACATGAACTTCTGCAAAGTTCCTATCTATTGCGATAACACGAGTGCTATTGCAATCAGCAACAATCCAGTTCTTCATTCTAGAACCAAACAAATCGACATAAGGTATCATTTTATTAGAGATCACATTGAACAAGGTGACGTGGAACTCCAATCTATTCACTAAGCCTTTAGATGAAAAACGATTCAACTTTTTGATCAGCGAGCTAGGTATGTTGAATGCTTGAATCAACTGCTGAAGTACTATCAGCAGCTGATAAGATTCACCTTGTCACTTAGTACATTCAGCTGACTAAAATCTTTTGAATATATCAGTCAGCTGAATAAAATCTCTTAAATGATAACTTATCAAGTTTTATAAGTTAAAACGTTTGGTTCTTTCATAAAAAAAGCATCTTTTATCCCTATCCACACGTTTTCTGTGGCAAATATTTCCACTCGAGTGAAAATATTTGGCATTTTTGTGGGAAAAGACATTCTGACACAGAAACGGCTCCACTACCCTGACACAGAAACTGCCCCACTACCTCACACTGTCACATCCAACCACCTTTGCACGATAACCAACGTGTGTATAGTTGGTTTATAACTACCCATTTATGACCCGGTTCAAATTCAAATCTTTACCCAAACCGTCCCATAAATCCCTACAGATACCCATCCATTCTCCACTCCTCATTATCTCTCCCACAATTCTTTCTCCAAAAACCCTTTATTTCTAAGCCTTTATCTTTCTTCCCTCTCTCCCCAAAATGTCGAAGAAAGCCCCAAAGGTTTCTCTTACTAGGGCTGCTATTGAGTTCTCTCAGAACTCAAACCTAGTAGGCAAATTTTCTCCACCGAATGATCTTGTCGATATTTATCGACCGGTTGTGACGTTTGTGCGTCACTTCCCCATTCGTGGTGCCTATACCAGAGTCACCAAGAGTATCATTGAACTCTTGCGTGATTTCTGGATGTCCGCCTCCGCCCCTGGAGATGACATCACTGCGCAAGTTGGAGATCATCAAATCACCATTTCTCTTGATGATTTCCGAGTTGCTTGCGGATTCGATTATCTGCAACCTGGTGAAGAATATCAGCAGACTAAATCTGCTGATGAAGCTAAAATGAGTCTAATCCGTATCACTGGATACAGATTAGAAAACGAAGAAGACAGGGTGCCGATCTTCAAGAAGTCTCAGCTGACGAGACCCTGGGCCTATTTCTTTACCCACATCATTCAGGGTATCGGAGGCAATTCCGGGTCTCTCAACCAGTGCAACTCCAGCATACAAGTCTTTGCTGAAGCCCTAGTCACTGGTCAGCGGATCGACTACGGGAAACTGGTGTACGAGGAGGTCAAGACGAAGCTGAAAAGCAAGGGAAATCATATTTCCTATCTTCGCTTTTTCACATTGTGCATCGCACATGTGATGGTTGAAAAGCTGAAGATCGATTATGAAGACCTTCCAGGGGATTCTGTGATGGTTCGTTCCATCGCTAACATCATCTTCCAAAGGAAGGAAGATGAAAAAGAGTTTCCTCTCACCTCGTACATGCTGAAGATCATAGATGATCGAGTCAGATCCAAAAGGGATCGAAAGAAGGGCAAAACATCGAAGAAATCTGCCCTCCAAGAAGGTAAGTCCTTTCCTCATCTGAAGCGTTTTCCCTTAATTGGGCGTCCATCCCCAGCTGCTGATGGGAAAACCACCACCTCAACAGGGATCTCAATCCTTGAGAATGAGGATTCTGCTGATGCAGATGACTCTCCTTTGGTGGTGAAGAAGCGAGTTAAGCGACCCTCTAATCGCCCTCCTTCTTCTTCATTATTTTTATCATCTTCTTCTGCCACCAGTACTTCTGTCTCCCCTCTGCTGGAGGTAAGAAGGACTGCTACTATTGGTGCAGAAAAGATGATTGCATATGCTGAAATTGAAAAAGATTCAGCATCTGGACTCAGCCGGGGTCCTAGAGAAGATCACTTACGATCAAAGGTTTCATCAGCTTCTGATCTTTGTTCTTCTCATTTTCAGATTGGCAGTGTTTATCAAGGAACTCCACCAATATTCGGAGTTCCTAGTCGAACACTCTCGGCTGTTTCATCTTCCTTTCCTTTCATCCACTCTCTCTCTGCTGATTTCTCAACAAGTCAGCAGACTTCAAAACGGCAATATCGTTCTTTAGGAGTTAGTGCCGGCTCCACACCTCTGCGTAGCTCCTCGACCGATTCATTATATGTCGTTGTAACAAGGGAACAAACTCCACAAGCAACCTCAGTCTCTCAACAGACTGCTGGTGAAGTTTTTGGCTCATCCGAAGCCACCCGAGTGTCCGCTGCACACACACCACCCCCAACTTCTTCATCACTTTCTGAGTCATCAGCTGATGATAGATTGACTAGAAACCAAGTCAATCGTGAAGCTATTCTTTCTGTTTCCCACAACGTCACCAGCTCAAACCAGCTGGTGATCGAGGAAACCACCACCGCCAATGAAGAGACAACTTTAGACCAAGTTGTTACTGAGGCAACCACCCAAGCTGCCAGTGATCGCGAACGTATTCGCCAACTGAGCTGTGAGGCAGCTGACCCACCACCCAGAGGAACTCTTCCTCCAGTCTCCATAACAGTTTCGCCGACTGTTGAGACCGAAGCACCAGATTCTCAAACTGCATTTCATATGATGTTTGATTCTGCTGATATCCCCATTCAGCAGTACACCTTTTCAGAAGATGAAGAGATGAATGAACCTGGGCTTCAAACTTTTTTGACAACTGAAGTAGGCACTTCTGTTATAACCTCAGAAGTTTCAGTTGGACTCACCTCACCCCCCCCCCCCCCAAGTTTCACAGGATCCCCTAGGAGCCATTCCTCCTACCTCGGGAACACCCACTCCCACAGCTGAGGTTACCCCTCCAGCTGGAGACATACAGGACCCCTTCCCCCAAAGCGTCCAAGTGTCCTATGCTGAATCCAGCAAAGCTGGAGGAAGCATTCCCATCAGAGCCGCTGCTGCTCTGATGTCTCGAGTTGTTACATCCCAGATTCGACCAGGGATGGCCACGCTGAGTAGGCAGATGGACTCCCTTCGCAGGGATGTTCCAAAGAAGTTTGCCAAAACTGCTGAGAACCTCTCTTCCAGCATAACTTCTCTGCACGCTGAGGTTCACACCTAGACTCCTCAGCTGGTTCTTCTTTCTGATCAGATTCGCCTCAACACCAGCGAGTTCATCTCTCTCAACGACTACGTGCGTCAAGAGTTGAACTCCCTTCGCGATTCTGACAGTGTCGAAAGCGACAAACTTCTCTCCGAAGTTCGGGACAGCTTAGCTCTTGCCCAATCAAAGCAAGAGTCCCTGCTGACACTCACTCATAGCCACCTCTCTAAGGCTATTGATGACTCAGCGGCTGCTGTGTCCACCAGAATGGACAAATTGGAGACTGAGGTCAGCTCATTGACCTCCCAAGTCGCTGGTCTCCAAGGCACCCTTAACCTCATTCTTGCAAAGCTGCATGAGGGTGCCGTTGACGTCCATCCTGCTTCAGCACCAGAGAGTACCCATCTTCTTCGGGCACTCTCTGAGGGGGAGAAAGAGGCCACTTCAGCAGGTGAACAACATGGTGAACAAGAAAGTTCACAACTCATAATCACCTCTGCTGTTGGAGCCAATACTGAAGACGTTCCAGCAGGTGACAACTCAAGAAATCCACATATCACCTCTGCTGGAACATCAGAAGAAGAAGCTGAAACCTCAACTGGTTTTACTAAAATCGTTGATTCTTTTGAATCAGTTGAGGTCCCAAAAGTCCAAGCCCCGCAAATCTAAAACCCTCAGCCTATTTCACAGGAGATTCCTCATCCTGCTGAGGGGGAGCCTACATCTGCTGTGGTTGAAAACCTCATTTTAAATGAAGTTGGAACCGCTGCTGATCTTGATACAGCCATAGCCCTTCAAAGAAAAACTCATGAAGAGCTGCATCGAAGAGCTGAAACACTAAGAGCTGAGAACATTAGGTTGTTCAACAAAGTTCTTGATCAGCGTAGGCAGGAAGCAAAGATCACCAGCGTAAGAGCCCCCAGATTCGATCCCAGCTGCCCTGATGAAATTGTAATAACAAGGGCTGGGAGTGCCGTGGTCCGTGAAAAGTTCTCTCTGAACAAGATCAGCCTCGTTCTCAACTACGATGAATGGAAAGAGGCTGAAGCAGCTGCCAGAACTGCGAAACCATCGCGGATTATAACAGAACTGGAAAATGAGATTCAAATCGCAATCTACTCCTTCAAGACTCTATGCGATGAAATCAGGAAACAGGCTCCTGAGTTGGTATATCGCATACCTCCTGAATTGTGTGAATCTCAAGCTGCTGTTGTCAGAAAGACTGCTGGTGAAAGCTCCTCAGCGAGAGGGGAGAAACGTAAGTCCGTTCTCCTTGAGCCTCTTGCTGACTCCAGACCACTGGATATTTGGTCGTCAATCATATTTGCTAAACGACCAAAACCCAATATCACAAAAGCCGTTCCCACGGGAGTTAACTTTGTCCCTGGGCTGATCGTGAAAGAACCAATTCACGGCTTTTGCTATCTGGAGAAGAAAGTGCAATGCTTCCAGCGAGCAGATGAGTTGGAAATGTGTGATGTGGATCAACTCATGACCTATCACAAGCTGCTGAGTTCCTCTACTGAAGAGGGAAAACAAATGAAGAACCTAATAGACTCAGCCTTCCGCTCACTGTATCGCAATGTCATTGGATAAGCTATATTCAAGGCATTATAATTTTTTTTTGATTTTCCTTGTATTTCAATTTCCTTATCAATAGAAAATCAAAACTTTGTAATATACTTGTAAAAATTGTAAAAAGATAAACATATACAAAAGAACCCTAAGGGTCAAAGTACATAAGTATTCAGCTGACTTCTTTCAGCTGAATCATTACAGGGTTACACTTATACGGCTATTCTATTGCATCAGATAGGGGGAGATTGTTAGTCCCAAGACTAAGTAAATAAGATTTGATGCTCAATAGCCAAGAAGAATAAATAACAGCTGAAGTATGTATCTCAGCTGAAGCAAGTATATACAATAAACCTTCAGCTGAGTACGTACTTAGCTTTAGGATACAAGTCAAATCAGCAGCTATTGACGAGAGTTCATTCGAAGTCTATGACCAAAGGATAAATACAAGAAGAAGACTATTCAGCTGATTGCGGAATCAGCTGATAGTACCTGCGGCAGATGAAGACTTAAAGGAAATGTTCATTGACACCTTGAACATTTCCCTTTCCCGCTCAAAGAAGAAGAAAACGATGAAGATCTTCTATTTTGGAATAGAAGATAATGTCAGTACAACTTCATCGTTTGTCCCTCAAGCATGTAAAGAGAAAGTCAACAACTTCTGTACTTATGTAGTACACCTTTCACTGTGCGTCAGAAAAGGTACCGGAAGAAGTGGACACAAAGTACACTCGGGACAATAACTTGTGCAAGAGCATTTAATGATCCATGGCAAGTCTACATCGACGAATAATATGTTTACACGTCGTCAAACTTGTGGACTAATGAACATGGATCTTGGGCTATAAATACAGACGTAAATGCTTGCATTTACAACACACCTTTAGAACACCCTTAGAAATCATAAGCACAAGAACATTCTCTGAGAGTTAGTTATTGTCTAAGTATTAAATCCTCCATAGTTATTACTAAGGCATTAATATCAGCTGTTAGTATCAGCTGATATAACTCTCAGTGTATACTCTTCTAGTTTGAGCGGTCTAAAGTGTCAACTCAAGTATAGAGTTTTAGGTAGTGTGTACTATCTATTTCCGCAAACTCTGTATTGTATTAAGTTGTTTTTAATAAAACTCTTAATCATTGAAATCTTGTTGTTATTTACTTATCGTATCTTCGTTACTCGGTCATAACGCAACACGGTTGTGTTGTTGGGATCCAACACCACTTATCTATGTTTTTGATGCCTAAAAGTGTAGACGCTATGTTGGAACGGATGAGAGCCTCATTTTTGGGGGGGGGGGGGGTTCGGAAGACCGGAGGAAAATTCATTGGGTTAATTGGAGGTCCGTTTTGGCCTCATTAGATAATGGTGGTTTAAACATTGGAAGTCTTAATGCGTTTAATATTGCTCTCCTTTTGAAGTGGATTTGGAGATTTGTCAACAATCGAGATATGTTGTGGTCGAAGGTCATCCGTAATTTATATGGTGATGATGGTGGTCTCGTGCATATTAACAACCGGGGGTATTCTAGTTTTCAACCTTGGGCTCAAATTATTAAAATGATGAATAAGTTTAAGAATCAAGGCTTAAACTTGTTGGATCATTTGTCAAAATCAGTGGGTAACGGACGGAATACGTTTTTTTGGAAGGATTCTTGGATTTCGAGAACTCCTCTGGCTGTTTTATTCCCTCGGCTTTTCAGGATTGAAGTGAACAAAGATTCCTTGTCTCGGATAGAATTGTTAATAATTCAGAGGTGTGGGCCTGGTCTCGGGTTCTAAGAAGTGGTATGCAGGAATCATTATTATCTCAATTAAAATCGCTTTTGACCGGGGTTGTGTTATCTGAAGTGTCTGATAAGTGGAAGTGGGATATTGGGCCAAATGGTGTCTTTGAAGTGAGCTCAACGAGGAAGTGGCTTGACAACAGGGTCCTCCCCTCGTCGGTCATTCAAACTAGATGGAATTCTTTGGTGTCGCGGAAGGTTAACATTCTTTTTTGGAAGGTTAATTTAAACCGTATTCCCTCTAAAATGAATCTTTTATTAAGGGGAGTCCAGCTAGTAGATACGAGATGTGCTTTGTGTGGGTTTCATGAGGAGACCACAGATCATATTTTTTGGTCTTGTGAAGTTTCAAAAAACGTTTGGTCCGCGATTGGTATTTGGCTACAATATTTGAATGTGAATGTGGCTGATTTAGATGACTTGATGTTTTCTCTGGACGCGTCAAATGTGAATACCAAAGCTAAACTCATAATGGAAGCGGTGTGTCTAACGGTGGTTTGGATTCTTTGGCGGTTCAGGAATGCGGTGATCTTCCAAAATGGTGTCAATCAGAAAAGTCTTTTAGTCGATTCTATTAAAGAAGTTTCGTATAATTGGATTTGTAATCGTTTCCATAAGTATAGAGCTAGTTGGTTAGAATGGCTTATTTTCCCTTGTAATTGTTGAATTGTTTTCCTAGCGTTTTGCTAGTTTTTTGTTTTATGAAAGTTGTTTCCAAAAAAAAAAAAATCTAAGGTGTTGTTTTCTAAGCCTCTTAATGATTCACTTAAGAGGACAACCTCTTTTTCAAGCAGATTCAAAGCGTTTGGTAAGGCATTTTAATCAGCCTCTGAATAGAAAATTGAACATATTCTACCTCTTAATCAGATAGATGTCAGGGGAAGTCTGAATCATTCAGACCTCTGTTTCATTCAAATATTTATCATCCGGATGCTACCAAATAACACCTAAGTCTACAAAGCAAATTACTGATATATGATTGTAATATTTTACGAAGTATATACTTCCATATGGTTGTTTTTAAAATAAAAAATTATAATTAACGTTATGATATATTAAAAAAGATACTCCTCCGTCCCACAAAAAACTTCTCATTTCACTCTAAATTTTTGTCCCACAAAAAAACTTCCCATTTCATACACTTGATGGGCTCCACATAATAAAATACTATTATTATTAAAGACCCCACCACTTACTATCCACTAACTATCTTTCTCTCTCCAAACCAATCTAATATTTTAATCTAAATTATTACCAACACCCCATCACTAACTATTACCTTAAAACTTGTGTCAAACTCAAATGGGAAGTTTTTTATGGGACGGAGGGAGTAGTTAATAATGTGTGTGGACACGACTTTCTAACTGATGATTATGATGTTTAAAAATAAAATTAACGGAAAAATCATTTCAAATATATTAAAGGAAATATTTAATGGGTATGAATCTCATTATCTTTTACTAAATAAAATTTATTATTAAAGATTGATACATATTTTGAAATTATCAAAGATGAAAACTATATCACACAGAAACGGACGAAGTAGAAGACACGTGAAGATAAACTAAAACACATTTAATCATTTTATTGAGCATATTGATTTTTATGCTTAAATAGTATGTCTAACTGACATTTCCCTAATTTGGAATTCTGGACTTCTCCCGATAATTAAGTAGATACGGTAATGGAGCGGATTCAGAGGATTTTAACAAAATTTTGAAAGATGGTCCTAATTAATTCCTGCGACCGCAAGGTTTATGAACAATCAAACCATATCTATTTTCATCAATCAACGGATGAAGAACTATTTTCAGATTGTCTTCTAACTATTGTCTTTTGTCTTCATTAAATCTCTTTCAGTGGAGATGCTTTCAGCGACCCAACACAATTTATTTAACTTATTATAATAATAAAATTACTTAATTAACACTTGTACAAAGTGCATTTTCAAAGTCGTATGTTCCTTAGAAAGTTAAAATAAAATATAAGATTATTTAATAGAATAATTTGTTGTCCATCATAACTTTGTATTATAAAACCCAACTTACGGAACCGACCACTTAACGTATCATGCTGATCATAGCTTTCATGAATGTACCCACGTGTTACATTATATTTTCACATCAAACATTTCATATTCTGTATGGGCATGTTATCGTGGGTAGATGTGGCAAATGTGTCGTGTCGTGTCGTGTTGGGTTCGTGTCGTGTCAAGATCTTAAACGTATTGAGACCTCTAAACCCAAATCCGACACGTTTTATAAACGGGTTCAAAATGTTAACACAACCCCGACACGGTTAATTTCGTGCCAACCCGACCCAACCCGTTTAACCCGCTTAAGTCGTGAAAATTCATTTATAACGATTAAACATAATTAAAATCCAACAAAATATAATAAAAATTCATAAAAACATAATAAAAATACAACAAAAATGTAATATAATTAGATTTAAGCTCGATATGAAATAAGAGCCCAATCTTTTTTACAACTATTAAGTTATGATATTTACATGTTATAAATTTAAGGGTTTTGCTAATGACAGCCCTAAGGGCTGTCAATAGACATGCATCATAATTTTGTACTTCAACCCTTAACTAACTCCTGGATTTTAGGAATTATCACACCCTTTGAATTGATGTACAACTCTTTATGCCTTATTGACAGCCCTAAGGGCTGTCATTAGCAAAACCCTAAATTTAAATATATAAAATTATTAAAATATATACATACTTAAACGGGTGATCCGGGTTACCTTCGAGTTGAAAATATTGACACTAACTCAACCCGTTTAACTTTCGTGTCGTGTCGAGTCAACCCGTTTACTTAAACGTGTCGAAACCTCTAACCCAAACCCACTAATTTCGTGTCGGGTTCGTGTCGAGTTGTCGTGTCGTGTCTGATTTTACCAGGTCTAATCGTGGGTGATAAGTAGAGAGCGCCCACATCGTGGAAAACTCACGAACACCGCCCCTAAGTTGTGGGGAGGTTCCGTGAAAGGGAAGTGGTCACGGCCACGATGAACTATGGGGAGTAACAATGGATTCGTGTAATGTTCCAAACTTTTCAATAAGTTTAAACTTTTTTAAATAATAAGTAATTATCAAAATCATTATAAAAGCGTTGCATTTATTAAACCAAAATTAGAAACCATTCAAAGTACAATGTGTGGAAGTATAAAACATAAATAAGAGTAATGATATTTAGGCTTACCATTTAGACATACTTATAAGCATACTTATTAGATGAAAACACGTGTTAAAATCAAGGGATAATATTAGGAGAGGGAATTAGTGGAATACACATGTCATCCTATCAAGTGGGTAGGCATATGGGTAGGTCTAAATGGTAGGACTAAATATCATTTCTCCATAAATAAATAAGGGTTATCTAACATGTGCCTTTATCACATGTTTAGATACATTAACTTTCTTAATAAATTCTTAGTACTCATTAAGAACTTTATACTTTACATATTCAAGAGTTGCATTAAAAGCGTTTTTAGGTTGTAATATATAAACATTTGTCCAGGGGCACATGTTAAAAGAACTCAATAAATAATAGCAAGGCAAATCGTAATAGTTGTCGCCTCAACCTTCTCCTTACCCTTCACACTACTAGCACCTGTACATGAGGAGAGTCTGAGTAAGCTAATGCTTAGTGAATTTTCAAACCATACACAGGGTTCATCTATACCATCAATTATGCACAACACATAACAAACACATAAGAAATAACATGTTACACAAACATTTATTAATTAAAATTATATTTAAAATATTAATATTAAAACCAGGTGGCCAGCCCAATAACACGAAATGCATGCGCCCCGGACCCAAAACGCCCCATCCTTCGCCCATGCGGTGCCCCACGTGCCACGTCATACCATATTCACACCCAACATGAAAGTGACTCAGAAGAGAGGAATCACAATTCAATATTTATTAAAACACATAAACATACCACATGTCATGCACATATCATCATTCATCAAACAACAATCAACAGTTCATCATATATCATAGTATATCAATCATATCATTAATGTAATATTAAGCACGTTACATGTAAGACAATATCGGGTACACTACTAATGTATATCGGTGTGGAAACTCACCTTAGGTATGCTAGCAACCGTTAGTCCTCAAACTGGCTAAACAAATTCCCGAGATGATTTAGAACCTATTAACATTTAAGTACACGTCTGTCAAAACTATTCCTATCGAATGCAACTATTATTGATATAATGTAATTAATGTATTTTTTTAAACGATGCATTTTTGTCAAATATACAATAATATTGGGTCGAGAAGTAGCTTTCTTGAACATATTAACCTATTAACATTATATAAAAAAAGATGAAAGCATCCTGACCTGCTTCCCAACCCATGATATTGGCAAAACATATGAACTTTTTTAAAAGGTATTATAGTTATAATAGCTCCTCCAAGGTGGTCCAGCTTATACTGGTCCAGCTTATACAAATGATGTCATGACTTAATTGTTGTCGTGATCATTTTTGAACCTTTGCATAAACATATGGTAAATGTAGGGGTGAGCATTTTGGATCAAAAAAACCAAACCGAACCGAACTAAAACCGACCGAAACCAATCCTAATCGAAACCAAAAACATGTAATTGGCTCGATTTTGATTTTACAATTCTTTATCTTCGGTTTCGGTTTTATCGGTTTCGATTCGGTTCTCGGATAAAAAGAACATTCATGCTACAAAAACCGAACCGAAACCCAAACCGCACCGAACCAAAACCTAAAACATGTAACCGGTTCGGTTCGGTATTGAAAATTCATCATATATTTTCGGATTCGAATATATTAGTTTCAGTTCAGTTTATGTATCGTGCTCACCCCTAAATAAATGTTTACTTAAGAAGGGATTAAACCCATAACCTATAGAAAATTATTCATAAGCTCGTATCACTAGACAAAGACGAGATGATAGTATAACACATAGGTAATAAAGCATATTATAAGAATAAATTTTCACCTTCAATATATCCCTTTATACAATTACAATACCATCACATAACCAAACAATAAGTTCGACTATATATATTTAAAAGAATAAGACGAACCTATACAATGACAAATCAAAACCTCCAACTATCATACACACCACAACATAGTATGCATACTTCCTACAACAAATTCAACCAACAATCAATCATGAACAGATAACAAATTACCAACAAAATATGTTTTATAAAAATAAAGAAATACTCACATAATTAACATATACTTTTATCATATTCAATTTCCACCTAAATCAGGCCTTGTCTTCTTCTTTGGTTTCAGTACTCTTGCCCGTGTTCGTGTTCGCGTTCGCGTTCACGTTCGCGTTCACGTTCGCGTTCGGATTCGCGTTCGCGTTATTTTTACCGATGATTGCTTTCTTTGCTTTGATGAATGATTTCTTCACTTTTCCCACAAGGCTATTTGATTGTTTCGGAGTAGTTTTCTCTTCTTCTTTCGTTGCTGATTTCGGTTCATCAACCGTTTTCTCTTCATTCGGTGTCGTTTTGACATTTTCGAGTTCCCGTTTTTCAACTTGTTCCTTAGTTTCTTGTTTTCCTTTTTCATCAGTTGTGCTCAACTCCTTTGGTGCTTCTTTTTCATCCTTTTTAACGTCAGTTTCAGTTACGGCAACAGTTTCGGTTAATGGTTCTTCCGGGATAACTTTCGGTTCACATTCTACTTTTGGTTGTTCTTTATTCTTCATATCCATCATAGCAATCTCGTCGGCAGGAACCGAGAGTACTTTTTCGTCAGTTAGTTTCTTTTCGGGAACCGATTCTTCTTTCACAACTGTAACTTGTTCATCATCTATGCCCTTTTTAGCAACTATGACACCCGTTTCCGCAAGTTCTTGTTTCGGTTCTTCCTTTTCAACAGGTTTTTCTTCAATGATTTCTTTTACAGGTTCTTTTCCAATGGTTTTCTTTTCAACATTCTCGACTTCAACCTCGGTTTTCGGTTTTTGTTCCTCGTTTGTCTTTTTTGTTTCTTCAACTTCAGAAACCTCTATTTTTGGTTCAGTAACAATCGGTTCGGTTTTCTTTTCTTCTGCATCAGATGGCGGCAATTTGGGTTCGTTATCGGGAGCCATTTCTTCGGTTTTTAGAGTTTCTTCTTCAAGTAAATTTTCGGGGGTTTCGTTTCTTCGGTTTCAACCTTCGGCAACTCGGTTTCTTTATCAGCAACAATTACTACTTCTGTTGTTGGTGTTTCAACTTCCTTTATTTCTTCAGTGGTTTTCGTTTCTTCTTCCTCAAGTTTCTTAATCTCTTCAACAATAATGGGTTCGGGTTTCTTGTCCTCCAAGGTTTCTTCAACTAAACATGGGGAGTCCTCGATCTTTGTTTTTTCCTCTACAACTTTATCAACTTCTTCTGTGGGTTTAGTGTCAACTTCTTTCACATGAGTCTCCTCTTTCACTTCCTGATGCAATTCATGGTATTATTTATTCAACAATTTATAGATTTTGAACCCAGTTTGACCGGGGATACGGACAGGGATCCGGAATCCCGGATAAAGGAAACCGGGATGGAGACGGAGACAGAGTGACATTAGTACTTTTGGTGCCAACAAACCTTTTCTCCAATGCCTGCTACAGTTTCTTAGCATCATCGTATTCAACAAATAAATGTTGATAGTCATTGGGAATAGCAAGCAAAAGAGTGCTTAAGGCTTTTAGTTCGATTCCTCTGTCCTTCTTTTCTTTGTCACTCTTGAGTTTGTCAGATTCGGTTGATGAGCTTGTGATTTGAGTCTGAATGGTTTTGTTGCCTTCAAGAACAACTTCCCACATGGAATAATCAGTAATAAGCATGTATTGCTTGATTCTGTTTTTCCACATCCCAAAGTTGTTGGGAGTGAGAATTGAGATTTTGTTTGCCTGTGTGCTTTCATTGTTATCAGACATGATTAACAATTTTTGTTTCGAAAGTATGAAACTTTTTGATGTTCTTAATTCGTAGATCTAGAACCTTAACGCTCTGATACCACTTGTCATGATCGAATAACATAAACAAGTTATTAAATCACAGATCTACTAACAAAGAGAAGTTACAGCAGATTAACACTCTTGTTATTTGATTAAGAACAATGTAAACTGTAATTGAATAAAAAATATCAAGAACACAGTTTATCACAAAAAGCTTCAATGTATATTAATGATCGATCAATACACACGTACTTTTACAATTCGTAAGAAACTATATATAATAGTCCTTGAAGCCTAATTATTTAACCTAGTTATTCTAGGATACGATTACAATTGAATTTACAAAAGATAAACATTCTAAACTAACTCTACGATGATCTCGGATACGATCTGCACCATATATGAACATCTCTAGTATTCGCACCTATCAGTTGTAGATCAATCGTCAGTAGTATTCTTGTTTTTCTGCCCCATCAGTACTAATTTCATAAGCTCTTCATCAGTATTAACCGCAGCATCAGTACTAGAATGTTTATATCCCAACACTATAGACTATAGTAACATCAAGCAATTAAAATCAATATTTTAAAACTCGGCTGGTTTTTAATTTAAGGTCGATAACTTAAAAACAGTTGAATTGGTTGAACTAGTTAAAGCGTCTTATTAAAAACAGATTATAATATTATTGAGTGTTTATAAATCATGTAAAAATGTACACAAATTCGAAAACAAACCTAAAGGGTACAAAATAAATATTATAACAAATTTAAAATTTTCAAAGTCTACGTTCCAACAAAATTCAATAATTTCGAGTTTCGAATCCATCAAAAATGATATCATACACAAAATATTCTAAAAGTTTGGAGTTCAAATTTCAAAATATATAGTAGAAAAATAAAGCTCCGAATCTATAAAAATGATACCAAATATTCAATTTAATAAAAAAATGAGAGAAAAGAAAAACTCGGCTCACAACCGGTTCAACTATCCCAGTCCGACCCAATTTACAGTTAAGCGTCCGGTTTGAAGTGGTTTATAAACAGACTTTTAACTCGGTTGATTTGACTCAACATATATCTAAAATATTGATTAAAATATTAAGAAACTAAAATTTACAATGACTCGACTAAACTCTCGGAATTAAACTATAAGCACGAGAAAATCAACACCCCCTCAACCGTGGTCAACGTTGGTGTTCTTTCCATATCATCACTCACAGGTCTCACTCCCACACACTATAATTAACCATTTTCTGAATGGTGTCGCATGATATTAGTGATTTAGTGGGGTTGCTTAAAGTAAAAAACGAAATTTTCATAAGGAGGGACGTGGTTTTAAATAGCCACAACAAAAAAGTATTATTTATTAACCAATTTGGCTTTTAATTTGATATGAAATACAAAATATATCATGTTAACGCACATGTAAATTTCATGCTATAGAGGTTAAAAAAACCAAACTAGATAGATAGGACATTAGATTATTTACTAATGTGATTTAAATAAGAAAATGAAAAAAAAAAAAAGTCATTTTTCTTTTTGAAGCACATTAATTGAATTTCTAATTTATGCTTATACAAATATGTCCAAAATTATGGATGTTTATCTAACTTCTTAAAAGAATTTATGTATTACTTATTTTAGGATCAAAATTGAATGCATTTATAGATTTTAAAACAAACATGTTTGTTTTTTTTTATACTAGAGCTCTTCAAAAGTTTGAGTCGAGTACTCTAAGGAGCCGTTTAATTTGCTCCGGACTTAGTTTGGGTTCAGACTCAATCCGAGTCAGTATGTTTAATTTTCTCAATTTCGTCTAATTCGTTCCGCATATCAGACTTAGTCTAAACCATTTTGATAACCCGGTCCAAGTGAAAAAACAACTAACTCACCCATAAGTTTTGAATCGGTCTAACAAGTAACAACTAACTCAGTCATAATTAACTCACTCAACAAATATCAAACCTCCTTAGTGTAACTTGAATCAGTAAAATCTCAAATCGCTTATGATCTCGAATAGGCTAAGAAGTTAAGATTTAGGTTAAATCATTGTAAAATTTTATGTTGTAGTTTCTAACTGACTACTAATAATACTGTCGAGTTATTTTTTTGGTTTCATGGCACTAACACAGAACTTGCTTAGAAGTTAGATTTAAGACTTTTGGATAATTCGTTTATAATTTAACGGATAAATTGATCAATTTCCGGTTGTGTTGATTTTGTTTATATAAAGCCCCCCCCCCCCCCCCCCCCCCCCCCCCCCCCCTTCTTTTTGACAAATATAATTGCCCTCGATGCCAAACCTTCCATTGTTATCACGCAGATAATGTAAGATGGATACTTGGGAAGAAGTCTAAAAAATAAATAATTTGAGTTTTGGGTTCAATCGAAGTTGAGGCTGCTTATTGTATTTTGAAAAACTGATTATTTGTATTTAACCTATTAACTAAACAAACAATAAATTTGTCAAACATTAAAAACTTGTTATCATATTATTGCGATTTCACACATCATAACCAAATCCAAGCAATATTTCTTATAATCGGGTTTTGTAATCATTAATTATTTAATTATCTATTTTCTAAATGTATAATTAATTTTCAATAAATTATCTCAAACACCACCAAAATTTGATCGCCCCTTCAGATATTCAAGTTCCTCTAAGTTTACGGAAAACCCTTTTATTTCTCCAAAAGTCTAAAATTTTGGACACAAGATTAATCAATTAATTAAGTTTGGGAAATTATATTTGAACCCTAAATATATAAGAATGTGATTTTAGACATCATTCAGGTTATTTTAGGCTTTGAGAATTATGATGTTATCGCGTTATCCCTGAACTTTGAAGAAATACAATCTAATAGATCTTATCTTTATCTTTTAGATGACAAATATATTCAAATAGACTCCAGAACACAAGGAAACGAAACTAATGATACATTGAATCTAGAGGACTTTCCCAACACCCCAGTCCCACAACAAACTGAAACATGGCCCAAATAATACAAATCTTCACCTAAAAGCCCATTACTCAATGTTATTTTTTGCCACGAGGCCAAAAGCTTTTTGTGGCTTCGGACACTATTTAAATTTCGTGTGAAATCGTACAGGGTTTTAAGGTCTATTTTTGTAAGATTTGAAAATAAAGTGTTTTTGGAAATTTGGATCTTACTAGGTCTATTCTTGTAAATCAGCACTTGACCCTACATAAACCTTATGATATAGATGCTAGTAGCCTAATTAACTTGACTAATTACACTTCATTAACACCTTTAAACAACAATTACATTTCCTTAATCTTAGGGACATTGCTTGTTTGCAGCCATAAAGGCGAACTACCACGCAAAACCGATTCTTGCGAATCAAAGACGGCTTCAATCCTTCCATCAAACATATGATAGATCCCGACATCTCCTCCACCTCCATCTGGCATATCCCGGAACTCTTCGTAAAGATCATCCATGAAGTACATACAATCAGGCTTCACACCACCACCCGCATTAATGGCAAAAGGCGAATTGAACCCTAAAAAGACCGTTTTACCCCCCAAACTCGTGACTTTGGACCACTTTCTATCATCCAAATTGAACACAAAACATTGGAACCTATAAGTCCGATATGATCCATAACGTTTATACTCATCATCGTGTTTCTTGAAATAGTATCGTTCACGTGTAACCATTAGCAAACTATCATAACCCCATTCGAGTATGTCAGGATCGATTAACTATAGACAAGTTAATAAACACCTTAGATCTAATTGAATATAGAAGTTACAGCGGATCAACACTATATCAATGTAATTAAGAACAATGAACTGTAAATAACATGCAAAGTATTACGAACACAGTTTCACAAAAAGCTTCAATGTATATTATCAAGTTAACAATACACACGTACGTTTACAATTCGTAAGGAACTATTTATAATAGTCCTTGAAGCTAAACTATTTACCCTAGTTATTCTAGGATTTGATTTACATCGAATAAATAAAAATATACATTGATTTACATTCTATAACTATCTCTACGAAGATCTCGGACTTGATTTTCTTCAAAAACGCGTATCAGTAGTAAGACTCATCACCAGTAGTAAATATGTAACATCAGTAGTAAACTTGGTGATCAGTAGTAAGTCCAGAAACTATCGTCAGTAGTAACTACTAAGATCAGTAGTATCTTCAATCTTTGCATGATCAGTAGTAACTTAGTTATAGTATCATCAGTATCAACTTCTCCAGTAGTAACATGTTCTGCCCCATCAGTACTAAGTTTGTCAGTACTAACTGCAGCATCAGTAATAAGTTGATCTGTGTTTTGCTCCAACAATCTCCCCCTAAACTTATTGATTATCTTTTTAATCAATCAAGTTTCTTTTGCTCTTCTTGTTCTCTTCTTCTTTTCTCAAGAGTTCTTTGATTCTGTTGAAGCCTTTGTTCAATAATATATCTGCTGTTCCTTTTTGTAAAGTAATTCAGTTTGTTTTGGAACATAACAGCATCATAGGGTTTCATCAAAGTGTTTATGAATATCTGATACATAGTCTTCTCAGAATGTGGATATTCTTTTTCATATAAGTACAATTCACACACTTTGCCTGATTTCTCAAAGAAGTACATATTTGCAGTAGGAATGACATTCCAAGCATACACATTACCTGGATCTGTAAATTGTTCTGGATAATTATCTGGATAAAATGCAGCATCTATCATTTTAGTTAGATATCCAGCTCCAGATTCTTTCCATGATTTCTTGGTCATTCTAGGTTTTCCAATAATCAGAAGCTTGATTACATCACTTCTAGAACATGATCCGATTAAAGGTAGCCATCCAGTGAATCTCTGTACAACTTTGTCTTCCCTTATGACTTCTATAACATTGTTTTGTATCACTCTCCAGTTAATAATTGGATTGTTTTGTAATGGAGCAATAGGCATTTCAAGAACTGGTACAATTTGTTTTGATTTCTTCTTTGAGCTTTGTTCTTTATCAACAGTTTTTCTTTTCTTTAATTGGGGAGTTGAAGGTTCACCAATAGTTGAAACACTTCCAGCTTTGAGCAAATTTGGACTGATTGGGATTAACGTTTTGGCTTTCTTTGATTCTTCAGCTTCTTGTTCAGCCAAGTCTTTCTTCTTAGCATTGCAGTATTTTTCAATGATAGTCATCATCTTCATTCTTCCTAATGACTTTGCACTATGCCCTTTTGTTTTTAAATACTCAATCATATTTGCCTTCTGTTCAAACACATCATCTGTTAATGCACTTTTATTCTTTTTGCATTCAGATACCAAATATTCAAAGCATTGAATATGTTCTTCTTCAATCTTTCTAAGCCTTTTGAATTCTGTCTGTTGAGCTTTTATCTGAATATCATCTGTTTGAACAGGTATTTGAGCAGGAATTTTACTTTGAACTTTCCCTTTATTTTCCTCTATTGATTGATACTTTTCCACTTTCTCCAAAAATTTTCTATGTTTTATTCTCCATCTGGACTGCTTTTCTGCTCTGACATGATTTATCTTGTTTACCATGTGATGTCCTAAAGCTCTGTTTGGATAATCATCATCATATATTTCTTTTCCTTTTCCAATGTGAGCAGATGGTGGAGGTGGAATGTATTTCATATCTGGTATACCCATCATTAGAAGTTTTGGATAAAACAAATGTAGTTGACCTTCTGGTAAAATTTTAGGGTGTGGAGGAAGTGTACATTCATCTACCTCAAACCAATTCACATTATCATCAATGTCAGATATGATAAGTGGTTGATCAGGTGTTGGTGGTTTGGAGATGATGACATGTCTTTCTCTTTCAATCAGCTCTGGGAATTGTATTTCTTCCTCTTCAGTAGTAACCAGAGTAGTTACTACTGGTGTGACTTTAGGAGTTACTACTGATAGGGCATCAGTAGTATTTGCTGCTTTTACTTCCTCTTCTTCATTTACTACTGCTATAATATCAGTAGTAGAGGTTACTACTGGTATTTCTTTTTCAACTTGTTCTTCCATTGTAGCAGTAGTAACAGGTTCATCTTCAGTTACCATCATTTCTGGGCCTTCATCAACTTCTGTTTCTTTTAAATTTAAGAGGGAGGATGCTGCTGCTGCAATAGATTCATCAATCATGGTCTGTATGTTATCCTTCTCCCCCTTAGTGAGCTCAACTGGTGGAGCCTCACTATCATCAAGATTCTTCTTCAATTTTCTGATGATTTTGGTTTGTTGATGAAGCCTTTGCTCATAGAACCTCATTCTCTTGTTGATGGTATTGACATGCCTTTTCATGGCAGCCATCGTTTTTCCTTGGTTTGTTAAATATTCAAGACAATTTTGTACTGTGGATTCAAGAGAATCCACTTTTTCCGTCAATTGGTTGATTTTAATACTGCCCTCACTCCATCTAGCAAGATCATCGGGCTCACTAACAGGTACATTGGCTTTGAGGTTTTCCATCCTTTCCATCAATTCAGAAGATCTGCCCTCATCACTTCTTGGTGATTCATTGGGTCTTTTAGACATCCTCTTCTTCCTAGAAGAAGCAGAGATGCCCCCCCTTGTGGTTTCTTGGCACCGGGGTCCTTTGAGTAACTCCTCAAATGAGTCATCACTCAAAGTTGCCGAGGTCTGGGTCCTAATTATGTTTTCACTGTCCTGTGCACCCACCTTTAGGGCATCAGTAGTGAAAGCCCTCGCCTCATGTCCTCTCTCCTCCTTGGAGGACAACTCTTGGAGCCTGGGGTTTGACTCAATGTGTCCCCTGGTGTCCTTTAAAGATTTCTTTCTTTTATAAAGTGTTGAAATGTTTTTGGTTTTATCTGGTAGGTCTTCCACAGAGTGAAGAGTAGCACTCTGCAGATTTAAACCAAGTTCCTGGGACACATTCAGGACTTCTGTGTGGGCTGGTGATTGAGTGGCTAGATGGGGTGGTGTTTGGGCTGTTTTTGGGGGTGATGGAGTGGGTTGAGGTTCAACTTGGGTTGTAGCAATGGTTGAACCTTCTCCAGTAAGGGGATGATCTTTGATCATATTAGGAAACAGAGGGGTTTCCTTACCCGAAAATTTAAATTGTTTTCTCATATTTGAGAAAACTTTCTTGTTCAACTCTGGCAGTATGAAAATATTTTTTGGAGTTGACAAGTTTTGTAATTCATAATTTATGATATGTTGTAGAAATCTGGGATACATTAAAAATTTGGAAGAACTTAGATTTCCCAACATACCTTCAAAAATCATTTGAGAAAAATTAAAGACTTGGTCTGTGGATAAACAGACAACAGCAGAGGCTATTGCCTTATTAAACTCATTCCAAGTACTTCTTTTTGGAGAAATACAATGCTGAATAGTATGTACTAAGAATTTCCATTGTGGGGAGAGAAGACCCTTTTGAAATGTTACTATATTTAGTCTTCCCTCATAACCCATTTTTTGTAAAATTTCAGCAATGTATTCCTTAGGAAGAGTAGACATACCTGAATCGTCATGAAGTTGTAGATGGTGTCTGATTGATTGTTCTGTTACTGTGATATGTTTTCCATCTACTTGTGATTTGATCATTGAAATGGTTGTTCCTTCCGTTTGCTCAGCATTGGTCCAGAAATCCACCAAGTGCTGTTGATATGATGTTGGTTTGACAGTTAGAGCAAACTGTATATAAGAATTTTTTAAGAACCTTACGATCGGACGAAAATCTTTTGTGCCGTCGGGATTCTTTAGGAAGGCACACATATTGTGAAATTCGGAATATTTGAGATCGGTTTGAACATTCAAAGATGTGAGAGTTGCCATTTTTGTGGAATTTTGTGAAGAACAGAAGAGAATTTTGTTATTGATGAAGGGTTTTTGATCGTAAGCTAGGGTTTATCGAGAGAATTTAGCAAATCGAAGTGAAGATAATGCTAAACTAATCGACTGCCACCTTTTATATCTTTCGATTTAACCTGCAAAACTACTAAATTGTCCTTCGAATCATAACATAACGGTTACTTTCATGGGGTTAGTTTGGTAATTGTGTTTCTGAAATACCAGTCGTAAATAAGATATCAGTAGTAAAACGTCAGTAGTATCTACTAACATCAGTAGTGACTAAGGATTTTGACATCAGTAGTAACTATAGACATCAGTAGTAACCATTAACACACAAGACCAGTAGTATATGTGAATACCAGTAGTACTGAACACCAGTAGTATTCATGTATACCTAATACACACCAGTAGTATTTAACTACTAGTAGTATTTTGTGCACATGCCTACACACCAGTAGTACAGATATACCAGTAGTAAAACACTTAAGTAAATAAATAATATTTTACAACAATAACTTTACACATGATTTTAAGTGAGATTTTAAGTTATCAAAATCATTCCAATACTGCTAACCAAGAAGTTGAATCTTCCTACATCAAATGCTTTTGTAAAAAGATCTGCTAATTGATCATCAGTATGGATTTTAACTACTTTGATTAATTTCTTTTCATTACAATCTTTTATAAAGTGAAATCTTATTTCAATGTGTTTAGTTTTTGAGTGTTTTACTGGATTGTTCACAATACTAATAACACTTTGATTATCAATAAAAATAGGAGTTTTAAGGATAGAGATACCAAAGTCTAGAAGCTGATTTTGAATCCATAGTACTTGAGCACAGCAAGCAGATGCAGCTACATACTCTGCTTAAGCAGTTGATGTTGATACATTTGTTTGCTTCTTACATTGCCATGACACCAGTCTTGATCCAAAGAATTGACATCCACCAGTAGTAGACTTTCTATCTTGACATTCTCCTCCATAGTCACTATCTGTGTAGGCTATGAGTTCAAATGGTGAATCATGTGGATACCATAGACCTAGTGATGGTTTGCCTTTCAAGTATCTGAATATTCTTTTAACAGCTTGCAAGTGTAGTTCTTTAGGTCTTGCTTGATATCTTGCACACACACAAACACTATACATAATGTCAGGTCTTGATGCAGTTAAGTACATCAAAGAGCCTATCATTGATCTATATAAGTGTTCATCTACATCCTCCCCCTCAACATCAGGATGTAGGTGTTTGTGTGTTTCCATTGGTGTACTAGCACTTTTACTGTCTTTCAAATCAAACTTTTCCAAGATGTCTTTGACATATTTTGATTGATTTATCAAAATTCCATCAGTTCTTTGATTGACTTGTAGTCCAAGGAAGAAGTTCATTGGACCCATAGAGCTCATCTTGAATTTAATTTGCATCAGTTCTTCAAATTCTTTGCATAGTAAATCATTGGTTGAACCAAAGATGATATCATCTACATAGATTTGTACCAGTAGAATATCATCTTTGACTTTCTTTGTAAACAAAGTTTTATCAATGGCTCCTCTTTTAAAGTTGTTCTTCAATAGGTATGATGATAATGTGTCATACCATGCTCTTGGTGCCTGATGTAGGCCATATAAAGCTTTATCTAATTTGAACACATAATCACCATGTTTTGGATCTTCAAAACCTGGAGGTTGGCATACATAGACTTCTTCTTCAATCTTCCCATACAGAAATGCACTCTTCACATCCATTTGATAGACTTTGAATTTTTTGAATGAAGCATATGCTAGAAATATCCTTATGGCTTCAATTCTAGCAACAGGAGCATATACTTCATCATAGTCTATTCCTTCTTCTTGAGTGTATCCTTGGGCTACAAGTCTGGCTTTGTTCTTGATCACTATACCTCTTTCATCTTTCTTGTTTCTGAAGATCCATCTTGTTCCAATGGCTCTTTTTCCTTTGGGTAGAGGTACAAGTGTCCAAACAGCTTGTAACTTGAATTGAAGGAGTTCTTCTTGCATTGCCTCAATCCAGTTTGAGTCCTTCATTGCTTGTTGGATCTTCTTTGGTTCATCCTGAGACAGAAAGCATTCAAACATACATTCATTAGCAATTAAGCTTATATTACACATATTTGCAGTTAAGCTTTTGTTTAATTTGCTTCTTGTTTGTAGTGGTGAGTTAACATCACTTAGAACAAGGTCTAATGGATGGTTCTTCTGAGTCCTTGTTGTTGTAGTTTTATCAACTACTAGTTGATTTTCAAGATTGGACTCATTTGTCTCAGGCAATTGTTCTTCTGGTGATCCTTCATTGTCATTGAAGTTTGGTTCATCATCTTGGTCAGAGTTACTACTGCTATCATCTTCATTGAGATCAGTAGTGTTGTTGTTGTTACTGGTATCAGTAGTATCTTGAGAATTTAGGTTATTGTGGGGACCAGTAGTATTTTGAGTACTATTACTGGTATCAGTAGTATTTGAATTACTACTGTCCTCATTCTCAGAGTTACTACTGGTTCCAGAACTTGAGTTATTACTGACATCAGTATTAACTATTGGAGCAGTATTAACTACAATGTATCTCATCTCCTCTTGACCAGTATTAACTGATGATGTTCCTTCCTTTTGATTGTGACAATTTGAATTACCTGCATTGAAATTCATGTTAGAATTAAAGGATTTTGTTAGATTGTCTATGTCAAATAGCCAATCTGGACCGTTTCCTTGTTCATTAGGTACATTTTCATTAAAGGATACATTGATACTTTCTTCAATTATCCTTAGTCTTTTGTTGAATACTCTGTAAGATTTGCTTTGAGTTGAGTATCCTACAAAAATTTCATCATCAGCTTTGCAGTCAAATTTACCAATTTGTTCTCTTGTAATTAAAATAGTACAAGGACAACCAAATGATTTTAGAAAGCTTATGGAAGGTTTTCTTTTATTAAAAAGTTCATATGGTGTTTTAAAATGTGGCTTCACTATTAATACTCTGTTTTGAACATAACAAGCAGTATTAACAGCTTCTGCCCAAAAAGTAATTGGTAATTTTGAGTCTGCAAGCATTGATCTTGCTGCTTCAATGATGGTTCTATTTCTTCTTTCAGCTACACCATTTTGTTGTGGAGTTCTAGGTGAGCTGTATTGCCTGTCAATACCTTTAAAATCACAAAAGTTAATTAAGTTAGCATTTTTAAATTCTGTGCCATTATCACATCTTATGGCTTTAACTTTTTGATCAGATGTGTTCTCCAGTTTAACAATTAAGTTCTTTATGAGTTCACTTGTTTCATCCTTTGTCCTGAGAAAGAAAACCCATGTATATCTGGAAAAGTCATCAGTAATAACAAGACAATATTGTTTCTTTCCAATACTCATTACATTTGTAGGTCCAAAAAGGTCCATATGTAAGAGCTGTAAAGGAACAGAAATAGAGTTCACAGTTTTGGACTTATGAGAAGTCTTGTGTTGTTTACCTTTTAGGCATGCAACACAATGATGATCACACATGAATTGTTTTTGAGGTAGTCCAATGACCAGATTTCTTTTTACTAAATTATTCATGTTTTTAAAATTTGTGTGACACATTCTTCTATGCCATAGTTCTGATTCAGTGGTGTTTGCCTTGGATATAAAACAGTTGACCTCATTTGTAGAAATGAGTTCTCCCCTATATCTAGGCAATACACATTGTTTCTCCTTGGAGTTCTTAAAACAACATATTTTTCATCTAAAATAAAATCAGGAGAAAGAATGATGCACTCAATGTCTGTGAAAAGAATTTTATTCTTTTTATCACAAACTTGAGAGACACTGACAAAATTGTATTTTAGTTCAGCTACATAAAATACATCATCAAAGGTAATTTTTCCATTAGTAACAGTACCTTTACCTGTAATCTTACCTCCTTGAGGATTCTCACCAAAAGCCACATATCCTCCATCAAATGACTTGAAATCTTTAAGAATTTGCAGATTTCCAGTCATGTGCCTTGAGCATCCACTATCAATATGCCATGTTCTTCCTTCTTCTGGGATCTGAATGCTCTGCACAAGAGAGTAAAGGATTAGTTAAGTTTGGGAACCCAAGCTTTATATGTCTTGGGTTCATCCTTTGAGAAATAAGCTTTTGGGGATTTAACTTTAAACACTTTTGGTACCCATACTTGTTTATTACTGGTGTGTTGTTTTACTACTGCCCTTTTGGAGTTATTACTGGTGTGAGAATTTCCTACTGATCTTGGTTTATACCCATGATTTTTAGCTTTTGAATACTTTACTACTGATGGACCAGTAGTATTTGGGTACTTACCATGTTTAAAATGACCAGTAGTGTTTTTAGAGTTAACACCAGTAGTATTTTTGAAAGTTGTTTTGGGAGCAGTAGTATTTTTGAAATTAGGGTTTTTACCAGTAGTATTCTTGTACTGGTACCATACATCATTATAATGAGGGTTAACACCAGTAGTAAAGTTGTTAAAGTTTCTACTGGTGTTGGAAAATTTAAAATATTGTTTATTTTGGGTGGATTTTCCATTGTTCTTGAAGTAATTGCTGTTCCTTGGGCTTCCAACTCTTCTGTTTTGCACAAATCTTGGTGCACTTCTTCCAAATTTTGGTGTTTCAGCAATTGGAGTTTTGATTTTATTTACTACTGAAGGACCAGTAGTATCCTTTAACTTTTGAGTTTTTGCATTTTCTTTAAAAATTTTAAATTCTTTTAACTCTTTGCAGTTTATTGGATTGAAGTGACAATCCTTTGCTAAATGGTTCATTTTATTGCATATAACACATCTTAATTTCTTATTTTTAGCACCTTCAGGTATTCTTTGATCTAAGAGTTGTTTTTTGTTTCTTTCATTCCCCCTTGTTAAAATTTTTGGTACATTTTCAGCATTATATTTGGGAGATTCATTTGGACTTTGAGCTGTGTGAAAACTTGTATCAATTGATTTTGGTGATTCAGTTTGAGATATTGTAAATTCAATTGATTGCTCATCATCAGAAGAATCATTTGATTCAGATGTTTCAGTATTAGATTCAGTTTGATTGTCAGTTTTTAATTCATTAATGATTCTTTCTGAACTGTTTTTCAGTGGAGGAATGAATTTATGTGGAGGTGGTACAGCATGATATCCCACCCCATGAACAACCTTTTCTGTAGTTTGATTATTAGTTAATTCATCTAGAATTTTAGTGCTTCTTTCAAACTTTTTAATTGTTAATTTATTTTGTTCAATTTCAAGCTGACATTCTTCTAATTTACTTGTTAGTTCTTTATTTTTTGTTTCATAAAACTCTTTCTCATCCACAGCTTGAAGCAATTCTTCCTTGATCCGTTGATCAATCATCTTGTACACCTTTATTTGATGTTCTTGATCAGCAATCACACTATCAAACTCATGATTTCTTCTGACTGCTTTTGCTAAATCTTCATTTAATTTAGTGTTTTCTTTTTCTAAGTTTTTAACAATTTTAGCACATTCAGAAGTACAAGGTTTAGGTTTTACCTCAGTTTTGTTGTCAGTAAAGGCCATGAGAGCTTGATTTTGAGCATGCTCTTCTGCTTGGAAGCTCCAGTCATAGCCTTGTCCTTGTTGTGATACAAGGGCAGTTGATTTTGATCTTTTGTCTGGCTGAGGACATTCTTTTGCAAAGTGACCAAGGTTGTTACAGTTGTAACATTTGACTTTAGTTTTGTCAAATCCAGCTTTGTCACCTTTGTTGAAGTTGAGGCTTGTCCTACCAGTTCTCTTTAAGAATCTTTTTGTCCTTAGGCTCAGCATAGCCATCTGCCATTTAAGATCCATCTCCTCAAGATCATCTGGGTTCAATTGTTCCAAGTCATCACTAATCAATGCAGTATGCACATGACTAGTGAAGAAGGATTCTCTTGCAGCATCCTCAGACTCTGCAGCCTTTCCTGTGAAGGTTTCCTGACCTTGACCTGTACTAGAGACAAATGCAGCATTATTAGAAGAAATAGAAGGGTTCTTTTGGTTTACCTCAGTTTCAAATACTCTGAGATCATTGTATAGTTCATCCAACTCCTTTTCCTCTAGTGCATCTCTCTGTCTATATACCACAGTATACATGGCCCATTCTTCACTAAGAGATCTTAGGAACTTCATGTTGACATCTTCTTGATCCATCTTAACCCCAACCTGGTTAAGTTCACCAATTAGCTTGTTGAATCTGTCAAACACTTGAGTGAGTGTTTCATTGGGTTTTCCTTTGAAATTTTCAAAGTCTTGTTTGAGAACAGACTTCATGTTCCTTTTGGTGCTCTTGGTCCCAACAAATCTCTTCTCCAGTGCTTCCCATAGTATCTTTGCATCATCATACTCAACAAAGAGATGTTGATAGTCATTAGGAATGGCCAGTAGGAGAGTGCTTAGAGTTTTGAGTTCGATTCCTTTGTCCTTCTTTTCCTTCTCACACTTAAGTTTGTCTGCCTCAGTTGCAGAGCTGCTTGCTTGACCAGGACCAGTTTTGTTTCCTTCAAGGACAACTTCCCACATAGAATAATCTGTAATAAGCATGTATTGCTTAATACGATTCTTCCACATCCCAAAGTTATTGGGAGTGAGAATGGGGATTTTATTGGCCTGAGTGCTTTCATTGTTATCCGACATGATTAACAATGTGTGTGTTTTAAAGATTAAAACTTTTTGTTGTTCTTAACAAATAGTAGATCTAGAACCAATACGCTCTGATACCACTTGTCAGGATCGATTAACTATAGACAAGTTAATAAACACCTTAGATCTAATTGAATATAGAAGTTACAGCGGATCAACACTATATCAATGTAATTAAGAACAATGAACTGTAAATAACATGCAAAGTATTACGAACACAGTTTCACAAAAAGCTTCAATGTATATTATCAAGTTAACAATACACACGTACGTTTACAATTCGTAAGGAACTATTTATAATAGTCCTTGAAGCTAAACTATTTACCCTAGTTATTCTAGGATTTGATTTACATCGAATAAATAAAAATATACATTGATTTACATTCTATAACTATCTCTACGAAGATCTCGGACATGATTTTCTTCAAAAACGCGTATCAGTAGTAAGACTCATCACCAGTAGTAAATATGTAACATCAGTAGTAAACTTGGTGATCAGTAGTAAGTCCAGAAACTATCGTCAGTAGTAACTACTAAGATCAGTAGTATCTTCAATCTTTGCATGATCAGTAGTAACTTAGTTATAGTATCATCAGTATCAACTTCTCCAGTAGTAACATGTTCTGCCCCATCAGTACTAAGTATGTCAGTACTAACTGCAGCATCAGTAATAAGTTGATCTGTGTTTTGCTCCAACAGAGTAAATACGCCCAATGAACGGTGGAACAACCTAATTCTTTCCCCGGAAATTGTGAAACTTGACACAAACTTAACGGACTCGATACATTGCTAAAAATGTCACATTCATAGATTGTTCCCATGGTCACCACTACAAAGAGGCGTTTTCGCTCTTTATGATATGTAATATCGAAAAGATTATCTTCCCAACTGCTTATTTGAGTCCATGAAACGTCCCCCGGCTTACAAAACCCGAGAGTTCTTCCCCCAAATTATCATCACGCGAAAGAACGGATCAAATAATAAAGGGTTTGATGATGTAAAAACGACTTTCCTCATGGAAAAAGTGTAGTAAATCCATTCGTCTTGATCAAAGTAGAGTTCTTCAAACATGTAAAGTTTCGGGAGGTGTATTTGAGTACGAGAAAGTGGGTGCATAAGCTTGCCGGAAAATGGTTGTTCTCCGGCGGTCAGCAACCATCCATGGGTGGATATACACCGTTGCCGGCGAGCCTCCGGCAGTCGAAGCTTTCGCATGGTGCCACCATTAGATAGAAGGAAAAACATTCGGCAATCTTGCTCATAATCTTCTTTCATGTTGGATTCTGCAAGCATCAAAGATGGAAACCGAGAAGGAAGATGGTGAATTGAATTTTTAGTTGTGGTGACAGAAGACCTCCATGAAGTACAAACACAAAGGAAGTTGATGCAATCTTCATAATAATCGAAGTTTCCGGCGATCTTATTGAGTATCTCCGGCAGAAGGTCCGGCCAAGTGGTCATTGCACAAGAACTTTGGGTTGGAATCTTGGTGATGGGTGGTATAGATAATAAATTGGTTGTATTATTAAAATATCCAATCAGGAAAATTTCGTACACAATGAATATGGTATACATTTTAGGTTAGATGCATAAAGGTTCCTAATTTTGTCAATGATACGCTACTATGTCTTCTATTACCTTGAACTATTAAAGGTGCAATATGGAATCCTGAACTTGAGAAAATAGTCGATTTAGTACCATAGCTCACTAATTTGGCCTTATTTTCTCACGAGATTTGCTTCTAATATCAATATATTGAGATGAACGTATATTTTTTAGTCCTTCAAAAGCCCAACGAAGGTAAGTCAAGCGAAAAAACAAGGTCAAATTAGATAGTTAGGGTACTAAATCGACCACTTTGCCAATTTCAAGGTAACATACTGTACCTTTAATAGTTCAGAGTACTAAAATATATTTTGACCTTTCAAAATTGGTCAAAATTTAAGTTCAAAATTGGTCCAAAACACTGTTATCTAGTAACGCTTTTCTTGGCAAGGATATAACAATATTTGTCCATTTTTTTGCATAATGGTCAAAGTTTTATTTTACGAATCCTACCCTATATATGAGGCCTAAATTTGAAGAGGGTTTGACACCATGGCGATTCCAAGCATTCCTATTCGTCCATAATGCCACTTGGAATTCCCTGATTGGTCCACGTCATTTGCACTAATACAAACGAATCTGGTACAGCTTACGGTCTACATTCATACGCTCCATATACGGCAAACGAATCTGGTACGGCTTACGGTCTACATTCATATGCTCCATATACGGCTTCCTACATACAAGGAAACAAATAAATAAATATTTAAAAGATCCTACATACAAGGAAACAAATAAATATTTAAAAGATCAATCAGCGACTCAATCGTATTTATTCAGAAGTGATACACGACTCAATATAATTTCCATAAAACTGGCATTCTATGATTACGGCATAAAAAGCTGGATTGTGCAACGGAACCAGACTTCAGATATTACGGATTACGGCATAAAAAGCTGGATTCTTCATTTAATAAAATGCCCGTGTAACATTTCTTCATTTACCATTTTTTTGTACAAAATCATCATCACATCTGTCGATTATTATGTCATTTAGAAATATATAAAGTTTTTGGACATTTTTCTACATACTAAAATTTACAGCATACCCGCCCATCGGGCGGGTTTTGTAGCTAGTCTAACATACGACAACTAAACTAAAACACAAAGCAATCATATTATCATATAAAGTCCTTCACTAATCACAAGATTCATCATTAGGTTCATAGAAAATAGATTGATTCGATACCCAATTTGGTAAACTTAAAACAAAATTATACCATAATTTATTTGTATATGCTTCCCATAAATCAACCATACCCCAAAAACTAACCCAATCATGCTCCATTTCCTCACCACAATTTCCATATTTAAATACCGTTTTCACTAATTCTTCATCTTTAATAAATTCAACCTTTAATCGACAAATATTCTCATGTTGTATTTCAGAAATTGTCACTAATTTGATATGATCCGTATTTAATTTTGATAATTCCAACTCGGTTGCCTTCCAATTGTAAAACTGAACCACCTGCCACACATCATAAAAACAGAGGATTAAAATTAAATAATAATTAACAACACGATATACAATATTTCATGACTAAATACCTGAATTAGATGCAATATGTTGGCAAATTCTTTGTCAAGTAACTGATTTCCACGTGTCACATGTAACGGTCCAAGAAGAATATCATAGATACCGGTTGATGAATTTACATCATTTTTTGAATAAATTTCATATCCTAAAACATGTAATCGTGCACAACGTATATCGAATCCTGATTTGTAGGTTGCAGATTGTTCAGGTGGAAACCAGTACATGTTCTGTGAGGCTGGTAATGGTAGTTGGTATTGATTTGAATTTGTGTTATTAGGAATATTAAATTGGCGGTTAGTTACAAATGAAATTAGTTTAATATCTTCATCGTGAGATTTATCTCGACTAAACCATAATGTAAGAGTCAGTCTTTCTCCACCTGTAATCTGTAATCAATTTAAAAATATAAAAATAATAAAAATAACAAAAAAGTTATAATGGAATAATTGGAGATACCTCTTCAACAGAATGAATGTTTCTACTGTCAGCAGTGTAAATTAGAACATCCTAATGAAATATAATTAATTAATTGTAATTAGAAAGATACTAGTGATAAAAGGGTAAAATTACTGATTACCTAACAGAATAACAGAAAACTGTCATATTTGTATGAATGGAAAAAGGACAACTTACACCAGCCATTGGGGCGAAAGTTGTAGGTTTGCCAGCCTGGAAATGAAATAGACCGCCACTAAAATCCTCATCATAACTATTTAAATAACAAACAGCCTTAAACATAGAGGAAATAAACACATTACGAGAGTGAAAAATGTTTTAAAATTAAAATTAAATTAAAATGGTCAAGTGCAAACCGCATAGTCACGTTGCTTGAGATATGGCCGATTGTCATCACTGTGCCAACCGATACTTGCACCTTTGGTCCAGCTGGAATTTGAGAATTATTCAGTTTTTCATGTAACAATTAACGTTATTTATCACATATATTTACAAATTCATTGTTTTTATTTGTACTTCGAAATGCAATTTGTTTCTGTTTCAGAAGTGATATTATGAGCTCAATAACTGAAAGACAGGACCACTCGCCTGATCAAACCAGTGAATTCGATAAAAAGCTCGTATTCACAACCGAAAAATTCTTCAACTTTCTCCTTGAGCTTATCTGTCATTGATCAAACCAAATTAACTGTCAATATTGCCACCAGATACTACTAGTTCATAACAAAAAAAATAGCTTGCAGACAAATTGAAAAAGAAGAAAAAGCCCTAATTTGACTGATTACCGCGAATAGGAACGAAGGGGAGAATCAAATGAGGAGAATTAGTGGCAATGAGATGAGAAAGCGTAGTGGAGAACACATTTTGTCTGTATCCGATAGTACAGCAGCTCTTGTGTATGAATTCAAGCTCCTGTAAGTCGATAAATTTGTATATAAAACCCTAAATCAAATACATATAAGCATACACATGAAATGATACTTGTGATGCGTTAACTGTGACGAACCTTACAGAGCTCATTGGACAGAAAGCCGTGGAGGATGAGACGTGGATGCTCGGTGTCCGCCATGGATAGATGTACCGACGGAGGAATTCGATTTCCGGCGGGTGAAAACTGGATTCACATAACTTAAAATTTTGTTTTTGTTATGACATCGAGACCCCTGTTAAATTCTATAACTACACACTGATCCCCTTAGTTTAGTTTTCCTTCTTTTCCCCACAATTCTTTTTATCATTTAATAGTACTTCTCTATATTCTTGTTACCTTTCACTCTTATTAAGTGAGTTTGTGTCTATAACATGGGGGAGAAACTAAATCTTGATTTTCGTTAAAATGTTTTTATGCTAATTAATCAAGATCGGCAACCTAATTGACAGAGCAGGCCACATGTATGTTCACTAGTCGACTAGCAACAAAAATTCTTAACATATTGTTTATGGTTCAACTATGACCCTAATTCAAATAGATTGGAGTGATTTAAAGCTAACGATGACAACTAAACTCGGATCTTAATTAATTAGACCTTCAATCTTGATCACAAGAAAACAACCGCATGATATATAAGTTAATTAAGGTCCACAACTTTGTTCATAAAACTACAACTATCAAAATATACCAAGACAACTAAAAACAACTTAATTTCCATGTCAACAAAATCACGTAGTAGCTCCCGTTAGACTGCCAGACAATGGATTCCTAGACTTCATAGCCTCCATTTGACGAATAGCACGTGCTGGATTTAAGCTTTTGGGACACGTGGCAGTACAATTCTTTATAATTCTACACCGGTACAAATGTTTGTCATCCTCCGTCAATGCCTGCAGTCTCTCCTCCGTGTAGTCATCTCGGCTGTCAAGCAAAGAACACCATGCAAAAAAACAAATGACATCAAAACGTACACACCGTTGATTCAAATTAATCAAAGAGTAGGGGTGAGCTCGGTCCAAAACTGAACCGAACCGAAAACGGTGAATTTTCAAAACCGAAACCGAACCGATAACATGTTATCAGTTTTGGTTCGGTTCGGTATCGGTTCGGTTTTTTTAGGCCAAATGTTCATCCTTTTCCCAAAATCGGACCGAACCGAAACCGATAGAACCGAAACCGATAACATGTTTTTGTTTTTGGTTCAGTTCGGTTTCAGTCGGTTTTCGGTTCGGTCTTTCGATCCAAATGCTCACCCCTATCAAAGAGTATTAACCAAAATAGTGTTGGGCTAAACATGTTTTTTACCCAGAATATTATTAGTCCACCAAGTTAATTTCTAAGCCCGCCAATAACTTTTACGGTTTTGTTAATAACAGCTTTTAGGGTTGTCTCTAACATGCATAAAATGTTGTACATTTATTGATAGCGTAATATTCCTAAAATACAGGGGCAGTTTTTATATTGATCTTGACTTCTTATTGACAGCTAAAGGCTAAGGGGTGTCATTATGATTTTCAATAGCCCATTTTATATTTTCTGTCTTTTATCTAGGTCAAAGTCAAACCAAATCAAGGCCATCGTGGCCATTAGCTCCTCTGATTTCTTCAATCAGTATGTTAATGATTAGTTTATTTCATTGTTTTTAGATTTCAATCGAGTATGTAAATGTTCTTTTTAGAATGAATGAATCAATCAGAAGGCTGCATTGAATAGCCCCAAAAATTCCCCTGTTTTTTCCGTTCAATTTCTGGTTCAAAGTACCTGTCGGAGATCCACCGATGAGCATGCAGCAACGCTGCCGGCCCATCAAACTCCTCCGGATTCCACCAATACGACGGACAAGACGTACTACAACAAACACACAATATACACTCATACAAACTGATACGCATCCAGTAACTACTAACAATATTGACAAGCCTAAAATATTACAAGTGTATTCTAGAAGGGCCAAATGTGGAATTAAGAAAAGTGGTTAGGAGTTTGTTACAGGAAAGAGAGAATAAAGTAGTGAGTGGTGGTCTGCTAGAATCATTCATGATTATTGTATTTTGATTTGACTCATGCATTTTGCATTGAGGGAGGCATAGCCTTGGCCATTGTTTATTGTAAACTTTGGATTTCTATCTTACATTTCATTACCGTTTTGCATTTTTACATCGTTCGATCCATATTTCATTCTTACATTCATCATCATTTGTACACAATCCTATCATTGGTCCGACCTACCTTGACCTGCCAATTGATTCCATGGAAACTCGTTCTACATTAGCTCACCTTGCTCAACACGATGAACAAATCACCAATTTGCAGTCTGATGTTACAGAGATGAAAAGGGAATTGTCGGAAATCAAGCTGCTATTAACTGGAATCTCGAAACGATTGGGGAAACAAGTAGCGGAACCATCTTCTGGAGTTTCTAGAGTCGAGGAAGAAGACATGGAGACGCCATCACCGTTTGTCAATGAACGTTCAGAGATGGGAGGTGAGCGATTGACTGAGAGCTTACCTTGGGCAATTAAGAAGCTCAAATTGCCTGAGTTTTCTGGATTTGATCCACAAGGATGGATTCAAAAGGCTAATCTCTACTTCGACATCAATGGAACACCACCGCAATTTCGAATTCGTTTAGCTCAGTTGAGTATGACGGGTGTTGCGCAACATTGGTTCACCATCGTCACTCAAATCCACGGTTCAATTTCATGGACCGATTTTCAATCAGAGCTCTTACAGCGTTTTGGAGGCTTGGAATTACAGAATCCGTATGAACAATTGGCCGCCCTTCGTCAGACGTCGTCAATTTATGATTATATTGACGAATTTGAGTATATTTTATCTCTGGTGCCCAAACTTCCCGAATCACAAGCGCTGGGTTATTTTGTAGCAGGTTTACGAGAAGAAGTTAAACGTTGGGTGCGTCTTCATCGACCTAAATCACGCTTGGATGCCATGTATTTGGCTAAAGACGTCGAACACATGCTCAATCTGTCGCCGTCCGATGCCCTACAAAACCGTTTCAGGTATCACAATACAAATGGGCTGTTTTCTAATTCATTACAGGGTAGTGGGTTTCCACAGATAGGCTCAGATTTAAGTAAACCTAATTATTTTAAGCCCAATGATCGAGACCAGTCCAATAAATATGATGGACCTAGGTTTAATTCCGGTCCACCAAAACAAACAGCCATTTCACACACATCAACGATCAATAAAGAACAGGGGTTTCGATCTCTTTCTAAAACTGAATGGGAAGAAAGACGAAAAAAGGGATTATGCTTTCGGTGTGGTCAATTGTACGGACCAGCACATAAGTGCCCGGAGGGGAAATTGCGTGTGCTACTTCTCGCCGACGACGAAGACTTGGAAGATGAAATGAGTAATTGTTCGTTGTTGCAAATCCCGACTAATACCGAGGTTATTAATCATCCTTCGGGTTCGTGTTCGGTTTTGGAGTATTTTGGAAACACCTCTGATGTCACATCAGGTGGCAAACTGCTTAAATTTGACGATTTATTGATCGGAATCCCTATAACCATTTTAGTAGACTGCGGAGCGACACACAATTTCATTTCTCACCAATTGGTGTTATCTTTAGGACTCCCTGTTACGACATGTGAGGGGATTTATATCAAATTTGGTAACGAACATGTGGTGTTCATTGATAAAAAATGTATGCAAGTTTCAGTTACAATTTGTAATGTGGAATTCGTTGTTAATGCTCTCGTTTTTGAAGCCGGTCATTTAGATTTAGTGTTGGGCATGGAATGGTTGAACACTCTTGGGGATGTGGTGCACAATTGGAAAGAGGGGTGGATGAAGTTTTGTTACAAAGGTAAAACAATTGAACTCAAAGGGTTGGGATCTACTGCCACTTCCCTATCTTCTTTACACCGTTGGTTGACAATTCCAAATACCATATCCAATTCCATTGTACAGTTTGTATCGGGAGTAATGCGGGTGGATTCTGTCAAAGAGGAGTTACAGGAACGTGATGAGACCTTGCGTCAATTAACAACACACTCGACGCGTGCTCAATCAATTAAGAAGGAACAAGCTGATAAGAAAAGGAAAAATGTGCACCTTGATGGAGGCGATTGGGTTTATGTGAAGTTAAAACGATATCGTCAATCATCGGTTAGTCATCGGGTAAATCAAAAATTGGCCATCCTTCCACCTGAGTTAGGGGTAAATGACTTGGACATACCAATCCCAATGGCAATCTTGGCTAAACGAGGAGCAGATACGGATGACAAAAGACAGATCATGGTTCAATGGAAGGGAGGGTCAACAGAGGAGGCCACTTGGGAAGATGCATCTTTCATACAACACCAGTTTCCTAATATATGTCTTGACGACAAGACATGTTTTGATGGGGGAAGTAGTGATACGCATCAAGTAACTACTAACAATATTGACAAGCCTAAAATATTACAAGTGTATTCTAGAAGGGCCAAATGTGGAATTAAGAAAAGTGGCTAGGAGTTTGTTACAGGAAAGAGAGAATAAAGTAGTGAGTGGTGGTCTGCTAGAATCATTCATGATTATTGTATTTTGATTTGGCTCATGCATTTTGCATTGAGGGAGGCATAGCCTTGGCCATTGTTTATTGTAAACTTTGGATTTCTATCTTACATTTCATTACCGTTTTGCATTTTTACATCGTTCGATCCATATTTCATTCTTACATTCATCATCATTTGTACACAATCCTATCACAAACCATCCAATTTCTTCCTATCTGTAACTGTTTGTCGATATTCTCTACCATCTGGTGGGGGCTTTTTCGTCTTTAACCATGGCTCAATCGACCTACAAATTAACACCCATCACAAACAAATTCTTCCATAGATGAAATTAAAAAACTTACTTGTATTGTTGGTAGAAATTGGTGAGATCGACGACGAGATCTTTGATAACATACATATGTGGCAGAGGAGTTATATATGTAGGTTTACTTGTGTCTGCATCAATTGGCTTTAAACATGCGACTGTGTTGGTTCCATCGATATTCATGGCACAAGAACCGCATATTCCTTCTCTGCATGACCTCCTGTAACTCAAAGTTGAATCATCTTCTGATTTTATCTTCTGTAAGGCATCCAAAACCTGCAATAAATTAAATAAACCAGATAACAATCCAAATACATACATCCTCCAATTCAAATTAAATGATACATTATTGTTTTTCCAATTTTTGAGACACAAAATTGTAATAAAATTAGATCGATCACGTTAGATTGGACAGTTAGTTGGGGCTATAAAATCACGCTATCTTTTCAAATTTTATTTTGCTAACACACACAACCCAATTAAAAAACAACAAACACGATCGACAACACAAGATAAATAACAAAACTATTAAGTTTCTTAACAAACACATGCTTAAAAACGACAAACACGACAAAAATATAACATAAATTACTACAAAATATTCCCAATTTCAAAACTATCGTATCAATTTCGTATTAATCTCTAAACTCGAACACGACATGACTTTGTATTTGCACGAACACAAACACGAACTCAAATTTCGATTTCGTATATTTTTATCGTATCGTTTAAATATTTGATAGCCATATAGCTAGAGGGAGACGATTCTATATAAAGGCGATGGTAGATAAGTCACCTAATTGTAATATTAAAGAAAATATCTAGTAAGTGCAGATCTTACTATTTTTTTACTAGTTTTTTACCAAACAAAATATAGCATAAAAAATATACTTCCTCCGATTCAAAATAAGTGATACACTTTGGATTTCACGTATTTTGAGGCAAAAGTTTATAATGATGATTAAATTAGATTAATTAGATAGTTAGTGGGAAATGGGTCCCACACTTTTTGAATAAAGTGGAGTTAATAATGTTTAGAAGTAAAAGTAAGGGTAAAGGGGTCTTTTCACTTTGTTAAAGTAGATAGTTAGTGGGTGTGGGTCCCACTACTTTTTGCCAAATAAGGTAATATTTCAAAGTGTATCACTTATTTTGATACACCCCAAAAAGGAAAGTGTATCACTTATTTTGAATCGGAGGAAGTATTACTTATTTTAAAGCAGAGAAAATAACTAATACTCCCTCCGTCCCTAAATAAAGTTCTCATTTCACCTTCAAGTTTTGTCCCTAAATAAAGTTCCCATTTCTCAAACTTAAGGGACCCACTTAATATAATAATATTATTATCAATACTTTCACCACTAACTATCTCTTAAAACACTTTCTCTCTCCAATCAAACCTTATATTTTAATCAAAAGTAATATCAAATACCCCATCACTAACTATCTCCTAAAATGTTGTGCCCAACACAAATGAGAACTTTATTTAGGGACGGAGGGAGTACTATTTGTAGCGTATATATAGCGTATATATACCATGGGGCCACAGGTGGTGAGATCAATGAAGTAGGATTTGAGAAAAGGTTTCTGGGAGGGATCGTCAGGGCTCCATCTATAGATTTTGAATTCTTTTTTGAGGACTTTGATGTTGTCTTTTAAGGTTTGGTGTGATCCGACGGTTGCTTGAGCATGATCTTGAGCCACTGGGTGGCCTTTTAGTATCTCGAACCTTGGTTGTTTTGGGTTCACCAAACTGCCGGCAACTTTTTTGTATCCTTCCGTCAACCATTTCTTGCTACTGTTCAATAATCCCATCTCCCTGATACACACAGTTGCACCGTGAAAAGTGCGTGCTTTTAATCCCAAGTCTAGGTGGACGGTGCATGCAGAGTTGGTGGCGGTTTTGGACTGACACGTGGAGGCATGCGATGACACGTGTACCTTTATCTAATTTTGTTTTTCTGTTAAATCAATTAACATATTTAGGATCATATATCTATGTAATCATATTATATCAAGAAGATGAAAGTAGACATTGATGATTGAAGATTAGGGTTGGATAATGAAACCATAACATTAGGATTGATTGATTCTGATAGTGATGTTAATTAATCTGAGGGAGGGATTTCTCATACGTATGTGATAAGACATAACTGACATTTAATTGTTAGGGTATAATATATAATTAAGGCATAGTTGAGTTTCAAATGATCAAAACCACATTATAAAAGAAAGGTCCTACTAAAAATACTAAAAAGTCAAGTTGTAAAAGCGGGAAAATGTGTATTTTAGTTTGAGAAGAGTGTCAAAAGTTGTCATCCATAAAGTTTCAACTATTACCAATAAAAATATGTCAACTTTTAACAAAACTTTAATAATATATTTTAATTGCTTTATTTAAAAACATATTATATGCTAATTACCTTATTTAATTACTTTAATTTAATTACCTTAATTTATAAAAGGAATTTTTATCTTTTAAAAAACGTATCTATCATATTTTCTGTCTATATTTTTTGGTGAAAAAATAAATTAATTTAATTACCTTTAAATATGTATTATCCCCAACTAATTATTTTGCTTACAAAATTTTTTTTTAAACATTTTTAAAAAAATATATATTATCTACTAACTTCTTCATCATTAAAGATCCTTTTCATCATCAAAAATCTGGTATTTTACAAGTATGTTTAAGATCATACTTATTTTTATTGTCAATTATAAAATATAAAGAGTGAATTAGAAACAAGAGAGAAAGAGATCTGGCCGAGAGAGAAAGGAGAGAGAGAGAGTCGGAGAGCTAGAAAAGAGAAAGCCATGAGAGAGATACATAGAGAGAGGGACAAAAACGAGAGAGAGATACAGAAACGAGAGAGAGATACAGAGAGAGAAGGACAGAAACGAGAGAGATACAGACATAAAGAGGACAGAAACGAGAGACAGAAAGAGACGGACGACAAGGTCCGTGATGACCTCATTCTCAAACTTACATAACCGGCGGTGGAGTGGTGGCACGGCCGTGCGGCGGTAAACGGCGGAGGACGGCGCTGGGGCGGCGGCTTGTAACGCCCCAAAATTTATATTAATTAAACAGAATTATTTAATCACAATTTATTATTATAATTAATTCTATATTATTCGGGCGACCTGTAACTGGACGGTTCATTTTTATTAAACGTTTTATTTCGCGTTTTAGAGTCTTGACCCGTCACTTATTTAGAGGGCCGAGTTCATTAGTTCATTTAATTCTTCTATGTAAGTTTAAAAGTAATTCTAATTATTTAGACGTCATTCAATCCCGAGGCCGGCCGTGAGGCCAAGGTTTTCCTGTAGTATACTGGTTACCATTTTGAGTCGAGTCCTTTGTATATTTTCTCAAGCCAGCCCACTCTTCCTTTTTAATTTCGATTTATGCTTATTGTGGGCCTTTAGTTTAACCCTAGCTTGTGTTGGTGAGGGCCGGACCTTGTCTCGATCCATATCCATTTTTGGGCTTCATGGTCATACCAGCCGAGTGCAACTCCTTGGGCCATTCGGTAAGGCCAAGAGCCCATGTGTACTAGTTTAATGCTATGTAGATATGGAATCCAATAATCGTTCATTATGTCCAAACCCTATCCGATCCCAGCCGTTTGAACATCTTCTGCCCTCTCATTCGTCAAGCGATCATAGAAGAACACTCCATTCGTTCCTGTCTTTCTTCCACAGTCGACAAAGGAGCAAGCGGTGGAAAGTTGAAGTCCTAGAGATCGGCTAATCGGTAAGATTTCTCCCATTCATCTCCCCGATCTTCATTCTATTCGATGATGATTCTGATCGGTCGTATTTCTAGATATCGGGCTTAGTTCATCCATCTAGCAGCGAGTGATCGGATGCGTCCAAATCAGAATCAACCCTCGAGTAGCCTGGTACGGCGGTTCCTTCCGGTGGGATTCAAGTTCGGTTGATTTACTGTTTTGCCTTTCTTTCATTAATCGAGTTCTAACTTGTTGTCGTGTGTTGGGGACGGTGTGAATCCAAACAGAAGAAAAAGAGCTTAGCCGAGTTGCAAACATCATAGTTCGGTAACATTACCCAACTACCGTTCGAGTTACTATTTGATTCGGTAGTTCTTTAACCCTAATTTTATCGTATTCGTTTTCCCGTTAATCAGCTTGTTAGGTAATTCGTGTAGGGATCTAGCAGGGCTGCGTTCTAATGGTTCCATATCGAGCCTTAGATGGTTTGAGTTGTTGTCCGATTCGTTTGAAACGGGAATCTCTAACCGAAGGGAAACCGAACCCGTAGGGTTCTTGGGTTCCAATCGGGAAAAATTGGTAGCATCTAGTTTTAATGCAAATAAATTTTAAACCAAGATAACTGTGATGTGGGAAGGGCTGTCGGGTAATGAATTTAAATGTTCGGGTGTTCGGTGACGAGTCGGGTTGTTAAAACGAGTTTAATAAAGCAACATTTTCGGGCAGAATCTGCCCTACTGTTCTGATCTGTTTTTGAAGTACTTTAAATACGTTTTTGGAATTTTGGCCCGTGAAGGGACCTTGGTTTTTGAATTATCTTTCCAACGCCGCAACCCTCTCGTCAATCCGAATTACGGTTTAAAAGTTATAGTCAATTTAGTATGCTGTTGTTAGGAAGATTACCTGTGCAGCAGGTCTGTCTTGCAATGCTGTTTTGAGACATTTAGGTTCTGTTTTGGCCAGTGACCGTCTCACAGTAAATTGTAGTTCTGATTGTCTAGTTGCCGTGGTAAAAAGATGGGAAAAATCTAATGAACCGTTTAGGATTTATGGCAGTTTCCGTGAGACTGACGGGTGCTGCCAACTTTCTGAAATAAGCCGTCGGGTAGGTTTTTAATTCCGGGTTTCTTGTTTGGTTTTAGGACCGTCTAAGAGATAACGTGCTGTCCTCCTGATTGTTGGGAACCCTTTGGAGCTTACGTTTCTCGAGGTGAGTATTCTCACCGTGTATTCAGTTTTAACGTTGTACATGCATGACTTATGTGTTACATTTCTTGCACCATAATTGTTATCTGAGTTTGAGCTGTTATCTGAGTTTGATCCGTTATCTGAGTTTGACCTGTTATCTGAGTATCTGAGCATCTGTTTATTTATTCATGATCTGAGACATTGTGCCTGGGTAACCGAGCTCGGCACAGAGTCATTCTGTGCTATTACATGCTAGAGCAATCTGAGATAATTATGTTAAAGAAATAATAAAACATAATAACACACATCTGAGTTTTGGGATCACCTCCCGTCTGAGTTTTTGGAATTATTCCCGTCTGAGTTTTTGGGATTATTCCCGTCTGAGTTTTTTGGGATTATTCCAGTCTGAGTTTTGGGATCACTCTCGTCTGAGTTTTGGCTTAAGCCTATCTGAGGTGTGAGGAGGGGCGAGGTTGATCTCTCGTCCCAAATCACACAAGCGCGCTATATAAATTAAAATCTGAGTAATAAAATCCGAGAAATAAATCTGAATAATAAAATCCGAGAAATAAATCTGAGTAATAAAATCCGAGAAATAAATCTGAATAATAAAATCCGAGAAATAAATCTGAGTAATAAAATCCGAGAAATAAATCTGAGTAATTAATCGAGTAGATTCTGAGTAGGAGTACACCGATGTGCCCTCATGTGTTGTATGTTATGATTGTATGCATTTTGAGATATTCACTCAGCTTCTCCAGCTGACCCCTATTTTCCCCCACATTGTTTCAGGTACCAGCAGAGGAAAGGAGAAGGTGGACGGTTGACCGCTGTATCTTTCATTACCGATGTGGACGGCATTTAATATTTTAAAAACACTTAATTTTAACTATTTCCGCATTAAATATATTTTTAAATGAAAATACTATTATTGGGATTTAATTATTCGAGTTATTGGGACCTTTTGATTAAAAGTTTGTTTTCAAAAATTTTAAAAATCTTGTAAATTTTTAGGGTGTTACAAGTTGGTATCAGAGCTCTGACTTGAGGGATTTGGATTCACAAGGGGTGGATTCAATCTCAAGTTTGAGTCTCGAGTTTTAAAACGCGAACTGAGTAAAATATTTTCTGAGAAAAGTTTCCACATCAAGCATACAGCATGTCACGTCGACCTCTCATTTTTCCCATTGCTGGTAATATTTAACAGTTTTTATTTATCTGAGATGTATGTTGTATTCTGAGTATGGATGAGTAGAGTAGTCTGAGATTTTTGTGTTTATTTTCTAAGTATATTTTTCCGAGTGTTGTTTCTGATTACATCTGTGAAATAAACCCCAAAAGTTATAATAACATACGAAAATTTCATATGAATAGTACGATTAAATACTATGTATATATAGATATACGAATGCGAGGTTTGATAATTTTGAGTATAATTTAGGGCATAATTCTGAGTAAAATTCTGGATTTAATTCCCAGTGCTTAATATATTTATGCATATATAAATACGCATACTAGAGGAATCATAAATTTTAATGAGAATAATAAAATTTTCCAATTTAGAGGAACACCTAATAGAGTTGAAATGAGATTTTATAATTCTGAGAAATTTTAACCAAAAGTGTGATGAAGGAATACCAATTTGTAATATAAAATTTATAAATTATCAAATGAGAAACATGCTTGAGTAAATGAGAAATGGAGAAGTTCCTAATGTTAAAGAGAAGTAATAAATTTTTTTTTTTTTTGAAACTCGGAGAATATTAAAAGTTTTCCATTCGAAGAAAACACTTTATAGAAAGAGTTATTAAAGCTAGTAAATCAGAGATTAATAAATATTTAAATGAGGGTTTACCAAGTTGTGTAAGGAGAAAGTATTTATTCAAGAAAATGAAAAATAATTACATTCAAGCTAAACGAGGAGATATCGAACTAAATTTTTGAGAAATACGTTTAATGAGATAATAAAATGAGTATTGCATAATGAGAAGATATTGAATCAAGATTAAGCAGCCAAAAGATACAGTAATATGGAATTCCAAATTTGTGTAAGAATCTATAGAATGCATTAAAGAGAATTATTGAATAGTGTTAAAAGAGAAGTGATTATATTAAACTTACTAAATGAGAAATAAAAAATTCGTGAATACCATGAGTTGTAATTGAGAAAATTCCAGGTTGAAAAGTCAACAGATTAATATTTATTTAAGAATCATTAAATTGAAATAAAATGAGAAAACATTATGAGTAAGTGGTTTAAATAGTTGGGTGCAAGACGTCGTGTGAATAACGAGCTCAGCGAGAGATTGTTAAGTTAATACAGAGCTAATAAACGAACTATATAAGCTTATTAGAATAATTAACCGAGAATGTTGAAGTAGAAAATATTAATTGTCGCTCGAGACGGCAATAAATCGGATAAAATTTTGAGAAAGAGTAAATGTTATTCATGGGAAATGACAAATGAGATAACTAAGAGTAGAAGATAAAACGATATTCGTATTGTGAAAGTAACAAAGTGGAAATATTTCTATGAATCTGAGTTATCCGAGTATCGCGTATAAGACTAAATATACGCATGATTTCTGAGTAATGTTTATGAGGTTTTGAGTAACCACAGCCGAGTGCATATCTGTATTTATCAGATATTGAGAGTAAACTTTTCTTTCTTCTGAGTGTGATTTGGTTGTGGATTATTTTTATGAGGGAAGTTGTGAACTTTGGGATTGACTCGTGACCAAACAAAAACATGTGTCGAAAGTAATAGAGGGCCCCTATTACCGTACACACAGGACTTTTGGTTGGTTAGGGGGGAATTTTGAAGGGAATGATGGACCAATGCTTGTTATTGTGAATTTAGTATGTGTATCCTAATTGTTGGTGTGACTACATACTTGCTTGTTTATTTTGGTAGACAATACTAGTTCCAAACTCGAGGACGAGTTTTTCTCCAAGTGGAGTTGAGTAGGGGTAAAAAGGAAAATTGTCAAGAAATAATTATCATTAATTATTATTTATAAATATTATGAGCATGATGCTTATGCAGAGAGATTTTGTTGGTATGAATTTAAAGTGCGAAATCTAGATACATATAATTGATCAAATAAAATATAAGAGTAACTATCAAATCAAGCAGTTGAGAATAATTAAATTTATTCTATGGGTAATTATAGAGTTTACAACAAAATGATGGATTGGGTTTACTGGAGAAATTAACAAATCAAGTTAATTAGATTGAATGAATATCGTGGAAAAAGGAAGTAGTAATAATATAATCATATACAAAATAAGACAGTATACTTATTCTTGGGTGGTTATAAATGTGATAATGAGAAATCATGAAATTAAAGTGATGAGAACTTATTAATGAGTCGAATATGAGAAAACTGCTACAATGAAATTTTGAGGAAAATGAGTTAGAATGAGATCGGTAATTTGCTGGTAATGAGTTATTACTAAAACGAGCTAAAAGATAAAATTTTATTTTGATTAATTATGGAGTAATTTTGAGTGATAAGAAATTTACAAATCAAGTTACATAAGCAACTTAATAAAATGAGTTAAAAGAGAAAAGTATTAAATTAACGGGAAGTTTTATTCAAATTTTAGAAGTATTATAAAGTGTTATGAGTTTTGAGGTATTATAAAATTATATGAGAAAACTCTATTTATGAATAATTATTAAACTTGAGATGAGAACAACTATTCAATAAATTGATATTGAACTTAGGAGAAATTTCGAAAATACGAGAATGTACTGAATTGATGAACCATGAGTAAACCGTAAGATTTAGAATAAAGTGTAACTGCGAATTGAGTAAATGAGAACTAAGGAATTAATTCGTAATTTGAGTAACGAGAAATCATTATAAATAAGAGTATGAAATTTAATTGGAATTTTAGTGGGTAACATGAAAATTAATGAGTAAATATGGTCAAAATAATTAAGAGTCATTTTATATTGTGTAAAATCAGTGAAACGGTCTATTGAAGGATCGTTAAACTAGATGAATGACAAAACATCTATTAAAATATTATCGAGAAACTACTAAATATGGTGGAATGGGAACATATTAAAGAGAATTGAAATGACAACATTGTTAATTTGAGCTAATTAAAGGGATATCAAAATGAGTAATATGCAAATAGAGTAAGGTAACAATATAATGTTAAAGAAGAGTTATTTTGAGAATCAATAACGCGGTTGAGAGAGAAATTATCAGTCCAAGTATTATGAGCTAGTAAATTGGAACACGCGAGTAGTCATAAAAATGAGTAAAAATGTGAATTGCATATAATGTTATTGCTAATAAATATTATTATTTTATCAGTTTATGTTTGAGATAGAATCCGGGTTTTATGTCTGAGATTAAATTTCTGGTTATGTTTTTGAGTTAGATTTCGGGGTTTACTTCTGAGTTAAGATTTCTGAGTTTGTTCCCGAGTTATATTTCTGGGTTTATTTATGAGACAGATTTCCGAGTTATACTCCTGAGTTATGTATTGAGTTCTTTTCTGAGTTAGACTTCTGAGTTGTATTTCTAGATCATATTTCTGAGTCATATACCTTAGTATGTGAGAATTCTGTGTGATACGTATATTCTCGGGAATTTTTGCCTACTGAGTGATTTTAATTTCTGTGTGCATCATCTGAGAATTCTGTGTGATAGGTACATTTCTTGTGAATAATTTTCTGTTTTTGTATTAACTGATAATGGTGTAAACTACTAGATTGCTTCTTTGCCTTATGCAAACTGGTGTCCAATAGAGTAGAAGACCTTTCGGAGCTAATTCTTATACAGAATTGACAATAATAAGATTAAACCTGTTGTAAATACGTTAAGTGATCATTGTCGGAGCCTCGCGAGAAGTGTTGTTTTCTTCTTTCCAATAAAATTTATTTTATCATCGCGAGAGAACCAAGTGTGACTGTTAGCACGAACCGGATAACCAAGTATCACGTCGAGGTCATCTGACGCCGCAAACTAAACCGTAACAAACTTCCAAGTGGAGTTGAATCGGTGATTCAACGCGACGTTAATCGCTGAGTGTAACAACTGCATCCGAATACGAGAGCAAGAAGACGCCTTCAGTAGAGTATCGTGGTGTATTTTATGCTCATTATCAACGTTTTCTTGCATACGGAGATCCATAGTAAGCATCCTGACCTTATTTCTTTTAGCCTTATCGTCTTGCGCCACTAGAGGCGGATGATGGTATGACCACTTACGTGATCTGGAGTTCAATTCCTATTAAGTAAATTCACCATGAAGAGCTTCTTTCTATTCATAACTTTATCGTTTTTATTCTCCTTTTCCATTGAGTATGCATGTCGTAGGTCACCCTGATGATTTTCCTTTTTATTCTTAACCTTATCATTTTGTGTTCTTTCCCCATTTGAGGACGTGTGCCGTTGGCGAGTATGAGTTGAGACGCGAGATTACTATCCTGAGTTTCTTCCGAGCAATGACTTCGGGGACGAAGTCTATTTTAAGTGGAGTTGAGTTGTAACGCCCCAAAATTTATATTAATTAAACAGAATTATTTAATCACAATTTATTATTATAATTAATTCTATATTATTCGGGCGACCTGTAACTGGACGGTTCATTTTTATTAAACGTTTTATTTCGCGTTTTAGAGTCTTGACCCGTCACTTATTTAGAGGGCCGAGTTCATTAGTTCATTTAATTCTTCTATGTAAGTTTAAAAGTAATTCTAATTATTTAGACGTCATTCAATCCCGAGGCCGGCCGTGAGGCCAAGGTTTTCCTGTAGTATACTGGTTACCATTTTGAGTCGAGTCCTTTGTATATTTTCTCAAGCCAGCCCACTCTTCCTTTTTAATTTCGATTTATGCTTATTGTGGGCCTTTAGTTTAACCCTAGCTTGTGCTGGTGAGGGCCGGACCTTGTCTCGATCCATATCCATTTTTGGGCTTCATGGTCATACCAGCCGAGTGCAACTCCTTGGGCCATTCGGTAAGGCCAAGAGCCCATGTGTACTAGTTTAATGCTACGTAGATATGGAATCCAATAATCGTTCATTATGTCCAAACCCTATCCGATCCCAGCCGTTTGAACATCTTCTGCCCTCTCATTCGTCAAGCGATCATAGAAGAACACTCCATTCGTTCCTGTCTTTCTTCCACAGTCGACAAAGGAGCAAGCGGTGGAAAGTTGAAGTCCTAGAGATCGGCTAATCGGTAAGATTTCTCCCATTCATCTCCCCGATCTTCATTCTATTCGATGATGATTCTGATCGGTCGTGTTTCTAGATATCGGGCTTAGTTCATCCATCTAGCAGCGAGTGATCGGATGCGTCCAAATCAGAATCAACCCTCGAGTAGCCTGGTACGGCGGTTCCTTCCGGTGGGATTCAAGTTCGGTTGATTTACTATTTTGCCTTTCTTTCATTAATCGAGTTCTAACTTGTTGTCGTGTGTTGGGGACGGTGCGAATCCAAACAGAAGAAAAAGAGCTTAGCCGAGTTGCAAACAGCATAGTTCGGTAACATTACCCAACTACCGTTCGAGTTACTATTTGATTCGGTAGTTCTTTAACCCTAATTTTATCGTATTCGTTTTCCCGTTAATCAGCTTGTTAGGTAATTCGTGTAGGGATCTAGCAGGGCTGCGTTCTAATGGTTCCATATCGAGCCTTAGATGGTTTGAGTTGTTGTCCGATTCGTTTGAAACGGGAATCTCTAACCGAAGGGAAACCGAACCCGTAGGGTTCTTGGGTTCCAATCGGGAAAAATTGGTAGCATCTAGTTTTAATGCAAATAAATTTTAAACCAAGATAACTGTGATGTGGGAAGGGCTGTCGGGTAATGAATTTAAATGTTCGGGTGTTCGGTGACGAGTCGGGTTGTTAAAACGAGTTTAATAAAGCAACATTTTCGGGCAGAATCTGCCCTACTGTTCTGATCTGTTTTTGAAGTACTTTAAATACGTTTTTGGAATTTTGGCCCGTGAGGGGACCTTGGTTTTTGAATTAGCTTTCCAACGCTGCAACCCTCTCGTCAATCCGAATTACGGTTTAAAAGTTATAGTCAATTTAGTATGCTGTTGTTAGGAAGATTACCTGTGCAGCAGGTCTGTCTTGCAATGCTGTTTTGAGACATTTAGGTTCTGTTTTGGCCAGTGACCGTCTCACAGTAAATTGTAGTTCTGATTGTCTAGTTGCCGTGGTAAAAAGATGGGAAAAATCTAATCAACCGTTTAGGATTTATGGCAGTTTCCGTGAGACTGACGGGTGCTGCCAACTTTCTGAAATAAGCCGTCGGGTAGGTTTTTAATTCCGGGTTTCTTGTTTGGTTTTAGGACCGTCTAAGAGATAACGTGCTGTCCTCCTGATTGTTGGGAACCCTTTGGAGCTTACGTTTCTCGAGGTGAGTATTCTCACCGTGTATTCAGTTTTAACGTTGTACATGCATGACTTATGTGTTACATTTCTTGCACCATAATTGTTATCTGAGTTTGAGCTGTTATCTGAGTTTGATCCGTTATCTGAGTTTGACCTGTTATCTGAGTATCTGAGCATCTGTTTATTTATTCATGATCTGAGACATTGTGCCTGGGTAACCGAGCTCGGCACAGAGTCATTCTGTGCTATTACATGCTAGAGCAATCTGAGATAATTATGTTAAAGAAATAATAAAACATAATAACACACATCTGAGTTTTGGGATCACCTCCCGTCTGAGTTTTTGGAATTATTCCCGTCTGAGTTTTTGGGATTATTCCCGTCTGAGTTTTTCGGGATTATTCCAGTCTGAGTTTTGGGATCACTCTCGTCTGAGTTTTGGCTTAAGCCTATCTGAGGTGTGAGGAGGGGCGAGGTTGATCTCTCGTCCCAAATCACACAAGCGCGCTATATAAATTAAAATCTGAGTAATAAAATCCGAGAAATAAATCTGAATAATAAAATCCGAGAAATAAATCTGAGTAATAAAATCCGAGAAATAAATCTGAATAATAAAATCCGAGAAATAAGTCTGAGTAATAAAATCCGAGAAATAAATCTGTGTAATTAATCGAGTAGATTCTGAGTAGGAGTACACCGATGTGCCCTCATGTGTTGTATGTTATGATTGTATGCATTTTGAGATATTCACTCAGCTTCTCCAGCTGACCCCTATTTTCCCCCACATTGTTTCAGGTACCAGCAGAGGAAAGGAGAAGGTGGACGGTTGACCGCTGTATCTTTCATTACCGATGTGGACGGCATTTAATATTTTAAAAACACTTAATTTTAACTATTTCCGCATTAAATATATTTTTAAATGAAAATACTATTATTGGGATTTAATTATTCGAGTTATTGGGACCTTTTGATTAAAAGTTTGTTTTCAAAAATTTTAAAAATCTTGTAAATTTTTAGGGTGTTACAAGTTGGTATCAGAGCTCTGACTTGAGGGATTTGGATTCACAAGGGGTGGATTCAATCTCAAGTTTGAGTCTCGAGTTTTAAAACGCGAACTGAGTAAAATATTTTCTGAGAAAAGTTTCCACATCAAGCATACAGCATGTCACGTCGACCTCTCGTTTTTCCCATTGCTGGTAATATTAAACAGTTTTTATTTATCTGAGATGTATGTTGTATTCTGAGTATGGATGAGTAGAGTAGTCTGAGATTTTTGTGTTTATTTTCTAAGTATATTTTTCCGAGTGTTGTTTCTGATTACATCTGTGAAATAAACCCCAAAAGTTATAATAACATACGAAAATTTCATATGAATAGTACGATTAAATACTATGTATATATAGATATACGAATGCGAGGTTTGATAATTTTGAGTATAATTTAGGGCATAATTCTGAGTAAAATTCTGGATTTAATTCCCAGTGCTTAATATATTTATGCATATATAAATACGCATACTAGAGGAATCATAAATTTTAATGAGAATAATAAAAGTTTCCAATTTAGAGGAACACCTAATAGAGTTGAAATGAGATTTTATAATTCTGAGAAATTTTAACCAAAAGTGTGATGAAGGAATACCAATTTGTAATATAAAATTTATAAATTATCAAATGAGAAACATGCTTGAGTAAATGAGAAATGGAGAAGTTCCTAATGTTAAAGAGAAGTAATAAATTTTTTTTTTTTTTGAAACTCGGAGAATATTAAAAGTTTTCCATTCGAAGAAAACACTTTATAGAAAGAGTTATTAAAGCTAGTAAATCAGAGATTAATAAATATTTAAATGAGGGTTTACCAAGTTGTGTAAGGAGAAAGTATTTATTCAAGAAAATGAAAAATAATTACATTCAAGCTAAACGAGGAGATATCGAACTAAATTTTTGAGAAATACGTTTAATGAGATAATAAAATGAGTATTGCATAATGAGAAGATATTGAATCAAGATTAAGCAGCCAAAAGATACAGTAATATGGAATTCCAAATTTGTGTAAGAATCTATAGAATGCATTAAAGAGAATTATTGAATAGTGTTAAAAGAGAAGTGATTATATTAAACTTACTAAATGAGAAATAAAAAATTCGTGAATACCATGAGTTGTAATTGAGAAAATTCCAGGTTGAAAAGTCAACAGATTAATATTTATTTAAGAATCATTAAATTGAAATAAAATGAGAAAACATTATGAGTAAGTGGTTTAAATAGTTGGGTGCAAGACGTCGTGTGAATAACGAGCTCAGCGAGAGATTGTTAAGTTAATACAGAGCTAATAAACGAACTATATAAGCTTATTAGAATAATTAACCGAGAATGTTGAAGTAGAAAATATTAATTGTCGCTCGAGACGGCAATAAATCGGATAAAATTTTGAGAAAGAGTAAATGTTATTCATGGGAAATGACAAATGAGATAACTAAGAGTAGAAGATAAAACGATATTCGTATTGTGAAAGTAACAAAGTGGAAATATTTCTATGAATCTGAGTTATCCGAGTATCGCGTATAAGACTAAATATACGCATGATTTCTGAGTAATGTTTATGAGGTTTTGAGTAACCACAGCCGAGTGCATATCTGTATTTATCAGATATTGAGAGTAAACTTTTCTTTCTTCTGAGTGTGATTTGGTTGTGGATTATTTTTATGAGGGAAGTTGTGAACTTTGGGATTGACTCGTGACCAAACAAAAGCATGTGTCGAAAGTAATAGAGGGCCCCTATTACCGTACACACAGGACTTTTGGTTGGTTAGGGGGGAATTTTGAAGGGAATGATGGACCAATGCTTGTTATTGTGAATTTAGTATGTGTATCCTAATTGTTGGTGTGACTACATACTTGCTTGTTTATTTTGGTAGACAATACTAGTTCCAAACTCGAGGACGAGTTTTTCTCCAAGTGGAGTTGAGTAGGGGTAAAAAGGAAAATTGTCAAGAAATAATTATCATTAATTATTATTTATAAATATTATGAGCATGATGCTTATGCAGAGAGATTTTGTTGGTATGAATTTAAAGTGCGAAATCTAGATACATATAATTGATCAAATAAAATATAAGAGTAACTATCAAATCAAGCAGTTGAGAATAATTAAATTTATTCTATGGGTAATTATAGAGTTTACAACAAAATGATGGATTGGGTTTACTGGAGAAATTAACAAATCAAGTTAATTAGATTGAATGAATATCGTGGAAAAAGGAAGTAGTAATAATATAATCATATACAAAATAAGACAGTATACTTATTCTTGGGTGGTTATAAATGTGATAATGAGAAATCATGAAATTAAAGTGATGAGAACTTATTAATGAGTCGAATATGAGAAAACTGCTACAATGAAATTTTGAGGAAAATGAGTTAGAATGAGATCGGTAATTTGCTGGTAATGAGTTATTACTAAAACGAGCTAAAAGATAAAATTTTATTTTGATTAATTATGGAGTAATTTTGAGTTATAAGAAATTTACAAATCGAGTTACATAAGCAACTTAATAAAATGAGTTAAAAGAGAAAAGTATTAAATTAACGGGAAGTTTTATTCAAATTTTAGAAGTATTATAAAGTGTTATGAGTTTTGAGGTATTATAAAATTATATGAGAAAACTCTATTTATGAATAATTATTAAACTTGAGATGAGAACAACTATTCAATAAATTGATATTGAACTTAGGAGAAATTTCGAAAAGACGAGAATGTACTGAATTGATGAACCATGAGTAAACCGTAAGATTTAGAATAAAGTGTAACTGCGAATTGAGTAAATGAGAACTAAGGAATTAATTCGTAATTTGAGTAACGAGAAATCATTATAAATAAGAGTATGAAATTTAATTGGAATTTTAGTGGGTAACATGAAAATTAATGAGTAAATATGGTCAAAATAATTAAGAGTCATTTTATATTGTGTAAAATCAGTGAAACGGTCTATTGAAGGATCGTTAAACTAGATGAATGACAAAACATCTATTAAAATATTATCGAGAAACTACTAAATATGGTGGAATGGGAACATATTAAAGAGAATTGAAATGACAACATTGTTAATTTGAGCTAATTAAAGGGATATCAAAATGAGTAATATGCAAATAGAGTAAGGTAACAATATAATGTTAAAGAAGAGTTATTTTGAGAATCAATAACGCGGTTGAGAGAGAAATTATCAGTCCAAGTATTATGAGCTAGTAAATTGGAACACGCGAGTAGTCATAAAAATGAGTAAAAATGTGAATTGCATATAATGTTATTGCTAATAAATATTATTATTTTATCAGTTTATGTTTGAGATAGAATCCGGGTTTTATGTCTGAGATTAAATTTCTGGTTATGTTTTTGAGTTAGATTTCGGGGTTTACTTCTGAGTTAAGATTTCTGAGTTTGTTCCCGAGTTATATTTCTGAGTTTATTTATGAGACAGATTTCCGAGTTATACTCCTGAGTTATGTATTGAGTTCATTTCTGAGTTAGACTTCTGAGTTGTATTTCTAGATCATATTTCTGAGTCATATACCTTAGTATGTGAGAATTCTGTGTGATACGTATATTCTCGGGAATTTTTGCCTACTGAGTGATTTTAATTTCTGTGTGCATCATCTGAGAATTCTGTGTGATAGGTACATTTCTTGTGAATAATTTTCTGTTTTTGTATTAACTGATAATGGTGTAAACTACTAGATTGCTTCTTTGCCTTATGCAAACTGGTGTCCAATAGAGTAGAAGACCTTTCGGAGCTAATTCTTATACAGAATTGACAATAATAAGATTAAACCTGTTGTAAATACGTTAAGTGATCATTGTCGGAGCCTCGCGAGAAGTGTTGTTTTCTTCTTTCCAATAAAATTTATTTTATCGTCGCGAGAGAACCAAGTGTGACTGTTAGCACGAACCGGATAACCAAGTATCACGTCGAGGTCATCTGACGCCGCAAACTAAACCGTAACAAACTTCCAAGTGGAGTTGAATCGGTGATTCAACGCGACGTTAATCGCTGAGTGTAACAACTGCATCCGAATACGAGAGCAAGAAGACGCCTTCAGTAGAGTATCGTGGTGTATTTTATGCTCATTATCAACGTTTTCTTGCATACGAAGATCCATAGTAAGCATCCTGACCTTATTTCTTTTAGCCTTATCGTCTTGCGCCACTAGAGGCGGATGATGGTATGACCACTTACGTGATCTGGAGTTCAATTCCTATTAAGTAAATTCACCATGAAGAGCTTCTTTCTATTCATAACTTTATCGTTTTTATTCTCCTTTTCCATTGAGTATGCATGTCGTAGGTCACCCTGATGATTTTCCTTTTTATTCTTAACCTTATCATTTTGTGTTCTTTCCCCATTTGAGGACGTGTGCCGTTGGCGAGTATGAGTTGAGACGCGAGATTACTATCCTGAGTTTCTTCCGAGCAATGACTTCGGGGACGAAGTCTATTTTAAGTGGAGTTGAGTTGTAACGCCCCAAAATTTATATTAATTAAACAGAATTATTTAATCACAATTTATTATTATAATTAATTCTATATTATTCGGGCGACCTGTAACTGGACGGTTCATTTTTATTAAACGTTTTATTTCGCGTTTTAGAGTCTTGACCCGTCACTTATTTAGAGGGCCGAGTTCATTAGTTCATTTAATTCTTCTATGTAAGTTTAAAAGTAATTCTAATTATTTAGACGTCATTCAATCCCGAGGCCGGCCGTGAGGCCAAGGTTTTCCTGTAGTATACTGGTTACCATTTTGAGTCGAGTCCTTTGTATATTTTCTCAAGCCAGCCCACTCTTCCTTTTTAATTTCGATTTATGCTTATTGTGGGCCTTTAGTTTAACCCTAGCTTGTGCTGGTGAGGGCCGGACCTTGTCTCGATCCATATCCATTTTTGGGCTTCATGGTCATACCAGCCGAGTGCAACTCCTTGGGCCATTCGGTAAGGCCAAGAGCCCATGTGTACTAGTTTAATGCTACGTAGATATGAAATCCAATAATCGTTCATTATGTCCAAACCCTATCCGATCCCAGCCGTTTGAACATCTTCTGCCCTCTCATTCGTCAAGCGATCATATAAGAACACTCCATTCGTTCCTGTCTTTCTTCCACAGTCGACAAAGGAGCAAGCGGTGGAAAGTTGAAGTCCTAGAGATCGGCTAATCGGTAAGATTTCTCCCATTCATCTCCCCGATCTTAATTCTATTCGATGATGATTCTGATCGGCCGTGTTTCTAGATATCGGGCTTAGTTCATCCATCTAGCAGCGAGTGATCGGATGCGTCCAAATCAGAATCAACCCTCGAGTAGCCTGGTACGGCGGTTCCTTCCGGTGGGATTCAAGTTCGGTTGATTTACTGTTTTGCCTTTCTTTCATTAATCGAGTTCTAACTTGTTGTCGTGTGTTGGGGACGGTGCGAATCCAAACAGAAGAAAAAGAGCTTAGCCGAGTTGCAAACAGCATAGTTCGGTAACATTACCCAACTACCGTTCGAGTTACTATTTGATTCGGTAGTTCTTTAACCCTAATTTTATCGTATTCGTTTTCCCGTTAATCAGCTTGTTAGGTAATTCGTGTAGGGATCTAGCAGGGCTGCGTTCTAATGGTTCCATATCGAGCCTTAGATGGTTTGAGTTGTTGTCCGATTCGTTTGAAACGGGAATCTCTAACCGAAGGGAAACCGAACCCGTAGGGTTCTTGGGTTCCAATCGGGAAAAATTGGTAGCATCTAGTTTTAATGCAAATAAATTTTAAACCAAGATAACTGTGATGTGGGAAGGGCTGTCGGGTAATGAATTTAAATGTTCGGGTGTTCGGTGACGAGTCGGGTTGTTAAAACGAGTTTAATAAAGCAACATTTTCGGGCAGAATCTGCCCTACTGTTCTGATCTGTTTTTGAAGTACTTTAAATACGTTTTTGGAATTTTGGCCCGTTCTGGGACCTTGGTTTTTGAATTATCTTTCCAACGCCGCAACCCTCTCGTCAATCCGAATTACGGTTTAAAAGTTATAGTCAATTTAGTATGCTGTTGTTAGGAAGATTACCTGTGCAGCAGGTCTGTCTTGCAATACTGTTTTGAGACATTTAGGTTCTGTTTTGGCCAGTGACCGTCTCACAGTAAATTGTAGTTCTGATTGTCTAGTTGCCGTGGTAAAAAGATGGGAAAAATCTAAAGAAACGTTTAGGATTTATGGCAGTTTCCGTGAGACTGACGGGTGCTGCCAACTTTCTGAAATAAGCCCTCGGGTAGGTTTTTAATTCCGGGTTTCGTGTTTGGTTTTAGGACCGTCTAATAGATAACGTGCTGTCCTCCTGATTGTTGGGAACCCTTTGGAGCTTACGTTTCTCGAGGTGAGTATTCTCACCGTGTATTCAGTTTTAACGTTGTACATGCATGACTTATGTGTTACATTTCTTGCACCATAATTGTTATCTGAGTTTGAGCTGTTATCTGAGTTTGATCCGTTATCTGAGTTTGACCTGTTATCTGAGTATCTGAGCATCTGTTTATTTATTCATGATCTGAGACATTGTGCCTGGGTAACCGAGCTCGGCACAGAGTCATTCTGTGCTATTACATGCTAGAGCAATCTGAGATAATTATGTTAAAGAAATAATAAAACATAATAACACACATCTGAGTTTTGGGATCACCTCCCGTCTGAGTTTTTGGAATTATTCCCGTCTGAGTTTTTGGGATTATTCCCGTCTGAGTTTTTTGGGATTATTCCAGTCTGAGTTTTGGGATCACTCCCGTCTGAGTTTTGGCTTACGCCTATCTGAGGTGTGAGGAGGGGCGAGGTTGATCTCTCGTCCCAAATCACACAAGCGCGCTATATAAATTAAAATCTGAGTAATAAAATCCGAGAAATAAATCTGAATAATAAAATCCGAGAAATAAATCTGAGTAATAAAATCCGAGAAATAAATCTGAATAATAAAATCCGAGAAATAAATCTGAGTAATAAAATCCGAGAAATAAATCTGAGTAATTAATCGAGTAGATTCTGAGTAGGAGTACACCGATGTGCCCTCATGTGTTGTATGTTATGATTGTATGCATTTTGAGATATTCACTCAGCTTCTCCAGCTGACCCCTATTTTCCCCCACATTGTTTCAGGTACCAGCAGAGGAAAGGAGAAGGTGGACGGTTGACCGCTGTATCTTTCATTACCGATGTGGACGGCATTTAATATTTTAAAAACACTTAATTTTAACTATTTCCGCATTAAATATATTTTTAAATGAAAATACTATTATTGGGATTTAATTATTCGAGTTATTGGGACCTTTTGATTAAAAGTTTGTTTTCAAAAATTTTAAAAATCTTGTAAATGTTTAGGGTGTTACACGGCTGCAACAGAATGGAGGAGATTAGGGTTTGGTTTTGATTTTGAGCTCATGCAGATTACTAATCCCACATACTTCATAATATTTTAGAGAACTGGTTGATTAAGGCTTCTGCATAGTCAAGGAAGACGAATATTTTTTTTATGATTTTAACCGGTACAATAAACTGTTTAAGTAGGCTATGATGCACTAAAAGAGGATACTTAAGATAATTTATTAGATAATTAAGATATATTTGAATTCAATACTAAATTAAGTATAATAATTATGGTAAATTTAAAATCTATAATAAATTAAATCTCCTAATAATAGAAACGATATTATCACCTTTGAAAATTTAAATTATGTTCCCTATTGTTTGATTATGACAATAAATGCAGTAAATAAATTGAATAAAAAATCGGATTTAAACAATGAGCGGGAAAACAAAATTCAGGGTGAATATGGGAGTGACACGTGACACCCTAAAAAGCTTCTTTTATTATATACTAGGTTATAACCCGTGAAAAATCACGGGTGTCTAGTAAATTTTCAGAACGTAATTTTTTGTAGAATACAAATATGAATCGTTAATTGTATGATTATTACATATACGATAACGAATAACCCAAATTCAAATAATATAATGATTACCAAAAAAGGTGTCATTATAAAAATAATGATGTTTTGCATTTTTATACACCTTTTTTAATACAACATTGGATGTTTTATTTGTTTTACAATCAATCTTAACTAAAAATCAATGTTTTCAAACATTATCTGCTCTTTACTCTAGTTATCACAACATATAATTGTCGGGGTAAAAAAACCGACTTTCTCAAATATAGACCAACATTTGGCAATGATTGTCCTTAATTCATATTGATGGTCATAGCAGAACAAAGAGTAAGAATAAATTATCTTCTTTTAAACTTGAAGGAAAACTTTTGGTCATAATGTGTTAAAAACAATCTTGATACAAATTTACAATATCCAACTAATATTATTTCCAGATGTAATCACTTCCTATATATTTTTTCTGCATATTATGAAGATTCATGAAAAATAAAACCATATTAATATTACACTAATGTTTCATTATTAATAAAATCTTAGTTTTTATGCATTCTGATTAAAATTTCCTTATCATTTATGATTTTGACTGATTTAGATATTGACTATGTTCACTTTTATAGAAACATTAATTAAGTATTCCCAATGCCGAGTTTTGGAGTAAAAATTAATACTTCCTCCGATTCAAAATAAGTGCTACACTTTCTATAAATGGGTGATTCAAAATAAGTGCTACACTTTGAAAAATTACATTATTTGACAAAAAATAGTAGGGCCCACACCAACTAACTATCTACTTTAACAAAGTGAAATTACTCATTTACCCTTACTTTTTACTTTTAAACATCATTAACCCCATTTTATTCAAAAGGTGTGGGACTCATTATCCACTAACCATTCAATTAATCTAATTTAACCATCATTATAATTCTTTGCCTCAAAAACCGTGAAACCTAAAGTGTAGCACTTATTTTGAATCGGAGGAAGTATGTAAATTAACATAATGAAATAAACATAATCACACACACAGCATCAGAATGTTTGTTTATAGTCAATACTTAAAACAATTATGAAATGAATTCCATATGTAGACACTATATGCACCATTAACTGCATTATTAAATCATACTTTGAATTTCATGTATGTATCAGTATTATGGTCATGTTGACTAAAAAGATCAATTTAAGGAATTTCAGTATCTATAGCTATAGTAAAAATCAAAAGTTAGGGTTAGAGTTAAATGGTTAACGATTATAGTTTAAGGTTAAGTTTACACTACAAGAAAAATCCGGTATAGCTACGGAAATTGCGACGGAACTCATTTGCGAGGAAGAAATTTGCTACGGAATTTTGCTGATTAGCTACGGAAAATCAGTTTTTGCTACGGAAAATCAACTTTTTGCTACGGAATTTTGTCCGTAGCTATTCAAGAATTTTTTTGTAGTGTTAGGATTTAAGATATTGATTTTTTTTAAAAGAAAATCGAGAATCTATTATAAATATAGATACAATAATATTATTGTGTTGTTGACTAATCAAACACCTAAAATGTAGTTAAAATATAAAAAGATATCCTGCAAAATTACGGCTGTGAATAATATGTATTGCACTGTCCATCCCTAAACATGAATTTAGTAGATGGACTTGACATGAATTAATATTGACCCTGATAATTTGTATATGTTAAATAACATGTAGTGTTTAAACAAATTGAGGATAACCTGCAGTGTTTAAAAAGGGTACACTTTGATAATATAACGGGTACTTTCTGACGTTCTATAACCTGCAGCGTTCAACCCTTTGTAATAATCCTAATTCCGTCCAAGACATATATTGACTTTTATGCAGTTTAGTAAAAATCAAAACACTATATGCGTGCAATTGAACATCCATAACGGTATTGAACATCAGATTATATTTAAAGTTAAAAGATTTTAAAAAAATGAAATGTATATTAAAAAATGGTTATGGTTTTGATTTTGAGCTCATGCAGATTACTAATCCCAAATACTCCATAATGTTTTAGAGAACTGGTTGATTAAGGCTTCTGAATAGTCAAGGAAGATGAATATTTTTTTTTATGATTATAACCGGTACAATAAACTGTTTAAGTAGGCTATGATGCACTAAAAGAGGATAATTACGATAATTTATTAGATAATTAAGATATATTTGAATTCAATACTAAATTAAGTAAGATAATTATGGTAAATTTAAAATCTATAATAAATTAAATCTGCTAATAATAGAAACGATATTATCACCTTTGAAAATTTAATTATGTTCCCTAATTGTTTGATTATGACAATAAATGCAGTAAATAAATTGAATAAAAAATCAGATTTAAACAATGAGCGGGAAAACAAAATTCTGGGTGAATATAGGAGTGACACGTGGCACCCTAAAAAGCTTCTTTTATTATACATAATAGATAATAGATACATATTTTGACATTTTTTAAGTTATACTTCATATGTCCTAATAAAAATTTCTAATTTCTCACCGTTGAGCAATTTTTAATCAGCCTTAATATCTTTTAATTTCTAATTTCTAATTATACTTCATACTATTTTTTACTTTCTAATAAAATACTATTATTACTAAGAATATTACTATCTATTATGTATCTTTCTTTCTCCAAACCATCCTTATATTTATTTATAGTTATGAGTTTTTCTAATGTATGCCCCTGGGGCATACGATAACGGCATTCAATGAAACAGTAATTTCCCAATATATATTGAATAACATTAATAAACTGTAACTCCTACCATTTTTAGAAGATGCATTTAATACGGTTTTATGTTTAATAGGAAATTGTTGCTTCATTAAATGACGTTATCATATGCCACAGGGGCATATATTAGAAAAACCTTAAAGTTATTACCAATAACTCCACCTATCGCCTAAAAGCTTATTCCAAAGAATTTGAGAACTTTTTTTGTTTGGACGGAAGGAGTAAGATATTGATTTGATTATTTATTTTGCAAATAACAAATAAATATTATAGGAATGATGTATATACTTATCTTTCCTCTTATTATTTCAAGATAAGTGTTAAAATTAGAGGATAGTATGAAGAAAAGAGAATAAGTGAATTAATCTATATATACTAAAAAAAACGAGTTTCACTTTCGATGTTGCATTTAATACACTGCATTTTATCAAACATTGAATATTTATATAACTCCCAACGATGAAAATCAGCGATTTAACTGCCGAGGAAAACAAACATCATCCTCATTTAACCCAGCAATAACTCATTCTTTATTACAACTGTTTAAGAAGCTAAACAGCTAGAAAGTAGAAAAGGTCGAGGCCTTAATTACAGCCATTATTGAAACAATGTTATTTGTATGTTTCTATAATAAATTCAGCCATTACCGAATTAAGTCTCCATGCCTGGGATTATAAAAAACAGTTGGCACAATTCCATAAAAAGTGAAGTGGTTAAGTGTTGGAATCAAAATTAGAACAACGGAGAAATGGAGGCAATTTTCTTTTTATTAGCACCTTAAATTGGAAAATATGAATACAAAGATAACAACGAATTGACTTTGTAAGTCACTACCATTTCCTGATTATATGCAACTAAATCAATACCATTTCCGTTCCATTATATACAATTCTATTTTTGTATCCACGGATGCAGGCCAAACTGGAGGAGCAGGCGAGCAGCTGGTAAGTATTATTTTTTTGTAATGTTAGAACCCTAATACTAATATGTCATTTTTTTTAAATTTAAATTTTATTTTTCATGTGGCGATAGCATGTGCTCCCAATAACATGAATTTCGATATGGACATGCTTATGAACATGTTTGGTGGCCTTGGAACTGGCTGACTTACAGCACTAAACACTTCAAATGGTAACATGTCTACAATTATTCCCTCTCTCTTTCAATAAATTTATACAAATACTTAAAAGAAATTCTAATTTTTCACGTCATGATTCTTTATTCGATTTTGTGTTTGGTGTATTATTTTTTTTAGGAGAGAAATGAGGACACCTTTCATCGTATAAAATTTCTATAATAAGCTATTAAATAGTTGATGATGGTTTTGATACAAAAAACAACATTTTTGATGGTTATAGAGAGAAAAATGCTAGGTGGATCTACTCCTTTTACAACGAAGTAACCAGTTTTGTTTATGGTTTCGTATCAGGAGAGTGCAAAGTGGAGATATTTGAAGCTATGTTGATTGTGATGGTAAGTTGTGGCCTCAAGTGGAATGAGTACAGGGAGAAAAATGATAAGTATTGAGTAGAAATAATTTAAGGAAGCCATTTCAAAGTGAAAATATTAGGGATTGTGTGATTATTAAACATAAATAATGGGTAAATAAGATAAAGGAAAAAGGGGAAAAAAACCTTTAGTCAATGAAAAAATTAAGTTGTTGGTGTGTCTTATAGATTCCTTTATTGTAATGTTTCTTATACGATATATTTAAGTTTGTATTTTTTTTAAACGGAAAATCCTAATATACTCCTAATATCACATTATGTGTACTATGGGAACTGAACACCCGTCCACCAGGAAAAAAATGTTTGATTTGGAAGGTATTGAAAAAATGTTTGATTAATAATCTAAAATTTGAAATACCATTTAATAAGTCTAAAAATTTACATGGAACAATAAAAATGAGCAAACTTGATTAAAAGTTTCATAAAAAAACTCTTACATGTTTTATTCAACTGAAACTGGAAATTTTAGATGTTTGGTAAAAGACAAAATAGTTGAATCAAGTCTGATTCATAGTCGAACTTATCATTTTTTTTAATAATTTTTTTAAACACATAAATTGATACTGATTTTTCATTAAATATTAAATTTATGCTCAAAACAGATAGGTTATAATTTTTGTTTTTAATAAAGTTTTACACATTGCTTTTCAGGAACTACTAATTACAGGTGTTGATGGAAGATATATAGTAAAATAACCTTTTACCCTTACTTTTAATTTTAAATATTGTTTTCCTATTTTTATTCCCAAGGTATGAGATTCATTTCCCAATAACTATCTATTTAGTCAAATTTAGTCATCACTATAATATTTTACCTCAAACATGTGTAACAACAATGTAAATATGTAATATTTTTGTGGGGAGGTGATGTTACCACCACAAAAATCACTTCTCACACCACAATCTATGTTTTAATATAGTTGTACAGTCTGCTTTAAAACTTGTACCTTGTGGTAGGGGGGGTAATTTGTATGGTGTAGATATTACTTCCTTTTTTTTGGGACGGAGGAAGTATTAGTTTAGCAAGCATTCAAACGTTTTCTTACAACTGCATACAAAATAATCAAACATTAAGTTATTAAATTAAAAAGAAACTCAACGACAAAAATCCCGACATACCAAAATTATAATCACTTACTTTAGCAATAAACCCTACCGTAAATACTAGCAATTCCTTATTTATTAAACAGATAATAAACAAAAAAGAGCAGTAAATATGTAAATAAGCAAAAAAAGAATGAACAAAACCCACATGAACCGATCTCCAAATCAAAAACAAATCTCACCGACCATCTTAAACGAATTACTAACAACAAACGGCGTCGGTGGGTGACTCAATGCCATATTGTGTATTTCCAGTGTAGGCAAAAGAATCAAACCCTTCCGTAGTTTGCATCTTTTTAATCACTTGAGGCAAAGGGGCCGCAAGGTCAATTCCATACATACCATACGCTTCCGGTTCAGCCTGTTTCCAAAGATCGGCTAAAGACGCGAGCACGTTGACCACATGGCTCATGTCGGGTCTTTGGTACGGCTCACGGGCACAACAGTGGCCGGCTAACTCGGCCACTTTGGCCACACTGGCTAACCGTTCTTCATCGAGGTCGTTGATGAGACACGGGTCGATTGCTTTTTTGAATGTTTCGCGGTTTACGTGCATTTTTCGGAACCATTGGACGAGATGGACGCTTTCTTCGGGTTGGTTTTCTTCTAGGGCTTTTCGTCCAGTTATTAGCTCCATTAGGATTAGACCGAAGCTGAATACGTCCACTTTGGTAGTTACTCGCCCTGTAACTGAATAACCAACCAACAAACCAACCATTTTTAAATAAATCAATAAATAGTTGGTGACCTCTTTATCATGCACATAACATGTAACTTTCCAAATTTTGGAAGTTTTTTTTGATGATTTGTAAGCCATATAAGCGGCCACATCATCGGTTCACATGTTATAAGAGGTCTAATATATACAATAGCAATAATTATTCCCCAACTAAATTTGTACGACTTGGATTTCTCAAAATAGTATGTGAGACTTGATGTTTGTTGTGCGACTATGCTGACTTCAGATTTATATTTATGCGACTCGGATGTTTTTCTTGTGCGACCAGACAATTTTTTGTGCGACTAGTGAACAAAGAGACCATTTTTCTGTGCGGCTAGAAGACACTTGTCAGTTTTTGTGTGGAAGTCAAACAATATTTTGAGAAGATCTAAAACTCTCAAAGAGAAGTCTTTTTTTGGAATTTTGGTTCTTACTTTATCTATTTATTGGAATCACCTATTATTAATAGTTTATTACAATAACACTACACGATAAGTTTATTACCTGCATATTCGGGTGCAAGATAACCAAAAGTTCCCGCCAATTGTGAAACAAGCGAAACTTTACCATCGGGTGCAAGTCTCACTCGCACATATCACATACGAAGTATTTAGCAGGAGTGGAGTGACAATTCAGGTCGGGTTCGGATTGGCGGGTCAGGAACGTTCAACATGAAACCGACATGTTTATATAAACGGTTTAGATATCCCAACCCTAACTTGTTTACCTTAAACCCGAACCTAACACATATAACCTGTTTAATTAAACGGGTTAAACTGGTTAGCAGGTCAAACAAGTTAAAAGGGTCAAACAGGTCATACATGTTGTTATTATTCCACAAATTCATAACAAAATACCAAAATAACATATTACTAAGTAGTCTTTTTAGTTCTTATCTAAGTATTAGTTACGTTTAAACTAGTAAACTATAAACTAAATATAAATATATATTTTTTAAGGGTTTTTCTAACTCATGCCCTTAGGGCATGAGATTAGAAGCATTGATTGAATTTACAGTTACCATTTATATTGAAAACTGTATTTAATTATTGTAAACGTTAGACTTCATTTAATGCATTTTTTGATTTGTTAGGAAATGTTTTGATCAATTAATGCTTCTAATCTCATGCCCTTAGCATGAGTTAGCCAAACCCATTTTTTAAATATATTTTATTAATTAAGCGCGTTGGCGGGTCGACCCATTTAAATTATCATTGACCTGAACCTAACATGTTTAATAAAAGGGTCAGTCGAGTCAACCAGACACTGGCCCAATTATTTTTTTTACCTCAACTCAAACCTGTTTATTTTCATGTCGGTTTCAGGTCGGATTTCGTGTCGGGTCAGACATTGCCATCCCTAGTATTTAGTAGTCGTCCAAAACACTTCGCTCTTGTTTTACCGTCAGTTTTGATTTAATATCACCATATCATTACTTTTTCACTATGAAATGCCCTTATTAACGGCACTTATTCATTCTTCGATAGTTTTGACTCATCACCATCACGTCTAACATTTTAATTAAATACAAAACTTATAATAGGTAAAACTTATAAAAGAAAATAAATAAAATTAAAATAATAATTCTTTTAATATTATTAAAAATTATGAACAAAGAAAAATATATGAAACTTAACCTTGTCCCACTTTCGGGTTTCCTTTCTCTATGCCTTTCCATTCTCTATGCCTTTCACTTCATCACTTCTTCTTTGATTAACCGGTTTCACCATTCACCAATGAGCCCAACCAACGAGGTCATGAAAACGGCGTTATTTGGGAGTCAATACCGATGAAGAAATCGACAGTGCAGTTGGGATGGGTTTTATTGGACATATGGGATCGCATAAGTAGAAACTAAGTATTGTCAAACTAGAATTGAAAGTTGAACATTTGTTTGGGGACAAAGAATGCATTTAACTATTTTAAAATAAAATACACGAAAACATTTGTAATAAAAGGAAACACCCGAGATAAGATTACTGCTAACAATGACGCAAGTACGCAACGGATGCTATTAGTTTTTTCAAATCAACGTCACGTCAACTCAAACTCTAACTGAAATACAATTGACATTCCAATGTCATTAATAACTATTCTCTTAAGTTTTTTTGAACTCACCATTATAAATATACACACACCAAAAAAAATACTAAATATTGTATTAAATTAACATGGCCCCACCATTGGGAAGAAGGCTTCGGTGGGTGACTAACGGATCCCGTTAGCACAATCCTAATTACGTAAGGATTTAATAAAATTGGTTAATAAAAAGCTATATATGTTATAAAGTATATCATATAAGGTGTTGTTTTCTAAGCCTCTTAATGATTCAGTTAAGAGGACAACCTCTTTTTCAGACAGATTCAGAACGTTTGGTAAGGCCTCTTAATCAGCCTCTAAATAAAAAATGGAACATGTTCTACCTCTTAATCGGAGAGATGTAAGGGGGAGTCTGAATCACTCAGGCATCTGCTTTATTCAGATATTAATCATTTAGATGCTACCAAACAACATCTTATTAAGTCTACAAAGCAATATATGATTGTAATATTTTACAAAGTATATACTTTCAGATGCTATCAAATAAATATTATTTTTTAATGAAAAAATAAATATAATGGACCTCCTTGAAAATTTCTAAATATAATGGACATCCTTGAACATTTCTCTCTTTTACTAAATAAAATAAATTATTAAAGATTATCACGTATTTTAAAATTGTCAAAAATGAAAACTATATCACATAGAAACGGACGAAGTAGAAGACATGTGAAGATAAACTAAAACACATTTAATCATTTTATTGAGTATATTGATTCTTATGCTTAAATGTATGTATAACTGGCATTTCCCTAATTTTGATATGAATTTGAAATTCTGGACTTCTGATAATTATGTAGATAAAATTCTGAAAGATATTCTTAATCAATTCCGTGACCCGCAAAGGTTTTGAACAATCAAACCATATCTATTTCCATCAATCAACGGATGTTCAACCAATTTATTTAACTTATTATAATAATAAGATTACTTAATTAACACTACTACAAAGTAAGTTGTATGTTCCTTAGAAAGTTAAAATAAAAAATAAGATTATTTAATAGAATAATGGTTGTCCATCATAACTTTGTATTATAACACCCAACTTACGGAACCGACCATTAAACGTATCACGCTGATCATAGGTTCCACGAATACACCCACGTGCTACATTGTATTTTCACGTCAAACATTTCATATTCTGTATGGGCATGTTATTGTGGGTGACAAGTGGATGAACTCACAAACACCGCCCCTCAAGCTGTGGGGAGGTTCCGTGAAGGGAAAGTGGATGAACTATGGGGAGTGACCATGGATTCGTGTAACATTCCAAATTTCTCAATAAATCCAAACTTTTTAAATAAGATAATTAAATATCAAAATCATTATTATGTAAAAATGTTGCATTTATTAAACCAAACTAGGTTATTACCCGTGAAAATTCCCGGGGTGGTTATTAATTTTGCTAAATGTAAGTATGATTACTAAATATATGATATTGAATTATAACATAAATAATGAAATTCAATTGTCACTAATGATATAAACGTGAGCATATGCGATTACATAATAATAATAAAATGATAACACATTAAACCAAACAAAACAAAGTCAAATAAATTAAGGAAAATGCTAATGACAACCCTTAGGGCTGTCAGTAAGAAGACAAAATACACAAACGAAAACCCCCTGAATTTTAGAAATATTATTTTTTTAATTAATGTACAAGTTTTTTATACATGTTAGGGCTGTCATTAGCAAAACCCATAAATTAAATATTACTAAAAATGTGTCATTATAACATGAGTACCTAATCCTATGATCTGAAGTACCATTCATTAACTACTTTTTCTGTTCAATGTTTTTTAATGATATAACCGAAACACCAACTTTTAGAATTAATTGATAATCAAGTTTGGCCTCGAAGTTTAATATTCTAAATTCAAAAAAAAATTCACCATTGGTATATAAAAAGTTTTGATGACTCAAGCAAAAAATTAAAAATATTAAAATAATAGAAAAAATCTTTAAATTCCATTAGCTATTTGCAAATTTTGTCTATACCTTCAACAATTTGTCCCAATACTTGCTGCCAGAACCTACAAATTCAGTTCCTATTTTCTCTCCAAATCAGGTTTCAGGTTTACCAGTCTCGGGCCGGTTCGCATAATTCTATTCGGATTTAGGACCGGCACTTTAAGAGCCAATTAATTATTTTTGTAAGGTCTTCCATATTCTATACATAGTAGTGCCTTCCATTTCTATTTCATACATTGGATAGTTTCCTATTGTATTACACATTCCAAATATTAATTGCCTAAATTCAGCACCAACTCCACCAACAATCAAAATCTTCATTAATTGCCTAAAGACATTCCAGAAATTAATTGCCTAAATAGCATCTTTCTTAATTTCTCTAAATTTTTAATTACATTTTAAAATTATTTGCATCATTTAGACAAATATGATCAATATGGTTTATTCGTTTTACTAAAATTCCCATCACAGCATAATGGATTGTATGTTATGTTTTATTTAGACAGAACTGAATACAATAACACTGCAGTGCAGCCATCAAAAAATGCAGTTGCACAGCAAAAAAATGCAGCCAACAACACTGTTTTGCAGCCACCGCAAAAACCGGGTTTACCAGTACTAAACCCGCTTGTTAACCGACCGACCCGTATACGAACCGGAATCGGTTAACTTGGTCCGGTTTAAGGTCTTCGAATATTCAGTTTTCCGGTTTTTCGGGTTTGCTGTCCAGTTTTGGAACCGACTATTCTAGGTCATAATGAAGATCACAAAGATTTGATGAATGTACATTTTTAATTGAGAATTAATAAATCACAAAAAAATGAAACAAGATGTGAACAAATGGAATAGGAGAAACCAGTTGTACAAAAAAAGGAGAAATTTACACCTATTACAAATGCCATCGAAATTAAAAAAAAAAAAACTGATTGAAGTTAATTACCTAACTAATTACATAGGTGCCCAAATTAAAAATTGAACAAAAGCTAAAACTTTGTTCTGCACATTTAGCAGCCCCTTGTTTCCATCTTCTTCAATTAATTTCCAAGCTCGTTCACTTTTTGCCGACTACCTCCACAACAATAACACCGGTTGGTTTGGTAATTAGTATTTGGGATTAAAGTCATAACATATATACACGTGTATTATCACTTTGAATGTCAACATATTCTGGCAAATTGAAACAATATTCTTGCAAATTAGGCAGGTATTAAACCCGAGATATCGTTCCTAATTTTATGCAGCGCAATCCATCCATAATTAACTGCCTTAAAGCATTGCCTCTAATAGAATGTTGAATCGTAGCATAAGGACTAAATAAAACGGGCGGGAAAATATAAAAATGACCAATAAAATGTTGCCACATGTCAGGATGGCTATCTAAAAAGGCGACAAGTGGCATCTTAATGTTTCTTTTATTAGTATTATTATTATAGATTTAGAAACCATTCAAAGTATAATGTGCGGAAGCATAAAACATAAATAAATAATAGCAAGGCAAATCTCGTCGCCTCAACCTTCTCCTTGTTGAAATATATTTTCAAATTAACCAAAATAACCAAATGAATTGTACTAATCTGATATTGACGAAGATGAAGAACACACCGCACGGAATAGAGATTCCTGTCCTTAAAGGTTTATACGTGTTTTATACAATGTAAGCCTCAAACGTATACACCCAGGATTTGATGCGGTTGGACGGTATGTTTCTACAGCAATGAAACACTGTACAACACAAAGTTGAGTACTTGGAAACAAGAAGAATCGAAGTAGCAAGAGGTAGAGAGTGTTCTGTGTTTTTGGTGTGTATGAAATGATCTACACGAGTCCCTTTTATAGCCAAGCAGTGATACCCAAAATGATGACGGTGGTTTTAATGTGGAGACATAAAAACGTAATCAAGTGCAAAGTGTGCATAAATCGCGCCATTTGGTGTCATCGGTCTCGGCTCGGCGCGCGTGTGGGTTAAAGATATGAAAGACATTATAAACCCACAAAAGCCTTTGAAAGCTTAAGATATGAAAGATATTATAAAGTATAAACCCACAATTAATTCTTCCTCCCACCAATGTGGGAACTTGCCAACTTGCAATTTATTAATTAATACTTCTATTTAATTAATAGAGTAAATTGCTATTTTTGTCCCTGTGCTTTACCCGATTCTGTGTTTTTGTCCCGGTGGTTTTTTTCCCCCTTTTTTTGTCCCCAAATTCCGTTTCTTTATCCTTCCGTCCAAGTCTGTTAGTTTTCCACCGTTAAAACCCCTCACATGCTTAAAATGTGAGGGTATTTATGTCTTTTTACCTAAATCATTTGCACCTCATGCATTAATGATTGTACCTAAGTATTATTCACTTTCTTCTTCATCCTCTTCACAAGTTCTTCACAGACACCCATCATCACCTGCAACACCTTCCTCTCCTCTCTCTATACACTCCCTCCAGTCATCTTCTCCGGCGAACTCCAAGAATCATATAACTTCAAATCTTCAATACCCCCAAATGGCTGATCGTTCTTCCTGGGTGGATTATCAGGCATTCTATTAACATCATGACTGAAACGACCTGAATCAGAAGTCAACCCTAGGGTACTTATCTTTCTCCATTTACGAAAATTCCCAAATTAAAAGTGACCTAGTGATTTGTTTGACGATTATAAGCAAACGAAGTTGTTTAATTGATAATCGACAGCAGCGAAAGCAGCAATTTGTTGCTTCGTCTTCACATAGAAACCCTAAAATATTTACATCACTAGTGATCAAGATCTCATCATTTCCTATTGTAAAGCTGATTCAGATGATTCTTCAACCCAAGGAAATGCAGCAGCAGCGGGATCGATATATATCAGCAACATTTTAACAGGAAAATGTCTTGCAAAAGTAAAAGCAATAAACAACAATTCACAATTAGACGATTGCATTTGTAACAAATCTAATAACAAAACAACAAAAGATGCAAATGCAACTCAAAACAACGGATTCAAGGCAGAAGAATCACAAGCTCTGTTTCAGAAGCCTTAGAAGACATACCCCTAAAATATAAAAATCGAATCTTTAAAAAAATAAGAAAAGCTTCTGAAGAATTATAAACCGAAAAGGAAATGGGGAAAGGTAAAATTCTTATTGCATATCTCTCTGAAAATTGAATTTGGATGAAGGCAAGATTGATACAGAAGCTTGCGGCAATGGTTAGTCACATGGGAGTCCAATGGTTTTACAGGTGTTTGGTAGCCTAAGAAGATGACCATGGTTGCAGGCGGTGGCTGGATCTTGTTATCTCCTACGAGTGTTCACTGCAGGCGGTGGCTGGATTTTGTTGTTTGTGTTATTTCTTGGTTGTGTTCTTTCTTAATATTTTGATGAATGCTGATGATGAAGAAGGTCAGGACGATGGAAGGGGATGATATATTGAAATCTGATGAGGATGGAGTTTGAAAACCCTAGTTCTTGGTGAGGGAAGGAAGAAGATGAAGATAAATTATAGAAAAATAGAAATATAAAAGAAAAGGATAACTAGACTAAAGTACCCTCACGTTTTCAGCACGTGAGGGGTTTAACGGCCAAAAAGAAACGGATGGTGGACGGAAGGACAAAAAATCGGAATTTGGCATAGTTCATGGACAAAAAAACGGTAAAAAACCACAGGGACAAAAACACAGAATCGGGTACACCACATGGACAAAAACAGTAATTTACTCTAATTAATAATATTTCCATCACTCCTTACCCGTCACACTACTAGTACAGTACATGCACATGAGGAGAGTTTGAGTAAGATAATGCTTAGTGAATTTTCAAACCATACACAGGATTCATCTATACCATCAATTATGCACACACATAACAAACACATAAGAAATCACATGTTACACAGACATTTATTAATTAAAATTATATTTAAATTATTATTATTAACACCAGGTGGCCAGCCTAATAGCACACAACGCATACGCCCCAGACCCAAAACGCCTAATCCTCCACCCATGTGGTCAGTGGCAGATGTATGTTGAAGCAAGAGGGGTGCATGGCACCCACTTGGTGGACCACTCTCATGTGGAAAAAAATTTATAAAAGAAAATTAATGATAAATTTGTATGTGGTCCCCACTCAAAATTTTATGAAGGCCCTGGTTAAATTTAATCCTGAATTCGCCACTGCATGTGGTGCCCAGGTGCCACGTCATACCATATTCACACCCATCATGAAAGTGACTCAGTACTTCCCGAAAGGAATCACAATTCAATATTTATTAAAACACATAAACATACCACATGCCATGCACATATCATCACACAACAATCAGCAGTTCATCATCATAGTATATCAATCATATCATGAATGTAATATATAGCACGTGACATGTAACAAAATATCGGGTACGCTATTAATGTATTTCGGTGAGGAAACTCACCTTAGGTATGCTAGCAACCGTTAGTCCTCAAACTGGCTAAACAAATTCCCGAGACGATTTAGAACCTATTAACATTTAAGTATACGCCTGTCAAAAGTGTTGCTATCGAATGCAACTATTATTGATATAATATAATTAATGTATTTTTTTAAACGATGAATTTTTGTCTAATATACAATAATATTGGGTCGAGAAGTAACTTTCTTGAACCTTTTAACCTATTAACATTATTTTAAAGAAAGATGAAAGCATCCTGACCCGCTTCCCAACCCATGATACTGGCAAAACTGTAGTGCTTAGTTGGAAATGATAGCATATGAATTTTTTTGAAAGGTATTCTAGTTATAATAGCTCCTCCAAGGTGGTCCAGCTTATACACATGATGTTATGACTTAATCGTTGTCGACGTGGTCATTTTTGAACCTTCGCATAAACATATGGTAAATGTAGGGGTGAGCATTTTGGACCAAAAAAACCAAACCAAGCCGAACCAAACCAAAAAACACGTAATCGGCTCGGTTTGATTTTACAATTCTTCATCTTCGGTTTCAGTTTTATCGGTTTCGATTCGGTTCTCGGATAAAATGAACATTTAGGCTAAAAAACCGAACCGAAACCCTAACCGAACCGAACCAAAACCTAAAACATGTAACCGGTTTGGTGTCGGTATTGAAAATTCATTATATATTTTCGGATTCGAATATATTGGTTTCGGTTCAGTTTATATATCGTGCTCACCCCTAGATAAATGTTTACTCAAGAAGGGATTAAACCCATAACCTATAGAAAATTATTCATAAGCTCGTATCACTAGACTAAGACGATATGATAGTATAGCACATAGGTAATAAAGCCTATTATAAGAATAAATTTTCACCTTCAATATCTTCCCTTTATACAATTACAATACCATCACATAACCAAACAATAAGTTCGACTATATATATTGAAAAGAATAAGAGGAACCTATACAATGACAAAACATAAATCAAAACCTCCAACTATCATACACACCACAACATAGTATGCATACTTCCTACAACAAATTCAACCAACAATCAATCATGAACAAATAATAAATTACCAACAAAATAAGTTTTATAAAAATAAAGAAATACTCACGTAATTAACATATACTTTTATCATATTCAGTTTCCACCCAAATCAGGCCTTGTCTTCTTCTTTGGTTTCATTAGTCTTGCCCGTGTTCGTGTTCGCGTTCGTGTTCGCGTTGGCGTTCGCGTTCGGGTTCGTATTCGCGTTCGCGTTCGCATTCGCGTTCGCGTTATTTTTACCGATGATTGCTTTCTTTGCTTTGATGAATGATTTCTTCACTTTTCCCATAAGGCTATTTGATTGTTTCGGAGTAGTTTTCTCTTCTTCTTTCGTTGCTGATTTCGGTTCATCAACCGTTTTCTCTTCATTCGGTGTCGTTTTGACATTTTCGAGTTCCCGTTTTTCAACTTGTTCCTTAGTTTCTTGTTTTCCTTTTTCATCAGTTGTGCTCAACTCCTTTGGTGCTTCTTTTTCATCCTTTTTAACGTCAGTTTCAGTTACGGCAACAGTTTCGGTTAATGGTTCTTCTGGGATTACTTTCGGTTCACATTCTACTTTCGGTTGTTCTTTATTCTTCATATCCATCATAGCAATCTCGTCGGCAGGAACCGAGAGTACTTTTTCGTCAGTTAGTTTCTTTTCGGGAACCGATTCTTCTTTCACAACTGTAACTTGTTCATCATCTATGCCCTTTTTAGCAACTATGACACCCGTTTCCGCAAGTTCTTGTTTCGGTTCTTCCTTTTCGGCAGGTTTTTCTTCAATGATTTCTTTTACAGGTTCTTTTTCAGTGTTTTTCTTTTCAACATTCTCGACTTCAACCTCGGTTGTCGGTTTTCGTTCCTCGTTTGTCTTTTTTGTTTCTTCAACTTCAGAAACCTCTATTTTTGGTTCAGTAACAATCGGTTCGGTTTTCTTTTCTTCTGCATCAGATGGCGGCAATTTGGGTTCGTTATCGGGAGCCATTTCTTCGGTTTTTAGAGTTTCTTCTTCAAGTAAATTTTTGGGTTTTGTTTCTTCGGTTTCAACCTTCGGCAACTCGGTTTCTTTATCAGCAACAATTACTACTTCGGTTGTTGGTGTTTCAACTTCCTTTATTTCTTCAGTGGTTTTCGTTTCTTCTTCCTCAAGTTTCTTAATCTCTTCAACAATAATGGGTTCGGGTTTCTTGTCCTCCAAGGTGTCTTCAACTAAACATGGGGAGTCCTCGATCTTTGTTTTTTCCTCTACAACTTTATCAACTTCTTCTGTGTCAACTTCTTTCACATGAATCTCCTCTTTCACTTCCTGATGCAATTCATGGTATTATTTATTCAACAATTTATAGATTTTGAACCCAGTTTGACCGGGGATACGGACAGGGATCCGGAATCCCGGATAAAGGAATCCGGGATGGAGACAGGGGCAGAGTGACATTAAATCTCTGCCCTGAACCTGGATCCCGGAAAGTATACTAATATATATTCTCTACTCTACGTCCCACAAAAAAAAATTCTCACTTTACCCTAAAATTTTGTCATACAAAAAATTTCTTATTTCTCAAATTTAAGGGCAGCTCAATAATATAATTAATTATTAACAAAAATGATATTTGTTCTTACTATTTGTTATTACTCATTTTTCTATTCATTTTATAAGATGACATGTAAAATCAAGTAATTTTCTATCATAATATCATCGCTTGATTTGCACGTATATTTTGATCTAATGAAAGTTAAGTAGAAACAAAAAATACATAGAAAGCAATACCATTACTCTATGATTAAAGAGGTCATGTCATGATTGCTTAAAAATTCTACCTCAAAACATGCCCAAGTATTACACTCATAGGTCATGAATTATTTGTTCTAACATAAATCCAAAACAACTTAGACCCGATATTTCGTTCTTTCTGATGGCACAAAAATTAATCGTATTTATAAACGAGCATACTAATCGATTAAGATTGAATCTACGAGAGATGCGATAAATAACCATAGCAAGACCGTATAAGCATAATTACTAAACTATGTAAAAACTTATATAAACATATCGAAACCAAAAGTAATCAAGATTCAATAACATTAAACACATATCATCAAGAACACAAACAACAATATCCGGGATACATCTGAATTGAATATGTACCTCGTGGAGAACAGGGTGATCGGGTACACTATCTTCAGTAGCCATGGATGAAGATGAAACAAGTTTAAGTTTAGTTTGGGGAATTAATTAAGAGAGAGATTGAAAGTAACATAAGAGGAAAGGAGAATTATATGGTTGTCAAAAATGGAAAAGAGAGAATGTATGTGAGAAGAAGAACCACAAATAGGGAGTGCTTAAAAGCAAAGGAGTTTTATGGCGGGTGACATGATGAGGTTTTTTTATGATAATTTTAATTAAGGTGTTCCACTAGTAAAAATTTGGTCTCTATTGTCAAAATGGTTGATGCTTTCAAGTTCGAACACTAAGGGCAACAAAAATATAACCTATTGTAGCCACATATGTTCATATGCGCCGACTTTAGGTTACCCGCAATACGAATAATCATATTAATTAAAATTAGTCGACTATCGAATCGAGTCGAAAAATATGAAAAGAAAAAGATGTTGGTTATCTGTCAATTATGGGTGAGTTGGAGTCTTTACAATTAATTATAAAAATATGAGGGGGGAAAAGAGATATATAATGAGATGTGGTTGTCAAAAGGCAAAGTGACAAGCTTTAGAAGGGACCATTTCATTTAACGGCTTTATTTTGTTTGGGTTGTATAGTTGTATACCTTGTCCACTAGCTACCAACACATTATTTCATAAATCATTAACCTTATACTCCGTGTTTGTATAATTATGATAAATAATATTGCCTTTATATTAAAATAACTGATCCATTTTGAATTTTTCGTTTTTTAAGATAAAAGATTGTAATGAATGTTAATTTAAATTAAATTCGATAGTTCGTGATTAGTTTTACATATTATAATTAAAATGAGTTTAATTATATATAAAAGTCTAATTAAAGTTAAATGAGTCATTTCACTTTAATAAAGGAGATATTAGTAGATACTATTTTTTACCAAATAAAGAAAGTTTTAAAGTGTATCACTAATTTTAAAACACCCCAAAATGAAAAGTGTATCACTTATTTTAAAATCGAGGAAGTATAAGGTTTCTAGTGTTAGTGAAATTCAATGTTTTAACAATTGAGTTGGACCAGGAAATGGTGTGATAATGGTGTGATGGGGCCGAATCAATATTCAAGATATGGGTTGGATTAAACTGCCGGGTTGGACCGAACCGGTCCCAAAAAACCAGATTGGGCCAATCTTTTTTATTTTTTTATGTTTTAACTTTTTTTTACATTAATTTCATTAATATTTCATTGATAAAGAAATATTCGTGAATGTTTTTAACTTAATGTTATTTGATGTTTTAACTTAATGTTATTTGATGTTTATGTGTGTCATTAAATGTTTTTAACCTAATTTTACATTCATGAATAGTCTCATTCTTTATTTATTTATCATATTCAAGACGGATTATCTTCATAATTAGTAATTTTTTGATTTTCGATTACTTACAAAAGAAAATTTTAGTTAACTTATCATAAATAATGAATAATACTGTAATGCGGTTCAACCAGTCCGCTCAGTGCAACCATTTTTAAAAAATCAACCAGTTTAAAACATTGGTGGTATGTGATTTCTTTCCAACCTAAGTGTGTAAGTTCAAGTTTTGTTAGAGATGTGATATATAATTGTGTATAAATGCTTAAAAAACGATTACAATATCAAGTTATTCTAGTACACGATTAAGGACCGTCCAATCATAATTGACTTGATCGTTTTCAAATAGAAAGACTATTAATATTTTGTAAATTTGTTTCATAGGCTAAATTACAACTACTAACGTGTAAGCATATTGTTTTCTTAAGTTCAAATATATTCCACACTTGCCACTAACGTTATAGCTAGGTTAAACTTGTCTATAGATTTCATTTGAATGATAAATTATCAAATTGAAATTACACTCTTTATTGTTTTATATCTTTATAGATGTAAAGATAAATCTTATTTAATAATACTTATAAAAGTGTCACAAAAAGATTTAAAAAAAAAAAAGTCATTACATTATGATAGAAAATAGAGCTTTTTGTTTAATGTATATTTAAGAAAGAGTTTCACCTATACATTAAAAAATGTGGGCAAAGGGGCCATTGGAAGTAAAAAGAGTTTCACCGGTTGATTATTCAAAATGAGTAGAATATGATAGGAATAAATAGTTGAAAGAAATATCATAACTCATATTATTGCACACCATATATAATCAATATTAGCGTTATCCAGTTTAACTGGTCAACTCGTCTGGTTTGACTATATTTAAAGCATTTGACCGGCAAAAAAATGGTTTTTAAAACATTGGTTTTGAGTGACTAGTTGATCGTTTGACACATTATATAAAATGTCGACTATAACTTATATCCTTCTACAATCTAGAGGTAGCACAAAGGTATTTTTATTTTATTTACGATTATATGTATTGAATCGAATGAACAAGGAAATGAACTATAGAATAAGCTCCACCCCGCCCTCACCCGTTTTTATAGTATAATGATGTTAAAGAGGTAAAAAGCCTTTAACATAACTTTAACTTGTACTCCTAATTTGAGCTTTTAGTCTTCAACTTTTTACTATTCTAATTTGAACATCCACCTATATTCACATGTTAATCGATACTACTACGAAATAGTGTGATTCTCACGATTTTAAACTTTTTGTACTTGTCACTAGAGCCCCCACTTAAGACTGGTGCCAATGGAGGGTAAACGACGATATAGGTTGCCTTCCCTCCATTGGCACACATCATTTCTATGAGCTCATCGGTTGATGCAATAAGTTGAAGGAAGATGAGAATAAGTGAAATTGGTGGGACCTTGCAATTTGATATTGTATATGATTTTGTGTGTGTGTGTGTATGTGTGTGTGTGTGTTTTATAATATTAGGGTCCAAAAACTGAGAGAAATGGTATTGATTACATTAGTATGTCAGTTAGAGTGTAAGCTGACGTAATGCTGATTTTGGCAAATTGTGTCACTGTTAGCACCAGTCTAACACAATATACATAACTGTTTATGTATACTAATAACCACAAGGATCGTGACCTAGTGGTAAAACTTTGTTCCAGAAACGGTAAAATTATGAGAAGGTCCCAAATTTAATTCATATGAGAAACAAAAATACCCTCTTGTGGGCATGAAAGTTCACTAGGATTACTCCGCTCATAAAAGGGATCCGAACCTAGTTTATCGAAAAAGCAAAAAACAAATAAACAACATGCACGACATATATTGTTTTTTTTAACGGCAAGTAATCTACTCATTTTTTTGTACACGACAAGACTTGAACCTATTGGTCATGGTCAACACCTTAAATCAATCAGTATAACCACTAGGCTACAAGCCTTGGGTGACACGGCGTATATTGTAGAAATCTCTACTACTTATAAAGCATTTAGGACCTTTCTATAAATAGTCGGCTGAAAATTCAGCCAAATACTTGCTAATTATAGAAACTATTAACTTTTATTAAAAAAAATACGAGCGCCAGGATTCGAACATGGGACCTAAGGCTTATAGAGTCAACAACCCAACCACGTGAACTATAAGGAATATCTGTTAAAGAAGCTAAACTTTATGATATTAAATCGTCGTGTATTAGGGTTGTATTCGTTCCTCGATTAGCACAGTTGTTCAATGTCCAACCTCCTCGATTAACAAACCCGTTTAATGTCCAACCTCCTTGATTCGTTCGTTCATACCGTCGATTCTTTCAAACCGCTCACCTGTCGATTCAACTATTCAAGCCTCCTCGATTCTACAAACGGCTCACCGATTCCTTAATGCTTGCGACCCTATAAATACGTCACACACGAGGAACACATCGACCGAACAGATCTAAAATTCAAATTTGAGGTAACGATGGAAATCTATTCACTTGTGCGTTCTCCCGTCGATAATCTCAGGTTTATCCTCAGTTTCCTTCCTTGCCATTAATTTCATTCAATTTTTTAAGCAACAGCTCCCAGCCTCCCATTATGTTATTGTGCATTTTTGTCTCCTTTTCTTTGTTTTTTGCCTAATTGTTAATCTCAGGTTTGTTATTCGCTACTAATTTGAATTTTTATGTCAATAACATCATTTTGAGATCATACAATAGTAATTTTGCTGTTGACATGTTCGATTTTGGTACTGTTTATCACTGGATTGGGAAGACTGCTTAACTGAATATACTATGTTATCTAATCGATTCAGTTCTTTTAGTATGAATAAATATTATTGAATCGAATGTTGAATTTCAGTTTTTATAATTTTTAGTTTATTTTTAGTCATTTCTTTTGTAGTTGTACGGCCGTTTTTGAAGAATGTTGACAAATGGATTAACAGAATTGCGGCTGATTTTATGCAAACAATATGGGATGTTTGCTTTTTGTTGATATTTATCTGAGGGATAATAGTGAACACTAAAGTGGAACATTGGACTAAGTGTGTGAAAATGTAAAGAAATCAGATATGAGTGATAACGATTTGCATAAGAGCCTAGACGGTTAATGGAGAACTTGAGAGGACATGTCAATTGTTAAAGTTTGGTTAAGGATCTTTTACTTTTGGGCACCACAAGTCAACTCAATATATGTGTCCATTCTGACAAATTCAATGCCATTTTATCCTTGTAAAATCTTTAGTTGAGGTTGTATCATGGTGTATAGTAAGTTACATGAAACCTTCAAGTAAAGATTTTTTTGACAAAGTTGATTGGCTTTGGATTATTGTGTATTTTTATTCAAATGGACCTATAGTTCTTTGTGTTTTATTTGGTAACCTTTTGCGATGATGACAACTTCAAGATTATTAATTTTGTACCTTCAAGTTACACTTACATTGTTTGTGCTTTTTTAATTGAAAAAGTAAATATATTGGGTTGAAACACATCTTAACAGTGTTAAGTTAGATTTTATGTTGTAACTCCTTAATTTTAGGTTTGAGTTAATTTTCAAAAATTCTCATTTATTTTTTAGTTACTTACAAATTTGATTTTATAGCATGACAGGGAAACACAAGTGATGTATCTCGATGGCTGATGAAATCACTTTTTCTATACTTACTTTTAGATCTGCAAGAGTTTCTGCAGTCACTTTTTCCATACTTATTTTATTGATTGTTATTAGCGAGTTTGATTGATTCCAGATCATGAGTTTATATTTTTGGTTCTTTGTAGGGGGAAAAGATTTCATTTTGATCATTAATTTCAATTGTGAATTGATGTGTATGTCTCTTTTTTCTCCCCTGAATTTGGGTAAATGAAAAGGACATCTTCTGTGTTGCTTAATACTTTATCATATAAATATAAGGTCTATAGTTAAATTTAAACAACTTAAGAAGTCTTGTATGTCAAATTGTTTCGAGTATCTTTATCATTTACATGATTTCTATTCAAATAAAATAATATCGTGTTCAAAGGCCTATCAAAGGCCTTCTACGACATAAGAATGTCAGCCAAGACACTTGTATTTCGGGAAATGATTACGTTTTGAATAAATTGACAGCTTCAGGATTTGAATATGTGACTTTCAAGTTATTGCGAGGGGCTATAACCAACTTAGTTACGACAACAGGTTTTGATTAGATTGCAATTACGTACCTACCATATTATTTTTATTACAACCCACCACCATTAATGTATGCCAACCACCTCCATCACACGCCACCACAATCATTACCTTTGCCACCCACCATCACTACCCGCAATCTTATATGTCGATGCCGCAAAAATTATTAATAGGGTACCCGCCGCCACATTGCGCGGGTACCAGCTAGTAATTTACCAATGAGGATAACAATACCACGACATACTAACAAAATCCTTGAACTTAATACAAAATAATTAATAGAACAAAAAAAAGCGTACCTCTTAAGTTGTATTGGAAAAGTGTAAATGCCATTATTTCCAAAGATCCATTCCATCGTGGTTTTGTTTTCGTAATGTTGTCGAAGTAAGGACGAATGCTACAATTTTGATAGTTTTGGTTTATGATTGACTTTTATATGTTCAATTCAATGGGTGTAGTTTTTTCTTATAGTTTGAAACAAATGGTGAAGCACAAACTTAGAATGGGTTTCTAACGAACACTACCCCTCAAATTAAGGACGACCATACCGTGTCATTATTTATTGCTATATTTGTTGGAATTTTTTAGTTCATTTATTCAGCTTTTATTTTGCAATTTGTATGGATATATATGTTAGAGCACAAGGAGTACCACACCGATAATAACTTCGTACCACTTGGAGTACAAAGTGGTAACACAATCACACAAAATTTGGAACCCACACAAAAGACCCAACACACCCATCATAACGGGAGAACCTAGTATAGTGCATGGTATTGCACGTATAACCCCGAAACTTTTCCGAATACTGTTAAAATAGTTTTTAAAAATTTAATTTATTATTGTTAGTGTATATTATACATCTGAAAAAAATATATGCAACCGATGATACCTCTCATCTTTTTTTGAGACTCCGCCACTTTCGACCATCAAAATTTGAACCAAAATCACTTTAATAACAAATTTTGATCATAAGTGATTAAGTGCATAAGTAAAATTACGGTTTATCAAATCTAATAGATATATAGAACATTTATAATACCTTATTTCTTGAAACACTCAATTTCTCATATTCGAATTTGCTTCTGAATTCTCATTCACTTCGATTAAAGCACGTGTGTTTGATTTGTGTTCCAATTTCTGATTATAACGAGTTGACATAGTAAAAGAGACGGAAGATGGGCTGTACGTTGGGCCACAAAAATTGTTCCGGTTTTGAAAATGGGCCTATACAAATAAAACTTAACTGAAATTGTTGCTGCCATATTTCCTTGGTCCCCCAGAGTCGGGCCTATGAGTTCTTCTGCCACTTGTTTTGCATTTATTTTGTTGATATGAAATCCATCGACTAAGTTCTTAATCTTACAATGGATCAATGAGACAAGATCGTCCAAAACAATATATGTTTGGTTTTGTGCAAGCATATGTTTCAATCTACGCATATTCTTAATTGGAATGATTCCAACTAGAATGAATCGATAATGACTATCACAATATCCACTTTCTTGTCGATTCCATTAAGCCCGTATATCTATGCCACACTTGAACTTCGGTCCTAATACCTCATCAATTTCCCGACGCATTATTCATCGCCAAGTTACGTACGGACAATTAAATATGCTAAACGACAAATCCTAATTTGCTTGATCGATTACATCTACGTATCTAATGCAACTAGATAAAGTGTAAATAGTAAATATTTGAAAACTTACAATTGGTGTTTCTTGGTGACAATCTTTGCAATCTTGTACGAGCCAAAACGATTCGACAATCAAGAATTCAATCTAGAACCCCCTCTACTGGTTCCCTAGGTAATTTCCCATTAACTAGTTAATTTCCCTCTACTGGTGACATTAGCCTGTTTTCTTTAACTAGTTAACATTAGCCTGTTTTCTTTAACTAGTTAATTTCCCATTAACTTAAACTAGCCCGATAAGCCCTATATGCTTTTAATTAGACGTTTAATAAACTAGCTCGTTTTCTCTCGTGTTTGTTTGCGCCTTAAACCGAGTAGGACTTTACTTTACGTTGACCAGTCAACTGGTTTAGTTGATGACGTTGGACACTATATCCAACAACACCGCTTTGGTAAAAGCGACAACTGCATTATCTTCCGTGTCAATCTTTACCACTTCAATATATTTTCTTGAACTCCACCAGATGAAATAGGACCTCTCGTTAATATGCTTTATGCTCTCATGAAACATATGATTCAATTTTAGTTTCACTAATCCAGAACCTCTAAGTGTGAATTATTTAACTTAGTTCACACACTTTAGAAGATTTTTTCAAACAATTATATTTTCGACATCCTTGTTAAAATATTAAACTAGACTTAAGGGGTGTTTGGGAAAGCTTATTAAGGGGACTTGTGCTTATTAGCTTATTAAGGGGACTTGTGCTTATTAGCTTATAAGCTTATTAGCTTATTTAAATTAATAAGTTTTTTTTTAAATAAAGTGTTTGGATGAGCTTATCTAAACTTATTGTAAATTTACTAAAAAGGATCGATCCGAGAGCTAAGAGGTGCCAGATGAATGAAGAAATAGGATTAAAAGTGAGGGTAAAATGGTAAAAAAAGGTTTAATAAGCTTAATAATCTCTTTCAAATGAGCTAATTTAAAACACCCTTAATAAGCTTATAAGCATAAGGTTATAAGCTAAACCAAACACTTAGTTTAATAAGCTAAAAAGCCTCATTAATAAGCCCTCCTAAACACCCCCCTTAAGTTCTATTATTATTAGGATTATTTAATTTAACAAATAGTGACAGTTAATAAAAGTTAGTTGTAGAACAATTATATTCAACCGATATATTACTAAGGGTCAAGATGGTTCATGATCATATAATGGTACATTTTGTATGTATTACGTTTGAACACATGTAATTTGGTTTAAGAATTATCAATAAAGTATTAACTATTATACATTCATACATTAAAAAGTAATAGTGCTCTGCTTCCATTTTTTGTTATCGCATTTTTATTTCTTATTATTCATATCACAAAAACAGAGTGAAGACTTTCCGTTCAATTGATTAATCCAGCAATCCTACACGTTACCCGAAGGCATGAAAAATCAGTCCGTCATATTATGAATTTCACTAAAGATATCAAAATGACGATTCCATAACACAATATGATAAAAAAAACCTTTGTATAACTGATACTTGAACATTAGTGTTATAGTCCGGTTAATAACACTTACCGTCCGCTAAATCTGACACAATCTATCACACGAGCCACTGTTGATTTAGGTTGAAAAGAATCCTCAAGTTTAGGTGAGCAGGATTAAGTATCACAAGACCTTCATTGGGGTATGTTGAGGTATAGATCGATAGGGGTGATGGCAATATGACGACATTACATGTCGGTTGTCGAAATGCCAATGAAGTAAATGATGGATGAGTTGAAAATATGAGATGTTGAGTGACTAGTGTGTGACATGGTTAAAAGATAAATAAAATCCTTACCAAATTGACTAAAAAATCAGGTAGCCCCGTTTCTGTCAGACTTCTTATGTGATTTTTGATATTGAAGAAGATATCATATACTCAATGATTCAATGAAGATAGCCTCTTAGCAACTCATATACTTCTTAAAAAGTCTTTGTTTCAATTCACACAGAGACTGAGCACATATTTTGTTAGCATCTCATATGGAGATTTTTGATATTGAAATAAGAGGAGGGTTCACTCTAGTACATCCTGAACTTCTTTGTGTCTAGAGCTTAAATTTAAGCAATTTTAAGACATACATGTGTATTCAACAAGCAAGTATGTTCGTAACATTACCGGAACATATATCGAAAGCGATACAAATATTCATGATATCCCACGATAATTGAATGAAAATCATATCAACGCTAATGTCAAAACCAATGTTAAACGTGAGTCACTCAATTATTTTATTGATTGAACTGATGTGGTGATCGGAAATCTATGTGACCCTTGTATGTTAGTACCCATAATTTGTTTCAAATAGATATTGTATGGCGCTCTAAAGTAGGACCTTGACGACTATTGATGATGTGGTGATTTTTACACAACACATTTTAACATATACAACACATTAGTTGTTTTATATGTTTATACAATCGGCACTAATACTTGTATAGTGTGATACAGACAGGGTTAGCATTTGACCTGGGCCACCAGGGTAACCGCCCAGGGCCCATGAATTCTCAAGGCCTAATTTTAAAGTTTTAGTCCATATATACTTACTCCCTCCGTCCCACAAAAAAGTTCTCATTTCCCTTTGGCACAAGATTTTAGGTGATAATTAATGGTGGGGTCATTGGTATTATTTTGATTAAAATATAAGGTTGGTTTGGAGAGAGAAAGATAATTAGTGGATGTTATTGATGGAGTTTTTAATAATAATAATATTTTATTGTGTGGAGCCCACCACATGTGAGAAATGGGAACTTTTTTGTGGGACAAAAGCTTTAGGAGAAATGAGAATTTTTTTGTGGGACGGAGTGAGTATAAGTTTATTCGAGTTAAAGTGAGCCCATTAAATATTGAAAGGGCCCAAAAGAAAAGCCTAACAGACACTTGGAGATTAGGGGCGGCTTTAGGGAAGAAGTCTATGGATTTCAAACAGCCAGAGAATGGGAAAAAACTTACAAGATGTCGCAATGATAAATTTTTATTTTAGTTTTGATTTTAATTTTTGCTGAAATTGGATTCGAACATGATAAATTCAACTATAAATTTACAGATGTCGCAATTTTTTTTTTATCAATTGCAGCACCCACATCTGCAACCACAAGGTTAGTTTATAAATCAGTAAGGTTTTACAGTCAGTTTATCGATTTGCAAAAACAAGCTAATAGATATGTTTTATACCAAACGAAAGAATCTCAAAACATGAGATTTTGTTCTTCATTGTTATGTGATTGAACAATTTGTGGGATTTTAAATGTATTAGTTAAAGCAATAAATTATTCTCCAATTTCTTTCCAATTGGACTATTAAATCAATAATTTATTTCTAAACTTTGCCTATGTGTTAGGATAAAATGATGAACACGTGTTTCTTGTATGAGTTATTAAAAATGTAAGTAAGTTTTGTACAATTACAATTGTTTGTATAATTATGTAAATCGTCGACCACTAATTATAAACATTGAAAGTCAGTGATCGTACCTTGTAAACCCTTCCTGCTAGTCATTGATTTGAGGTGCTTTTATTGGTGCATTAGGATGTAAAGGAAACATAACCACATGCATATCTCATAAGTGCCAATTAAATCATAACTAATCTTATTTATCTTTTGTCATGTCAACCAAATTAATAATGATGCCATGCATATATAAAACAGTAGCACCCACTCACCCCACCTTGTTTGGGACATTTTGATTGATGTATATTTTCGATCTTGAAACTAATAGAAAGGCTGTTGTACCAGGTTTGGACGACGTTATGTATATTTTAATATAAGGTTGTTATTTAGTACTTCAGTTTTGTGAGTTGAAATCTAGGTTATCACAAACAAAATGTTTAACCGGCGCAAAATATATCTTGTTCCGTAAAGATGATTCTTTCTTGGACAATGTTGCAAAAATAGAACTTTGTTATATATGTAGTGTACTTAATTAAACTTAGATTAGATATTTTCTACGTATCTTACTACTCACTAGATGACAAGTGTCAAAATCAAAAGAAAATATAAGAAAGGAAAATTAGTGAAATAAGTATATAATATTTTAAACAACATATGCAACAAATCTGCTATATTTTCTAAGTCAAAGTATATATTTTTTGGACGAATTTATTTTTAACTCATTAATTAAAAGGAGGACATTGTGCGTCGGATCGAATTGCTCAGCATAATAATAACCTTGAACAGGAAAACAAAAGAAACACATGGTTTGGGACTTTGGGTAGATCGTCACCACTCAGGCTAAATCAGAAGCACACAATCACTAACGAATTGTTAGATGATGGATTTTGTTATAGCCGATCCCGGCGGTAGAGATGCACAAAACTGGAGTTTTGACCAAACTGGTTCAGGTTTGAAACCGAAGCCGGTTATTGGTCAAAACCTTGAAACTGGTTCTCGAGTAGCTGGTTCGGGTTGAAACCGGTCTTAGGGGTATAAGACCCAAACCTATTATAACCGGTTCGGTTTGGGTTGAAACCGGTTCAGGTAAAAAAACCGGTCAAAACCAGAATTGCAATTTCTCCCAAAATACTATATCAAACAATAACATAAAATTTTCTATTAAAATTTAAACATTCACTAAATATTAAACGTCCACTAAACACGGAACAATAATATATCAGATAAGAAATATCATCTGTTCATTAAGTTTATTAAAGATTAAGTTATAGCCTATAAAAAATCATGGGTTGTCGCTTATTAGGTTGAACATTAATAATATTTTAATACAAAATTGTATTATTAAAAACGTGATGCTTACAATGACGTAACAAAATACAAACAGAACTGGAAAAAATATAAAAAAATGTATTATAAAGACAAAGCAAAGTGTTTAACAAAATAATTTAATTTAAGATAAATTTTAAAATACCTCCTTCAATAGAACATTTGTTGTTTAATTTGTAAGAGCATCATCTTTATCTTCAATTAATACTGTCAAACATTGTTTGCTTTTTACTCTAAACAACACCGGCTCTCTCTAACAAAGAGCTAATGGAATTGTCTTCTTATAAACTTAATTCAAATCTTGCTTTTAGATGGGTTTAAAGACAATCTTGATACGGAAGTACAGTATCCTACATTATTTCCAGGTATATCTAGTGCTTTGATAACACGAGAACCCAATGATATGATTTGAAGTCTAGTACCATTACATAACAACTTTTCTGGTCAATGTTTCTTAGTAACATACTGAAATACCAACTTCTAAAGCTAAATGGTGATTTGGCAAACCAAAACGTTTAATTTCTATGGTACAAACTTTCATCGTTCTAGTTATTCAAAAATTCCTGGATTTCGTGGAGGGTTTCCTTAATGATATATAGTTCGGGAGTTTAGGAGTGGGAAGTTTAAAGCGGGTAAACATGACTCTTCTTACCAAATTGCGTTGGCGTTTCAAAACCGAAACAAAGTTAATTATTTGCTTTATTCATAGTGATCTTGGAGCTATATCTGTGGTCAACCAAGGTCAACCCAACAGGTAAAGTTATTCAGGATTTGGAGAAACCTCCTTAAAGTCTATAAGGATTATGGTAAAATTAACATCGCGATTTCTGATTGGTTTGAGATCCAGGTTAATCATAATTCCCAGCATCTTTGGCCTTTGAAGAAGTGTGGTATCTTCAGAGTTGTGTCATTGCATAAAGCGTTCGATCACTTTTATGTTACGTCCGTCCATCAACTTAATTTAGCATATTTTCCTATGGGGTTTGGCTTCTAATATTCACAATGATGTTCTCAGTGCATTCATGAATATGCTCTAATATTAATATTTGTATATGTGGTTCCTTTGGAAACTTAGAAATGATAAAGTCTCCCCAAAAGATTTTCGGGTCAATGAGCCAATCATTTTCAGCAAAATTCAGGCGTTTTCTTTTTCTGGATTAAAAATAGATCTTCGTGTAATCTGGCTAATAGGTGGTCTAATTGGGGTAATTTTCCTAGTTTGTTTTTTACTATTTGTATCATCTGGCTTCTTACTAGTGTTTATTCTATTCTATTTTGGCTTGTTCAGGGCGGGTGATGATTTGACCGAAACTTTCCCCTTTTGCTGGCTTGTTGTGTTGTTGTTCAGGAACAGAAAAAAAACATCCACCAATGTTTCTCTTAACGCTTAGCAATGTCATACAAAAGAGAATTTATGTATTTGATAAGAACAACTTTATGAGAAATCCTTAAAATAGCTCAAAGCCAATGGAGACTTTGACACTTTTCGTAATTTAACGTTGATGTTCTTATCTCATATGGAACTTTACACGCCTATATATAAAAACGTTGATTCTCTTTCCATTTAAAACTGCATATGATCCATAGGGAATATTTGCACTGGTAATCATGAGATCTTGCATACCAAATAAATGAAAAATATGCACACAATTGAGTCAGACCGATTAAGCAAGAACAAAAAATATTTATTTCAGTTTATCTTTTATATCAAGATAAAATTTTAATTAAAAAATGCACTCGAACAAGTTACCAGAGGCAATTGAAACCTATACATTATATTAGGGATGACACTTCGTGTCACGTTTGGGTTGACATGTTGTCTCATTCGTATACCTCAACTCTAACCTAACTCAATTAATTAGTCGTGTCGGAAAACTCAATCTTAACCCTACCGATTAAATTAAACGGATTAACTGTATCAACCTATTTATAATTCTAATTACTAAAGAAAAGGTGCATAATAATTATAAGGGTTCTAACATGCGCGTCATGGCATGGTGGTTGTGTAATACGTTGTGTGAGATAAGTCACGATAAGTCGCCTTCTTATGGCGAGTTTTTTTAAATTCACTGTGAAAATAGAATTTTTTAAATAAAAAAAATGATGACATATATAATTATAAATTTAAAAGTAAAACTTTTTGTGGACTTTATATATGAATTGTCATATAAATCAATCGATCTACAATTTTTTATGACCTTGATATAAATATATATAAAAAATTTGTCGCTTCAAATCACGCTGAAAAACGTCATGCATCGTCATGACTTGAGGTTTGACATGGTTCAAACTAGAGATGACATTTTCTGACCTGACATGAACCTCGACCTGAAACTGAAATGAAAATAAACATGTTTGAGGTGAGGTAAATAAGCTTTAGGTCACTATTGGAACGACTCAACTGACCCGTTTATTAAACGGGTTAAGTTCTAGTCGATGATAATTTAAATAGGTTGGCCCGCTAAGTCGTTTAATTATTAAAATATAGTTAAAAATAATATATTTATAGTTAATTTATAGTTTACTAGTTCAAACTTCAAATGTGATTACGAAACTATAGTTAGATAAAAACTAAAATTTCTACTTAGTAATTTTTGTGTTTTTGGTATTTTTTTTTTATGAATTTGTGGGATAACAATAAACTGTTTGACCCGTTAGACCCGCTAACCTGTTTAACTTGTTTAATTAGATGACTTATATATGTCAGGTTCGGTTTGAAGATAAACAAGTTAGAGCTGAGATATCTGACTCATTTATATAATTAAACAGACTGATTTCATGTTGAACGTTTCTGATCCGCCAACACGCACATCTCGCCAACCTGAACCTGACATAAATTGTCATCCCTAATTCAAACCCTCATAAATGCAAAAAAAATTTCACCTTACTTTCTTCTACTTTTCGAAATAGTAATTTAATGATTTAATCTTTAACATTAAAGCAAATAAACTCAATACTTTTGATATTATTTGTTATATATACATTCCACACACTCAATACTTTTGATATTATTTGTTATATATAAATTTAATAAACTCAATACTTTTTAACACTTGATAATATCGGACACACATAATTACAAAAACACAATATGATACGCGCAAACAATTCGTACTCGTTAAGTTGTAAATAGTAAAATAGGTAAACAAAGATAGATTTTTGTTCACACTCCCCGGTGATAATTGATGATTCTAATTTACGCGGTCTACTGGTATTCTCATCCAGACACACACTTCCCTACCCATCACATAGCGTTTGCCATGCATTTAGCTTTCGAACAGTTAGAAATATCTTATCAGGAGACTACTTTGAAGTTGTAGATCATGATATCATATTATTAGTACAAACTCGTTAGTGCAGTTGTGGATTAGGTCGTTCGCTTTATTTTGGCAATGCTATTGTTTAATTATGTTGTTTGTATTGTGTTGCGAAATATTGCTTCGTAACACATCTTTCTGTAACTTTTTTTTTCATGTAAACGCAATTATGTTATGAATCACAATTTTATATATCAAATTGGGTACAATCAAATCATGAGGAAATTGAGGTCGTAAATAATTAGTTAGGATTTGTAGCGGTGTTGTTTTTGTAACATATACATTGAGAATTCAAGAGAAGGCAGCTGCATTATTATTACTATTGTCGGCAATATTCTATTTATATGTTATTTTAATGTGCATATTTTAATTTATTTTATTTCAATTTGAATGTAGACATAACTCGATGGTATCTCTTACTAAATAATTTTTTCTTAATTTTTAATTCCCTAATCAATGACGATTGTATCCCATTTAATATTTTGATTCGATTCTTGCATAAGAGTCTCTATGAAATGATTGGTCTCATAATATTTTGGTTTTAATAACTTCGAGTTTTATAAAAATAATTAAACAACAATATTAATTGCGTAAATGCTGCTACCATAGCTTTATACAAGACAATTACATGTACATCTTAATTGGGCTAGTATACTTCATTGTGTTCCGGGCACTCTTTCATTCACTTATCTTGGTGTTCCGGTGGGAAATAACATGAATTTGAAGAAAAATTGGCAACCGGTAATCAATCGGTTTAATGCTAAATTATCGTGTTGGAAAGCAAAGACTTTATCCTTTGGAGGGCGTCTTACTCTTGTTAAATCGGTATTGAGTAGCTTACCGTTATATTATTTCTCATTATTCAAAGCACCGGTTTGTATTATTGATAAACTTGAACAACTTAGAAGAAGCTTCTTATGGGGGGATAAGAAGATTAAGTGGGTCGCTTGGTCCACCGCCTTAGCACCAAAAGAAAAGGGTGGCCTTGGTATCGGCTCTTTGCGGGCTCAAAACCTTGCTTTACTATCAAAATGGTGGTGGCGGTTACGTGACGGCAAACATTGTATTTGGAAAAACGTTATCATGGCGATTCACAAGTTGTCAAGAAAGCCTGTTCATAATATGGTTGCTTGCAAGTCAGTGGGTGTTTGGCGCAATGTCACCAAGGTGGAATCGGATTTGGCAAAAATAGAATACGGTTTTTTGAGTGCATTTTCTCTTATTGTTGGCTCCGGTAATTCCTTTCTATTTTGGAAAGACGTTTGGGTGGGCGATAGTGCTCTTCAACATCGTTTTTCAAACCTTTACACTCTTGAAAAACACAAAACTTGCTTAGTATCGGATCGCATTACAGTACATGGATTCTCATGGGAATGGTTGCATGGTCTCAATAATTCCACTGTTATCAATGAGTTTGTATCACTATTGCATCTCATCTCCAATGTCCGCTTGAGTTCTTCACCCGATAGGTTATCATGCAAGGTTTCAAGTGATGGTTCGTTCGCGGTTCATCACATTCGTAGGTGGATTGATGAGAAATTGACTACTACAGGTTATATCAATATGCCATGGTTGAAAATCGTCCCTCCCAAAGTTAGTTGTTTTGTTTGGAGAGTCGGTTTGGGTAGAATCCCGGTAGCTACTTGCTTGGCTCATCGGGGCGTTAATTTAAATTCCATCACATGTAAAATTTGCAATAATGCGGATGAGGACATAGATCACGTGTTCTTGCGATGTCCTCGTACGGTGGAAGTACTTTCTTGGATGTTTAAATGGTGTGGCATTCAAGCTCCCACAATTCAAACGGTCACGGAGCTTATAGAATTTGGTACTTCTTGGGGTAATTGTCCAATGAAAAGAAAAATATTAACAACAATCATTCAAGGTTCGCTATGGTGTATTTGGAAAGCAAGAAACGAGGCGATATTCAACAATGTTTACAAGTCTCATTCGGCGATTGCGGGAGATATTATTGATATTTCTCTTGTTTGGTTGAAACATAGGAGCAAATTTTGTTGTAATGCGGTTGATTGGAGAATCTCTCCGTTTTCATTTCCTTTGTAATTGTACTTGTTTTGTTCTCTTAGCTTCTTGCTAAGTTCTTTTTATATATATATTTGCCGTTTCCAAAAAAAAAACATGTACATCTTAATTGTTTTGAACAGTTAATTTAATTTGTGATCGATTAGTCACTAAATGGTGCAAGAGACTAATTTAACAGGTGATAAATTAGAGTTAAATTGATGATGAATATAAAACATATAACATGTAAAAATAAACCTTAGTGAAAACACTAAATATGAAATGGTATAAGTATAACCACTATAAGAAAAGATGGCATAGTGTGGTTGAGACCATCGAAATATAGATCGGTGGTAAGTGAATCGGTCTTTAACGTCTTAACAACACATATCTCGTTTTTTTACATGGAAGATTTAGGATCGGTGATTTACTTAAAACAGGCCTTTAACCAACAAAAAAGAATATACACTCTCGTCTAGAAACTAGTCTTTTTATCCCCCTTTTTTTAGCAGGAAACAAGTATTTACTCTCCCAATCTTTAACCCCAATAAAATAATCTCTTCTTTTCCGGTAAATCAAGATCATTGTTGCAAGATTTGACATTCAATTGTCAGTAAACAAAAAGTATATTTAATTAATTTGACATTCAAAACACTTATTTGCTCTTAGTGATAAACTAAATAAAATAATTGACAAAGTTAATTCTTTAAACTACAACATAATTAGACTTATAATAACGGGAGCTCGTCTATTAAAAATAACTTTATGATTTAATTGTATATCGTTGTATTTGTTGGAAAAATTGTGTTCAAAACACATTTTTACCAATTTTGTACGCATGTAATAATATGTATATTTGTTATATATAATTAATTTTTTATAGCTTTACATCCATATTTATGAGAGCTACGTCACAAGCTAAAGAATGTCAAAACTGGAGTTGTGTTGAATGATATATCGACTTTCAAAATCAAAGTGAGGTGTTTAGATCAAAAAAATCAAACAAATTAAATGGGTGGGAATTGTCCAACGTTAATAGATAAACAAACCTAAGTGTGGTTTATAGGCTGAATTTTCAGCACACTCACGAGCTAGTCAAGAACCAGGTTGCAAAAACAAAATCGCACAAAGAATATGAGTTCGAGCTTTGACAAATCTTTATCCAACAATTTCCATCCCAAAGGAAAACTCAAGGAATGAGGAATTGACCTCCTTCTCATTTCAAACCCCACTTGGGTTTGTTCAACCATCGATGTGAGATAATTTCTCACCCATTTAATTTGTTTGATTTTTTTTTCTAAACACCTCATTTTAATAGTCGATATCTCATTCAGCACAACTTTATTTTGTACATTCTTTAGCTCGTTGTATAGTTCTCACAGAGGTGAACACAAAGTTATTAACCACTAGTTATATATAACAAATATAAATATAATTGCATGCGTCTAAAGTTGGTGAAAAAAAATTTCAACACAAATTTTCAAAAAAAGAACGATATACAAATAAACATAAAATGATTTTTAATAGAAGATTTCTCGTTGTCACAAGTTTAATTGTGACGTACCCATAAAAGTCAATTTTGTTAATTATTTTATTTACTTTTTTGCTAAGAGCAAATATGTGTTTTGAATGTCAACTAGATACAATTTGTGTGCACGATATGGTGTAATTATGTCCTGATAAAAGTTAATATATTCATATGGAGGTTAAGAATAGATCGGTTGCCAACTAGATACAATTTGTCCCGAAGAGGCATGGAAATTGAGACAATATCTTGTCCGGTTTGTCAAGGTAATGTAGAAAGTGTAGAACACTTATTTTTTGGTTGTGAGGTTGCGATGCAGATTTGGGATGCAATTCGAAAATGGTGTGGTTTGGGCAGATTCAATGGCAGGTCTTTTGATGAGTGGTGTTCGTTTATTTCTAGTTCGAGAGCTTCAAAGGGTGATACGGTAAAGTTAAAGGCGATTGGGATGACTACTTGCTGGATGATTTGGCGGTTCAGGAACTCAATTATTTTTTATATTTGTAGAATTAAAAAAGGAGATATTGTAAATTTTATTGTTCTATATTTCTTTAATTGGTTAACGCATAGAAATCATGCTTGTAAGATTTCGTGGGTTGATTGGTTAAAAAACCCCGTGTATGTTTTGATTTAGTATTTTGCTAAACTAGTTTTATTGGAGTTGCGGTGGTCGGCGGTAGGGTGATGGCAATGCCTAAGCTCTTTCCGTCTACTGTTATTTTGCTGTTCAAAAAAATAAAATAAAAATCATTTGTTTTGAATGTCAAAAATTAACTATATATTTTTGTTTATTAACAATTGAATGTCAAATATTCAACAATTGAATGCCATGATATTTTTTTCATCTCGTTACTGACTTATAGTATGTGTACCATATTATTATTGTTAGAAAAAAATATGTAATCAACAATTTTTGCTAACCGCAAAATATAGTTACATCTGGTACCCGCTAGCGTATTGTGTGATAACTACTAGTATAGTAAAGATAAGAGAATTATAGTTAGTATGAGTGTTTAATGGTAATACATATAAAAAATAGGGTAAATTACGGTTTTTGTCCCTGACCTTTTCCCGATTCGAGGTTTTTGTCCCTAAACATTTTCTTCTATTTTTTTGTCCTTTATGTTTTTAAAATTCTGCATATTTTTCCTTCTGTCAATTTTTGGCTGTTAACTGTCGAAAAATGCAATGCATGTGAGGGCATTTTAGTCCTTTTCATCATTCTTCATCTTATTCCCCAACACCCACAAACCCTAAACCCCCAACACCACCACCTGCTACCAAATCAACATCTGAAACCTTTCCCAAACCCGAAATTAACTTAGGGGTTTTGTTACCCTCATGATCCAACCAGAACCCCCACCAGCACCACGCTTCCCGTCGCCGGAAACCCTCGAATCGGCGGTGGCGATTCCGACGAGTGAAACCCTCGAATTGGCGGAGTTTTGTTCCCATCAATCACAAATAAAAAGAAGAGAGCAAGCTGCTTACTAGCCAACTAGATATTAGGATAAACATTGACCATCCTTATTTCTTTGAATTACAAGCCATCTACTTTTATTTGATAAGTCTTCACAAGGAGAATTAATATTCCTCTCCACCGCCAACCATCAAATAAATTACGTGATCAAACATCAAACCTTTTCACATCGTATTGACATCCCTCATCTCGTTCTCGTTTTTCATTCTGGGGAAAAAGATTGGGGGAAAAGAAGATTGGTACAAAAACGATGCTATCCTCATCTCGTTCTTCATCTTCATTTTTGCAGGTTTAGATTTAGAATTAGGGTTCATCAGATGGGTGAAGAAGATGAAGAATTGGGCTGTGAAAAATGTGAAAAAGAGTTAAAATAGGGGTAATTTGGAGAAATTGACAAAAATATCGTTAGTTAACTGAGTTTTTTGGACGGAAGGACAAATATGCAGAATTTTAAAAACATAAAGGACAAAAAAACAAAAGAAAAAAATTTAGGGACAAAAACCCCGAATCAAGAAAAGGTCAGGGAAAAAAACTGTAATTCACCCTAAAAAATATTGTAAATTGTAACAGTAGTTTTTCTGAACTTATACATCCTATTTTACTGATATTACTATTTTTTTTTCGATATCTGAATTGGTAACTATTATTATTAGACCATTTAGATAATACATACACTTAATTAGTTTATATGTTAAATTACATGTCTTATCGGACATTAAATATTTTAAATTAATAAAATAATAGATACATCAATAATGATAAAATTTGTAATTAGTATTTCTTCCAAATATATAATAGACTAGCTATATAATTGCAATCTTAATTTTGAGTAATTAGTTTTTTTTAATTCGGTTTTCAACTCGACTTGTGTGACAACTAATCTTAGAGTAACTAGTAGGATGAGCATTTTGGCCGAAAAAACCGAACTGAACCGAAAACTGACCGAAACTGAACGGAAACGAAACCGATAACATGTTATCGGTTCGGTTTCGGTTTTGAAAATTCATCGTTTTCAGTTTTAGTTCTATCAGTTTCGGTTCGATTCTATTGGTTTCGTTTCGGTTCGGTCTTCGGATAAGAATGTACATTTGGCCTAAAAAACCGTACCGAAACCGAACCGAATCGAACCAAAACCGATAACATGTTATCGGTTCGATTTGAGTTTTAAAAATTCATCATTTTCGGTTTCTGTTTTATCAATTTTGGTTCGGTTCGGTTTTTTGATCGTGCTCACCCTAATAACCAGTCATTTCTAATTATATTCTATTAAAATTATACTTCTATGAATACCAAATAAAACAACTAAATCACCACTTGTAGTTTTAGTAATTTGTTTCTGTGAAACCAGGAAGCTTAAAAGCTACTTCCTCCGTATCAAAATAAGTGAAACACTTTCCATTTTGGGGTGTATCAAAATAAGTGACACACTTTGAAAATTTTCCTTATTTGGTAAAAAAAATGGGACCCATACCCACTAACTATCTACTTTAATAAAGTGAAATTACCCTTATACCCTTACTTTTACTTTTAAAACTCATTAATATCACATTATTCAAGAAAAGTGGGACTCACTCTCCACTAACTATGTACTTTAATATATTTTAACCTCTACCTTAATCTTTTACCTTAAAAAACGTGTAACCTAATTTGTGTCACTTATTTTGATACGGAGGAAGTAAAAGGAATCATCCAGGGAAGTTGGTAGAACCTGGAAGTCTTTTATTCGACATAAAATAAAAATTATTTAATTTTTTTAACAATCATTAACTTGTTGATTAAAGGCATCATATTATTCTGGCGACAATGTCTGATATCAAAAGTCAAGAGAAAAACCATGCATCAACAGTAGGTACGGTACAAAAACCCAATGCATTGATTTTTGGGAATAGAAGTTACCAAGGGAAAAGGTCTGCAGGCTGTCAGAAAAGACAAGAGAATGTCTTAACTGTACATGCCCATTACATTAACTAATATTAATTTAAATCAATATAAAATAGATTTTACATTAAATATTCCATTTTCTATTATTGCAAGACTTGACTTATCATGCATTCTTATCTCCATGGAAACATCTTCAAATCTTTTTGCTGATTTTGTGTCTTTTGAATCAAATTTTGCTTACCTTTATCAGCTTTCATGTTAGTTCGAATAAAGTTTAAAGAAAAATCTTTAAAATTTAAGACATTTACCATCTATATATGTACTAATTTTCATATATTAATGTTACGAATAGTTTTAAGTGAAAGTATTTAGAATAACAATGAACAAAATATCAAAATATGTTACTTGCTTGTAATTCGTATTAGTACATAGATAATTGAACAAATAATATCCTAATTTCGGTGCAATCCGATGAACCCAATCAACTCAAACCTGACAAAACAAAAACATAAACAGCCGGATTCCTTATCGAATCGGGTTAAGGTTTTTACTTCAAACTCGACAATATTTGGATAAGAGTCATAACTTGACCTTACAATCAATTGACGTCCCTATTTGGTGAGAAATATTATATGTTTATGCCCATAAACTATAATTGTGGAAGTATTAAAGTTCATGTGTTATTTTATATTTCTTTTCTTTTGGGTTTTGGAAATTTATATTTGGTGAGAAATATATTCATGTGAAGCTCTTATTGACACGGACCGTAGGGGAAAATGATTTGTTCTTCAGTTCCTGTTGTTATTTACGAAAATAAAATATCTGTCCTTTTCCCAACCCTGCCCCACCACTGCTGTCACTAGTCACAACTCATTGATTCCTAAATTTTTCAGCAAAGCCATTGCTAATGACCATCTCTTACAATTTTCACTATACACCCCTTTATTCTTGGTTCTAAATTAACGATTTCAATCCTTGCACTAAGTTTTCATAAGAATTTGTAACCTATTCTTTGATAATAAATTAATGTAAATTTTGTTATTATTACAAAAATTTGGTCATGTGTTTGAATATATAAAGTTGAGATGACGTTGATTTGGAATCGGTGACCAAATTACAGGTAGTATTCGAAGTGAAACTTATCAACACGTGATATTATTAAACCATAACAGCTAAGCATGATTTCAGGACATAATATACACAAATTAGCAGTTACGATTTAGCTATGAATGTAGTGAATTATAACCGAAAATCATTAGTGATTTCTGGTTTAATAGATATAAGTTATTTTCAATCAAAGTCCTCCACAATTGGTATTACTTGAGCAACTCCGTCTTCTTTTTACATCTACTGTCTTGTCGAAGTGAATACTATAATTCACGATTATCTTCCCAAACTTATTTAACATGCTTTTTCTGTTTCAAATCGAGTGATATATTTTTCACTTTTAATAGTTTCAAAATAAATTATACATGTTGATAATTTACCTTATTTGGTAAAAAGCAGTGTTGATCATACTCACTATCTCCTATAAATATTTTGAAATGATCGGTTACTTTTATTTTTAAACATTATTAACATCATTTTATTAATAATGAGTGAAACTCGATCATCATGCACTAATAATCCACATTAATCATCATAATTTTCCTTATAATATTTTAGCTTAAAAACTCTGAAACAACAATTATCACTTGATTTGAAAAAGATAGAAAGTAATAAAACATCTACCCCGTTTGTACCTTATTCGCTATATTATAATTATAAATAGAATATGATATCATATATGATTATACAACCGAAATAGCAAAACAAATTGTCGTGCTTTGACATTTTAGTACAACATTGTTAGTCTTTCAACAGACTTACATTTGACGTACTGAGATATGAGAGTTCGGGTGGCTACGAAAAACTCGAAGTGAAATCAAAAGTTTAGATGTCATTATATCAATAATAGCTAGTAACAGGGTTGACATGAAAATTATAATGAGCGATATTTAATTCTTATAATTAGACATTTTTAACTCACTTTTTCTCCATATTATTTTTTTAAAAGGGCATTTTCATTATAAGGGTTCTTCAAGGTAGCCTAATTTTACTCGTAATATACGCGACCAAATCATTTATATGGTTGTTGCCGAAGCTTTCTAACAATTTGGTAAATGGTTACTGATAAGTTCTGAATAACTCTTCATAAACGTAGATCTTTAGGCTCAAGAATAGTTAGTTCTTATCTGGAATAAGCATATACAAATAACAAAGTTGCGGAATTATATAAACATATTTGTATTGCTAAACAAGGTTTCATCATCATCTTCTATGTACAATGATTACTTAAAGCCCCAATTCTACACATAAATATGTAGAACGGTTTTGGTTAACAGGATCATACGACCTTGAGGCTTAGGTTTTACACACATACACGTTAAAACGTGGGTTACAAGAACATCTAATTCTATACCTCTAGGTTTCTTTATATACTAGAAAACCTAGAGATTTACAAGGAAAAGATAATACTAAATCTTTTAAACTAATAAAGATATACTATATCTTTTACATTTATGATTATCTCCTAAATCTTTTTTTGAATTTGAACTTCCATATCTTCATTTAGGTCCTTGTAGTTTAATAGTTTTGACATAATCAAATCTTTAATGAATAATAATATTCCTAACAATCTTCCCCTATTTGATTTGACAAAACTTGTAGAATTAGCTAGGAATCTTCAAGTCTCTTCCCCTTTTTGACATAATCAAATCAATCCGAGAAACTTGAACTTCCCCTTGAATGATCAACACTTTTTCTTCCCCTAAAAATGTGATATCATTCTTGTGTTCTTCAAGGCTATATTAATTACATTGAAAACCAACTATCTTCTATTTGAAGTTGAAGTAGAAACTCAAACTAAGCATCACATTCCGTCTAAATATAGTAATCAGCAACATCATATCTTGTATGAAGGACATCTTGGTCTTCAATCAGATCTTTTCGTTAAGATTCTGTTGAATTGCATTTACAACTTTACATAACATCTTATGTAGTAAGACTTTCCACTTCATCTTCAAATAAAATATAATCAATTATCTTCTGTAATCAATTGATAAAGATCAAATATGTAGCAAATAAAAACTTTCCTTTATCTTTATCATGCCTTCAACCTGTGTGTGTGTGAATAATGTGATTCGTTTCACATTATTATCAGATACGATCAATAAACCGTTGTATGGAATGAGCATGGTGTGTGTCATGCTTTCCAAAGTATGATGTATCGTTCAAAGAAATCAGTAAAAAAAATTTCTTCAAAAATTTCTTCGTTTAGTACTGATTAGTAACAAAATCTTCTTTGGTAGTACTGATCAGTAGTAGAAAATGTGTAAAGATATACATTGAAATTATTACTGATGTTGATCGGTAGTAAAAATTAAGCATCGGGTCAGTCTACTGATCAGTAGTATATTAGGATCAGTAACAAGTTGCAAGTATTAGTACCGGTCAGTAGTAAATAATGTGTTGTTTACTACTGATCAGTATCAACTACATATATGATCAGTAATAAAACTTGTAAAGAGGATCAGTAGTATATTTCTACAATTTTACTACTGACTAAGATCAGTAGCAAAACTTGTAACGAAGATCAGTATCAAACGAGGAGATCAGTAGTAAATTTCAATACTTCTAAACCTCTGGAGTATTAGATAAAAACTTCTAAAACGCAATCCAAAGTCCAAAACCCTAGGTTTTCTTCTACCATTCTTCACTCATGCCCTGCAATTTTCCAAGTGAACGAATTGGTGTCAGATTCAATCATCTGAAATCTTCAATCACGCCATGAAGCTTTCAACCTATGACATCGGTGAGAAATTGCAGGCGAAGAGGCCAGTATTTCTCACTAAAGCAGAGCGAGAACGATTAGCCCTATAACACGGTCAGGACGAATTCGAAGAACAGAAGTGTAAATCCGAACAACTTCTCATACAAAACAACCATAATTCCTTCTCCTCCTTCTCCTCTAAACCACCACCATCTGCCAATGACGCCTCCCGTCACCACCGGTCTTTACAAGGTCATATTCTGATTCTGAGCGAAGGAACCGCGATAGAGAACGGGATGAGAAACACAAGGTCAGAGAATAAATACCGTCTTTTTGGCGTAGGCAATTCTTTTTGGGGTTAATCGATTTTAAATTGACGAACGTACGGTTGATTGGGGGCCAAGGAAGGAGATGGGGCGGTGTAAATAGGTTTTTGAGTTCTGATTGAATTTCAAATTATAATCAGACTCCTTTCGTATCTGTTTAAATTTCTGCTTGCAAGAGTTTGATTTTGTAATCTGTTTGGCATTTTGTTCTGCTTTGCAGCCAACTCAATTTGGTCTCTTCGGCAAGCTTGTAAGCTGTTCTTCAGTGTGTGCCCTTTTCTTTTCTTTTTTTTTTATTACGAAGAACATTAGTTAGTAATTATGCATTACTAACCTTTGATTCATTGTGAGATATCATCGCTTGATTCTTGTTTCATTCCAGATCTGAGCCACCGTGCTCTGATACCAATTGTAAAGATCGAATAACTCTTCATAAACGTAGATCTTTAGGCTCAAGAATAGTTAGTTCTTATCTGGAATAAGCATATACAAATAACAAAGTTGCGGAATTATATAAACATATTTGTATTGCTAAACAAGGTTTCATCATCATCTTCTATGTACAATGATTACTTAAAGCCCCAATTCTACACATAAATATGTAGAACGGTTTTGGTTAACAGGATCATACGACCTTGAGGCTTAGGTTTTACACACATACACGTTAAAACGTGGGTTACAAGAACATCTAATTCTATACCTCTAGGTTTCTTTATATACTAGAAAACCTAGAGATTTACAAGGAAAAGATAATACTAAATCTTTTAAACTAATAAAGATATACTATATCTTTTACATTTATGATTATCTCCTAAATCTTTTTTTGAATTTGAACTTCCATATCTTCATTTAGGTCCTTGTAGTTTAATAGTTTTGACATAATCAAATCTTTAATGAATAATAATATTCCTAACAATCTTCCCCTATTTGATTTGACAAAACTTGTAGAATTAGCTAGGAATCTTCAAGTCTCTTCCCCTTTTTGACATAATCAAATCAATCCGAGAAACTTGAACTTCCCCTTGAATGATCAACACTTTTTCTTCCCCTAAAAATGTGATATCATTCTTGTGTTCTTCAAGGCTATATTAATTACATTGAAAACCAACTATCTTCTATTTGAAGTTGAAGTAGAAACTCAAACTAAGCATCACATTCCGTCTAAATATAGTAATCAGCAACATCATATCTTGTATGAAGGACATCTTGGTCTTCAATCAGATCTTTTCGTTAAGATTCTGTTGAATTGCATTTACAACTTTACATAACATCTTATGTAGTAAGACTTTCCACTTCATCTTCAAATAAAATATAATCAATTATCTTCTGTAATCAATTGATAAAGATCAAATATGTAGCAAATAAAAACTTTCCTTTATCTTTATCATGCCTTCAACCTGTGTGTGTGTGAATAATGTGATTCGTTTCACATTATTATCAGATACGATCAATAAACCGTTGTATGGAATGAGCATGGTGTGTGTCATGCTTTCCAAAGTATGATGTATCGTTCAAAGAAATCAGTAAAAAAAATTTCTTCAAAAATTTCTTCGTTTAGTACTGATTAGTAACAAAATCTTCTTTGGTAGTACTGATCAGTAGTAGAAAATGTGTAAAGATATACATTGAAATTATTACTGATGTTGATCGGTAGTAAAAATTAAGCATCGGGTCAGTCTACTGATCAGTAGTATATTAGGATCAGTAACAAGTTGCAAGTATTAGTACCGGTCAGTAGTAAATAATGTGTTGTTTACTACTGATCAGTATCAACTACATATATGATCAGTAATAAAACTTGTAAAGAGGATCAGTAGTATATTTCTACAATTTTACTACTGACTAAGATCAGTAGCAAAACTTGTAACGAAGATCAGTATCAAACGAGGAGATCAGTAGTAAATTTCAATACTTCTAAACCTCTGGAGTATTAGATAAAAACTTCTAAAACGCAATCCAAAGTCCAAAACCCTAGGTTTTCTTCTACCATTCTTCACTCATGCCCTGCAATTTTCCAAGTGAACGAATTGGTGTCAGATTCAATCATCTGAAATCTTCAATCACGCCATGAAGCTTTCAACCTATGACATCGGTGAGAAATTGCAGGCGAAGAGGCCAGTATTTCTCACTAAAGCAGAGCGAGAACGATTAGCCCTATAACACGGTCAGGACGAATTCGAAGAACAGAAGTGTAAATCCGAACAACTTCTCATACAAAACAACCATAATTCCTTCTCCTCCTTCTCCTCTAAACCACCACCATCTGCCAATGACGCCTCCCGTCACCACCGGTCTTTACAAGGTCATATTCTGATTCTGAGCGAAGGAACCGCGATAGAGAACGGGATGAGAAACACAAGGTCAGAGAATAAATACCGTCTTTTTGGCGTAGGCAATTCTTTTTGGGGTTAATCGATTTTAAATTGACGAACGTACGGTTGATTGGGGGCCAAGGAAGGAGATGGGGCGGTGTAAATAGGTTTTTGAGTTCTGATTGAATTTCAAATTATAATCAGACTCCTTTCGTATCTGTTTAAATTTCTGCTTGCAAGAGTTTGATTTTGTAATCTGTTTGGCATTTTGTTCTGCTTTGCAGCCAACTCAATTTGGTCTCTTCGGCAAGCTTGTAAGCTGTTCTTCAGTGTGTGCCCTTTTCTTTTCTTTTTTTTTTATTACGAAGAACATTAGTTAGTAATTATGCATTACTAACCTTTGATTCATTGTGAGATATCATCGCTTGATTCTTGTTTCATTCCAGATCTGAGCCACCGTGCTCTGATACCAATTGTAAAGATCGAATAACTCTTCATAAACGTAGATCTTTAGGCTCAAGAATAGTTAGTTCTTATCTGGAATAAGCATATACAAATAACAAAGTTGCGGAATTATATAAACATATTTGTATTGCTAAACAAGGTTTCATCATCATCTTCTATGTACAATGATTACTTAAAGCCCCAATTCTACACATAAATATGTAGAACGGTTTTGGTTAACAGGATCATACGACCTTGAGGCTTAGGTTTTACACACATACACGTTAAAACGTGGGTTACAAGAACATCTAATTCTATACCTCTAGGTTTCTTTATATACTAGAAAACCTAGAGATTTACAAGGAAAAGATAATACTAAATCTTTTAAACTAATAAAGATATACTATATCTTTTACATTTATGATTATCTCCTAAATCTTTTTTTGAATTTGAACTTCCATATCTTCATTTAGGTCCTTGTAGTTTAATAGTTTTGACATAATCAAATCTTTAATGAATAATAATATTCCTAACAGTTACACAAAAAACGAACCTTATCATTAGACAATTACCAGATAGTTTCATTCTTTCTATATGAAACAATTTTTTTTTCTTCTGGTTTTATAGATATCGGAAAACGATCTTTAATACTTCCTCCGTATCAAAATAAGTGACACAAATTGGCTTACACGTATTTTGAGGTAAAAGATTAAAGTAGGGGTTGAAATAGATTAAAGTACATAGTTATTGGAGAATGAGTCTCACTTTTCTTGAATAAAGTGATATTAATGGGTTTTAAAAGTAAAAGTAAAGGTATAAAGGTAATTTCATTTTATTAAAGTGGATAGTTAGTGGGTATGAGTCATACTATTTTTACCATATAAGGAAAGTTTTCAAAGTGTGTCACTTATTTTAATACACCCAAAATGGAAAGTGTGTCACTTATTTTGATACGGAGGAAGTATAAATTATATTATATCAAATATGAAAACAACTATATAGAAATCGATTCACCGACTAACCCGTTTTTGATAAAACAAAATTAAATTAGCTTAAAATATGAAATGAGTTCCATGAGGGCTCCCCCCCTCCTATTAATTAGAACCTTCACCATCAACCCCTCCATTTTCAAACCCTTCTTCAACCTTCTCTCTCTCTCTCTAAGAAACCTTACTTTTTGGGTGACAATTCACAAAAAAGTAATCTTAAAAATCGAACATCTTGTGTAGAATCCACATGGGCAGGCATTCATGTTGTTACAAACAGAAGCTAAGAAAAGGGCTTTGGTCCCCTGAAGAAGATGAAAAGCTCATCAAACACATCACCAAATTCGGCCATGGATGCTGGAGCTCTGTTCCTAAACTTGCAGGTCTGGAAAGATGTGGCAAGAGTTGCAGGCTCAGATGGATTAATTACTTACGACCTGATCTTAAAAGAGGCACATTCTCTCAACAAGAAGAGAAACTCATCATTGAATTACATGCCGTTTTAGGAAACAAGTAATTCATTCATTCTTCATTTTCATAACTTTTATTAATTACAGTTAATCACAATTATTGATTAATTCTGGTTATTTACTGATCAGGTGGTCGCAAATTGCTGCTCAATTACCAGGAAGAACAGATAATGAAATCAAGAATTTATGGAATTCGTCGATTAAAAAGAAGTTAAGGCAAAGAGGGATTGATCCCAACACTCATAAACCGCTGTCAGAAGTCAATGATGGGAGTAACGACAAAAACTCACAGACTTCTTATAATCTCGATGAAAAAGCTCAAACAACATCCGCCGCACACGAATTCTTCCTCAACAGATTCGTAACCACTCAGGAGACCGCCACAAAGCCGCCGGAATCCCACCACCAGCTCGCCGGATTCCTCCCGTTTAGCTATAACCAACAGCAACAGCCACCGCCGGAATCCGGTGACCTTTTTTTCACGGATTCGAAGTCGTCATCGGAGTTGATAACAGAATATAATTCAATCCCAAATCCGCTACCGCGCACCACCGTCAATTTCCACCAGAATAATTGGGGGAGTGGTAATAGTGGATTCTTTCAGACGAACACGGGGTATTCTCATCAATGGGGGTTGACTGACTGTACTAAAAGTCAAAATCAAGCTCATACCGTTGAAGGGGAGCAGGATTTCAATCCGTATCTGCCATTTCTGATGGGCAAATCATCGATCGAGAGTAAACCTGAAGTCAATAATCATGAATTGTATCCTGCTCCGCAAAGTGTGGAACATTTTCAGAGGATTTCAACAAGTTACGGACATTTTTCATAGATTATCAGCAAATTCATGATTCATACGGGTGTGAGCCTACTAGAGGTTTTTCTTTTTTCTTTATCATTTTTAATTAACGTCGTGTAAATAGGCTCAAAAGGATTTGTCAATTTATTTTATTTTGATTTATTTTATTTTATTTTTGCTTCATTTTCAAACAACCTATAGTTTTCCACGATATTACATTCTTCATATTTAATAATGTATTTTGTTGTTATATTATTGTTAATTGTTTTAATCATTATTGATAATCAACGTCATTCTTTATTGTATTTGCATCAATGATGTAATTGGAAAAAGTTTATTATACTTTCTTTAATATTTTTCTAGATTTGCATTTCAATAATGTCTATTACTGTTTATATATTTACTAGCAAATTATTCGTATAATTCGGCGTCATGTACCTACAATTATATTTTATGGTAGCAATAGTGATAATAGTGGCGTCAGTAGTGATAGTGGTGGTGTATATTGATGTAGGTGGCAACAATAGTGATAGTGGTGGGTTGTGGTGTAGGCCTTTGCAGAATCAAAAAAACGGACCGGACCGAGGACCGGAAAAAGTATATTCGAGGGACTGAGGACCGGACCGGTGGTCGACGGTCGGTTTCGGTTAACTTCCGGTTTCATTCGGTTTTGAACCGGTTTGGACCGGTTAGAACCGGTTGTTTCTGCACTATAAATGTTATAAATGTTTATCTCGATCATATACATGTTTCTGCACTATTACCTCTGGTTACTCTCGATCATATACATAGTTTATCTCTTTCTATTAAACATGCCTATAAATGTTATACGTGTATCACTATTAAACAGCTAACTTCATAAATAGCTAGTGTCGATCAATTCTCGCTAACTTCATAAACAACTGGTGTCGTACGTGTATCACTATTAAACATGCCTATAAGAATTAAGACATGTTATACATTCATACTTGTAATTGAGAATCACTATTATCGGATTCCGACCTCGGCATAATATTGATCGATTGTTGAAGAGGAGAAGACGAACGAAGAAGTTGAAGATGAGAAACGAATTGAAGAAAGAAACGGACGGTGCAGGGTTTTTTTAATAGGATGTTGGGCTAAAGCTACTGGATGGGCTTATTGGATGGGCTAGACCGGAGCGCTGGACATTTAAAATCGGTTATTTTCGGTTTCTTCCAGTTTAAAACCGCACCGGACCAGACCTGTCGGTTCTCAAAAAATACGGACAGAGGACCGGACCGGAAGTTACGGTTCGGCGCCGATTCGGTTCTTCCGGTCCTCGTCGGTTTTGGTCAGTCCCGATTCAAACTGCACAACCCTAGTGGTGTGTAGTGATGGTGGGTCGCAACGATAGTAATTGTGGTGGTGGGGTTGATGCTGGTGGGTTGATGTACACTCACAAATGATAACATGGATTGTGGGAAGTGGCGGATGACGACGATGGTGAGTGGTAATGGATGGTGGTGTTGGCGGTGGTGGATAGTGATAATTAATTAGGGTGGTAATGGTAGTCATAGAATTAGTACGACTTTATGAATCAATCAAGATAATATGGTATATAAGTAACTAATAAATAACCAACATTTGCTTGAATAGCTTAGTCGGTTAGAACCACATATTGAGAACATAAAATTCAAAGGTTAAGGTATGGGAGCTGTCACTTTTTTTTCAAAACACATAAATTTCCTGAAATAGCAAGTGTCTTGACTGAATGTAAGCGTTTGGTAATGTGAAAAAAATCTCAAACACATTATATATAGTAGTAGTATAAAAATAAGGAGTAATAGTATTGTTTACTAGCATTTGTTCCTACTTATCTTCTTATTTATTAAATCAAGACATGTGTCAAAATTAAGGGATAATATTAAGAGAGAGAATTATTGAATTACATACGGTATATCACTTTATCAAGTTGGTAGTACAATGAGCGAGAATAAATGATAAGAATAAAAAATAATTTCTCAAAAAGAGATTCCCCTAAAAACAGCCTCTTTTAACTTCGGTCCAAGTAATGGCAATTTGACTCCAAATTGTTTTCTTTAACGACACATAATCTACTCCTTTTCCACGATGGGACATGAACCCATGACCTTTAGTCATGAGCAATACCTTAAATCATTCTGTAATACCACTAGGCTACAAGACCTTGGGCATTTGACTCCAAATTGTTAGTCAACCTGTTAGGATAATGATCCTGCATCCGAAAAAGAAAGCTATCGTTGTTTTCCTTTGTTTCTAAGCACAATTTATATAAATGTCTTCTTAAAATCTAAAATCTCCGAAAAGTTTTCTTTTTTTACCCTAAAAAGGAGGCCGGAAGGACTTCTCACCACTAAAAATGAATTATGAAGAGATATAATATTTCTTCATATTTTTTTCTTCTTATCTCATGTCTACTCACTTCTAACTTTGACACGCGTCTTCTTATTTTATGTCTACTCACTTCTAACCTTGACATGTGTCGTCCATTAATTATATTTCATTATATTATCACTTGATTTTAACATTTCTTATGATCAAATGGTTATAAATATGGGTATAAAGAATTACCATTACTTAATTATAAATTTTAAAAAATAATACTTCCTTCGTCTTATTATTGTCCACGAGACAAATTTTTTTATTTATTAAAAGTATATTAATTACACTATGTCATTAATTATATTTTCTCTCTCATACTTAAATGTTTTTTTATTTGTTGAAACTTAGAAGTGTATAATTCTTTTGAGACGAATCAAAATAAACATGTGGACAATAAAACTGAGACGCAGAGAGAGTATATACTAATAAAAACTCAAAGTTTCATTATTACCACACGTATAGTAATCAGTATTCATAAAAATTACTCCCTCCGTCTCTTAATAAAGTTCTCATATCTCTTGGGTGCAATTCTTTAGAAGATAAATAGTGGTGGGGCCCATGGTAATAAATTGATTAAATATAAGGTTATTTTGGAGAGATAAATTATTTTTAGTAGATAGTTAGTGGTGAGGTACATTGTAAATAATATTATTTTAGAGTAAATTATACGGAAAATCCATGTGGTATACCTTTAATTACAACCTTAGTCCTTGAACTTTGTTTATTACACTTGACGTACGTAGTGTACACATTTTGTTACACCCATGGTCCCCACTGACCTTAACTTTTCCTAAATGACCAAAATACCTTTTTTTTCATTTTGTAATGAAGTGAAGATAAAACTATGAATGTAATAAGTGATAAACATAGGAACCATCCGTGAAATTTACTCTATTAACTGATATTTTTTTCATTTTTTACTTTTTTATCTATATTCTTCCACCACATTCAGACTCACCGCCCACCTTTATCTCATTGAAATCAAACCTCAATCAATAACCATTATCGTTACGCCACCAAATACCCGGAAAAGTCGATCCATCCCCAACCCTACCTTCGATTGCCTTCTCCAATTGTTCTGCCGCCGGTGACGTTTTATCGACATGGATTGAGTCAGTCCATTGATGCACGTCGTTGGAGGCGTTGTTGTTTTGCACATGCAGGTCGATAGAACGTCACCGACGTTGGAACAATTGGAGAAGGCAACCAAAGGTAGGGGTTGGAGATGGATCGACTTTTCCGGGGGTTTTGTGGCGCGACGAAATGGTTATTGATTGAGGTTTGAATTCAAAGAGATAGAGGTGGGTGGTGAGTCTGAATGTGGTGGAAGAACATGGATAAAAGAGTAAAAGGGAGAAAAAAAAGTTAATATAAAGTAAATTTCACGGATAGTTCCTGTGATTTCTCATTTATTACATTCATAAACCTTTATCTTCCCTTCACTACAAAATGAAAAAAAGGGTATTTTGGTCATTTAAAAAAAGTTAAGGGCAGTAGGGACCGTGGGTGTAACAAAATGTATACATCAAGGACGTCAAGTGTAATAAATGAAGTTCAGAGACTGAGGTTGTAATTATTGGTATATCACAGAGTCCTTCCATGTAATTTACTCATTATTTTATTGTGTTGCTCCCTCCAATTTGAGAAATGAAAACTTTATTTTGAGATAAATATTTTGAGACAAATAAGAACTTTATTAAGGGAAGGAGGGAGTATTATAGATAAATATTTTGAGACAAATAAGAACTTTATTAAGGGCATGAGATAAGCACGTTTAATAAACTCAAACTTACCATTTGAACTTATGAATATATTTAATTCATGCAAAAAATAAAATTCATTAATGACTAATAAATGCATTTATTCGTTATGAAAGGAAATATAGAGTTCATTCAACACTTCTAATCTCATGCCCTTAGGGCATGAGTAAGAAAAACCCATAAATAAAAACTAGTAACAAGTTAAATGAAAATCATTACAAAATAGAATTGAGTAGAGGGTTTAAAATTCAATTAGATCCAAAAACTTTACAATTTCTTTTTATTGAAGAATACCACAAGCATCCAAATCATTACCTCCAAAATAAAATGCAAAATAATCTTATAAGTTGAATTTAGTTGTGCAACATCAAGCCAACTGAACACATCAACAATCCAAATCGGGTTTTGGAATGTCAGTCCATTTAAAATAAGACGTCAAGCAACATTTGGCTAGATTGTATGATAAGAAAAGATGTGAAGTCCGAAATAAAGACCCGAAGTAAAAGTTATGTTCATTTAAGCGTAGTTTCTTTATTAGGTTTTAAGGAACAAAAGCATATGTTCTTACACATTTGTGATGCACAAATTTTCTTGATATGTAGTATCTTTTATTTCCTGAATAAGTAATCGAATTTAAATCGGTGAGGGATTGATGAGATGATGAACTACGAAGTACGAAAAAATTGTCCATAAATATTAATTTGAATCTTAAAATGCAAACACATAGTGCACGTGGTGTAGGTCCTTGATATATAGACTTGTCTTGAGGATAAAACTGACGGTGAACAGAAAGAAAAATAAATATTTTTTTAAAACCATTAAATACAAAATTATCAGAAAGCGACCGTGTTACCAATAATTGTTCGTTATGGGACAATAAATTCAGCCCCATATCTGCTTGCACGTGTGAATTTGGCAAAGGAAAAACGAAGAATAGATCTATCTACTCTCAACTAGAAGTATGTTTGTTTGTATTTTAATGAAAGGATTCAATATCATTATTGTTGTATGTAAATAATAATAGATGCATATTTGAAAGTGTTTGGTTTTCTAGCAATTAACACATGTCATAATGGCAGCGGACATGGCCGACCCTGAGTTTGTCGGAGCTATAGGCGAATATTAATTTTAGGTTTTTGTCGCAATCATAAAGTTGTCAATGCAAAAAGTATAAAAAGATTTGTTAAATAAATTACTCATATTAATTTAAATATGGCGCGTTAGCATTTCTAGAGGCAAAAGTACAAATCATTGAATTAAGCAACTACTCTTCGATTAGAAAACTCCAAATATGAACAAGTAAAAGTGAAATTATGTATCTTAGTTGAATATTTCGCCTACACTTGTTCACATTATGCACATCCGCACTAGAGAAAAGTATGAAAAAAAGATATATTTAAGTTTGAAAATATAAACAAGGGTGCCCTCAATTTAGAATTTTGTTATAGGACTGGGCCTTGAAAAGCTTAAAACACGCGATCAATCCATTACTTGATCAAATATGGTGAATTTGGAAGAAACTTGAAGATGGAGGATTATGGCTTTTAGTGAGAGAAAGTAGAGAGGAGGGAGAGAGACAATTGCTATAAATGTGAATTGATTAATTGCAAAAGTGAGGAATTAATGTTTACATCTTGGCTTTTATACCTTTACCTTAATTCTTTTAATTAAACCTAATTAACTAACTAATATAATATATAATGTTACCCCATTGTCCCCTAGACTATTAATTATAACATTTTAATACCTAATAATCTCCCCTTTATAACAATAGTCTAGGTTGCATATCTTTGAAGTCTTCTTTGATTGTAAAGCTGGAGCTGAGTGTTGAACCGTTGAGCAGTTTTGTTGAAAAATCAGCATCAACTTTTGATCATCGGTGACAGACATACTTTTATTTGGCTTTTCAAGCAATATAAAGTATTCCAGAAGACTTCAGGCAAATCGACGGAATGCAGACCCATAGATAGAGCGGTTAGCAGCGGAAGTCCTTTCTTGAAGTTGTGGCGATTGTCGATTTGCTACTGATCCTCGGTTCCTGATGTTTGTTGAAGTCGTAGTAGTGTGGAATATTGATATGATTTGGATTTTCTGACCGTTGTTGATAATGTTGAAGTACGGTCATAGAATCCCTTATCTGATGTATTGACTGTTGTTGATAAGATTGCAGTACAGTCATCAGATCCTCTATCAGACATAGTGACCATTGTTGATTAGAATGGAGTACGGTCGTCTGATCTTCGCACGAGAAGGTATCAGGGTAACCCAGGATCACATAGATTGCCTGTTAGCACAACAGTTACAGAAACTGTGTGACCTACGTTCAGTGTTGGTATTGATGTTAGCAATGGTAGGATTTCCATTCAATCATCGTGGAATACCAATATTTTTGGTATCATTATGAATGTTCCGGCAATATCCCAAAAATATACTTGGTAGAGTGCCTGTGTCCTAGAGAAATTTAATTCGGTTCTAGACTCTATACGTGGACAAACGAAGGCGAGGACTGGAGGTGGGTCCTCTTTTTCAATATCAACAATCTCCAAATGAGATGTCGATAGTGGATGTGGTTATCTCCGTGATTTTGAAACAAGTACTTTTTGTACTTGAGTGGTCAGTGGGGGTTGTGCATTGCATTACTGGGTCCATGATGTCTTAATTAGAAAGCTACTTATGCAGTCTGATATAGATGTGGCTACCCGGTCATTTGTTCGGTTTAGGGAGGGTTTTCCGTTTTCTTAACCCTTTCACACACGCTCCTCACTCAACTCACTTTTTCATTTTCAACCACACCCTCGTTTTTGTTTTTACCATGTGATAAGCTGATTTGCACCACATACTTCATACACCCTCTCAATTTTTACCTCAACACACCCCATTCAAGATCCCACGATACTTGATTCTGCTCACCTAGACCTAGGACCCTCACCTTTTAGTTCCTATATTGTCGGTGGCTCCGTGGAAGATCATGCTGGATATAGCAGATCATAGGAGTAATTTGAAAGTGGTCTAATACGCTCATGTGCAATTTAATCAGCTCTTTAAAAGATGTTGCATTTTAGTTGGTTCACATGGATTTTTCATCGGAACTTGATGTGTTTCCGGTATTAGTTGTTGCCTGATGATTATGAAATTCAAGGCACAACAACTTGTTCTTTTAAGGTAAACCCGGACTCACATAGAGTATTCGTTAGCACACTGTATGAATCGGTAGTCGTTTGCACAACTGTTGATCCAGATGTGTGACCTGCGCTTAGAGTTGGCGTGATGTTAGCTCTAGCAGGATTTCCTCTCGATCCTCGTGAAACATCAGATTGTGATGCCACTACGAGTGTTCCGATGGATTCACGGAGATCCATATTTGTAGTGCAAGTGTCCTATATTGGAAGGTTCTTGAGGGTGAGAACTAGACACACTGTGCATACAAAGAGACTTAACTCGGGGCAGGAGGTTATTATGATTCAATACCGACATACTCCGAATGAGTAGTCAGTAGCTTTTGTGCTACGTCCCCTAATGAAATGAAACAAATTCCTGTTGAGAGGAATTTGAATAGTTGGTGGTGGCGTGCATTTGCTTTACTGGTCCAGTAAAGTCTAATGAAACATTCAACTTACGAATGATCCCCTATTTGTATGGTTGCCCGGTTGACGGTTTGGATGCACTCAAAGGTGGGTTTTCTTAAATTTATCATGTTTTCACATCACCTTGCACTCACCTAGTTCTATACCCTAGACGTATACCCTCACATTTACCAGTTGGCAGAAATATTTCCCTGGATAGGTTAGGCCGGATCTGGCAAACCATGGGAAGGTATTGTCTTTATGAAAAGATTTTTCGTTCGTTTATTCATGTTGGGTATTTTTGTTTTGATTTTCTAAATTTTCTCCCCCCTAGAAATAGTAATTCTCCCCCTCGACAAATCAAAAGTATGAAAAAGTTTTGAGATTTGAAGACGTACCTTAAACATCATCGGAGGGTTGGAGGAGAGTTTTTGCATTGAAGGTTGATTGAGCTTCGTGCTTTTCTTTTGATGATCGGGTTCTGAATCTGTTTTAATCTTTTCAATTGGTATCAGAGCTTAATTTCACTCTGAAAACGATCCATTTCCATTGCCCCTAGACTATTAATTACAACATTTTAATACCTAACATGCCTATAACCTCCTTGCCTAGGGCCGTTAGTGCGTGACTATTGCACATATGGCCCACACCCCATGCTCCAAAGGCCGATATTTTTTTTAACATTCTTTATTTTGAAGGTCTTGATTCTCTTTATGTAGTAGCATCACATAGGTTATATGAGTCGAATAAAAATAGCTAAAAACATACTCTCCCGTAATAATTTTATTATCCATGTTTCCATTTTAATATGTTCCAAAATTATTATCAATTTGAAAATTTTACCTATTAATAAATAATTAGGAATATGGACTTTTATTGGTTGCACAATGTAATAAACGAACTTTTGTTAATGTATGTGCTTGTTGTTTGTGGAAAATAATTTTGAGACAGAGGTAGTAACACTTACATGAAATGAGCAAAATGGATCAGAAGTTGACTGCGATATGTTAATACAACCTTCTAAATCATAGTCATTCAAAAGATGTAAAATCTTTCTCCAATAATATTTAACCTATGAAAATACTCATTTAAAAGTTTATAAAATGGCAAAAAAATCTAAAGGTAATTGGTCTCCCACTTTTAGTCAGAGTCCAAATGGACTAATCTCAATAATTGGATTAATCGTATAAATTTTAATCTTTTGTTTTTTTTAATTTCAAAAAATTATTATATAATAATCACATGTGATTGTATATTTATTGTATATTTGATCTAGAACATATTAATAACAATGAAGATGTTAACGTAAACAACAATTCACTCTCTGTGAATATACAATCACTTTGTGATATACAAAAGCATCACATGTTATTATATAAATACATCACAAGTGATCAATTATACAATCACATGTAATTATACAAAAAAATCACATGTGATTATAGAAAAACATTACATGTGATCAAGTATACAACCACATGTGGTTATCACATAATGTTGTTTCTCAAAGAAAACATGATAAAATATAATAATGATAAACAATAATAATAATAAATAAATAAAATAAAATATATAAAAATTTGAATTAAAATACATATAATTAATCCTATGATTTTTTTTTTGAAATTTTTGTGTGCAGGTTTCATATAAAAATTTGACCCATATGGCCGGTTCCCATCTAAACTAAAATTTGTTAATGTTAAACATTTGATATCTTATAAGAAAATATATATAACCAAAATAATGTATTCACCTAAAATAAGTTGAATATCCAAACTAGAATACCAGAATTACAATCATTGATAATTTGCATTAATGTTACAATACACAATTATGTAGACAATAATACCCCCTTCTTAATTCCAAGAAAGTGGGAAATGAAATTTATTCATTGATTAATAATATCAAATGAAGATATTCATTCATAACCTTATGATCTGAATAGCAAATTGTGACAGCTCTTGTCACACGGATACGCGCAGTCCGTTTCTTTCACACTTGCTCGATCAAAATACCAGTCTCCAACCGCCAATGCGATAGGCTGCATCATATTAACACCACACAATTATATATATAATCTAAAACCATAAAACTTGTAACTTATATAATGATATCTTTAATTGATCACAAATTGCAATTTTAAACAGTTGATTCAAGAAACTATAGGATGCTTTCACGTTTTTCTTTTGACTACATTGTGGTTTACTGTGTCAATGAAACGTTCAGCTTTTAGGGGGTGTTTGGGATTGGTTATTGAGAATATATTATGCATTCTGAAAACGGATAATCAGATAATCAACGGTTATAGAACACGCTTGTTAAAAATAGTGTTTGAATTTGATTATGTTTTTTGAAATCGCAGGAATCGGATAATCAGTTATTTTAGTGTTTGGAAAAACTGATTATTTGTTTAGTTAATATGTAACATGCAAATAATCAGTTTTCAAAACGCAATAAACACCTCCCCACCAAAACACAAATAATTGATTTTTTCAGGCTTTTTGCCAAACATCTTTTTTAGATATCTGCATTTTCAAAACGCAATAGGCAAATAATCTACTCCAAATCGCAATCTCAAACACCAACTTAGTACATGTTTGGATTTGTGATTTTGGAACTAATTATCTGATTATTGCGATGTGAAGTTGCAATAACCAGTTTTTAGTGTTTGGATATGATAGAAACCGATTCGAGATGGTCAATTTCCCAAGAATACATACATTTTGTTCCTTTTCTTAATAATCTTAAACATGTTGTGAAGAACATACAAACCTTGTTGTTAATAACCGGAGAATTATCTGCAAACCATGTATCCTGCCTTTCTGTCTGGCAATGCGCAAAACAAGAATTTACAAACAATCCATTTTGTTTAGATGCAGAGAAGCTTTTAAGTGATGTCAGCATCTGGTTTCTGAAATCTGCTCAGAAAATACATGGATTCATTAGTCTAACAATGACATTATTGTAAACGAACCAATTTCAATCTATTTAGTTACATGTGGATCGATCTGGGTTATTTTTTATGTTTAACAAGTCAAATTGGTCAAATAAAATATTTATATGTAAAAAGCGACTTTTTATTGCATACCGTTTCCTAAATCATTGCATTAAAAATAGAGTCAAAAAAGGGTCGTTAAGTTTTTAGAGATGGTTAAAGTTACATGTTCCAAAATTAGGGACCAATAATGTTACAAGTTCCAGAAGTAAGGACTATGTAATAAAAAAAAATCACCTGCGGGAAACGTATAATTTCTTACAAACTCATAGATGATTTATGTAATGTACTCTGATCATTTTTGTAATAATATAGTTTTTACATTCATACTTAGCACATTAATTATTTGTGAAAGCATTTTAAAATGGAAAAGAATATGTATTATTTTGTAATAATACCTTGAAAGAAATTAATCTGAGATGGTGAACAGTTGCCGGGGTTGTTCCGGCATGCTTTCCAAGCACCATTAGGATCAGCAGTTTGCACACATAAGCTCGAAACAACCTGTGTGTGCGTGTGAGTGTGTGAGAGAGATAAATTATAAAGGAATTTATTTAAATAAAAATTAATATTAGCAAATCCTTGCAAAATAATACAAACTACCATCACTAAAAGAAGTAGGGGGTGTTTGGGAGGGCTTATTTAAGAAGCTTTTTAACTTTTTAGCTTATTTAACTCAAATAATCATCTTTGAGTGTTTTGTATAGCTTATAAGCTTATTAAAAAGGTCTTTAATAAGTCATTTTGAAAGGGATTTTATACTTTTTAGGGTATTTTACCAGTTTGCCCTCCCATGTAACCCTAGATCTCCACGTAGCTTATTAAAACATGTCCCTTTTAGTAAATTTGACAATAAGTTTAAATAAGCTCTTCCAAACACTTTATTTATAAAAAAAAACTTATTAATAGCTTATAAGCTAATAAGCACAAATTCTCTTGATAAGTTTTCCCAAACACCCCCCCTAACTCTAAAATTGGTTTTTTAAATAATCAATTTTGACTTTAGTTGACCTTGACAGATTACTTGAAGATAACAAAATATTGAGATGAAAATAACTACCTGCCAAGAATCATAAGCTGCATTCAGAATGAACATTGGAGTTTTTATGTGGGGAACTATGTTCTGAGGGAAAAAACACTGGGAAAAAAAATAACAATTAGAATGAAGAACAACCACTAAATATTCATATCAAATTATGGAATATAATGATGGTATTTACCGAAGTCGGGTTGAGTTTGTTGGTGCAAGCTGGTAAGTTTTTAGCGACACCCTAGTGACAAAAACATTGTAACACATGCAAATAATAAGAACAAGACAATATTAATTAAACTAGAAGAAAATGGTGAAATGAATTACCTGCAATGTAACAACACCTTCATACATGTTCCTTAGTGTATGTCCACCACCAACATCAGTCCTAAAATGTCATAAAAACAAAAAATAACAACATTAATTAGAATACTTATAAGAAAAGTAAAATAAAATGTGAATAATATGAACGTGTGAATCTTACGCATCCATGAACATTCCAGCATCAGCCAAACATTTGACTTTAGTTTTTCCAGAAAATAATGAACTGAACTCGTCACAGTGTAAAATAGATGCTAGACCACCAGCTGAGCATCCAGATAGTAGCGCCTGAAAGTTAGTTAATATATTATTTTAGAGGGCAAAATGCATAAAAAGGTACTCAGCTTTTTATTTTTGTCAAAATGAGAGTTTTTATTATTTTTAGAAAATTTTCGGATACATTTTGGTTACAAGAAGTGCTCATTTTGGTTATGAAATAACTTTAACATCTAATACTTCCTCCGTTTCAAAATAAGTGATACAAATTAGCTCGCATTTTTTGAGGCAAAAGATTGTAATGAAGGTTAAATTAGATTAAATGGATAGTTAGTGAGTGATGGGTCCCACATATTATGATTAAAGTGAGTTTAATGATGTTTAAAAGTAAATGTAAGGGTAAATGAGTAATTTCACTTTATTAAATGAGATAGTTAGTGGGTATGGGTCTCACTATATTTTACTAAATAAGGAAAGTTTCAAAGTGTATCACTTATTTTGAAACGGAGGAAATATCTTTAATTATGTAAAAAAAATCATTATTTTGGTATAGAAAAAGTTTATTTATCTTTAATAGGGTAAAAAAAAGTCATCATTTTGGTTATAACAAAATTAATACCTGTAATATCTTTAATAGGTAACTGAAGTCCTCATTTTGGTCACAAATTTTTTATTGATATCATTGATTGTGAAAAAACAAAGTTTAGTACCTCATTGATTGTGAAAATGAAGATAATAATTTTTTTCCTATTGTAAACCAATCTTTATTGAAAAAAAATTAAATGACTGATTGAAGAATGGTTGTAGGTAACAAAAAAAAAAATTATATTTTGGGTAACCAACTTTCTTATTTAGCCATAAAATCCGGAAGTTTTCATATGATTTCCACTTAAGGTAATACATACAACTTAGTGGCGTCCTTCAAGAAAGGTTTGACTGTGAAGGTTTGACTTTTTTGAAACACTGAGTGATTTATGCAATTAAAGAATACCTGGTGAGCATTTCGCATCCCCTTTGACATCAAATCTTCCATTGCTGCTAACCATATTTTTTGCCCTCTAAATTGTAAGTCATGAGTCTGTATTCAATTAACAAATGTTAAAATAAAAAAAAGTAGACAACTATTTAAAAAATATAAACTTTGCTAATACGCACCTTATCTTCTGAATCTCCAGCAAAGGATGCACCATCACAATAACGAACCTTTACTCGATTCCAGTTGAAAAAATCTAATCAAAGTATATTTTATTATTTTTAATGCATAAAACCTCGAACATCATGTTGGAGCAAAACACAGATCAACTTATTACTGATGCTGCAGTTAGTACTGACATACTTAGTACTGATGGGGCAGAAACATTTACTACTGATGAAGTTGATGCTGGTGTTCACTATAACTAAGTTACTACTGATCATGAGAAGATTGAAGATACTACTGATCATTGTAGTTACTACTGACGTTGATTATGGACTTACTACTGATCACCAAGTTTACTACTGATGTTACTTATTTACTACTGGTGATTGCAGTTACTACTGATACGCGTTTTTGGAAGATATCAAGTCCGAGATCTTCGTAGAGATAGTTATAGAATGTAATTAAATGTATATCTTTTATAATTCGATGTAAATCAAATCCTAGAATAACTAGGGTAAATAGTTTAGCTTCAAGGACTACTATAAGTATGTTCCTTACGAATTGTAAACGTACGTGTGTATTGTTATCTCAATAATATACATTGAAGCTTTTTGTGAAACTGTGTTCTTAATATTCTTGCATATTGTTCATACAGTTCATTGTTCTTAATTATTGATATAGTGTTGATCCGCTGCAACTTCTATCATCAATTAGATCTAAGGTGTTTATTAACTTTTCTATAGTTAATCGATCCTGACAAGTGGTATCAGAGCTTATTGGTTCTAGATCTACTATTTGTTAAGAACAACAAAAAGTTTTAATCTTTAAAACACACACATTATTAATCATGACTGATAATAATGAAAGCACTCAGGCCAACAAAATCCCTATGCTCACTCCCAATAACTTTGGGATGTGGAAGAATCGTATTAAGCAATACATGCTTATTACAGATTATTCTATGTGGGAAGTCGTTTGTGAAGGAAACAAAACTGGTCAACTTCAAGCAAGCAGCTCTGTAACTGAGGCAGACAAACTTAAATGTGAGAAGGAGAAGAAAGATAAAGGCATCGAACTCAAAACTCTAAGCACTCTCCTACTGGCTATTCCTAATGACTATCAACATCTCTTTGTTGAATATGATGATGCTAAGATGCTTTGGGAAGCACTGGAGAAGAGATTCGTTGGGACAAAGAGTACAAAAAGAAACATGAAGTCTGTTCTCAAACAAGACTTTGAAAATTTCAAAGGAAAGCCCAATGAAACACTCACTCAAGTGTTTGACAGATTCAACAAACTAATTGGTGAACTCAACCAAGTTGGTGTAAAGATGGATCAAGAAGATGTCAACATGAAGTTCCTAAGGTCTCTTAGTGAAGAATGGGCCATGTACACAGTGGTGTATAGACAAAGAGATGCTCTAGAAGAAAAGGAGTTAGATGAACTCTATAATGATCTCAGAGTGTTTGAAACTGAGGAAAATCACAAAAACCCTTCTATTTCTTCTAACAATGCTGCATTTGTGTCTAGTACAGGTCAAGGACAAGAAACCTCCACAGGAAAGGCTGCAGATTCTGAGGATACTGCAAGAGAATCCTTCTTCACTAGTCATGTGCATACTGCATTGATTAGTGATGACTTGGAACAATTGAATCCAGATGATCTTGAGGAGATGGATCTTAAATGGCAGATGGCTATGCTGAGCCTAAGGACCAAAAGATTCTTAAAAAGAACTGGTAGGACAAGCCTCAATTTCAACAAAGGTGACAAAGCAGGATTTGACAAGACTAAAGTCAAGTGTTACAACTGTAACAACCTTGGTCACTTTGCAAAAGAATGTCCTCAACCAGACAAAAGATCAAAATCAACTGCTCTTGTGTCACAACAAGGACAAGGATATGACTGGAGCTTCCAAGCAGAAGAGCATGCTCAAAATCAAGCTCTCATGGCCTTTACTGACAACAAAACTGAGGTAAAATCTAAACCTTGTACTCCTGAATGTGCTAAAATTATTAAAAATCTAGAAAAAGAAAACACTAAATTAAATGAAGATCTAGCAAAAGCAATCAGAAGAAATCATGAGTTTGATAGTGTAATTGCTGATCAAGAACATCAAATAAAGGTGTACAAGATGATTGATCAACGGATCAAGGAAGAATTGCTTCAAGCTGTGGATGAGAAAGAGTTCTATGAAACAAAAAATAAAGAACTAACAAGTAAATTAGAAGAATGTCAGCTTGAAATTGAACAAAATAAATTAACAATTAAAAAGTTTGAAAGAAGCACTAAAATTCTAGATGAATTAACTAATAATCAAACTACAGAAAAAGTTGTTCATGGGGTGGGATATCATGCTGTACCACCTCCACACAAATTCATTCCTCCACTTAAAAACAGTTCAGAAAGAATCATTAATGAATTAAAAACTGAAAATCAAACTGAATCTAAAAATGAAACATCTGAATCAAATGATTCTTCAGATGATGAGCAATCAATTGAATTTACAATATCTCAAACTGAATCACCAAAATCAATTGATACAAGTTTTCACACAGCTCAAAGTCCAAATGATTCTCCTAAATATAATGCAGAAAATATACCCAAAATTCTAAAAAGAGGAAACCAAAGAAATAGAAACCAACTCTTAGAACAAAGAAAACCATTTAAGGCTCAAGAAAATAAATTAAAATGTGTTATTTGCAATAAAGTGAATCATTTAGCAAAGGATTGTCACTTCAATCCAATAAATTGCAAGGAGTTAAAGGAATTTAAAGTTTTTAAAGAAAATGCAAAAACTCAAAGGTTAAAAGATACTACTGGTCCTTCAGTAGTAAATACAATCAAAACTCCAATTGCTGAAACTCCAAGATTTGGAAGAAGTGCACCAAGATTTGTGCAAAACAGAAGAGTTGGCAGCCCAAAGAACAGCAATTACTTCAAGAACAACGGAAAATCCAATCAAAATAAACAATATTTTAAATTTTCCAACACCAGTAGAAACTCTAACAAATTTACTACTGGTGTTAACCCTAATTATAATGCTGTATGGTACCAGTACAAGAATACTACTGGTAAAAACCCTAATTTCAAAAATACTACTGCTCCCAAAACAAATTTCAAAAACACTACTGGTGTTAACTCAAAAAACACTACTGGTCATTCTAAACATGGTAAGTACCCAAATACTACTGGTCCATCAGTAGTAAAGTATTCAAAAGCTAAAAACAATGGGTATAAACCAAGATCAGTAGGAAATTCTCACACCAGTAATAACTCCAAAAGGACAGTAGTAAAACAAAATACCAGTAATAAACAAGTATGGGTACCAAAAGTCTTTAAAGTTAAATCCCCAAAAGCTTATTTCTCAAAGGATGAACCCAAGACATATAAAGCTTGGGTTCCCAAACTTAACTAATCCTTTACTCATTTGTGCAGAGCATTCAGATCCCAGAAGAAGGAAGAACATAGCATATTGATAGTGGATGCTCAAGGCACATGACTGGAAATCTGCAAATTCTTAAAGATTTCAAGTCATTTGATGGAGGATATGTGACATTTGGTGAGAATCCCCAGGGAGGTAAGATTACAGGTAAAGGTACTGTTTCTAATGGAAAAATTACCTTTGATGATGTATTTTATGTAGCTGAACTAAAATACAATCTTGTCAGTGTGTCTCAAGTTTGTGATAAAAAGAACAAGATTCTGTTCACAGACATTGAGTGCATCATTCTTTCTCCTGATTTTATTTTAGATGAAAAATATGTTGTTTTAAGAACTCCAAGGAGAAACAATGTGTATTGCCTGGATATAGGGGGAGAACTCATTTCTACAAATGAGGTAAACTGTTTTATATCCAAGGCAAACACCACTGAATCAGAACTTTGGCATAGAAGGATGTGTCACACAAATTTTAAAAACATGAATAATTTAGTAAAAAGAAATCTGGTCATTGGACTACCCCAAAAACAATTCATGTGTGATCATCACTGTGTTGCATGCCTAAAAGGTAAACAACACAAGACTTCTCATAAGTCCAAAACTGTGAACTCTATTTCTGTTCCTTTACAGCTCTTACATATGGACCTTTTTGGACCTACAAATGTAATGAGTATTGGAAAGAAACAATATTGTCTAGTTATTACTGATGACTTTTCCAGATATACATGGGTTTTCTTTCTCAGGACAAAGGATGAAACAAGTGAACTCATAAAGAACTTAATTGTCAAACTGGAAAACACATCTGATCAAAAAGTGAAAGCCATAAGATGTGATAATGGCACAGAATTTAAAAATGCTAACCTAATTAACTTTTGTGATCTTAAAGGTATTGACAGGCAATACAGCTCACCTAGAACTCCACAACAAAATGGTGTAGCTGAAAGAAGGAATAGAACCATCATTGAAGCAGCAAGATCAATGCTTGCAGACTCAAAATTACCAATTACTTTCTGGGCAGAAGTTGTTAATACTGCTTGTTATGTTCAAAACAGAGTATTAATAGTGAAGCCACATTTTAAAACACCATATGAACTTTTTAATAAAAGAAAACCTTCTATAAGTTTCTTAAAATCATTTGGTTGTCCTTGTACTATTCTGATTACAAGAGAACAAATTGGTAAGTTTGACTGCAAAGCTGATGATGGAATCTTTGTGGGATACTCTACTCAAAGCAAATCATACAGAGTATTCAACAAAAGACTAAGGATAATTGAAGAAAGCATCAATGTATCCTTTAATGAAAATGTACCTAATGAACAAGGAAATGGTCCAGATTGGCTATTTGACATAGACAATCTAACCAAATCCTTTAATTCTAATATGAATTTCAATGCAGGTAATTCAAATTGTCTTAATCAAAAAGAAGGAACATCATCTGTTAATACTGGTCAAGAAAAGATGAGATACATAATTGTTGATACTGCTCCCATAGTTAATACTGATATCAGTAATAACTCAAATATTGAAAGCAGTAGTAACTCTGAGAATGAGGTCAGTAGTAATTCCAATACTACTGGTACCAGTAATAGTACTGAAAATACTACTGGTCCCAACAATAACCTAGATTCTCATGATACTACTGACACCAGTAACAACAACAATACTACTGATCCTAATGAAGATAATTCCAGTAGTAACTCTGACCAAGATGATGATGAACCAAACATCCATGACAATGAAGAATCACAAGATGAACAACTGCCTGAGACAAATGAGTCCAATCTTGGAAATCAACTAGTGGTTGATAAAGCTACAACTACAAGGACTCAGAAGAACCATCCATTAGACCTTGTTCTAAGTGATGTTAACTCACCACTACAAACAAGAAGCAAATTAAACAAAAGCTTAACTGCAAATATGTGTAATATAAGTTTAATTGCTAATGAATGTATGTATGAATGCTTTCTGTCTCAGGATGAACCAAAGAAGATCCAACAAGCAATGAAGGACTCAAACTGGATTGAAGCAATGCAAGAAGAACTCCTTCAATTTAAATTACAAGCTGTTTGGACACTTGTACCTCTACCCAAAGGAAAAAGAGCCATTGGAACAAGATGGATATTCAGAAACAAGAAAGATGAAAGAGGTATAGTGATCAAGAATAAAGCCAGACTTGTAGCCCAAGGATACACTCAAGAAGAAGGAATAGACTATGATGAAGTATATGCTCCTGTTGCTAGAATTGAAGCAATAAGAATATTTCTAGCATATGCTTCATTCAAGAAATTCAAAGTCTATCAAATGGATGTTAAGAGTGCTTTCCTATATGGGAAAATTGAAGAAGAGGTATATGTTTGCCAACCTCCAGGTTTTGAAGATCCAAAACATGGTGATTATGTGTTCAAATTAGATAAAGCTCTATATGGCCTACATCAGGCACCAAGAGCATGGTATGACACATTATCATCATACTTATTGAAGAACAACTTTAAAAGAGGAGCCATTGACAAAACTTTGTTCACAAAGAAAGTCAAGGATGATATACTACTGGTACAAATTTATGTAGATGATATCATCTTTGGCTCAACCAATGATTTATTATGCAAAGAATTTGAAGAACTGATGCAAATTAAATTCAAGATGAGTTCCATGGGTCCAATGAACTTCTTCCTTGGACTCCAAGTCAATCAAAGAACTGATGGTATTTTGATAAATCAATCAAAGTATGTCAAAGACATCTTGGAAAAGTTTGATTTGAAAGACAGTAAAAGTGCTAGTACACCAATGGAAACACACAAACACCTACATCCTGATGTTGAGGGGGAGGATGTAGATGAACACTTATATAGATCAATGATAGGCTCTTTGATGTACTTAACTGCATCAAGACCTGACATTATGTATAGTGTTTGTGTGTGTGCAAGATATCAAGCAAGACCCAAAGAACTACACTTGCAGGCTGTTAAAAGAATATTCAGATACTTGAAAGGCAAACCATCACTAGGTCTATGGAATCCACATGATTCACCATTTGAACTCATAGCCTACACAGATAGTGACTATGGAGGTGAATGTCAAGATAGAAAGTCCACTACTGGTGGATGTCAATTCTTTGGATCAAGACTAGTGTCATGGCAATGTAAGAAGCAAACAAATGTATCAACATCTACTGCTGAAGCAGAATATGTAGCTGCATCTGCTTGCTGTGCTCAAGTACTATGGATTCAAAATCAACTTCTAGACTTTGGTATCTCTATCCTTAAAACTCCTATTTTTATTGATAATCAAAGTGCTATTAGTATTGTGAATAATCCAGTAAAACATTCAAAAACTAAACACATTGAAATAAGATTTCACTTTATAAGAGATTGTAATGAAAAGAAATTAATCAAAGTAGTTAAAATCCATACTGATGATCAATTAGCAGATCTTTTTACAAAAGCATTTGATGTAGGAAGATTCAACTTCTTGGTTAGCAGTATTGGAATGATTTTAATAACTTAAAATCTCACTTAAAATCATGTGTAAAGTTAGTGTTGTAAAATATTATTTTCTTAAGTGTTTTACTACTGGTATTACTGTACTACTGGTGTGAAAGTGTATGCACAAAATACTACTGGTAATTCATTACTACTGGTGCATTTTAGGTTTACACAAATACTACTGGTATGTCAGTACTACTGGTATTCACATATACTACTGGTCTTGTGTGTTAATGGTTACTACTGATGTCTATAGTTACTACTGATGTCAAAATCCTTAGTCATTACTGATGTTAGTAGATACTACTGACGTTTTACTACTGATATCTTATTTGCTACTGGTCTTTCATAAACACAATTACCAAACTAACCCCCATGAAAATAACCGTTATGTTATGATTCGAAGGCTATTTTCGTAGTTTTGCAGGTTTAATCGAAAGATATAAAAGGCGGCAGACGATTAATTTAGCATTATCTTCACTTCGATTCTCTAAACACCTCTCGATAAACCCTAGTTTACGATCAAAAACCCTTCATCTGTAACAAAATTCTTGCAAAATCTCAACAACAATGGCAACCTTACAAGCTCTCGATGTGCAAACCGATCTCAAATACTCAGAATTTCACAATATGGTTGCATTCTTAAAGAATCCCGACGGAACAAAAGATTTCCGTCCGATCGTAAAATTTTTGAGAAATTCATATATACAGTTTGCCTTAACTGTAAAACCAAAATCATATCAACAGCACTTGGTGGATTTCTGGACCAATGCTGAGCGAACAGAAGGAACAACATCATCAATGATAAAATCTAAAGTAGATGGAAAGCACATCACAGTAACAGAACAATCAATCAGACACCATCTACAATTACACGATGATTCAGGTATGTCTACTCTTCCTAAGGAATACATTGCTGAAATTTTGAATAAAATGGGATATGAGGGCAGACTGAATATAGTTACTTTTCAAAAGGGCCTGCTTTCCCCACAATGGAAATTTTTAATTCATACCATTCAGCATTGTATTTCTCCTAAAAGAAGTACTTGGAATGAGTTTAATAAGGCAATAGCCTCTGCTGTTGTCTGTTTATGCACAGACCAAGTATTTAATTTTTCATACATGATATTTGATGGTATGTTGGGAAATCTTAGTTCTTCTAAATTTTTAATGTATCCCAGATTTCTACAACATATCATAAACTGTGAATTACAAAACTTGTCAACTCCTAAAAACATTTTTATATTACCTGAGTTGAACAAGAAAGTTTTCTCAAATATGAGAAAACAATTTAAATTTTCGGGCAAGGAAACCCCTCTGTTTCCTAACATGATCAAAGATCAACCCAATATTGGAGAGGGTTCAACCATTGCTACAACCCAAGTTGAACCTCAACCCACTCCATCACCCCCAAATACAGCCCAAACACCAATCCAAATAGCCACTCAATCACCAACCCAAACAGAAGTCCTGAATGTGTCCCAGGAACTTGATATAAATCTGCAGAGTGCTACTCTTCACTCTGTGGAAGACCTACCAGACAAAACCAAAAACATTTCCACAATTTATAAAAGAAAGAAACTTTCTTCAAAGGACACCAGGGGACAAATCGAGTCACACCCCAGGCTCAAAGAGTTGTCCTCCAAGGAGGAGAGAGGACATGAGGGGAGGGCTTTCACTACTGATGCCCCAAAGGTGGGTGCACAGGACAGTGAAAACATCATTAGGACCCAAACCTCGGCAACTTTGAGTGATGACTCTTTTGAGGAATTACTCAAAGGACCCCGGTGCCAAGAAACCACAAGGGGGGGCATCTCTGCTTCTTCTAGGAAGAAGAGAATGTCTAAAAGACCCAATGAATCACCAAGCAGTGATGAGGGCAGATCTGTGGAATTGATGGAAAGGAAGGAAAACCTTAAAACCAATGTACCTGTTAGTGAGCCCGATGATCTTGCTAGATGGAGTGAGGGCAGTATTAAAATCACTCAATTGACGGATAAAGTGGATTCTCTTGAATCCACTGTACAAAATTGCCATATATACTTAACTAACCAAGGGAAAACCATGGCTGCAATGAAAAGGCATGTCAACACCATCAACAGAAGAATGAGATTATATGAGCACAGGCTTTATCAACAAGCCAAAATCATCAGACAATTGAAGAAAAGGATTGATGATAGTGAGGCTCCACCAGTTGAGCTCACTAAGGGGGAGAAGGATAATATACAGACAATGATTGATGAATCTATAGCAGCAGCAGCATCCTCCCTTTTAAACTTAAAAGAAACAAATGTTGATGAAGGCCCAGAGATGATGGTGACAGAAGAAGAGCCTATTACTACTGCTACAATGGAAGAACAAGTTGAAAAGGAAATACCAGTAGTAACCTCTACTACTGATATTATAGCAGTAGTAAATGAAGAAAAGGAATTAATAGCAGCAAATACTACTGATGCCCTATCAGTAGTAACTCCTGAAGTAACACCAGTAGTAACTACTCTAGTTACTACTGAAGAGGAAGAACTACATTTTCCAGAACTTATTGAAAGAGAGAGACATGTCATCATTACCAAACCACCAACACCTGATCAACCACTTATCATACCTGACATTGATGATAATGTGAATTGGTTTGAGGTTGATGAATGCTCACTTCCTCCACATCCAAAAATACTTAAACAAGATGAACTTAGATCATTTTCTCCTTCAGTTATAATAAGTGGAGTGCCAGACATGAAATATATTCCACCTCCACCTTCAGCACACATTGGAAAGGGTAAAGAAATATATGATGAAGATTACCCAAACAGAGCTCTTGGTCATCACATGGTAAATAAGATTAATCATGTAAGAGCAGAAAAGCAATCCAGATGGAGAATTAAACACAGAAATTTTTTGGAGAAAGTGGATATGTTTCAAGCTTTAGTAGAAAAGAAAAAGAAAGTTCAAAGTACAACTACTGTTCAAACACCTGTTCAAATTAAAGATGTTCAGATAGAAGGCCAAGAAGCAGAATTCAAAAGGCTTAGAAAAGTAGAAGAAGAACATCTGAACTGTCTTGAAGAGCTTGTAGCAGAATGCAAAAGAACAAAAGGTGAGTTACCTGATGATATATTTGAACAAAAGTCTCTTATGATAGACTTTCTGAAGACAAGAGGTCACAGTGCAAAATCTTTTGGAAGAATGAAGATGGTGACTATTATTGAAAAATACTGCACTGAAAAGAAGAAAGATCTGGCTGAACAAGAAGCTGAAGAATCAAAGAAAGCCAAAGCCAAAACTTTAGTACCAATCAGCTTAAATTTGCTCAAAGCTGGTAGTGTTACAACTGTTGGTAATACTTCAACTCCCCAATCACTGAAAAGAAAATATGTTGATCAAGAACAAAGTTCTAAGAAGAAATCAAAACAACAAATTATACCTGTTCTTGAAATGCCAGTTGCTCCTCTACAGAACAATCCAATTCTTAACTGGAGAGTGATGCAGAATAATGTCATAGAAGTCATAAGGGAAGACAAAGTAGTACAAAGATTCACTGGATGGTTACCCTTAATCAGATCATGTTCAAGAAGTGATGTAATCAAGCTTCTGATTATTGGAAAACCAAGAATGACAAAGAAATCATGGAAAGAATCTGGAGCTGGATATTTAACAAAGATGATTGATGCTGCATTTTATCCAGATAATTATCCAGAACAATTTACAAATCCAGGTAATGTATATGCTTGGAATGTCATTCCTACTGCAAATATGTACTTCTTTGAGAAATCAGGCAAAGTGTGTGAACTGTACCTATATGAGAAAGAATATCCACATTCTGAGAAGACAATGTATCAGATATTCATAAACACTTTGATGAAACCCTATGATGCTGTTATGTTCCAAAATAAACTGAATTATTTTACAAAGAGGAACATCAGATACATTATTGAACAAAGACTTCAACAAAATCAAAGAACTCTAGAGAAGAGAAGAAAAGAACAAGAGGAACAAAAGAAACTTGATTGATTAAAAGATGATCAATAAGTTTAGGGGGAGATTGTTGGAGCAAAACACAGATCAACTTATTACTGATGCTGCAGTTAGTACTGACATACTTAGTACTGATGGGGCAGAAACATTTACTACTGATGAAGTTGATGCTGGTGTTCACTATAACTAAGTTACTACTGATCATGAGAAGATTGAAGATACTACTGATCATTGTAGTTACTACTGACGTTGATTATGGACTTACTACTGATCACCAAGTTTACTACTGATGTTACTTATTTACTACTGGTGATTGCAGTTACTACTGATACGCGTTTTTGGAAGATATCAAGTCCGAGATCTTCGTAGAGATAGTTATAGAATGTAATTAAATGTATATCTTTTATAATTCGATGTAAATCAAATCCTAGAATAACTAGGGTAAATAGTTTAGCTTCAAGGACTACTATAAGTATGTTCCTTACGAATTGTAAACGTACGTGTGTATTGTTATCTCAATAATATACATTGAAGCTTTTTGTGAAACTGTGTTCTTAATATTCTTGCATATTGTTCATACAGTTCATTGTTCTTAATTATTGATATAGTGTTGATCCGCTGCAACTTCTATCATCAATTAGATCTAAGGTGTTTATTAACTTTTCTATAGTTAATCGATCCTGACACATCATATTTGATTAGATTGAAATTATACAATTATAAAATCATATTTGACACACTAATTATATGAAAAAAAGGTTTGAGATAAAACCTGGATTTTCTTCAGCTTTATTGCTTAAAATTCCGGTAAAAGCCAATTGTTTTTCAAAGAATTTTGAAGAACCACGTCTTGTTGTTTTTCGATAAACACAAGATCTAACCGTGTTACACCATCCTCCACCCTGTAATAAAAAATAATTAAAATTAGCAAAGTTATATTAAAGTTAAAAATATGCTTTATCGTAATTATTCAAAGTACGTGGATAGACATCAAGAAGGTTAACATCAAGAATTAATGATTGTTAACTTGTGGACATAAGTATAACACATACTTAGGATATAAAAATGTCATTATCGATATAATTGTCACAAACCTCCAATTGAATGAGCCAACTGTTTGCACCCGATTCAAATCCACGGTGCAAATGATACCCGGGTAATGTTCCATCCAAGCACACTGTACTAAATTAAAGTTAAATAACAATATTTATTTGTTTCACAATTAATAATTAAATACGGAAAATATGCAATTATGCAAGTTTTAATGGGGATTTGTGTAAAATTCCCTTGTATCCCGGATGAAAGTTGCATATTTCAATAAATACAAGTTTTAATGCATAAGGTACAATGCAAATGAAGCATGTTTGGAGTTGGAAAGCTAAAAGCATCGACACCAAAAATTGGATCTTAAAACTACTATAAACTTGAAAACAAAATCAAGCAAATTGTGTGACAAAAAAATTACGTCTTAAATCCAAAAACCAGTCACGTAATTACATAGTAGCAAAAAAATTTAGCTAAAAGATAACATTAATTAAATTTAAAAATATAAATTTAAATCTTGATCTTATCAAATCTTGGAGATTCGTAACTTCGACAACCCAAAATCCACAGAAATGGGGGCAAATACCCATTAAAACACACACACAAATAGAACTCCAAAATCACTACACTTCTAACAATTTTGAATGTATACACACAACATATACGTATAGAGAGAGAGAGTACCTGCGCCTTTAGCAGCAGCTCCTGGAATAAGAGTGAGACCCACAAGCAGAGCGTTAGGATCAACAACAGCAGAAGCAGAGGAAGAAGATTCAAGTAAGGAAATCACTTCAGTTGTGTTGAAATGAAATTCTGTTTCATCGAACTCAAATCCACTCACCAATTTCCCAAAAACACAAAATCCAATCACAAATAGGACTACAAATTCACGGAATCTATTCGCCATTGTTAAATCTTGCTTCACCGACAGTGTTTTGTGATTTATTATTATTTATAAAATACAGTAGTAAATAATGTTTGTAAATCTATGAAATCATCCGAATCTATGTTTAGTAAAGAACATAAGCATGACTTGAAGAGAGAGAAAATAAAGAAAGAGAGGCGATTTATGTGTTTTTTTCCCGGGGCAAACACAAGGTTGTTTTAGGTGAGCTACGTTTCGAATCTTTGTTAGAATCAATGATGATAGTGCTTTTGCCCCCTATACTTTCATTTTTAACATATTTCATCCTTGGACTTTTAACTTGACAAGTGTTAATTTTGCTCCTTCCTATGTCTATGTGGTATGGATACAACTAAACCCTGACATGACACGACAAAAATACACGAAACGAAACGAAATTGGGATGAAACTGAAATTTGAATTCGTGTTTGTGTCGTGTAAAACGAACACGAAGTCGTGTCGTGTTCGTGTTCAGAGATTAACACGAAATTGACACGATAGTTATGATTTTGTCGTGTTTTTCGTGTTTTTAGCATGTAATAAGTAAGAAATTTGTTATTTATTTTGTGTTGTTGTGTTTGTCTTGTTAATCGTGTTTATCGTTTTTTTAATCGTGTCGTGTTCGTGTTAGCAAAATAAAACACGACTTCGTGTCGTGTCGTTTTCGTGTTGAACGATTTCGTGTCGTGTTACTGGATAACACGAAACCATAGCACGATTTGACAGCCCTAGATCCAACTGTCCATATCGTTTAAACTCTCACATCATATGACATCTTGGCAACCACGGCATTTTAATTTTCATGTCACTATTTTTTTTCACTAATTATTTTTGGAGGAAATACTCGTCACGCTAACAAGTAACAACACACCACCAAAGTCTTCTCTCTATGGCCACATCCAGCCCATAAAACCCCCCACGGAAGGGGTCGGTTTTTTTTGGCTTCCATGGCGTGGTGGACTCCAACTTAGCCTCTCCACAACGTAGAGAGGCGAACACCAACCATCCTAATAAAACATGTCTAATAGAGTGCGTAAAAATTTTAAGAAATATGATAAACGAAAAGTAAAAGGAAAAGGAAAATATGCATGTGATAAGGGAGCTCATTTGTACACTATAATTAACTAATTGTACAAGTTTTATGATGGCTATTAGGATATACCAAACTAAGGATGCTTGTGGTAGTTAGGTAAATGAATTTAAAATTATGGTGTAAAAATTAAATAGATTAGATATATCTTCATTCATTATTTTTACAATATAACTTTACTCTTTTAATTGCATTGTTAAAGCTACTGGATGTTATTAAAAGTAGATGTGTTTTCGAGACCATTTTAGAATAAAAAGTAATCTTATAACATTATAAACGAAAATAAAACCAAAAAATTATAACATCATTACCATTATTTGGAAAATGACATACCATTTGAAAAGACTGACACCACTAAAAATTGTGAAATCGCCAAGTTGGAAGAAGGATGTTGTGAAGTTGTCCACTAATATACTGTCGGTAGGCCTACTCAAAGGACTATTGCAATTAGCCGACTAATGATGAAGATGTGACCAAACTAGTATTCTCGTATTATTTTTTTCAGTTAATAGAATTGTTGTAAATTATAAGACTAACCAAATACCCTTTTTCCTTATTGAAGGTAAATTATAGATTTATGTTTTCCCTCTTTTACTTGTTAAATTGGTCCTTGACTTGTTTGATAACTAAGGATTTTTTTAATTCCTTAAACTTCCCATATGCAAATTCAAGTTCATTAAATAACAAGCAAAAATGTGTATGGCAAGGGAAGAGAAGATGAGTGTCCAGTATTTGATCATGTAGTTTTGATTTCTAACTCGTTTTAAACCCGAAATAACCGGATCAAACCAGAGCCATCATATCGGTCCGCTTCTCGATTCTTGTTTTTGGTATTTTACGCTTTTGGGTTATTCGGTTTCGGCCTAGTTCGGTCAGATTCCAAAACTGAACACATCATGTGTCCACCACATCCACAACTACCATTGTCACATATGAAAACATCCATACTCAAGAGGGCTATAAATCTGGATAAAAATTGATCCTCTTAAGTAAAAAGCTTTCAACCGGAGATTTAAAGCAAAGTTATATATTCAATGTAAAAAAAACTAACAAACTGATTAAGATTTAGGGAGTTAGGTTTCATTTCTTTTCCTTTTAAACAAAAGGAATTGGGTTGGGGGCTTGATTGTGGTCGGCTAGTGGATAGTAAGATAGAAATTTAATTGTCACTTAGTGCAAAATCATAGGTCCCCTGAAGATGAATTAGAATTCGTTACAACATTCCAATTAAAATTCATGACAACTTTGGAATTTTAATTTTATTTTCTACCAAACATTCATAATATGGAATTATAATCAAACCCTGACATATTCTAATTTTTCTAGATTCCAATTTCATCAAAAACAATTTCTACTAATCAAATAACACCTTAGACTAATACTAAACGTTTTGCAACTTTCCAGACGCTAACTCTGTAAGGATTGACTTATAGCAAATGACATTTTAGTTACTTTTGTGTAGCAAAGTAGATTTGACACACGATTATTCAGTGAATTATGTTTCTTCATTTTTCTAACAATGGTTTATATAAAGGGGATTAATTTCAACACCATATTTTTTTGATTCTTGTACTACACTGTACAGGTATTACTACAAATATATAAATCAAATATTGTGGTGTATAGGTTAAAATATGTGGTGTAAAAATAATCACCTTTATATAAAGACTAGCAAATGATCACGGTCGGGGAATCACGGTCTTAAAATTCAACCATTTAAAAGTACTAATCCACACCTCGATTATCGATCGCATGAGAGGTATCTCATGGGAGGGCATATGATCAACGCGATTTTTTTTCTTCATAAAGGTTCTTAAGTAACTTGAGAGTAAAGCTCTTGTGGCATCTAGGGCCAAGACCCAACAATCAAGATTGTCTTTAAGGCCCAAATGAGACATTAACTCCCCAAGTTTAATTAATTGGGCTACCTCATTCTCAAGCAATACGAGCCTACCCCATGCCCAATTAGTGGTACTAGCATAGCACTTTTTCATAAGAATAAGAAATTAGTGGTACATGCCCAGTATAATGAAACTGAATAAGAATATGGATCGAGTATACGTATTTTACATAAGAAATTTACCAATAAAAAATTTGTGTTATTGATGGCGACGGCTTGGGTTAAAGACCCGACCCGCACTGGTTCGGACCCAGACGAATCAGTTCTATTTAAATCTATCTTTTAATTTAATTGTTTAAGCCTTATCTTGTTTTAAACTCGATTTGGTTTAGGATTAGGATTGCTTTCGATTTTTTAAGATCTTTATTATTTATGTCGTTCATTGTCATTAGGAAAATCAGTTTTGATTATTTGAATAAGAAAATTACGTTCTGGGAAAAATTCCGAACTCGAGTTTGTGATATTCGATCCGTGCAAGAAATTGCATCAGCTATATTTTACACATTGCTAAATTTTAGAATTTTTATTATCGACATAACTAAAAACATAAATTTAGAGATTCATTTAGTTTACGATTAGACTTTTCATAAACAAAAATTGGTTTGATTTGCTTACCATTTGACATCGAGGAAAAAAAACACTCGGAGAACTCAACTTACACCACAAAACTTGGACGTCTTTGAAAAATTTCCTTCTACCACCAATGAATATAATTAGAAAACAATTCCTTTTATGATACAAATTTGTAGCTTACAATTCACGCTCGCGTGAGCTTATCCTGGTAATTAGACAACAAAAGTACACCAAAAGACGGTTGGGGTTGGATTGTTAGGTTGATTGACTGAAAATGTAAGGACCAAGGTACAAAAGACCACCTTTAAACAACATTTGCAACCAAACCTTCCATAACCTAACCAAAATACAAGTTTTAATCATAATTACCAAAAGAAAATATACATATCATGAATCAACTTTTTACTCCGGATACAAACCAACTATACAAACCCCAAAGACAACATCAACTTACTATACTATACCAAAAGACTATACCAAATAGAAGCTCTTCCAAAGCTTCAAGCTAACCAACTCCTGAATCTACTCGCACTTGCCCTTGCCCTTGCCTTTGTCTATCCCTGAAAAATGGTAACAACTAAACGTGTAAGCTATAAAAGCTTAGTGAGTTCCACAATGTATAATGTTATACTAAATAATTATATAAATCATCATAATTAAACCAACAAAGGGTAATGGGTCAAAATACCGGGTTAGCATAACAACATCATCACAAAGCATCACATAACAAAACCGGGTTGTCAATGATCAATGTAGAATTCCAGATTTAACAAAGTGCGTCATTCCCTCTTAGGCCGTTAGGGAATGAGGCCGATGAAGGTGACCATGGCACCCCTAACCGAGTCCATGATCCAGCTTCACCACCACGGTCCATACCACTCCTCCACCAGGTACTCCCGCGTCCACCGCCCGACATATTACACGAAGTAATACTCAAGCCGCCATGGGTCCTCACGAAATGAAATATCACTCAAGGCAATTCACTCAAACGGGTCAAGGAAGGATGAGTTTGATCATAAGGAATATCAATGTCTTTAACAACCGAAACAATACCCAAGGAAGTCAAATTGTTACAAATACCAATTAATTATATTGTTTATATATATATAATTAAAAGTATACACAATGCACATAGGGAACTCACCTGGAATCAAGCAATTGCCCACACAAATCAAGAACTTCTTTAATCAAAATCCCAATGTCACCGGACAATGATGTCGTCCCAATCTTTCAAGTGTTTACCTAATACAATTACACATAATTCAATCAACATTCTAACTTATAATCACATCTAATGTAGTCTCTAATCACCAATTCTCCCAAATTAGTGATGAACCCAAAACCCTAATCTACTAACTACCCATCAAGGTGCATAATCACATGATAATTTCAAGTTTCCTAGCTAAATATCTGCTATACATAACATAAAATCATCAATTTCAGTTCCATGACTCAAACCCTAACTAGGGTTCTTGATTCTTCTCCAATTTTTAACCCTAAATCACATGCATGAACAAAAACTAAGCATCATACCTTTATAGCTTGATTTTATGATGAAAACCCCTTTGATTTGCACCAATATTCGACCTTGATTCACCAAAATCGCCCAGAGCAGTCACCAACTCGATCTTTGAAGAAAATGAGCTGAAATGGGTCAAAAACCCGATTTTATGACAGTTCAGCACAAGATAGCGCCGCTATCTACAAGATAGCGCCGCTATCTTAACCCCGCGCTTTTTAGCGCCGCTATTTCCAGAATAGCGCCGCTATTTCTCAAATTTTTCGCGTTTTACCCAACGCTATTTCGAGCTGCTGTTCCAACTTACACAAGATAGCGCCGCTATCTCTAAGATAGCGCCGCTATCTCCCAAAATGCTGCAAATCTTCACTTTTTCTTCCTTCTAACTTATACCACTTTTCTATACCTAAAATCACAGATTTCTAGCAATATTTTCAACTACAAAGTCTATTATCTTATCATTTACCAGCTATTATCTATATTTTAACCATTAAAATACTAAATTTAAAACACGTATGTTACAATTACCTCCTCCTTTTGAGAATTTCGTCCCGAAATTAGGTTGACTTGAACAAGAACGGATACTTCTCCAACATATCATCTCTTCTTTCCCACGTGTAATTTGGACCTCTATGATGTTTCCATTTCACCAATACTAACTGAATTTCCTTATTCTTGAGATTGACCGACTTTTGGTCAATTATTTCTTCCAGTTCTTCTATATACTTCAATTTCTCGTTGACCTTGACTTCGATCAACGGTACCGTTTCATCATGCTCTCCAATACTCTTTCTCAAATAACTAACATGAAACACATTATGGATACCAGTCAACTCTTCCGGTAGCTCAAAACGATATGCTTGTTTCCCGACCCGTTCAATGATCCTAAATGGGCCGATAAATCGAGGGCTCAATTTACCTTTCTTTCCAAATCTCATAACGCCCTTCCAAGGCGACACTTTTAACATCACATAATCGTCTACCGAAAATTCTATCGGCTTTCGCCTTTTATCAGCATAAGACTTTTGACGATCTTGGGCCGTCTTCATTCTTTCCCGAACTATCCGAATCTTATCACTAGTATCTTGGATCAACTCGGGTCCCACCAACAACTTTTCTCCAACTTCTCGCCAACATAAAGGCGTACGACACTTTCTTCCATATAACGCTTCATACGGTGCCATACGAATCGAGGAGTGATAACTATTATTATATGATAATTCGGCTAACGACAAATATTTGTCCCAACTTCCCCCGAATTCTAGAATACACGACCTAAGCATGTCTTCCAAGGTTTGGATTGTTCTCTCGGTTTGCCCGTCGGTTTGAGGATGATAAACGGTACTAAGAGCTACTTTCGATCCCAACTCTTTTTGCATGCTTCCCCAAAAGTTAGAAGTAAACCCGGAATCCCTATCCGATACGATCTTCAAAGGAACACCATGTCGAGCAATTATCTCGTCTAAATATACTTGTGCCCATGAATCCATCGGTGCCGATTCCCTCATAGCGAGGAAATGCGCACTTTTGGTCAAACGGTCTACAATCACCCAAATACAATCATGTTGACGAGCGGTTCTCGGAAGTTTAGTAATCAAATCCATGGAAATTTCCTCCCACTTCCAAACAGGAATGCTAAGTGGTTGCAAACTTCCGTAGGGTTTCTGATGCTCGGCTTTAACTTGTGCACAAACGCTACATTCTTGTACAAACTTCCCAATATCCTTTTTCATTCCCGGCCACCAATAATCCAATCTCAAATCATGGTACATTTTATTCATACCCGGATGAATTGAGAACTTTGAACAATGTGCCTCTCGCAACACATCATTTCTCAATTCTCCAATCTTCTGTATCCATAATCGGTTACTAAAAACCCTGACGCCTCGACCATCCACTTCTAAATCTTTCTCATAATTCACCATTCTCTCCTTCTTAATATTCTCGGGTTTTAATGCCTCATCTTGCCACTTCTTAAGGTCATCAAGCAAAATAAACTTCAATGTAGTGGAGGACATTGCATAACACATATTCGAACGGTAAGCCTTACGGCTTAGAGCATCAGCAACTACGTTCGCCTTCCCGGGATGATACAAAATCTCACAATTATAATCTTTAATGAGTTCCATGGCACGTTGTTGTCGCATGTTCAATGATTGTTGGCTAAATATGTATTTGAGACTCTTATGATCGGTAAAGAGTTGGAACTTAGTCCCATACAAATAATGCCTCCAAATCTTTAATGCAAACACCACAGCAGATAACTCAAGATCGTGAGTTGGATAATTCTTTTCATACTCTTTCAATTGACGGGATGCATATGCTATGACTTTTCCTCGCTGCATGAGAACACAGCCAAGTCCCATTTTTGACGCATCACTATACACAACAAAATCTTCCTCGCCTTCGGGTAATGACAATATGGGAGCATTCATCAAACAGTCTTTCAATATTCTAAAGGCTTTTTCTTGTGTTTCACCCCATTCATACTTCACATCTTTTCGGGTAAGACTCGTGAGAGGCACGACCAAACGAGAGAAATCTTTAATGAACCGGCGGTAATAACCCGCGAGACCTAAGAAACTTCGGATCTCGGAAGCATTTCGGGGCACTTCCCAATTCTTAATCGCCTCAATCTTTGAAGGATCGACCGATATGCCTTCACCTGATACCACATGACCAAGAAATTGAACTTGGCGTAACCAAAATTCACATTTGGAAAACTTGGCATACAATTTCTCTTTTCGAAGAAGATTAAGGATTTCACGAAGGTGCGAGGCATGATCACTCTCGGATTTTGAATATACTAAAATGTCATCGATAAAAACAATAACCGACTTATCCAACATAGGACGACATACTCGATTCATCATATCCATAAAGGCGGCCGGGGCATTTGTTAAACCAAATGGCATGACCAGAAATTCATAATGCCCATATCTAGTTCGGAAAGCAGTTTTAGGTACATCTTCTTTATAAACCTTCAACTGATGATAACCGGACCTCAAGTCAATCTTAGAAAAATAACTTGCACCTTGCAATTGATCAAAAAGATCATCAATTCTGGGCAACGGATATTTGTTCTTGATTGTTACTTTATTGAGTTCACGATAATCAATACACATCCGCATTGACCCATCTTTCTTCTTAACGAACAAAACCGGTGCACCCCACGGTGACACACTCGGTTGAATGAACCCTTTATCAAGTAATTCTTGCAATTGATTCATAATTTCTTTCATTTCCGCCGGGGCCAAACGATAAGGAGTTTAGGCGATTGGAGCCACACCCGGCACAAGATCAATTCGGAATTCAACTTCTCGATCAGGCGGTAATCCGGGTAAATCCTCGGGAAATACATCCGGGAATTCATTAACAATGAGAACATCTTTCACTGATTTCTTAACTTCTACAACCGGATTGAGAACATAAGCTAAATAAGAATAACATCCATGGGACATCAGTTTACTAGCCTTCAAGAAAGAGATCACCTTTCTATTCTTCATTTTACTATCACCATACACATACAAAGGTTCTTCTCTACCTATCGGAATCTGTATCATCTTCTCATAACACAGAATACTAGCATGATACTTCGACATCCAATCCATTCCAATAATAATATCAAAATTTGGCAAGTCTATCAACACTAGATTTACTAGAAAATTATGACCATCTATCTCTAACGAGCAATCCTTATATATACGATCGGCTACCAGGGTCTCACTACCCGCAGTATCAACACAGAATGGATTCAACAAAGAAGATGGAAGCACATATAACAATTTAGCAAATTTCACAGATACGAAGGAATCAGAAGCCCCAGAATCAAATAATATATGAGCGGGTTGGGAATTAACAAGAAATATACCAGAAACGACTTTCGGGTCCTCCCGGGCTTCCTCCGGGGTCAACTGAAAAACACAGCTCCTAGCATTGGGAACCTCCTCCTTTTTGCCTGATGCACCCGCTCGCGGGGGTTGTTGCACAGAACCCCGGCTTTCTGTATAGCTCGATTTGAAGGATTTGGGCATTGACGCCTCCGATGACCTACTAATCCACAACCATAACAAACCACATCCTTATTCGGGCACCTAGACTTTATGTGGCCTTCTTCAAAACAACCAAAACATTTCACGGGCCCACGATCACTAGCACACCGTCCTCGGTGATTCTTTCCGCAAGTTTGACAATCCCGATTAGCATCCGACTAAAATATTTCAAATGGTTAAACACAATTCATAAAATATACATAACATGATATTTAATTTAACTTCAATCTTACTTGAATAGAAAACAATTGGGTTTGGCCACGAGGCCGAGATGACCCTTGACATTGGGTTCGACGGTTAGGAATAAATCGATTAATACGACCGGAAGGAGACGAAGTAGTTTGCTCTACTTTTAGATGTTTAGATTCGGGAGTCAACTCCCCACGAAGGCTCAAGTCATGCTCTCTTCTTCGAGCATACTCCACCGCCTTAGCAAAAGACGGGATATCACGATTGCTCACAAAGTCTTGGATTTCATACCTTAACCCTTCTACAAACATTTGAATCTTCTCAACCTCGGTCGGGATGTACTTCGTTGCAAACTGTGCCTTTTGATTAAACAACTTCTCATACTCATCTACCGACAAAGTTCCTTGCTTGAGTTCTAAAAACTCCTTCTCTAACCTTCTTCTCATATCACTTGGGCAATACTGTTCAAGAAATCGGGCCTTGAACGAATCCCAACTCATATGATCTTGTTCTTCCTCATTCAAAATCTTAAACGTGTTATTCCACCAAGTTAAAGCCTTCCCGGTAAACATAGCGGTGGCATACACCGTTTGATCATCCTTGGCCACACGAGAAATACGAAATACCTTCTCCGTATTTTCAACCCATAACAACGCCTCCACGGGGTTCGACACACCCGAGAACTCCGTGGCCCCACTACTTCGAAAAGTTTTGAACGAAACCATTCCCGACTTCTTACTCGGGGATTCATCTACTACCTTCTCCTTTTCTTTCAACTTCCCTTTCTCCTCACGCCTAAATTGTTCAAAGGTTGCCCGGACCATGTCCGCCATCCTGTTCATCAACCTTTCCTCCCTTGGAGATACCACTTCTTCTTCTTCATGATTAACAGGGTTTGTTTCTTGGGTTCGAGGACCCGAAGGGGTTAATTCAGGGTGCTCCGCACTCCCCGAACCATCATTATCATTATTACTACTTCCTTGATCCATCCCTAGCTGAAATTTATAAGAATAAAATGGAAGTATTAAATAACACTCACCCTAACATTTCTATTGACCCACCATTATGTATCCAACCTATGGTTTGTATCCGACCTAAACTTTAGCCTATACACTATACCATCAACGCCTAAGTTTGAGTCTAGTACCACAATGATACCTAGTTCACTCAAACCAATGCTCTGATACCATATTGTAAGGACCAAGGTACAAAAGACCACCTTTAAACAACATTTGCAACCAAACCTTCCATAACCTAACCAAAATACAAGTTTTAATCATAATTACCAAAAGAAAATATACATACCATGAATCAACTTTTTACTCCGGATACAAACCAACTATACAAACCCCAAAGACAACATCAACTTACTATACTATACCAAAAGACTATACCAAATAGAAGCTCTTTCAAAGCTTCAAGCTAACCAACTCCTGAATCTACTCGCACTTGCCCTTGCCTTTGTCTATCCCTGAAAAATGGTAACAACTAAATGTGTAAGCTATAAAAGCTTAGTGAGTTCCACAATGTATAATGTTATACTAAATAATTATATAAATCATCATAATTAAACCAACAAAGGGTAATGGGTCAAAATACCGGGTTAGCATAACAACATCATCACAAAGCATCACATAACAAAACCGGGTTGTCAATGATCAATGTAGAATTCCAGATTTAACAAAGTGCGTCATTCCCTCTTAGGCCGTTAGGGAATGAGGCCGATGAAGGTGACCATGGCACCCCTAACCGAGTCCATGATCCAGCTTCACCACCACGGTCCATACCACTCCTCCACCAGGTACTCCCGCGTCCACCGCCCGACATATTACACGAAGTAATACTCAAGCCGCCATGGGTCCTCACGAAATGAAATATCACTCAAGGCAATTCACTCAAACGGGTCAAGGAAGGATGAGTTTGATCATAAGGAATATCAATGTCTTTAACAACCGAAACAATACCCAAGGAAGTCAAATTGTTACAAATACCAATTAATTATATTGTTTATATATATATAATTAAAAGTATACACAATGCACATAGGGAACTCACCTGGAATCAAGCAATTGCCCACACAAATCAAGAACTTCTTTAATCAAAATCCCAATGTCACCGGACAATGATGTCGTCCCAATCTTTCAAGTGTTTACCTAATACAATTACACATAATTCAATCAACATTCTAACTTATAATCACATCTAATGTAGTCTCTAATCACCAATTCTCCCAAATTAGTGATGAACCCAAAACCCTATTCTACTAACTACCCATCAAGGTGCATAATCACATGATAATTTCAAGTTTCCTAGCTAAATATATGCTATACATAACATAAAATCATCAATTTCAGTTCCATGACTCAAACCCTAACTAGGGTTCTTGATTCTTCTCCAATTTTAACCCTAAATCACATGCATGAACAAAAACTAAGCATCATACCTTTATAGCTTGATTTTATGATGAAAACCCCTTTGATTTGCACCAATATTCGACCTTGATTCACCAAAATCGCCCAGAGCAGTCACCAACTCGATCTTTGAAGAAAATGAGCTGAAATGGGTCAAAAACCCGATTTTATGACAGTTCAGCACAAGATAGCGCCGCTATCTACAAGATAGCGCCGCTATCTTAACCCCGCGCTTTTTAGCGCCGCTATTTCCAGAATAGCGCCGCTATTTCTCAAATTTTTCGCGTTTTACCCAACGCTATTTCGAGCTGCTGTTCCAACTTACACAAGATAGCGCCGCTATCTCTAAGATAGCGCCGCTATCTCCCAAAATGCTGCAAATCTTCACTTTTTCTTCCTTCTAACTTATACCACTTTTCTATACCTAAAATCACAGATTTCTAGCAATATTTTCAACTACAAAGTCTATTATCTTATCATTTACCAGCTATTATCTATATTTTAACCATTAAAATACTAAATTTAAAACACGTATGTTACAGAAAACAAAACAAATAATTTGAAAAACAAACGAAAAATAAAAAGATATAAGAAAGACATAGCAAAGCTCGGCTATCCAGGAAGCCACACATAAACATGAATAACGTTTAAAAAAAATGCAACCAACCACCGTATTTAAGAGTCAGATTTTATATTTGTGGAAGGGAGATCTTCTTTAACATCTACATTTGGTTGAACCATTGTTTGATCACCATCTGCAATGTCTTCTTGTGTTGTACTCTTTGGCAACTCATCCTGAGTTGCACTAACCACGGCTAAACTAGTAGTCGTGGACACCATTTCCGTGTTTAGTAGACCGTCATCTTCCTTTTTGTACTTGTACAACGAAGCCGAAAGCAAGTAAACCGCAAAATTTATCATGCTCAAAACCGCCAACAACCAATAAAACAAATTCAAATTGTTATTGTCCAAAAGAATCCCATTAAGCCACCCTTTTCCGCTCGGCGACACTCTCTTCGTAACCGAGTTCACAATATCAACCAACGCGCTACTCAAAAAGTAACCAAACGACATCGATATCCACGTGAACGAGGTTGAAAGTGACCTCATCCCTACGGGTGCCTCTTTGTAGAAGAATTCAAGCAAACCAACTAATGTAAACATGTCCGCAACGCCAAAAATACCATATTGAAACGAGAGCCAAAAGAGACTAATCGGCTCTAACGGGCTAATTCTCGATTGGTTTCGTCTCTTTACTTCCACAATGCCCGCTATTCCCATTGAGATAGCCGACAAAACAAGCCCGACTCCGACCCGTTGGAGTTGGGTGATTCCTTGGGGATGTTTTGTGAATTTACGCGCAAATGGAACGAATAATAACTCGTAAACGGGAACGAGAACGGTCATGAAGATAAACGGGATTACGGGAATCGAGGCTGCGGGGAAGTCGAGTTTCCCGAGCTTTCGGTTCATGAAGTTGCCTTGGGCTTGGGAGAATGTTTGTAGTTGGGCTAAGCATGTGTTCATCACAACGGTACTAAGTATAACGGGGAGCATTCGTATTAGGATCTTAACTTCTTCGACTTGTGTCACGGTGCATATCTCCCATGGTGCAAGTTCGCTTGGTTTAGATTCATTTGGAACAATTGCTGCCTTGTCCAACCATCTACATATTGTTAATTGATCAATTCATACAGAAATGAAAATTAGATTCAAATTTATGATAATAAAATTACTCAATTTTTGTTTCGTTATAATAATGTGGAAGTATTAATTACGTACGTATATTGATTGGTATGAGTTAGGTTTTTCCCAATCAAAACCTTATTTGTGCTATTCTCATGTAGTTCTTCAGGATTCTCTGGTAGTTTTAGCTTTCTGTTTTTAACAGCTCCCGCAATTACCTGAACAGAATAGAAATCCGTAGTAATACAATGCACAAATTGAACTTTATTAAAACTGTATGTCATTTTTTTAGTGGACACATATTTTGGAACAATAATATATTAAAAATATGGTGACGCAAAATAAACTTTTATAAAAGTTTAGAAAAGGAAAAAACTACTTGTTAATCAGCAGCGGATCTAGAAAAAAATTGAGGATATCAGCGTTGCACATTTTTCTTATGGATATCACCTAAACTATAATAAAAACATGTAATTTTTTAAAGGCTATTAGAAAATTTTTAAAGTCACGATACTTTCGCCCCTGTTGCTAATAAGATGTAATTTCTCCTAATTTACTCATATGCCGTGAAAAAAAGTTTAATTTAATAAGCTCCAATAAATCATGTAACAAAAAATGTCACATTATATATTTTCAAAATAAATGATTGCCGGCTACTGATTTTACGAGTCAATTATTCCTTTTTTTTAATTATTTATAAAAGTTAATCACCTTTTATTGATCAAAACAAAAATAGATACCCTTAAATCCTTAATTAACTTTTATCCAAAGTAAATTACCTTTTTATGCTTAAAATTTATAATGAGGTAGATTTGTACGAGAGATTACCCGGCCAATACTAATGAAGGGGCTGTCTTCTGGAACTTGAATGCGATAAAACGGTTTCCCCATGAGAAATAAAGTGTACCCCAAAAAGCTACCAATGGTAGCTAACAAAAACCCCCACCAAAAGCCGTGATTGGTGCTAACCCACACAAATCCTGTCACCCCAACCACCGCACCTAAAGTGGTGCTAAGCAAAAGCCAGTTGAAATAGCTTCCTTGGGCCTTGAGTCCTTTCGGTTTCGTGGTATCAAACTGGTCCGCACCAAATGCGGCAAGAGCGCCTCTAACACCACCCGTGCCTAACGCTAATAAAGCGAGTGAGGTGTAGAACATTAGACCGATTCCGCCTTCCATGCAACTTTCCTTACCACCACAAGGTTTCGGATGTAGATTCTTGTTATGCGCTTGAATTGTCATCATCACGAAAGCCTGTTATCGATCGGGCGTAACTTAATTTTTAGAAATAATCACTAATATAGATCGTGAGACTTCATTTGTGTTTTGTGCGACTGTTGATAGGCCGTGGGACTTGTGTTTTTGTGAGACTTCATATTTTTTTATGCTAGTCATATTTGTTTTTGTGCAACCAGTCTTTTGTGCGACTGGTGTACGGATGTCTCACCGTCTTTGTGCGACCTGACCACTTTTTGTGCGACTTCGGGACACTTGCCATTTTTTGTGTGGTAGTCTCACGATTTCACACCTTCACGGTCTATATTGTGAAAATTTGAAAATGAAGTCTCTTTAGGGAAGTATGGTTTTTACTTGGTCTACTTTTCGGATTGGCTTTAATTGTTATCTTCTTTATAGAGTAAATTTCGTAGATGGTCCTTTAGGTTTGTACCATATTACATATTTGGTCTTTTAGTTTCATAAATTACACTGGTAGTCCTTATTTCTGATACTATTGACAAGTTTCGTACTTTACCTAAACAAAGGTTTATTTTCCCATAAGTATGGTCACGTGTTTGACAAGAAAAGACAAAAGTTAAGGGCTACCACTTTAATTTATGAAACTAAATGACAAAATATGTAATATGGTACAAACTTAAAGGACTAATATTTGTGTAATTTACTCATCTTTATAATTGTGTTTACTTAAAGACAGTATAATGTTTATGAGTTAAGTTTGCTTACGACTACTTCGACCACACCAAAAACTAGTACGGTCTGGAATCTGGAGATGTAAGTGTCTGAAACGAAAGCACCGACGATTGAGAGCAGGCAAGTTGATCCCATGAAGTTTGTAACTGTGTTTGCAGCCCCAGGGATGTTAAAGCTCAAATCCTTCATGAAGTATGTGAACATAATCAATATATTCGAAATGAATCCCATGTTTTCCAATGCCACCAAACCTGCAAATTTCATACCATATCTACTAATTAGTCCCCTAATTTACATTACATATTTTAGTTTCCTTTGGTCACTAATAATATTGCGTTGCTATTATTGTTAGAATTATTAAATATCAATTGTCATTTGTTATTTAATACAATATTAAACTTAGAATATAAGTTTAATAGATGAAAGGGTATTATTGACATGTATGTTCGTGAACCCGACAATAGATGATCAAAGCCATGATCATTTAAATCCAAATGGTTGATCATCCTAATAATTAATAACTCAAGAATTAATCACAAGGAAGGGTCCACGAGGAGAACATTTACATAAAGTAGTGCAAGACTTGTTACTCTCTAAAAAAGTGGGCTTTTTCACTTTACTTATAGCCAATTTAATTTGCTCATATGATTATGGATGAATCTTGATAATAGTTATGCAGTTTGAGGGAATAACAACATTTCCCTTGAATTAATCCATAGAAATAAAAAATGAATTTTGGATCTTTATACTAATTGGGTTGTATAAATATGAGACGGAACAAGTATTGTTTACCATAGATGAAACTAGAGGCTCTGAAGCCACCCTTTTGATCAACGGACTTGAAGCTGAACCGGCTAAGTAACTTGTAGCTCGTTCTAGATTTCTCCTCCCCCTGCATGAATTCATGCAGATACTCAATAATTACACACATATGTAACTTACGAAAATAAAAAGGTTCAGGTTGAGGTAAATAAGTTTGGGTCAGTCATGGGTCCACTCAATTGACCCGTTTATTAAATGGGTTAAGTTCAGGTCAATAATAATTTATTGGGTCGAACCTCTAACTCGTTCAGTTATTAAAATATATTTAAAATTTATAGATTTAAAATTTGAGAGATTTAAAATTTGAGATTTAACAAATTCGCACATAGTTAAAAAAAGGTGGAAATCTTTGTTGAATTTCAACTTTTTTGTTTTTGTTTTTGTTGGCATCATGGGTTACGTCTCATTTTGTGAGCCGGCTAATCCTAAGGTGACCTCCGTGCTTATACAAGACAAATGTAGTCGGCGCAACTGAACCTCCGTGACCACAAGAGGGTTTTTTTTTGGCTCCTAGCGGGGATTGAACATGGGGAAAATTGAGTTATTTGTTGTGCCTGAGTGTGTGTGTGTGTGTGTGTAGAGAGATAGAGATTATGACATACCATGGCCGCAAAATGAGAGAGAACTAGAAAGCTGGAAAGTTTAAATTTAGGAAGGAGGGATGGAAAACTTTGAGGGTGTTGCACAAATTAATGAAAGGCGAGCTTTTAAAGAAAGATAGAATTGAGGGAAAACATAGTACATAACGTCACAAGATTGTGTATGAGGACATTGTTTCTTCCCCACTACAACACACAGCCTTCTATATATTTATGTCCTTTTATTGTGGTTGCCAACTGCATTTCCATGTCGCTTTCACAAGAACTCCATGCTTATACAAGACAAATGTCATAGACAAATAAACTACCTCATCCGATCCTTTTCTTTTTCTTAATGTTTTTTTTTACAAGATCCAGGTGTTTCGTAATGAAGTCAGCTATGGAATATGTAGGTGAATAAACTATTCAACTTTCAACGCTAAGATGTAGTTTTCCGGTCAGCTTGCAAAGTAAGTTGGAACCCATGTATATTAAAAAAAGTTGTTGGAGCAAAACACAGATCAACTTATTACTAATGCTGCAGTTAGTACTGACAATAATTAGTACTGATGGGGCAGAACATGTTACTACTGATGAAGTTGATACTGGTGTATACTATAACTAAGTTACTACTGATCATGCACAGATTGAAGATACTACTGATCTTAGTAGTTATTACTGACGATGGTTTCTGGACTTACTACTGATCACCAGACTTACTACTGATGTTACATATTTACTACTGGTGATGAGTTTTACTACTGATACGCGTTTTTGAAGAATATCAAGTCCGAGATCTTCGTAGAGATAGTTATAGAATGTAAATCAATGTATATTTTTATTATTCGATGTAAACCAAAGTCCTAGAATAAATAGGGTAAATAGTTTAGCTTCAAGGACTATTATAAATAGTTCCTTACGAATTGTAAACGTACGTGTGTATTGTTAACTCAATAATATACATTGAAGCTTTTTGTGAAACTGTGTTCTTAATACTTTCGTTTATTATTTACAGTTCATTGTTCTTAATTACATTGATATAGTGTTGATCCGCTGCAACTTCTATATTCAATTAGATCTAAAGTGTTTATTAACTTGTCTATAGTTAATCGATCCTGACAAGTGGTATCAGAGCATATTGGTTCTAGATCTACTATTTGTTAAGAACAACAAAAAGTTTTAATCTTAAAAACACACATTATTAATCATGACTGATAATAATGAAAGCACTCAGGCCAACAAAATCCCTATACTCACTCCCAATAACTTTGGGATGTGGAAGAATCGTATTAAGCAATACATGCTTATTACAGATTATTCCATGTGGGAAGTTGTTCTTGAAGGAAACAAAACTGGTCCTGGTCAAGCAAGCAGCTCTGCAACTGAGGCAGATAAACTTAAGTGTGAGAAGGAAAAGAAGGACAAGGGAATCGAACTTAAAACTCTAAGCACTCTCCTACTGGCCATTCCTAACGACTATCAACATCTCTTCGTTGAGTATGATGATGCAAAGATTCTTTGGGAAGCACTGGAGAAGAGATTCGTTGGGACTAAGAGCACCAAGAGGAACATGAAGTCTGTTCTCAAACAAGACTTTGAAAACTTCAAAGGAAAACCCAATGAAACACTCACTCAAGTGTTTGACAGATTCAACAAGTTAATTGGTGAACTTAACCAGGTTGGGGTTAAGATGGATCAAGAAGATGTCAACATGAAGTTCCTAAGATCTCTTAGTGAAGAATGGGCCATGTATACAGTGGTGTATAGACAAAGAGATGCACTAGAAGAAAAAGAGTTGGATGAACTCTACAATGATCTCAGAGTATTTGAAACTGAGGTAAATCAAAAGAACCCTTCTATTTCTTCTAATAATGCTGCATTTGTCTCAGGTACAGGTCAAGGTCAGGAAACCTTCACAGGAAAGGCTGCAGATTCTGAGGATGCTGCAAGAGAATCCTTCTTCACTAGTCATGTGCATATTGCATTGATTAGTGATGACTTGGAACAATTGAATCCAGATGATCTTGAGGAGATGGATCTTAAATGGCAGATGGCTATGCTGAGTCTAAGGACAAAAAGATTCTTAAAGAGAACTGGAAGGACAAGCCTCAACTTCAACAAAGGTGACAAAGCAGGATTTGACAAGACTAAAGTCAAATGTTACAACTGTAACAACCTTGGTCACTTTGCAAAAGAATGTCCTCAGCCAGACAAAAGATCAAAATCAACTGCTCTTGTTTCACAACAAGGACAGGGCTATGACTGGAGCTTCCAAGCAGAAGAGCATGCTCAAAATCAAGCTCTCATGGCCTTTACTGACAACAAAACTGAGGTAAAATCTAAACCTTGTACTTCTGAATGTGCTAAAATTGTTAAAAACTTAGAAAAAGAAAACACTAAATTAAATGAAGATTTAGCAAAAGCAGTGAGAAGAAATCATGAGTTTGATAGTGTGATTGCTGATCAAGAACATCAAATAAAGGTGTACCAGATGATTGATCAAATGATAAAGGAAGAATTGCTTCAGGCTGTGGATGAGAAAGAGTTTTATGAAACAAAAAATAAAGAACTAACAAGTAAATTAGAAGAATGTCAGCTTGAAATCGAACAAAATAAATTAACAATTAAAAAGTTTGAAAGAAGCACTAAAATTCTTGATGAATTAACTAATAATCAAACCACAGAAAAAGTTGTTCATGGGGTGGGATATCATGCTGTACCACCTCCATATAAAATCATTCCACCACTTAAAAACAGCTCAGAAAGAATCATTAATGAATTAAAAACTGAAAGCAAACTGAATCACATAATGAAACATCTGAATCAAATGATTCTTCTGATGATGATCAATCAATTGAATTTACAATCTCTCAAACTGAATCACCAAAATCAATTGATACCAGCTTTCACACAGCACAAAGTCCAAATGAATCTCCCAAATATGATGCAGAAAATATACCTAAAATTCTAAAAAGGGGAAATCAAAGAAACAGAAATCAACTCTTAGAACAAAGAAAAATCATAAAGGCTCAAGATAATAAATTAAAATGTGTTATTTGCAACAAAGTGAACCATTTGGCAAAGGATTGTCACTTCAATCCAATAAACTGCAAAGAGTTAAAGGAATTTAAGATCTTTAAAGAAAATGCAAAAACTCAAAAGTTAAAAGATACTACTGGTCCTTCAGTAGTAAATAAACTCAAAACTCCAATTGCTGAAACTCCAAGATTTGGAAGAAGTGCACCAAGATTTGTGCAAAACAGAAGAGTTGGAAGCCCAAAGAACAGCAATTACTTCAAGAACAATGGAAAATCCAATCAAAATAAACAATATTTTAAATTTTCCAACACCAGTAAAAACGTTAACAACTTTACTACTGGTGTTAACCCTCATTATAATGCTGTATGGTACCAGTACAAGAATACTACTGGTAAAAACCCTAATTTCAAAAATACTACTGCTCCCAAAACAACTTTCAAAAATACTACTGGTGTTAACCCTAAAAACACTACTGGTCATTCTAAACATGGTAAGTACCCAAATACTACTGGTCCATCAGTAGTAAAGTTTTCAAAAGCAAAAAATCACGGGTACAAACCAAGATCAGTAGGAAATTCTCACACCAGTACTAATTTCAAAAGGGCAGTAGTAAAACAAAACACCAGTACTAAACAAGTATGGGTACCAAAAGTGTTTAAAGTTAAATCTCCAAAAACTTATTTCTCAAAGGATGAACCCAAGACATATAAAGCTTGGGTTCCCAAACTTAACTAATCCTTTACTCACTTGTGCAGAGCATTCAGATCCCAGAAGAAGGAAGAACATGGCATATTGATAGTGGATGCTCAAGGCACATGACTGGAAATCTGCAAATTCTTACAGATTTCAAGTCATTTGATGGAGGATATGTGGCATTTGGTGAGAATCCCCAAGGAGGTAAGATTACAGGTAAAGGTACTGTTACTAATGGCAAAATTACCTTTGATGATGTATTTTATGTAGCTGAACTAAAATACAATCTTGTCAGTGTGTCTCAAGTTTGTGATAAAAAGAACAAAATTCTTTTCACAGACATTGAGTGCATCATTCTTTCTCCTGATTTTATTTTAGATGAAAAATATGTTGTTTTAAGAACTCCAAGGAGAAACAATGTGTATTGCCTAGATATAGGGGGAGAACTCATTTCTACAAATGAGGTCAACTGTTTTATATCCAAGGCAAACACTACTGAATCAGAACTATGGCATAGAAGGATGTGTCACACAAATTTCAAAAACATGAACAATTTAGTAAAAAGAAATCTGGTCATTGGACTACCTCAAAAACAATTCATGTGTGATCATCATTGTGTTGCATGCCTAAAAGGTAAACAACACAAGACTTCTCATAAGTCCAAAACTGTGAACTCTATTTCTGTTCCTTTACAGCTCTTACATATGGACCTTTTTGGACCTACAAATGTAATGAGTATTGGAAAGAAACAATATTGTCTTGTTATTACTGATGACTTTTCCAGATATACATGGGTTTTCTTTCTCAGGACAAAGGATGAAACAAGTGAACTCATAAAGAACTTAATTGTCAAACTGGAGAACACATCTGATCAAAAAGTTAAAGCCATAAGATGTGATAATGGCACAGAATTTAAAAATGTTAACTTAATTAACTTTTGTGATCTTAAAGGTATTGACAGGCAATACAGCTCACCTAGAACTCCACAACAAAATGGTGTAGCTGAAAGAAGAAATAGAACCATCATTGAAGCAGCAAGATCAATGCTTGCAGACTCAAAATTACCAATTACCTTTTGGGCAGAAGTTGTTAATACTGCTTGTTATGTTTAAAACAGAGTATTAATAGTGAAGCCACATTTTAAAACACCATATGAACTTTTTAATAAAAGAAAACCTTCCATAAGCTTTCTAAAATCATTTGGTTGTCCTTGCACTATTTTGATTACAAGAGAACAAATTGGTAAGTTTGACTGCAAATCTGATGATGGAATCTTTGTGGGATATTCTACTCAAAGCAAATCATATAGAGTATTCAACAAGAGACTAAGGATAATTGAAGAAAGCATCAATGTATCCTTTAATGAAAATGTACCTAATGAACAGGGAAATGGTCCAGATTGGCTATTTGACATAGACAATCTAACCAAATCCTTTAATTCTAACATGAATTTCAATGCAGGTAATTCAAATAGTCACAATCAAAAGGAAGGAACATCATCAGTTAATACTGGTCAAGAGGAAATGAGATACATTGTAGTTAATACTGCTCCAGTAGTTAATACTGATGTCAGTAATAACTCAAGTTCTGGAACCAGTAGTAACTCTGAGAATGAGGACAATAGTAATTCAAATACTACTGATACCAGTAATAGTACTCAAAATACTACTGGTCCCAACATTAACCTAGATTCTCAAGATACTACTGATACCAGTAACAACAACAACACTACTGATCTCAATGAAGATAATAGCAGTAGTAACTCTGACCAAGATGATGATGAACCAAATATCAATGACAATGAAGGATCTCTAGAAGAACAACTACCTGAGACAAATGAGTCCAATCTTGAAAATCAACTAGTGGTTGATAAAGCTACAACTACAAGGACTCAAAAGAACCATCCATTAGACCTTGTTCTAAGTGATGTCAACTCACCACTACAAACAAGAAGCAAATTAAACAAAAGCTTAACTACAAATATGTGTAATATAAGTTTAATTGCTAATGAATGTATGTTTGAATGCTTTCTGTCTCAGGATGAACCAAAGAAGATCCAACAAGCAATGAAGGACTCAAACTGGATTGAGGCAATGCAAGAAGAACTCCTTCAATTTAAGTTACAAGCTGTTTGGACACTTGTACCTCTACCCAAAGGAAAAAGAGCCATTGGAACAAGATGGATCTTCAGAAACAAGAAAGATGAAAGAGGTATAGTGATCAAGAACAAAGCCAGACTTGTAGCCCAAGGATACACTCAAGAAGAAGGAATAGACTATGATGAAGTATATGCTCCTGTTGCTAGAATTGAAGCCATAAGGATATTTCTAGCATATGCTTCATTCAAGAAGTTCAAAGTCTATCAAATGGATGTAAAGAGTGCATTCCTATATGGGAAGATTGAAGAAGAAGTCTATGTTTGCCAACCTCCAGGTTTTGAAGATCCAAAACATGGTGATTATGTGTTCAAATTGGATAAAGCTCTATATGGCCTACATCAGGCACCAAGAGCATGGTATGCCACATTATCATCATACCTATTGAAGAAAAACTTTAAAAGAGGAGCCATTGACAAAACTTTGTTTACAAAGAAAGTCAAAGATGATATACTACTGGTACAAATTTATGTAGATGATATCATCTTTGGCTCAACCAATGACTTATTATGCAAAGAATTTGAAGAACTGATGCAAATTAAATTCAAGATGAGCTCTATGGGTCCAATGAACTTCTTCCTTGGACTCCAAGTCAATCAAAGAACAGATGGCATTTTGATAAATCAATCAAAATATGTCAAAGACATCTTGGAGAAATTTGATTTGAAAGACAGTAAGAGTGCAAGTACACCAATGGAAACACACAAACACCTACATCCTGATGTTGAGGGGGAGGATGTAGATGAACACTTATATAGATCAATGATAGGCTCTTTGATGTACTTAACTGCATCAAGACCTGACATTATGTATAGTGTTTGTGTGTGTGCAAGATATCAAGCAAGACCCAAAGAACTACACTTGCAGGCTGTTAAAAGAATATTCAGATACTTGAAAGGCAAACCATCACTAGGTCTATGGTATCCACATGATTCACCATTTGAACTCATAGCCTACACAGATAGTGACTATGGAGGTGAATGTCAAGACAGAAAGTCCACTACTGGTGGATGTCAATTCTTTGGATCAAGACTGGTGTCATGGCAATGTAAGAAGCAAACAAATGTATCAACATCAACTGCTGAAGCAGAATATGTAGCTGCATCTGCTTGCTGTGCTCAAGTACTATGGATTCAAAATCAGCTTCTAGACTTTGGTATCTCTATCCTTAAAACTCCTATTTTTATTGATAATCAAAGTGCTATTAGTATTGTGAATAATCCAGTAAAACACTCAAAAACTAAACACATTGAAATAAGATTTCACTTTATAAGAGATTGTAATGAAAAGAAATTAATCAAAGTAGTTAAAATCCATACTGATGATCAATTAGCAGATCTTTTTACAAAAGCATTTGATGTAGGAAGATTCAACTTCTTGGTTAGCAGTATTGGAATGATTTTGATAACTTAAAATCTCACTTAAAATCATGTGTAAAGTTATTGTTGTAAAATATTATTTATTTACTTAAGTGTTTTACTACTGGTATATCTGTACTACTGGTGTGTAGGCATGTGCACAAAATACTACTGGTAGTTAAATACTACTGGTGTGTATTAGGTTTACACAAATACTACTGGTAAGTCAGTACTACTGGTGTTCACATATACTACTAGTCTTGTGTGTTAATGGTTACTACTGATGTCTATAGTTACTACTGATGTCAAAATCCTTAGTCACTACTGACGTTAGTAGATACTACTGACGTTTTACTACTGATATCTTATTTACTACTGGTCTTTCAGAAACACAATTACCAAACTAACCCCCATGAAAATAACCGTTATGTTATGATTCGAAGGAAATTTTAGTAGTTTTGCAGGTTAATTCGAAAGATATAAAAGGCGGCAGTCGATTAGTTTAGCATTATCTTCACTTCGATTTGCTAAATCTTCTCGATAAACCCTAGCTTACGATCAAAAACCCTTCGTCAATAACAAAATTCACTTCTGTTCTTCACAAAAATTCCACAAAAATGGCAACTCTAAAATCTTTGAATGTACAAACCGATCTCAAATATTCTGAATTTCACAATATGTGTGCCTTCCTAAAGAATCCCGACGGCACAAAAGATTTTCGTCCGATCGTAAGGTTCTTGAAAAATTCTTATATACAGTGTGCTCTAACTGTCAAACCAACATCATATCAACAGCACTTGGTGGATTTCTGGACCAATGCTGAGCAAACGGAAGGAACAACCATTTCAATGATCAAATCACAAGTAGATGGAAAACATATCACAGTAACAGAACAATCAATCAGACACCATCTACAACTTCATGACGATTCAGGTATGTCTACTCTTCCAAAGGAATACATTGCTGAAATTTTACAAAAAATGGGTTATGAGGGAAGACTCAACATAGTAACATTTCAAAAGGGTCTTCTCTCCCCACAATGGAAATTCTTAGTTCACACTATTCAGCATTGTATTTCTCCAAAAAGAAGTACTTGGAATGAGTTTAATAAGACAATAGCATCTGCTGTTGTCTGTTTATCCACAAACCAAGTATTTAATTTTTCTCAAATGATTTTTGAAGGTATGTTGGGAAATCTCAGTTCTTCTAAATTTTTAATGTATCCCAGATTTCTACAACATATCATAAATTGTGAATTACAAAACTTGTCAACTCCTAAAAACATTTTTATAGTACCTGAGTTGAACAAGAAAGTTTTCTCAAATATGAGAAAACAATTTAAATTTTCGGGCAAGGAAACCCCTTTGTTTCCTAACATGATCAATGATCAAACTCAAATTGGAGAGGGTTCAACCATTGCTACAACCCAAGTTGAACCTCAACCCACTCCATCACCCCCAAATACAGCCCAAACACCACCCCAACTAGCCACTCAATCACCAGCCCAAACAGAAGTCCTGAAAGTGTCCCAGGAACTTGATTTAAATCTGCAGAGTGCTACTCTTCACTCTGTGGAAGACCTACCAGATAAAACCAAAAATATTTCCACACTTTACAAAAGAAAAAAATCTTTAAAGGACACCAGGGGACACATTGAGTCAAACCCCAGGCTCCAAGAGTTGTCCTCCAAGGAGGAGAGAGGACATGATACGAGGGCTTTCACTACTGATGTCCCAAAGGTGGGTGCACAGGACAGTGAAAACATAATTAGGACCCAGACCTCGGCAACTTTGAGTGATGACTCATTTGAGGAGTTACTCAAAGGACCCCGGTGCCAAGAAACCACAAGGGGGGGCATCTCTGCTTCTTCTAGGAAGAAGAGGATGTCCAAAAGACCCAATGAATCACCAAGAAGTGATGAGGGCAGATCTTTTGAATTGATGGATACGATGGAAAACCTCAAAGCCAATGTACCTGTTAGTGAGCCCGATGATCTTGCTAGATGGAGTGAGGGCAGTATTAAAATCAACCAATTGACGGAAAAAGTGGATTCTCTTGAATCCACAGTACAAAATTGTCTTGAATATCTAACAAACCAAGGAAAAACGATGGCTGCAATGAAAAGGCATGTCAATACCATCAACAAAAGAATGAGATTATATGAGCACAGGCTTCATCAACAAACCAAAATCATCAGAAAATTGAAGAAAAAGATTGATGATAGTGAGGCTCCACCAGTTGAGCTCACTAAGGGGGAGAAGGACAACATACAAACTATGATTGATGAATCAATTGCAGCAGCAGCATCTTCTCTCCTAAATTTAAAAGAAACAGAAGTTGATGAAGGCCCACAAATGATGGTTACTGAAGATGAGCCTGTTACTACTGCTACAATGGAAGAACAAGTTGAAAAGGAAATACCAGTAGTAACTCCTACTACTGATATAATAGCAGTAGTAAGTCAAGAAGAGGAATTAAAAGCAGCAAATACTACTGATACCCTATCAGTAGTAACTCCTGAAGTCACACCAGTAGTAACTACTCTGGTTACTACTAAAGAGGAAGAAATAGAACTACCAGAGCTAATTGAAAGAGAAAGATTTGAAATCATCACCAAACCACCTACACCTGCTCAACCACTTATCATACCTGACATTGATGATAATGTGAATTGGTTTGAGGTTGATGAGTGCTCACTTCCTCCACATCCAAAAATACTTCAACAAGATGAGCTTAGGTTATTTTCTCCTTCTATAATAATCAGTGGTGTGACTGATATGAAATATATTCCACCTCCACCTTCAGCACATATTAGAAAGGGTAAAGAAATATATAATGAAGATTACCCCAACAGAGCTCTTGGTCATTACATGGTAAACAAGATAAATCTTGTTAGAACTGATAAACAGTCTAAATGGAAGGTGAAGCACAAGAGATATTTGGAGAAGGTAGCTAAGTATCAAGCTCTTGAACAGAAGAAGGATCAAAGTGAAACTCCTGTTCAAATACCTGCTCAAATCAAAGATGTTCAGATAGAAGCCCAAGAAGCAGAATTCAAAAGGCTCAGAAAAGTAGAAGAAGAACACATACAATGCCTTGAATATTTGGTATCTGAATGCAAGAAAACTAAGAGTGAATTGACAGATGATGTGTTTGAACAGAAGGCTAATATGATTGATTATCTGAAGACAAAAGGGCACAGTGCAAAATCTTTTGGAAGAATGAAGATGATAACTATAATTGAAAAGTATTGCATTGCTAAGAAGAAAGACTTGGCTGAACAAGAAGCTGAAGAAACAAATAAAGCCAAAGTATTAATCCCAATCAGTCCAAAATCAATCAAGCAAGATAGTATCTCAACTACTGGTGAGCCATCAACAAAGAAAAGAAAGATGGTCTCTCAAGAGCAAAGTGCTCAAAAGAAGTCAAAAACAGAGCAAGTAATTCCAGTTCTTGATCTACCAGTTGCTCCCCTACAAAACAATCCTATCATAAACTGGAGAATTTTGAATAATAATGTGATAGAGATCATAAGGGAAGATAAAGTTGTACAGAGATTCACTGGATGGTTACCATTGATCATGTCCTGCTCAAGAAGTGATGTTATTAAATTACTGATCATTGGAAAACCAAGGATGAGAAAGAAATCATGGAAAGAATCTGGAGCTGGATACTTAACAACAATGATAGATGCTGCATTTTATCCAGACAACTATCCAGAACAATTTACCAGTGAAGGAAATGTTTATCATTGGAATGTAATTCCAACTGCTCAAATGTACTTCTTTGAAAAATCTAACAAAGTATGTGAGCTGTACTTGTATGAAAAGGAATATCCACACTCTGAGAAGACAATGTATCAGATATTCACAAATACTATGATGAAGCCATATGATGAAGTAATGTTTTAGAACAAATTGAATTATTTTACAAAAAGAAACAGCAAGTACATTATAGCTCAAAGAAAAGCTCAAAATCAAAGAACTCTAGAGAAGAGAAGAAAAGAAGAAGAAGAACAAAAGAAACTTGATTGATTAAAAGATAATCAATAAGTTTAGGGGGAGATTGTTGGAGCAAAACACAGATCAACTTATTACTGATGCTGCAGTTAGTACTGACAATAATTAGTACTGATGGGGCAGAACATGTTACTACTGATGAAGTTGATACTGGTGTATACTATAACTAAGTTACTACTGATCATGCACAGATTGAAGATACTACTGATCTTAGTAGTTATTACTGACGATGGTTTCTGGACTTACTACTGATCACCAGACTTACTACTGATGTTACATATTTACTACTGGTGATGAGTTTTACTACTGATACGCGTTTTTGAAGAATATCAAGTCCGAGATCTTCGAAGAGATAGTTATAGAATGTAAATCAATGTATATTTTTATTATTCGATGTAAATCAAAGTCCTAGAATAACTAGGGTAAATAGTTTAGCTTCAAGGACTATTATAAATAGTTCCCTACGAATTGTAAACGTACGTGTGTATTGTTAACTCAATAATATACATTGAAGCTTTTTGTGAAACTGTGTTCTTAATACTTTCGTTTATTATTTACAGTTCATTGTTCTTAATTACATTGATATAGTGTTGATCCGCTGCAACTTCTATATTCAATTAGATCTAAAGTGTTTATTAACTTGTCTATAGTTAATCGATCCTGACAAAAGTATTTTTTGAAACGAAAAATGATAACAATAGAAGTCTACTCGTAATATTTCAGCGACCTAGCACCCCGAGTTCGAACTCCTTTACAGGGCAAACTCAACCCTCGTAGGAATTTCCAAGGAAAAATATCATATTTGGCACCACAAAAAGGTTTTTACAGGAATCGAATTCCAGACCTCACACTTTTTTTTTAATCGTCACACTTTATATGATAGTAAAAGTCATGGATTAATTCAACCGAGCTAGACATCATTTGTGAAAAGGAAAAATAAAAATAAAATATGACGATTGGTAAGAATTCAAACTCAGGAATTTTAAATATGACGATTAATTAATGCATGGAAGACAGGTGGTGGACAGGAGAAAACCATTTCGGAATGAGACAAGTGAAGAAAAAAGATTGATAACAAAGAAGTTGTGAACGTGATGTCTCTAATGCATGCAAGAGAACAATAAGGAACTTTGTACAGTTGAGGAATATTACTATATACTATACAATTTAAATTAGGGTCTAAGTGTACATAAATATATAGAGAAACGTTTAAGGAGGTGTATCATTTTTACGTGGTTCCGAGAAACAAATTTCAACCATTGATCAATAGGAGCTAATGGTCAAGATTAATCACATACTCCCTCCGCTTCAAAATAGTGATACACTTGAGGTAGCTCGTTTTTAAGGCGAAATATGATAATAAAAGTTAATTAGATTAAATTGGATAGTTAGTGGAAGATGTGTCTCAAACATTTGAATTAAAGCGAGTTTAATGATGTTTAAAAGTAAAAGTAAAGTTAAATGAGTCATTTCACTTTATTAAATAAGAAAGTTAGTGGATGTTGGTATTAATGCCAGTAGAGAAAAAATTTCACTCTCTCATTTGCAATTTGCGGATGATGCCCCAATTATGGGAGATGGAATGGTCTAGAAAATGCCAAAAATCTATCACGTATCCTTAATTGTTTATACCTTGCTTCCAGTCTCAAGGTCAATTATTCTAATTAAAGTTAAGCTTTTAGAATTGGAGTAACCAACTTAGCGATAAATAATTTCACTAACATTCTTGGATGCCAAAGCTCTCAATTTCCCCGCCACTTATCTTGGATTATTGAACAAAATTGCAAATTGGAGGCCCATTATTGAAACAGAAGAAGTATAAAAAATATCTAACCTTTTTAAACCCGAATTAAGACATACACATTTTTTTAACCCAAATCATACATCAAACTCAAAATATCACAAATGATAGCGTATATAAAATAATCATACAAGTAACAATATATATTTTTATCTTATGTAAAAAACACGTTTAATAAAATTACGATAACCTGTGAGTTATAACATAATATTATTAATATAATAACTACTAACCTCAACAAAATGTGTTCTGCCCAAATGGTGATGCGTCAAACACCTATGATAGACCGTAATATACTAAGATCGAGCTAATCCATGTCAATTCAAGAGAGAAATTGAAGAATTAGTGTGTGTTCTTGGTGCTTGAGTGTGTGTGAGTTGAGAGAGAAAGATGGAGGGAATAGTTAGCTTTCAAATGATACTTCAATTAATGATGGAAAGCATACAAATTAAGCCTACATGAAAGGTATTTATACCTCCTTTCTAAACATGCTTAATTACTCACTAACTAAGCCTAATTACATGATTTAAGGCTTAAGACTAGTATATCATTTAACAATATTACACAACTAGTCCCTATACTATTTGATACAACATATTTGACCCTAACAATCTCCCCCTTTGTATCAATAGTTTGGATAGCATGTTCTTGAAATCTTCTTTTCGAGCAAAATCTGAAACTAGAATATCCGTTGAGTAGTTTAATGAAGTATCAGCTTCAGATTTGGATAATCAGATAAAATAAAACTTTTAATTGGTTTTTCAACCAATATAAAGTATCTCAGAAGATTTCATGAAGTCTTGAATTAATTTGTCTTTATCATTATCCAATCTTCCTCTGTTTGAGCTTTAGAACTATATCCCTGTCTTTTTGATAATCTGAAACATCAGTTTGATAATGACTTGATTGGGATTTAGAAATGTTGGAGATTTAATTTTGGATAGAGGTTTGTGAGGATGGGATAATGATGGTTTGTATTATGAAAAGAATGATTTGAAAGTTAAAGATTTTGGATGTGTATGTATGTAAGTTTTGTATGTATGAAAGAAGGATATGTACTTTTAGGATTTGGATGAATGTGAATAATATGTATTTTGTGTGGAACAACAGATTTGTACAACTAAGCTTTTGTACGGATAATGAATGTTATGAAATGGATATGGTGGTTCTGTAATGAATGAATTGAAAAATTTAAGATTTTTTTTTTTTTTTTGAGTAGGTATGAATGTGATTCGTGGTTTGTATTGAATGATTTGTCAGTTTAAGGTTTGTAGTGGTAAGGTTGAGAATTTGTGAGAAATTTCTGAAAATGAATTGGTTTCTTTTTCTTCACAAATTATTTCATGTAAATCGACGACAATGTAGACCCATAGATAGATAGAGTTGTTTGTAGCAGAAGTCTTTTCTCGAAGTTGTGGCTTTGTCGATTTATGATCATTGATAATTGTTGTTGAGAGAAAAATGTGGATAAGATTCGCACTCCCCCTCAAACAAACAATTATTCTTCAACAAATATTTTTTGGTTTCTTGTTTACTCCCCCTTAATCGGTGCATATGTCTTTTTGATTTGGAGTAAACTGGGCTAATATATTCTCTTAAGTCTTGTAAGCATTTTTCTTCATAAACTGAACTTCTTTGTAAATTTTCTCCCCCTCATGATGATTTAAGATTTATCGGAACCATCATGAAAAATGTGAAGTTCGTCGAGGTGAAATGAAGAAAATCTTCGAAACCCATGGATACAAAATGTGAAGTAGAGTGATATATTCATATTTTGAATGAATCAATATACATCACATTGTATCATCGAAAACCGAACCTAAGTTGATGATGTAGATATCCGATCAAATCGTTTGTCATTTAATCTCAATGATCGAATTAAGTCGGGAAAACCGGGATCACATAGATTACCCGTTGACACAACAGTTACACAAACTGTGTGACCTACGTTCAGTGTTGGAATAGATGATAGCACTGGTAGGATTTCCATTCAATCATCGTGGAATACCAAGAATGTTGGTATCACTATGAATGTTCCGGCTTTATCACAAAGATAAGCTTGGTATTATGCCTTGTCTCCTAAAAGTGTATTGCGGTTCTAGACTCAAGTAGTGGACAAACGAAAGCGAGGACTGGAGAGGCTTGTCCTCTATTTCAATATCAACAATCTCCAAGTGAGATGTCGATAGTTTATGAGATAGTCTCCGTGGAAATGAAACAAGTACTTTTTAAGAAATACTTGAGTGGCTGGGGGGGGGGGGGATGTGCATTGCATCACTGGGTCCATGATGTCTATTTCAATATCAGAGAGCAACACATGCAATCCGATAGAGACGTGGCAACCCGGGTTTTTATCAGTTTGGTAAGGGTTTTTCGTTTTATTTAACCCTGTCACACCCTCCTCACTCAAGCTTACTTTTTAATTTTTCGACTACTCCCTCATTTCATTTTACCATGTATAGCTGAATTGCACCCCATACTACATTCCCCCTCTCAAATTTTATCTCAGCGCACCCCAATCAAGATCCCGTGATACTTGATTTTGCTCACCTAGACCTATGTACCCTTACATTTTGTCCTATATTATAGGTGGCTCCTGGGGAAGATCATGCCGGTTATAGCAGATCATAGGAGTAATTTGAGAGTGAACTATAACGCTCATGTGCAATATATCAGCATTATGATGTTACTTTATAAGAATAACATGGATTTTTCATCGAAAATGTATGTGTCCTAAATTGGAAATATTTGTCGGTGAGATCTAGACATATTGTGCATTCAATTGAAGACGTAACCCGGGGCAGAAGGTTAATGATTTCAATACCAACATACTCCGAATGAGCAGTCGATAGATTATGTGCTACGTCCCCTGATGAATTGAAACAAATTCCTTTTGAGAGGAATCTGAGTGGTTGGTGGTGGAGTGCAAATGCTTGACTGGGCCAGTTAAGTCCGGTGATACATTCAACACATGAATGAACACAAATTTGTGAGGTTGCCCGGTTTATTGGCGGTTTGGATGCACTCAAAGGTGTGATTTCTTGATATTATCATGTTTTCACATCACCTTACACTCACCTAATGTAACGCCCCGAAATTTAAGTTATTTAATTAATTAATTTTAATTATTAGAAAAAAAATTATATATTTTAGATAGTAATATTTGTCATTAATGTATTTATTTAGATGACATGTTCTTAGACGGTTCGTATTATTTAGACGACCACTAATTAGACATTTTTTTAAATTTGTTACTTAGGCGTTGATAATTAAATTATTATATGTTTTGAGACTTTTAGATGTTAATTGTTTCACGAGTTTTTGTGAGACGGGTTTATGTTGTGGCGCGCCGAAAGTGTAAGAGACCAAGTCCGATTAAGAGGTCCAGCAAAAGGCCAAGGCCCGAGCTCTCGAATGGTGGGCTTGACTAATTAATTTTCATTATACCCTAAACCTAAGCAACCTCTAATCCCTACTCTTTTCAAAAATGTCAGCCGTCTTTTCTTTTCTTTTTTTCATTATCGACCAGAAAGTTTTGGCCAAGCGAATCCTTTGGCTTGGTGTTGATTTTAATTTAAGCAAACCCAAATTCTTTTGCTTGGAGTTGTGGACTGACTTCTGGGATTGGCCACAATGTGATGGTGTATTTCGGCAAATCGAGCAAGGCAACAAATAAAAGAAATCTCATAATTATTTGAGGAGGAATTTAATTCCCTGAAGCAATTGGACATTCATTCGGTGGAAAAAGATTAAAATAGCAAAAGAGTGAAGCAAGCGGCCAACGAATTCTTGCTGAGTAGTGCGTGAGCAAGCCAGAGACACCGAGTGAACTTTGGGTTTGAGCTCTTGATCATATTGGTAGTAATCTCTTTCCCTTGTTATTAATTCCGTTTTATTTTTCCCGTACCTTTTTCGTACTAATTGATTGTGTTCTGAATTCAAGATGACCGGGTTTTGTTTTCTTCGGCAGATTGTGTGGTGATCGGACTGAGCTGCTGAGATCAGACCCCGGTTTGGTCTCGGTGGCTTGGTTCGAGAAATTCTTTTAAATTAAATATTTTGGGATAGTTTAGAAATCATAGTGTTCGGCTGTGATTATTGTGCCTCTTTCGGTTTCATTTGTTTGAGCTCTCATTATTCGTAAATCCCGAACCCGATGTGAAGTTTTCATATTGGTGTTGGAATGCTTGTTTTGATCATTGTTGGTAGATTTCTTTCCCATTATAGTATTGTTTCTAGTAATCATTCGTTGTCAAATTTCCTCCGAGCCAAGACTCGATGATGACCAAGAACTCAGGTCTCGGGCATCTCGATAGTTATTCGGGACATAGATGTCGGGTTTTGTATTTTGATTTCGAATTGTTATAGATTATTTAGTTTCCTGGACAGTTTCTGTCCGTCGTTTTCACAGCTGCTTTTGATCTGTTTAGAGCCGGAATTTGGCTTCCCGTCCTTCTTGAAAGTTCTATCTCTCTGAGTTACCTTTCCGTGGCCGTAAACCACTCGTCAATCGGGATTACGGTTTGAGAGATACCACTGTTTTCGTGCACTGTTGCAGTTCTGAAATATTGCACGAATCTGCCATGTTGTGGGCTGGTTTCGGGACCCTTCGGGGCATATTCGGGCAGAGGTTTCCAAAGACGAAACGTAGTCCATATTGTCTAGCATCTACAGTTTAAATTTCATAACTTTTTGATCAACGGTTTGAGAGTTAGGATTGTTCCTGTGAGACTGACGGGTGCTGTTTGATTTTATTAAAAACGAGCTTTTGCGTTGAGATTTAATCTGAGTTATCTTATGTTTGCTAGGATTGTCTAGGAGCTAGCCGGGAAGTATGGTAGAGTGTTTGGAATTCTTCGGAGCTTACGTTTCTCGAGGTGAGTATTCTCACCGTGTATTCAGTTTTAACATTATACATGCATGACTTACGTGTTACATTACTTGCACCATATTTGCTATCTGAGTTATCTGTTATCTGAGTTATCTGTGATCTAGCATCTTGTGTTCTGAGTTTCTGAGTTCTGAGTTTCTGAGTTTTGGAGTTAAACATTAAACATAATATATCTGACTTGACACCGAAGAGCACTGGTGTCAGACGTTTTGACTTGGCACCGAAGAGTACTGGTGCCAGGCCTTTTGACTCAACACCGAAGAGTACAGGTGTTGAGGTGGTGTGAGGCGGGTCGAGGTTGATCTCTCGCCCCAAGTCACACTAGCGCGCTATATAAATTAAAATCTGAGAAATAAATCTGAGTAATTAATCGAGTAGATTCTGAGTAGGAGTACACCGATGTGCCCTCATGTGTTGTATGTTATGATTGTTTGCATTTTGAGATTTATTCACTCAGCTTCCCCAGCTGACCCAAACTTTCCCCCACATTGTGTCAGGTACCAGCAAAGGAAAGGAGAAGGTGGACGGTTGACCGCTGTATCTTTTTATTACTGATGTGGACATCATTTAATATTTTAAAACACTTTACTTTATCTTAACTATTTCCGCAATAAATACGTTTTAAATGTTAAATATTAATATCTGAGATTTATTTATGGGACCTTTTGATTATAATTTTATTTTCAAAAATTTTAAAAATCTTGTAAATTTCTGGGTGTTACACCTAAATTTATACCCTAGACTTATACCCTCACATTTACCAATTTTGGCTAAAAAGTATTTCCCTTGGAAGGTTAGGCCGGTTCTGGCAAACCATGGGAAGGTATTGTCGTTTGATAAAAAAAATGTATCATTTAAAAAAAAATCCAAACGGGTATAAAAGTAATGATATAAGAAAGTTTCTCCCCCTTGAAATACTAATTCTCCCCCTGGAATTAATATTTCTCCCCCTCGACAAAATAAAGGTAATGAAAAATATACAGTTTAAAAGGGGTGGGAAAAAGTTAATACATTTATGTGAAAATCTGGTTAAGAGCGGGTTTCAAGCTGATGTACTTGAAAGCCATTATGTTGAAAAGCGAGTCATACACTGATGTGTGTATAAGTCATTCTCCTGCAAAACAAATCAAACAACTTTTGCTACCCATTTTTGTTTGGGTCCGACAATGTTAGCGTGGAAATGAAACCACCGATAAGTTGTATCGATTTGATTTAAAGATTGAGAGTTCCAAGAAAAGCTGAAACTAGATGTTTCACTTTCAAATAATTTTCGGGGAATTATTTGAGATGTTGGAGTTTTAGGAACCCATTTTGTTTTTAAGATCGAGGATGTTTTGTAAACATAAACAGGAGATGTTATTGGCACTTGTGTAAAAGTCGTTTTAGGTGCCAAGGAAAGTAAATCTTTTCTCGAGTATTTTAAAGATTGAGTTTTGGAAAAGATTTTCTTTGACGGAGTAGAATGTTTCAACACGGTTGATGATTTAATTTTATCCATTTGAGAATGATTAAGTCGAGAAGAGGAACCTAATTTATTTGGAGTTTTAGGTGCGGAATTTCCTCTATTAACTTGTTTGAGAGCATTGGATTTCTTATTAGAGTGTGGCGGGACCGTGGATCTCCTAAGCTTAGGTTTGGTAGAGGAACTTACTTGTGATTGCGGTTTAGGTTTAGAATTTCCTCTATTAACCTGAGATTGCTTGATTGTATATAAATCGCGATATGCCATGACAGGAGAAAACATTCTTGAGTGTTTACATTTATTCTTTGCCGTTAAAGGAGAATCTAATTTCAAAGATGCACTAGGCTTCTTAAACTTCTGAATATTAGATGATTTAGATTCTAAATTTTTAATTGTCGTTTGTAACTTTAATTTGTCTTCATCAAAATATTTATGTGTTTTATCAATTTTAGTTTCTAATTCAAAAATTTTGGATTGTAAAACTGATTTTTCTTTGTCTAATGCCTTATGTGTTTCGTCGATTTCATATTTCAATTGACAAATTTTCTTTTCTAGAATTAGAGAAGGAACATAAATCTTCGGTGTTACTTTTTGTTGAAGAACGAAATTTCCTTTAATTTCAAATTCTTCAGGTGTTATAATTGGAAAATAATCATCATTTTCAAAGTGAGCCTTTTTAGTTTCATATGATTTATTTAATTCAGTGTAATTAAAACTAATTTTGACATTCTCATTTCTAGCTCGGTTGAAAGTCTCAATCTCTTCTTCCTCATCAGTCATACGAATGAAGCTCTGCCAAACATCTACATGTATGAATTTGGAATCATACAGTGTTGGAAGCACATTACAAGCCATCTTCAGATATTCAGGATTGTTAGCCCCCAGACCTTCTCTTGAATTGAAATATTTGAAATCTTTAGGCTTGTTCAAGTGAATAGTTTGGTCAGTTTGTCCTCGTTTGGCAATTATTTCTTCAAGATTTTTGACGTGGGAAGAAAGTTGAATTTTATCATTTTGAAGTTGATGAATGACATTTTGTTTGTTATTTAATTCTCGTGATGTTTGAATGTCGTTTTCATGTAAAGTTTCAGATAATACTTTAATTTGTGAGGTTAAGGATTTAAACTGATTTTCATTATCATCAAATTCTTTTTGTTTGCGTTCCAACCAGTTTTTAGTTATTTGATATTCATGCCATGTTTCAATGTATAACTTGTAATATTTATCATTGTCTGCATTAGATGTGGAACTTTGTGTATTTTTAAGATTGGTTATTTCAATTTCTTTTTCAGAAATAGTATGAGACAAATGTTGAATATCAGTCTCATATTTAACAGTCAATTCTGATATTTGTTTTTGTAACGTCAAATTCTTTTTCTCAAAGTTTTTATTTTGTTTAATAATATGAACAAGTTGTGTATTATGATCAGCAATTTGTTCATTTTCGTTTTCTAAATCAGCTAAACTTTATTGGAATAGAACATTTAATTCTTGTTCTTTCAAAAGGTTTTGTTTTAAAAACTCAATTTCAGAATTTTGGTTTGGTACAAAACATTTATCAGAATCAATTGTATTTGAAGAATTAGATAAGAGAGAACTGATTACCTCTATTTCTTTATTAGCCTCTTCATTGAAACGATCAGAAATATCAGCATTTTCACGTGCCATGAAGCATAAATTTGTTGAATGTTCTTTATCTTCAGCTAATAACACTTGTGCAGTCTCAATATGTTCAGTCATCAACATCTTACGTTTATAATACTCTGAATCACGAACGATTGATTTGTTTGTAGCATTCAAAGATGTGACGGTTGACTTTTCAGTTGAGAGTGTAGCAGATATAGCAGGCTCAAAAGTTGATGAAGATTTCTGAGTATTATTGGTAGGCTTTGAGTACCATTTCTTCTCATAGTCTGAAATTTGTAACATAACTCGTAGTACGTCTTGAAGTTCTTTATCCAAATCATCAGTTATTTCTGGTGTAGATTTTTCCATTCTTGCGATTATTAGTGTTGATTCGAGAAATGTAAAAGTGCTTGTGGTTTTGAAAATGTGAAAATATTCTTTTAAGACCTTTTTTTTTAAAAAAAATGTAAATTTTAAAAGTGATTAAAAAGTAGAATTTTATTTCTATTGATATGTAAAATGTTGATAAAAGTGTTGACCTTCGTCTCTTAATTTGTAATACGGAAATTTGGTAAAAATGTTATTAGTCAATGTGGAAATTTGGTAATAACAAAAATTTTAAGTTTTAAAATTTTAAGTTCGGTAATAAAGAAATTTGGGCAAATTAAAGAAATTTGGGCTAATTAAAGAGATTTGGGTTTAAAACAAACTTAGATGGACCGAACACAAAAAAAAATTGATTTGGACTTAGACTTAAACTTGTATTGGGCTTAACTATTTTGGACCAAGCAATTGATTGGGTCGTTATCTTTTGGACGTGATTTAGTATTGGACTTAAGGTGATTTGGAAATGTGGGCTTAAAAGAAATTGTGGGCTTAAAGGAAATTGTGGGCTTAAAAGATAAATCCAATACGTATTGGTTTCAGACGGAAATAAGCACAAAAACGAATCAGAATTGATGCTGAAATTGAGATCGATGCAGTTGATCGAAATAGAAATTGTTGATTGAATTTGAAATTGTTGATCGAGACTGAAACAATTTGAGAATCTTGATTCGATTTCGAACCGTATCAACGAAGTTGAATGCCGAACTCCTTAATTTTGATATTGCCGAACTCTTAAACAATTAAGATCGAACTGTTTTTGATAACAATCGATGATTCTGGTCTTTTAAGCTGTTTGAGGTCCGATGTTTAAGTAATCAATTTCAATCAACGTTTCTGATTAGGTGAGTTTTTTTTTTTTTTTTTTTTTTTTTTTTTTTTTTGAACGGATGTTTTGATAAAGCCGAAATTCTTGAGTTTGAATTCAATATTCTTAGTTGTTTTGATATTGATTATGTGTTTGAAATCGATTTGTGTTGAAATTGATTATGTGTTTAAATTGATTTGTCGAACTATTGAAGATCGATTGATTATTGTTGATTTGTTTGATTTAATTGCCGAACTGTTTTCAGATGCTTGAAGCCGAACTTCAATTTGGATTTGGGCCGAAGATTAGAGAAGTTCGGGCCGAACTTCAATGGGCCGAACTACTTGGGCCGAACTTCTCGGGCCGAACTACTTGGGCCGAAATTAAAAGAGCCGAACTTCATAGTTCGGGCCGAAGATGTTCATCGTTCTTGAAGCCGAACTTGTTGACGTATGAACACAGCTCGATCAAAAATCTCCAATTCAATCTGATTTTGCTCAATTCTTCACCGATTTCAGTGATTCTTTTTGCTAGACGTTCGAAATCCAATTGCTAACACTTTGATCCGATCATCTTCTTCAATCCATAACAACACAGCTTCGATTCTTCGATTTTCAGAGAATTATGAACTTTTTCACTTTTTCACAAAAATCATCAAATTGAAGATGATTGTTGATGGAATGAATCGAATTTTGATTCTATTATGCTTAGAAACACTGGAGAAACACTAATCTCTGATCAATTCATCGATTTGGACAAAAAATTTACAACATTAAATTTTCAATGACGAACATCAACTTTCTCTTTAAAATTCAAATCTGGATGATTCTAGCTCGAAATCGAATCTTCTCAAAGAGAGATTTTGCTCTGATACCACTTGATAGACCGTAATATACTAAGATCGAGCTAATCCATGTCAATTCAAGAGAGAAGTTGAAGAATTAGTGTGTGTGTTCTTGGTGTTTGAGTGTGTGTGAGTTGAGAGAGAAAGATGGAGGGAATAGTTAGCTTTCAAATGATACTTCAATTAATGATGGAAAGCTTACAAATTAAACCTACATGAAAGGTATTTATACCTCCTTTCTAAACATGTTTAATTACTTACTAACTAAGCCTAATTACATGATTTACGGCTTAAGACTAGTATATCATTTAACAATATTACACAACTAGTCCCTATACTATTTGATACAACATATTTGACCCTAACAAGCTATTTTTTTAAATGTCTATCGATATTCTCACATCTTCGACATTATTTTGTTTACCTTTTTATTTTACCTCCTAACTATCTTGTTTAAATAAGAATATCATCTTTCGAAATTCTCACGTGTTCAACACCATAAAGGCTAACAAGAATACTCTTACAAACAAAATTCTTTGTTGTTTCTTTTAATTAGATCTCTAATATAAAAACAGATCAACCTTAATTGAACAATTTGTTTATGTAATTACAACTTAGTCCGATAATCTTTATATTATTTCATCCCAAGCTTCTTGCTAGGATATTTCTAATGATATTATTGTTCCGGATACAAATAAAATAAAAAGTTTGAAACTCGAGGTTTCTTAATCACAAGATAGTGAAGTTTTTCTGTCCCTTATTTGTTAACTAAAGGAAATTATGTTTTACCATTTATCTGTATTATACTCCCCCTTTTAATGTTATCTGTTTTTTATACTTCATCCGTATCAAAATAAATGACACACTTTCCTTTTTGCGGTGTATCAAAATAAGTGACACACTTTGAAAACTTTCATTTTTTTGGTATAAATAGTGGGACCCATAACTACTAACTATCCACTTTAATAAAGTAAAATTACCCTTTTACCCTTACTTTTACTTTTAAAACTCATTAATATCACCTTATTCAAGAAAAGTGGGATCCATTCTCCACTAACTATGTACTTTAATCTATTTTAACCTATACTTTAATCTTTTACCTCAAAAAACGTGTAAACCTATTTGTGTCACTTATTTTGATACGGAGGAAGTATAAAGCATTTAACTTTCTCACTTTTAAATTCGAGAACGTAATTTTACAAAAGAGAAATTATATTTCTTCTTCATTGCCATTATTCCACCATTTCTTCCAGCACCCAATTTCAGTCAACCTCTAAATTCACCTTTGTTAAGGTTTATCAATTAGCTTGATTATGGAGGAAGGTGAAAACAGATCCCTAATCCTCATTTTGCAACTCTGAACGAATCTTCATTTTGAAGGTGAGAGGGAAGGAGATTTACCCTGGAAATGGATCTTCATTTTGCACCACTGAACGGAGGCCATCATTTACACCCATTTCAAATTCGTAAAAACCCAAACTCAGATCTCAGACTTTGGATCAATTCAATGGTAAATGCACAATCAATTTTTTTTATTATTATTATTAGGGTTCCTCTTACAAGTCACCATATCAGATTAAAAAATTTCACAGGTCAATTAAGCATAATCAATTACTGTTCATTTAGGGTTAAAAAAATTCGATATGCTCTCTGTTGGTGATAATTATGAGAATTTAACATCTGGATTTGTTATATCAGATGATAAATTGAAGACAACCACTTATAAAAATGATAGCTTTACTGTTCGAGTGTTAATTCTATGAGTAATGTGACATGGGATGATATCAACGGCATATGGTGTTTGAAGAAAATCAAGAAACCGAAGATGAGTCTCAGTTCGGTACTTCAATTTTTCTTGATGTCAACTAAAACTGATTATGTTACTTTTGGGTTGGTGAAAAATGATTTACTATAAATTGCATCCATCCCAATTAGGGCTTACAAATGGAAAATAAATAATTGTACAAAGTTCACATTATTTTAAGAGTAAATTACACGGAAGGTCCCTGTGGTTTGCCACTTATTACATGCATAGTCCCTGAACTTCGTTTATTACACTGAAGGTCCCTGGTGTATACAATTTGTTACACCCATGGTCCCTACTGCCCTTAACTTTTTCTAAATGACGAAAATACCCTTTTGGCCTTTTGTAATAAAGTGAAAATAAAGGACTGTGAATGTAATAGGTGATAAACCACAGGGACCATCCGTGAAATTTACTCCATTAATTTATTTTTTTTCTTCTATCTCTTTAATACATGTTCTTCCGCCACATTCAGACTCACCACCCACCTCTATTTCTTGGAATTCAAAAATCAATCAATAGAAATTATCGCCGTGCCACCAAACCCCTTGAAAATTCGATCCGTCACCAACCCCTGCCTCTGGGTTCCTTCTCCAGTTGTTCCGAACCAATGACGTTCTATCGACCATAATTGATTCAGATAATTGATGCACATCAGCAGGGGATTTGGTGGTTTGCACACACGGTGATTCAGACAATTGATGCACGTCACCAGAGGAGTTGGTGTTTTGCACACTCAGATCGATAGAACGCCATCGGCGGCGGAACAACTGGAGAAGGCAACCGGAGGCAGGGGTTGAATACACGACGATAATGGTTATTAATTGATGTTTGAATTCAAATAGATAGAGGCGAATGGTGAGTCTGAATGTGACGGAAGAATGTGAATTAAAGAGAGAAAAGAAAAAATCAATTAATAAAGTAAATTTCACAGATGGTCCCCGTGGTTTATCACTCATTACATTCACAGTCCCTTATCTTCACTTTATTACAAAAGACCAAAAGGGTATTTTCGTCATTTAGAAAAAGTTAAGGGCAACAGGGACCATGGGTGTTACAAATTGTATACAGCAGGGACGTCTGGTGTAATAAACGAAGTTCAGGGACTGTGGCTGTAATAAGTGGTAAACCACAGGGACCTTCGGTGTAATTTACTCTTATTTTAACTATAATGGATTGACGGCTTAATGTAATTGTAACCAAAAACTCTTAGTTTGTTGCTTGCCTATTAACCAATTAACCGCATGGATAAGAAAATATGCAATGAACTAGAAGAATATAACACTAAGTTTATTAGGACGATGGAAAACACATCGAGGAGGAGAAGAGACGATGTCGAAGAGGGGAAGACTTTTATTTTTTAACATTTTGCTATATAAGACAAACACCCCGCCGCGAAGCGCGGGCCCAAAAATCTTGTTATGATCAATTGACACTTATCTTAATTTATATAAATCATATTACATATTCTATAAATAAGATTTTATATTTTTATAAATTAAATCATAACAAATACATGTATAATTAGACACATTTTAAATTGTAAAATTGCATAAAACAGGGATGTAAAAACCAGGAAATCTAAAGTAATGAATATTTGCAAATTCAATTTCAACCACATATAAGTGAAATGAAATATACTAAATTATATACTTCTTTGCGAGAGTGTATCCTTCTATATCTTCCCCTGTATATGCAGCTACATACGATTTGGTTTTGACAACTCACCCGAATGCAGCTCTGTGATTGGATGCTAATGCCACGTGTAATTCAGGTACTGATTCCTCACAAAACCCTAATCCCTCTTTGTCTTTTGCTTTAACGCCAGCTCCAACTATCAACACACCTCCTGCTTGCATCCCACCGTGGCACCGTCTCAGGCAACTAACAACACACCTCCTGCTTGCATCCCACCGTGGCACCGTCTCAGGTAGCAGCCATAAGTATGAGACACGTCCTGCTTGCATCCCACCGACTCAAGTGACGCTGCTACTTTGCCATTCGCCGCCCTCGTTTTTTATTTACACATCGGTTGTTGATCTCTTTAGGCCAGAGCTTTACTTCATCTGCTTCAGGTAGCTTTTGTTCATCTTCTTAACCTTTTCAATTAAGGTTTGTAATTGTTCTCAATTCAGCTGCAACTTCAGGTTATTCACCAATCTTTTCCTTTTTAAAGTTTCACTTTTGATTACGGGGTTTCATACTTTTTAATTAAGGTTTGGAGTACACCCATTAGCTGTTCGTTCGTCCCTACATCAACGATTTCAGGTCACCTTCAGGTAACATTCGATGACTTTTTAAAAAAAAAAATTGGGGGTTAGATTTCAGTTTTACAGTTTCTAGTCTGAATAAGGAACTATAGTCCCATCTGTAAAGGTGAGCTCCATCCACCAACTCTTTCTTTTAAGTTGTCTTCTTAATTTTCAGTTTTGTGCTTTCAGATTAGGGTTTATAAATATGCATTTATTCATATAGTAATTAAAGAGCTTGATGATACTCTTTAGTAACACCAAAATACCTTGGATGAGAAATTAATATATCATACAATTAACTGAATGAACCGCGCATGTTCAAAGTTAACGGAATGATTTAAGCTTGATGTCTACTTCATTTAGGTTGATGCCATTTAAATGATTTAAGTTCAGTTTACATCAATAGTGTCTAATCATAACGGTTTTAGGTACTCATTCAAAATATTTTTTATTTAAATATTTACTACATGAATTATATAGAACTATAAATTTTGAAGCATTGATATTATTTTCATTTCATTGAGAAATGGGTAGTCCAATCTTAGAAGATCCAACCTTTTTATCAATATCAATAGCTTTGGTACAATCTGCTTCAGCTTTAATGAAACTATGCATCCGGTTATTAAAATGTGTTGCATTTTTTATGTTGACTTTAGTGGCATCTGTATAGAGACCAGTTGCCTTCTGCCAACTTTTTTCTTTAAATGCAGCATTCCCCTATTATTCTAAGAAATTTACTTGAGAAAAATAATAATGATGTTGTGCTAAGATTATCAAGTTTAATTCATTTAGCATAGTTCTTTTGTTGATTCAGACTACCTATCAAACAAGTTGTTTTTCATTTTATTAAGCATTAAATCTCTTTTAAGAAGCATTGCAAATTTGAAGAAAAGTCACAATGGTCAAAGGTCAATGGTTACCTTTTCTTTAGCAAGGTCAGCAGAGACTTCTTTGGTATATGTTGCTGTCAATTGAATGATTTAAGGTCAATTCAGTCCTAAAGGTCAGTGAGAAAAACCGATATGAATCAATTTAGGCCTAATTTATATGTATCCACCCATTCTGAAATTACATATGATATGACATAATTGTCACTAGACCCGTTCGACATTTTTTTATGCAGGTTATAAAAGCCTTGGAACTCCTGCTGGAAGACTCTGCTGGTTTTTCCACCGAAACTATAGAAGATAAGGTTTATTATAATACAACGATTTAGTAGTTCTATATGTTAAAAAACTATATAGGCAACATTTTGTTTGGGCAACTCGGTTCTAAAAAAACACAGTTTAAAACAGATTTGGATCAATTTAGGGCCAATTTATCTTCTTTTTCTTTTCCAGTTATGAAATTATGTACAATATCTTAATTTAAGCCAATATAAATTAGCGATGGTAAAATGGATACGTTAGATGTGTGAATAATGACTCCAACGTGTATATTTTCGTTCTGGTCCGAAACGGGCCAGTTGAGCCGTTTTGACGTTTTTCGAACTTTATCAATCTAATATTTGTATTTATTCACTTATGCGTTACATATGTTAAAAGATTGTGTAGGTAGCTTTTAAAATACGCTTATGTATTATGTTGCTTCAGTTTAGTGTTTCGTATGTTTTACAATGTGTTATGCAACGATATCTTGTGCAGCACACGCTACTCTTCTAATACCAGGTATTTATATGCAATTCTGTAATGTTTAACCATTATCACTTTTATTATTTTGTTATTTTTTAAAGTGATTTTCATATTTGGTTTTCCGGAAAGAAATAAGATTTAAGGATTAGGCAAACAAACTCAATCAGATTGATGTTATATATTTCCGGTTATATTAATTTTATATTTTTAGAGTTGTTTACAGTCAATAATGTGATTTCAAACAAAAGGTACTGCTAAAAAAATTTAAAAAATTCTAAAAAAACACTAAAAATAAAAAATATCCCTTATATGAGTTAATACTATTTTTGATGATTTTTCCATGTTTTTATGAATTTTTTAAAACCCATATCAAGATCGACCCATTTGCTAATTATTTCTATTAGTAATTTCTATTAGCAGCACGCCAACACCTGGGTCAAATTGCACTTAATTATTTTAGGATAATAGTTAAAAAATAGTTATGCTTCGAAAAAAAGTATTTAGAGGATAATTGTCAAACTACACGAGTAATAGTTAAAAAAAAATAGGATTACTATGATGCAGGGGTAAGCATTTGGACCCACAAAATCGAACCGAAAACCGACCAAAACCGAACCAAAACCGATAACATGTTATCGGTTCGGTTTTGAAAATTCATCGTTATCGGTTTCGATTCTATTGGTTTCGGTTTGGTTCGATTCGGTTTTTGGACCGAGCTTACCCCTACTATGGTGATATATCTAGAATATTACAAAATAGGATTACTAACAACAAATTTGCAGATTCTTTACTAAATTTGTATGCAGATTTCAGATTTATTTGGATATATATATACTTTTTGTTTTTTTTTAATTTAGTGTTTATAACAAAAACTTTTAAGATAAATACGCAATCCGATAAAGGTAAAGACAAGATGACAATTACACTAAGTCAATAACAAATGTCATTTACAAAGAAATTTTATTTCGTTTATAAATTTCATATAGCATTCAGTGATGTATCAAAAATTGTTATGCTATTTAACAAAGAAATTTTATCTCATTATTACAATTATGATTGCTATGCTATTTAAATAGTACCAATGTATCGTTATTTTCTTACATATCTCTCGAAGCATGCCCACCCGATTGGGCGGGCTTTGAAGCTAGTCTACCAATATAGCAAGGATAAAAAAAAACTTTTAATTTCCATAATTAATATTGAATGTTCTAACTAAATAAAATTATATGAATTAGACATGAAAACTTATTAAAATTCGCAGCAACGCCCGATATCCATTACACTAGTTTCCATACCCCTAAGGCTTCACGGAATGGGTCCACGCCCGCCCAGCGTGGGGGTGTGACAAGGCGGCAACGACGTGGGCAAAACTTGGAACACCGCCCCCTCCCCACGGCGTTGGGGGTCGGCGTGGCCGAAGGACGCAACGGGCAACGCCCCTCCACGCGGTTGTTTGATCGATTTGAACGTAAAATATAGCCGTTGAACGGCTATTATAGCCGTTGGTGAATAAAAAATAAAAAAAATTAATTAATTAATTTAATTTATTTATTTCCTATATAAACACACTCAAAACACTACCAAAACACTACCAAAACACACCACAACTCTACCAAAATACCCCAACTCACAAATAATGAATTATCTTGGTTCATCATCTGACGACGATGACGCGTTTATGCTAACAATATACTCAGAGCTCCTCGATGATATATCCTCCGACGAAAGTGAAGAAGTCTTTGACACTAGAACCGCGAAGCTAAATAGAAATCGAGAAGCTGGACACGACATGCTATACCGAGATTATTTTGCGGATGATCCTGTTTATGACGACAACAATTTCCAACGAAGGTTTCGTCTGTCCAGAAATTTATTTATGCGCATATGTACCGCATTAGAAAACATGTATTCTTTTTTTTCAATTGAGATATGATGCTAGAGGTAGGTGGGGATTCACTGCTTTGCAAAAATGTACTGCATCAATTCGAGCTATGGCTTACGGGTCATCCCCTGATTCTCTTGACGAGTACCTACGCATGTCTGAAAGAACTGCTAGGGAAAGTATGTATAGATTTTCACAAGGGGTTTTGGAAATATTCGGACCTATTTATTTGCGAAAACCAACAGTAACCGATGTTCAAAAATTATATGAGGCACACGAAGAGAGACATGGTTTTCCTGGAGTGCTTGGTAGCATTGATTGTATGCACTGGGATTGGAGGAACTCTCCACAAGCGTGGAGAGGTGAGTACACTGGTGGGCATCATGAAGTATCGTCGTTGATATTAGAAGCTGTTGCTTCCCAAGATTTATGGTTCTGGCATGCTTACTTTGGGGTTGCGGGTTCTAATAATGATATTAACGTGCTTGATCAGTCACCAATATTCAACGACTTGTTATCAGGAAAGGCACCCGATGCTCCTTTTACGGTGAATGGCAATTCATATAGATTCGGTTATTTCCTTACCGATGGTATATATCCTCGTCATGCGACGTTTGTCAAAGCCTACGACATCCAGTTGATCCAAAAGAGGTCTTGTTTACCAAAAAACAAGAATCCGCACGTAAGGATGTGGAACGAGCTTTTGGAGTTTTAAAGGCGAAGTGTCACATTGTCAAAAACGCGGCCCGTTCATATGACCTTGAAAGATTAAGATATATTTTGTATGCATGTGTTATAATGCATAATATGGTTGTCGAAGATAATGGTCGGATGATTTCTCCATATGTGCCGGACGGTCCTCGACATGCTTTGTATGTACCGGGAAGTGCAGAATATTTGCACAGGGTTGTCGACATTCGAGACGAAACAACACACGAACGACTTCGACGGGACTTGGCGGACCATCTCTACAACAACGCACATGCCGACGATGAAGACGATGAAGAGTAATAATTTATTTTAATTATTGTAATTTTTAATTTAATGTTTAATTTCTAGTATTTTAATGTTTAATTTCTAGTATTTTCATTTTAATTTAAAGTATTGTCATTTTAATTTTATTTAATGTAATGTAATTTTAAATTATATAAAATATTATTTGTGTGAAAAATAAATGGAAATGAATTGATGAGATGGAAAATAAAATGGTGTGGTGGGTATTTCCACCAAATGATGTTGTGTGGTGGTGGTGTGGTTGCTGAGGTGGCGATGATGTGGCAGAAAAATGCACCACCACATGTAGTGCCCAGGAGCCTAATTAACTAATCTTTATGAAAACATTTCACTAAAATATTTTATTATACATAGGAATGAACTTTTAGCTTTCACTAAAATTAAAGACTATTGACTCCTTTTACACCTTAAGGATATTCAGTCTTCTTTCTAGAAAAATAAAAAGAAAGTAATGTGAAATTAAGACTAAAATGGTAAGATTCGTTCGGTTCCACTACTTACCTGAACCTGAAGCAACGCATATTTATTTTTTTAATACGAGTATAACTACAACTTAGTGGAGTTGGTGGTTCTAAACTAAAAGATATGGAGTCGCACTGAAAGTCTAACGAATAATACTTAACAATGTTTCATCAACATTTCCTAATGACTCTTATAATAGTAGACTCTTTCTTCTTATTTCAATTTTGTCACATAAACTATTCCTTGACTATAAATCAACTAAAAGATCCATGTTAAATCACTTATTCCTTCTTTGTCAGTTTTCTCACATAACCATCACCTTACTATTTTTTTAATTAAACACAAATTTAATATAATTAAACTAATATACGGAAATGAATAAGATTATTAAAAAAATTAAAAAAAGTATTTTTTTTAATATTACTAAAAAAAGAAGAAAAACTCCAAATTTAACATTTGAACCGGTCTATCACCTTATTGACATTCACGTGTAGGCAAGCATAATATACATTTTATCTTTAAGTATATTTGTTCTTTTCTCTAACGTCCTCAATAAAATTTAACGCCATTTGGTTATTTGACTTTTCATTTGATAAAAAGTCTAATCTTTGAAAAAGTGAACCAATAAAACCATTATCACGGCCTTGCGTGACGTGGACAACTGAGGGATATCTTTTATGTCTAGTTGTCTAAATTAGTGGAAGGACTAGGAGTCGGTTGGAATGGTGGGTATTTTATACCTCATTGTTACATTAATATTTCAAATTACATATTTCTTTCTATTTAAAATAAATGATATATGTTAGGTTTCATAGTTTTTAAGGCAAAATATTACTCCCTCCGTCCCACAAAAAAGTTTACATTTCTCACTAAACTTTTGTCCCACAAAAAAGTTTACATATCTCACATTTGATGGACCTCACATAATAAAATGTTATTATTACTAAAAACCCACCATTAATATCCACTAACTATCATTCTCTCTCCAATTCAACCTTATATTTTAACTAAAAGTATTACTATTGACTCCACCACTCATTATCACCTAAAATCTTGTGCCCAATTGAAATGTAAACTTATTTGTGGGACGGAGGGAGTATAATAATAACACTCACTCACAAAATACATAAAAGAAACACCATAAAGACCCTTTCTCCGTGAAACTTCCACTACTTAGCAGGCGCGTCACCTCACTCACGTAACTTGTGGTGTGTTGGCATTGAGAATTTTGGTTGCCACATAAAGGATGAAGTGGTGACGCCATCAAACCCCTCCCTCTTATACAATGTATTTTTCATTAGGATTTGTAAATCATAGCCCTTAGGTCAATGATTACGTACACATATCTTTTTTTCTTGAACGCCTAACACCCCCTAGTAGTTTTTTTTGAACAACAAAAAGAAGGCAACGGATTGAGCTTCGGCATTGCCGTCACCCCCCGAGGACCTCCAAATTTTTTTATTAAAAACGAGAGTCTAGCAAAATGCTAAACAAAAAACAACCACATTACAAAGGATTAAGTAACCAAACTACCCACGGGATCTGAAATTTCTGATTCCTATGAACTATCCACGAATAAGAAAATTACTTAATGCTATCAAGAATTTCAGACCTACGCATTTTACCATTCTCGAACAATAAAGAATTTCTAAATCTCCAAATTGTCCAACATGTCGTGTATCCGATCACCTGCATTTTCAATCTTTTCGAATTCACATTGGACACCGTCGCACAATGTTGCCACCAATGCCCAAAATCTGCGCTACCCCAATCTTGTAAATTACACCATTTGAAAACCGCACTCCAAACCTCCTTAGCTAAAACACATGAAAACAATAGTTAGTTTTTTTTGAGTGGTGACTTTTTTTTTTGTCGTAATTATTATAAAACATTTTTAAGCACTAGCATTGTCTTAAACAATGTCTTAAAGCTATTATTAGCATTTTCTTTTTTTTTTAAATGGCGATTCTATAAAATAGTAATTTAGCTTTATCTTTATTGAAATTTGATAAACATTTTGATAGTCTTTTTTAAAAACCATATATAATTTGTATATCTATACTATATTATAAATTATTTACCCATTCCATAATTAGCAAGGCTGAAAATTCAGCCAACACACTTGCTAATTATGGAAACCATATTGTATTTACAAAAAAAAATGTGGCCTTCATGATTCGAACTCAGGACCAAAGAGTAGTATAAAGAATCTCAAACCAGCCAGGCCACCAACAACATGTTCTCATCTTGAACAATTTTATATATAACCACTACGTAACATAAAACTTTTTCAAACTCCCCGCCCTTCTTGACCAATGCATGTGTTTTATGTTTTGTTCTTGAGAATTTAAACGTTTATTTATGGGGAAATGGAAGGGCAACTCTGGAAATCACATTCTAATAAATCGAATCATCCTCTCTCTTCTCTTTTATGATTCAAATAACACCAATTTATATATTCCCCAAAGACAGTTCATATTTCTCCATGAGTTCACAAAGCCGCCGCCTCCACAACCTCTTCCGTCGACGCACGCCGACGCCCACTCCGTCACCACCTACTTCTTGGACCATTTCACTGCACACGTTAATTATATTCAGATTTCTCCCTCTTTTTTTCGCTGTCTTTCTTTTGTGATTTGTTTTTGCAATTTTGTTATATTCAGGTTTCTTATAGAGTCTGCAAAAGCCATTGGACTCTGAAAGCCTACTCCTACTCGGTATTTCTATTTAAAGGTAAAATTTTAAAATTTTGTATGTCAAAAAATGCATAAAAGGTATTTTATTTAGTTTAGTGTTAATGCTAATGTTAATATTAAGGTTATGTTTATGTTTATGTTTATTCACAATTTAATGTAAAGAGATCAGGTTGGCTAGGTTCAAGTAGCTATGTTCGCCAATAACTATATTATCTATTTAGTTGATTACGTAGGGATTGACTCGATTCAAATAGGAAGAAAATAAACTCAAAAGGGAACGGGTCAATGTGTAAGTCACCTTAAAGTGCATTTTTAATGCATAAAACCTAAAAATCCTAATTACATTTTGATTTCAGAGTGTTGAGGTTGAAGCAGAGCATGCAGATGATCTCGTGTAGTTGATGGACCATTGTCATATACAAAATTATCTTTCAGATGTTTTGGTCCTTCATCTCTAATTTGAAATCCATGATCAGAAGTGTATTAGGTGAGTTTTACAAATTCGAAGGAAGTAAAAACAACAAAGGACTAAAATAGAAACCCGATAAATATGACCCGTTTAACCCGGTTCTTATTCAGGTTAAGTGGTTAAATCTGATTAATCTGACTCGTTAAAATCAATATATATTTTATTTTTCTTTTTTGGCTTTTTTATGAATTGGTGAATGCATTAAAGTTAATTATGGTGTCATGTTAACTAAGCAGGTATCCCAAAATAAAGCTATTATGGCGAAATATGAGGCCTATTATGTGGACTTGGTTACTAAATTACTTTTTGACTTACGGGGAGGGATTGAAGCCTTCAGTTGACCGTATTGAGAAGTATGCAGACAACTTTAAGAAGTTAAGAAGAGGGTAATTAATAATTCGATATGCATATATTTGATTTTTATTATTAATGATTATTAATAATAATAATGTTATCTTAATTAAAAATAATAATTTCGGATTTTTGAAATCTGAACTTTCAAATAATTTCAGATTGGATATTCAGATTTTGGATAAGATATGGATAATTTGAAACCACTGGAAAATTTTCCTTCAAAACATGTAACTGGGTTTATAAAAATCGGGCAGTTGTGAGACCCGATCCGTGAACTTTTGATATTTGCATTGAGCTATATTTAAGTGAGTTATTAGTGTAGATGTTGGTTACTTGAATGGAGCCGCGCGCAAATGAGGTACGACTTTCAAAATGGGTTGGTTGGGTAACGGTTACGGTTTGGATCAAGTTGGTTGGCTTGTTATGTCATATTTGGATAGTTGATGTTTTGTGTGCGATAGACACTTGGGCTGCCAATTGGGTTCACGAAATGAGGGTTAGGCTGGAAAATCTATCTGCTTCTCAAAGAGACTATATAAAATTTGTGTTCTTTTTTTAAACTTATCTTGTCATGAACTTGTAATTTAGTTACTTATAATGCTAAATTTTTCTTTTTATTTGATGCAGAAATGTTCCCTGATAATATTTGTCCCGAGCAAGAGACTAATGAAAGTTCGGTTATTAGGGACGAAAAAGAGCAATTTTTAGGGTTTCTTCAAAAATATTACTCGGGGTGACGATTTACCAAAAACAAGATACACAAAGTGGAACAAAGTGTACTATTTTGCCTATTTTGGTAAGCCTTAATATATAGATTTCATGGTATTCTATTTTGTTCAAATAAAATTATCTGGTGTTAATACGTTAAAATTTTGAATTGTAATGTTTTTATAGTGGATGCATAACCTTCGAAGATATTTACCCGATGTACCAGTTGACTTTCAAAGCAATGTACCAACGACTAAATATTGCCATCTGACACCATTTGTTTGCCGCATAATATTGTTACATTATACCCGTCGCCGCATTGCGCGGTACCAGCTAGTGTTATTATTAAAATTTCATTTCTTTTTTCTCTACAAGGGGTTTAACTGGTCGCAACGCAAATGGTGGATCGACCGAATTATAATGCACGACTTCTTAATAATGCCTAAAAGGTTAGGTTTGGTTACTAGTGATCCCTAGTCCAACAGGAAAATCTCTTGTTTAATGTCTAAATGGCATCGTTGTTCTAAACAAAACAAGACTTGTTGCAAACGGTTTGTCGCCACCACCAAAAAAGGGGACGAGGAGTGCCAGCGATGATCCCAAAAACACTTTGATCACAGGCCCGGCTATGCGTTCTTCGAAGGGGCCGACATTGGACCTTATGATCTTAGAACCATTTAATCTCACAATTATATGACAAAACTATATATAAGAACACTTGCACTCCTTTTGGTTGAACGGGATTTTTGCGCTTGATCAATTCAGTTCTCGGAAGGTTCCTCGCGAGAGTCATGAGAACTTGGTGCCATTAAATTAATGTAAAAATTGCATAATAAATAAAAGAACATGATGGTCATATAAATATGTGTATTTTATGTATATTTTTTTTGCCAAACGTTCATTTATAAATGCGAATAAATAAATATAGTAAGTTATTGAAAGTAAAAATTATAGAGGTAGAATAGTGTACTGCCATGATCGAATAACTCAAACAAGTTATTGAATCAAAGATCTACTAACAAAGAAAAGTTACAGCGGATTAACACTCTTGTTATTTGATTAAGAACAATGTAAACTGTAATTGAATACGAAATATTAAGAACACAGTTTATCACAAAAAGCTTCAATGTATATTAACGATGAATCAATACACACGTACGTTTACAATTCGTAAGGAACTACATATAATAGTCCTTGAAGCCTAAATATCTAACCTAGTTATTCTAGGAAACGATTACAATTGAATTACAATAAGATATTCATTCTATAACTAACTCTACTAGAATCTCGGACACGATCTGTTCTGTTTATCGTCATCAGTAGTAAATGTGATCGTCAGTAGTAAGTCCTTCATCAGTAGTATCTTGTAATATCAGTATCAAGTAGCATAGCAGCAATAACTCATGATCAGTAGTATCTGCACATCAGTAATAGAATACTTGTAACCCAACAATCTCCCCCTAAACTTATTAATTTACTTTGAATTAATCAAGTTTCTTTTCTTCTTCTTCTTTCTTTCTTTTCTCTTCTAATAAAGCAGCTCTTCTTTGATCACCTTCTAATGTCTGCTTGTTTTGTTGTGTTCTTTGTGCAATAATATATTTACTGTTTCCCTTCACAAAGTAATTATACTTTTCTTGAAACATAGCAAGATCATGAGGTCTCATAAACGAACAAGTTGTGATTTGGAACATAGTTTCTTCTGAGTGAGGATATTCCCTTTCATACAAATATAATTGACACTTTTTACTTGTTCTTTCAAAGAAGTACATATTGACTGTTGGTAGCACATTCCAAGCATATACATTCTCTTTACTTGTAAATCTCTCAGGATAGTTGTCTGGATAGAATGCAGCATCAATCATTTCTGTTAAGTATCCAGCTCCTGAGTTTCTCCATGACTTCTTTGTCATTCTTGGTTTACCAATAATTAGCACTTTAATTATGTCACTTCTTGAACAAGACATAACCATTGGTTTCCAAGCACTAAATTTCTGAGTTGTCTTATCTTCTCTTATAACTTCTATTATATCATTAACAACTCTCCAATTGATAATTGGATTATCTTGTAGAGGAGCAATATGAAGATCAAGTACTTGTACATCTTTTTCTGTTTGTTTTGCTTTCTTCCTAGCCTCTTGTTCTGTTTGTAGAGCTTTTCTCTTCTTTGCAGTAATAGTTGATGATTCACTAGAGATTGATTTTCTTGTAATTACTTCTGTAGGATCAATCTCTATTAAGTATGTTGATTTTTCTTCTTCAACCTCTTTTATCTTTGGTTCTGCAAATTCCTTCTTTTTCTCAATACAATATCTTTCAATGATGGTAATCAGCTTCATTCTACCAAAAGATTTTGCATTGTGACCTCTTGATTTTAAATATGAGATCATATCTTCTTTCTTTTCTGCAAACTGTTCAGGCATGTCTTCCTTCATGCGTTTGCATTCTTTCACTCGTGCTTCAAGGAGATCTATACTTTCTTGTTCAATTTGTTTTATTTTATTTAATTCTTCCTGTTGATCTCCTTCCAAGAACTCTTCAATCTCTTGAATTGCTGCATTTTTCAATTTCTCTTCTTCAGCTATTCTTTTGTCTTCAAGAGCTTGAGTCTTAGCAACCTTTCTTAGATACCTCATCCTTTTCACCTTCCACTTATCTTGCTTAGCAGGTCTAACACAATTTATTTTATTCACCAGAAAGTGACCTAAAGCTCTGTGTGGGTAATCATCATCAAACTTTTCTTTACCTTTACCAACACACACATAAGGTGGAGTATATTTCATATCAATAACTTCAGGAATAATTATTGATGGAGAAAATGTACGAATTTTGTTCATAGGAAGTATCTTGGGGTGAGGAGGTAGTGCACATTCATCTACATCATCCCAATTCACATTATCATCAATGTCAGGTATGATAAGTGGCTTTAGTTCATGAGTTGGAGGCCTTGGGATGATCACAGCTGGTTCAAGTACTTCTGGTATTTCTTCTTCATCTTCAGTAGTAACCAAGGTAGTTACTACTGGTGTTGTTTCTGTTGTTAATACCACTAACTGTTGTGATGAGTCTACTAATGGTGAGGTTGTTGTTGTAGTTACTACTGCTAGGGCATCAGTAGTAGGAATGATAGTTTCTATTGTGGGGACATTTACTATTGGCGTTGTGTATTCTTCAATGGGACCAGTAGTAACAACCTCTTGTTCTTTAACATCATTAATATCCATAGGATCAGTAGTTTCAATTACCTCAGTAGTAACTGGAGAATGTACTTGTTCTGCTGTTGGAGATTGATTTGCAGAAACAAAGACATCTTCATCCATACTCCTTACTCCTCTGTACAGGTCTTCACTAAACCTTTGACCTGTTTCACCATGAGCTTCTTTTAGATTTAGGAGAGAGGCTGCTGCTGCTGCAATTGAATGATCAATCATTCCTTGAATTTGATCCTTCTCCCCTTAGTGATCTCAACTTGTTGAGCCTCACTATCTGCAATCTTTCTTTGTAATTTTCTGATGAGAGTTGATTGCCTTTGAAGCCTATAATCGAACCTCTTTTGTCTTCTGTTCAAAGTATTTATGTAATGCTTCATGTAGCTCATGGTCTTTCCTTGAGAATTTAAGAGATCCAGACAATATTGTATAGTGGTTTTTAGGTTTTCCTTCCTATCCGTCAATTTAGTTGGTTTAATACCGCCCTTAACCCCTTTGGGTGGATCATTGGGCTCATTTGGTACATTGGTTTGAAGGTTTTCCATCCTATCTGTCAATTCATTTTTGTTCAAACTACCCTCATCACTGCTTGGTGATGAAATGGGTTGTTTAGATACTCTCTTCTTCCTAGAAGAAGCAGAAGTACCTCCCCTTTTGGTTTCTTGGCACCGGGGTCCTTTAAGTGCTGACTCAAAGGATGAGTCATCACTTAAAGTTGCCGAGGTCTGGGTCCTAATGATATTCTCACTAGCCTGTGCACCCACCTTTGGGGCATCAGTATTGAGAGCCCTTTCCTCATGCCCTCTCTCCTCCTTGGAGGAAAACTCTTGGAGTCTGGGGTGTGACTCAATTGGTCCCCTGGTGTCCTTTAAGGAAGTTTTCTTCCTTTTATAGATTTTGGAAATTTGTTTGGCTATAGGTTGGTCTTCCTCAGAGTGAAGAGTAGCACTATGTGGATTTTCTACATGTACGTGGGACACATTCATGACATCTGTTTGTGTGGGTACTTGAGTGGACTTTTGGGAATGTGTTTGGGCTGTATTTAGTGGTGGAGTGGGTTGGGGTTCAGTTGGGTGACTTGTGACTTGAACCTTCTCCATTTGGAGGATGATCATATATCATGTTTTGAAACAGTGGAGTAACCTTCCCAGAAAATTTGAATTGTTTTCTCATATTTGAGTACACCTTTTTATTTAATTCAGGTGTAGGAAAAATGTTCTTTGTGATAGAAAGATTTTGTATTTCACAGTTTAAAATGTGTGCAAGGAATCTTGGGTACATTAAAAATTTTGAAGATGATATATTTGCAAGCATTCCTTCAAAAATCATGATAGAAAAGTTGAATACCTGGCCTGTGCACAAACAAACAACAGCTGATGCTATTGATTTGTTGAACTCATTACATGTACTCTTTTTAGGTGAGATGCAATGCTGAATGGTGTGAACCAAAATTTTCCATTGGGGTGAAAGAAGACCCTTTTGAAAAGTAACTATGTCCAGTCTTCCTTCATACCCCATTTTTTCAAGATTTTCAGCAAGAATCTCTTTGGGAAGTGAAAACATACCTGATTCGTTATTCAGTTGTAGATGTTGTATTATTGATTGTTCTGTTATGATGATTGTCTTTCCATCTACTGTGGATTTGATTTTAGACATATTTGTTTCTTCAATCCTTTCAGCATTTTCCCAGAAGTGAACAAGGTGTTGTTCATAGGCTTTGGGATTTACAGACATAGCAAATTTGATGTACGTTTACAATTCGTAAGGAACTATATATAATAGTCCTTGAAGCCTAAATATTTAACCTAGTTATTCTAGGAAACGATTACAATTGAATTACATTAAGATATTCATTCTATAACTAACTCTACTAGAATCTCGGACACGATCTGTTCTGTTTATCGTCATCAGTAGTAAATGTGATCGTCAGTAGTAAGTCCTTCATCAGTAGTATCTTGTAATATCCATATCAAGTAGCATAGCAGCAATAGCTCATGATTAGTAGTAGTAATAGAATACTTGTAACCCAACATGTACGAATGTGAAACTTGTCTAGGATTAAAATTGTAGAAATCAATTTGTTACATCCAAATTGTTAGCACTAGAGAGCGCGAGAAATTGATCCTTACAAATTATTCAGTACATTTTTAAGTGTAAACAAGTTTTATAGTTGTTTAAGTTTGTAGGTTCAATTATTTTTTTCTACAATTTAAAGTGCAAGAACTGTGATTAATTCTTATATATTATGCCGCGATTATAACGTGAGATTCTTTAACACATTTATAAGTGCAAACAACTTAGACACGTTTCTTCGTAATTTTTAGAAACGCGAAAGGAATACTAACAAATGACATATTATTAAATCTCATAAATAAAAGTCTCAACTCTCAAACATGAAATAATTTATGATGAATTTAGTTAACTACTATTGTACATACTTTCTTTTTCTTATAAAATACTTTTCTACAATCTTTTTAATATACTTTTTCTTTTTTCAAACGTCATTGTAACATTCTAATATTCCATTATATATCTAAAAGAACGTAAAATTTGCATGTTTAGGTTTATAAGCTGTACCCGTTGAATTATGAGAATGTTTGAATCTTCCATTTCCCTCTAATTTTGGATCTTCATGGCCGACTTTGTTTACTTTGGCACCTCCAACATGTTTGACTTATCAGCATTTCGTACCCCACTACTACCCCAAGAGACTTATAAATACCTTGGTCATCTCAATTCTACCTCACATCAAAACAATATAACCCAATATTTGACCTAAAACAAGATACTAGTTAATCAATCTAGTGAACGATATGGAGGTTTTTACCCATAGCAAAAAGTTTATATTATTTGTTGTGTTGTTTGCTACCTTGATCACCATGGCACTAGGCCAAGGCACCCGGGTTGGGTTCTACGGGACCTCATGCCCGAGGGTGGAAACCATCGTGCAGTCTGCGGTCCGGTCAGCGGTCAACTCCAACCCCACAACCGCACCTGGTTTACTACGAATGTTCTTCCATGATTGCTTTGTCAACGGCTGTGATGCATCTATTCTTATCGATGGTTCTTCTTCTGAGAAAACCGCTGCCCCTAATTCCCTGTTGAGAGGATTTGAAGTCATCGATGCTGCAAAGACACAACTAGAAACCGCTTGTCCTGGGGTGGTCTCTTGCGCTGACATTCTTGCCCTTGCTGCCCGTGATTCTGTGGTCCAGGTAATTAGTTAAAAAATCAATTCCACGTGCCATGTATCATAATTGACTTTTTGAGCATTACAGACAGGAGGAACGGGCTGGTCAGTTCCGTTGGGTCGCAGAGACGGGTTAGTTTCACGAGCTGCTGATACTGCAAACTTGCCTGCTTTTAATGACCCAATCAATGTTCAAATCAGGAAGTTTTCGGACAAAGGTCTTAACACACAAGATCTTGTTGCCCTTAGTGGTAAGTTAAATAAGCACCAATATGAGTCTAACCATCCATGACCAAAATACCAACAAACGAACACGCCAACTAGCTTATAAAGACTTTAACGTTGAGTAATGTACATGTTGGACAAACAATTAATCTGTAATGTGTTTATAAAGGTCGTGAGCTAGCTTTTTTTACAACCAATTGGTTTTAAGATAAAACCTCACAAACTTTCATTTAACTGGCGTACTTGCATGGTTTAATCGATTTCCAGGAGCGCACACGATTGGAACAGCCGCATGTGCATTATTCAGCTACAGGCTATACAACTACAACAACACCAACGGTCCCGATCCATCTATTGACACAACATTCCTTCCCACACTCAGAAACCTCTGCCCGAACGGTGGTGATGGTTCAAGCCGTGTGGGCCTTGATACGGGCAGTGTGGGCAGGTTTGATAACTCATATTATGCAAACTTGAGGAGTAGGCGGGGAGTACTTGAATCCGATGCTGCGTTATGGAACGACCCAACGACACAACAGTTTGTGCAACGTTTTCTTGGACTTAGAGGACTCGCTGGATTGACCTTTAACGTTGAGTTTGGGAGATCAATGGTACGGATGGGTAATATTGAGCTAAAAACCGGGACTCAAGGTGAAATTCGTAGGGTCTGTACTGCTACTAACTGACCGTTGAGAATGCAAATGTTATTTTGGAATGCTTGATACTTTATAGGCGTAATTAAGTTGTTAATACCATCATTAGCCGCCTAAAAATAAAAGTTTATAGAATAAACAAGCAATACAAATTTATGGTTCTTGTGGTATCATTATATTCTTAGTTTTAGTTTGTGGTAATATATCATTTTTAGTGGAGTTCCTAATTCGATGGATTTGTTAAATACGAGTAGATAAGAGAGAGAGAGAGATCCACATGAAAGCAAACCAAACATGAAAAAGCAATTGCTGACTTCTGAACAACTCTTCATAAACGTCGATCTTTAGGCTCGAGAATAGTTAGTTCTTATCTGGAATAATCATATACAAATAACAAAATTGCGGAATTAGTTGAACATATATGTATAGCTAAACAAGTTTTCATCATTAAAAGCCTCAATTCTACATATAAATATGTAGAACGGTTTTTCATTAGACAGGATCAAACGATCTTGAGGCTTAGGTTTTACACACAAAACACGTTAAAACGTGGGTTCCAAGAACATCTAATTCTATGTCATTAGGTTTCTTTATATACTAGAAAACCTAAGACTTACAAGGAAAAGATAATACTAAATCTTTTAAATTCAAACAAGATATACTATATCTTTTACAATTATCATTATCTCCTAAATCTTATTCAAATCTTGAACTTCATATCACCGACTTAGGTCCTTGTAGTTTAATAGTTTTGACATATCAAATCTTTAATGAATATTAATAAAAATATTCCTAACAGCAATCATGCAACATGAGAAACGACAACGACACCCAAAAAGAACAAAAATAAAAACCACAATCGACGAAGATATTGCACAACCAAAAAAAAAAAAAAAACGGTGATTTCCTAATGTGGACCAAATGAAATGAAATTTCCTCCAGATATATACTTTATTCTCAAATCTTTTCAAATTAGACCGTGCGACTAATTAAGGCGCTCGTTCTACTCCACTAGAACGTGTCCACATGTCCCTTTTGTGCGACTCTGCAAACTATCAAACTACTGATGTGAAATATTGTCATATGTGATTTCTAAGTGGGCACTTCCTCTTGTCATGATTATCAATAACAAATTTTTAATTACGGTTAAGTTCACATCTTCTACTTCTGATCAACATTACTACTTCTCTTTGTTGTTGCCCCGATTCTTCTACTGCCGATCAAAATCCTCGCCGTTCTCATCGAAAAAAATTCCGCCGACCCCATACTGTTATTTCAAAAAAATTCTGTTTCATCACAAATTGTCGGGATTACTATTTGCCCATACTCATAATATGGCCGCATATCTCTCGAAAGACGAAGCCTCTTATGGATTTCACGAAATCAACTTCCTCAATGCTTCCAACATAAAATTCGCTCTTAGTGTTAACCCCAAAATCTTCATTAGCCAAGTGAAAGCATTCTGTAGTGTTGGGTCACATTTTAGTGTATTCAATAGTCAAGGGGTGTAATGTGACACTTTTATTGTAATCAATAGTCTAGGGGTCATTTATGTAATAAATAGTCTAGGGGTATTTTATGTATTTAGTCAATACTAGGCCTAGGTATAAATACCTAGTTGTAACCTAGTATTGGTTTAAGCTTGCTGACATTTGTAATCGTACGTACGTGATTTTGCAAAGCTTCACATTGTTCTTCTCATCTTCTTCTTCCAATTCATCATTGTTAGTGCTTAATCTGTTGCTTAATCGATACATACGGATTCATAATTGGTATCAGAGCATAAATCTCCTTTGATTCGATCCATTTCAGTGAAGATTAAGCAAGTTTTTGAAGTTTTTGGTGAAGAACTCAAGAATCAAAATTGGAATTTGAGGTATTAAATCATCTATATTCTTTGTTCATTACATTCATCTTGTAATTCTAAGCATTTTAGAATCAAGTTTCGATTAAATCCATCAAGAATTGATCCTAATTCGTTGATTTTAAAGAAAACCATTAAAACACATTTTTTCCTCTGTTAAATCGAAATTACCATCTGATTTGTAGTGTTTTGATCGATTTTATTATACCATTATGTGCGAAATCAATTTTCGAGCATTTTGGGATTTGAATCACTCGATTTGGTTAAGTATTGAGCATTCTAGGATCAATTTAGTGAAAAATAGAGCTGTTCATTCGTCACTGCCAAGAACGTCTTCGGCCCGAGAACAGGGAACTGTTCGGCCCAAACTCAGTCCTCGGCCCGTACTCCATCCTCGGCCCGAACTCCATCCTCGGCCCGAACTCCATTTTCGGCCCGAACTCAGTACTCAGCCCGAACTCCATCCTCGGCCCGAACTCCATCCTCGGCCAGAACTCAGTCTTCGGCCCGAACACCACTTAGGCCCGAATACCACTCTTCGGCCCGAACACTACTCTTCGGCCCGAACGCCACTTCGGCCCGAACACCCCTCTTCGGCCCGAACTCCTACATAGACTTCGGCCAGAACAACCCAAGATCGTGTGACAAAAGACCTGTTTCAATCACTTTATTTGCGTTTTTGTGATTTTTCAGTCAATTTCCAAACTTCGTTTAGCTCCAGTTTCTAACCCGATCGTCGTTTTTGACCAATTCGAAAATCTAGGACATTTTCAAAGTGTCTTTTGTCATATCCGGCCCTTTAAAAAAAAAATTCAAATTAAATTTTTTTTCCCTCTCCCGGTAGTAATTGAAGTTTCACCATCCAAATAATGACATCAAGAGAAGCACTATCGATTGGTTCTGATCTAAAACCACCAGTTCTCCACTTTATCAAAAATCAAGAGTTAGCGACTGAAATTCTAGAGTCACTTGAGAATGGAAATGCTAAATTTTACGAAGATGTTGTTGATGCTCCTGATGCAAATCCTCCAGTTGTTGGCGGTCGACTTCTCATTCCCCCCGCCAGATATAATGCTCAGCAAAGGCAACGTGCCAAATCAGATCTACAGGCACATTCTTTCATGCTCCAAGGTTTACCGAATGACATCTACAATAGCTTAGATAGTCTTGAAAGCGGTAAAGAACTATGGGATGAGATTAGAAAACAAATGGAGGGAACAGTCCTTGGGAATAAGGCTAAAATGATCACTATGTTAAACTCCTATCAAAACTTTAGAGCCACAACAGGGGAAGATTTGCAAAGCACTTACCATCGATACTGTAATCTGCTGAATGATCTCCGTAAAAACAGTCTATCAAAGGGAAATCTAGAGATCAACATCATATTCATCAACAGTCTTCTTCCCGAGTGGGAAATGTTTGGTAACAGTGCTATGCAGCATAAAGATCTAAGTCTCATAGATATTCATGAGCTGTATGAATATTTGTACCAAAATGCACCAATGGTGAGTAACATGGCAAAAACAAAACAAGAATACTCTTGCACTTCTTACCAAACAACATCATCAGTTAAATTAAATTGCTAAATCGAAAGAAAAAGCAGAAGAACCCACTCCTCAAAAAATTGATGATTTGAAGAAAGAACTTCAAGAAGTGCTGCAAGCCATGTCTCTCATATCTAAATATGAGAAGAAATATTATTCAAAGCCCACAAACAACAATCTGCGATCTTCATCCAACTTTAAACAAGCTCAATCTGCTTCCGCTTCAACTGATAAGCCAACCATGACACCTTTGGATCCTACAAAGATATGCTATAATTGTGGTGTTGCTGGTCACTTCTCCCGTGATTGCACGAAACCTAAAGTTCGTGACTCTGAATATTTCAAACGAAAGATGTTAATGGCAAAACAAATTGAGTCTGGGAAAGTGCTGTTAGTAGAAGACCTTCAGTGGATGGAGGATTCAGATCAAGAAGATGAAGAACATTCTGCAAACTTGTGCTTCATGGCAAGAGAGAATGCTGAAATTTCAGACCGTTTCAATGAGGAAGCCAAGAAGGAAATTGAGGTAATCAGTTTTCTTTTATCTACTTCTGATTATTCCACTAAATTCTGATACGTGTTTTGATAAAAATCTGATTTCTGAAATTGATTCTCTAAAACAAATAATTTTACTCGAAAAAGATATGAATACACAACTTTTGGAACGTTTAACCGATTTAGAAAATCAATGTAAACGAACTGCTCATCTAGGTGAGCAACTTGTTAATCACATTAAACAAAATAAATCTTTGACACTGGAAATTCAGGATTTACAAAAAACAGGCATCAGAAATAAAGGTCCACTATGAATCTGAAATTCAAAATTTGTCACATACGATCTCAAAAAAAGAAACTGAAATTCAGAATCTTAAAAATTCAACGGGTTCAATATCAAATGAACGTAATGATAAATATTACAAATTATATATTGTAACGTTTCATGAATATCAACTTACAAAGAACTGGTTGGAACGTAAATAACAAGAATTTGAAAATAATGAAGATCAATTTAAATCTTTAAACAAACAAATCAAAGAATTAACAGACAAATTAAGCAATCAAACAAACCAATCATCACAAGAGATAAATAGTCAACAGTCGTTCATCAATCGTCTCACCTACGACAAAGATCAGTTAGTCGCTCACGTTAAACACCTTGAAGAATTAATTGCAAAACGAGGAAACGCTGATCAAACAATTCATCTGAATAAACCAAAAGAGTTCAAATTCTTTAATTCATAACAAGGTCTAGGTGCGGACAACTCATGATATCTTAGCAAGGCGTGTAGAGTGCTTCCAACACTATATGACTATAATTACATGCAAAGAGATATCTGGCAGAGCTTCATGAAAGTGACCGATGAAGAAAAAGAAATTGAGACATTCAACAGAGCAAAGCAGGAGAATACACAAATCAGTTTCAACTATGCAGAATTGAACAAAACATATGAAATTAAAAAGGCTAAATTTGAAAATGATGAATATTTTCCAATTATAACTCCAGAAGAATTTGAGATTAAAGGGAATGTTGTCGTTCAACAAAAAGTGACACGAAAGCTTTATAATCGTCCTTAATTCTCGAAAAGAAAATTTGCCAATTAGAAACTGAAATTGATGAAACACATAAGGCATTTGATAAAGAAAAATTAGTTTTACAAAACAAAATTTATGACTTAGAAGATAAACTTGTTAAAACCAATTCTTCTTCTGTTCAAAATGATTCTAAAATTGATTCTTCTGTTCCAACTGCAACTCTTGAAAAGCCTTCTACAATTAAAATCCCTGTTATTTTAAAAAGAAGTTCTGACTCAACTGTTTTAAATGTTTCAGATAAAACCTTAGAATCCAAGCTTAAGAAGCCCATGCCAGTCGGAGACAAAGGAGTAGCCCAGATTAAGAAGTCTAAGTCGCCCAGTTCTAGTATGCTTAAGTCTGAGGGACTTAAGAAGTCTAGATCATCTTCGTTTTTAGTTTCTTCTTTTTCTGTTGATAATAAATGTAATAACTCCACGAATTTTATTTCTCCTAAATTGGCTTTTGGTACTGTTTATGATTCTGCTGTTTATCGTCCTGTGAATTATGATGTTAATAGTGATAATATGTTTGTTAAATATGATAAAACCGGTAAAAAGATATATTGTGACAAACAAACAAATAAACAAATTTCTCAGTATGATTAACGACATTTTGTTAGGCTGGATGCTCCATGTGGTCCTAGAAACTATGTTCTACATCGATCTGGTAAAATAATTAAGTCCTGCAAAACTTGTTTCCCGTACTCATGCAAAACATCTGTTTCTCGTCCTCTGAACTATAAACTAAAACATCCATCTCCACAAGCTTCCAAACTGACTCATGTTTGTTCCGCTACCTCACCCATCTCTAATAAACTGCTGTCCTCTCAACGTCAAACACCTCGAGGAATCTCCACACCTAAATCGTCAAATTCAAGCACTTCTTCCAAATCTCCGAAATCTAAATCAAGCAGGAGTGACACAAAATCCACGTTTGTTCACTACAATTGGACCAAGAATGAACATTCAAACTGGATTTTACATTCCCCCGAGAAAAAGTTTAAATGGTCTGTCAAAACAACCTATACAGAACTGCCTCCTAGCAGTTCCCCAAATTCTCTAAATTAATTCCGTAATAAAATCTACATAAAACATCCATCACTAATCGTAGAGGACCCATAATTGATTGGGTACCTAAATTGTTTTAATTGTTTTATGTAGAATATATGGTATCTTGATTCTGGATGCTCAAGACATATGACTGGAAACAAGAACCTATTAACAAATTTTAGATATAAATACTTGGGAACTGTTCGGTTTAGAAATGTTCATTTGGCTGCTATAATGGGAATTGGAGATATTAATCGTGAAAATTTAATCATTCGAAATGTTACTTATGTCGAAGATCTAGCTCATAACTTGTTAGCATCGGTCAATTCTGTGATAAAGAGCTAGAAGTAAACTTTCGAACAAAGAAGTGTGTTGTTCGCACTTATAAGGGAAAAGAACTTCTTACCGGATCTCGTGACACAAATCTGTTTACCATCAATCTCAATGACGTGGTCCCACTTGAAGAAGTATGTTTAATGTCAACAGCGTCGTCAGATGAATCATGATTATGGCACCGTCATCTTTCTCACCTTAATTTCAAAACCATCAATAAATTGGTAAGAGGTGGCCATGTATCTGGTCTTCCAGATGTTAAATTTGAAAAAGATCATCTTTGTTCGTCTTGTGAAATGGGAAAGATGAAGAAGACGTCACACAAGTCAAAACCAATTCAATGTACATCCAAACCACTTGAATTGCTTCACATGGATATATGTGGACCAATGAGTGTACAATCAATTGCTGGTAAACGGTATGTGTTAGTAATTGTTGATGACTACTCACGTTATACCTGGGTTCACTTCTTACGTACCAAAGATGAAGCTGCTGATACTATTATCGCCTTTATCAAGAAAACTCAAGCAAATCTGGAATTGAAAGTCCATACCATTCGGACTGATAATGGAACTGGGTTTAAGAATCAAACCCTAGATTCTTATCTTAAATCTGTTGGTATAACCCATCAATTTTCCGCTGCTAGAACTCCACAACAGAATGGAGTAGTTGAACGAAGAAATCATACCTTAGTTGAAGCAACTCGCACAATGCTTTCATATTCCAAACTACCTCTATCATTGTGGGCTGAAGCCATCAACACGACATGTTTCACTCAAAATCGTTCTATCATCAACAAAACCTACAACAAGACACCGTATGAATTGATAAATAAAAGAATCCCAAATGTTAAATTTCTCCATGTTTTGGGAGTCGTTGCTTCATCTTAAATGACAAAGACAAATTGAATAAATTTGAAGCAAAAGCTGATGAAGGGGTCTTTGTTGGGTATTCACGTGAATCTGCATCGTTTAGAGTTTATAATCGATCAAATCGGACGATAAGAGAAAGTGTAAATGTTACTTTTGATGAGACATTTCCTCTTGATTCACTAACCTCAGATATCAAATCTCCTCCACCCTCTTCATCTCCTTCCACATCTGAAAATGACCTCGATGTATTATTTGAATATTTCTATGATGAATATCATAACATCAGACATACATTACTTCAGGAGGCTGGCGTTCCATTTCCTTCAGCTGCAGATGTTCGGTCTATCACTGTCCCTGAGATGCAAATTCCAAGTTCCCCTGATTCTCCATCTCCAACATCTGCTGCTCCTAATAACACCGAGTCAGTATCAAATTCAGACTCGTCTTCGTCATCAATGGGAACTCAATCATCACCGGATGTTCCTTCACCTCCTACTCAAGATGCCGGTGTTTCTGATTTAATCATCGCACCATCTCAAGCTCCAAAGTTGGTGATTGATTTCTCAAAATTCAATGTTCAAGAAGTTGATCCTCCACCTTCTACATCCAACACTCAAACTGCTATGATCCCCCATCCCGCATTCACTGATACCTCCAACATAATTCCAGGTCAACTTCCACTTCTTCATACTATGAAATGGATAAAAGAGCATCCTTTACATCAAGTAATTGGAAATCCTGAATCTTCTGTTCAAACTCGTAGAGCAGCTGCTGATGAATGTCAATATTCATCCTTCTTAAGCTCCAATGAACCCACGAATGTCAGTGAAGCTCTAACAGACCCAGACTGGATTCTTGCAATGCAAGAGGAAATCAATGAATTTGAACGATTAAAAGTTTGGTGTCTAGTTCCAAAACCACCTGGGAAGTCTGTTGTTGGTACAAAATGGATCTTTAAGAACAAAAAGGATGAAAATGGGATTGTCATTCGAAATAAAGCACGCCTGGTTGCTAAAGGGTATTCTCAACAAGAGGGCATCGATTATGAAGAAAATTTTGCCCCAGTTGCAAGAATAGAAGCCATCCGAATATTTCTGGCATATGCCGCTCACAAGAATTTTACAATCTATCAAATGGATGTAAAAACTGCATTTCTTGGAATCCTTAGTGAAGAAGTTTTCGTTCATCAACCTGAAGGATTTGTCGATCCACACTTGCCTAACCATGTCTACATTCTTGATAAAGCTTTATATGGTCTGAAGCAAGCTCCTCGTGCGTGGTATGATGTTCTATCAAAATTTTTAGTCGACTCTGGTTTTTCAAAAGGCAAAGTGGACACAACTCTGTTCATCAAACGCCAAGGGGAGGATATCGTCCTCATTCAGATTTATGTAGACGATATTATTTTTGGCTCCACAAATCCTAAATACTGTAAACATTTTTCAGATCTTATGATCAAAAGATTTGAAATGAGTATGATGGGGGAGATGAATTTTTTTCTGGGTCTACAGGTTCGTCAGTTTCCTACCGGGATCTTCATTAATCAATCCAAATACATCACTGATCTGTTAAAGAAGTATCTAATGGATGACTGTAAACCCATTTCTACACCAATGTCACCTAGCTCAAAATTGCATACTGACCCGGACGGAAAGCTAGTTGATGTCACAAACTATCGAGGCATGATATGGTCCTTATTATATCTAACTGCCAGTCGACCAGATATAATGTTCTCAACTTGTGTTTGTGCTCGATATCAGGTTGCTCCTAAAGAGTCTCATTTTCAAGCAGTCAAACGCATCTTTCGTTACTTAAAAGGTACTCGAGATCTTGGTCTTTGGTATCCCAAGGAAATTTCGTTTGACTTATCTGCATTCTCTGATGCTGATCATGCTGGCTGTATGTTGGACCGTAAAACCACTTCTGGAGGTGCTCAATTTTTGGTGATAAATTGGTGAACTGGTCGTCAAGGAAACAAAATTGTATATCTCTTTCAACTGCCGAAGTGGAGTATGTTGCTGCTGCAAGCTGCCTATCCCAGGTAATTTGGATGCAATCACAATTGAAAGACTACGACTTTTCATACAGCTGTATTCCTTTATATTGTGACTCCCGAAGTGCAATTGCAATTTCATGCAATCCTGTTCAACATTCCAAAACTAAACATATTGATCTTCGATATCATTTTATCAAATATCACGTTGAACAAGGAACTGTGGAAATGTACTTCGTATCCAATGATTTTCAGTTAGCTGATTTATTTACCAAGACTTTAGATGAAAAACGGTTTAACTTTCTTGTGTCTAAGCTTGGTATGTTAAATCTCAAAACATAAATCGTTTTCTACACTTTAAATTTCAATTTTGTTTCTGCAAAATGCTTTTCACTGATTAAACCTTTTAAAGCAATGACTTATATACACTTCAGTATATGACTCGCACTTTAAAGCAATGACTTATGCACACATCAGTGTATAACCCGTTCCTAACTGTTTAATGGCTTTCAAGTACATCAACTTGAAACCTGCTCTTAATCAGAAAACACATAACTGTAAAAACTCTTCTCCACCCCTCTGCTGCTGTTACAAGGTACATTTCTAATCTACAAACTTTTATATATCTTTATTTTGTCGAGGGGGAGAAATAATAATTCTAGGGGGAGAATTAGTATTTCAAGGGGGAGAAACTTTGAACATTATAAATTTTATACCCGATTGCACAAATAAACATATTTTCTTTCCAAAGACAATACCTTCCTATGGTTTGCCAGAACCGGTCTTACCTTCCAAGGGAAATACTTTTTAGCCGATTGGTAAATGTGAGGGTATAAGTCTAGGGTATAGTAATAGGTGAGTGCAAGGTGATGTGAAAACATGATAAATCTAAGAAAACACACCTTTGAGTGCATCCAAACCGTCAACAAACCGGGCAACCATACAAATAGGTGATCATTCATACGTTGAATGTTTCACTAGACCTTATTGGCCCAGTAAAGCAAATGCACGCCACCACCAACCACTCAAATTCCTCTCAACAAGAATTTGTTTCAATTCATTAGGGGACGTAGCACAAAATATACTGACTACTCATTCGGAGTATGTCGGTATTGAAACATAATAACCTCCTGCCCCGGGTTAAGTCTCTGTGTATGCACAGTGTGTCTAGTTCTCACCCTCAAGAATCTTCCAATATAGGACACTTGCGCTACAAATATGGATCTCCGTGACTCCATCAGAACACTCGTAGTGGCATCACAATCTGATGTTTCACGAGGATCGAGTGGAAATCCTGCTAGAGCTAAAATCACGCCAATTCTAAACGCAGGCCACACATTTGAATCAAAGGTTGTGCAAACGAATACCAATTTATACCGTGTGCTAACGGATACTCTATGTGAGGCCGGTGTTACCTAAAAAGAACAAGTTGTTGTGCCGTAACATCTATCATTCTTTCAGGCAACAACTTATACCGGAAACACATAAAATTACGAAGAAAAATCCATGTGAACTCTTAAAATGCATCATCTTAAAAAGTTGATTACATTGCACATGAGCGTAATAGACCACTCTCAAATTACTCCTATGGTCTGCTATATCCAGCATGATCTTCCCCGGAGCCACCGACAATATAGGAACTAAAAAGTAAGGGTCCTAGGTCTAGGTGAGCAGAAGCAAGTATCGTGGGATCTTGATTGGGGTGCGCTGAGGTAAAAAATTGAGAGGGGGTATGAAGTATGGGGTGCAAATCAGCTTATCACATGGTAACACAAATACGAGGGTGTGGTTGAAAATGAAAAAGTGAGTTGAGTGAGGAGCGTGTGTGAAATGGTTAAAGAAAACGAAAAACCCTCCCTAAACCGAACAAATGACCGGGTAGCCTCATCTATATCGGATTGCATATGTTGCTTTCTGATTAAGACATCATGGACCCAGTGATGCAATGCACAACCCCCACTGACCACTCAAGTACAAAAAGTACGTGTTTCAGAATCACGGAGATAACCACATCCACTATCGACATCTCATTTGGAGATTGTTGATATTGAAAAAGAGGACCCACCTCCAGTCCTCGCCTTCGTTTGTCCACGTATAGAGTCTAGAACCGATGTAAATCTCTCTAGGACATAAGCACTCTACCATGCATATCTTTGGGATATTTCCGGAACATTCATAGTGATACAAAAAATATTGGTATTCCACGATGATTGAATGGAAATCCTACCAGTGCTAACATCAAAGCCAACACTGAACGTAGGTCACACAGTTTTTCAACTGTCGTGTTAACGGGAAATCTATGAGATCCCGGTTTACCCTATTTGACTAGGATGTAAAATGTGTTATATATTGTTTCATTGAAAATGTGCATATATCATTATTCAACACATTTTCATCCATACGCTTCGGAGTTTCTTCCTGTTACATGATGAATCAGATAAATCTTGTTCATCATGAGGGGGAGAATGTATTAGCCTAACTTACTCCACATCAAAAAGACACATATGCACCAAGGTAGAGTAAACAAGGAACCCAAGACTCCATGAAGAAATAATTGTCTGTTTGAGGGGAGCATAAACCTTATCAACAATTTTCCCGAACAACAATTATTAAGAATCATTGATCGACATAAAGCCACAAACTTCAAGAAAAGACTTCCGCTGTTAAACTCTCTATCATTATGGGTCTCAGTTTTGGTCGATCAATATGTATCTTCAAAGTAAAGTCTTCAAAATACTTTTTGTGGTTAACAAAGCTCAAGCCTGATCTTGATACATCACTATACAACGAAAAATTTACTAGGCTAGGCTTTTGCTATAGATGAAGACTTCGAAGATATGCTTCCCAGACTATTGTTACAAAGGGGGAGATTGTTGGGTCACATTTTAGTGTATTCAATAGTCAAGGGGTGTAATGTGACACTTTTATTGTAATCAATAGTCTAGGGGTCATTTATGTAATAAATAGTCTAGGGGTATTTTATGTATTTAGTCAATACTAGGCCTAGGTATAAAAACCTAGTTGTAACCTAGTATTGGTTTAAGCTTGCCGACATTTGTAATCGTACGTACGTGATTTTGCAAAGCTTCACATTGTTCTTCTCATCTTGTTCTTCCAATTCATCATTGTTAGTGCTTAATCTGTTGCTTAATCGATACATACGGATTCACATGTAGTAATGCAGAAACTATCAAATCAGGGTAAGGAGACCAAATAAAATCTTCCATTGCAGGGCAAGAAATTATTATTTCAGAAGGTTCAATACGAAAGCATATACAGCTAGATGATGCAAACGGTATAAACTCTCTTTCTAAAGATATATTGTTTGATAATATACAAAAAATGGGATATGTAGGATCCTTAAAAAAAGTTACTTTCTATAAAGCATTCGTCTCTTCCCGGTGGATATTCATAATTCACGTTTTACAGCAATGTTTATATAAAAAGAAAACTGGCCGGAATGAGCTTAGTTCTTGTTTAGCAACCACATTAGTATGCTTAGCTACTTCCTGGCCAAAAGTTTAAGTTTTCACAAATGATATTTAATAACATGGTATCAAATCTGGATGGCAAAAAGAGTAATTTGCAACGTATCCTAGGTTTATCCAAACAATTTTAAACAACGAATTAACTGGGTTATCACGAACACATGAAATTTTTGAAGCTCTGTGTCATACTAAAAAGGCGTTTTCATACATGAAAATACCCAACAAAGGAGCTCTAGTAATTGTAACTCCATTATTTTCAAAAATGTTGCTAATGAGCCACCCACAAACAGGTGAAGGATCAGGGTCACGGCCCACATCAAAGACCAATCCTACTGATCCCAAACCCCAGTCACTCAAAATGAACCAAATTAAGAAATTGTCTTATATGTCTCCCAGGAACATGAGATAGAGCAACAAGGTACTCCTCACGTTGATGCAGACCTTGACCAAAGCCAAATAAATCTTGAAATCATTGAGGGAGGACTGAAACTATGGTGATTATACCATAGGGTGGTGTACATACTTCCAGTGAACCTTCACACAGTGGAAATAATTATATGGTATTTGGTTCGCATCATTCATCTCTCTTCAACTTATACAATATTCCTTGTATTTCAAAAAAATCCATAGCTATGTAAACCTTATCCTAAAATCTCAAATTCTACTCTAGTATTTCACTTTCATATGTAAACCTTATCGTAGACTGTATCGTAAAATAGAACATAGAATATCATTTGGGTGACACATTGTTTTACTACCAGTAGTAAAGTTTACACTAATCTTCACACACGTATTAAGTTCAATACCAATAGTAAGTTTTCAGTTTCATATTCAGTACTCAAGTAATAACTCACACACATACTAAGTTTTCATATCAGTACTGATTAATGAGCAACATTCACAAGGTTGATCAGTACTAACTTCAATACCTGTAGTAATAACTTCAATAATATCAATACTGATTAATGAGCAGTATTAACAAGGTTGATCAGTACTAACTTCAATAACAGTAGTAACCATCACACCCATATTAAGTTTTCATGTCACTACTTATTAATTATAAGTATTAACAATGTTGATCAGTACTAACTTCAATAACAGTAGTTACCATCACACCCGTATTAAGACTTCATGTCAGTACTGATTAATGAGCAGTATTAAAAAGGTTGATCAAAATCAGTACTAACTTCAATACCAGTAGTAATCTTCACACATTTTACACGTTTAAGTTTTCATATCGGTACTGATTTATGAGCAGTATTAACAAGGTTGATCAGTACTGAATTTAATAACAGTAGTAACCTTCACACCCGTATTAAGTTTTCATGTCAGTACTGATTAATGAGCAGTATTAAGTTGATTGACAGCATTAATCCTCGGGTGATTGTATTTCTTAAGTTTCTTCATTTCTTAAGTTTCTTCATTTGAATTTTAAATTTGATTGGTCCAGTTTCTATTGGATTAATGATTATATTTCTTCTCCACCAAACGTTCAACCATTACACCCGCAATATCTTCACTTATGTGTGCTCATGTAGTTGACTTGGATATAAATTGGGTAGTACGGACAATACCAACCTTCTTGAGTCTTTTAAGATATCTTGGCTTTCTTTGATTCTTTTTTTGTCATGAAGATCTGGATTTTCACTCTTAGAGTCAAGTTCCTTAACCGCGTTTCCATTGAATGTATCTCTGCATCTTGATCTGTGACTTGATCTTGCAGGGCTTGCAGAGAATTCGTCAATTGATGGATTTTCATGTTAAGTCTATCCTCACTTCCAATGTGTGAAGATTCATTAGAAGTATGTACACCACCCTGTGGTATAATATCTGAAGTGCCAGTTCACCCCATCTGTGTTTTCAAGATTTATTTGACTTTGATCAAGGTCTGCATCAACGTGAGGAGGAGCACCTTGTTGTTCTATCTCATGTTCATGTTACACATACTGGACAATTTCTTGGTTTAGTTCATTTTGAGTGATTGGGGATTGGGGATCAATGGGATTGGTCTTTGATGTGGGTTATGACCCTGATCTGTAACAACCGTAATTTTTCGTTTGTATTATCGTATAATTTATTCGGGATTTATGTGAATTTTGTTATTTACATTAGTTTATGTTTCGAGTTGTGTTTTATCGAGTGTTTGAATGTTTGGGACTTGGTGTAACCAAGTATGGGTCAAAACTTGGATGGAAACAAGTTTAAAGGCCAAGAATCTGCCTGGCTCAGCCCTCGCGGCGCGAGCCAGACGCGAAGTGAAATAGAAAGTTCAGAGCCCAGACGCGAGAGACTCGCGCCGAGCTCGAGTCGAGGTTCGCGTCGAGCTCGCGGCGCGAGCGAAACGCGAGCGGGGCATGAAAGCTGGCTTTAAGCGGCGTCCAGAAGGGAATCCCGCGTCACTTCGCGGCGCGAGGGAAACGCGAGCGGGGCGCGAGGATGCTCTGAACTCTAAAAAGATGTGTGAAGGCTAGGGCTCATAACACCTACGAACCCTAGATCTATAGCAGCCATTTTAGAGAGCATTTGGTCGTTTTTTGAGCTAAGGAGCTCAAATCTTCATCATATTGAAGGATTCAAGCATCAAGGGTAAGAATTCTTGATAACCTTGCTTAGTTACCTTGAATTTGAGCTTAATATGGGTAACAATGGTGGTTTTGGGAACCAACCATGTCATCTTTGGGGAAGATGAACTATCATGAGTGTAAAACACTCCTTTTAGACTTGTAATCAATGTGTACAAGTTAGATTTGGGATTTATGATAGAAAATCTTGAACTAGGGTTTGAGATTCCACCAAGTTGTATGAACTTGGTGGTTGGGAATGTTTGGATGGATTAATAAGTAGCTAATTATGGATTACAACTAGGTTTTGTGATGATATTGATGTTAGGTCAAGAAGACCTTGTGATTTGGAAGTACTCCCTTGATTTGGAAGTAAGGATTGTGTTGTTGAACACAAGTGTTTGGATAGCTTTGCTAAGGGGAGTACATGTGATCTTTGCTAAGTACATAGTAAAAGAGTTTTCATAGTTTAAATGATTAAACAAGTTTTTAGTAGTCTTTATTAAATAGTAAATGTTTTAATAAAGAAATAAAGATTGATTAGTTAGTAGATGATTTGAATTGTTATTGACTTGCTTGGTTACCACTAGTATGTTGAATCTTATGATTTGGAGCATTGGCTCAAGTTGTTTAATTGTTATGTGGTAGCTAAACAATTGGATCCTAGATAACCCACACAAGTTGAGGGAGTTAGTGACACCAACTTGGGGCGGTACCACCCTGCGCAAGGGTAGTGTGTCGAGAAATAGATAACCCGGAAAGCGGGGGAGTTTGAGATAACCCGGAAATCGGGGGACCAAATAGATATCCCGGAAACGGGGGAGTTGTAGGGTTTCATTGTACTCGATCGACCCATAGGACCGACCGCCTAGCATGCTTGGTTCGAACCTTGCTGACCAAGAACATGAACTTGTTCTTGACCGGTTAAACCAACTAGCTGATTTAATCCCTAAAGCGGAAGTGGGATTAAACCTAATCCTTAAACCCTAAAGGATTGGGATGTTGGAAATCTAACTTGATTAACAAGAAAAATAACCATGTACGAAAAACTCGAACACACACACATACTTGTGTGTGTTCGTCGACTACTACCAAGAACCCTGGGGTTCTTGGTTCGACTTCGTACAAGAGGGAGAAGAGGAAGAGTGTTCCACGAAACATACCTTAGTTAGTGCTTAAGATAGATCTACTGATGATGAACACGACAAACGATCCTCTAGATGATCACTTGCAACGACATTGGATCTTCAAGACTTGAAGAACACGAAGAATGAACGAAGAACGAACGAAGAACGAAGAACACAAAGAGTTGTGTTCTTGTTCTCGGCTGATCGAAGGGAAGGAGGGGGGCAAGGGATTTGTGTGGGTGATCTAGGGGTTTTAGGGTTACCCTAAGCCTCTTATTTATATACAAATAAGTTGCACTTAGAACCTTTATGTTTAATTAATATTAGATCTTTAATTAACTTCCTTTTAACACTTCCATCCCTTATAGTTTAACTAGTTTATCATTGTTCCACTTAACTATCAAATGTCTAGTATTAACACACTAATAATTCGGTACCCATATACACGAATTATCTATACTTGTATTTATACTTTGAATAGTTAATTATATAATAACCTTTATATAATTCACACAACAATATTATCCAATTACTATATGATGTAATAGCTTTAAATCATATCATGGATAATCTAATAATTAACACATTGTATATTTACTCAACTAGTAAATGTACAAATACTTGCATTAATTAGTTAGTTAAACTAATCTAGTAATAAGTTAAACTTACCTTAATACTTAACTGATTCATAATGACTATATGAATCATTCCTCTTCGTAGTATCATTGCATAACTTGTTCGTATTACATGCACTTACCGGTGTGACCCTTAAGTGTTTCGTAGGCATGGATGTATCATCATAGGTTGACTAACTGTGCACATAAATCCTTCAGACTCCCACTTGTGCAAGTTCGTAACCTTTATCTTAATGATACGAGCTACAATGGCCTTCTAGATGGGCATGTAGGTAACCATCCCCATAAAAACAGCTTATGTAACCCTGGTATAGTTTTATGAAAAACTCTTAATGGCGTCTCCTAGTAAAGAACACTCTGTCTTTACTTCTTGGGTAACGTTGTTAGGTTTATCCCTTGCAGCACGATGTTTGTGACAACGAATACGAGCATGGTAGAAATTATCAACTCTTGTATTCGAAATCATTTTATGACTTCTTGATTCAAACTGTTGTGATAAACGACAAAGAACAAATCAGTTCGTTTGGGCACGGCCGTGCACTTGTCAGTTTCTCATCATGTCAAAGGACCTATAAATATCTCTCCTAAAAAGGAGGTGCAATTATCATCTTGTTATATTTCGATTTAAGATACAACTTCCTTTGTACCCAACATCACCTCGTATGACAAACATTTTTCAAAATTGTCTAAGACGAACCAAAGCACATTAGTCATTGTATCCTAAACCAAATACCTCAGGCTTAAGGACAATCCTAGTGAACAATACTTTTGAACTTTTTTAACCACGAAGTATTGTCACGGTGGTCAATCCAATATTCGTTGAGCTCCAACAGAATATCACCGACATTTGGTTTACACAAAACTAGTGTAGCCATCTTCGAAGAACTTCGAATCTACCACCAAATACTGTGATGACGTTAACGTCCCATCGAGGTTCCCACCAAGACGAGTAGTCACGAATTTATATCTTTTGAATAAATAGTCTTTTATTCATGGATGTTGTAAAACATACAAAGTCTGAATAACAATGATACTAACTCATGTATTATTCCTCACTGGACATAGATACTGAATTATTACTGGATCATTACTTATTCCTTTCGTTTGTGTTGATTACTTAATGATTCTTACAACTTTAATTGTAACTTTATCACTAAACCAATCATTTCTATTAAACTAAAGACATAAGACGAGTATTTAGGAATACTATTACTTTGTCTTTGCTAGATATTGTTCTTGCAACAATCTAGAACATATTCTAGTCTTGCCTTTTATGCAATTGGTAAACAAAGGAGGATTGGAAATTAACTCCTTATTTTCTTGAATTTATAAAATTCTCCTTGTAACTAAAGCCTCTTTTAGTTACTTGATTCGTAGATATTCTCACTAGTTAAAGAAATTTCCTTTAATGATTATGTTATCCACTGAAGTTTTAATAACTGTTGGATCCCAACAACACTAACGTGTTGCGTTAAGACTGATTTACGAAGATAAGATAATGAACAACAAGATTTCAATGATTAAGAGTTTATTAAAACAACTTAATACAGTACAAAGTTTGCGGAAATAGGTAGTACACAACTAACTAAAACTCTATACTTTAAATGACACTTTAGATCGCTCAAAACTAGAAGACTATGCAAGGAGAGTTATATCAGCTGATACTAACAGCTGATATTAATGCCCTAGTAATAACTATGGAGGAGTTAATACTTAGACAAATAACTAACTCTCAGAGAATGTTCTTGTGCTATGATTTCTAAAAGGTGTGTGTAAATGCAAGCATTTACGTCTGTATTTATAGCCCAAAATCCATATTCCTTTGTCCACAAGTTAGACGACGTGTAAACTTATTAGTCGTCGATGTAGACTTGTCCATGGATCATTAAATGCTCTTGCACAAGTTATTGTCCCAAGTGTACTTTGTGTCAACTACTTCCGGTACCCTTTCTGACGCACAGTGAAAGGTGTACTACATAAGTACATAAATAGTTGACTTTCCGTTTACATGCTTGGAGGGATAAACGATGATGTTGTACTGACATTTTCTTCTATTCCAAAATAGAATATCCTCATCGTTTTCTTCTTCTTTGAGCGGGAAAGGGAAATGTTCAAAGTGTCAAGAACATTTCCTTTAAGTCTTCATCTGCAGCAGGTACTATCAGCTGATTCCACAATCAGCTGAATAGTCTTCTTATTGTCTTTGTGCTTTGGCCATAGACTTCGAATGAACTCTCGTTAATAGTTGTTGATTTGACTTGATTTCCTAAAGCTAAGTACGTACTCAGCTGAAGGTTTATTGCATATACTTGCTTCAGCTGAGATACATACTTCAGCTGATATTTATTCTTCTTAGCTATCAATCATCAAATCTTATTTACTTAGTCTTGGGACTAACAATCTCCCCCTATTTGATGCAATCGAATAGCTGTATAAGTGTAACCCTGTAATGATTCAGCTGATGAAGTCAGCTGAATACTTATGTGCTTTGACCCTTAGGGTTCTTTTGTATATGTTTATCTTTTTACAATTATTACAATTTTCTATTGATAAGGCAATTAAAATTAAAATAAAAAAACTATAATGACTTGGGTATAGCTGATCCAACGACATTGCGATATAGTGAGTTGAAGGCTGAGTTTATTAATTTCTTCATTTCTCTTCCCTCTCCAGTGGAGGAACTCAGCAGCTTGTGATAGATCATAAGTTGATCCACCTCACATAGATGCAACTCATCTGCTCGCTGGAAGCAATGCACCTTCTTTTTCTCCAGATAGCAAAAGCCTTAAATTGGTTCTTTTATGATCAGGCCAGGGACAAAGTTAACTCTTTTGGGGATGGCTTTTGTGATATTAGGTCTTGGTCATTTTGCAAATATGATTAAGGACCCAATATCCAGTGGACTGGAGTCAGCAAGGGGCTCGAGGAGAACGGACTTACGTTTCTCCCCTCTTGCTGAGGAGCTTTCACTAGCAGATTCTCTGACAGCAGCTGCTTGAGATTCACACAATTCAGGAAGTATGCGATATACTAACTCAGGAGCTTGTCTCCTGATTGCGTCGCATAGAGTCTTGAAGGAGTAGATTGCGAATTTTATCTCATTTTCCAGATCTGTTATAATCTGCGATGGTTTTGCAGATCTGGCAGCTGCTTCCACCTCTTTCCATTCATCGTAGTTGAGAAAGGTGCTGATCTGGTTCAGAGAAATATTTTCATGGACCACAGTTCCTCCAGCTCTTGTTATTATAATTTCATCAGGAGAGCTGGGTGAGAACTTGGGGGCCCTTACGCTGGTGATTTTTGCTTCTTGCTTACGTTTACAAAGAACCTTGTTGAACAACCTAATGTTCTCAGTTCTTTGTGATTCAGCTTTCTGGAACAACTCTTGTTGAGTTTTTCTTTGAAGTTCGATAGCTGCTTCTAGATCAGCAGCTGTTCCAGCTTCTTTCAGCAGAAGAGCCTTAACCGTGGCAAAAGACGGCTCCCCCTCAGCAGGTTGAGGATTCACCTGTATAATAGGCTGAGGGTTTTGGATTTGCGGGGCTTGAACTTGTGGGCCCTCAACTGATTCAAAGGAATCAACGATTTTATCAAAACCAGTTGAGGGTTCAACTTCTTCTTCTTGTGTTCCAGCAGAGGTGATAGGTGGAGTTCTTGGGGTTTCACCTGCTGGAACGTCTTCAGTATTGGCACCAACAGCAGAGGTGACTATAGGTTGTGAACTATTTTGTTCACCTTGTTGTTCACCTGCTGAAGTGGCCTCTTTCTCCCCCTCAGAGAGTGCCCGATGAAGAGGGGTACTCTCTGGTGCTGAAGCAGGATGGACAACAGTGGCACCCTCATTTAGCTTTGCAAGAATGAGGTTAAGGGTGCCTTAGAGACCAGCGACTTGGGAAGTCAGCGAGCTGACTTCAGTCTCCACTTTGTCCAACCTGGTGGACACAGCAGAAGCTGACTCCTCAATAGCCTTAGAAAGGTGGCTATGAGTAAGTGTCAGCAGGGACTCCTGCTTTGATTGGGCAAGAGCTTGGCTGTCCCTGACTTCGGAGAGAAGCTTGGCATGATCGACTCTGTCAGATTTGCGAATGGAGTTCAACTCTTGACGCACGTAGTCGTTGAGAGACATGAACTCGCTGGTGTTGAGGCGAAAATGATCAGAAAGAAGAACCAGCCGAGGAAACTGAGAATGAACCTCAGTGTGCAGGGAAGTTACGCTGGAAGAGAGGTTCTCAGCAGTTTTGGCAAACTTCTTTGGAACATCCTTGCGAAGGGTGTCCATCTACTGACTCAGTCTGGCCATCCCAGGTCGAATCTGGGATGATACAACTCTAGACATCAAAGCAACAACGGCTCTGATGGGAATGCTTCCTCCAGCTTTGCTGGATTCAGCATGGGACACTTGGACGCTTTGGGAGAGGGGGCCCGGCATGTCTCCAGCTTGAGGGGTAACCTCAGCTGTGGGAGTGGGTGTTCCCGAGGTAGGAAGAAGGGTTCCTGTGGGTTCCTCAGAAACTTTGGGGGTGAGATGGGTCTAGCTGAAACTTCTGGGTTTCTGTCAGAAGGGCCCACATCAGCTGTCAAAGTGATTTGAAGCCTAGATTCATTTACCTCTTCATCATCTGACAAGAGGTACTGCTGAATGGGGACATCAGTAGAGTCAAACATCATATGAAATGCTGTTTGAGAATCTAGTGCTTTAGTCTCACCAGTCAGCGAAACTGGTATGGAGACTGGAGGAAGAGTTCCTCTGGGTGGTGTGTCAGCTACCTCACAGCTTGGTTGGTGAATACCTTCACGATCACTGGTAGCTTGGGTGGTTGCCTCAGTAACAACTTGGTCTAAAGTTGTCTCTTCATTGGCGGTGGTGGTTTCCTCGATCATCAGCTGGTTTAAGCTGGTGACGTTGTGGGAAACAGAAAGAACAGCTTTAAGATTGACTTGGTTTCCAGTCAATCTATCATCAGCTGGTGACTCAGAAAGTGATGAAGAAGTTGGGGGTGGTGTGTGTGCAGCTGACTCACAGGTGGCTTGGGTTGAGCCGAAAACTTCACCAGCAGTCTGTCGAGAGACTGAGGTTTCTTGTGGAGTTTGTTCCCTTGTTACAACGACTGATAATGAATCAGTCGAGGAGCTACGCAGAAGGTTGGAGCCGGCACTAACTCCTGAAGAACGAAATTACCGTTTTGAAGTCTGCTGACTTGTTGAGAAATCAGCAGAAGAGAGTGGATGAAACGAAAACGTTAGAAATAGAGGGTTTTTGAGAGAGAATTTTGGGAGTGATGAGGATGAAGAGAGGGAAATGGATGAGTATTTATAGGGATTTATGGGACGGTTTGGGTAAAGATTAGAATTTAAACCGGGTCATAAATGGATAGTTACAAACCAACTATAGACACGTTGGTTATCGTGCAAAGGTGGTTGGATGTGACAGTGAGAGATAGTGGAGCCGTTTCTGTGTTAGGTTAGTGGAGTCGTTTCTGTGTCAGGATGTCTTGTCCCACATAAATGCCAAATATTTTCACTCGAGTGGAAATATTTGTCACAGAAAACGTATGGATAGGGTTAAAAGATGCCTTTTACGGGGGAACCAAACGTTTTAACTTATAAAACACGATAAGTTATCATTTAAGAGATTTTATTCGGCTGACTAATATATTCAAAAAGTTTTAGTCATCTGAATGTACTAAGTGACAAGGTGAAATTATCAGCTGCTGATAGTACTTCAGCAGTTGATTCAAGCATTCAACATACCCAGCTCGCTGATCAAAAAATTGAATCATTTTTCATCTAAAGGCTTAGTGAATAAATCAGGTAGCTGAAGGTCTGTTGAGATGAAATGGAGTTCCACGTCACCTTGTTCAATGTGATCTCTAATAAAATGATACCTTATGTCGATGTGTTTGGTTCTTGAGTGAAGAACAGGATTGTTGCTGATTGCAATAGCACTTGTATTATCACAATAGATAGGAACCTTACAAAAGTTCATATCGAAATCAACAAGCTGATTCTTCATCCAAAGGACTTGAGCACAGCAGCTTCCAGCATCAACATATTCTGCTTCAGCTGTGGAGGTAGAAACAGTACTTTGTTTCTTGCTTGTCCAGCTGACTAGCTTTCCACCAAGCAGCTGACGTCCTCCTGTGGTGCTCTTTCTATCCATTTTGCAACCTGCAAAGTCTGAATCTGAATAGCCAATTAGATCAAACCCGTAGTCTTTGGCATACCAAAGACCTAGGCTTGGAGTACCCATAAGGTACCTCAAAATTCTTTTTGCAGCTATTAAGTGAGATTCTCTAGGACCACCTTGATACCTAGCACACATGCAAGTAGCAAACATAATATCTGGTCTGCTGGTGGTGAGATAGAGTAATGATCCAATGATTCCTCTATAGAATGTGACATCAACTGATTTCCCAGTTATGTCAGCATCTAGATTGTTTGGAGGAGCCATTGGAGTTTTCATGGATGATGATGAATTCATATCAAATTTTGATGTATTTTTCTTGATTTATGAAAATTCCATTTTTAGATTGCTTAACTTGTAAGCCAAGAAAATAAGTTAATTCACCCATCATACTCATCTCATACTTTGTAGACATACGTTTTGAAAAACGTCTACAAAGTCTTTCATCAGTAGCACCAAAAATTATGTCATCCACATAAATTTGAACAAGAATGATATCACCTTTGATTTTGCGAATGAATAAGGTTTTATCAATCTTTCCCCTAGTGAAATCATTTGCTATGAGGAACGTGGAGAGTGTATCATACCAAGCACGAGGAGCTTGTTTCAACACATACATCGCCTTATCCAATTTAAACACATAGTCTAAATACTTAGGATTTTCGAACCCTGGTGGTTGCTTAACGTATACCTCCTCTTACAGCTTCCCATTTAAGAAGGCACTCTTCACGTCCATTTGAAAAACTGTGAAGTTCTTGTATGCAGCATAAGCTACAAATATTCTAATAGCCTCAAGCCTAGCCACTGGAGCAAATGTTTCATCGAAATCGATTCCTTCCTCTTGTCTATATCCTTGTGCACCAAGTCTAACCTTGTTGCGAATAACCACACCTTCTTCATCCATTTTATTCCTAAATACCCATTTAGTACCAGTTATAGTCTTTCCAGCTGGTGGGGGCACCAGCTGCCATACCTTGTTGACCTCAAATTGGTTAAGTTCTTCCTGCATCGCTTGAATCCAGCTTGAGTCTTCTAAAGTAGCTTTAATATCTTTTGGTTCTTCAGTTATTAAGAAACAAGCCCATAAGCAGAGATTGCATGATGCTTTACTTTTTGTGACAACTCCTTGATGTGGATCTCCAATGATTAAATCAATTGGATGTTCAGAGGTCCACTTAGATTGAGGAGCAGCTGTAGAAGAGGAAGATTCAGCAGTTAGATCCTTGTTGAGTGGCTGACTGGTCAGCAGGATGAATTACTTCATTTTGAACAGATCTTCTTGAAGTATGAAGAGGTGGCTTAGAGATAGCCTTGGATGATGCTCTAGCTGTTGGAATCTCTTGTTGAACAGCTGCAATATCTACAAGATATGTAGGAGCATCATGGAACGTCTCATCTGATTCAGTTATGGGAACTTCAAAGAGGTTTAAAGCGTCAGAAAATGCTTCAGCTGTATCATCAGGAGATGGTTCAGCTGATCTCTGAAATGCATCAGATGAGTCAGCAGGGGTGGGGTTCAAGGCCTTTGAGTGTTCTTCAAAAGTAACATTTATGGACTCTTCCAACGTTTGTCTTCTCATGTTGAAAACTCTATATGCCTTGGAAGAAGTGGAATATCCCAAGAAAATGGTTTCATCAGCTTTAGAGTCAAATTTACTTAGCTGATCTCGTGTGTTTAACACAAAACACACACAACCAAACACATGAAAGAAACCGATGAAGGGTTTCCTCTGACGAAAAATCTCATAAGAAGTCTTCTTGTGTCTCTTCAAGTAGAGAGACCTATTTTGAGTAAAACAAGCTGTGTTAACAGCTTCTGCCCAAAATTGCTTAGGCATGTTTGACTCAGCAAGCATTGTTCTTGCAGCTTCTATTAGGGTTTTGTTCCTTCTTTCAGCAACACCATTTTGTTGAGGTGTTCTAGCAGCTGAGAAGTTTTGGGAGATCCCAACATCTGAACAGAAGTCTTCTAAAGTCTTGTTCCTGAATTCAGTACCGTTATCTGATCTCAGCATCTTGACTCTAGACCCATTTAGAAGTTCCATCTTTTTAATGAACTTGATAATCTCTTCAGCTGCATCACTTTTGTGACAAAGAAATATTACCCAAGTATATCGTGAATATTCATCAACGATAACAAGTGTATACCAACCACAAGGGTGGGCGCGGTTGGTAAGACTTGGGCCTGCTATGTGGGAGGTCCCGGGTTCGAACCCCGTGAAACCCTCCTTGTGGCCACCAGCCTCCGTTGAAACGTGGGTCCCCCTCTGTGCTGAAAATGCTGGGTCTCGTATATCGAGCCCAAGCAGAGGTGTGGATATCATTGTTAGGTGATTTACCGGGGAATGCACTTGTTGCTGGGTCGGGTGTCCGGTCACAATATGTGGCCAGTGTCAATGGTACACTCCTTTACCATTTTTTTTTTAACAAGTGTATACTTCTTTCCACCTAGACTTTCAGTACTCATAGGGCCAAAAAGGTCCATATGAAGCATGTGTAGGCAGTTGTCGATGGAAAAACATTGCTTTGATTTGAAGGAGCTTTTATGTTGCTTGCCTTGGTCACAAGCTGAACAAAGCTTATCATTTTCATATTTGATTTGTGGCAGACCATTCACCAGTTGACTTCGAGCCAGCTTTGATATATTTTTGAAGTTTAGGTGAGATAGCCTCTTATGCCACAACCAATTCAGCTCTTCAGTAGAATGAGAGAATAGACAAACTTCTTGATTTTGAGGATTCATGTCAAGTGTATAGACATTCTTGGTTCTTGGAGCAACTAATACTACCTTTCCATTCTTATCCGTCACCGTTCCCCTGTATTCATTAAAGTTCATTGAGAACTTTGCATCACAAAGGTGGCTAATGCTGATTAGATTATGTTTCAGCCCATTCACATAACCAACTCTTGTGATTTTTACGGATCCATTTGAAATGGTTCCATAACCTTCAGTTGAGCCTCTACCATTTTCACCAGAAACTACTGAGGGACCAGCACAAACTTCAAACTTTTCCAGCAGGGATTTGTAACCAGTCATGTGTCTTGAGCAACCACTGTCTAAGTACCAGACATGTTTGCTTTCATCACCCTGCACATAAATTAAAAGAGTTAGTTCTTTTTGGGAACCCACACTTCGGTGGGTCCTTGTGACTTCCCGCTAGGACTCACAGAAGTTGGCTTTTCTGTAGGCTCACATACTGAAGTTGGGGAAGGTCTCAGGCATGTGCTGTCACACTCACTTGCCATATGCCCACGATCTCCACACTTATAGCATTTTCTGTTTCTTTGCAGTGGAGTAGAGGGCGAGGCAATAGGACTGGGAACTGGACCCAAAATTCCTTTCATTTTCTGATTATCAGAGATAGCCAGAGTTTGAACGAGTGAAGTCAGCTTGCTGACCTTTCCTTTCAGCTGTCTGATAGAAACAGCTGAAGAAGGACTTGGAGTGTTCTTAGGAACACTCTTACCTTTGTTCTTTGCAGCTCGAGTACAAACTCCAACTGGCTCACCCTTGGAGGGTGTAAGAGCAGTTTTCTTTCATGTTGTTTTGATAGTCTTCTGCTGAGGTCTAGCAGATGAGGCAGCAGGTGCTGAACCCAAGATAGATTTTCTTGGTTCAACAATTACTACAGTAGGTGTCCTAACCACCATGGCAGAGGAGTCAGCAGATGACTCCTTACCAGTAGCTTCAGAAGTATCTTCTATGGACATCTCAGTAGCATAGGTTTTGGTAGACCTAGAAAAGGAACCAAAAACCAACTCTTCAGCTGGCACAGAAGCATCAGCTGACGAGTAGTACAGATCATCTGTACTGATGTCAGGTACAGCGGCTGCAACAAGGAAGTCTCCTCCTAGTACAGCTTGTACTTGACTAGGGATTTGTGAGTTAACACATTTACTCACACGTTTGGATGAACGAGACCATGATTCACAAATCTTTTTAATTGCTTCAAGTTCTTTAACTTTTTCACTTAGATCATGTTGAAGAACTGAGTTAATAAATTTTGTTTTAGAAAGTTCTTCTTTTAAAGTTTTGTGGTCAATTAAACGTTCTTTTAAAAATGCATTTTCACGTAGAATAGCACTATGTTTATCCAAACATTCACCTTTCAGCTGATCGATGAAGTGCAAGTCACAAATAATAGAATCAACAATATCTTTGGCTTTAGTAGCCTCAGCAGAGATTAGAGAGGTTACCTTTTTATGAAATATGTTGACCCATTTATAAGAACTAGCATCATCAGCTGTAATACTTTCATCATCATCAGCACGAGCCATCAAACACATTGTGGCCATTTGTTCATCGTCATCAGATGAGCTGTCACCAGAGTCAGCCCAATCATGAGTTTCAGCTACGAGACCCTTGTCAGCAGCTTTGCCTTCAAGTGCCTTCTTTTCATCCAGAATCTTTTTGGTGAAGGCTTGTAGCTTTTTGTATTTTTCTTCAATGGACTCACCAGTTGAAGATGATGAACTAGCTTTCTTCTGCTTGCAGTCGTTAGCATAGCGTCCCTTCTTGTTACAGTTTTAGAAAGTTATCTCGGAGATGTCAGGTGTACTTACAGAGGGCCTGGAAAGTACAACCGATGAGATAGATCTGCTACTCGAGCCTCTAGCTGAGGAGCCAGACTTGTTTTTGAAGATTTTTCTATTTTTAACAAGTAAGGCAAGCTCAGATATAAGGGCATCGTTGTCTTCATCTTCATCGACTTCTTCAATGTTGACTTCAGGCATGCTGAACAAACCAGCAGCTGAAGTGTTGTCAGCTTCATCATCTGATGGAGGATATTCGATTCTGCTAGGCTTGTTTAGAGAAACAAGAGCAGTCAAAGATCCAGAGGGACTCACTTTAGAGTCCTTTGGAGGTTGAAATTTGTTGAGTACGGTTCTCTCATGGCTTAGAAACATACCATAGAGAGATGAAAGAGTATAATATTTCAGAGTAGGAGATGTACTCATGCAAGTTATGATGGTAGCCTATTTAAAATGTAAGGCTGCCATAAACTTACACATTTTGGACCTATCGTCCTTTTCAACCCCATGAGACTTCAGCTCGTTTAACAGAATGTTATAACAATTGAAAGTTTGAGCTATAGTCTCACTAGGCTTGGCTTTAAACAACTCGTAATCGTGTATGAGCATATTTTTGTTATGTTCACGCACAACCAATGTGCCTTCATAAACTTCAGCCAGCCTCTCCCACATCTCTTTAACTGAGTCACAAAAATTGAATATTGTGATACAGTTCATCACCAACTGGTTGAAAAAGCATATATCTACCCTTATTCTCAAGATGAACAAGACATTTTTCAGCGTCTTTCCATTGAGCCTCAGATTTCACTACATAGTGTTCTGGGACTTCAGGAGTACCAGGGATGAGGGTTTTGGGAACGTACTTTCGTATCATGATGTTGTCTTGAAGTTTTGGGTGATAGGTAACCATGTGGGACAACATATGAGTTTTCCACATATGATAGTTGGTTTGAGTGAGTTTAGGAGGTTTTCCAGATGATGGAAGATCTGATGATGTAGGTTCAGCCATAACAGATGATGGAAAACAATTTTGACACTTGCTCTAATACCAGTTGTTGGATCCCAACAACACTAACGTGTTGCGTTAAGACTGATTTACGAAGATAAGATAATGAACAACAAGATTTGAATGATTAAGAGTTTATTAAAACAACTTAATACAATATAAAGTTTGCGGAAATAGATAGTACACAACTAACTAAAACTCTCTACTTGAAATGACACTTTAGATCACTCAAAACTAGAAGACTATGCAAGGAGATTTAAATCAGCTGATACTAACAGCTGATATTAATGCCCTAGTAATAACTATGGAGGAGTTAATACTTAGACAAATAACTAACTCTCAGAGAATGTTCTTGTGCTATGATTTCTAAAAGGTGTGTGTAAATGCAAGCATTTACGTCTGTATTTATAGCCCAAAATCCATGTTCCTTTGTCCACAAGTTAGACGACGTGTAAACTTATTAGTCGTCGATGTAGACTTGTCCATGGATCATTAAATGCTGTTGCACAAGTTATTGTCCCAAGTGTACTTTGTGTCAACTACTTCCGGTACCCTTTCTGACGCACAGTGAAAGGTGTACTACATAAGTACAGAAATAGTTGACTTTCCGTTTACATGCTTGGAGGGACAAACGATGATGTTGTACTGACATTATCTTCTATTCCAAAATAGAAGATCCTCATTTTTTTCTTCTTCTTTGAGCGGGAAAAGGAAATGTTCAAAGTGTCAAGAACATTTCCTTTAAGTCTTCATCTGCATCACGTACTATCAGCTGATTCCACAATCAGCTGAATAGTCTTCTTCTTGTCTTTGTCCTTCGGCCATAGACTTCGAATGAACTCTCGTTAATAGCTGCTGATTTGACTTGATTTCCTAAAGCTAAGTACGTACTCAGCTGAAGGTTTATTGCATATACTTGCTTCAGCTGAGATACATACTTCAGCTGATATTTATTCTTCTTAGCTATCGATCATCAAATCTTATTTACTTAGTCTTGGGACTAACAACAACCTATTAGGTACGCAATAATTAATCACAAGACTTGTGATCACGCTATTAGGTTTGCTATAATCTAATCAATGATCATTTATTATTTCTCTTAACTCTTTGGCTAACGACATGGTAAAACCTTGTTGTTAATGTCTTACTAACTTACTAAATTCATTAACATCTTTAATGAATTATGTTAGTCTTAGCTCCCACTTACTTTTATGGAATTTAAGCATCTCTTAAACTACTTTGACCTAGTCAATAACTTTGTAGTTTAATCTTTCAAGAATTCTATCAATAATTAAGATCATCCTTTGGATTTGCGAATATCCACTATTCCTGTTTAGGGAATCATGACCTTTATTGATTATTGTATCTAACAAGTATAAAACACTTGAAATGATACTATCAATTCTTAAATATATTAGTATTCTTTTAAGAACTTTATTTAATGTCAAAGTCATTTCTTGGATTTCTCAAATATCCATTATTCCTATAAAGGAATTATGACTTGATTAAATAACGTATTTATTACATGTATAAAAGACTTGAAATAATACCTTTTAATTCTTAAATACTTTAATATAGTTTTGTCCCTTTTAAGAGTTCATTTAATGTCTAAGTCATTTTACTTGGATTATACGAATATCCAACTATTCCTATTAGGGAATTATGACTTCATTAAATACTTTATTATAAGTATGAAAGACTTGCAATAATACTCTTAAAGTTTATCTTGATTATATCCAATATAATCACACTATATTAATACTAATACTTTAAAACTTGCTATCATAAGTAATGACTATTACTTAGGATGTTTTAACTAAGTTCAATAACTTTTGAACTTTATGCTTCCATAAAATTTTAAATACTTTCATTAGAAAAACTTTCTAATTACTAGTATCTAAGTACCTTGAGCTATCAAGACATTATTTAATCATACAACAATCAAACAAATATAAAACATGAAATATGAGTAAATCAAAACTTGACTTACAATATAGTCATAAACTTTGACTAGTGTAATTATCACACATGCACACAATATAATTCAACCATGGATTCTAATTTATTAAAACTAAAAAACTTGTTTTAAAATAAAATAAAAAAAATTATCCAAACAATGAAATAAAGTAGTTTTTGCTGAATCCATAAAACTACTGAATTATAAAACTTGGTGCTCGTGGGATCATCACTGTCTCATGCCGGTCGTTATCACTTTCCATCTCCTCCTGCAATAAACGATTGCAAAAGTTAGATTACTCGTAACATACTTTACAAGTATCTTAAAGTGATTAAGAAGTGTGGTTGTGTTACCTGAGGAACTTGTGTTTCCTCCACCACCGCTTGCACCCTTTGGACAATTCCTTTTCCAATTCCCAGCCTCACCACACTTGAAGCACCGATTCTCGGTCCTCGCAGTGTTAGGCTTAACCTTCTTGACCTTTTGTTTGACACCTTTACCATTTGGCACTCCTTGGTTAGGATAGGTTTTACCCTTTCCTTTACCACCATGCCCTTTTCTCTTCTTCCCACCGCCATCGCCATTACCGATCATAAGAACATCCTTAAATTTGGTCCCCAAACACAACTCGGCTGTCTTGAGCATAGAATGTAGCTCAGCAATGGATTTCTCCATATTATGCATGTTGTAGTTGACCACAAAAGACTTGTAGTCATCAGACAACGAGTTAAGTATAGAGTTTGTTGCCATTTGCAACGGTACGGGGTGACCAAGTCTAGCGAGGTGATCCGTGTGCCCTTTCATTTTCATGACGTGGGCACTCACCGGCGTTCCTTTGACCATCTTGCAAGAGTTGAAGGCTCGATTGATGTCGAACCTCTCAGTGCGAGCTTGCTCTTGAAATGAATCCCTAAGTTGCTGGATCATCTCATATGCAGGCACATCCATAAGTCCCACTTGTAACTCAAGACTCATAGTGGCGAGCATCGGACAACTCACATCGATTGCATCACTGACATGCTTATCATAAGCTTGCCTCGTTTCAGCTCTAGCATTAACAGCAGGGACATTTGGTACTGCTCTCTCCAAGACATACCACTTTCTCTCATGCCAGAGCACAATACGAAGATTGCACTCCCAGTTGAGAAAGTTTGACCCAGTCAATTTGTCCTTTTCGAGGATTGAGCGAAGTGAGAGATTGTTGGTACTTGTTGTCGCGATTGTGTTTATTGTTGTCATCTACAAATCAAACCCAGTTTAATTAGTATCATCAATAAACATTCTCTAAAATATATTATAAACCCATAATTAATATTTTAGGCCTAGGATCCATATATCACATTCTCGCCGCAAGGTTTGGGCACTTCCCGACGAGACATGCTATTTCTGGTAGGTAACATCATTACCGACCGTATCAACACTTGACACGATTCCTAGGGGTCGTAGAATCTTTAGACTTATAATTTATTACAACTTTGTACAATCTAATTATACATTTCTAAGTTAGTAATAAAGTCTAGTATGTTTATTCTAATCAAGTACTTTTTGGGCCGGGACTCCCGATTATCACCAAAATAGATCAGACCATCTAAGACAGTGTGATGCTCTGCGCCGGGACTCCCGATTGTCACAGAACCTTACGCACCCTAACACTCGCAATGATTTGAATCCATATCTAAGGTTCTTTTTCCTTACAATATGAATATCGTTGAACAAGTGAGATGTTCCATTAGGTGGATAGTACTTAGATCTAAGATTTTCTTGGGTTTGTTTAAGTCTTAAACTAAACTTAAACCTTTATTCCAATCTTAATCCTTGTTTAAAATGTGTGACTTGTGAATTGAAGCGTTCTACAAGACACCTTTTTAAAACTTAAGAACTATTCTTTAAAACTTATAGTTTCAAGAAATGCGCGACTTATATGTATACCTAAAACGAGGTGTACAAAACGTTTTACTAGGTTTTGTGAAAAACCTTATCTATGATAAAAACTTACTTGTTTTATCTTTCTTGAAAAACTTTTAAAACTTATGTTAAACTTTTAATTCTATTATGATTCATAAACTTGAATCATAAATCTAGTTTAACACACCTAGTTTTTCACTTGTCTAATAGTGAAATCAAAATTTGTTTTGACTTATTAGATTCAACCAAAACTTATGTCTTATCGACACACTTATAAGCTTTGTGACTTTCTTGTGTAGCTCCCACTAGCTCCAACAACCATGTTAGAACTTAAGCTAACACAATCACCGGTTTATACTTGGTGAAACTAATAAACTTATTATATAAAGACTATATATAATAATTCTTAGTTTGTTTAAACCTTTCTTACATTTAACTTGAACTAGTTAAATACATGTTCTTGTTATTTATTCTTGATCATTAATCTAGTATATTACATGACTTGTAAAATACTTATATTATACTTGTATAATTATCTAGTTATAATAACTTATAACTTTATACACTTTAATATATAACTTTGTATATTTCTAGTTAATCATATAATTTCAACTTGTTCAATTACTAGTTATAATAAAATCATAACTTTGTACTTTCTAGTTTTAATTATATAGTAACTTATACAATAACTAGTTATAATATTATCCTTTAAGATCAAAATAACACTATCTTTTAAATTGTTCAATTTTATCTTCTACTTAATATATATTCGTATATATGTATATTTTTATAATAAACTTGTAACATTCTAATAAGAATATTACATCTAATTTATACGTATGTATTTTAACTTAATCTAATTAAAATACGTATAAACTTATTATGTCTTTTAAAATTCAATTTCTTTAAATATTCAAAAATTCCGAAAATTTAATACATATATATAAATAAACAAATACAACTTGTTAATTTTAGAACTTAAAAATTAACACTTTTTTTAATCTTATTAATTCCCTATTAATAATTACTTAAACCCTAATCTTGTTCTTGATCAATCAAAACTAGGGTTTTGACTTTCTTGATCAAATACATTATTTTATTAAAAGATTAATTTTAATCAATCATATTTAAACAATAAACTTTGTTTAAATTCTAAGATAGATTATAACTTTAATAAATTTATTTAAACTTTTTTATTTAAACCTTATGGACAATAAAGCTTTATCCTAATATCTAGGTTTAAAGAACTAGTCTTAATAAATCTATCAAAATAATAATTAAACCTATTAAACATGAACTTGTTTAATTATCTAGGTTTTAGATTATTATCCTAATTAATTCTTTTTAATAATTAAACTCAAACTAGTTTAATGTTCTAGGGTTCTTTAGGGTTTCGAAAATCTCAAGACTAGGAAACTTTTCCACCAATTAAACTAGGCTAGTTTAATAAACTTGATGTCCAAGTAACCTCTTAGATTTCGAAATCTCTAAGGGATTAGGAAAGAATCCTTTTGATCAATTAAACAAATCTTGTTTAACATACTTGATCCTAGGGTTCTTCCTAGATTTCGAATTCCATGGGGAAAAAGGAAAGAATCCTTTTGATCAATTAAACAAATCTTGTTTAACATACTTGATCACTAAGGTTCTTCCTTAACCACGAAATTTCTAGGGTTTTTAGAAGCCTTTTGACCAATTAAACTAAACTAGTTTAATGTTCTTGGTCCTAGGGTTCCTTACTAATTTTCGAAAATTACTAGGGTATTAGAAACCTTTTGACCAATTAAACTAAACTAGTTTAATATTCTTGGTCTAGGGTTCTTACCCTTTTTCGAAAACTTAAGAAGAAGAAGAAGAAGAAAAATTGGAATAAAAAAAACTTGTAATTAAAGTAAACAAACTTTGTTAATCTAGTTTAGATCTCTAAACCAACGCTCTGATACCACTGTAGGGTTTCATTGTACTCGATCGACCCATAGGACCGACCGCCTAGCATGCTTAGTTCGAACCTTGCTGACCAAGAACAAGAACTTGTTCTTGACCAGTTAAACCAACTAGCTAATTTAATCCCTAAAGCGGAAGTGGGATTAAACCTAATCCTTAAACCCTAAAGGATTGGGATGTTGGAAATCTAACTTGATTAACAAGAAAAGAAACCTTGTACGAAAAAATCGAACACACACACATACTTGTGTGTGTTCGTCGACTACTACCAAGAACCCTAGGGTTCTTGGTTCGACTTCGTACAAGAGGGAGAAGAGGAAGAGTGTTCCACGAAACATACCTTAGTTAGTGCTTAAGATAGATCCACTGATGATGAATACGACGAACGATCCTCTAGATGATCACTTGCAATGACCTTGGATCTTCAAAACTTGAAGAACACGAAGAACGAAGAACACAAAGAGTTGTGTTCTTGTTCTCGGCCGATCGAAGGGAAGGAGGGGGCAAGGGATTCGTGTGGGTGATCTAGGGGTTTTAGGGTTACCCTAAGCCTCTTATTTATATACAAATAAGTTGCACTTAGAACCCTTTAAGTTTAATTAATATTAGATCTTCAATTAAAACTTCCTTTTGACACTTCCATCCTTTATAGTTTAACTAGTTTATCATTGTTCCACTTAACTATCAAATGGCTAGTATTAACACACTAATAATTCGGTACCCATATACACGAATTATATATATTTGTATTTATACTTTTAATAGTTAATTATATAATAACCTTTATATAATTCACACAATAATATTATCCAATTACTATATGATTTAATAGCTTTAAATCATATCATGGATAATCTAATAATTAACACATTGTATATTTACTCAACTAGTAAATGTACAAATACTTGCATTAGTTAGTTAGTTAAACTAATCTAGTAATAAGTTAAACTTAACTTAATACTTAACTGAATCATAGTGACTATTATGAATCATTCCTCTTCGTAGTATCATTGCATAACTTGTTCGTATTACATGCACTCACCGGTGTGACCCTTAAGTGTTTCGTAGGCATGGATGTATCATCATAGGTTGACTAACTGTGCACATAAATCCTTCAGGAGTTTACCTAGTTAACCCATATCGGGGGAGTTGTTTCGGGGAGGCCCGTTACGTATGTGATTGGCTTATGGCAAGCCTTAGAGTATGTTTGACTATGTGCAATTTGATAATTTATTTAATTATTATTTTATTGCAAATATTTTCTAACCGGGTCTAAAACCCATGTTTCTCACGAGACAATCTTGTCTCACGTACTACGTTTATTTTTTACTATGTACTCAGGTTCGGGAGCTAAGGATTTGGCGGCCCGTAGTTGTAGCATTGGAAGTGATTAGCTCGGTGTACCATTTGATTCCCTAAGATTTTAGTTTTGATATTATTGTAACACCAATTTTTGGCACTTATAATCATTCCAAATGTTTTACTTAAACTATGTTTTGGATATTATGAATTTTGAGCATTAAATTTGTTTATTTAAAAAGTTTAAATTGTAAAGAAAATTGGTGTGTTACATGATCCTTCACCTGTTTATGGGTGGCTCACTTGCAACATTGTTTAAAACAATGGAGTACAACATCTGGAGCTCCTTTGTTGGGTATTTTCATGTTTCAAAACACCTTTTTACTAAGACACATAGCTTCAAAAAATTCATTTGTTCATGGTAACTCAGTTAATTCGTTGCTTATAATTGTTTGGATAAACCTAGGGAACATTGCAAATTTACTCTTTTTGGCATCCAGATTTTATACCATGTTATCAAATATCATTTGTGTAAAATTAAACTATTGGGATGTAGCTAAGCATACTAATGCGGTTGCTAAACAAGAACTAACTTCATTCCAGCCAGTTTTCCTTTTAGATAAACGTTGCTATAAAACGTGAATTAAGAATTTCCACTGGGAGAGAGCAATCCTTTATAGAACGTAAGCTTTTTTAAGGATCCTACATATCTCATTTCTTGTATTTTATCAAACAAGAAATCTTTAGAAATGGAGTTTACATCGTTTGCATCATCTAGCTGCATATGCTTTCGTATTGAACCTTCTGAAATAATAATTTCTTGCCCTGCAACGGAAGATTTTATGTGGACTTCTTTCCCTGATTTGATAGTTTCTGCATTTTCCAGAATGCTTCCACTTGGCTAATGAAGATTTTGGGGTTAACACTAAGAGCAAATTTTATGTGGGAAGCATTGAGGAAGTTGATGTTTTCTTGAAATCCATCAGAGGCTTCGTCTTTCGAGAGATATGCGACCATATTATGAGTACGGGCAAATAGTAATCTCGACATTTTGTGATGAAATGAAATTTTTTTGAAAATAACGGTGTGGGATCGGCGGAATATTTTTTAAGAGAACGGGAGGGTTTTGAGCGGCAGTAGAAGAATTGGGGGGCAGCAGCAAAGCGATGTAGTAATGTTGATCGGCAGTAGAAGATGAGAACTTAACTATAGTTAAATTTTTTGTCATTAATAATCATGACAAAAGGATGGGCCCACTTAGAAATCACATAAGACAATATTTCACAACAACGGTTTGATAGTTTGGAGAGTCGCACCAAAGGGACATGTGACCGCGTTCTAGAGATAATATTTTTCCCTGTTCACTAATAAATCGACTAATTAAACTCATGTTTTTATAATCAATTCGATCCCCCGATTGGATCGGGGGCAAACGCCTACGAAAAGATCGCTTGGATTTAAGAAAAGTTTGCTTGGATTTATCCATGGTTTGGTTAGTTTATTTCTTATCCCTAAAATCCTATTTCAGCCGTTTCTCTAATTAGAATTAGAATAAATAAATAGGATTTGGTTTGTTTATAATTATCTTTAACTATGTTAAATATGTTATATATATATATAATTTCAATTTCCTTGTAACATGTAAGATAAGGCGCAGGTGCTCCGTTCGATCTATTTCTTTATCTCTCCGTGAATCGTCTGTTTGTTACAATATGGACAGAATTTTTGCAACTCCAATCGATTAGGCGTATTGTGCCGGTTCTTTTCAGTAATATATCTAGAAATGCCCGTTGATTCCTTATTAACACTGTTTTGAACACAAATGGTACATTCTAAAAGAACCGGTATTCGCATATCTTTACCCTTGGCCATGAACCTCCTTTGGATTTTTCATTTACTCAACTCTTTTCTTTCATTTCAATACGAAACGAAAAAGAAGAAAGAAAAACAAAATATAGTTTTTAACTTTCTATTCTCTTATGCAAGATATCGCCAATATAGGAAATAAGATAGAAAGATTTCTAAACTATATTTCTAATCACAATACAGTATTTCATATAAGTATCTTGTGTAATACTCTTTCCCTAGAACCATAGTTTTTATTTGACTTCCAGAAAATTAATTTAATTCCAACCTGAACCTGAGTCTCGCAGCTGTTGAATGTACTTTTATTCTTTCTCTTTCCTCCCTTATTATAAAAAAGGGAAAAAAGAGAAACGATAGGGGGCCGATATTTAATTGTATCTCTAATCTTCTTTATTCTGTCCCACGTCAATAACTAGAATGAAAAAAAGGGGAACGTTAACGCATCCGGGGAAAAATGATTAATCTCTATCAATAAACCTGCCAAAGAACCGAACTGTTGGGTCACATTTTAATGTATTCAATAGTCTAGGGGTGTAATGTGACATTTATTGTAACAAATAGTCAAGAGTACTTTATGTAATTAGTCAATACTAGGCCTAGGTATAAATACCTAGTGGTAACCTAGTATTGACCTAATCTTGCCGCATATTGAAATTGACGTACGTTTTTGTGCAAGCATTCTCTCAATCTTGTTCTTCCAATTCACCTTTGTTATTGCTTAATTGTTTTCTGAATCGGTATACACGGATTCACAATTGGTATCAGAGCAGAAATCATCTTTGATTCGATCCATTTCAGTGAAGATTAAGCAAGATCTTGAAGTTTTTGGTGAAGAACTCAAGAATTGAAATCGCAATTTGAGGTAATAAATCGTCCATATTCTTTGTTCATTACATTCATCTTGTAATTCTAAGCATATTAGAATCAAGTTTCGATTAAATCCATCAACAATTGATCCCAATTCGTTGATTTTAAAGAAAACCATTAAAACACATTTTTTCCTCTGTAAAATCGAAATTACCTTCTTATTTGTTGTGTTTTGATCGAGTTTATTGACCCATTCTGTGCGAAAATCAATTTCGAGCATTTTGGGATTTGAATCGCTTGATTTGGTTAAGTTTTGAGCATTCTAGGATCGATTTAGTAGAAAATATTGCTGAGTTCGTTCGTAACAGTCAAGAAAGTTCTCGGCCCGAGAACAGTAACAAGTTCGGCCCGAACTTGTCAACAATCTTCGGCCTGAACTTCACATCGAACTTCGGCCCGAACTACACAACGAACTTCGGCCCGAACTACACAACGAACTTCGGCCCGAACTTCACATCGAACTTCGGCCCGAACTTCACATCGAACTTCGGCCCGAACTACAGACTTCGGCCCAAACTTCAATCACGGCCCGAACATCAACCCTGGCCCGAACTTCTCAACTTCGGCTCGAACTTCTCAACTTCGGCCCGAACTTCTCAACTTCGGCCCAAACTATCGTGTTTCAAAAGGTATTATACTAAAACGATCATAACTTTCAGCTCGGGTGTCCGTTTCCAGCCCACGAGTAACCAAATCGAAGCTAAAGACGAAAGCTACGACGTGATTTCTCGGGCCAAAAACGCTTGTTTCGATCACTTTATTTGCGTTTTTGTGATTTTTCGGTCAATTTCCAAACTTCGTTTAGCCCCAGTGTCTTACCCAATTATCATTTTTGGCCAATTTGAAAATCGAGGACATATTTAAAGGGTCTTTTATCATCTGAGATCTTTTTGAAAAATTTTCAAATTTAAAAAAAAATAAAAAATTTCGGTCGTAACCGAACATCAAACAATGACTTCAAGAGAAGCACTATCAATCGGATCTGATCTGAAACCTCCAGTCCTATTCAGAGGGGAGTATGCCCAGTGGAAGAAAAGGTTTCTTCACTTCATCAACATCCAAGAATTAGCTACTGAAATTCTTGAGTCCCTTAAGAATGGAAACGCAAAATTCTATGAAGATGTTGTTGCGTTACCTGATGCAAATCCTCCGGTTATTGGCGGTCGAGTTCTCATTCCTCCCTCCAGATATAATGCTATTCAAAAGCAACGTGCCAAAGCTGATCGTCAAGCATATTCCTTCATGCTTCAAGGACTACCGAATGAAATCTACAATAGTTTAGATAGTCTTGAGAGTGCTAAAGAACTTTGGGATGAAATAAGAAAACAAATGGAGGGCACGGTTCTTGGGAATAAGGCTAAGATGGTTACTACGTTAAACTCCTATGAAAATTTTAGAGCCTCAGTCGGGGAAGACTTGCAAAGCACTTACCATCGATATTGCAACCTGTTAAATGATCTCCGCAAAAACAGTCTATCAAAGGGAAACCTGGAGATCAACATCAAATTTATCAACAGTCTTCTTCCTGAGTGGGAAATGTTTGGTAACAATGCTATGCAGAATAAAGATCTAAGTCTGATAGATATCCATGAGCTGTACGAATACTTGTACCAAAATGCTCCAATGGTGAGTAACATAGCCAAAACAAAACAAGAGACACAAGATACTCTTGCACTTCTTACCAAACAACAACATCAATTAAATGAGTCTGCTAAATCTAAAGAAAAAGCAGAAGAACCCACACCTCCAAAACTAGATGATTTGGATAAAGAACTTCAAGAAGTGCTGCAAGCCATATCACTCATCTCTAAATATGAGAAGAAATATTACCCGAAAACCGCAAACAACAATCTAAGATTTTCATCAAACTTTAAATCTGCTCAATCTGCTTCTGCATCAACTGATAAGCCAGCCATGACACCTTTGGATCCTACAAAGAAATGTTATAACTGTGGTGTTGCTGGTCACTTCTCTCGTGATTGCACAAAACCCAAAGTTCGTGATTCTGAATATTTCAAAAAGAAGATGCTGTTGGCCAAACAAATTGAATCTGGGAAAGTGCTGTTAGCAGAAGATCTTTAGTGGATGGAAGACTCTGATCAAGAAGATGAGGAACATGCTGCAAACTTGTGTTTCATGGCAAGAGAAAATGCTGAGCTCCACGAATGTTCCAATGAGGAGACCAACAAAGAAATTGAGGTAACCAGCTCTTCTTTATCTAATTCTGATCATTCCACTGATTCTGATACTTGTCTTGATAAAAATCTGATTTCTGAAATTGATACCTTAAATCAAACAATTTTACTCGAAAAGGATATGAATACACAACTTTTAGAGCATGTAAACATTTTAGAAAATCAATGCAAACAAACTGCTAATCTAGGTGAGCAACTTGTTAATCACATTAAACAAAATAAAATTTTTACACTGGAAACTCAGGATTTAGAAAGACAGGCATCAGAAATAAAGGTCCAATATGAATCTGATATTCAACATTTGTCACATACAATTTCCGAGAAAGAAGCTGAAATCACAAATCTAAAAAATTCACAAAATCCTATTTCAAAAGAACGAAATGACCAATATTACAAACTGTATATTGAAACGTTCCAAGAATGTCAATTCACAAAAAACTGGATGGAACGTAAACAACAAGAATTCGATGATAATGAAACCCAATTTAAATCTCTAAATTCTGAAATCAAAGAATTAAAAGAAAAATTAACCGATCAAACTAATCAATCATTGCAAGATAGAAATAGTCAACAGGTTATCATACATCGTCTCACCCATGACAAAGATCAGTTAGTATCTCACATTAAACATCTTGAAGAGGTAATTGCCAAACGAGGACATACTGATCAAACCATCCATTTGAACAAGCCAAAAGAGTTCAAATACTTCAACTCCAAACAAGGTCTCGGGGCAGACAATCCAGGATATCTGAGCAAGGCGTGCAGGGTTCTTCCGACACTATATGACTCTCGCTACATGCAAAGAGATATCTGGCAAAGCTTCATGCGGGTGACTGATGAAGAAAAAGAAATCGAAGCATTCAAAAGGGAGAAGCAGGAAAATGCTCAAATCAGTTTCAATTATGTAGAATTGAACAAAACTTATGAATTTAAAAAGACTAAATTTGAAAATGATGAATATTTTCCTATTATAACTCCAGAAGAATTTTAAATTAAAGGGGATGCTATCGTTCAAGAAAAAGTAACACGAAAACTTTATGTTCCATCGTTAATTCTTGAAAAGAAAATCTGCCAATTAGAAACAGAAATTGATGAAACACAAAAGGCAAATGATAAAGAAAAATTAGTTTTACAAACCAAAATTAATGAATTAGAAGCTAAACTTGTTAAAACCAATTCTTCTTCTGTTCAAAATGATTCTCAAAATAATTCTTTTGTTCAAACTAAAACTCTTGAAAAGACTTCTACCATTAAAATCCCCGTTATTTTAAAAAGAAGCTCTGACTCAACTGTTTTAAATGTTTCAGATAAACCCTTAAATTCAAAGCTTGAGAAGCCCATGCCAATCGGAGACAGAGGAGCAACTCAGATAAAGAAGTCTAAGTCGTGTGGCTCTAGTATGCTTAAGTCAAAGGAACTTAAGAAGTCTAGTTCATCGTCCTTTTTAGTTTCTTCTTTTTCTGTTCATAATAAATGTAATAACTCCATGGATTTTATTGCTCCTAAATTGGCTTTTGGTACTGTTTATGATTCTGCTGTTTATCGTCCTGTGAATTATACTGTAAAATGGTGATAATTTGGTTGTTAAATATGATAAAACCGGTAAAAAAATTTATTGTGACAAGCAAACAAATAAACAAATTTCCCAGTATGATGAACGATACTTCATTAGGTTAGATGCTCCATGTGGTCCTAGAAACTATGTTTTACATAAGTCTGGTAAAATAATTAAGTCCTGCAAAACTTGTTTCCCATCCTCATGCAAAACATCAGTTTCTCGTTCTTTGCTATATCAACGTCAACATTTGTCTACACCAGCTGTCAAATCGACTCCTGTTCGTCCCATCCCACGTCACACAACTCGAGGAACCACCACACCTAAATCATCACAATCAAGTACTTCATCCAATTCTTCAACAACCAAATCAAAGATGAATAACACAAAATCCACGTTTATTAATTACACTTGGATCAAGAATGAACAGTCCCAATGGATGTTACATTCTCCAGAGAAAAAGATTAAATGGTCTATCAAATCTATCCAAACAGAACTGCCTCCTTGCAGTTCCCCAAAATCTCTAAATTAATCCTTCTGTAAAATCTGCATAAAACATCATTCACTAATCGTATAGGACCCATAATTGATTGGGTACCTAAATTGTTTTAATTATCTTATGTAGAATATATGGTATCTTGATTCTGGATGCTCACGGCATATGACGGGAAACAAGAACCTCTTAACAAATTTCAGAGATAAATATTTGGGTACTTTTCGTTTTGGAAATGATCATTTGGCTGCTATCATGGGAATTGGCGATATCATTCGTGACAAGTTAATCATTCGAAACGTCACTTATGTTGAAGATCTTGCTCACAACTTGTTCAGCATCGGTGAATTTCGTGATAAAGAGTTAGAAGTTAATTTTCGAACAAAGAAGTGTGTTGTTCGTACTTATAATGGAAAAGAACTTCTTACCGGATCACGGGATACAAATCTGTTTACTATCAATCTAAATGACGTGACCCCAATGGAAGAAGTATGCTTACTGTCAACAGCGTCATCAGATGAATCTTGGTTATGGCACCGTCGCCTCTCTCACCTTAACTTCAAAACCATCAACAAATTGGTAAAAGGTGGCCATGTATCTGGTCTCCCAGACGTTAAATTTGCAAAAGATCATCTGTGTTCGTCTTGCGAAATGGGAAAGATGAAGAAAACGTCACACAAATCCAAACCTGTTCCAAGTACATCCAAACCTCTTGAATTGCTTCACACGGATCTATGTGGACCAATGAGTGTACAATCAATTGCTGGTAAACGGTATGTGTTAGTGATTGTTGATGACTACTCACGGTATACCTGGGTTCACTTCTTACGTACCAAAGATGAAGCTGCAGATACTATTATCGCCTTTATCAAGAAAACTCAGACAAATCTGGAATTAAAAGTCAACACCATTCGGACTGATAATGGAACTGAGTTTAAGAATCGAACCCTAGATTCATTTCTTGAATCTGTAGGTATAACCCATCAATTTTCCGCTGCTAGAACTCCACAACAGAATAGAGCAGTAGAACGAAGAAATCGTACCTTATTTGAAGCAGCCCGCACAATGCTTTCATTTTCGAAACTACCTTTATCTCTGTGGGTTGAAGCCATCAACACGGCATTTTTCACTCAAAATCGTTCTATCATCAACAAAACCTACAACAAAACACCGTTTGAATTGATAAATAACCGAATTCCGAATGTTAAATTTTTCCATGTTTTTGGGAGTCGTTGCTTCATCTTGAATGACAAAGACAAATTGAACAAATTTGAAGCTAAAGCGGACGAAGGGGTATTTGTTGGTTATTCACGAGAATCTGCATCATTCAGGGTTTACAATCGATCAAATCGGACAATAAGATAAAGTGTAAATGTGAATTTTGATGAGACATTTCCTCTTGAGTCACTTACTTCAGATATTAAACCTCCTGCACCTCCTTCCGCTCCTTCCACCTCTGAAAATGAGTTCGATGTATTGTTTGAATATTTTTATGATGAATATTATAACATCAGACATACCTTACTTCAGGATGCTGGCGTTCCATTCCCTGCAGCTGCAGATGTTCAATCAATCAGTGTCCCTGAGACACTCATTCCGAGTTCCCCTGATTCTCCATCTCCAACATCTGCTGCTCCTGAGAACACTGAGTCAGTACCAAATTCAGATTCTACTTCCTCATCAATGGAAACTCAATCACCAACGGATGTCTCTTCATCGCCCACTCCAGTTGTCGGTGCTTCTGATTCACTTGTTGAACCCGCTCAAGTTCCAAAGTTGGTGATCGATTTCTCCAAATTCAATGTTCAACAAGTCGATCCCCCACCTTCTTCATACAATACCCAAACAACTATAATCCCGCATCCTGCATTTACTGATACCTCCAATATAACACCAGGTCAAATTCCACTTCCTCATACTCTGAAATGGACCAAAGAGCATCCTTTACATCAAGTAATTGGAAATCCTGAATCCTCGGTTCAAACTCGTAGAGCAACTGCTGATGAATGTCAATACTCATCTTTCTTAAGCTCTAATGAACCTAAGAAAGTAAGCGAAGCATTATCAGACCCAGACTGGATTCTTGCAATGCAAGATGAGATCAATCAATTTGAACGATTGAAAGTTTGGCGTCTAGTTCCAAAACCACCTGGAAAGTCCGTTGTTGGTACTAAATGGATCTTTAAGAACAAAAAGGAGGAAAATGGGATTGTCATTAGAAATAAAGCACGTCTGGTTGCTAAAGGGTATTCTCAACAAGAGGGCATCGATTATGAAGAAACTTTTGCCCCGGTTGCACGGATAGAAGCCATCCGAATATTTCTGGCATATGCAGCTCACAAGAATTTTACAATCTATCAAATGGATGTAAAAACTGCATTTCTTAATGGTATTCTCAGTGAAGCAGTTTTCGTTCATCAACCAGAAGGATTTGTCATTCCACAATCGCCTAACCATGTCTACATACTTGATAAAGCTTTATATGGTTTGAAGCAAGCTCCACGTGCATGGTATGATGTTTTATCAAAATTTTTAGTCGACTCTGGTTTTTCAAAAGGCAAAGTGGACAAAACTCTATTCATCAAACGAAAAGGGGAAGATATCGTTCTCATTCAGATTTATGCAGATGATATTATTTTCGGCTCCACAAATTCTAAATACTGTAAACGTTTTTCAGATCTTATGATCAAGCGATTTGAAATGAGTATGATGGGGGAGATGAATTTCTTTCTCGGTCTACAGGTTCGTCAGTTACCTACCGGGATCTTCATTAATCAATCCAAGTATATCACTGATCTGTTGAAGAAGTATCTGATGGATGACTGTAAACCCATTTCAACACCAATGTCACCCGGTTCAAAAATGCATTCTGATCCTGACGGAAAGCTAGCTGATATCACCAACTATCGAGGCATGATCGGGTCCCTACTATATCTAACTGCAGTCGACCTGATATAATGTTCTCTACGTGCGTGTGTGCTCGGTATCAGGCTGCTCCCAAA